>FR990099.1:20540170-21815170 GCA_905404275.2 Hedya salicella | reverse complement strand
TTTAGTTGCAACTAAACTAGTTGCACTCTATACAACTAAGATTGATCAGTCGTCGTTTTCAATCGTTAGTCGCAATTAATTCTGTTAAACTTAATCGTTAATCGTTAGTCGATTACATTTTGCCCATCTCTGTCCATAAGTGATAGCGGGCCGCTACGTGCTATGGCCACTTCAGCTGGAGCTGCTAACGCCCCCAGATTTATGACTGCGACGTGAAGGCACAGTCAATAAATCTAGATCGCCGTCGATGCCTGCAGACTGCTAGGGTCCTCTAAGCGTGAGAGGGCAAAAACATGACTTAAAACTTTTAAATATTCCTTTAATAAAGCATAAAATAGCTCGTCGAACACTTACAAAAATCTTACTTATCTTATTAATTATTTTAATTTTTAAAATGACGATATTATGAACAATATTGTACTTAAGTTAAATAATCTGATTAGGTTTTCCTGGGTTTTCCCTAATCCCTGCAACAAATTTTGAATAATATTGTATGTCTCCCAGCAAACACTTCTCTCAATGTAACTGACAATTTGAAAGTATACTTGTACCTAGGCCTACTTAAATAAAGAATATTTTGATTTGATTTGATACTCGTATATCTATAATCTAGAGGCACGAACCTACCAAAGACTGTATTTGCTGAAAACAACTGGCTGTACAAAAAAAAGTATGTTGGAATATATAACGCAATTTTTTTATTTTATACTAGAAGCTGGGCACCTTCGTTCGCGGAAGAGAAAAAGACATTTCTTCAGAGTGGTCGGGTCAAAAAGTATCCTATAACCATCTGGAGATACCCAACTACCCGTGTATAAAATATTTGAAATCTGTTTAGCCAATTTTGCGTGATGAAGCCACAACGACACATACAAACATACCAAAAATCAAAAAATATATATTTCATTTTAGTGACCTCCAAATAGTCCGTAACAATCAATTTTTTGAAAATATCTTCAATTTTTTTACTCTGTTTCCACGATTATTACTCATTGAAATAAAACAATTTAACGGATTATATTTCAATATCTTCAATGTACATTTCATTTTTACAACTTTATAAAAGTAATGATAATAATAATTTATTTCTCAAACATCATTTACAATTTTTCTTAAAACTAGGGACTGCTTCTTAAATAGGTGAAACCTGAGCTTTAGGATAAACTGTGGTCTTCCCAAGATCAATTTGACAATGATTTTGATTAATTTATTTTATTTATAGTGTTATTCCATGGATTATTAAAAAAGAGAACTGTTTTCTAACAAGCAGTTGATACAAAAATATACCAGATCAGTCATGGCCGGATTTTATTGTGTAGGTAAAGACTTTATTAACAGACAATGCACAATATATAATAATGAAGATAGGAATCTAAGAGTTTCTTAGAAGGTGCAGAGAACGGGTAAAACGGGGCATAAAAATTTGCATGAAAAGTTGAAGAATCCATGAAGACAAAATCAAATATTTTGATGAAATGCCTTGAAGTTTTCGTGAGAGATCTGAATATAGTATTGCTGTCTATTGGTAGTTGTCAATCTACGCCATCCAATTTTGCTCTAATGAAAACCTTAGCCTACAGCTGATAAGTTTAATCTGAACTAAATTAAGTACCTAAATATAAAACTGAAGTGCGGCAAATGATTAGTATTTTTCATTAAATATAATAATTATAGATAAACTAATCATCATTCATCATTCACATGCCCTAATCCTATTTACTTGGGGTCGGCGAATTTAAATGCGTAAAACCACGCTTAATTAAATGCAGCCATTTAATGAAACCCTAGATCCGATCACTAATCAGTTTAATGACATCACACACACGCACGTTCGTGCTCATGCAATGTGCACTAACATTTAAAACTCTATGGAGTCAACTCTCTTTCTTTTTAATATTTTTTTGATATAATTTATGCTGAAGGTCATGTTCTTTTCGAAACTATCCCACATTCGAAATCGTTAGAAAATACCTTAAATGTGCCTTACCCGTTATGAATTATGAGTAAGGCACATTAAGTTGGATCATTAATAAAGACCTATAAAAATGTACTTTACTTTGATAATAACTAAAATTCGACCAAGAGCATGTCGGGCCATGCTCAGTGTACGGCTCCGTAGCAGTTATTACAAAAAATGCACTACAGATGCAAAAATACGACGTGAAAAGTGTACATAATTATTAACAGTGTAATCTCAATCAAAGCGGCATATACTCATCACTAAGTGTGCTGAAATTATTTATTTACAGCGGTCATGAAGTGAAAGCCTTCGAAAATTTGTACTGAAAACTTCTTACTACTGGGTTGCGTGCAAGTGAGAACAAGAACATCGTTAGCAATCGAAACACATCGTAGTAAGATGTCGTATGTGAAATCGCCTCGTTCATTATCACTTGCACTTTAAACTCGCGCATACGAGCTGAAACTACGAGAACAATTTTTTGCTCACCGAGTACCAGACAAAGGAGAAAAGGATCAGACTCCTTTGTAGTTTAACGAGCTGATGAAGTCCATACGTCCCGTACTCGTATTTCCCGTTCCGTCTTCGATTGCAGCCGTTTGTATCAGTGCACTCTATTATTTGTCCAATCGATATTTCAGTACTATGCTGAGGTAAACGAAAAAACTATGATTAAATCATTGTGTACATTTTTAAACCAATTGGTATGTTTTTTATAAATCTAAGTTCACACCAGCATCAATAAAGCTGGCTTTAATCTAATCAAACGAAGGCAAAAAAACCCTCGAAATTCAGGCTTGACTATCGCCGCCTACGTTCAATGCGGCTGGCTAGCCTAGCTAAAACTTTTTGCTCTGTCTCACTTGCACTAGGGGTATTTTGTAAGATAAAAAAGGATCGCCTGACCTCGTGGAATAGGTTTTAATATCGAAGCTGGGCGGATGAAATCGCGGCGGGCTCACGCCGGGCCCATTAGATGGGCAATTTGTTTGGCTACTGCCGACCAAAGCCTTTAATCTCGCGTCGCACTTCGCTGCTCTGCTCGCCCACGCATCCCATCGCTGCTATTTGCGTTTCCAATGTGAATTTCATATATAAATAGGAATTGGCAATTATATTTCGAGCACTCTTTAACAAAAAATGCCTTGCGAGTCATTTTGTTTACAAAAGAGATTTCAGCGGGGTAATGGGAATCTTGGGGTAGGAAAAACAAAATTGAAATTGTATTTGTTCAAAGTATTTATGACGCATCAATGTTTGTAAGTTGTGAGACGATGCCTCCGCGAAAGGCCTGCCAGGTGTCGACGTCGACAAATGGCAGCCATTTTTCGCCCACGCTTCACATCCATAACATTGCTCCAAGTGGCTGCTACCAGTGTTATTGAAATGTACTTAATTCACACTTTACTAAAAACGTGAGTGCTGGCGCACTGCAGTCACTAATGGAACAGACACGTATATAAGTGTAAATAGCAGCATAATCACACTACGTACACGAAAGAGAAACCTAACCTTAAAAGTAATTTACTACTATATATCTATATATATATATATATATATATATATATATAAATATAGTAGTTGCACACAACTCCGAAATACCTACATATGTATTTCGGAGTTGTGTGTCAACATAAAATGTAGTAAATTAAGAATATGCCATCGAATGGGCAGTAAAATAAATGCTTTATTACTCCAATATTTGAAGCGCAGTGGTGGCGCCTATACCGATTAAACTTGGCAGTAATATGTTCTATTGAGCGCCATATGAAACACATAGGAAAATTCAGACATTGTTATTTGTTAAGCTGTCCAATATAACATATATTAGTTACCGATTCATTCACTGTTTAATTTAAAGTCTATCCCTAGGCAACGCACGTATAACTTATTTTCGTCATCAGGATGATGATGAATGATTACATGATCATGATACATGATCATGATTATTAAAATTACGTTGTCAATTTATTGCATGTTTTTAAAATTGTTTCACATATCATGTCTAACGGCTACTCTATATTTTTACGATTTCACACAAGAGCTAGCAGAAAACAGTAAAAAAGGCTCGTCGACTGGTTGGTAATCTGGTAGACGTATTAGTTTTCAGTGCAGTTTGGTTGGTGTATTAATTTTCAGTGCAGCAGCTTGATATAAAATTTACCACCTGAATTGACCGCATTATCCTTTTCCTTATCCTTATCCTTACTATATTATAAACGTGAAAGTATGTTCCACTATTGCGCAAAAACTACACAACAGATTTGCGTAAAACTCTTCAGTAATATAGCTTAGATATCAGAATAGGACATAGGCGACAAATTTCGATATTCATTCATAAAATAGGTTTTTTAAAAAGAAATGGAATAGCCTTAGAAAACCCCGAGTTTTGTACATTGTGACATTTCTATTGCGAAGAATTACATCATTGACACGTTAGTATCTATTTGTATAACTTTATTTATAATATAAATGTGAATGTTTGTGAGAATGTACGTTACGCTGGTACGCAAAAACTACATAACAGATTTGCGTGAAATTCTGCAATAATGTAGCTTCGATATTGGAATAGGAATAGCCTACAACATTTGAGGGTATTCATTCATAAAAAAGGTTTTTTATAACAATAAATGGTAAAACATGACCTTTTGTAAATTGTGACATTTCATTTGTAAATAATGAATAAAGAATTGATAATCTAGCAACAGTAATACTAACTACACGATTAAACAAAGAACACACCTTCCGTATATGACGTATCATACAAAAAAGACTAAATCTTAATATAGCCCGTTGTACATTTCGGACTTGCGATTATCTCTGAATGATAAACATTTTGTTACAAAAGTATGGTTAAAAAATAAGATAAATACGTAAAACGGGTTGTTTTCAACGATAAATAGATAATCATCACTTTTTGTTAACTCTGAAATTTTTATTCCGAAGAATTATCTATCCATACTAATATAATAAATGCGAAAGTGTGTCTGTCTGTCTGTCTGTCTGTCTGTCTGTTACCTCTTCACGCTTAAACCACTGAACCGATTTGGATGAAATTTGGTATGGAGATAGTTTGAGTCCCGGGAAAGGACATAGGCTACTTTTTATCCCGGAAAAATACCCTCATTCGCGATAACCGAATTTAAGGCGGACGAAGTCGCGGGCAGAAACTAGTACATATTATAAAAAAAATATTACAGTTTGTATGGGAAACATGTCGTTTTTGAAGTTAGACGCTTAAAACTTCGGTCACAACCTTCTAATGTACAGTGAAAACCATTGACAAGGGCATCTTTTCCAATTCATCCCTTGTAAGGGATAAGATGAGGGTTGAAAGTTCACATAAGTAGTGTGTGATTTTTTGATGTTAAATTGTGGCCAGAAACATGACAGCCGGACAGCAGGTTTCTTTTATAATAGGTAGAGCCATCCAGAAATATATGTTTTACTGAATGAGTAAAGAAAAACGCGAAGAAGGGGGGAGGGGTGGGAGAGAGGGAGGGGGAGAGAGAGGAAGGGAAGGAGGGAGGAAGAGATGGAGAGACGAGGGGGAGAGAAAGAGAGGTAGAGAAAGAGAGAGAGAGGGGGAAGAGATACAGGGAGAGAGAGAGAGGAAGAAAGGGAGTGGAGAGGGAGGGGAGAGGGAGGGGAGAGGGAGGGGAGAGGGAGGGGAGAGGGAGGGGAGAGGGAGGGGAAAGGGAGGGGAGAGGGAGGGGAGAGGGAGGGGAGAGGAGATGGAGGGGAGAGGGAGGGAGAGAGAAAGGAAGAAAGGGAGAGAGAGAGATAGGAAGAAAGGGAGGGAGAGAGGGAGGGAGAGAGAGAGAGTGAGAGAGAATGTGGGGGAGGGAGGGAGGGAGAGAGAAAGAGAGCGAGAGATAGGGAAGAAGGGTGGGAGGATCATTTTGAAACGCCGAGTAACCTTCTAGAACATTTTATTTTGGCCTGTGTGGGGAACTTCGCCTGTCTCTTCTTTTCATAGTCAAGCAGGCGTTCAAATTAAAAGTGCCAGTGTTGCCTTCTTATAGAATAAATGTTCAAATTTCCCATTTTCTCACTCTAAATCCATTGGTCGCTGAATATCTTCTGACTCAGAAGATATTATATGCTGTTAATGTTTTAAAAAAAGTACTCAGAAGTTCTGAGTACTTTTATTAAAACATTAACAGCATCGGATAACTGACAGAAAAAGTTTTCTTCGTCTCTGGTTTTACCTAAAATCTACGCGGACGAAGTCGCGGGCGGCCGCTAGTATTCTATAATGGAGCGTTAAATTATTATACTGTTCGTAAATGAACAGAAAGTAACTTTTCATTTATTTTGACTAAGTAAATGCTCTTATAGGTAAATTAACCATGAGCAAAAGATAAATGGACTGCCTAACCACCGTTCACCATTAGTGTCCTATACAGCCGTAGACGCTAAAGCTCAGTTACAAATAAATTATTTAAAAATTAAAGTCACATAGCACATACAATATATATATATATATATATATATATATATATATGTGTGTGTGTATATATATACATACTATGTCAAATATACATAAACAAAAACGATTGCTATAATAGTTAACAATTCTATTGTAAAAAGTAATAAGCGTCACATTTATCACATCTTCGCTGGGACATTTTCATTATAATGAATTATTATACTTCTTCCATAGCTATTTGAAGTTTATTGGCTGTAAATTAATGAGTCAGTGAATAAGTGAGTCAGAACTTTTCTACATTACCAAAGAATAGTCCCATTTTGTATTTAAAAGTACTTAATTCAGATTAAGATGTTGTTTTAAAAATATTATTTAGATATGAAGCTAGGACGAGTAGGACATGAAAACAAAAGAATTCCACTTGTAGGGAAGGAAGAGAAAAAGCTCTTAAGTTGTGGCAGAATAAGGCATGAGGACGAAAATTGGACAATTACTAATCGGGAGTAAGTGTTTTGACGACCGGTTTGGCTTAGTGGGAGTAACGTTTCCTGCGAAGCTGAGGTCCTAGGTTCAAATCCCGGTAAGGGCAAATATTTGTGTGATGAGCATAAACATTTGTTCCTGAGTCTTGGATGTTTTTCTATGTATATAAGTAATATATCTATTAAATATATCGTCGTCTAGTACCCATAACACAAGCCTTATTGAGCTTACCATGGGACTAGAGCGATTTGTGTAAATTGTCCCGTAATATTTATTTATTTATTATTTAATAAGTGTAACTAGCCTTATAATATAATTGAAAAAAATTAAAGACACTCGATTTCATTGACTCGGCAACAAGTACAAGATCTAGTCATGTATTAGTACGCGTATTATGTTGTTTGTGCCGTCATCTACTAGGTTTAATTTAGTTTTTAGTAACGAGGCACCACTGAAAATCGGCATCACGGCTTACCACGGCAATATATATAAGTGTTCTATGTCGGTGTATAACGCGAGGAGTAGATCGACCAACAGGCTTTGACAATGTTATTTAGATTCTTATAAATAATCGACTAATGTCATAATTAAGATTTTTGTACTGGTACCTAAGTGATAAAATAGCATTTAGCCCGCATGACGCAAAAAGCTCTTGGGTACATAGACACACACACTGTCCACTGTATCAAAACGTCACTGTGTCCGAAGTCAGAACGTAACAGCTGAAATAAATTTGAGGCATACAACAGACCATAAACCTGTTCAATTATTTGTTAGCAAATTAATTGCCAGTCGCAAAATTCTGTGCAGTGACGCAGAACGCAGGTGTACGCCCGAGGGTGCACTTGTGATGTCAAACCGCCGCCCGAAAAATGAACTTTGTTTCACACCAGTAAAGTATTAAAACTTTTTTATTTTAATATTTGGCGACCACTACCCAATACATTTAGCTGTCAATTGCACTTCGGGCGCGTTAAATTACGGCTTGTATTCGCGGCCGTCGAATATTTTGCGGCGTGACCATGCTTGTTTTATCGCTAGGTCAGGATCAAATATCGATTTTTATTGTTATAATTATAAGATAACTTAAAATGGGGTTAAGCTTCAGGGTTTTCACATGTCTTACAACTTACAGAAAAACATAAACTACATAAATAAATAAATTATTAAACAAACTTCAAAAAAAATATTTCTATGAAACACAATTTTTTGTGTTTTTAATGTGAGAAAACTAACACCTCATTACTATCTATAGTGACATAGATACAAGTCAAAGCGCAAAGAAAAATACGATGGCTCTAGCACGTGGTCACACCAGGACTAGAACCCGGTACCTCTCGATTACGCATCGAGCGTGTCAACCCCTCCACCAGCGAGAGCTTTGACCCATGTACCTATTTTATTTTTTGAAAGGTATTATAACCTTACGCACTATGAGAACACGTATTACACCTGTTCACATTCCGACTGTCCTTCCTTTACAGCAGTATCAATAGGTCATCCAAAAAATATGGCGTAAAAAACTGGCTTTTTAAAGTCACCCCTGCATTTTAAAGTCGTCCTAGCTTATTTATTTCATCTACGCATTGATTATTGGATGTAAATTGAAATTATTTATTTCAGTCTACATGGGCGATACATAAATACCCTATACACTAAATATGACAATAATAAAAAGAACAACTAGGTCACATTTGTAACTACTGTTGTTTTAAATGTTGGCAAGGCCGTATTAAATTTAACCCCTTGAACGCTTTCAAACTTGAATGACGTTATCAGTCACAAGCTAAACAATGATTATTAGGATACCTTTAGTCGTTGCTGGCGTGGCAGGGCACGACCGCACACGACACCTTTAAAAGGTTGTGTTTAGGAGTTTTTTCAGTAAGGCGACAAATTTTATACGTGTAAAAGAATTTCTTAATGGTTATTAATTATTAATTAACTAAAAGTTAATGGTTTATGAACATATTATATTTCTAATTATATTGCATATGGACATAATATGACAACCAATTATTGATTATTTTTATCCTATTTTTAAGGATGCAATGTGTAAATCTAAGGATTTTGACTGTTAAAGTTGTGAGACATTTAGATATAAATTAGTCTTATTGTAAGTTTTTGTTCTAATTTATGACTCTAATACCGGCAGTTAGGAAGGCCTCTTGTCTGGGATGGCACTTGCGTGGACACCATGGCACCGGCCCATCTAGCCACCACGTCGTTGAGAGCCGGCGGGGCGGCAGCATCCGAAGAGGCCGCAAAGCACTGCAAATATATGGGTCTCACAAACAACCATATATTTGCGGCGTTTGCAGTTGAGACCCCTGGGCCATGAAGTTCCGATGCCCATAATGGACAAATAAAAAAAAACTAGTCAAAAGTACAGCAGCCCATAGAGCCGGCTTATTCCTCGGCCAAAGGATCAGCATTGCGAACCAGCGGGGAAATGTAGCCTTATGGGCACGCTACCACAGGGCAGCGACCTGGGAGACGCCATCATAGGTTAAGTTAGTTTAATTTTTGTAATTTATAATTGTAATTTGCTATATTTGTATGTTCCATTTATGCATGGAAATTTAATTAATTTTTATTTGTTAAGTCATTTCAATTGTAGAACGCAATTCACCTACCTTCTTGATCATATTTAAAACACAATGTATATTGTTTTTGATTAAATTGAATTGAATTAATCCCAACCAATTAAAGTAGCAAGGGATTTAATGGGTCGAAACTTTGTGCCTGTGTGAAAAAAGCATTTGTTTATCTTACCACTGCGAGGAAAATACGAGTACTAGAAGAAAAACTAATAAAACCGGCCAAGTACAAGTTGAAGCGGGAAATAATGGAAAATACAATACAGTAATTTTAATATAACAATTTTACCGGATTATGTCGCGTAATATCTCATTTGATTTCCCAACGTTACGGAAACTTTTGAGCTTTCCGTGTTCACGGGTTGATAAAAAAAAATATGATTTTAAAACAAAAATTAAGTAATAATCACGGGAACAGAAGAAAATATTAAATGCAATAATTAGTTATTGCATATACCAATAAGAGTGCAATAGAAACTTAACATAAACTATGGTCGACAATTGGCATTCTTATCGCTAAAGAGCGACTAAAAACAATTCAAGATCTAGAATTACGCTATTATACGTAAAATTTGTTTGGATAGCCTGCATTTACATATATAAATTGATCAAAATTGCAACCATCGATCGATAACAAGAAACCTGGTTCTATCTGTCCATCTCCTCTACGTGTACCACTTAGTTATAACACAATTGTAAAAGGTTTCAGTATAATAAAGATAGGCTAAGTACTTGTATAGTAATATTTAAAAAATATTGAGAAAAAATTACTGACTGTTGCAAACATAAAACGGCTTAGTTCTAATGTGTTCGGATTAGTGTTGTTAAACGACTAGTCTTGAAGACTTTCAAACCTTAAAGACTTACAAACCTTGAAGGTTCAAGCTTTCAAGACTTAAGCGTTGAAGGTTTGAGCTCAAAAACGGTTCAGAACCTTAACGACTCAAGCTTTATATGAGCTCTTAAGAGTGAGTCTTAACGACTCCTGCTTCATAGACAGCTCAAGCTTTAAAAACTCGGGCCTATTGAAAGCTCAAGCCCCCGAACCTCGAAGGCCTGAGTCAAGCGTTAAGAGCTCAAACAATGAGCGTTCTAGACTCATAAAATTGATCTGCAGTCGAAAAAAAAAACTTTAACTTTAGGTTTAGAGGTATTGTTTATCCACTCTAATTGATATTTTACAAACAAAAATGCGATAATGTCCGAATTTATATTTTCTTTTTTTCCCCTAGGTATATAACCAAAATTTATGAAATATTTTTTACTTCTAATGACCTCGTGATTACGCTGTTAAAATATCTCGGGTTCTTCGTAGGCACCCTGTATATCTATCAAATATGCCATAGATTCATCTAAATGTTTTAAAGCTTTTAAGACTTAAATGCTTCAAACCTTTTAGACTTAAACCTTAAAAGCTAAGGAGGCTTTAAAGCTTGAGGCCTAAAGACTCGAGGTTTCTGTGATCGTAAGCAGCAACGCAAACTGCTTATATGCTCGAGGCTTTAAGGTTCGATGTTTCTAGACTCAGCAGTCGCGACTCGAGTCTTGTAGCTTACGCCTCGAAGCTTAAATTCACAACAATAGTTCGGATACCGTTTAATGTTTAAGACGTATTTGACCCATAGACGGAATTGGCCCAAATTGGCGCAATTGGTTGATTATGGAATTTTTGAGTTCGTAATTAGGGCTTGCCGGGTCCGGTTCCAAGAATTTCATTTCCCGGTTCTAGGCAGGACCGGAACCGGGATTCCCGGTTCTTCCCGGTTCCTCGGTACCAGGTATGTTTGTTTTAAGAAATTGCTCATTACATAATGAAATCTAAATAAACCATGACGCAGTACTTATATTACAAAAAATATGCAATATTATTTATATGTTTGTTCAACATATAAATTAAAAATGTATATAGGAGTCGTTTTTAAAAACTGGGATCTTCTTTGTCGCTACACTCTTGCCAGAGTGGTCTTCGTAATGCTCTAAACAGTAGGTACTAGATATAAATTTATTTGATTAAAAAATATGTCCGCTAAAAATGTCTGTTTACATTGTATAAATTACATTTTGTACGAATCTCCTACGATTATAATATAATATTTACTTTTTAGTGTTTATTATTTGGAAATAGTACTTGGTTTTTATGTAAAAAGTGCCCTAAAGTACTAGGAATAAGGTAATCCAATCCATGAATGGTGAATGTTATGCTGGCTGTTTGCTTAAATTCGCTTACCATGCAACTCAATGCGCTGAATAAACAAAGCTCTATTTATAGTTGAATATTTAAAATATTTCATGATTGCAGATTGGAAACAAAACCAAAACATAGCTCACATTTTTGTTGATGTTTAAGTAGGTTTGTTGAATTTAGGAGCATAATTATTATCTCAAGCTTAATTACTTATTTATTATATAATATTATGCCTTAATTTCTCTATAATCTCTATTGCTATGAAATGAAGGTTAATACTATCAACTTATTGCACTAGCAAATTTATTGAAGAAATGACATAGGGTTGACACAATAGCACTATAATTATTTTGTTGGCATGTAAAGTAATATGTCATTTTATTTTTAGAGCTACAAATCCTTTAGTAGTGCTGTTTGATTATTATCATCCTAAATAGATTTATAAGGGTTAGAATTATCAGATGATAGTAAAATGACAAAGTAGGCATATGGCCGAATATTTGTAAAGCCCTAGTTGCAAAAACCTAAATGTTCAAATGACAAGGGGAAAAATCGTGACATGGCCACCAAAGATGATTTAAATTTTCGCTGTGAAATTGTGTTTTATGCTGTGGTTTTGCAGCTGCTTTTAGGCACATATTAAATTCATCATCAGTTATAACTTAGTCGTTATACGACCACAATGTTTAGCTGCCTAGACGTTGTACTACTTGTACTATCGAGACAAAGTAATATGTATCATTTTACAAACATGGCTTAATAACATCTGGTCCTAAATCAGTTAGCCATTATACAACTACGGTATTGGCATTCTGTCATAATTGGCAATCTGATGCTTATGAACCGAACCCAACCCTACTACTTCAGCATTTTTTTATCCTGAAGAAAATAATATATGAACGAATACAATTTTATAGCATTGTTACTGACAAATAAATTATGCATATTGCCTGAACAACAGTTATTTTTGGTCCGCAATCCTAAATATCAAAATGAAATGTATAATACATCAAATTATTTGTACATATCACAAATATAATGTATAGCAGTTACCAACCATAGCATTTTCAATGGATTCACTCCACTGCCTGCTAACGGGGTCTGAAAATTAATATCATCACAGGCATACAAAAAAGTGTTTATAATACTTATAACCGTATTTCCGCACATGTTCCAGAAAAACAAGAAAAAGTTAGATATTGCATATTTTATAATTCAGCTACTATGAGAAATGCTCGTTGTTTACGTGTTATAATTTATGAAGGTGTTGTTAATTGCGCAAAACTTCATGGTAGTCCTTGTTCGAATTCTAAAATTCAATGAACAAATTTACTCGTAAAAGTTCAGCTCCATTGCCAAGATCGATTAGCAGACGTCTCACCAGAGAGCGCGATAATACCTTTAATAATTGATGCGGAGTAAACACAAGCAGTGTGTTAAATATAAATTAGTACCTACTCACGATTCATTCTGCATCAATTAAATACTTTTTTCTTCTTTATTACTTAGCACTTGACTAAATTTAATTACTGCAGAAACTTTATTCATCAATACAACTACTTTATCTATATAAAGCAGTGTAGTGTAAGCTTATAATTTAACATAATGATATTAAAAAATATCACACATAGTTAACTACCACTTATCAGTCGTAAAAGTGCTTTCGTAGTACTTAACTTGTAAAACTTTACGAACGTGTAAACGCGGAATGTTTGTCATCCATTTAAGAACGATGGCCATTTATCAAAATAATTCGCGGAATCGTGCCGCAGTATCGCGGAATGACAAATATTGCGTTGTGTTCTGAGTGAACAATTTATAAAACAAACTGATGAAGCGGAACTTTATGAACTGTATTTTTATGTAAATATGCCAGTTTAGTCGTTTAAATTATTGCGGCAAGCAACAATAACGGTAAAGTGGCCGAGGACACAGTGCCAGTCATTATTCTCGACTTGAGTTCAGCTGGCACAACTTCTGCTGCAGGAACTTCCGCTACGAAATGAAATACAGTCTCTTAGAATTTTATTGCCACCTTCACAGGCGCGCCGCAATCAGGCTGTCTGAGCAGATCAGTCAAACAATAACTTGTAATGAGTAAGAACAGTTACAACGACAAAGAACGACCAACCAAACATTTATTTATTTGAGCATTTCATCTTAATAATTACCTAAATCTCCAACAACACTTTCTTCTAAAAGCCTCAATCAAGAACACTTCGGCTCGTTCCTTTCTTTGAATTTCGATTAGTTACGAATTTTGCAGCGGCCAGAACTTTCCAAAGATCATTAAGGTATTACAGAAAATATGAAATTTATGTTAATCCTTTACCGAGTTTGGCATTTGGTGATAGCTACACGTCCGATGTTTAAAACCCCAATTACAGAGTTTTAACGATCTGCATATTTAAGAGGGAAAGAAAATTTCGGCTTAATCAGGATTTGTTTAATTGTTATGTTGGGCCTGTGTAGAGGGCGGGAAGAGTTAGAGCCGAGCGGGATTTGAATATTTGCCGTGCCCGCATGTAGTTTAAATTGCGTTTCCTTTGAGAGTGGCACAAAGACGGTGGCGGGGATGCGAGGAACTTCAACCAGACGGCGGCCGCGCCAGCAGCCTTTTTCAGCTCACAACTTTCCGAGCGGCGCAACGGCTGACGACAATCAAAAGCGTCAAAGTAGGCTGCCGACTTGCGGAAATTGTATTAGAATATGCAGGTACTGCCGCCTACTAGTTTGTGCTCTGTTTTATCTCTATGTGCCCTATTTTCATCGAGCTGTATGTCTAATATGAATTTTTTCTCATTGGAATATGGTTGTGCTGACCTATATCATGCCTTTTTTGCCGAATATTTCATTTGCCAACTATTTAATTTAAAAGATCAATCTTCTAACTCAACGCAATCAAAAGAGTCATTAAAAAAAGTGTTTACATAAAAATGACCATTTTAATTTCCAAACACTATGGTTTCAGAAAAAAAGTGACTTGGAAAATGAAACGGTTGGCAAATAAAACATCCGGCGAAAAATTATTTGCCATAAAGGCAGAGAACCGGCTTTTCGTCATAGTAAAATAGACTAGAAAAGCAATCAGAACACGAGTTAGTATATTCTCCAACAAGAAGGAAAAGCTGTTGCGGAGACCTATCTTAAACTAAATTTACGTCTTAGAAACCACAAAGCCGACTAGCAGAAGTTAAAGAACGGCAGAGCCGAGCATTTCCATTGAAAAGTTTAACCGCTGCTCCTCTGGTATGACAAAACTGATAATTTAAAATAGCTATAACTTCATCTTTGAATCATAAATATTTTGTTTGACACAAAGTGGTTTTACGGAAAAAATCCTTGTTGGTAGTATCTTCTTTTTGGAATAAAGTTTACTGACAATTAGAATAAAATAGGTCTGGGGAATGTTAATTAGCCAGTCGTACCTGATTTTAATACAATTACGTACCTACTTAACGTAACTCGCAAGTTATAATTTTGTATCTCTTCCCAAGGTCGGCAATAATTAAAAAATCCTATTATATTAATTTTACATCATGCCTATTAGATTAAAAAATATATATATTGCAAATTTAACAACGACGGCACTTATTTGTACAGACTGTTTGCAGAATGCTTATAAGAAAACAATACCCCTGTATCAAAAGAGCTCGTATTTAGTTAAAAAAACCGGCCAAGAGCATGTCGGACCATGCTCAGTGTAGGGTTCCGCAGCCGTTCATACCAAAAAATGCACACTACAGATATGAAAAAGTGTACTAGCAATAGAGCGTATCTCCACGACACTTAGGTCATTTTGTTGAGAAGCACCGTTTTTAGGCAATAACTCAAAAACGGTATAACCGATCATGTTGCAAACAATTTTCGTTGAAAGAATTTATTATCTTTGTAAAAAAAATCTTATTTTTTAGACATTCCGTTTAGAAAATAGAGGGGGATCGAAGCAATTATTTCCGAAAATATTCACTAAATCAAAGAAAAATATTTGAAACCTCAAAGTGTTTAAAAAGAACTGTCGAAATATGTGCCACACATTGATATTTGCTGATTTTTTTAATTTTATGTTACAGGTATGGAGTGCCTCCCCCTACAAATATATATTTTTTCACTTCTGCTCAAAAAGTACGTCATATTACCTTCGCGAAGCGAGCCTAAAATAGTACATTTAGCCCCTAGGGTTTAAAAGAAAGCCATATAATCCTATACAAATTTCTATGACACTGAAAAAAACATGCGGCCAGCTACATACTCCTTAGGAATAATTAAAAAACAAAACAACCTGATCAGATTGGCCAAACTTTCTGATAGAATTGCTCAAACTGTACTATTAGTTTTTCATGAAATATACGATTTAAATATTAACTCTTTTTTATTTTCTCACAGTCGAAGAAAAGCAGAGTGTTTAACACGTGGCTAAAAACCATTATGACACTAAGACATATTTGTCCTCGCTCACTTTGTGAGCTCGTCCAAATAATCACTTCGTGTCATAATGGGTAATTTTAGGCCCTTGTCAAACAATCTACTATTCCTTTTATTATCAGTGTATGTCATTACTTAATATATTCATAATTTTATACCATCATTAGCAAGACTTAAATATACATTTTGGGCTAAATTGTACAAGCAGACTGAATTTACGTTTCTTACGAATTTTAAGTAATTCGTTTTTTATTAATAAAACGTTTATCTCGACACAACTAAGTTTTATCATTTACCTTGTCACTTTTAGCATTCCCCGGATTTTTATTTAATATTCATCAATTTAAGTCGGCACGTGTATGAGAAAAATGACATGCGAATGATAAAAATATCATTTGCATGCCACTTTTACTGATTCACGTGCCAGCTAAACTTCAAAGTCGTTTATCTTCTTATCAAAATGACCGAAATTGATGCCTATTCGATAAATATGCTTATAATTAAGTAGTTATTCATAATTTTATATAACAAGATCAAAATTTATTACAGTAAAAAAATACACGTGAATGGGATGAATAATCGAATTCTCAAGAATCACCCTAAAATGACATACGGACGGACGGACACGACGAAACTATAAGGGTCCCGTTTTTGCCATTTTGGCTACGGAACCCTAAAAAGGACATAACGAATCTTTTTTTTCTCCTGACGTTTTAAGTATTATAATATTCCTATCATTTATAATATTTTCTTCTGTTTCCTCGATTATTACTCATTGAAAAAGTGGGTAAATCTTTGTTTCAGAGAGCCAGGGGTATCTGCGACGATCAACATCAGACTGCTGAGTTGCATCACTGCAATCGTGTCAAACGTGCGCTTCGAGCCAACGAGCTCCAGATACCACGTTCCAAGCAGAAAGCCAGTATGAAGAAACCAACAGTTGAGCGTAAACCTGCCGTATTTCCATATGTGAAAGGGGTCAGACAAGATCGGAAACATCTTGAAGCGTGCTCCTTTAAAAACATATTTCAAGCCGTTGAAGAAGGTGTCTCAATACATTAGACCCGTGAAGAGTAGCACCCCTTTGCAGAGTGCAGGCATTCATAAGCTGGACTGCGAGTCTGGTCTTTCATACATCGGTCAAACGAAACGCAGTGTATCAGCCAGGGTGAAGGAGCACATAGCAGATGTCAAGCATCGTCGGTGTCATAGGTCTGCAGTCTGTGAACATATCATTGACAAACCAAACCTCTCACTCCTTGCCAAAGAAAAAATATATTTTCCCGGAATGCTACGCGACGCTATTGAGATTAAAAATCATCCTAATTTCAATAGAGAAGATGGATTGTCGCCACCACCAGCTTGGGATCCCGTAATACATCTCGAACAAGCGAGGCACAGGACTGCAAAACCTTAATTTCCGAACGGTGTAAAATATCTTATCTGTTAAAAAGTAGTTTAATAGTCTCTGTTTCTTAAAATATTATAATTAGTAATGAGGTAGCCTGGGAGTTTTTCTTTGCAGCGTTTCTTTTCTCCTCAGTACGCCTTATTTGTGAAATGCTGCTTGGTAAATTATTAAAATAAAATAATTAAGCCTTTCTGGTACATGTGTAACTGTCTTTACAGCTTAGGCCCATCTGACATATATGTACACGTTTATTTGTTTTTTCAAAAATGGGTAGTTTGCACAAATTGTAACTTTGACAGAGGAAAATATATCTTTTCTCAGTCCACCCGTGACCATGGAAAGCTGGAAAGCTTCCGAAACGTCGGGAACTAAAATGAGATAATATACGCGATATAATCCGTTAAATTGTTTTATTTCAATTCCTATCATTTTTTCACTTGGTTTGCAGCAATTGAAGGGCTCATGCCCTTTGACTTTTGCTTTTTGCCCATTGACGTATTTGCAGATACTATTGGTGGATTTTGTAGAAATTTATGATTTAATGTTATCTTAAATGTACAGAATTATGAACTGATTTTATTTATTATTTTTCTTGAATGTTTTTTATTTATTATTTATAAATTATTTATTTGACATTTGTATATTTTATAATTTTTAATGAATTATTTGACTTATTAATGTTTTATCAGTAAATTGCTTAAATTTAACTATTCACTTTAATTCAGTTGACTTTGTAATGTTTTATTTTTACCTTGAATGTTTTTATTTGTATGAATTGACTACCTTTTGTTATAAGGGAAATGTAGGTAGTTACATACTATTAATGCTCATATTTTTATCTGTTTTTTTTTTACTTTATAATGTTTAAATATTTTTCTTTTTTTATGAATTGGCATTATAAAGTTATAAAAATTAACCCTATTTTGACTTGAATAAATGAAATGGAAGATAAACAATTGTATATCACTTGAAAAATATGGAAATTTACCGAAATTTTCCGGCTAGCAACTTAAGTGTAGCTTGTGTTATGCGTGTTTAAAGTATGGTGGGAAAGTCCATTTTTAAAATATGAAAATATTAATAACGAATAATACCATTGAAGAACCCATAAAATGTATGGTAATTTTTCTTGTTATGAAAGCGTTTCGATAAATGCAAGTTTTAACATAACTGCAGAACAGTTATTAATGTCCCCATTCAAGGTACTAGAGTCACATAGTATGAAACGTTTTTTGGGAAAGTCCAAAAATGTGCTTTTCACATAGTTGCATTGTATCTCGGGGAGTTTTTATGAGATTGGTGTAGTTTTTTCACCAGTATTTTTATTATTAAGTCGTCATATAACATATCACAAAAAAAGTTGTCAAATTTAATAGGCTATCTGTCTGACTAATTTGTCAAATAGCCTATTTATTATACTTTATCACGCTTAAACAGCTAAACCGATTTAGATGAAATGTTGTACGGAGAAAGTTTGACACCCTAGGAAGGATATAGAATAGTTTTTATTCAGGAAATTATCCCCTAAGGGGGTGAAAAAGGGGGGTGAAGGTTTGCATGGGGACTCTTTGTAACGCGGGCAAAGCTACGGGTAAATGGTAGTATTAAATAATTCCAAAAACCAGTTATTGTTCTATAAAAACTACCAGCGTTTAATTATTCCAAAATATATTTTCAGCTAAAAGTATATTTCGACGTAGCTGATATAAAGACGAGTAGAAAATGAAGTCAGTATTATATTCTGAATATTAAAGCTGAGCTTTCGGAAGAATGAAATTCTTATAAATAGCGATTTCTGACCAACGACATCTCAGAATCGAGTATTCTACTCTGTTTGAAAAATTCCTAAAAGCATAAACCTAACACTTTTAAATATGATGACAGCGATAAGTTTTGCCGTTATGACGTCACACCATGGCGGCTCGTATTTCATGTCACGTGATATGCAGATAAAAACATTGACTTTTAATTTTAATTTATTATTATAATCACGTATATTTACTTTTTTTTTAGAACAAGTAGAAGATATACTTCTTGTTTTTTTCTACATACATTTTTATCCAATTTATATATTGTTCAATTCCGAAAGTACCCTTTAGTATTATACTAAGTCAGGTCATAAGTCCTGTCACGAGTATTTTGAGTGCTAATAACAATAAACAAACCGTTTTGGAATTTATGGTGTATGTGATTTAAAAGCTTATGTAATCAGTTTAATATATCAGCATTATTACACTCCCATCTTTTTTGCAATATCTTACTCCTGAAATAAAACACGTCAAAATTACGCATCACATTAAAGTTAATATTAGTCTCTATTTTATTTAATGGTTTGTCTCAAGACATTTAATAATTACAAAATGCTTATATCTGATCTTCTATTTATATTTTGAGGTACATTTGAAGAGGATCTAAGTATATGTGACACGGCATCCACACTTCGTGTTTTATACGTAATCTATTTCACTACCTGTCACAGAGATATGATATGTTTTTGTGAAAAGTGAAAAATATACAAGGATCATGAGTGAAATAGCTGTGGAAGAAACTTGTCGTAAAGTCAAATGTTGACTGCAAAAACTTATCTGAAATAGAGGCTTAAATACATGAAAAAGTTATATTTCATAACTAACTGTAACACTGTTTTTTACCCATTTTTGCAAAGCTATCGTACAAATTGCTCGCGTGATTTGCCATAGCCAGATATCAAATTAAACACGAAATTTCTTAAAGTCAGGAATCTAAATTCTAATATGGACTTATATTATACGTTGATCTGCATAAAATAAGATTTTAAAGCATGTGTCTACATATCAATTGAAATGTCTTTTTAACCGATTTCAAAAAAAGAAGGGGGTTCTCAATTCGGTTGTATTTTTTTTAATTTTTTTTTTATGTTTGTTACCTCAGAACTTCGTCATTTACACGACGATTTGGAAAATTATTTTTTTGTTTATGAGTAGGTATATCCAAATTGGTCCCATAAAATTTTGGTGAAGATCTGATGCCGGGATCCATGAGGAATCGAAGGAATTCCTCGAATATTATGAGCACATCTATGGCGATTTCGGTATTTATTACAGTAGTTTAAGCATTTACATTTGAAAATCACCATTTGGTAAAGAGAAACCGATGATGAAGACACAAGCCATCAGTTACCACTGAAGGCTCTAACAGTTTTATTTAATTCGCGGATCGCAAGTCGATTTAGAAAATTATTTTTTCAGTTAAGAGTAGGAATCTCCAAGTTGTTCCCATAACAATTTGGTGAAGATCTGATGATGAGATCGATGAGGAATCGAAAGAATTTCTCAAAAGTTATGGGCACATCTATGGCGATTTTGGTGTTCATTAAAGTAAAACAAGCATTTACACTCGAAAATCATCATTTGGTGAGGAAAAACTGATGATGAAGACACAAGCCACCAGTCACTAATTAGGGTTCAACCAATGTTATTTAATTCACTAATACCAATATAATTCTTTATCATATTTTGCTTAAATGTTGGTTAAGATCAAGGTAGCAAAGTGGAGCTGTTAGTCGAGAACCAGAGAACTCCTCAACGGTTAACGGCCCTGATTCTGAAATAGCAACGTTCAGCTAAAGGTCGTGAGCAATTGACATTAGAATGCATTATGGCTGTAAGTGCCGTATAAAAGTCGTAGAAGTCATAAAAGTCGTGTATTATGTGTGGCTTCGATCGGCAGAAAGCAGATTTCGTAGTCTTGTTATTTCTGTTAACGATCTCTCATCATGTGGTTGATTTAATAATTTGTTGGCGTCCAAATCTAACAACGCTATGCCTTCCAAAGTTTTGACACAGCTTAGTGCAACATATATTTGCCCTTTAGCGCAATTCTTTTTATCAAGGTCTATCACAGCTTTCTCGAGGGTGGTACTTTGTAGCTTATGAACAGTATGAGGTATGGGTATGCAACCGTCACTATCTTTTAACCGAAGACCAACAGTTTTATCGTCAAATTTTAAGTACACGGCTTCCGGGAGCTCCCCGTCTTCCAGCTGATCTCGTCTTAGGGCCGGCCATTTAATTTTTTTATTGTGCCCATAGCTCCATTCACTAGTCCATCAAAGACGAAAATATTCCGTTT
Source organism: Hedya salicella (assembly GCA_905404275.2). NCBI lineage: Eukaryota > Metazoa > Arthropoda > Insecta > Lepidoptera > Tortricidae > Hedya > Hedya salicella. The sequence goes on along the minus strand of FR990099.1, from coordinate 21,793,564 downwards.
CAACATCACTCTAGATTCTACGCCAATTTGAGTTGCGAGATAATTCTTTAAATATTATGGATGAGACTGTTAGTCGTATTCTTTTTTAACCAGCAAGCTACTGGACTTAACCATTTTGACCTAGCCAATTCTTATAACTTAGATTTTATTTTCAATAGTCTTATCTACAATTGGTCTTATTTATTTCTCCTCCTCAATCTTCCCATTTTGGGCTTTAAAAATACTTTATATCACTAAAATCCATCATTAAAAAGCAAAAAATAAAAAATTTAAATAAAAAAAGAACAGACTTCAAAATAAACTAAAAAGCCAAAAATAATTTTCTATGTATGGTACGGATCACATTTGAATCATCTTTTGAAGTCTGTGCCAAACCTGAAGCAAAGTTCTTTATTCAACAAAAATACGAATTACTATAAGTAAATACATATATGTAGGTAATAACTAAAGGCTCGCCGCCGCGGTTCTTGCGTGCCATTTGTGTTAATAGTAATAAATGAATGGTTTGGCACCGACTTCAAAAGGTGATTCAAATGTGATCCGTACCGTACATAGAAAATTATTTTTGGCTTTTTAGTTTATTTTGAAGTCGGTTCTTTTTTTAATTATTTTTTTTTATAATTTACTTTATTGATCAAAATACTTGGAATAGAACTTATGATCCGACTTAGTATATTATACTTTCACCTTAATCAGCTTAGGGCTGACTACTCCACTGTTTAGTGTGATTACTTTGAGTCACATCATATTACTTACCGTCGTAACCGTATGGTTAGTTTCACACCCTTGCCATCCTTTGGACGATTGTCTTTCACGCTCTTTCACTCCTAAGTTCGGTTGATCCGATTGAACCTACCTGCGCAGTCCTTGTGCCTTGGGCACCGCGTGCTCCTCAAAAAAGTCGCGGATGGCATTGATGTTTGTGGTTCTGCGCTACCCCACTGAATCCGATACCTAAGCTAGGAGGTCCTATTGTATGTATGTTCGTAATCACTTTATTGCACCTAAACTAATACAAAAAACCGGCCAATAGCATGTCGGACCATGCTCAATGTAGGGTTCTGCAGCCGTTTATACAAAACAATACACTACAGATGAAAAAAAATACAAAAATACGATATGAAGAAAAAAAACACTAATAAATCTTTTATTAGTGTTTTTTTTCTTCATATCGTATTTTTGCGTATCGTATTCATTCGTATCACAGCGTATCTCCCCGGCACTTACGTCTTTTTGCTGAGAAGCGCAGTTTCTTGGCAATACCTAAAAAACGGTACGTCCGATCATGTTGAAAACTATTTTCGTTGGAAGTACCTATTTATTATTTATATTTGTAATTTTTTTCATATCTTTTTAACATACCGTTATAAAATAAACACAATTTTTGCTACTTTCGGAGCGAATATTTCGGAAAATATTCATAAAATCATTTTTTTTTTAGAAACCTCAAAGTATTTTTAGAAGAACTGTCGAAATATTTGCCAGTATTTGCTGATTTTTTTTTCAGTTTCAGTTACGTGTATGGAGTGTCCCCCCTACAAATATATATATTTTTTTATTTAATTATTAGATATATATATTAGAAATCGTTGCTGCGAAATATCCGAGAATGGACTGGAATCACAAGTGCAGCGGAGCTTTTCAACCTCGCCAAAGACCGAGATAAATATGCGGAGCTGACTGCCAACCTTCACTAGTTGGAGAGGCACTACAAGAAGAAGAAGATTTAATTATCAAACTAAGTAGCGGCTTATACAAGACACCCATCCTCCAAATTTCATCAATATACATCTTATAGTTTTTTAGTAAAATACCTGTGACGTACGGACGGACGGACATGACAAAACTATAACGGTTCCGTTTTTGCCACTTTGGCCCTAAAAAAGGGTATTACAAAACGTGGCGTGGATATGTACAAAGGTGAACTTATCCCTGTGACGGATCTCTTAGGACTCGGGACCATTTAACGTATAAGCAAATGAGAAAAAAGTATACGTAAAAGAAAATAGACAAACCAACTAATTAGGTAATATCAACAAAATACGAAACCAATATTTGAATACACATAAATTATAATAAATACCTACACATAAAATACAAAAAGATATAATACTTTTACCATCATTAATAAATACATAAATATTTAAGTCAAAAATGACAAAAAAAATAAGTAAGGAGAATTAATCTAGTCTGGTCTAGGGTCTGTCAGCCATAACTTTTTTAACCTGGGCTTCAATGACGCTTTGTCGATTGTGATTGCCTCACAGATACCGGTAAGTCATTCCATTATTTCACGGAATGAACAATCGAAGATTTCCTGACGGAGACGTATATTTTGAAGGTTGAAATAATACAACATAATGCGTTCAGTTGATCTATTTCGGTGTAACAAACGTTATTATTAATACCATGGAATCATCTATTAAGATTAGAGCTTCGTTAGGTTATTATTCCAATTTACTATTTACATCTACTTGTCTAAATTAAGTTATTTATAATCGGTAGCTCGAGTCTGCAATGGAATTGCTAGTATAAATAATCACTAAAAACATTGAACAATGCCATAGACTTATAGATTTATATTGAACATTACATTGGAGTAGAGGCAACGTTCGTTTACAATTTAACATTGTCTGTACTAAATATGCTTTATTATTGTTCAGATTATACTCAACATCATATATATTAAAGTTTAAAAAGTATACATGCCTTTTTTTCTGATATGAGTTTATAATCCGGTGTTAGATTGTGTAAACTATATTCATACATTTTCAGATTCAGTGCATAAAAAAATCCCATCGGGAAAACTCTTAAAATCTACTTATCGAAGTGTCAATGATTATTCTTATCTTCACTTTGATATTTGACATCGAGTAATAAGAGTAAAGGTTAAGAATTAAAATGTAAGAGACATAGACACGTCAATTACTGAATACGAAAATGTATTGACACTCTTGTTTTCTCGGTGGCAATTCTACAAGCATATCTGTGCCACGGTTATTATCCTGCTTCCGACATAATATGAGACAAACTGTACTATTAAAAAATCTTTATTTAAAACTGAAAAGTATTGCCTCTACACCAAAGTAAATTTTCTTTCATGCGCCCTTATCAAAGCCAAAGTCCATTTAACTATTGCGAACATTCTCCTAAAGTTAAATAACAAGCGATTAAGCAACAGAAATATTCGTTAGCAAAGTCTTTGAAGAAAAAATAATGTCTACGAGTAGGACTTCTGTTCAATGGACTTTAAGTTCTAGCCTAGTCAGTACAGTTCTTGGCCTGCTGGTCACACATACAGCAAACTATGCTTCTACAAGACAGATACTATAGTTATTTGTCTGTCTATTTCGATTAGGTTAGGGCTAATCTGTAAAAAGTTGCATCCTCAGTATTTTCCAGAATTTGGAAATTAAAATTGTTCCTAATTATTATTCCAGGACATTAATGGTGAAGAATAACTAAAAAAAATGATAACATTACGTACATAATTCTGATTTTCTATTCCATTACCTCCATACAACTGTATATGTAAAAATAACGAAATTAGAATGAAAATTGCAACCCTTTTTTATTTGTTTAAATCGATAGTATTTTATGGTTATATAATCACCGACAATATTAATGTTTTGATAAAAATGTGGATTAACTTTATACATAATAGCCCCTTAAAGTTTTCTAAGAAATTATGTGCATATAAACTGAAATTATTCATGCCTTAACAAGTTTGGCTACGTATTTGACAAAATTCAGTGCAGATTACGTACTTAGCAATAATTGAGTTTAACTCTTCAATAAACAAGTACGTGCTGATTATTATCGTTTTGTAACAAAGTCTATTTTAATTATATTATTAGCCTAGAATTAAACCAAGCTAAATACACACATTATTAGTTGAAATGAATTTAGTGTTAAATTATTGTTTTTAGTGTTCAGCAGTCAAAATATACCTGAAAAATTTGAATCGCGCCTGATCTACTTATAAAAAAAAAACTGGGCTGTTATTTCATTTCATTGAACATATCTTCAACAAATATCATAATTGACATCGAGACGTACATACATGTTACATTAATGACTAACATTTCCAACAAAACATTTAACTAGTGATCAGTGTTGGACACTAAACATTCTAAAATAAGTAAATTCTTATCATCGTCTTACGTTTTACTAATGAACTTCGAGTTACATAATGGCATGTGATGCATGCATCGTATTTACAATGACATCTAAATAAAATAGAAAAACATTGAGTAATGCTGATTTTTAAAATGTTCAGTGTCTATTCCTAATCATTTTATTGCAACATCATGCCTAGTAGTATCGCTTTCCTAACAACACATTTTAATTTACCTTTTACATCGTTGGCCATAAGCAAGTTAATTTTCTAGTTGAACAAGGATGACACAAACAACGTAGATAACGAAGTATCCTCCGAAACAAAATTAGCACACGAAAAGAATTTCACTTACTCGACATGAAGTACAACCACCCTGTGTTTTTGAGCGAAAAAGCTTTTATTTTCCGGTATACTCAAAACTCTATTGCAGCTTCAGATAATATAAAAAACTACAAAACCGAAGTTTACACACTCAGAGCAAGGAAACTTCACTGCACTCGTTTAATCGTTGGAACGGGTCCAAAAATTCAAAATTTCAATTAAGTAAATATGCAAAACAGCCGCCGAGGTTCACTGAACACACAGTCAATGGCCGGAGAGTTTTGGTGGCGACGTAGATGGCTGCGGAGAGTAGGAATTGGTGTATACGCGTGGTGATCGCTGCGGCTGAGGCAGCAGGGGCCGGCGTCGGCGCGCCCAGTCGCGTGTTCGCGCGCACCACCTGGGACCGCCACCGAATCGTGTACAGCGGCTGCTGCCGCGACAGTGCCACAAGCCTACCGACAAAATAATTGCTTACATATTTTACCCACAACACGACCTTGTGGTTTGGTTATTCATCGCACGTACACTGGAGGTATATACCGCAGATCTTGTTAGCACGGGAGTGACTAATGGTTGTTGGTAGTATGTATGAATTTGTGTTACTTTTTTGTAGGGACTTAATTCTAGTGTACCAGTCACTCGCTGGAAAGGAAAAAGCTTTTTTTGTTGGAAAGGAAAAAGTAACACTCTGAACAAAGCTTTGAACCGTAGTGATAATTTTGTATCAAATATTGTTGCCGGTGACTATACGAGTTGCACGAATTATCTACAGCTCTACATAGAGCCTAGCTATCAAAATATCAATTATCAAATCTTTACTGATTATAAGCCTTTGCAACACGGTGTTTCAGGAAAGGACAATGATTTATATAATACTAATATTATCGGTATCGTCTTTCATACGCTTGACCACTTGAACTCATAAAATATTTCACTGCGTCTATTTTCATATTATTTTAACTAAAACACATTTCTCGAAGGCTATTAGCGAAACGGCTCTCAATAAACCGATGAGTATCGTTTTTCATCAAACATTCGTAACAAAAGTAGTCGCAGTAAGAGCGAACTACATTTGCTGTAGCTGTACTATAGAGATGAAACATGGCTCTCAAACGCTGTAAAATATTTTCGACACGGATGGGAGTATCATCGAGCGGGCTTGTTTTTACACATCGTTATTCGGGATTTACGAGTAGCAACGACATTTGGGAACCACGCCACGTCCCCGCGTAAGGCCTCTATAATATGCACAGAGAGAAAACCTTTGTACCAAGAAAGTACATAAAGGCATGCGCTTTCACGAATTTGGCACGTTTGCCGTGTATTAAGGCCGAGGTCTGTTCCTAAATAATCTAGCAAATGGCCGACTTGAAAAGTGTTTCTCTATCTTTAGTAAATTGTTTAGACCGTGTTAAAAGCCCCTTCGAAAGATTTCTTTTGCGTCGCAATTTTCTTTGAATTTTTCCTTTGGATACCCACTATGTACGTGCTCTAAATATTTAGAGAGTATTAGATTAGACCTCATCGGCGATGGCGGGATGAACAAGACTTCTTTCTTAAGAAATGGCCAGAAACCGCCCAGGACAGAGAACATTGGAAGAAGAAGGGCGAGGCCTTTGCCCAGCAGTGGGATATGACAGGCTCAGAATAATAATTAGATTACTTGTCTATTAGTTTTATTTTATAAATATATACAATGAATCTTTAACATCAGCATAGAACATGGGTGATCGAGCTTTGCACGGTGAGTGCATAATTTTTTTGTTTTTCAAGGATAAAACTGACCCAGATAAACTTGAAAAGAAACACAAACACAAGTGTTCTTTCCATTTATTACGTTTGTTTGTGACATGGTTTTGGCTTTTACAGGGCCGATATGTACATCTGTATCCTTGTCCTTAAAACAATAAATAAAAAACCGGCCAAGAGCATGTCGGACCATGCTTAGTGTAGGGTTCCGAAGCCAATCATACAAATAAAATGCACTACAGATGAAACCTAGTCAATATTTTCGGAAATAATTGCACCAAAAGTTGCATAAATTGTGTGTCCCCCTCCCCTTCTCTATTTTCTAAACCGTACGTCCAAAAACGTCGTAACGACACGTTTGGCTCAGTGGGTTGTACAACGGCCTACGAAGCTGGCGGTCCCGGGTTAGAATCCCGGCCAGGGCAAGTGTTTGTGTGATGAGCACGAATGTTTGTTCCTGGGTTTTGGATGTTTTCTATGTATTTAAGTACTATAATTAATCTATGTATTGTGTAAATCGTCGCCTGGTACCCATAGTACAAGCTTTGCTTAGATTGGGACTAAGTCGATTTGTGTAAGATTGTCCCTGATATTTATACTAATATTTTAAAAAAATATGAAAAAAATTATGAAGATAAAGCCTAATAATTACTTTCAACGAAAATACATTCTTTTGCCAGTGCACTTTTTCATATCGCATTTTTGTAATATGTAGTGCAGTTTTGTGTATGAAAAGCTGCAAAACCCTACAGTGGTCCGACATGCTCTTGGCCTGTTTTCATATATTTTGATCATATAGTTTAAAAGATAGAGGGTGGGGGGACACAATTTATGCTACTTTGGGAGTAATTATTTCCGAAAATATTCAATAAATAAATATTTTTTAAAAACGTCACAGTAGTTTTTAAAAGAATGTCGAAATATGTGCCACACGTTGATGATTGCTAAAAAACATTTGGTTACATGTATGTATGGAGTGCCCCCTTATAATTAAGTAGCGGCTGATACAAGACAGCTATACTCCTAATTTCATAAATATACAAATTGTAGTTATTGAATAAAATGCCTGTGACATACGGACAGATGAGCGTGACAAAACTAATTGTTAATAAGTGTTTCGTTTTGCCATTTTGGCTACGAAACTCTCAAAACGGAGCCTCGTGACATTTGATAAAAATCGCACTATTAGCCAAAATAACATTTGTTTACCTGATAACGACGGTGTTTTGTCTGTAAGGCAGCGAGTAGGTGTGGTTCTTGTAGCGCGCACAGTAGGTGAAAAGCAGATCGCCCGCGGCCGCCGCCAACCCCGACTCACCGGCGCCCGCGCCGGCCCACTCGTGTAGCGTAATGTTCCAAGAACCACACGATTTATCCTACGAAATATATATTACTTACATACAATATCGGCCTTCACAATGTTTGATCGGTAAGAAACTAGAAATAAACAAATCCATCTCATGCATTATAAGCGCACTTAGGTCAGTTTTTCAAAAAAGAAACCCGTGACCCTTATTTCTAATATCAACATTTTTGAATACGTAGATTTCACAAAAATTGCCGATTTTCGATTTATCAAATTCTATGATAACTAAATTTTCGTTTTACATACCCCAGCAGCTCTAGCACAACTGTGATACGCGACTCTTTGTCACGCGACAAAGATTATCTATCTCTTTCCTTTCAATACAACAGTAGAAAGACGGAAGATGCCATGCCACGTGACAAAATTAGTCGCGGAAAGTTGTACTAGAACAGCAGATTTAAAAAAATCTATGTTATCTACTACAAAAAGTATTTACTTTTCTAATATTGGGATTAAGTGTTGTAAGTACCCTGTTTTTTTTATAAATTTAGTGTAATAAATGTAGTATTATAGAAAACAGCTCTAGGTGAAAAATTTTTTTGCGTTATGTATCATATCTATGTTAAACATCATACGGTATGCAAGAGGAAGTTATAAGTTTGCACGTAAAGTATATACGCCCCGAGCTCGTAATAGAGGGCAGAGGGTCGCGCGTGTATTGTTTTTTTACCGGCGCGGCATCCACAAAGAACGAAAGGATGCTTTCAAAGTTCGCATCCCGATCTATTTTCAGCATACCGCATATATAGTATACAACACAGGTCTTGAGCAGTCTTAAGCCAGGCTTAAACGGAAACATTGACGTATAAAACCTAGGAATATTAGCTCTGTACCTACAATATACACAAATTTTGATTTTTTAAAGACTTTTCACTCTTCATCCCAGTTATCAAAGGAAGGAATCTGCTGAATTCAATTATGTAAGATAAGTCGGAGAGGCTTATCTTCTCTTTGATTAATCTCGGAGCTGCCTCAACGGCTGGATTGTCGATATGGGTTTGATCAATGTAAATGTATGATTATGTGGGGTACTATCGTTTGCGCATATGCAGATTTGCCAGCGAACAACGTCTAGTTGGTAATTAACACATTAACTTACTGAAGCGATGATCTCATTTGGTATTAAGTTACGTTTCAATAAAAAAACGATGTAAAACGGTATTTACCTGTTCTGACGATATGTCAATATAGAGTTGTCTCTCAACATTCGAGTCCAGCACCCAGGTGCATTGTTGATAAAAGAACTCGTTGAGGCTGCCCGTTACCGGCACGTTGCGCGAAGATATCTCACCTACAGCAAAGGAGAATAAAATAAGACAACGTTGTAAACAAAAATAAGAAATTTCGAGAGGCAGCAGCGTTTACGTGAGCAATAATGAAATGAAAGGGCAGACGCAATGAGTCGCCGCAATAGCTACGTCCTAATTGGAACTTTACGATCTTTTTCAAGGATTTTTTCGATTCAGTGTCACCCCAGGCAGCGTGAAACTGGGTCGTGCCATGTAATTTTCTCGGACACGCCCTACGCAGCCGAGAACAATATCCAACGCATTTTCCAAAACCCCGACGCGTGTCGAATGTCAAATTGAACTGTTTGTTTTTCGTTTTATGCGATTGGGGGCGGCTGGAGTTCATTGGAGATAAATTGCCGATTATCTCCTACTTCCGCCGGACCTTTTCATCGAATTATCCCTCGCGTTCCGTTTTCATCCGCTATGTAGATTATTATAAGAATAACGAAATGCCGATATAGATGCGAAAATACAATCAAAGCTTACCGGAATGCGTTGTGAAGGTGCGCTGTCCGCACATAGCGTCATCGTTGAAACTATAAGCAGCAGCATAGTCGAACCCTCGACTTGCATATGTGTAGTGCGCAACGGAATATTCGAGGCGAAGGCTTGTCCAACTCCGCACCACGACCGGCAGCCACGCCGCCTGCCAACAAACCTCCACGTAAACGTCGATTCATTACTCGTAATTATGCCATGTGCGTTTAGAAACCGACGTGAGTAATGACCTAAGGGAACGGTGACTCTGGTCGCGGTGTACGTATGTAGTACGTGCACGGCGTATTGACAAATTTGCCCTGCAACTGTCTACGCAATACGCATACGTTGTCGGCTGCTAAGTAATTGAATTTTCAGGGGCGAGACTCCGGTCTGTCGCCCCGGGCGACGCCCGGCCACTAATAACAAGGGCGGAAGGATGACACGCCGCCAGTTAGGCCATGTTTTATGACCACCGGGACGAGGGACAGGCAGGAGGCAACCGTCAGTCCTTGATATTCTCGAAAATTTCACAACAATGTGTCCTCACAGCAATTTCACGCCGAGCGTCGCCGACGCCAACTCCTGATAGGGGTAAAGCGCTGTGAATAATTAATTTACGTGTTCACTGGATGGACGTAGTGCAGTGCATGTGAAAGTTTGGACCGCATAACCAGTGCATGTATGCCATTAAATATATTATCACATAAAAAATAAATCACATTATATTATTTTCCTACACAAAGAGAGTAAAGCTTCATAAATAAGTATGAATAACCAGCCCAGAGAGCCGAACAGCCATCAGCAACAAAAGGAACTAAACAAAAAGGTCAGTATTTAGTTGCTCGGCTTGAGTGGTAGGTAAAAGGACTTCAGTCCGGGCTATCTTTTACGGTGTTAAACACAATACTGAAATACTTACGCGCTTAGTTGCTCCCCTCTACTGAAGTAATTTATGTTATTACGTTTGGAAAAGTTACGAAATAAGACGAAGTTAGCAATCAGTTAATTGCTATTCGATTACAGAGAGACTGAAACTTTAGACCGGGGAAATTGGTTGAGTGAATGGAGTGTACACCGAATTTAACAGATAGGAGGGTCAAATATTGACCTAAGTAAGGAATATCACGGCGGAAAAATGCTTGCAATAAAATATTAGCGAGGTATATTTGAATGATGGAACCATAAATACTGAGCGTGACATTTCTTTTTGTGTAATATCCCTTACCGCATGGTGGTAGCTCCACGCTTTATAGCTGTTACATACTTAATAGCAACCCTCTTACTTAATTATACGGATCGCGCCACGAGACAGGGCTACCCTGGCTATGTTAGCATAAGGAAGGGCTTAATACGATGAATTTGTTTGCACTGTCTTTCACAAAACGAATCCCGGACGAAATTATTACATCAGTAAAATCAACATCTGTTCTATTTAACTATAAAAATTCTCGTCTAAAAAAACCGATAATATTTAAAATTTATAAAATAAGATATTTGAATATTACTGAAAAATGTTGTGACAAGTTATCTGAAAAATTTAAATCTTCATCATAATAAATTTGAGCGGTCAAAGTATCAGTGGCTATATTTTCTAGGAAACTACCAATGCAGAAATACATTTTCATGTTTTAAAGCATTAACCATTTTCATCAGTGCTGCAAAGGTTTAATGAATGACAGAATATTTTGAATAAAATTACGTAATATCGGAGACATTTAATAATGATACAAAAATCTTCTTCGTTACATAACATAGAATAGAAACCTACCAGTTACTAAAATAAATACATTAACATCACAACTTCGTACAGTTCATAGATGTATCGACAAATACAGACCACAAAATAATTGATACAAAAGACACAAAATCGTCAGACATGTAGGTTGCTTATCTATATCCAGCAATGGAATTTCCAAAGGGAACTTTATTAAGTTCAATGTCAAGTTTAGAATGACAGGGTTTTTATTCGCGTACTGGAATTTTGATAAATCAGTGGTCATTTATGAGTCCTGTACAGTCAAGGAATTTAATTTATATACCATTTCGTACCTTGTCACAGTCAAAATGAATATGAAAGTCGATAGCGATTCCATATCAATGTTACTACGACAAGGTACGAAAGGGTACATAAATTAAATTCCTTAACCGTACTGTCGTCTGAAAACGGACACACAAACTTGATGGTCATGACCAGACCAAAATCCAAGGCGTACAGTAACAGTGCGCGAAAGCGTATCATCCAAGAGAAACTATTTCAGCGGCAAGACGAAGTAAGAGGGTACCGTTGCTAGGAGTAGAAGAAATAATTCCAAATATAAAGGGCCAGATAGCTACGAAGAAACAAGAGGCGCTAGAGGTGCAGTTCAGGGAGGTTAAATATTGAACATTTTCACAACATCTGGTTACAGGACATTATGTTGTGTGATTTTAGAGTTATCTGAATGTAGCCGCAGAGATTCAAGAGGTGCATGTCGTTGTTGGCCACGAGCGCCACGTGTTCATGGTAGTCCAAGAGGTTATGGCGCGGCGCTCGCCCACATGTCCTAATACCGATTTCTCTTTCTCACATCACCAGGCTATGAAGTGCCACACTTCTAATCATACGATTCAATAGAAGAATCATTCGAGAAAGTCGCCACACACAGTCACTTGGTTCTGTGAAAAGCTAGTATGCAGTGTTTTTATTTACATGAATGTCGCCGCAGAGACACGAAAGGTGTGTCCCGTCGTCAGCCACGAGCATAAATGGTCGTGAAAGTGGAATGGTGGAGTTGAGGATGGTTTCGTAGAGCTCTCGCAACCCGCGCCGCCACATGCTTCATCACCGATTTTTTTTGCAGACACCTGATTCCGTGAAGAGCACGTGTGCAATGGTTTTTTGTTACTACCTGAAAGTCACCGCAGAGACAAGAGAGGTGCGTCCCGTCACCGGCCACGAGCGCTACGTGGTCGTGGCAATGTAGGGGGGTTTCGGCGCGGCACTCGCAGCCTGCGTCACCACACGCCGTGCGGCAGCCCGCAGCGCCTGAGCCGGTGGGCTCGGCGCTCCACATGCGCTCCAACCGTTGTATCTAAATAGAAGTAAGAATAAAATTATTTTACATAATTTTAGCAGTATGCTACTTCTTTTTCTTCTTCAATTTAAGAGCTACGCTCTTGTCGGTGTAGCAATCGCCAGCCGCTTCTTTCTTGGGCTTCCTCCTTCACTTCTTGGTAAGACATGACGTTTTCTTTTATTTGCTCAAAGTAATTTCGTCTTGGCCTTCTTCTACCTTGCTTTCCTTCGATTTTTCCTTCTAAGATATTTTGGAGGAAAAAGTCACGTCTTTCATTTCAAGTCATTTTCTACAAGTATATATGCTACTACAAGGACTAATTTTGTTGATCTAGAGATATTTCTAATCATATAGTATCAAGATATATCTGTAGTTTTTGTAGCAAAATGACCCTTATTTTGACTGTATATCAAATGAGCAATAAATAAGGTTCATAAGCGTGTGTTCGAAAAGTATTTTTTTCTCAAACAGTAAAGTTTTGAGGTTTGAATAAATATGGAATAGATGGCAACTGATTAGGGTAGATCAGGATTGTTTTATAATGTTCCTGAAATGTTATGACTTTTCGCACTAAGGAAAATTCGGCAGCTGAACCACCTGTGAAATAATTTTTATCTGCCAAAATTATTATTATATATACAGTTCAGTAAATTTAGCCCTTACATAGTTTGGTATTGTATGCCGCTGTGTATAATTTATAACTTATACACAGCGGCCGCTCTTTGATGTGGGTGCGTAACGATACCTATAATTTTATTTTAAATAATATTAGTCGCAATAACGCTCATTTGAAATAACTATTAAATCATATAACAACATTTAATATATTGACATATGATATAACTATCATTTTATACAATGATCATTTAATTAAATAACATTTAGTATAGCATACATTAAGTATAATGCATATTTCTAATAATGAACATATAATATAACATACGTTTTACATTTAACATATAATATCATGATCATTTTATATCATGATCATTTGTTTGAATAACATTTATTATACCATACATTAAATATAATGCATATTTCTTATAATGAACATTTGATATAACATACTTTTTACATATGAACATATAATATAATTATCTTTTAATATAATGATCATTTGATTGAATAACATTCAGTATAATATACATTAAATATAATGCATATTTCTAATAATGAACCTACGATATAACATACTTTTTACATATTAATATATAATATAATTATCATTTTACATAATGATCATTTGATTAAATAACATTAGTATAACATACTTTGAGTATAATGCATATTTTCAGAAATGAACATATATTATAATGTAGTTTGTATTGTGACCATGTACAGCGGAGCGTCAAAATGGGTCAAAAAATGAAAACTATAGGTTCGGTTAGGTTTTTATTGTGACCATGAACAGCGGAGTGAGAGGTGCGTCAAAATAGACAGAAAACCGAAAAATGTAGGTTAGGTTAGGTTTGTATTGTGACCTGTATAGCGGAGCGAGCGAAGCGAGCGGAGCGTCAATATGCTTGCTTGCATGTATACAATGGACAAAATGGAACATGGGTCAAAAACCGGAAACTGTAGGTTAGGTTATGTTTGTATTATGACCATTTATAGCGGAGCGAGCGAAGCAAGCTGAGCGTCAAAATGCTTGCTTGCACTTACACAATGGACAAAATAGAACATGGGCCCAAAACCGAAAAATGTAGTTGTGTAATGGGTCAAAAGCTGAAAACTGTTTGTTAGCGTATAGAAGAGTGAGCGAAGCGTCAAAATGGGTCAAAAACCGAAATGTGTAGGTTAGGTTACGTTTGTATTGTGCCCATCAAATGATCGTCAAAATGCTTGCATGCTTGCGTGATGGATGATTGTTTTTTTTTATATTTTAGACGTGTAATCAGAAACAGGTTTACTTCAAAGTAATATTTATGTCAAAGTTAAGTTAAAACTGTGACCCTACACAATGCGAATTGCCACCAGAAAAATAAGTTAGGTTAGAACTGCTACCATATGATCATAATAATAAATAAGCGTTATACCATATGATCGTTATAATGAATAAGCGTTATACCATATGATAGTCATAATATATAAGCGTTATACCATATGATAGTTATAATAAATAAGCGTTACCATATGATGGTTATAATAAAATAAGCGGTAGACGGAGCTGTAATATGATCATTATAATAAATAAGCGTTATACCATATGATCGTTATAATAAATAATCGTTATACCATATGATCGTTATAATAAATAAGCGTTATATCAAACGATAAATATAAAAAATAAAATGCAATATTTTCTTATTGTACCAAACGTTTATTATATGCAATGAGTGATTATATCCTTTGAAATTATGTCAAATGTTGTTAAACTGAATGGAAATATATTTTTTATTTTTATACCGATTATAACACACCCCCTCGAGGTTGCAGAAGACGTGGTGATGCGTGATCGCGGCCCTCTCTCTATGCATTTGCATTGGCACAGCCTAACCAAACTGTGACAATGACGTGCAGTTGCACTACGCAATAGGTACTCCACCTCAATAGTGACGCTCTGGTTAGCAGCCGGTATAAACCGGTGCGTGCACAGCAGCCGCTCCTCTAGATTCCAGAAGATATGGTGATGCGTGGGCGCGGCCACTCCACCATGTGCCGGCGCCGCCAGCCCGTAGTGCGTGGACGTGCATGTTGCGTCGGGAGCCGCGGTACCCTCGTGTTGCTCTATATGATAAATAGAGACTGATTTTGAAGGCAGTAAATTATGAAAATAGACAGCATTATT
The DNA here is from genome assembly GCA_905404275.2 of Hedya salicella. NCBI lineage: Eukaryota > Metazoa > Arthropoda > Insecta > Lepidoptera > Tortricidae > Hedya > Hedya salicella. The sequence goes on along the minus strand of FR990099.1, from coordinate 21,778,389 downwards.
AAGATATTTCGCTTGATAGACTCAATTTTAATAACATTACGTTACGGGCGCTCCTTATTGGGTTAACTTAACTAATACACTCAAAATATAAATATACTGTATATAAACTTTATGTAAAGTTGAATAAATAAGACCAAAAATGGAATGGTTTTATTATATACTAGCTTCTGCCCGCGACTTCGTCCGCCTTAACTTCGTTTATCGCGGATAGGGGTATTTTTCCGGGATAAAAAGTAGCCTATGTCCTTGCCCGGGACTCAACCTATCTCCATACCAAATTTCATCTAAATCGGTTCAGCCGTTTAAGCGTGAAGAGGTAACAGACAGACAGACACACTTTCGCATTTATAATATTAGTATGGATATGTATTTGTATATTAAAGGATTGTCAGAAACTATATCTATGTATACATATATCATAGTTCAGCTTATTATTTAATATATACTAACGGTCATGAAACGCAAAAGCGCCATCAAGAAATTCTTCGTCATCGGCGCTTTGCGAGGTCGCGCGCCGCACCAAAATAGTCAAGTTAGCACCCTTTGATATCACTGCTTGTCGCACCAGGAACCTCCCAGCTGGGTCCCTCGCTTCCCTCACCGAGGGCCCACACACCCTCAGAAGCGTTCGGTCCGCTCTGTCGGACCTCTCTCCTCTCTCCCGCGAGGGGAACTCGTGAAGTCCTTCAAAGATCTCAATATGAGATCTACAACTTTGTAACCTGGTTGAACAAAAGTTTCTAGTAAGAATAAGTGTTCATATTCTATTTACAACCTTACTAAGAAGCTAAGAAGATCACGCGGAGCCTTTGAAAGTTTAATCGATGTAACGAACCGTGAGGTATACTTACAAAGTAGAGCAAACGATACGCTTTTAACTACTTAATAAATATGTACGTTTCACTGCTTGTAGAAGGAACGTATATGTACCCATCAGTTATGAGTTTTAACATGAATGAAATTTTAAGCTTAAGAAAAGATTATACGTGTATGATAGTTCCGACAACATTCAATAAATGCGTCGTCATTTGACTTAGTGAAAACGTTTAGCACAGAAGGAGTAAATATGACCAGAAATCCTAGTCCAGACGATACCTGGTCATCTTCGCTATACCAGTACAATACACCCGTGACCATGGAAAGCTGGAAAGCTTCCGAAACGTCGGGAACTAAAATGAGATAATATACGCGATATAATCCGTTAAATTGTTTTATTTCAATGAGTAATAATCGCGGAAACAGAAGAAAATATTCAGTACAATACATTTAATTTCTCTAGCTTAACAAAATCGAAATTATATATGAACTGATAGAATGACAAAAAGAAGCCTAAAGCACAAACCTTAAATTATAATTAAACAACGAGACTTGCACGACGTCGGTGGGCGTGCCCAGCAGGTGTATGACGCACTGCGCGCGCCAGGCGGAGGCCCTGGTGTCGAAGTGGCCGGAGCGCGCGCCGCCCGGCCCGTAGCCACGGACGCGCGCGCCGCACCCGACGCGCCCGCCGTTCGAGATATCATTTGTCACCGAGTTGCTCTCCATCTCTAGCAACCTGTCTACTGTGAAATCAAACAAAACCACGAACTCTACAAGGGTATATTTCTGAATATCAGTAATCATCTGTCTAGTGCCGTGGCGTAAAATCTATAGGACCAGAAGTCTCAAACACCAAAACACACCGCAGAATATTGGCACTTTTTTGAAAAATCTTTAAGGTTGCAAGCATGTACGTGGCGTGCACGTAGACGTGCGCGTTGTAAAGTACGAATACCTATGAGAGACGACACACCGCAGCGCACGTGCACACCACGCAAGCGGTGTGCCATCTACTATGACATTTCATACGATACAACGCGCAAAACACGCACACGCGCACGTGCACGTGCTGCGCACGCATCCGGCGTGTCTCGGCCTTTAGGTACGCCACGTTTGCGCCAACTGATGTTTATTCAATGCTCATTCCATGGATGAAGAAAAATATTAAAATAAGTCTGTGGGCACGGCAGTGCCCCCGCCAAGTGGAGCAAAAAAGCGGCACAGCTATCTTTTTCTCGAAGCAGTTTGGACCAGTTTCGACCCCCTGTAACTTTGGTGTGGATACAACTAGAAACCTGAATTTTCTGAATCCAAGCAGGCATTGTATGAACACGGTATATTTCAAATTTCACTCAATCCCAAATCCTAGTTTAGGCGCGTAATATTATTATGTAATTATTGTATGTTTAGTCTGTAGTTATTATAGCTGTAATATATTATTAATAAAAAAAATATTATTATTAATTTGAAGCAGTAGTTAAGAAATATAACGAGTTAAAGTTTTTCAATTTCGACACTCACTGACTTACAAATCATAAATAGTAGGCATTTCTAGCAGACATTGAAGCTTCAAATTTAGAATACAATTAGTGTTTAGTGTACTCGTATAAATCAAGGAAAAACTCAAATACTTTGTAATTTTGGCTCTTTTTTTATAAATTCTAGATACACCAACTGCATAAATAACTTTGTAATCGCTTATAAATATATAGAATTACTAGCTGCGGTTAGCGACTTCGTCCGCCTTAAATTCGTTTATCACGGATAAGGGTATTTTTCCGGGATAAAAAGTAGCCTATGTCCTTCCCCGGGACTCAAACTATCTCCATTCCAAATTTCATCCAAATCGGTTCTGCGGTTTAAGCGTGAAGAGGTAACAGACAGACAGACAGACACACTTTCGCATTTATAATATTAGTATGGATATTTACAGTGAATGAATCAGTGTAGTGTATGTGTAATATATTTGGACGACCGGTATGGCTCAGTGGGAGTAACGTTGCCTGCGAAGCTGAGGTCCTGGGTTCATATCCCGGTTAGGGCAAATATTTGTGTGATGAGCATAAATATTTGTTCCTGAGTCTTGGATGTTTTCTATGTATATAAGTAATATATCTATTAAATATATCGTCGTCTAGTACCCATACCACAAGCCTTATTGAGCTTACCATGGGACTAGAGCGATTTGTGTAAAATTGTCCCATAATATTTATTTATTTATTTATATAAATATAATATAGTGGAATAATAGGTATAGATAGGTACCTGCCTACATATCTATGTTAAAAGGTAACTTGTAAAATGGTCAACGGAAAGAAAAAGCAAGAACGGGACATGTCTTATGAAGTTGTACCATCATCATCGTCATCGTCATCGACATCATTACAAAAATAAGAAAAGTTCTTAAGACAGAGAGTAGGCTTGAAGAATGTTTACGGTAGAAGAACTGAGTTGTGAGACTTGGTTTTTTTACAAGTTATGTATTATTTATTTATTGTGTTTATGGTATTATTGTGGTGAAAGTGAAATCGGTACGCTTACTTTTTTTTATTAAACCTAATTTCACTATGCTAGTAACGTATCAATGACAGCTGTTAATAACTAACCGCGTATGGTGAAATTGGGCCTCAAGCGTCCTAAAGATCCAAAAGAAGAAGGTATAATATTTTTATTTAGTTTTAGAAAATATCAATGGAACGAAACTGTGTAGCTACAAATTCCCAAAAAAATAAATAAAATCATATTTAGCATGGTAATATATATACATATACTTACTTTATCCTAAATATAATATTTATTGGTAAACCTGAACAACTGTAACTAGTTTATCGTATCCTACTCACTCGAGAATTGAATCCTGACGATACTTTATTATTGCGTTATGGGCGTGTTCGAATATCCGTAATATTTTTTACGTGGAAGATATATAATCACGTCTCAGAATCGTGTCAAAGTAAGACCCACTGTACTTGACATACGAGTATAACAACGATTAGTGCCTAGAAATACGTAGAAATATGATGACATATTACAAGTCGTATTTATGAACTGATATATACCCTGAAATAAGTGAACAAGCAGTAATGATTTCTATACATTTTTTTTCTTAAAAGCCCCATAAAACACTTTCTATATTCTCATAATTTAGCTTGTAGCAGTTCCATTCTTGGTAGAATTATAAATTATGTACACATTTAAAAATGTGTGGGATCAATCTAAACGGTATAAGAAAATCTGAAACCAGTTGTAATAGGAAAATTCGTAATTATAACCGCCAAAATCTAACCTATAAGTTTCTGACCTTACTATTTAAGCTAGACCATTGTTTATGCCCAAGTTAATAGACCATGGAAGAGTTATTGAAAATACTCAGTGAAAATATTTTCGCGCTTAATTTTGTGGTATAAACATGTCCTATATATTACTACATTCTATTAATAGTGCACTCATATTATACACAAAAGTTTGAGAACATATTAAGACATTGTTAATTAATAATGAAGAAATTGTCGAACTGATTTAGATGCCACTCGCTTAAACATCGGAATTCACTACATACAATATTGAAACCAAAGTCGAATTACAAGTCCTAATGAATTAATCTGTAGGTACCTCCTTACACCACTTGGCGCGGATTTAAGTTGAAGTTTAAAAAAAAGCTAATAAAACTCACCACCATGCTGAGTATGATGCGTGAGCGCGGCCAGCGGCGGCGAGGCGACGACGGTGGGCGGCGGCCCGCTACCGTCAACCCCTTCGGTGAACTCCACCTTCGCGATGAACCCATTGTAGTCATACGGTGGCACCAACGGCCCCGAACTAAACGCAAACACACTTTTAAAATCAACCCAAAGAATGTCTCGCTCCCCAGTAATTAAATTAAGAGCAAGACTAAAATGTAGGTTCAATTAATTTAAAAGCTGACGTCGGAAGTAGAATTATTTCAATCAGCTAGATTGCCAACGAGGACTTACTTGAATTCTAGTAATAGGTTGGGTCCGGGTTGCTCCAAAGTGGCGCTTCTCTCGGAGCAGAGCGTCGCCAGCAAAGGAGCGGAGGGCGAGTTGCCAGCCCGGAGCGTTAGGTAATCCGTCGCGCAGTGACTGCAAATAATTATGGCTGTGAAACATCCCCTACTTAAAACAAATTAAATTTAAAATAACATGACTTCGCTGCAGATTTCACGGTGCCGTTTAACAGTACATGCTCGGGCTTAATGCTTAGTGCAAAGTTGTCACTCGTGAATTGTAGCTCTTATATTTTAATTATATAACCCGTACTTTATTTTACTCATAAATTTGTTATCTCTAAAGCGGAAGCTCGCGCAGTCTCTCAAAGTGTTTTATGAGTGAAGTAGAACATTTTCCAGTTTTTGTTCACTATCTAAAATGTTTTGCATGGCTACTCAAATAACCATCTGCCATTTATTTGTTTCATATAATTTGCAACTGTTACAAAGAAAATTTCGTTTGAATATCGCGGTACTTGACTTAATGTCCTATGTCTCCTGAATGGGGCAGAGGGCGTCCACAACAGTACGTTGCGATCCCGAACGGTCATGAGCTTCGTGCTATATCGTGATAGCTTTAAACAAAATGTTCGACGGGGCTCATAGATAATGTCCCCAAAAGTGCCACGTTTATTCGTTCACGGGCGCGCGACGCGACGCAGTAGAAAACGCAGCGTCATCCGAACGGCGCGCCGCGGCATCACCAACGCTTTTAACCGCCATAGCATTTATATACAAGATAACAGAACACTATTTTCTTTGGCGAGTTTAAAGGTTGTGTTTGCTATTAATCTAAGAGCAGAGAGGAGGTAGCATCCGTGTGTATTAGTATGTAGGAAAACGTATTGCAGCGAGATAGCGGTTTTATTTCCCTTCTCGGCTCTCCTTTGAGTATAAACGTGTTGTAGGTGGGCGGTACTTTTTGTATGCCGAATGGATTTATTACCCGACAAGACATTTAAACAAATTTATTTCTAATATTCTTTAGACATATTTCTTCTTCTTTATAATCTATGCTGATGTTCTTCAAAACTTAATCTTTTAATATTAAATCTACTCTCAAAATACAGGTGAACGGACTTGTTTTCTCAAACAGAAGCAGGATAGTTAACTTAGTATGTTTAGCTCGCGTTTGAGAGTAAAGTTTCGTTCCCCTACAAATGCAAGTTAGCATTTCCGATGAGACAACAGGGAACACATTACACTAAGCCGGGATATCGCAATCAAGTGTAAGCCGAGCGCGCCACGCATGCTAATCACAAAGGAAGTTTTCCATCCCCGGCTCCCAACTACCGCAAAATTGCCAAAAAGTAATTCAGTTTGCTTTAGGTTCAATACAAACTTCTTCAGAATTATTACTAACACTTTACCTTATTTTCTATTTCAATTTGTCCTTAAAATACTATTAAAAAAAATTGAGTTAGCACTTCTTGAATAACTTTTTAAGCAACGATTGCAACAATAAGAAGATAATTTCAGAGCATATAGCTGATAAAAACTTTACAGTGTCCGCAAAATGCCTGTTTCTACTATATGTTTAAAATATAACAATACTAAAATTCAGCTGTTCGTAAATAACATGCATTTCGGTACTGAAATATCAGTGCAAAGTTTTAGTTTCGCTTTGTTTCTCGCTGCTTTAAAAATTGAGAGCATCCTCCAAGACTAAATTATCACGTAGGAGTTGCGCTGAGCAAGACTTAAAGGTGAAAAATCTCCCCGTTAATTTCAGTCACACGCGGGCCGACGAGGGTGGGAGAGAGATAGAATGCCGGACGTTTATTTACCGAGACGATTGTTCACCAGCCTTTCAAAACGCGAGTGGATTTCATACGGGTGCTTGATAAAAATACTTCCAGAAGCGGGGAAGTGAATAAAACTCGGCTGGCATTTATAACTGTGCTCCCTTTTATTAATTCATAACAACTTATTTACTTCAAAAGGTTGTCGCAGCATTGTTACTGTTTTATAAAAGTTTTCTATGCACGTGACGACGTGTATCAATATCGCAAGAGGACATAGACAGTGGCAAACGGTATTGAACTTTAACAATACCTATTTAATAAATCACGGCATCCATTGGTTCGTGAACATGCACCCACAATAATCGTCATAGGTTTTGCTCAGTTTGTGTTGGAGTTCCGTCTAGTGCGGTCCATTAGTTGTTGGTCAGGTCGATTGTCCGAGAAAACGTTGGGAGATAGCCTACGCCGCTTCATTAGCTTTGACAGTAATGGCTACATCGGTGGCCTACGGTAATTCGCTAACGTTGAAATCATTTATACCAGTATAAATTCGATCTTTGAAACAAAGGCACTATTGTAAATGGAATTGCAGTGAATTTTCATTTAATTTTAACCCGATTTCGAGAACAAGATTAATCAGAATTAAATAATGTTAGGTGTACAGAAAAATACAATTTTTTTCATTAACTCCCGATGATGATCCCGTATGAGCTTTTTATTTTCATTTTGCTTTAAATTAACTCTGTTCGTGTCTACGCTACGTAAAAAGTAGGGGAATAGTAATAAATGAAATATTTAATATGAGACTTTTTTTCATGCTGATAACGTTACATTTAATTATTGAAAAGGTTACATTGTCAAGATTCATCGTTCGAAGATGAGAAAAACGTCATAACCCTCTTTTTCTTGTATTTCGGCTTCATCGTAATCGGGTTGAAAACATCCCATCTGTACCAATAAGTTTCTGTCAAAAATATCATTCTTGTGATAAGTTTCTACTGCTGACTATACTTTTCTTTGAACATCTGTTGACTAGTTATCGAGACGATTCTAAAGAACCCGAACTTGGTGAGATTGTTTTCTCTTATTACTGACTTCTTATGACCACTATCCGGCTCCATTATTAGATCAGCTTAATTGTGTCATAACATAACACTCTTTTGCCACTTCACTTATACAAGTATATTTTAGCAAATTTTAGCTCAATCGGAAACCGGGATGATTTAAAACTCGTATCTCGTATGATTTATAGCTGACACGGCAAGGTATGAGTAAAAGCTTATAAAAATAGCTAAAATCCGTTCAGCTGCTTTGACGCAATGCGACTGCAAAGACAAATAGTCTTACCTATACATACAGAAAGTAAAATATTTTGCAGTTCTGTGACCTTCAAAACTCATTTTATTTATTTTTATTAATATATATATTCAATGTATCTGCACTTCATTATGACTGCCTAGTTTCATATGCTATACTAAATGAAACCACTATGTTTTCATGTACAACGCTCAAAATATGCTGGCAAGTTATTTCTTATGCTACAAACCTAATTTGTTTGGATGCAAGGGAATTGCTTTTCAAATGTACTATCGACGGCAAAATTGGATGGTCACCTTGCGGGCGATAATGGCTTGGCCGGTTGCAGGCTAACTTTGCAAAAATTAACTAGATGGCGTCGTTGTGACCAAAAGTGACGATTTTAATGACTTAATTAAATGTAATAGTCTTGTAGTTACTAAAATGTATGTTCGATATAATATGATTACTATTATTAATCAAATTGAAAAACTTACACCGAAATTACAATGACATCTATATTTAACAAGTGGTATACCCTTCTTTTTAAAAAAATGTGTAATGTTGCCACGCTAACTAGCCTATTGCCCTCCTAAAGCAATTGGCGATATTTCAAAGAAACTATCGTTAAAAAATCTGTTGCCGCCATTTTATAGAATGTAAGTATGAAGAATTCATCCAGGAATTCACGGTTTTAAACTTATTCGAAAAACAGATCTTGAACGGATATTAATTTTATACAGTTATAAACAACTAGTGTGATTAATTGAATACCAAAATTTAATTACAGAAAATAAAAAAACTAAGGAATTAAATACATAATGACAATAGGCGGGCTTATAGTTAAAGAACAACTTATGTTTATTATTCCTGTCTTAAAATAGCATACGAGGACATGAGTATTGCAAGTGCGAACTATATGGATTTTAAAAGAAATAATAAATAAATGAACTGACTGTGATTAGGAATTAGAAAATAATTCGTTTTATTTCCTGCAGTTATTTGTATAAATTTTTCAAACCAAATAATACCTACCTATGTTATGGCTATGGGCTATCAATCAAAACATAGGGTTGCTCTAAAAATATTATGTTACGTGTTTTCATAATGAAAATACAAAATTTAGACATATATTTGTATGCAAATATTTAATGTTAAAACATTCAGAAATGTACAATTAACAATTTCAAACATTACTGAATTCATAGCTATGATAGGGATAGATCTATATTCAATGGTGTAGTGTTCATATTGTAGATAGTGCACGTTATTTGGACTCAGAATGAACAAACACTTTATTTTTAAGTTGTGTTGTTTTTTGATAAACATATTTTTTTAACCTGATATGACATTTGTGCAGTTGTCTCGGCTGTATACATTTTAACTTTGGTCTACATAAATTAGTACAAAAAAGTAAAGGTTTATTTGTAGAAAACCCCACTGAATAAGGAGTGTTTTTTTATTATTATTACTATGAAGTTAGATAAATGGGTATGTGCGTAAAATTAACCTAAAGGACTAATGGATATACAATAATATAACAATAAAAAAAATCAAGAAATTTTATAACTCACACAGTACTTATTTTTAAAATATAATTCAAGTGAAAAACAAAAACAAAACAATTTAAATACTTTGTTGAAGCTACAGCTTAATTATTCGTTTCTTAAATCAGAAAGAGGATTGAAGCTTCACCTTAACAAAACAATACTTGTCTTATTTTATTAGTGAATACAATTGAGTATAAAATAAAACTGAGACCTGGTTATAAATAGTTAGTTAACTATAATATTTTAATGCTGCTGTTTGATTCACTTTTGCTTATCATTTATCAATTAGTCAAAGTGTCATGAAAAAAGATTGTAATAAACTGAATAACACAGAAGAAAGTTATTTACTGTCTTAGTAGAAACTTAAAAAAAATTAACCATATTTTTCAATTTCAAACAATAAAAATAATGTAGTATTGTAGAATAGTTAAAAAGTTAGTAATGTAACTAATATATAGGTAATTATCACATTTTCATCTATAGCTGCTCGCAAGTGTGGGAACGCAGAAATTCTAAGAAATGTTCACACAGACCCGAACCACGAATACTATCCCAAATGGTAGCACAGTGTGTCTCCAATATTTCTGCGTTTTGCTCATCACATTCAAATTCAAAAATACTTTATTCATAGGTAATTTCATTATTACACTTAAAACATGTCATTATTGAATATTCTGATGATGATAACGTTCAACGATAACACCTCATACATTTTCTATGGAATTTAAGTCAGGTGATCTAGTAGGCCACGATATGACATTTACATTATTGTGCTGGTAAAACCACTCACGCACAATTTGCGAACGATCGGACTCTGGATAGACATTCCTAATAGTTGGTAACACGGTTTCTTCCAGCACATTGTAATAGCACTCTCCGCTCGACTCGGCACTCGGACCAGTTCTCCCGGATCAGCACTCATCCAACCCCACATGTTCACTGTAATACGACATATAAAATTTTTTTTAATCTGTAAACATGACATTGCTCCAATCGTCATTTAAGTGTTCCCGGGCGAACTAAAATAGTTCTTCTTTGTGATGTGGTGTTAGTAAAAGTTTGACCGCATGCCTACGATGCTGCAATCGTTCACTATGAAGGACACGGTAAATAGTGTCCACTTTTGTGTCATATAAACGGGCGTAGGTATTGGTTAGTTGTTTGAAAACCGTTTACTTCATTCTCCCGGACTAACGACGCTGCTGTGCGTCAATCAGCCGTGGTCAATAGTTCTTTGGCGGTGCAATAATGACCCTTCTTCTCCGAATCGTTGCACCCATAAAGCAACCGTTTTTCACTGCAACAATATTTAGAAATATGGTATAATACAGATATCGTTTAAATATATTCATTATATTTGTATTATATATAAAACAATACTTACATTTACACCGGTTTCTTTGGCAATTTCTGCCATATTTTTGCCTTCATTATGCAAGGCATTATCTGTGACCTTTTCACTAAATCGATGTTGTAATGAGAATTCATTTTATAACTTTATAAGTAATAAAAAGCAATCAAACAAGAAAATCTAACCGACGGGAATGGCTATTGCTAGCGAACGAGCTGTTTCTTTGCAATAAAAACTAGAACGGTAAATTTATGTTTCAAGGCTACCCACTAAGTATGAGCGAAAACCAATAAGTAATTGTTGCACTTTTCAACAACGAATACCAAGTGAATTTATTATTTGTTATTAATATTCGTGTAAAATTACAATTATTTTTTGATAAACCTAAAAAAATAATCAATTAAAAAATATTCATACTAAACGCATTACTTGAATTTCCTGTAAACTTACGTCATTCTGAATATGGTAATAAATTTCACTAACCCTCACCAAGTCTCAATGGCTGAGGGGCTGAATGCAGCTGTTTAAAACGTCTGAAGGGTCCCAGAGTTCGAATCCTGGCAACAGTTATAAGAAAGATAGTGTTTTTGGATTTTGTGTAAATCATCATCGGTAGTAGATAAATATGATGCGAATTAAGACTGTCCTTAGAAACATTTAATAAATAATCGGAGATACATTCTATAATTTCTGGATTTGGACAACACCGAAAATAAACAAACTGACTCCGCTTACCAACGGAATAAAATATTTTTACTTTATTGGATGTTATCAGCGCCATCTATTGGAATCTCATGAAACTAATGAAGTATAGCATGTAGCGTAAGCGTCTCGACTTGCTTCAAGGCATTCGCGTTTACCAATGACCATCCACTTATGCAGCCCATAGTACATTTGCACATTTTCATGTTTTAGTAATTTACCGTACTAACTATTTTATGACAAAGGGCTAAAGCCATTATGAAATGAAGTGTGTCATGTCAAAATGGCTTTTAACCACGCGTTATAAACTCTAATGTTCACTTCGAATGTAAGAAAAGAGCGAAATGAAACCACTAAATCATTATTTATAATCATAGATCACAGCGCACGTTCATCAACGATGTGTATTGTTATACCGATATTCAGGACCTCTAGCACAACTATGTATGAGCGCAACTCTTTGTCGCGAGACAAAGATTGTCTGTATCTTTCCTTTCAATACAATGTGAGGAAGACGGGTGATGCTATGTCGCGCGACAAGTGAAGTCGCGGAGAGTTGTGCTAGGCCGGCTGGTGCGGCGGAGATGGAGCCGACGGAGCGCTAAAATGATCACTTTAGATCCGCTACGCGAAGCTAAAATGATAACTTTAGATCCGCTACGCGAAACTAAAATTATAACTTTCGATCCGCTACGCGAAACTAAAATGATAACTTTAGATCCGCTGCGCGAATCTAAAATGAGGCAGTTTTCATGCATGAGAAATGAAAAATACGTAATCAAATATACTGTGTTAAGGATTTTATAACTCTGACTGTATAAGTATTCAAGATTTTTGCTTACTTCCCTCGATGTAATAACAGAAGCGTGTAATTGCTAAAGAAACAATTATTATATTACTTATATTTGAGGCAAAAGACCTGAAGATTATTTTGGCCCTGTTGTTGACGGAATTCGTTGCAAAGAGGTTGCGCATAAAGACAGTTGACCACATTACTTCTAATGAAAAAATGATTGTGCTACTTATTTTCTAGGCAGTAGAATGGAGCTGAAGAAGATTAAGAGGTAGCGGCAGCGGCGGTGTGGCGAGTACGAGTCAGGTAGCACGCATAAATACAGTCTACCACATTACTGTGTCGATGCGTATAAAAAACAATAATGTATTCACCGAAACACTTTTAAAGATGCAACGATAACGCTACTTACTTTCTAGGTAGTAGAATTGAGCTGAAGATGATTTTGACCCTGGTGTTGACAGAGTTGGTTGCAAAGAGGTAGCGGCAGCGGCGGTGCGGCGGGTACAGGCCGGGGTATCCCGGGCTAGCCAACACGCAGGGGCTCGACCCGCGGCACGACACGTCTTGGTACAGCCAGTCGCAATCTGTGCAATAATTACCATAATTAATTATTTGCATGACCTTATTCATACCTCTACTTTGGGTTAACCAAGCATTATTTTTTATTTCACCCTCCTTCACTTATTGTCTCATTGATTACATCTATCTTAGTCATATTCATCTTCATTGACACCCATGCATCGTTCATATTTTCTTTGGTCTAAGTGGGTCATACTGATTCTAGAATTTAGCCGTCTTTCCTGTGGACAACGCAATAGTTAAGGGCTTCGGTACATATAACTGATATTTTTATCGCTTATATCTAGAGTATTAATCAATTTGTACATCGCCTATAGGGCACTAAGCAAAAATAGTATATAAAGCCCTTAACTTTCGGGTGTCCACAGGAAAGACGCATAACGCTAACTCATACTAAAAATCAGTATGACCCAAGTTACTTTGTGAAACCCTAGAGCTCTAAGTCTTGGGACAGAAAAGGGATTGCTAATGAGCCGCGAGATGTAAGCTACGACGTCGAAAAGCTCTTTCTAATTGTTTACACCTGTAATGTTTGTTTGGTGATAAGTAGTATTAATATGATAAACAACTCGTATTCAGAATACAGGTACGTAGTCTGTTCCTGGCACGGAACTATAAAAAAGATAGATACATAATGACAAGTTTTTGTTTTTTTTTGTTAGCCTATTTGAGTGTCCCACTGCTGGGCAAAGGCCTCTCCCTTAGATCTCTATGATTCCCTATCAGATGCTACCTCCGGCCAGTTATTGAGAAACGAATCCTGATCGATCTCCGCATTCTCCTCCTTTGGCGTTCCTGAACCAATTAGAACTTTAAAAAATAAATAAGGGCTTCCAAAATCGTAACAATGTGAAACTAATGATTGTTTGAAATTAAAATATTATTTACTGTACAGTACACAGTAAAAGAGTATAGTAAGGATGAAAAGGTAAAACGTGAAAACATATATAAGAAAGGAAAAATTTCTTCAACAGGCAAAGCAAACTCTAATTGACAGTCGTATTCCACAATAAAGTAAAATACCTTTACATCAAAACGATTCTTAAGAATACTCTTTCTAAAAAGCTAACATGTAGGTATTGTACTGATCGAAAAAGCTAAACATTTCTACAGAACTGGCTCAAAGGCCGTTTCCGATTAAGGGAAGAAAATATGCCGTTTCGTGATAATGGACAGATTTTTTTTTACGTCTAGTAGAGTAACTGTGTCAAGTTTGGTTGAAAAATTCTTTGCGGTTCCGCAGAAAAAAAATAAAAACGGAAATAATAAAATATGGTTTTTCTCCAAAACTATTTAACTTTAATGTACTATTATTTTTTCATTCTGTAAAGCTTAGTCAAGTTCATGTTTTAAGTGAAAATGGTATTTCTATATCTAACGATTATATAAAAAATAGGTAAGTCAAAATTTTAATGTATATATTTTTTTACTTTTGTGAGAGATACCACTCTAATTGACATTTCAAAATAAGCCTTAGTTAACGTCCTGTAACACATATTAATTTGATGGATAAAATCGGAAAGCAACTGTGTCAAAATGAAATAAATAACTGGGTTGGATTTTATTACATTTTATTAGTAAGCTATTCTAACACTTCCAAATAACCAAAGCATACATCCTCTTTACAAATAAACAAGATTTGACAGTTACAGTGACATTTGCTAGAAAATGTCACCTTATTAGTTACGTATAATGAAAAAATACACTTATTCTAATCCTCATCGCTATCTTCATTGACATTAACGTGAATTCCTTGATTCAAAAAAAGTCCGCTTAAAGTTTCAGCAGGCCGAACGATTTTGGACAAATATCTTGTTCGCGATAAATAATAAACAATAGCAGCAATGTGTGAAATATACTACTAATCAAAATAAAATACAACAAAGTAAAATATACGTAATCAATCTTGCTAAAACAAAAACGCTAATATATTATCATAATCTTACCTGTTCGAAAAAAGACAATGAATCTTCGAAAAAGTGGTCTGTCTCTATAATACTAATTACTTTTATCATTGCGAGGTGATATAATGATGTAGGTTTATTTCTAAATATTTTTTTGATAGCATTCTCTTTAGAATTCATTTTGTAAAGACGAGTTATCTTTCTAATGTCCCTGAAATGTCATGTTACATTTAAAAAAACAATTCATCTTTATTACTGTCATAATAT
Source organism: Hedya salicella (assembly GCA_905404275.2). Taxonomy (NCBI): domain Eukaryota; kingdom Metazoa; phylum Arthropoda; class Insecta; order Lepidoptera; family Tortricidae; genus Hedya; species Hedya salicella. The sequence continues at coordinate 21,763,371 of FR990099.1, read as the reverse complement.
GTATTTATTTTAATTTCGGTAGTAAGAGGATTAATGCGTGGCGAAAAAAGAATAGTTTGTAATTACAATTTCAAGATAATGAAGTCATACCCGAAAAGTGTTTTAATTTCCATTTTACAGTTAGTGTCCGATTAAAACCTTTAAATTGATAATCTGGTATAATGTTAAGTAAAGCTTATATACCTGCAAATAGCAAAAATGATTAATATATGCATAGTTTTTATGTTATTAGAAAAATAATGACATTTTCAATAACAATAAAAGGCAAATGTCACTAACTGTCAAATCTTGTTCATTTGTAAAGAGGATGTATGCTTTGGTTATTTGGAAGTGTTAGAATAGCTTACTAATAAAATGAAATAAAATCCAACCCAGTTATTTATTTCATTTTGACACAGTTGCTTTCCGATTTTATCCATCAAATTAATATGTGTTACAGGACGTTAACTAAGGCTTATTTAGAAATGTCAATTAAAGTGGTATCTCTCACAAAAGTAAAAAAATATATATATTAAAATTTTGACTTACCTATTTTTTTACATAATCGTTAGATATAGAGATACCATTTTCACTTAAAACATGAACTTGACTAAGTTTTAGAGAATGAAAAAATAATAGTACATTAAAGTTAAATAGTTTTGGAGAAAAACCATATTTCATTATATCCGTTTTTATTTTTTTTCTGCGGAACCGCAAAGAATTTTTCAACCAAACTTGACACAGTTACTCTACTAGACGTAACTGACTGTAGAAAAAAAAACTAAGTCATAATATTAAATGGCATTTTTGCTTCCCTTAATCGGAAACGGCCTTTGGCGAGAGAAAAGTCACGTAAATATATAATTTATAAGTGAGTTCGATGTGATATCCTGCTGATACTTGGGCACATAATATTTATAAACAAAAAGATGACGAGGGTCGCACCTACGTCCGGCACACTCGCGTTCAGCATTTATGTATTGATACAGAATAAAAAAGTGTATCAGACCGATTCCTCTTTAATAATAACCGTTGTGAAAAACTTGATAAATATCTATTAAAATGTTTAAACGATCGAGTCCTGAGATACTTATCACAACTTCGCTATCATTAAAGCACTTGTTAAAGATGAGTAACATAAAGCAAAGTTTATGCAGTAAAAGAAGACCTAAATGGAGTGGGAGTGCAATGGAATTAAATGGATCTGAACGACTTGGAGGAGGGAGTTGAGCGCCGCTTCAGCTCAAGTTTTGTAGTAGCGCGTACTTCCAATTTTCTTTTTGCAATCCGTAAGGCACTCGTTTTAGGAAAGAATGCGTACGATTTATTGTTGTTTCAAATAGCTTGGTAAAAGGATTTTGCTATAAAGGTATTGTTAGCGATATGTTTCCATGTTAGGCAACATTTTATTTTATAAAAAAAAAAACCGGCCAAGAGCATGTCATACCATACTCAATGTAGGGTTCCGCAGCCGTTTCTACAAAAAAATGCAATACAGATGAAAAAAATACGATTAAAAAAACACCAACAAAAAAGCGTATCTCCCCGACACTTACGACAGTTTTTTGGCAATAACTTATAAACGGTATGCCGGATCATGTTGAAAACAATTTTCGTTGGAAATATTTATTAAGATTTATATTTGTTATTTTTGTAACATACCGTGTAGAAAATAGACGGGGGGGATACAATTTGTGCTACTTTTGGAGCCAATATTTCTGAAAAATATTCACTTACTCATTTATTTTTTTCAAAATCCTCAAAGTGTTTTTAGAAGAACTGTCGAATGATGTGCCACATATTCATATTTGTTGAAAAAAAATATTCATTTTCAGTTACATGTATGGAGTGCCCTCTTTAGAAATATACTTTTTTTTTTTATTTAACTATCGAATAAGTAGCGGCTTACACAATACACCTATGTTCCCAATTTCGTCTATATACATCTCATAGTTTTTGAGTAAAATGCCTGTAACATACGGACGGACGGACGGACATGACGAAACTATAAGGGTTCCGTTTTTGCCATTTTGGCTTCGGAATCCTAAAAAACAGGAACTGGCTGTGTAAACTATTTCGCTGAGAATTGTGATCCTATTATAGTGCTGCCTTTGAGAAGGTTAGAGAAAAAGTTTACAGACCTGTGAGTGGTATCCTGGAGCCACCACTAGGGTGGAAGCCCACCCCCTGCGTGTTGCTGAGAGAAGTGAAACTGAAGAACGCGAGGAACTGTGACCGCTCCGTCTTCTCTGTTATCCTGTCGAAATGTAACTGTTGTATTACATTGTTCTCGGCTTTTGAAAAAAACTTGAATTGCAATTCAAATCTGACTTAATCTAATTTTACATTATTGTTATACAAGAAGGTACAACCACCAAATTATCGCAAGGTAGGTAATTGTACAACCTATCAATCTTTTAGGTACTCAAGTTTCTGTTAAAAACTTATTCCTACTTGTTTCAAACCAGTCGTCAGAATGAGGGCGAACTACCTCATGAATGACTTAAGGTGCCTCCAGTAGTACTCGCTAACAAAGTTGTCCGCTACTAACGAACAAATAGAGCATCCACAATTATTTAAACCGTTGAACATAGCAGAACGTGAATTTTTCAAGAAATTATGTTCATCGTTATTGCGGCTGGCGGCTTAAAGTACATAAATCACACAGTCGCAATGCCGGGAGCTTCGAAGTGAGGGCACTTGCTCAATTACCGCCCTAATGTATTACCGCAGTCGCAAATCGCGTCGGAAATGGAATTACCCGCGTCTCAAGCCATAAACTGACATCAGTGGGCACTGTACTGCTCGTACTGGAACCAGTTGGTACGCCTGCGCCGCAATTCCGAACAGAGCATTACCGGTTCCGCTGTGACGACCTTTTGTCCCGACGACTACCGGAACATGCGTTTCCGAAACGAACTGCAAATGCAGATAAATTTTGGAGCGCTCCAACCGTTCCACCTCACAATAATACCGGTTAAGTGCCACCCATTGTCATTAGCACGAAAACGTTATTAATTATTATTCGTTGCCTGCGGACGGCCCATTGGCACTGGTTGCATATTATGACTATAAGCCAGAAGTTATTAGCTCACACATAATTGAATACATCCTTTCATGTTGGCAGCACATTTTCCGAACATAGGTACGAGTATAATATGAAGAAAAAATATGAATTATGTAAAATATCAAGAGTTCGTCTACCTAGGAGCTAGTAGGTAATTTATTTAAATTACACACTCGCCGGATGGGAAGCTCCTGTGAGACCGATAATATGATAAGAATCAGTTTAAAGAGAACCGTATCCCAAACTACTTGCCGTGGGACGTACTACGCCGATTTATTTACGCAGCTAGACATCGAAATATGATAGCACAAATAAAAATATTACTTAGAATATTTACATTTACATTGTCTGAATAAAATTCGTTTGTAATAAACTACCATAACCATGATTTTTCTAAACTGGCGTTTTACATTCTCTGACCCAAGTATCGATGTCACGGCATTTGAAGATCACTTTAATTAATCCAAGGTTCCACGCTGTCGTGTCGGCAGAAAATGTAAGAAGAACTTCGTTATTGCAACATTGAAGTATTGTCTATATAAATAGAGCAATTCTAGAAGATATAATGCCTACTTCCGCAGAAGTTTGTCAGCTAAACTAACTAATAACTCACTGTCAATTGCCAACATGATAGTGAACTTCCAGTATTGAATATTTAACCATTTTAAATAAAAGAGAAGATTAGGTACCTTTGCACGTGCTCATTGTTAATAATGAACAGAGCGTGATGAAATTGGACCTAGGTATACTTTTGGCTCCTCTCGGCTGCAGCCAGCCTCGTGCAGCTGTGGAACAGTACCTAAACTCTAGCGTGGAGGCGCCGTGGTCAGCGAAAAGCACGACGGGCGGGGTGTAGCGTTCGTTGGCTCCGCACAACCGCGTCTCGGCGGGGCCGCCGGCGCCCGCCGCGCGCACCGCGCTCGCACCGCTCAACTGCAGCCAGCCTCCTTCGCAACTGTGATACAATTATAAGATCAACTCACACAATACAAGCACATGACCTTGAAACTACAGGTTTTAAAAATAAACACAGATAGTTTCAAAATAAATTAAAAATTATCAACATGGTCAGTTTAAATAAATAGTAACCAATATTTCAGGTTTTTTTTTACATATTCGTTAAACCCGCTGTACGCGATCCAATCAAACATCCGATCAAAGGTTGGGATTTGAATGAAAATAGTCGGAAAGTAAATTTCAGACACCTTCTATTACGGAACCCTAAAAAATCAATCTGACTCGGCAAGCTGCCGAACTTTCATTACACACTAATGGCCAGATCCATGAAACTGATTAATAGCTAAAAAAATGATTTAAACTGAAACTTAAAAAATGTTTACTGAAATATTTTTTTTAGAGGCTATACACGTTTTATTCGATGTCAGAAGCAACACAGACGCTAATTTACCCGTTCAAAGCGTATGCAGGCATAAAATTGGATATTGCCGTCATTCAATACGGTTTATCTAAAAAAACTTCGAATATTGGCATGCAGTGACCCGAACAGTTCAAGTTCTGAATAATAATGAGGAATCCGTGCTCCAAATACATGGACGTATGGGCGGGCTTAGTCGGTCAGTCTAAATACCTATTCAATTTGACGGGACATTGATCACAACTGCGTGCGTGTGACAGCATCTGTCCCTACACACTCGACTTTTTCACATTCGGGCTGATCCCTGTTTTTGAAATTTTCGATATTGGTAGTTTTTGCCGGCGGCCGATAAATAGTGAGCGGAACTTGTTCATGAATATTTGCCACTGGCACAAATACAGCGAAATACGTGTTAGAGAGCCGGGCTAGAACTTTTTTGATTGGATTTCAATATTACTGATAACTTATACAGTTACATTTTATCAAAACACACCAACACGTTGTCAATTTTAATATTTGATGTGTCAAATTATTGTGTAAAATAACTAGGTTTTATGAACTTTAAGCCCAACTGTACCTTGCTCAACACAGCATAGATAGGCAGACGTAATCAGCCATTATGTTATGGAAAATGAAATTGTATGTAATAAGTTTATTTTTGCTACAAAGTACAGGTAACAAGAGTGCAAGGGTGGGATCTTCTAGTAAGTATAATATACCTCTGGAGACCCAGATCTTCGCTAACCAGTAGTGATTAACTTATAACCAGAAAAACTTAAACTATAATCTTGGGTCTATTTCATATATCATCAACTATGCGCGCTTGTGTATCACGGTGTGTATGAGCAAGAAGGTGTGTGTCTTATGGGTTTTGGTTTGGGTGTGTTAGTTAAATATGCTGGAGAGGGGAGCTTATCAGCTATCTCAGCTGAGAGTCTTTGTCCAGTTTGTCAGAGTATTTATAAAAATTATGAAGTAGCGCAAGAATATCGCCTATTTTATTTAAAAAAAATTAAAGACGAGAGACCGTTTACAATTGTACTGTTGTCCCGCAAACCGGTATTTATTAGGGGCTATTAGGTTTGACAAATAATAATCTACATAGCGTAATAGGCTAACAAAGTGACCAAAAGCCTTATTTACAAAATTACAAATACTGTCTTCATAAAATGGAACCCAAAAACGTTTTACGGGGTGCAAATTCCTGACAATCGAGACAACGAAATCGTTCCTTAAGTGCCTCAACCTGGAATTGAACTGAAGACTTATTTGCACAGGAAACAGGACCAATAGCTGCCACAGGGTCACAAAGTCAATCGGTTGCTCAATAAACTGTAAGGTGAGGTTTATAGCGTACTTGTTTGTCTATTTAAGGGAGGTCTTATCTTACGAATGCTCTTCAATTTTACCTGGGCATTATTAAAAGTCACAACAAACTGGTGTTGCTATTTAATTAGGATTGTACTGCTTCTGTCTGAACTCTACGTAAGAAATTAAACTTTTTTTCGTTTCTAGTAAGTACGATGGAATCATATTATAGAATATAATTACTATAACAACACACATTTATTTATACTATCACAAAAATATAAGTATTTGTCAACTTATAAAAATCGATGTATAAAATATTAACAACATTTTTTGTTGACAGCAATGAAGATTGAAACTGAAACAAACTACTTAATAACTTATAAATTGAAGCGCAAACATTTTCACGTTTGGATGTTGTTTCCGTACCTAGTTCTTTAATGTGAGCTGCGTTTAATAACCAATGTTAATTAACACTCCATTCCTTGTGGTATTAAGTTTGCTATTTGTACTTTCTTGTATTATGCAATAAAGTTTAAATAAATAAATATATTTTCCTAAATTGCCTAGCTGCTGCCATTGAATTGAACCATCTAACAAGGACCAGTCTGTAGACCTGTATCTCGACGCACTATCCGGAGTTTGGCTTCAGAAAGTAGGAGCACTGGATGGAACATGGCTTGATCTACCCAAAGTTCCTACCTGGTGGCATTGAACCGTCCAACAGAGACCAGTATGTAGAGCTGTAGCTTGACGCACTGGTCCGCGTTTGGCTGCAAGAAGTAGGAACCCTGGATAGAAGATGGCTTGATCTACCCAAAGTTTCTACCTGGTCTCATCGAATCGTCCAACAGAGACCAGTATGTAGAGCCGTAGCTTGACGCACTGGTCGGCGTTTGGCTGCAAGAAGTAGGAGCCCTGGATGGAAGATGGCTTGATTTACCCAAAGTTCCTACCTGGTGTCATTGAACCGTCCAACAGAGACCAATATGTAGAGCTGTAGCTTGACGCACTGGTCAGCGTTTGGCTGCAAGAAGTAAAAGCCCTGGATAGAAGATGGCTTGATTTACCCAAAGTTTCTACCTGGTCTCATCGAATCGTCCAACAGAGACCAGTGTGTAGAGCTGTAGCTTGACGCTCTGGTCGGCGTTTGACTGCAGGAAGTAGGAGCCCTGGATAGAAGATGGCTTGATCTACCCAAAGTTTCTACCTGGTCTCATCGAATCGTCCAACAGAGACCAGTGTGTATAGCTGTAGCTTGACGCACTGGTCGGCGTTTGGCTGCAGGAAGTAGGAGCCCTGGATGGAAGATGGCTTGATCTACCCAAAGTTCCTACCTGGTGACATTGAACCGTCCAACAAAGACCAGTATGTAGAGCTGTAGCTTGACGCACTGGTCGGCGTTTAGATGCAGGAAGTAGGAGCCTGGATGGAAGATGGCTTGATCTACCCAAAGTTTCTACCTGGTCTCATCGAATCGTCTAACAGAGACCAGTATGTAGAGCTGTAGCTTGACGCACTGGTCGGCATTTGGCTACAAGAAGTAGGAGCCCTGGATGGAAGATGGCTTGATTTACCCAAAGTTCCTACCTGGTGTCATTGAACCGTCCAACAGAGACCAATATGTAGAGCTGTAGCTTGACGCACTGGTCGGCGTTTGGCTGCAGGAAGTAGGAGCCCTGGATGGAAGATGGCTTGATCTACCCAAAGTTCCTACCTGGTACCATTGAATCGTCCAACAGAGACCAGTCTGTAGAGTTGTATCTCGACGCGTTGACCGGCATCTGGCTGAAGGAAGTAGGAGCACGCGCCCGGACCCTGAATGGAGGGCGACTTGATTTGCCCAAAGGTTTTGCCTGACTTGTTTTTGAGTACACGCGAGTCGATCGTGATGTTGCACACTGTTAAAGAAATACAGATGAGTTAGAAATAGATGAGGCTGCCGTCTATAGTTTTAATTAATTGTTTAATGCCTGAATATAGGGATTGTGGCGACTTGACTACAAATGGATGAATGGATAGGTCACCCTTCATTGATCGAACGTTACTAATTGTCCTGCTCTTTGTATATTTGTTTGAGTAACTAGCAATACAGTTATTTATTATTAAGGTTCCTACTCGTAGACAATTTATGCATCTCAAAATTCATCTGGATATGATAGTGTCAGTATAGTAGTCTTTTTCTCTACTGGTATAACAAGTGAACTATTTTCTTTCAAAGCGGTTGCTTCTGACGCACGCGTTTAGCGCGCAGTATGTAATTAAACACAAGCGCACGCTCTCAGAATTAACGTCCATGGAAAGAATCATGGAAGCATTATAAAAGAGTTATACAAATGTTTTTTGAAGTGTAGGAAACAATATAGAACTATGTAACACAATCGATTGTAATTATATTTACTTATAACTCGTAAACTGTTATATTTTACATATTATGTTTTTGATGGGATTATACACGGTGCCCATGAGGAAGGCGAAAAAATTTAAACACGTATTCCTGAGGTCATAAGGAAAAATTAATGTCATATGAACCTAGGTCGAATTATGCTCTTTAATTGTTAATTTTTTTATACATAATAAATACGTTATGCTTGCTTCTCCAGTATAAACGGTGCCTTAGGACGAGCTCGCAACGTTAGTTATTGCTATCTCTTTTTATTTTCACAATGAAGAGGTAATGTCATGATTGTCATGAAGATTAGATTATTCAAAGTCTAGACTAAATCCTTCTGTGAAATGAAACGTCACAAGTTAGGCTGGTTAACCCCAGAAAACCCATCAGGAAAGGATGGATGTGATATCTTTTCCAACACCTCCCAAAAGCTTTACTGTCAACGCCGCAAATAGTGCCCACATCTCGAGTTGACAAGGTAGGGTCCTCAGTGACTAGATTAAGTATACGGTTTCCGGTCTCAGCATTCATTCTTATACCTTGCTCGGAGTTGTGCGTAGTAATTCCTCTTTCCCGTAGCTGCCGATACAGACTCACAAACGTATGATGTTTGGGCACAGGTCGATTCGGAAATCTTTGTCGGTACTCCTCAACAGCATGCAAGGAGTTGCCATTGCACAAACCATACGTAAAAATTATATCACCCATGTGTTCCGGTGCAAATGCACGCGGCATTTTTCATTGAGCATGTTGAGTTTGTATATCGATGGAAGATTTATATTGGCAGCTTAGATTTATATATCATTATTAAGATAGATGTCAAATGTAGAACTTTACATTGAATCCTCATCATGTCATGTTTTGTGTTGTTGTGAATAATATATTTCATAAATGTGATTAACATAAAGTCTCGTCTATATATTAACATGGTAGCAGATCGTTGAGTGTGGAAAACAAGTAAGTGGATTTAATTGTTAAAATGAATAACATCGTTATACCAATTTTCGGCGGAACAGATTATTCAAATTGGAAAATCCTTTTAATGACATTTCTGCTATTTAAAAAATGTAAGGATGTCCCTATACGTTTGAAAATGGATAGTGAGGATGCGGTATCATGGAATGAGATGGATATCCAACCAACAAACTATATATACAGCGCGATTACGAATCAGCAGCTAGAATATATCAGCGACTTAGACTCGACATACAAAATAATTTCGAAATTCGACGAAATGTATTTAAAAAAATCCACAGCGTTACAAATCGTGTGTAGAGGCAATTTAGGAAATATTAAGCTAACAAAATTTTCAGAAGTCAACCTATTTTTTGATGAATTCGAACGATGTGTCAACGATTTAAAAAAGGCAGGCGCCATGATGGCTGAAAGTGAAAAATTTAATTACATGCTAAAGGCATTACCAGGAGACTATAGTTATATTGGCGACTTAATAGACGTATTACCGGAAAAATAAAGGACAGTCAAATACTTGAAAAGCAAAATTCGTATGAAAAATATAGTTAAAAAGGAAGAAAATATACCGTATAAATCAAAGGCATTTAAGTCAAATATTGAGAACAAACCGACATGTTTTACTTGTGGCAAACCTGGACACATGCGAAGAGATTGCTGGCACGGAAACCGTGGTCGTGGACGCGAATATTAAGGTTCAAGTGGTGGCCGTGGACGTGGCCGCTACAATTTTGGACAAATTAGAGGTAGAGGAAATTATAGTTATAGAAATAATAGTGATGATTACGGAATAAATAGTTTTCACAAATCAATTGTAAATAATTTGACGATAACAAGAGAAGACGATGTAAAGCCGGGACAGATAAATTGGTTGCTCGACAGTGGATGTACAGACCACATAATTAATACTGATGAATATTTTGACAAATTCGTAATATTAAAGGAACCAATAAAAGTTAAAGTCGGAGACGGAAGAATACTAAAAGCAACTAAGGTTGGAACTATTACAACTTACTTCCCAGTTTATGCAAATAAAAACAAAGTAGAAATAAATAATGTATTCTATGTAAAGGAAATGAAAGCAAACCTATTGAGTTACTCAAAGATTACGGATAATCATACTATAATTTCGAAAGGATATTTAATGAAAATCTACAACTTTAACAATGAATTGATAGCAATTGCCAAAAAGGATGAAAAACTTTACAAGATAACGAGCCTTGTTTAAAACGGCATTTATGCAAATGCACTAAATAGTAAAATGACAAATAAAGAAAAACTTCACAGAATATTTGGACATGTCAACTTTAATTATCTTGATTTTATGTGTAAAAAACAACTATTAGAGGGAATGCCTGAAGAATTAGAAGAAGACTACATGAAGTGTGCTATATGTATCGAAAACAAGATGCACAACTTACCATTTGACAATAACAGAACGAAAGCGGAAGATATACTGGAAATTGTTCACACTGATATCTATGGGCCGCACAGAACAACAGGACACGCAGGAGAAAAATATTTTCTAACATTTATAGATGATTATTATACTCATCGATAATAGAATAATTGTAGCAATACATGTTGATATACTTGAAAAGAGTTTCCAGTAGCTGCTAACTATGAGTACTCTGTATCCGACATCTGTATATCCTAATAAGATGCCCATTTCTGCCTTTCTATCCCAATTTGAACTTCCTTTTACTTCAGGTACTCTAACATAAACTTTACTTCCATACATTCTCAAATATTTAGCTGATGGCTTCTTTTGAAAGAACAATTCAAACGGCGTCTTTCTCTCTAGTGTATTCGTTAATATTCGGTTTTTTAAATGAACAGCAGTTTTTACAGCTTCTGGCCAAAAATGTCTATCAACTTTTGCTTCTGCTAAAAGGCATCGTGCCATATCCATTATCGATTTGTTGTATCTTTCAGCTATGCCATTAAATTCATGTACGTATGCTGGGCATGGTTTTATCATTATGCCTTTTTTTCTTGCAAACCTGAAGATACGATGATTTATATATTCCTTTCCATTCTCACATTTTAATACTTTTATTGTTTTGCCTGTAATATTTTGTAATTCATTTACATATTCTTCGAAGCACTCATAAACTTGTTCCTTAGACTGGATACAATAAACTCTCTTGGACGTCCCATGCTCCGATACAAGGACTCATGCAAACGAGATATGAGTAGTTTTGGGATCAATATAAAAAGATGGCAAAACCTCTTTGGTAAGTTAGTTTCAAATGCATAGTACCTTTTAAATACTTAATTACCCTATTAAGGGTCAATTTCACCGACGTAGTCTAAGCCTCATTCCACTAATAAATCATTAATTACACGTGAGTAAACTCATTTTACGTTTCACCAATAATTAACCTAAAGGTAAAATGTCTAAACTAGAGAATAATCTTACACCGCCAATTTCGGCTGAGTAAACTGTTAGACGTAGATTAGTATTGTCATTGTCACTGTCAACTGAACTCAACACTTGCTTCACAATTGATGTATTACTCCAATAAATTTAAAAAATAGGCAGTGCCATTGCTCAAGCATGGGACAAATTGTCTATCTTACTTGGGTGCATTACGATTTCATTCAATTCATTCGTTCAACTTTACTTAGTAACTATGCGAGGGATTGTTATCCGTAGACTAGCGTGGTGAAATAGAAATGAAGTTAACCATTGCCAGTGCTGCGTCTAAAGATCGGGGACAAATAATTAAAACAACAAGTAACTTAAACTAATATTTTATTCCTCGTTACGCCGCTAGCACACGAAAAGAAGTCGTAAGGGGTGGGTACGTTTAAGCCGGTCTGAATTTGCTCCCAGTATTTAAAGGGTGTTGCCGCCACCACGTCAGTACTCCCCTGGTTCTTGGAGTCGCCGTGTATGAACTGAGGGACGTCAGCTGTCGGCTGCGTCGAAAGCAACGGTCTTGATGGCTCGAGCCGTAAGGTGGCACAATTCTCGGTTATTGTTCTTTGTATAGCGACTTAAAATGTTGACAGATGCGCTCAAATCTGGTCGTGTACACAGCATAATATACATTAAACATCCTATGAGAATACGACATGGTGCATCATTACTTATTTTTGAATTCAATGCCTCATAGTTTAATTTAGCTTCAGTGGGGGTCGACACAGGATTACAGTCACTCATATTAAATTTATTTAATACTGTTTGAATGTAAGCACTTTGATCGAGAGTAATTTCATCAGATCTGGATATTTTTATTCCAAGAAAGAACTGTATGTCTTTCAGGTCTGTCATCTCGAATTTACTCCTTAAGTAAGTTTTAAAATCATTCATTGCTTGAATGTCAGCACATGCTATAGCCAAATCAACATATAGTACTATGTATATATTTTTGCTAATATGACCGTTATCCGAAATATATATACATCTATCGACCATAGAATTTTGAAAACCTTTTTCTTTCAATGACTGTTCAAAAACTTCAAACCAGCATCTCGCAGCTTGTTCTAGCCCATACAAAGCTTTGTTTAATCTGCACACATAATTATTTTTACATGGAACACCATCGGCAACTTGCATATATATCTCTTCTTTTAATATACCCTTTAAAAACGCAGTTTTAACGTCCATGTGATGGATTAATAAATTATGTTGATTGGTAAAGCTTATTATAAATCGAAAACTTGCTATTCTCGCGACAGGAGCGAATGTTTCGTTATAATCGGTAAGATATTCTTGGCTAAAACCTCTAGCAACAAGACGTGCCTTATATCTTAAAGGTTTTCCTGATCCGTCATTTTTAATTGTAAACATCCATTTACAATCTACTAGAGTCCATGTATTATTGGTTTTAAGAGAGTTTAACTCATCCTTTACTGCCTTCTCCCACTGAGACCTATCCACTAATGGTTTTATTTCATCAAACGACTTGGGTATAGCACTAGATATAGACTGTATACTACATAAAAAGTCATCATCATATTGTTATACACAGTAGTACGACCTTTTAGCCTGTCACTCCTCCTAGATGAGCCTAGGTTAGATTCGTTACAATCATCATTATTATTACTTAGAGGTAATGTTTCAGAGTCTATCTCAGCTTCAGATGGTATCTTACTCTTATTAGCTAATCTGCGAATTTTATTTGGACTATGTTGCGGTTGTACATCAACTTCAGAATCCCTTGATTTAGAGACATCCGAACGTTGAAACCTTAGAGACACTGATTTCGGAACATACTCACTATCAGTTTTGTCTTGGGAATATTCCATATTACTCCCTTCAGTCTTTGATACAGGCCTGGATTCAAGAAAATTTGTCTCATCCACAACTACGTCCCTGACAGTTATACACTTTTCGCATTCTGTGTTCCATACTTTGTAACCGTTTGGCTCGTAGCCCACCAATATACCTTTCCATGACTTGTCATCAAATTTAGTCTTACAGGTTTTATTATGTACGTACACAGTTGAACCAAATACCTTAAGAGTTTTAATACTATGCTTTTTGTCATGCCACATTTCATATGGTGTTTTAGATTGTTTTAAATCTCTTGTTTGTGTTATATTTATTAAATGTACAGCAGTTAGGACTGCTTCACCCCACAAACATTTATTTAATTTAGCACCATTCGACAACGTACGAGCTTTTTCAGTTATAGTTCTTACCATACATTCTGAAACACGTAGTAGAGTCCTAGGTACTGTTAAATTATACCTTTTTCTTTGCATAAATGTTTCATTTCGGTAGATAAATATTCTCCACCGTTATCGCAATAAAGATTTGCTAATTTAAAATTAAACTTAGCTTCACTTATTGCGACAAAGTCTTTAAATGCTGAAAATACTTCTGATTTTTGCGTTATTGTATACACAACATAATAATGTGTAAACTCATCAACAAATAACACAAAATAGTTTTTGTTATCAATAGTTGTAGCAGTGATAGGCCCACATACGTCAGAATGCACTATGGACAGCGGTCTTTTAATGTGACTTTTATCTTTAGCTTTATTAAAAGGTAGGCGAGATTGTTTCCCATTTATGCATGCCTCACATAAGCTGTCATTTGGAAAAACTTTCTCGATTTGTTGTATGTCTGCAATCATGTTATTACTAACTAATTCCATGAATTTATTTTTACTCATATGACCTAATCGTTCATGCCACAATTTATAATTCTCGTTGCTGCTTTGGCATACTTGGGAAACAGACTGATTTGCTTTTGCAGCTAAATCAAAATTTAATACTATCAAATTATGCAACGATTTACCGGTCATTATACATTTACCTTGATTTATGACGTGAGCCCCTTGCTGATTAAATATTACCGCCAAACCCGCCTGCTGCATTTTTCTGCTCACGGCAGAACAGCACATTCTCCAAAACGCCTGGTACACCTGTGTTGCTGATGACGTTAATATTACCTCGTTTTGTAGCTGAAATAAAGTGACCATTTTTAGCTATGGAAATTTTGAGAGGTGTGGTTAAATTTTCGAATGTAGTGAAAAGATCATCCCTGTTAATGATATGATCCGTTGCTCCAGAGTCCAACAAAAATGACAGTCCGTTTTGGTTATTTTCCTCTTCATAATCGCTGGTCATAAATGCATAGCCAGCAGAATCGTCTGAAGTCGATGCTTGCTTTAATTCAACGGATTGAATAGTTCTTGTTCTGTTTGCCATATTTCTTTGGTTATTTGTCATCTTGAAATAATAGCAATCCCTCTTAGTGTGACCTTTGCGTCCACAATAATGGCATTTTATGAAATTTGTCTTGGATTTTCCTTTCAGGTTCCTATTATACGCATCAAATAAATTTCGATTTTGTTGATAATTTTGACTTAAATTTTCGTCATAAAATCTTCGCTTTCTACTAAAATCGGGTCTCTTCTCGGCGTGCAACCTTTGCGCTTGTATCACAGCCCTCATTTTTCAATTTAACTTCGTGGTCTAACAATCTTGTTTTCACGAATACTAAAGTCAAGTTATCTTCCGATAACGTCTCTATTGCCGTAATAGCACCATCATAGATTGCTGGTAATGTTAATAGTAGATGCGCAACCTTGTCAGTCTCCTCTAGTTTTGCTCCGGCTGCGGACGATTCGGTAATAAGGTCGTCGAGTATGGTAAAATGTTGGGATTGAATTTACGAACCCGATATATGAATCCGACAAATACTCAACTAGTATGTTCTTCGCGGTCCGATTGCTGTACTCCCAGTCTTCACTCCGGTTTTCAGGAATTTCGCCATCAATTGCGTTAAGCACATCTAATTCACTGAGTAATGATCGTATTCTAAATTTCCATATACTATATTTTTCACCGTTAAACGGTTTAATATTTCGTTTTTGTTTGTTGTACAACGTCAGAAAAATTCAAAAAATTTCGTAAGAATTCGAATTTTACAACGGCCCTTTTTCAAAATTTGATATGTAGATATATTTATGAGTTATATATTATTTTACACGTAACGTGACTGGGCCCATAACCTGAAGGGGTTAAAGGCTGAGAGAGAGAATAATAAATATAATAATGTGAATTTCTATCTTTTATTTTATAGTTTTAATTGTCACTGGGAAGTAAGTATACGTCTCTTCGTATTTTAGAAGGATGGCAATAGAGTTGCCAGTAATAGCAGACATAGCAGATTAATGTTGCTACAGTAATAAAGTATGAAACCTATTTACACCTGTACATTAGTTTTTGTATATCTAGATAATTAAATTCAACATTTACAAATGTTTTGACGGTTGACACGTAAACATTGATTCTGACATAACTCAACTGGATTTGATTTTTGCAGTCAACTTAGATATGTCGGTCTTGCAACGTCGCAATCATAAAGGTGTTTTGTACTGGAGATTTAATTACAACTTTTTTACACAAAAGTGGAATTTTTCTCAAAACCTAAGCCGAATTCAGCGTACATTATAAGGAATTATTTACTCGAAACATGGTCAGGAATAAGCCGTTCCAATTTTTCCCCTTCCTCATGGGCACATTGTATTTGCTTATAGCTCGGAAACTGTTATCAAACTCTCTTCATTATCTTTTAAAATCGACATATCTGATTTTACAACAAAACATTTTACTAGGAAATACGATCGTGGTACGCTGGGAGAGCTCGAAACCCCACAAGTTAAAACATTGAAAAGCTTTGATATTGGCCAAGGGTTAATAATGGACCGTTATTCAAGGAAAAGGTAAACATTGCGAGAACTGGACCTCCTAATACCCGGGGGATATCGCAACAAACGCGGTCGGTTTTTAAATTGTCGTTCATTTAATTTGTTTGCATTGATATAAGCAATTCGAAAAAGTCTCATTCGTGATTCTATTGGCACGTGTACTATATCAACTCTCATCGGAATTCGATGGCACGTAATTGGAAATTAAATCAACTTTTCGTTCGCCAAGTTTCGTTTTGATTAGGGATTTCGTTGTTGATTTGTCACAGAATAAACTTCAGTTCATTGCTTTAGAAAATATGAAACTGGTGTATTTTTGTTTGTTCTCAATAGGAAATTCACATAAGTTATGGAGATATATTTGTTTATGCATTGTAATTTTATTTAGGTACGTAAGTACCCTTCATACTACATTTCCGAACTTCTATAAAGCGTTGCTTAAAACAATGATAGAGTTGCTAATTGGACTCGGTAGCAACAAGTTGTTGAGAACACTGAATAGTAAAGTTATGAATAACACAACTTTTGCGCTACATAACCTGGCTTATTTGGACTGGAACAATGGATTAGAACTAAATAATTCAAATAAAACTTCGTTACGGTACTCCTCAACGTCGGTACTCGACATTTCGTGCAAAAGTCAAATTTAACTTGGCGGGTCTTCCCGATCGGGCCGATATAGAAGCCGACCATTAAAGTGACGTAAGCGATTTCTGGGTCATCAATTTTGTGCGTGATAAGTCGAAAGTGCAGGAATAGACGGGAAGATTAAAAGCGGGTATCCGGATTTTATTATAATTTTGTGCTAGCTTTATGGCTTTTATACTGAAAGTATTGGAAAATTCGATGGGTCAGGAAAAACGCAATTAGGATTTTATTAGGCACCATGATAATGTTGTTTTATTACTCCCGTTCGTGTGTGATTAGGGTAAATTGCCTATTTATTTGCCACCCCCCCGTTATTTGGCTTATCGTAAATATATAAATATATATACGGAGGAGAAAAAGTCATAACTCCTCTTTATTCGTCAGCGTAGTTAGGTAAAAAGTATTCTATAGTCATTTTTGATAGGTACCTAGCTATGCATGTGCCAAAAATATATGAAATCCGTCAAGCCGATTTGGCGTGATGAAACTATTATACAGTTGTAAAATTGAAATGTCTGTACATTAAGGATAGTTTAACAAATATATTGTAGCAGACCATTTCGAGGTCAATGGATCGGTTTTTTTTTACATTTTTTGTATATTTGTATGTCTCGTTGTGGCTTCATCACGCCAAAACGGCTAAACGGATTTCAACCAATTATGGTACGCGGGTAGCCGAGTAAGGGTAACCACACATAGTTATAGGATACTTTTTGGCCGCCTAGGCTAAAGGAAAAAAGAGGACTATGCCTTATCTTGCCCGCGAATAAAGTTGCGGGCACCTTCTAGTCTATAATATACTTAAGTCCTACATTTGCTAACTTGCCGCCAAGGAGCAGTACTCGTATTTGCAGCATTAAGCTCGGTGTAGGAATACAAGGGGTGACATTAGCATTGATATTGCATTTGCTTTCAGAGCTCCATCTATAATCAATATAATATACATACATATACAATGTTTTAGTCATCACTTCAAAATTGCTATTTATCAGTGGCGTGGCGTAAAACATGTTGTTGATAAATCCGGAGTATATATTATCTTATGTTTTCTCTAAAAGCAGTAGAATAAAGTACTCAAATGCCTTAAAGTAGGCAAATCGATGAAAATGGGGTTATATAAACGCCACGCCGCTGCTATTTATCCAGCTATTACAGCACTGGCCGTTTAATTTGCAGAATGACCAAAGAAATAGATATAGGGACATATACCCATATCCCACATGCATACATAATATACTCTCCAGATCCTACGGTCTACGCGTTCAAGAGTTACGATGCCACAGACAAACACACAGATATGTTATCAATTAAAAATACTCTTAAGATCTTAAGTCAATTTCACCTTGCTCTGCTAGCGTTAACGGTCGAAGCTAATAGCTATGAGTATGCTGAAATAAGACATTATCATCACCGATAGCACGTCCAGTCCTGTCACGGCTTACTGTTGGCGCAGTACTACTCCATACACTGCGCGCCGCACGGGCACGTGCCGCCGCGCATGCAGCACGGGCAGTGGCCGTCCGCTACCGATAACACGGGCAGCTTCGGCGACTATGTCCGCAGTCATTTCGAGTCACTACTTACTGTTGGCGCAGTACTGTTCCAGACCGCACTGCGCGCAGCGCGCCGGCGCGACGTCGCCGCACGGGCACGCGCCATCGCGCACGCAGCACGCGCAGTCGCCGTCCGCGCCCGATGGGCACGCGCAGCCCTTTGGCGACTGCGTCCATAGGTCCACTTGGCCTGTTATAATCATGGGTTAAGTTAGATGAAATGCTTCTGATTGCATCCTACGAGTACGTATAGGAGTAGGATAAGAGTCGTTTAAGTATATGATAAAACACTAGTTAATCAAGTTGAATTGCATGTATATAATCTATAGGTATACAAAAAGGTTATTTCTAAAATGATGCCTCTTGTACGAATTCCGAATACTAAAATGCCCAATTTCAAAATTCCGAATATCATTACACCGACCAATAATAAATCCGACTAAACAAAGTACGAAACAAAAAAATAACCTACCCTACAGTTTTCGGTTTTTGGTCCATGTTCTATTTGACAAATTGTGTACATGCAAGCAAGCATTTTTTCCCATTATAGTCACAATATAAACCTAACCTAACCTACAGTTTTCGGTTTTCATTACGATTGCTAAAAATCACGAACTTTATATTACCGAATGGTAAAATTCCGATTATCAACCATCACGAACTTTATATTTCGCAATGTCAAAATTCCGAATCAGCAATGACATTTGGTATAATTAAAATTCTGATTATTATTTTTCGAGGCTTTTGGACTGCGAAATTTTGGTTCTTTGGGGTTATAAACTATTATATTCGGTAAACTGAATGTCGTGCTTTTTAATAATCGATACATCGGAATTTGGCTAATCGGAACAAAATATTTCGGATTTTTGTTACGATTAGAAAATAATCCTGCTATTTATCTCTGATATTGCAATAATGTCAAATGGATTAAGAAGGCAGTAAACATATAGTCCAACAACATTTAAACAGAATGTCAGATGTCATATTATTCATTACATTTATCCAGAGAATTCATACTCACTGGTGGCGTCAAGAAAGATAGGCGTCCACGCGATCTGCGCAAAGGCAGTAACGCATGCGGCCAGTAGCAGCAGCGAAAGGGCCAGCTGCATGGTGCGCGAGTCACCGCTCCCCCCCGGCCCACCGCCGCCTTCGCATCACACAAACACTGTCACGCACTCACACAACACTAACACCAACACCGATCCGCTTCATTGCACAAAAAGAACTCTAAAGTCGTTTTTATTGTTATTTCTCAACGCCCCACTAGTTTATTGCGGTTTTATTACGAATCCTCGCAATCTTCGTTTTTCCATTTGTTTGCGCTGAGGGTTCAAGGCGCCGTGTTGCCTGTAACAAAATTGTCAGCATCAGGTCAAAATGATCACGGTAATGGTAGTTTGATTTTACGATGGTTCACAGAAAAATCTTTTATCAATGGTTTACACGACATGGGGATCTATGAGGATAATGTTCGTTTCTAATTCAGGGTGGTTTCGGACTGTTCTATCCAATACCACTCTTTGACTTGTACCTACATTAAGTATGTTCCGATGACGAACTTTTGTGGGGAAACTTGATAAACTCCCACTGAAAATCATGACTTTTGGTTGGCAAATAAGCAAGAATATACGGAGGATCGCCTTTCGCTTGTTTCATTCTGTTATTAAGTTGTTAATTCTATATCTCTTTATTCCTTCGTTCATTATTTTCGTTGATATCGGCTATACTTTTTTGTTAAATCACATCACAAAAGGCAAACTTCTTATTTAGGCTCTTTCGGTACTCGTCACTATCTACTTTAGGGGTGATTTTAACTATAGTGCTAGCGGAAAGTTTTCCCATTCTTTCGTCGTGCCCCCACCGAGGAAATAATATTCTGCTTATCCCCACCGGCAGTGGGACGGTAGGGCTACAAGAAAATCTAATTCCTCGTATCTCAACTGACTTAGGGCGGTGAGGATACAAGAAAAGAAAAAAAAACCACATGTAAAGATTTCGCTAATTTCTCAAAAAGAATGTTTAACTTTTCAGTTTAAAAAGTTTTCAGTCCGAGCAAAACTAGGGGTAGGTATTGAGTTCATTGACCTTTAGATGCAGCATATAGTATCAACTACTACAGTAATATATCTTGCCACTAAGTCACGAATTGGTGTGTATTTTGAAGTCATCTCAAAAAGAATATGATTATGCATTTAATGCTCAGGATACACAAGGCATTTTTCGCGAACTAGGATTGTAAAGTATTCGTAATAATCTAGTAAGTTCGTTCGCAATTCTGGTCTCTACAAAACTAACTTACACTGAGTCGTACGTAGCTGCGGTAAGCCGTATATTTTACGTATAGTATTTTCTTTTAGGTTAAGAAAGTTCACAAAGAAAAACCGGTCAAGAGCATGTCGGGCCATGCTCAGTGTAGGTTCCCCAGCAGTTCATACCAAAAAATGCACACTACAGATGAAAAACATGCGATATGAAAAAGTGCACTAGCAAAAGAGCGTATCTCCACGGTACTTACGTTATTTTGTTGAGAAGCGCCGCTTTTCGGCAATAACTCAAAAACGGTATGTTCGATCATATTGAAAACAATTTTCGTTGTTAGTATTCATTAAGCTTTATCTTTGTAATATTTTTAAAATTTTTAGACATACCGTTTTGAAAGTAGAGGGAGTGCGATTATTTCCGAAAATATGTAATAAATATTTTTTTTTTAACTCAAATTGATTTTAAAAGTTCTGTCGAAATATGTGCCACTAATTGATATTTGCTAAAAAATATTTTTTTAATCGACTTCAAAAAAGGAGGGGATTCTCAATTCGGTTGTATTTTTTTTATATATTTTTTTATGTGTTACCTCAGAACTCCGTCACTTACACGACGATTTAGAATTTTTTTTTTTGTTCATGAGTAGGTATATCCAAATTGGTCCCATAAACTTTTGGTGAAGATCTGATGCCGGGATCCATGAGGAATCGAAGGAATTCCTTGAATATTATGAGAACATCTATGGCGATTTCGGTATTTATTACAGTAGTTTAAGCATTTACATTTGAAAATCACCATTTGGTGAAGAGAAACCGATGATGAAGACACAAGCCATCAGTTACCACCGTGGGCTCTACAAGTGTTATTTAATTCGCGGATCGCAAGTCGATTTAGAAAATTATTTTTTTCGGTTAAGAGTAGGAATCTCCAGGTTGATCCCATAAAATTTTGGTGAAGATCTGATGGTGAGATCGATGAGGAATTGAAGGAATTCCTTAAATGTTATGGGCATATCTATGGCGATTTTGATGTTTATTAAAGTAGAACAAGCATTGACACTCGAAGATCATTATTTAGTGAAGAAAAACTGATGATAAAGACACAAGCTACCAGTCACTAATTAGGGCTCAAGCAATGTTATTTAATTCACTAATCGCAATATATTTATTTATCATATTTTGGTTAGAGGCAGAAGTTGGTAAAGATCAGGGTAGCAAAGTGAAGAACCAGAGAACTCCTCAACGGTTAACGGCTCTGATTCTGATATAGCAACGTTTAGCTGAAGGTCGTGAGCAATTGACATTAGAATGCATTATGGCTTTAAGTGCCGTATAAAAGTCGTAGAAGTCATAAAAGTCGTGTATTATGTGTGGCCTCGATCGTCAGAAGGCAGATTTCGTAGTCTTGTTATTTCCGTTAAGGATCTCTCATCATGTAGTCGATTTAATAATTTGTTAGCGTCCAAATCTAACAACGCCATGCCTTCCAAAGTCTTGACACGGCTTAGTGCAACATATATTTGCCCTTTAGCGAAATTCTTTTTATCAAGGTCTATCACAGCTTTCTCTAGGGTGGTACCTTGTAGCTTATGAACAGTAACAGCTCAACTTAATATTAAAGGTAAGATACGTCGCTCCACATCTCCGTATCCCCTTGTTGCTTGAAACATAGTACATGATGGAGGTATGGGTATGCAACCGTCACTATCTTTTAACCTAAGACCAACAGTTTCATCGTCAAATTTTACGTACACGGCTTCCGGGAGCTCCCCGTCCTCCAGCTGATCTCGTCTTAGGGCCGGCCGTTTTTTTTTATTATGCCCATAACATCGCTCAAGATTCTACGCCAATTTGAGTTGCGAGATAATTCTTTAAATATTATGGGTCAGTAGAGACTGTTAGTCGTATTCTTTTTTTAACCAGCCAGCTACTGGACTTAACCATTTTGACCTAGCCAATTCTTATAATTTAGATTCTATTTACAATAGTCTTATCTATCTACCATTGGTCTTATTTATTTACAATAGGGCCTCCTCAATCTTCCTATTTTGAGCTCTAAAAATACTTTATATTACTAAAAACCATCACTAAAAAGCAAAAATAAAAATAATTAGATAAATAAAGAACAACAACAACAACAACAACTAATCTTTATTGCACACCAACAACAGAAACAGTACAATAGAGCCTTAATATAAAATAGGTAAACAATAGGCGGTCTTATCGCTAAAGAGCGATCTCTTCCAGACAACCTTTGGGTAGCGGAAATGACATAAAATTGCTAGAAATGAGTAGGAAAGAAC
This sequence comes from Hedya salicella, assembly GCA_905404275.2. Lineage (NCBI taxonomy): Eukaryota > Metazoa > Arthropoda > Insecta > Lepidoptera > Tortricidae > Hedya > Hedya salicella. Next base: position 21,740,335 of record FR990099.1, on the reverse strand, counting down.
CTACTTCAAAATAAACTAAAAAGCCAAAAATAATATTTTATGTACAGTACGGATCACATTTGAATCACCTTTTGAAGACGGTGCCAAACCTGAAGTAAATCCTTTATCCAGCAAAAATACGAATTACTATAACTAAATTCAGGTAATAACTAAAGGCTCGCCGCCGCGGTTCTTGCGTGTCATTCGTGTTAATAGTAATAAATGAATGGTTTGGCACAGAATTCAAAAGGTGATTCAAATGTGATCCGTACCGTACATAAGAGATATTTTTTGGCTTTTTAGTTTATTTTGAAGTCGGTTCTTTTTTTATTTATTTTTTGTTTCAGATTCAGTTACATGTAGGAGTGCCATGTATGGAGTGCCATTTAACCATCAAACTAAGTAGGGGCTTACACAAGACACCTATACTTGAAATTTCATCAACTTCAAGTACATCTTGTAGTTTTTGAGTAAAAGCCCTGTGACATACGGACGGACGGACGGACGGACGGAGGGACATGATCAAACTATAAGGGTTCCGTTATTGCCATATTTGCTATGGAACCCTATATAAAAACGTGACTCCTATAATTCTGCCAACCAAGGCTATCTTTTGTATCTGTGGTGCGACGCCACTGGCTGAATGACCCGAGTCACATGGATTTTAGTTAACCTTTTTGTATGTATATCGGTTTATGGTCCGTATACACCGTGAAAACCCGGGCCTCCACCATATGCCTAAAATATTTGATGGCTTCATATATGGCCAGGAGCTCCCGGTCATACGGAGAATATTTGCGTTGCGAGGGACTAAGCTTCCTGGAAAAGAACGCCAGCGGCTGCCATTCCTCTTCAACATACTGCTGCAGCGCTGCGCCCATGGCGGTGTCGGATGCGTCAGTTACAATGGCGAGCTTAGCCTGGCTATCCGGATGCGCTAATAGCGCAGCCTGACATAAGCTATCCTTGCAACGAACAAAAGCCTCATGCTCTTCAGCACCAAAGTTGACGGGATGAGAACCTTTGACGGAGCCGGTTAGAAGGGCATTCAGTGGTGCTTGGAACTGAGCTGCGCCGGGGATGAATCTTCGATAAAAGTTGATCATCCCAAGGAATCTGCGCAACTCCCGTACATTTCTCGGGATTAGGAAGTCCTTGATGGCGTCGACCTTGGCTGGAAGTGGTTTTGTTCCCTGGGCTGATATACGGTATCCTAGGAGTTACCTCTGATGCGCCGAAGACACACTTGGAGGTATTGACCACCATCCCGTACTCGTTGAATCTTGCGAATAGTTGGCGCAGATGGTCTTTATGGGTATCTTCGTCCTTTGAGTACACCAAAAAGTCGTCTAAATAAGCGAAACAGAAATCCAGTCCCCTTACCATCTCATCTACGAGCCGCTGGAAGGACTGACCTGCATTGCGAAGGCCAAATCCCATGTAAGGAAGCTCGTACATTCCAAACGGCGTGGTGATAGCGGTCTTCGGGATGTCCGCTGGATTCACGGGGATCTGGTGGTACGCTTTCTCAAGGTCGATGGTGGAGAATACCTGGGAACCAGAAATACTATGAGCAAAGTCGTGAATATGTCGAATGAGTACTGGTCCGGGATTGTCCTCGCGTTCAGCATTCGGTAGTCACCGCAAGGACGCCGGCCATTGTCCTTTTTTGGGGCCAGGTGTAGTGGTGACGACCAAGGAGATTCTGAAGGTCTAGCAATTCCATTCTGGAGCATAGAAGCAAATTCATCCTTAGCTATTTTTAATTTGTCCGGGGCCAACCGTCGAGGAGAACAAGACACAGGAGGCCCTGGAGTAGTTCTTATATAATGAAGGACGTTATGCTTCGGAGCGCGCTGAACGCCAGATGGGCGAGTAATGTCGGGGTATTCAAGTAGTATGCGATGATAGTCTGACTCACCCGACACTATTTTCACCGATGAAATAATTTCCGTTGCACGCGCAGGCAGAGCCACGGCACAGACGTTAGTCGATTTATCCACTAGCTGTTGGTTTCTGCAGTCTACGACAAGGTTGTAGTACGACAGAAAGTCAACGCCGATTATCGCCTTAGTAACATCCGCCACAATAAATCGCCAAGCGAAGTCGCGGCGCAAGCCTAGGTACAGCACTAAGTGTATGTAGCCGTACGTGTTTATTGTTGAGCCGTTTGCTGCGCATAACTGGTAGCTAGTTTGTTGTCGTCTATTTTTTAATGCTGACCTTGGAAAGACACAGAGATCGCTGCCAGTATCCACGAGGAACTGCATCTTCGATATTTGGTCCGTGACGAATAAGCGACCGATGCTAGGGCAGTCGGCGGTCGCCATTAACGAGTGCCCTGTTCGTTTCCCGCCCGATAGTCTCAAGGTTTCACACACTTCGTAGCGCGCTCTCCAAATTTTGCGTGGTACCAACACTCAGGATATTTTCTGTAACTGGATTGGGATCTCTGTGAACTGGAATGATTACGCGACTTGCTGGATGCACGGTTCTTTGGACGGGACTGCCTGCTTCCATTGAGCTGGGATTTAAGCTCCTTCATTTCCCGGGTCAATTCACTTAGGTACTTGACGCACCAGTGTAGCCAATTGCGGATCGGATGCGGACGTTGCTGCAACTTGAGGACTTGACAAGTCGTACACACGATCAGCCAGGTCAGCCAATTCTTCGAGTGGGTCATTAGGCTTTGATGCAACCACATATTGCACGTTGTTTGGTAAGCGGTTAGTCCATATGGATAAAAGGAACTCATCCGGGATATTCGGTCCAGCCAGATTCCGTAGATGGCGAAGGAACTGCGATGGTCTTCTGTCTCCCAACTCCTCCTGGCTCAGAAGCTGCTTCACCTTCTTTTGCCGAGATACCGAGAGCCTCTTGATCAGCTCTTCCTTAAGCTTCTTGTATTTGTCGGTAGGTGGTGGTGAAATAATTATGTCTTCCACTTCGGCGGCGTATTGAGATTCCAGCTGAGCGACGACATAATTGAACTTGGTTGCGTCGGTGGTGATGTTAGAAATTGCAAACTGGCATTCTATTTGAGCAAACCACACTGCTGGTTTCTCTGGCCAAAAAGAAGGTACTCGTACGCCGACGCGGTATACCTCCGTTGCCAAACCGGTATTCCGCGCGACACCTCTTTGTTCGTGCACCTCGTTGGCGTCTTCATAATCGGTATTGCTCATCTTCAGTGTTCCACGGGGTCACCAGTTTAGGGGTATAGAAAGAGTGTAATGCTTGCCTTGTTGTTGATATATAAGCGTGCCGGCCGATAGATGCAGTTGCAGAGATAAATAAGCACTTCAAATGTCCGTTTATACACCGGTTTATTGTCTTTTAACACGGCACACAGAAGAAACAGTTAGCACAATACACAAGCTGAACAATTTAGAATCGAAGGAGTAAGCAATAGCGGAAAGATAGTCTTTAAGCACCAGGTTTAGGCTAGATTTAAGAAATCGTAAGCAGCGGCTTTAGCGTATGGAGCGCATGCGTCTCGCGTCGATATCTGTTAGGGACTGCGCGGGCGGCGGGCGAGCTAGTTCAGCTACCGAGCGCGTGGACCGGTTTCGCGCGCGGCTGCATACAACAAAAGCGGGCTGCCACTGATTCTCTAATAAGAAAGCGGATCGGTTTGTCCGGCACAAAATATTAAACATTATTCGATTTTTAAGTTTTACATTATTGATATAGCAAATTAACTTATGTTACATGTAGGTAATATAATCTTAATATAATTATACATATTTTATAAGTATACAAAATTATATTTATTAATTATTCTGTTTATTTGTTTTTACTTGAATTATTATTCAATTCTGATTTATTTATGTATTATTATTACTTGTTACATTTAATTATTGTCATTGTGATTAATTATTTTTATGAAATCGATAAAATTAATAATTTTAATATAATTATCGCATGGATAACTAATTAATTATTTAATATATTTAGCAATAAATATAATAAGGTCAATTCCGACCCCACACCTTAAAGCATAGGCTATTAAATGACAACACAACAAAACAGGGCTTAATCTTTTTTTTTTTATAAAATAGATGGGCATTTGACCGCAATCTCACCTGTTGTTAAGTGACGATGCGGTCAAGGATGTATCATGCCCATCTAGAAACAGTCTATTCACTCTTGTCTCGAACACGCCCAAATTATAATGGTCGGGGAACACTCTCGCAGGCAACGAGTTCCACTCCTTTGCGCTACGCATGATAAAAGTTGCACCATAGCGCTTCGTGCGGATTCGCCGAATATTGACCACGTGCGGATGGAACGAACGCACGCGTCGTGTGTCTCGATGATGGAAAGGGGCTGGTGGAATTAAATCATGTAATTCCCCCGCACACTCACCGAAATGTAACCTGTAAAAGACCGACAGACGAGCGACCCTACGTCTATGCTCAAGGCTCTGCAGCTTATTGTCGGTTAGAGTAGGGTCGCTAATAAGCCGCCTAGCTCGTTTGTCAATCGAGTCCAAAGTGGCCAGTTGGTATTTAGCTGATCCGTCCCAAAGGTGACAGCAGTACTCCATATATGAGCGGACTTGTGCTTGGTAAAGCATTAAAAGCTGTCCTGGAGTGAAATACCGCCTAACCTTGGAGAGGATTCCGAGTTTTTTGGCTGCAGTCTTTGCGTTGGACTCGATATATTGACCGAAGTTGAGATTGGCAGTCAACTGAACACCAAGAAGCTCAAGGCTACCAGTCAATTTTACAGGCACATTCCGGAATGTCGGAGCCAGCTCGAATGGGCTCCGTTTGGTGGAGAACAGACACGCCTGCGTCTTGGTAGCGTTGAACGTCACCAGATTAGCATCACCCCAAGTGGAGACTGCATGAAGGGACGCGTCCACACGGTCTACCATCGCGGTCTAATCGCGTATAAATATGATTTATTTAATTACCTTTCGTTGGTAATTCTTCGACGTTTCGGACGTCGCGTTACGTCCATGGTCTCGAAGGAAACGAAAGGTAATTAAATAAATCATATTTATACGCATTTAAGCCCCGTTTCGTTGTGTTGTGATAATGAGTGAAGATCGTGTAAGTTTAAATCAATATTAAATGACAGTAGGTGCTTTGAAAAAAAATCCGATGAATTAAGAACCTCCTTCTTTTTTGATAGTCGGTTAAAAATAAAAAGAGGACAATAGGATAAAGTTCAATTTTTTTAAGATAACTTAATTTGGCGAGTATCCTATCGTAAGTGCAGTGACAAGTTTCTATTCAAGTATCCTTAGTGACTAAAATTATATAGGTGGATGGATAAACTTTTTCTTGACAACAGTGACGAGAGTTAGTGAGAAAAATGCAAATAATCCGTCTCATCTGACGAGATAGGCCCTTTAATAAGTGGACCTATACTAGCTAGATACAAATAGTTCTTGACCCTAAAAGCTGATTGACCCGTACTAGCATCATGCAAAAAGGGTTAGCTTGTACTAGCTATAACATTCACAAAATTTGCGTCAGAGCGTCGAAAGCAGCACTGACGGACTCATCGCTACTATTATAAATTTCACACAAACTATTTGTTTTCATAGGTCTCGCCCTAGGCTTCGTTTTCTTAAGAGGATATACGAGTGGCCGTTTCTCCATATATCCCGATTCCTCCCTAGATAAATGTCTTAAAACATTTTTTTTATAAATGTAATCTATGCTTACCTGTGCCATGCCCTTACCTCTCTGAAACTGCAAAAAATGCCATCATCCGGCGCCATAAGCACACGTTCAGTTAACAAATTTAACGAATATAAAAGAAAAACAGAAAACATAGAAGCATAGCCGAAGCCCTCGTTATAATATATGTGAAAGAAAAACTAAAATTGGTCCGGTTTTGGAAGAGGAAATAGAAACCCTGTCTTCGCCAAATTTTTTGAAGGTCATATCGTTCTGAACTGCAGTTGACCCTTTTGCATTGTAATACGGGGGATTTCAGGCGATGCGATAGCAATAGTTTTTACAACTACCTAATTTTCAAAAGGCTTTTTGCTAGCATATCCTCATAAGTCAGTTTTGACAACACGCTTCACGAAGCCATATATTTTGACCTATGATCAGGAACACGTACCACTATTTCACGTGTCTAGCTCTGTTAGGGACGAACTGAAGGTACAGTGCAAAATTTAAGCATTTTCCAGACCAAAACTATCTAGATATATGTTGAAAAATAAATAGTACGTTTAGAATAGAAAGCAAAGGAACTATAATCTATTAATTTCATATGGAATCCCGCAAAGTAACGCCTGAGTCTGTCCATTTTTGGTAATGAATATTAGGCAAGTAACTTTTCGAGAAAATTCAATCTGCCTTCAAACTTAAATCAGCGTGTGAAAGTTGAAATTTAATAGCACCTTTATGTGGTCGATGAATCTTACTCTACTTTACTAGATCTTATTAAAATTTGTACTATCAACACAATTAAAAATGAAAATCATAAAATATAAATAATATGTTTATTCGTATGGACGTTACATTTTTTGGTATTAACAATCACAAAATACAGCACAAACAATTTAGAAAAATAATATGAAGAATTAAAAAGCTATAAAGCTTAGGGACATTTTTGCTACGATGATGTTACTATACCTTATTCATAGAGGTGTGGAAGTTTATTTAATGAATTTATTAAAAAAGAAATTGGTAAACATTGACAAAATTGTAAATAAACTACTTTATTTTTGAAAAATACTCAAACAAACGGAACTACCAACCATCTCGTGATTAAACTAGTTCTACGTATTTTTCATGCACTGAGAAAGTAAAATACCCATCAAGTAACATTTTTTTTTCTCTTTGGTCGAATTTAAATAATCCAAATACAGTTAAAAATTAAAACGGCTCTTTGACTAATGATATAATTGTTTTCTTTCAAATTGTATACAGCGTTAACATTTTGAAAGTAGCCGGTATGATATCAGAAAAGTAACCCATTGCAAATTGTGAAGGAATGTAAAAGTAAGTTTGGTTACCAGTTGTTGGCTACGAAATTGGTCTATCACTTTCAAAAGTAGAAGACTAATTTCTTCGCCGACCGTACCATAGATTGTACCTATGTTTTCCGCTAGAGATGTGCGAAGTAGGTCAAAGCTAAGCGACGAAACTATGAGACCGTTTCCGCTAGAGCTAAGCGGTATAGTGGAGCGGGTAAGATGTACGATTAAGATGCACTGATAGCTCCCATCCGTACCTCTTATCCCACTATATAAAAAAAACTTAGCTTCGTTGAACCCGTTTCGAACAAAACGATCGTTATTGGTTTATATGACACATATCCTTAGCATATGTCTGGCGGTGAGCAGCCTTAGGGGTTCAACAAGGATTGTAACAAGGGATATAGGCATAGCAGCAGTTCTGCAATGGCGGATGTGAAGGCTCTTGACGACCGGTTACAGTAGGCGGTGATTCCATGCTGTACTGTTTACAGGGAGTGCGACCCACGGGTTTGTGGGGTGGAGCGCATGGGGCGTGTTCGTTTTCAGAATGATAGTAACAGTGACCCTGATAAAAGAAAAAAAAATGTTAATGTGTACGAAAATAGCTTAAGTTTAAGAACTGTATAAACGCCGGCGCGCAGTTTCCACACAAATTTAAGTTCAAGTAATAAACGCGAGTCTCATACAAGTTACAATTAAAGTGTAGTCTGTCTGTTTACATCCTTAGTAGTTCATTGAAATTAATTTCTAATTTATAAGATTCTAAGTATGCTAAATATATTTATGAGTCGACTACATATTTCAGTATGACAACTATTTGTGGCAGCCACAAAAATGCCTTCTATTTATTATAAAAAATAGTATCGTCGTTAATTTTTTATCTAATACAAAAGTGACTGTTACAATAATCGCTGGCGCACCTCAAAACGGCTGAAGGGAATACTAGGTTTCAGTAACAACGTTTACACTTCTTACATAATGTAAAGACGGTATAATAATCTTAAAGACGGTAATTAAATTGAAAGTTAGTTAACCATATTAATATAGGTTCAACAGATTCCGTATTGCACTGAACGTGATATAGCATAAAGACGACAATCTTCTTATTTACATAAGCAGATAACTTTCTGAAGTCAGATCCCGTGAATTAATTATCTTCTCAGGTAAAAATCTTACGGCGAAATTCCTGGCTAAAACTTTTCGTAATACTACGCTTTCTGTTAATTACGGAGCTTAGAGCGAAAAGTTGAAAAGTTCAGATGTCCTTATCCGACCTACTTATCCCGCTATTTGTTTAAAGAAAGCTACACGAGAAAATGTGTAATCCGAGCTCACATTTTGTGAACTGCAATCTTATTGAGACCTTGATTTACATTAATTTTTACATGACTTTGCAGTCTACAAGAATATACATAGATCGGTAAACAGTTACATAATTAATCTATACTATTATATAGTTGTAAAAATGAAATGTCTGTACATTGTAGATATTTAAAAAGTATAGCTATATTGTAACGGACTATTTGGACGTCACTGATTCAAAAAATGATTTGTTTTGTATGTTTGTATGTGTCGTTGTGGCTTCATCACACAAAATCGGCTAAAACAGATTTCAATAATTTTTGGTACACGGGTAGCCGGGCAGATGGTAATGAGATACTTTTTACCCGACTACGCTGAACAAAAAAGTTTGTGCCAAAGTATGTATGTATGTTTCTCTTAATTAAAAAAAACCACTCGACGGACGCATCTCAATGAAACTTTCCAGCGGGCGTATGATGGTCGCGTTTATCACGCGATAAATGATACGATACCGCGCCTGTCACCCTCGCGCTCACATACGTGTCAGAAGGTGACGGCAGCTATGTCACTTATTTATCGCGTGACAAACGCAACCATCATAGGCCCGCTGGAATGTTGTTTAGACATCAGAATACCACATAGCCTATAAATTGCATATTTACGCGGACGAAGCCGCGGGCAACAGGTAGTATGAAAATATTATAAACGTAACCAAATAAAATCAAAATGGCGCATAAATATGGAAACTTAAAAGCTCACATTATAAAAAAACAATAGTGTAGCACAACATACACTTCGTTTTGTTTATTATAAGTGTATTGTTTTTTCATACGATTAGTAATTCGTTTCCAAAGTCACCAATAGTCAATTATGAATTACCAGGCTTATACTTATACTCTAATTTCTCACTTTAGTAAACAGTTATTTGAATTGCAATTGGCCCCACATAGACCAACTGGATAAAGGAAGACAAAACAGGATTGATTGAAACTAAATTGAATCGGCAGAAATGGAAAACATCCTGGTGTCGCCGAAATTGTTTTGTAGGTACTGTCAGATTTCAAAGAATCTGAAAAACATCTCCGTGGCGTCTCGTTAATGGATTGAAAATTGGATTCGCAACGCAACAGAAAATCAGGCCCTTGTTATGAGGATTCAGGAGAATTTTCCGGTGCAACGCACTCTTTGCACTCACCACACAAATGCGTTAGCCGCTTGACCGTATATCCACGCTAAACAATCTATACCGACGTTTTTGATTCGTCTGAACGAACAGTGGAACTCCGGCCTTTAAGACTACTAGAGGTGACTAAACGTGTTGTGAAAACTTAAGCCAATGTAGGTTAAACTAACAGGATGACGTTCTAAACTTCACATACAATTCCCGATGCACTCAGATGGCAATTAGCGGACTCTGGTTGAAGTTTCAGCCCAGCCAATATGGTTTAAATTCCTGCACGAGTTATATCAAAGTGCTAACTGATGTAACCTATGCATCCTGGTGGAATGATCGAGTTAACCGTAGTCCGTGAACAAAAGTGCAAAAGTTTACTTACTGATTTTATAATATTCAGTTCACATGGATGTGCGTTCGTGACTTGCTCTATTATTCACTAGAATTGGCTTGCGGACAACGTCTAAAGATAGAAGAATTTACAAGGTAGGGATTTTACTTTTTGTTCAAAATGCCTAGTCGAAAAATAAACATACCCTGCCGTAATATAAGATTTAATTCGGACATAAGCAACATTCATAACAAAATTGGTAAAATACATGTAGAAATGTGAATTATGTGATGATCGATAAAGACGAATATTTATTCCTGGAATTTTGATTATTCACTGCATAGGTATATTAGATTTTTTGTTTATATATATATGCTGCAAACGATATTAAACTGTTTTTAAGTTTAAAACAGTAGGTTTTATAGAATATATGACATTGATGCCCTTTCGAATTAGCATCTAATCTTAGGAGAATGGACACTTCCCCAAATATAGCATCGTGAGTACAGGCTCGAGAGCTAAGAAGACGGATTATACGACCTAATTACGGGAGCCCAAGACCTAGTCCAATATAAAGCCCTTGTCGCTTGCCGAAAAAACAGCGGTCACCTTTCCCCGTCAGAGTATAAGGCCTTATGAATAAAGAAACGGAACAGAAACTAAGCTACTTTACACTACTACAAGTGCGATCTTATGTTTTGAGTGGTCATAATGAAAAAACATTGGTGTAATTGTACTGTGTGTATGAACAATAATAGAAAAAAATAAAAAAAGAACCCACTTCAAAATAAACTAAAATGCCATAAATAATCTTTTATGTACGGTACGGATCACATTTGAATCACCTTTTGAAGTCGGTGCCAAACCATTCATTTATTACTATTAAGAACCGCGGCGGAGAGCCTTTAGTTATTATCTACCTACATATATCTATCACATACAGGTTTGGCACCGACTTCAAAAGGTGATTCAAATGTGATTATTTATGGCTTTTTAGTTTATTTTGAAGTCGGTTCTTTTTTTCTTTTTTTTCTTTTTAGTTATGGGTTTTAGTAGTGGTATAAAGTATTTTTAGAGCCCAGAATGGGAAGATTGAGGAGGCACTTTGTACGCATCTCGATTCTTTGGAAGTAAGAAATGTAAAAGTTGGTTAGTTTATAATCATTTGTACCTTCCATCATCAGCTCAGTTTGTTTGTCTGATGATGACAATCAGACGAAAACAACTGAATAACTTTAGAAAAATATATACAAAACATTGTTGGTGCCTATAATATTTGAGGATTTCTCTCGATTTCCCTGGTATTCCATCATCAGATCCTGACATGGTGCTAAAGAGACTACCTCAGGGACACACTATAAAGAATATAACTAACAGTCTTAACTTACCTACCTATAATAGATGATATTTTTTAAGAATTATCCTCTAACTCTTAACCAATAAGGAGTTGTACCTTCCGTCATCAGCTCAGCATGATGAGATGATGACTACCATATGCAAATACTTAAATAGCTTAAGAAAATATATGAAAAACGTTATAAGTGCCAAAATTTGAGGATTGCCCCCGATTTCCCTGGGACCACCTCAGGACTATATCCTTTCAAGTAAAAAAAGATTTTTTATCATCGGTCCACAGTTGGCGGAGTATACATAAAAAAAAACATACAAACTGTCGAACATATAACCTCCTCCTTTTTTGGAAGTCGGTTAAAAATGTAGACATATCACTATTATAAAGGTATTCCACAAGATTATTAAGAAAAACTATTTATACGATTAAGGCTTTATCATTAAATTAAAACGTAACAAATTATTAAAATACTTTAATTATGAAACAATAGTACATTATGTTTGATATGAACTGTACACTTCAGCATAGAATAAATAGCCCATAACGTAGGTGGCTTCTTGGTTTTGGATTGCTCACTGAAATATGCTAAAAACACACTTTCAGAAAATGAATTTGCATGTTTGCTTTCTTTCCATAACCATTGGTCGTACACTCGATTATATTTGTCTCTTGATTTATCAGGAAGCAAATTCTCCATAACTAAATTCGCTTCTGCTTTAAAATTAGGCGGTGTGCCATCAAAACTACTCTCATCATTCGAACTCATTGTTTAAAAAATATGGCCAAAACATTGACGTGAAAATTGTTTAATTATAATAATTTGATAAATTTTACCGCCTTTTTTAAACTGACTTTTCACATCTATACAATAAATAAAAAAAAAACTTGCACGAACTCATAAACGTACTTCACACGTTACCGATTCCATCAGCTGACTAATCGGCCGCTACATGGTCAGAAATAAATGCCAATCTGATCAGATCGGCAAAATTTTCGAGTGTCTAACGGACGAAGCTACGCTTAATTTAACGTGTGATTGTCGTGGCTGTATGGGATGGTTCCCCCTGTTTGGGCATAATTTTTTTAGTCATAATTTTGCATGGCATAATCAAAATAGGCATAATTGACTTATCGCATAAACTGTTTTGGCATAATCAAGGTTCGCATAGTTTGATAACGCAGATATTAATTTGTCATAATTTGTTTGCGCATATTTTTGTTTGTCCGAATCATGTCTACGCATAAAATTAATAGGCATATTTTTATCAGACCGAAAATTATTTGGTCATAATTTTGATTATATTTTTGTTAAAAATACTTAATGTTAAAAATAAAACCATGTTATTTATATCTTCATATGTTTCATTTTCTTGTGAAATCGGTAATGTTAGCTATACATGGTCATAATACAAACCTAACCTAACCTACAGTTTTCGGTTTTGGACCCATTTCGACGCTCCGCTCGCTTCGCTCGCTCCGCTAAACATGGTCATAATACAAACCTAACCTAACCTACAGTTTTCGGTTTTTGACCCATTTTGACGCTCCGCTTTTCTGATAGCAGATCGTTTTTGCGAAGGACGCAATTCTAACCTAACCTAACCTACTTTTCTGCTAGCAGTTCCTCTTTGCGAGAGATGCAGTTCTAACCTAACTTAACCCACTTTTCATGTAGCAATTTAAGTATGCCAAGAAAGATTCGGACAATAGATAATATGCCAAGTACCATTATTCTAAACCAAATTATTCATAAATATAATCGGCCTAAACAATAGTATGCGAATACAATTTTGGAGAAATACATTTTCGGTAAGTTAGAACTTATGCCAAATAAGGTTTCTGCCATATTACCATCCGTCGAAAACTGAATATGCCAAGTCTGTTATGCTAAAACAGTCTCGGACAAACAAAAGTATGCGACATAGAGGGATGTCCCGTATGGGATTTGTCCTATGTCCATTTCAATTTATGTACACTAAGAAATTTTAAAAAGGAATGGAAGCGGGCAAAAACGGATTTTCATACATTTATTTTTCCCCTAGGTAGCGAATTTCTTTTTTTTAATTTAAATTGCAAAAATAAGGCTCTTTGCGTATTCTATTGTCAAATAGAAAGCTAAACATTTCCGAGCATGTTTGACAAAAATCTTTAGAGTAAATAATTTATAATTAATTAATATTAAAAACGGATCAATATCATAATCATATATTGATTGTGATATTGTGAGTACATTATCGTGTTTATTTCGTTTTGTCCAAGCCACTAAATTAGGTTTAAATTATGCGCGCTCTTTAGCTTATAATCTTTGTTCCGTTTCTTTACTCATGCTACAAGGCGGCCGAGTACGGCTATTCCAATTGACACCTTTCGAAATTGCTGTCAAGAACTATTAAGAGAGAATTCCTGAAACTACTTACAAACACAGCCTATTTGCTACTAACTAAGATGGCATTAGGAACAGTACGAGAGCTGAGGAGATGGATTACAATGTAAGGCCCAATCAGGAGGAACGACGCCATATTATAGTAAAAGTCTCTTTCAGTGTCTTTGTCACTCGCCGAATAAACAGCGGTTGCCGATCCACATCAGAGCAAAAGGCAGTCGAGAAAGGCTCATCCAACTGACACATTTCAAAATTGCTCTTACAAACTATTAAGGATGGTGGCATTCCCTTTCAGCAATCGCTAGTGAAAAAAGTGCTCTTGCTACAGTCAACAGCAGAAGAGTTGTAATATAATAATAGTCTTTTTAACGAATTACAACCACAAAATGATCCAGAGAATAAAGCCTTTTCTGCAAGGTATTTTTCCTGTTACCGTACCCGCGAGCTACATCTTGAAATGCTTGTCCCCAGCACCATCAGCCACACGCTTAAATTACTATTGGTAGACCTTATTGACATTGCCAGGCCTACAGGTGGTCACTTAATTGTGGTGTGGTACCTACTTAACCACATCAAGTGGCATATGACTCAATAATAAATTATGAATTATAAAAAGTAAAGTAAAGAACGTAAAAATAACATCTATTCTATCTACATATATCACTGATTTTAATTATATTGTGATACTACCTACCTAGAGAAAATCTCGGCCTACTTTGATTTTACTTTTAAATATATATTTAACCCTTATATTTACAATAGAAACTGATTACCATTAAAAGGTATCGCGATTATATTAACTTGGCGGCCATTGTTCAAGTTTTTTAATAAAAGCCAGATTTAATATTTTTTGAGGTTTCAGTTTGGTTCAGTTCTTCACCTTAGTTTTGAGCCGCGCGGTAATGAAATTGGATTTCACCTCGCAGTCACAGGCGTTCATTCGCTTTTTGCCTTGGCTTTGGAAGGATATTGCGTGGGAATTTATTCAGATGGCGATTTTCCATACCTCCAAGTTTTATTGGTATTGAATTTAACGGAATATTAAATTTTTTGGATCAATTTAAACGTTTCAGTTCCGTTCGGTCTTCTGAAATGCGAATGGACATAATACTAAAAGTAAACGGTAATTGTCGCTTTTCAAGTATTTTTCCTTTTCTTATTTCATAAAATTCTCTGACCAACGGTAAGCATGTAATTTGAATGACATGGAAACCGATTCTTTTGCTCATTAAAAGTAAAATTTAAAATTATATTACAACGAACTCATCATCCGGTATCTGCCCCACGAATATATATTTTAGTTGCGATTCCAGTACAATAAGTCCGAAAATTAACGCTTTCGGACCACAAAATTGAATTCCTAAAATGTTGAGTTTGCAAAATGTTGAATTTCCTAGAATGTTGAATCTCATAAAGTTGAAATTGCAGCATGTTGAATCGTAAAAGGTGCATCCACATTTGTATCATTTGCCCGATCAGATCTTCGTTCCGTGGCATGATCGCGTATCACGATCAAGCGTTTAGACGTTGCGCCGATCCGATCGCTCGAAATCCATGTTGATACGCGTATCACACACTTAGATCGGACCAGCAAGGCATGATCGGCGCGCCGACAGTGGGCGTCCAAGCAGCGCGATACGCAGTCATGCCACGGCACGGTGATCGGATACGAGCAAATGATACAAGTGTGGACGCACCTAAAGGTGAATTTGCAGAAGGTTGAATTTTCAAACAGTCAATATGAGTGGATATGTTAAAACGACAAAAGACTTACAGCCTTATTCAAGGATTCATGGCCTTTCGGACTCTTAGGTCCAGTTCCTGCTATCTAAGAAAAAACACTGAAGCAACGATTAATCTGCGTTTAATGTACTCCTATAAGTGGCCTTTGCCTTAATTATTTTTTCAATAGGATGTGCTTCGTACCAGCGACCACCAAATAAACAGTCTTCTTATTCTGGGGTCTTTCGTAATTCATTCATTTTTTAAGCTTTGCTAAATAGACACTAAACTTGATAGCACCCATACCTCCCAACCCTGGGAAACTGAATATCATTTTTGTGGATATCACCTTTCATAAGCTTGTCCGACCAACCAAGAACGTAATAACCAACACATGTTTTCTTAACCATTTAACCATAACCAAAGTCGACTATATGAGAATTCAACATTTTGCGAAAGTAAAAAAATCAACATTCTGGAAAATTCAACATTTTGAGAATTCAACTTTGTGGTCCGAAAGAAAATTAACTCTTAAGTGCAGAAACAGGGAGTTTTATATGAAAAAGTTGGAATTCTTCGCGGTCTTGGTCGTGGGATAAAATCTCCTCAGAAAATAGGGTATCCGATTATTTCGTCTCATTCGTTTTTCGTTTAATTCGTATTTCGTAACAATCTGTATTCATTACACTTTCTTTATTCGTCTCCTTTGCTATTCGTCACTATTTTTGGTCCAATGGTTTAAACTTGTCTTTCTCTTAAGTAAGTAATACGTTTTATTCGTTTTTCATCTCGATATTCATTTATCAAAAAAAAATCGTTAAATCTGATACCGAAAATACGAGGAGTTTACTTTTAAAAGGGCTTATTTCTCTGTGGAAGTCATATAAAATTAACCACTCTAGACACTCGTTGACATAGCTTTCAGAGCATTTTAACCCATTGCCTCTTATAGATTCGAAAGGCATTTTAAAAGATAGTATAGAAGCAGAGAGACACTTAAAAATCGAAAATTGAAAATGAATGATTTCGAGTACCGTTATTCACCGATGGCCACCTATCGTCACCGAAATAAAAGGGTTAAAATATTCTGTAAATAACCTGCAGCAAATCTTAACAAAAAATAGGTTCTCACCTCTTCATCTTCCCTCATGCAACGCGATTCAATGTCTCCGTGTCGGAAGGTCTCTTCGAAGGTCCTCCTGCGTGGACGATTGCCGACTGCCACCTCGCAGGCACGGCGCATCAGCACCGTTGGCTGATTAGCCTGCAACAAAAAAAGAAATGGTCAAACGGGATAATTTCGTGTGTGGGGGAAAATGATTATTTCGATGATATCATGAAACTCGACATTTTACAACTTCATCATCTTTTTAAAGGGTTTTGGATATTAATAAATCTTCAAAATGCCATACCCCTAGTCAAAACTACCTTGGCCGAAAATATGTAGAATGGGGAACTTATAATAAATCAAAACGTACCATACTCATAAAAAAATTCGAAAACGAATTGTTTCTGATTCGTTGTATTCCTAGTCGTATTTTTGTTTCGTCGGATGACATATTTTTATCGACTTCTATTTAATTCAAATTGTTGTGTTTGTAAATATTTAGTTTTAAATATTTAAAACAGTTGTGGAGTCACGGTAATTACATAGTTTCGTTTGATATTGAAAATCCGACAAATCAGGAATTCGACGAAATTGGAATACGACGGATTACGAACAATTCTCGAAAACGTCATATCAGAATAGAATATAGTTACCTACCATTTTGTATTTACGAGAAACCGAATTTGACACTAAAAAGATAATATAAGATTCTAAACTCTGCTCAGATTACCATTTTAAAGGCACGTTAAATCATATTTATGCATACATGTCTTGCTACCAGTCCCGTAAAGGACATAAAAAACCGGGTATATATCGCGCAGCAGAGCGAGTGCTTCGTTTCGGTCCGGTCACCTAGGTCCAATTCCCCGAATGTCTAGTCTGTCTTTTTCGTCCAATTCCCAGAACGTCCATTCTCCGAATGTCCAATTCTCCGAATGTCCAATTCTCCGAATGTCCAGTTCTCCGAATGTCCAATTCTCCGAATGTCCAATTCTCCGAATGTCCAATTGCCAATCAAAGGGTATAGCTGGTTAAATAAATTTGTGGCACAGGCATCATGACATTCTGCCACTATGCGTATTAAAAATTTCTTTAAAAATAAAACTTCGATTTTTTGTTGTTTATTTCATTGCATGTTTGAAAAAAGCACTATACATACCTCGGCGGGAAATTGTGACCGAATTGAGGGTTGCCCGCCTCAGACCTATCCGGCCTCGCTTCGCTCGGCCGTCTATATGTCTTCGGCCAGCAACCCCTTTTGTCCCTAATTCTTCTCGAAATCGAAATATGATTAGAATGCTGACAGTGCTGCCTCTTGTGCCGTCGAAGAGATTAAATGAGGCGTATCGTGCAATTTTAGCTAGTTACGACGATTCGACTCAACTCACGCCAGAAATGATTTCCTTCAATAAATATTTCCAGAAACAGTGGTGTCCAGAAGTAAATTACGAACTATTAAGTTGTACTGAGAATAGACATCGTACGACAAATACTTTAGAAGCCTGGCATCGACGGTTGAAGTCGAAAATACCGAAGAAGCCGAATTTTTATAACTTTTTATTTCACTTAAAAAAAGAAATTATATACTGGGATAACAAAATATATCAAAGCTTATTTTCAAAACTAAAAAAGAACAGAAAGTTGCACGATATTGAATTTGATAAAGCTTATATTAAGTATTTAAACAGGCTGAACAGAAAAATGCTTACTACAAGTCAATTTCTACACAAAGTTATATTTTTAAAATATAAACTGAATAAGAAGTTCCGCTAAAAGGTATAGGATTATTTTAGAGTATAAGTCAGATATAAGAATATTTCTTCATTCAGTGCTTTTGATTATGTTTGTGTTGTATCCGGAGTGTTGTTTCAGTTATTGTTGTGTTTTTACACATTAAATAACAGATAAAGAAAACGAGTTTTGTTTTAAATTTACTTACAAATAGGGCATAAGAAGTATAGTGATTAGCTTTAAAAGGCTAAGCAAAGTCGGAAATCATTTTTCAACATGACTATCAAATTATTCCTCATCCTTCGTCAAAATGTCACGTGATGTGAATGTAACACAACAATTTATACAGAGTCATGACGTCAAGAGCCTGCATGTGCAGAGCCTTCAGGTTCACTTCGTCCATATTCCCAACTCGTCCACATTCCCACTTGTGTACCGCAATGTGCCCAAACCACCAATGTAAACGAGATGGGAATGTGGACTAGTTGGGGTTGGGAATGTGGACGAGTTGGGAATATGGACGAGATGAGATCAATAACCAAAAAATCAATGCAATATGGACGAAGTAAACCAGAAGGGTGCAGAGTATAGGTATACGACACAAAGATAATTAGACATATAGGTACAGTAAATAGACGTACGGGGAATAGACATACCGGTAAATAGACGTACAGGGAATAGACATACCGGTAAATAGACGTTCGGGGAATAGACATTCGAGGAATTAGACATTTGAGGAATGGACTTTCAGACAATAGACTTTCGGAAACTGGACATTCAGGGAATTGGACCTAGGTGCCCGGACCGCTTCGTTTATTGTAGCGCTGATACTTACAAAGGGGTAGGTAGGGTATAACGGCAGCTACTACATACTTACCCTTTAAACGAGTTTACGTTTCTATTTAATATTTAATTGCAGTGGATTAATAAATAATGGCACCTACTTCATTTCATAT
This sequence comes from Hedya salicella, assembly GCA_905404275.2. Lineage (NCBI taxonomy): Eukaryota > Metazoa > Arthropoda > Insecta > Lepidoptera > Tortricidae > Hedya > Hedya salicella. The sequence continues at coordinate 21,721,346 of FR990099.1, read as the reverse complement.
CAGCCAAATAGTGATGAATGATTTCACATTTTTATTTACAACTCTATTTGTACTCGATTATATGGAGATCAATAAAAACTGCAAAAATTATAAAACAAATGTGACTGACTGAAAATTGCATTTATGGTCTACTAGATTTCTGCCCACGACTTCGTCCGCCTTAAAGTCGTTTATCTCGGATAAGGGTATTTTTCCGGGATAAAAAGTAGCCTATGTCCTTCCCCGGGACTCAAACTATCTCCATACCATATTTCAACCAAATCGGTTCAGAGGTTTAAGCGTGAAGAGGTAATAGAGGTATATGCGTATAGTGGATAAGACTATGTTCGTTCATTAGCCTGTTGTGCCTGTTTAAGAAGTAATGAAGGTAAATTTGCTTGTTTACATATTTTGCATTTTCTATTGAACTCCTCTTTACTAGAAATATGTTTGTTTTATGATGCAGGACTTATATTTGGCAATAGTGAAAAACTGTGTGTATTCTGCTCACTGATCGGGGGATCCACAGAGTCACAGAGAGCATCACATACAAACAGATCGAGCAGAGACCAATATATGTGTGGCGAATTGACCGCGGCCTAAACAAATATATCGTACATTATCAATCGTCCAAAATATCTTCAAGGGCAACTTTAATAGGCTTTTTCTTCAAGAGATGACAGCCAAGTGTAGTTTTCCCATCGCAGAGGGGCACTTTTGCCGGGTCGCACACTTTGATAGGGTTGGAGCAGACGCCGCACTCAACCTCCACGTCCCGTGGGGACCGCCTCAGAAAGTTGGCTGCGCCCTGGACCTTCCCGTGCTCTTGGTCTTGCATGCCGTTGCGCTTGAACGCTGTGACGGGAAGTCTGCGCACCTGCAACCCAGACACTTCTATTTAGCCTCGCTCAAGCCATACTTAAGCTCTTCAAGCATCAAATCTAAGAGATATTCTGTGTTATATCGCAGACCTAGTAACAGAAGGATGATCTGATCATGTGCTTGGTCAACAAGTTGACTGCACTTTTAATGACACCGTGTGCTTTTGCCTCTTTTTTAGTATACAATTTGGGCAAAATAGTGCTGTAAAATATATCTACACGACCATTTCTTCATGACGACTGTTATTTCCAAGCTAGAATTTACGCACCGAAAGGATCATGTTTTCTTATTCTTTTTTACAGGAAGCTTCTTCGTTGGCTTGATGGCTATTGCTAACGGGTAATCACTGGTCCAAGCGTCGTGCCAACATTTTCTTATGTACGCAATACCACCGCTTTCTCCCACATTTTGATCTTGGAGGCCGTTCCTTTTCAGTGCAGATGATGGCAAGGGATACACCTGCCAAACGTCATCTTGATGGTCACTTAAACAATGTTTTTGCTACTCAAGATATTTTTAAGAGGTGGTTATTTCTTCTTTTTGATAGGTAGTACTTCTTGAGTAATTTTTGGGTATAGTTTTTGCATTGGTGTAACACAAGTGTATACAGAGGGTTGATGTGGTTTTCCACCAGCACACAGAAATCTAATGGCGCCCCTGTAGCCATGGATTTGATCTTGAATTCCGTTTCGCATGTATGCAGTCTTCGGAAGTCTCCCGTGACGGGTAGGAACATACCGTTCCTGAAACCAACCACATAGCAAATAACTAAAAATTTAAACAATTGTCGTTGGTTTCAGTATACGGTTGAATTCATCGCAAGAAAAGGTACAGTCAGGGAATTTAAAGGTATGTCACTTTTGAACCTTAATACCATTACATACAGTCGAAAAGTGACAAACCTTTAAATTCCCTGACCGTACAACTGTAGCAAGTATTTTGTAATGTACTTACAATGCGTCCGTCCTCGTATCTATAACAAGGCATTATGTATTTTGTCTTGATCGGATGGTGTTCAGCGCATGACGCATGATGTTCACGTGGCGATGGCGCGTGAGCATGATGTTCGCGTGGCGATGGCGGGTGAGCGTGATGTCCACGAGGCGATGGCGGGTGAGCATTGCCATAGGTCTCATGGTGTTTATGGGGTTTATGGTGTGGACTGGAGTGGCAATCAGTCGTACTATAATGACGATGGCTATTTTCCCAATGATAGCGGCTTTCTTCACATAAATGTTTTGGTGTCTTTTCACAGCAGTAAACTGCCTTGGTGCAGTGTGGAAGGTAAGGGTAGCACTCGAGGGGCCCGTCGTCGCACCGTGCCGGGACCAGCACCGGCCTCACCGAGTACTCGCAACAATTTTCTGAGCAGCAAATATCCATTTTTAGGGTTTTGTAGTTTTCTTGTAATTTTTAATTCACTTTTGAATTTAAATCATAATAGTTAAAATGTCACGAATAATTTAAAGTGGTTTTTAAAAGAAAAACCTTCAAATACTATTTGTCAATTTTGAAAAGATTCGCAATCATTTGTCCCGTTTCTGACATGATTTTTTAATCACCAGCATTTTGGAACTTTCAATAAAACCTCTGTTATCTATGTAAGGTGTTAGGCACAATAATAAAATAACCAAAGAAAAAATACCGATGAAATGCATAAAATAACGATGAGCCACAAAAGCGCAATTTGAATTTGTTAATTTTATTACACGAAATATTGCTATACTTTTTCAGGGTCCTTGTGATACTTGTATACAGGGTAGGGCAAATCGTGAGCCATTCCAAAATTATGTGTTAAAAAAATCTAACCTACTGCCAGATGACTTAGTTGAAAATTGGCATACAGCTGGGTTATTGTGCAGATACAAACCATAAATAAAAAAAACACTACAAACATTGATCTGGAAATTAAAAAATTGGAACAAGTTTTACATAATAACCGTTTTATTTTATTTCTTCCTATTGATCCTATGGGGAGACGTTTTGGAAACGAAAAAAAACATTTCATAATACATAACATTTGATACTCAGCCAAAAAGGAAAGTGGAGATTCTATTTTTCGTTCAAAAAAAACGCGGTGTATAATACCTATATATATTAAGTATGTATATGGGCATCGACTACCTAGCAAAAAGTAATGATGTCCCACCAAACAATGAATGTGATTTAATTTTGGAATATTATGCCATCTTATTTATAATTTGAAGAATTGCTTTGCATCCACCACCATTTGACGCAGCAGTAAAGCATTTTTTGGTAGGGAATACAATATTTGTACTTTTTTAAATTGACGTACGCATAGGTCGTAAATATGGATGCTATTAAACGAGTGACTGGCCGCACGAGCTTACTTATAAGACTTAAAAATCATAACCGTATTGAGCGCGATTCGCCTTACATGCTCCGTCTAGTGATGGTAGATTGTTGTAGAGACACTTGGAACACATTTTAGGCCTATTAACACTCATCTCGCCTTCGGTGTGTAAAATGTGTTGCATGTGTCCCAGCCCACCACCCTTGTCATTTGGCACACGGTCTGCCATACAACCTGTATATGGTAAGAACTTTGATTAGGTACCATGGTGCAATAAACGATATTATGATTTTGATTATTTGGGTAAAACGGAAACAAAAATACATTTATACTTTTTTAACTACGTCAATAAGTCAAGTTCTCATACATGGCAATTCAAAAAAATACTCAAGTAGGTTTTTTAATTAGCCGGAGTAAACTGACGTTTACAGACACGTCGACCGTGATTACTTCATTATGGAAGAAGTACAGTATTTCTTATGAATAAAAGTTACCATAATATCACCGGTTAAACGTATTTTTTATTTTCATGTATATACTGTTGTAAAATTCTTTCTAAACAACGAAATATTTACGTTGACACCTGTCGCTTTACTCCAGCTAATTAAAAATCCTACTTTATTTGCTTCGAATTAGTTACAGTGTCTTTTTCTCGTATATTTTCACTATGTCACTATGTCACTTTTTGACACTTTTCTGGCTATTTTGGAATGCCTGGCCTAGCATACTTCAAATTGGAAATTTTGAATATAAGTAGGTAACTAAGTACTGATTTGACTTTTCTCTATAAATTTATGGTTTCGGGTATTGCATTAGTTTTGCTGTCGCCTACCAGAGGGAGCGAAATCCTAAAGCAAAGCTTTTCCAAGCATCGCAAACATTCGCAGCCGCCTCCTTGTCGCCGCCGACTCGAAAATGCAATTTTCCCAATGCAAATCGAACGCTCCAGACAGATTTAATGCCTTTTACTTGCCGATTCCGTTCTTCACTTCCGCAGAGAATTGAAGATGACCACGTCCTAAGGGAATCTAGAATCTAACGGTATTTGCATTTTGATCAAGTAGTTTCATGACTTAACTTCATTTTATTATTATAAGGATATAGTTTGTATAATTGAATAACCTGAATAAATTACTCTAAAGAGAAATTTTAGTTTTATGACAAATTTTAAAGTATAGTGCAATGAAAGGTAATGCAGCTGCAAGGAGTGCACTTGTGATATAATCGATCACACTACGCTGGCGTGCGAGGTATTAGGGCTTGTGGTCGGCGGGGCGACCCCTAAACATTAAGAAATAAAAATACCGGCCAAGTGCGAGTCGGACTCGCGTACTGAGGGTTCCGAACAAAATATACGCTAAAATATCCGTAAGTATCTATGAAAATCCAGTCCAAATCCAGTGCAAGCAGAGCTCTGGTCATAAGCAAAATGTACGCGGTGTAGGGTCATTCTATTACCTACTAAAATTTTGATTACTGATCGACATAAAAAAATGTGATTTATATCGTGTGTTGTGCTATAAGAGATACCTTCATACCAAACTTCAAGTTACTAGGACAAGTGGAAGTACCCTATAGGTTTTCCATAGACGGCAATTTGTATCCAATAAACACCATAGAACTATCGAAATATGTGCCACACGTTGATGATTGCTGAAAAAAAAAAACAGCTTCTGTTACATGGAGTGACCCGCCTACCAATATTTCTTTTTGTTATTCAACTACTGAACTAATTCGGCTTAGTAAAGTGTCTGTGACATACAGAGAGACAGGACGAAACTTTATGGGTTATTTTTTTTGCCATTTTGGCTACGGAATATAGAACAGGGACAGAGATTTTTTTTTCCTAACCCTGACTTGAGTTATTTAGCGTGTATAGTATGCGCAACAGTACGACCGTTTCTGTTCTAGAAGATAAAAGGGAACATGCATGAAATTTTTTCATGGATTTTCTTAACGAAATATCAAAATACCGTAAAAATTATTCCAAAAAGTGAAATTAAAATTAAAATTGGCCAATAAATACGTATGATATAAGCATTTTAAACTACTAATGAGACAGCGATTTGACAGAAAGATCCGACATAGACTGTTACGTCACAGTCCACTACGGTCATATAAACTCCATATTAAATTCTGTTTTGCTTGAAAGAGATAGAATGAAATGTTTGATGGCTTATATCTTGGGTATTTTTAAAGTTATTCGGAAAATTCTTTTTGTCTACTGTTTGATACATGAATAAGCTTTTAATAAAGCAAAAATTAAAATTCATGCATATTCCCTAATGCAGTATCTACACCAAATCGACAACTAAATATTTCATTCCATCAGTTCAGTTTTTAATTTTAATGGCTACGGTCCATCAAGACAATTTTCCCCGCGTTCAGGTTTTAAAATATAATGTTATTTGTTCAAATATAAAAATTGTCACCACACCACGTCGCCCTCGGATTATTGGATATTTGGTCTGTGATGTCGCCTATCGATCAAGACGACATAAGCGACCACGATTTACCATATTCCGTCTTCGTGTTCAATTGCTCATTGAATCGTCTGCGCTCACCGCAAAAAGAATAAACAATTATTGGCTATGTCTCTGAACTGTCATATTGAACCTCGCAGTGTCAAAATGTATAAACATTGTAGCGTAGTGTTTATATTCTCTTTGCATTGTAGTTGAGTTTACGGTGATGTGATAATCAGAATTGACTTTGGCACAAGCTGCGAGCTGCCATTTTTTAAAATAATAAATAATTACGGTGATATAAAAAAGCATAAAAATATACTTTTATACGTTATGTTTGAGTCATACCCCCCATGAGTAGTGTATAGTAGTCGTGTTACATGCATAGACAGTACCTATCTAGATAAAACATGTAAAATGTGTGGTTGAAGATACGGCAGAAACGAAATACGAAGAGACTTCTGGCAATTTTTCCTATACACTTCACGATAAACTATAAGAAGGTACGTAAAATATTGATACTTCATCATGTTTATACTACTGCATATACTACCTACATACTATTACGGGAAAGTTTGATATAGATTATAGTGCCACCTCAATGATATGATATAAAAAGAGGTAGATAGGTTATCTGCATGATAATCCACGTGAAAAAATGGCCAGGCTTATGCACACATAGATCTGATAATATTGCAATAACACACTAATCGTAAATGCTTGTAGGCGCTTTTATTGAGTAATTAGTGCAAAGTCTCATTATGCATGACGTCATTTTTGTTTATTTGACGCATAATCCAGTATATAACAAAATACTCTGTACTCGAGACTGAGTTAAGGTTTGCCAATTGGCGTAATTTTGGTGTGCTATTTTCGGAGCCCGTATAACCTATCTACCTCTTTTTATGTTATATCATTGTGCCACCCTATTGTGGCAGGTGTTATAGATATCCTAGACTAAACCTGTATTTACCCGACTACAGTGTAGAAAAGTTGGGTAATGATTCTGACACCATATATTTGTAATATTTTCTTCTGTTTCCGCGATTATTACTCATTGAAATAAAACAAACCAAACCACTCAATTAAGTTTGATAAACCTTCTATCCTTGCCAAAGAAAAAATATATTTTCCCAGGATGCTACGCGAGGCTATTGAGATTAAAAAGCATCCTAATTTCAATAGAGAAGATGGATTGTCACTACCACCAGCTTGGGATCCTGTAATACATCTCATCAAGGAACAAGCGAGACACAGGACTGCAAAACCTTAATTTCCGAACGGTGTAAAATATCTTATCTGTTTAAAAGTAGTTTAATAGTCTCTGTTTTTTAAATATTATAATTAGTAATGAGGTAGCCTGGGAGTTTTTCTTTGCAGCGTTTCTTTTCTCCTCAGTACGCCTCATTTGTGAAATGCTGCTTGGTAAATTATTAGAATAAAATAATCAAGCCCTTCTGGCACATGTGTAACTGTCTTTACAGCTTAGGCCCATCTGGCATGTATGTACACCTTTATTTGTGTTTTATCAAAAAAATGGGTAGTTTGCACAAATTGTAACTTTGACAGACGAAAATACATCTTTTCTCAGTCCTCCCGTGACCATGGAAAGCTGGAAAGCTTCCGAAACGTCGGGAACTAAAATGAGATAATATACGCGATATAATCCGTTAAATTGTTTTATTTCAACCATATATTTGTGTTTAACTAAAACACTTCATTATATAAGCCTGTAAGATTTGCAAACGTCTACTACTTCTAAAGTATTGAAACAATGTATCCAAAACTGTTTGATCGTTACCGATATCCATATAAAAGCTGCTCTGCGTTTTGTTGGTATTGCAAATCTCGGATGCAAACATTTTACTCAGCAAAATGGCGAACTCTCATGCACTTGCGCAGTTTGCTGGCCCATTGTCACACACAGAGTAAGTTGTTATACTACATACCCGCTCTTATACACTTACGCTATAAGTATCTGCATTTAAAAGTATCACGTTTTTAAATGTTTCTGTGAATAGTGCGGTGTGCGATCGTTTGTTCGAGGTTCGTCGTTTCATTTCAAGATAACTTTATCATTTCAAGACTTAAGAAACTACATAGAGGATGCTGTTGTTTATGGATACAGATCCATGATGACACACGCTACTATAGTGCCCAAAAATTTAGAGATAATTTACCAAAATGAATCCTATCGTCCGAAATTATTTTCTCACGCTTACAAGTGAATAATAAGTATGCAGCCTATGAAAATAAAAAAACAGAACCTGTAGCTATATTATATGTGCCATCTGAGGGTTCACATCGTAAGCGTGTACAAGCATAGAATACATCTGCGTGTAGTCTCGGTATAATTAATTAATAATCCATGGCAACACCCGTGCTTAACATTAAATACATCTGACAGAATAATATAACTGTAAGTAAGCCACAGACAATCCAATCAACTATAACGTCAATCCAGGCCCGCCGAGCAAGATCACAGATAAGGGACGTTTACAAACGCCCCGAGTAATATTATCAGAAGAAAAGGCGATTACTTCCAATCGACTTAATCCTTTCAGTCTGAACTGTGGTGTATTCGATACCCTTGTACCTCAGATATTTCCACTTAACTGGAGCATAAGAACACTGTACAAGAGATAAATACGTTTAACTGGTAAAACGGTCTAAGTACGTACGAGTAGGCACTAAGTTTGGGTTGGGAAAATAATTGGTCTTGAAGTCTTTGTCTGGGCTTACATAACTATTACAATATAATATTCTATACTAGAACTATAGCAAATTCAGAATTGGTGCGTTTCATCGCTTCGCTTTTCGTGGATACATTTTTATGAGTGTCTGCAGATATTTTGTGACATTTCGGGCTATTTAGTGAAGATGCTGATTTTTCGATCAAATAGTTTGAAATCCCATCAAAATCTACAGGCATAATTGACAAAAAGTTATCGAATAGACTGACACGAAACAAACGCTCGATTAATGGGCACAGCTCTGAAAAGGTAAATAAGTGGACTCGGTGATATTTAGGTGAATCGACTTTTATTGTCCATTCTTTAGGTTTTTAGGGATCCGTAGCCAGAATGGCAAAAGCGGAACCCTAATAGTCTCGTCACTCATTCACATTGTTGTCCGTCTGTCTATCTGCCAAGACCGTTTTTCTCAGGATCGGGTGGAGGTATCAAGTCGAAATTAACATCAAATACTTGTCTGCGGTCCATTGAAGCTGTAAAAATATCAAGCTTCTAAATCGACCCAATCCAAAGATAGACTCATTAAAAACTTGGTCAAGCGCGAGTCGGACTCGCGCACCGAGGGTTCCGTACAAAAAATACGCTACAGACGGCCGTATCTATGAAAATCTTGTGTTAGCAGAGCCCTACTCCTATGCAAAATGTACGCGGTGTTCGATCATTCTATATTGGTTACTGAGACAGAGAGACATAAAATTATACTGGTTTTAGTATTTGTTGTTATAGCGGCAACAGACTACATTATCTGTGAACATTTCAACTGTCTATTAGCTATCATGTAACGTAGCGTCTGGATGGAGGCTAGCCTCGGTCCAGACCTTCGCACATATCCCCCCATCCAGACGGGATCTGGAGGGTTTCCTGAACCAGCTCAAGTCGGGAGGCAGGGGATGCAGGTTAAATCAGAACACGGATTTATACTTAATTACAATCGAAGGGCTTTTATGCCTGTTAATAATAATCAATAGCCTATCCTTAAGTCTAATTCCTAGAGGACTTGGAGTCCCGGCTACGCGGAAGGTTAGCGTCCCGTCGGCGAACTGTTAGTATGCGGGGATGAGAAACCTCGGCCGGTACTCTTCGCAGCAAGCCACCCCTATTCTCTAGATGCGTGAAAACATACCGAGCATGGGGGGTGGATTCCCGGACTTGTCCAAGCGATCCAGACGCATGAAAACACGCCGCGAGACAGATAAGCCCCACTGGAGCGTAAGTACCGAATTTCCCCCTGGGCAGCGACGAGAAGTGTGCAAACACTCCGCGCTGGGGATAATACGGGACTCAGCTCCGAATCACCGGGATAGCGACCGAAACCAAACACCCAGAAGCGGGGGGAAACCTAAGCGTCTCGAAAAGCGTGAAAACACTCCCCCCACTAAATCCGATTACTGATTAGGAGGTCTAACCAGACCTATCCAGTTCAAAGTTAGGTTCTAAAAATAAAAAAAAGCCGTACGGAGAGTGGAATCTTGCGATAGTTCGCAGTTAGGCCACGATCTTCCTACTGGAGCGATGACAAGACACAGCTGTCCATAGGGCTTTTTTTTTTCAACCTACATCCTGACCAATAATCGGATTTAGTGGGGGGGGGGGCGCAAACCCATAAACGGGAATGCCATCCGCGGCCACTTAGAGTTGGGGGGGGAGACGCACTGCGCAAGGCAGAGACAGACAAGAGAAAGTGGGCGTAGGGGAGATTGCGAGACTACGGGCTGAGCGACCCCGCCGGCGGGGTTGACTCTTAGACTTCATCGCCCGAAGAGTTTGCAGCTGCCATCCTCTCGATGGCTGCTATGATCTCGTCGTCCGGGTCAGAGAGCACGTATCTAGGACGCCAGGTGTACCGGTCTCCTTCGAGACGGCTTTTGGGGAGTGGATCCTTTCCGTAAGGCGGACGCGTCGAGTTTTATACTGGCTGGGTAACGGTAAACGACGCGCCGCCGCCTGACGCTCTGCCGCGCTGCGATGATGCGCGCCGCCGTGACGTAGCGCGCTTGGTTTCTGGAATGATCGGTGTATGTGTGGCTGGCTCCGCTGCTCGTTATAATCACGGTTCATGAGACAGGTTCAGCCTGGTGTCAGACCGACAGACAGACAGATAGACGAACAGCGGAGTCTTAGTAATAGGGTCCGGTTTTACTCTTTGGGTACGGAACTCGAAAAAGGTATTTCCTTATAAATTGCTGTCCATGGATAAGTACAAGAAAATCTATAATTGAATTAAACAAATGTTTTTGACCCGACTGCGTTTAACGATTATGTTTTTAACCGACTCCCAATAAAGGTGGTGGTTATCAATTCGGTTGTATTTATTTTTTCATTATTTAGATACCTGTGAGCTGCGGAGGACTAAAACTCATGAGTTAAAGATTGAAATAGGCGACATAAGTTGGCGTATATAGGAAATACTTGTTTTCAGTAATGCGGTCACTGCCGCTTTTCCATGTAGATTTTCTTTTGAGCAAGGCTTATTACAGAAATATTCTCTGAATATACGAGTAAATCATAGTTAAATATTCAACAGCTAGTAAGTTCGAAAACTGATATTATTGGAAAAAGTATCCATTCGGGTACATATCTACGCACTTATCCAATTCATACAATTTACATAGGGGTTAAATGAAAAAAGGAGAATGTATATGAATGTACGTTTATTTATTTATGAAGGCTTTTGTCAAAGGCGCCCGGGTTCATCCGGGTGATTCATGACCTATTCCATAAAAGGGTCTACGTACCTATATGATGGAGAGTTGTTGTAATAAATTCTTCCGTTTGTATTGAGAGCATGGCAACCCGTTGGCCTGACCCCGTGCACTCTACTCAATGGAAATAAAGATGAGATTTACAATAAATCCTCCGAGTTCTGTGCAACACATTGAGTAATGAATTATAATACGCCCGCTAGATTAACCGCGTGAATTATTTGTTTCAATGCGATAAAAGGTTCAAAACGAAAATTAGATATTACTACCCTTTTATTTCAATGAAGACACGCGCGTAGGTGTGTAATTGTATTGACTAAAGCACGCTAATAATATACTAATGGTGCTCTGTAATTAATCCTTTCTATTCCTTACATACATGTGTTCGCTATATTATTTATTTATCTAATCTTTATTGCACAGCAAATCAAGGTACAATTGGCGGACTTAATGTCTTAAGGCATCATCTACCAGTCAACCATCGCACCAAACAGAAACGTTCAGTTGGTGCAGAATCGTGACAATCGATATATTAGAAGAGAAAATAATAGACACTAATCAATATTATAATGTATGTATTTTAAATAATATTCGTACACAAGTACTTGTTATACCTAATATAGTGCATAAATAATAAAATAAGTACCAGTGCAAAACATCATGGAGACAATTCACTCTTGTTAGTTTAAATTCGCATAGCAAAGCATACATTTTTTTCTTCAACAGACTCAAGGTAAGAGGTCTCTTATATCTCTCGGAAGTTTATCGTATATTTTAATACACATAAAGTAAGGACTACCAGCTGTTTTCTATACGTTCTTTAGGTACATTCAGAAAGTTACCTTTCCTAGACATACGGTTATTGTATGTTATTACATGACAGTTTTTTTTTTCACAGTTTGGTTTCGTATATATGATCTGAATAAGGTAGTGTAGGCTGAGTTGACAATAGAATCTTCTTTTTAGGGTTCCGTAGCCAAAATGGCAAAAACGGAACCCTTATAGTTTCGTCATGTCCGTCCGTCCGTCCGTATGTCACAGGCATTTTACTCAAAAACTATAAGATGTATATTGATGAAATTTGAAACATAGGTGTCTTGTGTAAGCCGCTACTTAGTTTGATAGTTAAATAAGAAAAATATATATTTCTAGGGGGGACACTCCATACATATAACCGAAACAGAAAAATAAAATCAGCAAATATCAATGAGGGGCACATCATTCGACAGATCATCTAAAAAACACTTTGAGGTTTCTAAAACAATTTTGATTTAGTGAATATTATCGGAAAAGGACACAATTTGTGCTACTTTCGGAGTAAATATTATTTGCTCCGAAAGAAACACAAATTGTGTCCCCCTCCCCCCTCTATTTATGTTCAAAAAATAAGAAAAAAAGTACACATATAAAGCTTAATAAATACTTTCAACGAAAATTGTTTTCAACATGATCAGACATACCTTTTTAAGTTATTGCCAAAAAACTGCGCTTCTCAGCAAAAGGACTTAAGTTCCGGGGAGATACGCTCTTTTGTTAGTGTTTTTTTTTTTCATATCGTATTTTTTTCATCCGTAGTGCATTTTTTTATATAAACGGCTGCGGCACCCCTACATTGAGCATGGTCCGACATGCTCTTCTCCGGTTTTTTAATATAAGTTGGTTTACTCTTCTTTGAACATACTATTACTACTTAATATTGTATAAGGGGCCGACTGTGAAAGATGAAAAAAACAGGGTAAAAGTGGGACAGATGCCCTAGGAGGATAGATGCCCTGTATTTCAAAACTCAAACTTGCAAATAGAAAACGGCTCTCAAAAATACTTTATATGGTAAGTAATGGTTACCATCTGAAATAATAGTTTGTTTAAATGTATTAATATTTTTGAGAATATCAGTCAAATTGAAAATGTGCGGCATCTATCCCACTTTTACCCTAAACTGCTGGCTAGAACACAGCAACATTTTAGCGGAAATTATAATATAACTCTAATACTTACCAAAAGCAAGCGATTGGTTATTTGATACACAGACTACCTATAAGAGAGACATTAAACAAGCAAACCACATCCAAGTTATACCCACGTTGCAGCACAGTAACACAACAAATTGGAAAAACATCCGAATAAAGTACGAAAATACGCGTCTAATTTGTCGGGAAATATACCGAAATATTATTCAATACATTCACGTTAAGGACGTATTAGTATCCCTACCTATACAGACGTATAGGTTTACGATCATGCGACATCAAAATAGGGAGGAAATGTATAAAATACGACGGATATGGAAAACGATATCCACGGTATTGTAACGAGGGATGTCATTTGTCAATAAGGGTGAGATTTAGTGTTCCCTTTATACCTCGTCCCGGCAACGACGTCGCGGCGGCGTAATAACCTGAATAACCTGAGACTTTATGCAGCGGTCGCGCGTAGATATAACGAACTATTCAAAAGGAAATGACACCTCGGATTTTATGAAAGCGCCATATATTTCCTCACGGAGTTGCACTGATGCGGGTTGTTTAAGTCCGCCATTACGCCACGAAAATGCACGGTTTATTATTAAAGTCCCAAATGCTAAAAGTTTTTAGCACGGTGTGGGAGTTTCTGGGTTCATTCAAACAGGTATATAGAGTCAGATGTGATCGTCGGTAGCACAACCCTATCTAGTATCACAAGCGTTCATAAAAGGTGTTGCAAGCGTCCATAGACTACGGTGGCTGCTTAACATCAAGCCCTACCCTTGTTTGCCACCTTCGCAGTATAAAGAAAAACAGTAAATCAATTGAACTATAAACACATAATGTGTTATAACAATCATTAAACCTTCGATGGCTTGCAAACATATTAATACTGGTTACATGACAACACAAGTGTGGTTTTGTGAAACTAGCCAAAGGGGAATTTACTAATAAGATGACACGAGTCTTTTAAGACTTATTTATATACAGTTGCATACACTAGTTTATCTACATCGATGTCTTTCTTTTTCATGTGTTTCATGTGCAACCATTGAGCCAGGAACCATGTTTACCAAGATTATCATGACGCGCCCTCAGGGCGCGGCGATGGCCCGGATCTGTACTGTAATTAACTCATAACTACATTGTATCCGATGTAGTTATGATCGCAGTGCGGCCTGCACGCAGGGTATCTCGGATATCATTGCACTTATGAGAATGTGAACATTTAGTATTGAAAAACTGTTCTTTATCTATATGGGTTTTGAACACATTAAAGGCGATTTGCTATATGGGTGCAGATAAAAATGATTGGACTTTCGGCTCACTCATTACATTACTTTTCTTAATATTTTCTTCTGTTTCCGCGATTATTACTCATTGAAATAAAACAATTTCACGGATTATATCGCGTATATTATCTCATTTTAGTTCCCGACGTTTCGGAAGCTTTCCAGCTTTCCATGGTCACTCCCGTGACCATCCGATAAATTGTTTTATTTCAATTACTTTTCTTGTTTAATAAAAAGGGGGTTTTCGCATCTACATACTTATATCCATGTACAAATCAAAAACTCGTTATCAATAAATCCAGTAACTTATACATCTAAATTTCAAATAAACACAAAAATTTTGTCACGCTGTACAAACACTTCAACCTCGCAACAGAATAATAAATAAGGGAATACCCTATTGGACCCGCGTACAAAGTGACAGGAAACTTTAAATTGACGATTTCGCAAAGTGAGGTCGCAGTAAATTGTTTCTAGTCGGCACCGCGGCGCAACGGAAATACTCAAAGTTTATAATGTGACGTTTCCTTCCAACGACTGGCCGATAGCTGACCATCATTTTCGGAGCGCAATCCAACTTTGTTTCCGTAAAATGATGTCTAATTTATAACAGACTACTGACACTTTTGTTCGACATGCGTGCATAAGCGAATGACCACTAACTTCTACAAAAACTAGTGTTTCTGCTCCTCTTAATGAATGTGCTCACTAAAGTGTATTGGAGGAACATTGTGCTAAATGATATCATGGGTATATGCATAGAAAGATGTGTCCGTACTCTACTTATTTATCTATTAAAGACTATTGTACAACAGTACCCCGTGTACGAAGGATCCCAATTTTCCCCTGCACTCCTTATACTTTTTAAACTTTCATGACTTACAAACACTATCCAGGCTCTAGGCTGCCCATTTAATTACATATTTTTTAATTCAATGCCAATGAAGAATCACACACGTGTGCGCCATGATTAAGTGCGGATTTTTGCTATACTCGTATCGTAAATCGAGAAAAACGTCACAACGAAATGGCACGATGTAGCATACGAAGCAGTATCGAACCATGAATGGGCTAAACATACTTTTGAACCTATTTCACAGATACCGGGTTATTCGATCCCGCTATGGGTTCTTCCGAATAGCAATCAGAAACGGTTGTACCTTGTTCTATCGAAAAACATTTCATCGAAAACTTAATTCGTCGACATATCATTTCATGAAAAGCATTTTTCTCTGAAACCATTTATATTTTGGGATTGATATAAAACAAACCTAACGTAACGGCTTCTAAGTACATGGTGATATTTTCAAAAATTATGAAAATTGTATGGTTTCAGGGGAAAAGTTTTCGATGAAATGAAAATTTTATGACTTAAAGCATCCTAGGAAACGTTTGTTGATGAAATGGAAGGATTCCATCAGAAAAACATTGCTTAATAGGGTACATGCATGATTATTTTTGATCGCTTTTCTTAACAAAATATCAAAATACCGTAAAAATGATTTCAAAAAGCGAAAAAGGAAACATCTACGCATGATAAAGGCATTTTAAACTTCTAATTAGACAGCGATATGACAGAGAGATCAGACATGTATACTGTTACATCATAGTGCACTCCGTCCATACAAACACCATATTCAATTTTGTTTTGCTAGAAAGAGATGAACTGAAATGTTTGATTGCTATATCTTGGTTATGTTTATAATTATTCGAAAAATATTTTTTCTCTACTGTTTGTTACTTGAAGGAGCTTTAAATAAAGCAAAAATAAAAATTCATGCGTATTCCCTATTGCTAAGATGAAATTGATAGTCAAAGTACCATCATCAAAACCACAAAAGATGCTACAAAATACAGGCTCCGTTTTATTTGATGACCATCAGATAATTTCAGTGCAATTAAAATGTTTTACCACCGTTCATTTATTTCAAGTTTTCAGAATATACCTACGCGAATTTTCGTTATGTTAATTCTGCAGAGCGATAAAACGCGTATTCGATTCGTGTTGAACGTGACAAACATGTCGCAACAATGAAAACATTTTATTGCATTGCTTTTGGTCACGTGGCAACACTAGCAGACTCTTACAAAGTCTGATGGACTGTCATCAACGACATTACTTAGAACAATTTCCTGCAAGCAGCGTAAAATATACAGCACTCAGTAGGTGGAAAAAGGTAAAACAGAAAAAGAAAACAATCTATTTTTTGCGTCGGCTGACCCTTTGATGTCGAAAAAGAGTGGAAGTTCAAACCGGAAGATTTATGCTTTCGCAAGAAAATAAAATACTCCCCTTTGTCTGGTAAGTGAATATTTCGTTATGCTTTTGGTCCTAATTACAATTATATTATGGTTAAATGAGTTGGTGCTTTAATTAAATGGTGGATTCTTAACGATACTTTATTTAAAATGATTATTTTTGAAAGACCCTATTTACTGTTTGGCAAACAAATGATTTGAAAACTATGTACATAATACTCAATATGTAAATTCAAAAACAGTTCAGACATCTTTGTTTAATTTTTTTCTACGGATTTTTGCGGAATTCCACCGAAAAAAGGGCGCTTCAGATTAATTTACTTTTTCACGAAAGTAAGTAAGAAATATTATTATCATTTTTTTAATGATGTTAGTGTGATATTGTACTTAAGTATTTTACATGTTAACAGTTAAGCTAATACATACACATATATCCTTTTGTGAAGTAATATTAGTGTACATTGTCGTATAGTGTGTTGGAGCAATACCGAAAGCGAACGATTTCAAGTAATTTTAAACCGACTCTCAAAAAAGGAGGCAGGTAGTTCTCAATTCGGGTGTTAATGTTTGTGACCTCTAAAATTCCGTCATTTATAAACTGATCTACAAAATTCTTGTTTCGTTTAAAAGAAGGTGCATAATAAGGCCCATATAATTTTAATGAAGATCTGATGATGAAATCAATTCGATAGTACGGTCGACTACAAAGATATGTATCCACTTTTTCACCTTAATGCATTGTAATAAGGTCCAAAAGTGGATAAATCGCTTTGTAGTCGACTGTACCATTCTCATCAGGACCATTTCAATTTGCGACTATGAAGAAGCTTAGCTATTTTTTAACCTACTTCCAAAAAAGGAGGAGGTTATATGTTCGACAGTTTGTATTTTTTTAATGTATGTTCACCGATTACTCCGCCAATTGTGCACCGATTTTAAAAATTCTTTTTTTTTTTAAAGGATATACTCCTGAGGTGGTCCCATTGCCACCAAGTTGGGATCTCATGATGGGATCCCAGGGAAATCGAGGGCAATTCTTAAATTTTATAGGTACTTATAACGTTTTTCATATATTTTCTTAAGCTATTCAGCTATCTATTTTATTAAGCTATCAGGCAAAGACTGAATACCTCCACATGAAACGATACAAAAATACCCGGGCTCGGCGTGGTAGTCTTCATGTTGGGGGTACCGCCTACAAGGGAGTTGACAAATTTTGGTATCTTGGATGCACCATAACCGATACTAACACCAGAGAGGAGGAGATAAACATCCGCGTCCGAAACACCCTGCGATGAAGCGCAGCCCTCCACAAGGTGTTGGTGTCCAGGCTTCTCAGCAGGTATACAAAGTTAAGGATCTATAAAACTGTCATAAGACCCATCCTTAAGTATGGCTGTGAGGCCTGGACACTAACTCAAAAAGAAGAATGTCAACTCCTTGTTGCGGAAAGGAAGGTATTGCGTAAGATCCTGGGACCTTACGCAACACCAAGTCAAGAGAGACGACGGCACGTGGAGAATCCGTAATAATATAGGGATCCAGGAGCTGGTGGCCGAACCCAACATCATCGGCGTAACAAAATCACACAGATTTCGCTGGTTTGGTCACCTACTCCGAATGGGAGAGGATCGTGCTGCCAAGAGAGCGTACGTGAGACGACCAACTGGTCGCCGCCCGGTTGGGCGTCCCAGGTACCGCTGGGAGGACAGTGTGCAGGTGGACCTGCGACATCTTCAAGTCAGTAACTGGCTAGAAGTTGCACACGATCGGGACAGATGGCGTGCTCTCGTTTCGGAGGCCAAGACCCTCTTTGGGTCCCTGAGCCAAATTAGTTAGTTTAATTAGTGACACGATGGCACCGACTCCAAAATAACATTAATTGTATATACTGTATAAGGTGCGTTCGACTAAGATCGGACACCGGGTAAGAACGTTTGGCTTAAATATACGCTTATTGCGGGGTTTATTTTAAAAGCTGGCAAGATGATGTAATGCACTATTTTGTCCTGCTCCCCTCTTTAGTTCGCACTTGTTGCTGCGACCAACGAGACGTGCTTTATGCGCAATAAAGTAAAATTACTTGAAAAATGCGGTTTTGTGTTATGTCGGAAATTACCCTTTGAAGAGTTTTAGGAAATAACTGGTAAGTAGAAGCATTTTTAGTTTTTTTTACTGAGTACATGCAATTTTTAATTAATTTGTGATAAATCTGTATAATTGAAATACGCCTACTGTAGGCTGAGATCCGGTCTTACCCGAAGTCGACAAAGACCGGCTGAAAATCATCCGATCTTAAACTGTCAGGGTTTCTCAAACTTTGCACTTAGGTATTCACCAATGATACATAATTTTTAATAATACTCGTTTCATCATAAAAAGCAGGTTGGTCATACTCGTGTAAGAAGATGTAAGTGCAAGCCTATTATCTGCAAGTACTTAAATGAGTAGTTCAGCGCTCACGAGCAGCAAATGTGTATGTACACTGTACAGCCTGGCCAGCATGCAGTTATATACAAGTACGCTGCTATATACAAGTATGATGCTTTGTATTTAGCATGTTGCACAAATAAGCATGTTCATACTAATACATTTCTATAATGTCGAATTGTGGGATGATTCCTGCCTGTTACCACAAAGTTGTTACCACTAGTAAATAGGTATTTTCACCTCACTAGCTTGGGAAAGTTTGTTTACCGTCATATCTGCGTGGTAAGGTTCGTTTTATCCGCTAGCGTGGATAAGACATTTTAAGTTGGGATTTATATTTTTTATATATTTATTTGTAATGAGTGTGTTTTGAAAGTTCATTATGACTACAATTCAATGAAAAAAATATCGTTTTGATTTAATTTCATGGTTTTTTTTACATTTAACGTTATTCTCGCCGCTGTAGTGAAGTGAAAACTTGTGTGCTTCGCCAGATTGCAAAAATTATTCGGCTTCTTGTGCCTTGAAAACCTCGTTACGCTCAGGAATCTATATTTTAACCACTCGCTCCTCTCGTGGTTCAACTTTAGATGCCTCCGCTTCCTGAGCATAATGAGGGTTTTAAGGCATGAGAAGCCAAATCATTTTGTAGCCGTGCGAAAAACAGAACTTACTACCTCGGTACAGCGAGGATCAATGCTTATAAGCGGTACCTAAAACGATAAAAATACATATTTATATATAAATATTTATAAGCGGTTTATACATATAACGAGTAGTTTTTTAAGATATATTTTTTGAGAATTGTACATATCAAGCCCTTACATAATTATGATACTTGACTTGATCCAGTAGCTAGACTTTGAATGTTTGCCCTCCTTATAATGGGTAATGGGTTATCCATGCTTATTATTATAATTATTCCAAACTAAAAGGTCCACGGAGGAGGCTGGGAATGCCCAGCTACCCGTGTACCAAACATTTTTGAAATCCGTTGAGCCGATTTTACGTGATGAGATGAAGCCACAACGACACTTTACAAATATACAGAAAATCAAAAAAAAATTAAATAGTCCGTATTACATTTTTTATTAAATATGAAAAACATTTCATTTTTAGAACTTTATAACACTATAGATGAGTAGCATGTCATAAGTAGTTCTTGATACATAGCTCTGTAACCGTCCGATGGACAGACAGCCAAATTCGCAAGTATTCATTTTTTACCTTTTTTGAACGGAACGCTAAAATTAAATAAAGCCTCACGAATTTATTAAGAAACAACAACCCAGTAAAAAGCAGAAAGACTATGAATAGGTATACAAAGTGTCGGACATTTTCATGAGCCGACCGTTCCCTATAACTGCGCTATAATTTGATCGCATGCAATATCATAACACACAGCAGCTACAAGCAATGGCTGGCATTAACCTCGTTGACATAATAGACTCATTGTTTCAATCACCGCTTCATATGCGGAAAATATTTAATAGGGTATTTGACTGGCAGATCAAAACAGTTCCTTTTTATGAACTGTCAAAACGGTCAGAAAGTGTTGAGTTTGAAAGGAAAAAGGTTTTATGACGTCATAATTCTATAGTGTCAAATTGCCTCCTTATTTTTAGTTTTTGATCATTTTAAAATCACCAAAATCTTTGAAAGTGAATCCCCATGAATCAAAGTAACCTCAGTCAACGGTACTTGGGTACTTTATGGTTAACAAAACGTCTCAGCTGTTATCGCAATAGAAAAGATTTAAATTAATTAATTTCAGATTGAAAAAAAAAACCGTCTTACGTATCGATAAAACCCAATTTGAGGTCGCAGCGCGGTGAACAAAGTACCTGAATTTGAATTGGCAAGTTCATCCCATACATATTCAGTTTGAGGAAGCGACGACGCAGTGCGCAAAACTTTTGGCACTCTCGCTTGCATACAAAAAATGAAAGTGCTCTATGCGACGAATGAAATGGTAAATTTACCCGAGCGACACCATCTGACCTACATCGGGCTTCATATTCTAAACTATAACACTAGTAGTAACTATAATGATGGCCTAATTGTTCATGTGACAATGATGATAACTAGGTGGGTACCTGGGCAGACCCATGTCATTACGGAGGGTTGTATCTTCCCTTAATTATACCTTAGCAAATTAGTTACCTGCTGATAAATTTGAATATATTCGGTTAAAGTGACAATCTACCTAACAATAATTCGACGAAAATTATTTACTTACCTATTTGATGTCTTAGCTTCACTTTGCAATAGATTTTAACATCAATGTTATGTTTATCATACACTGTTCTGATGACTGGTTTGGCTCAGCGGTAGTGATCCTGACTGCGAAGCTGACGGTCCTGGGTCCAAATCCCGGAAAGGGCAAATATCTGTGTGATGAGCATAAATATTTGTTCTTGAGTCTTGGCTATGTATATAAGTAACATCTATTAAATATATCGTCATCTAACCCTCATAACCCAAGCCTTATTGAGCTTACCATGGGACTAGTTTGATTTGTGTAAAAATTGTCCTGTAATATTTATTTATTTATTTATACACACGGATGCAGTATGATACAGTACCTCTAAACGCCAGAGAAAAAAAAGCTTATCATACATGTTTATTTTTGTTTAACAAACAAGTTTAATAACTGATATTTCACTGTTGTGTTTTTAAATAAACGAATAATCCAGACAAGCGTTTAATTACAATGATGTATTAATTGTAATGTGCAGTAACAGCGCAGCAAACTAGGAGCCTATGCTAGGGATACTTAGTTTTTAACCGACTTCAAAAAAGGAGGGGATTCTCAATTCGGTTGTATTTTTTTTATTCTTTTTTTATGTTTGTTACCTCAGAACTCCGTCATTTACACGACGATTTGGAAAAATATTTTTTGTTCATGAGTAGGTATATCCAAATTGGTCCCATAAAATTTTGGTGAAGATCTGATGCCGGGATCCATGAGGAATCGAAGACATTCCTTGAATATTATAAGAACGTCTATGACGATTTCGGTATTTACTACAGTAGTTTAAGCATTTACATTTGAAAATCACCATTTGGTGAATAGAACCCGATGATGAAGACACAAGCCATCAGTTACCACTGAGGGCTCTACCAGTGTTATTTAATTCGCTGATCGCAAGTCGATTTAGAAAATTATTTATCCGGTTAAGAGTAGGAATCTCCAAGTTGATCCCATAAAATTTCGGCGAAGATCTGATGATGAGATCGATGAGGATCGAAGGAATTTTCAAATATTATGGGCACATCTATGGCGATTTTGGTGTTGATTAAAGTAGAACAAGCATTTACACTGGAAAATCATCATTTGGTGAAGAAAAACTGATGATGAAGACACAAGCTACCAGTCACTAATTAGGGCTCAACCAATGTTATTTAATTCACTAATCGCAATATTAAGTTTATCATATTTTATCATATTTTGCTTAGAGGCAGAGATTGGTTAAGATCAGGATAGCAAAGTGGAGAACCAGAGAACTCCTCAACGGTTAACGGCCCTGATTCTGAAATAGCAACGTTCAGCTAAAGGTCGTGAGCAATTGACATTAGAATGCAATATGGCTGTAAGTGCCGTATAAAAGTCGTAGAAGTCATTAAAGTCGTGTATTATGTGTGGCTTGTTATTTCCCTTAACGATCTCTCATCATGTGGTCGATTTAATAATTTGTTGGCGTCCAAATCTAACAACGGCTTAGTGCAACATATATTTGCCCTTTAGCGAAATTCTTTTTATCAGGGTCTATCACAGCTTTCTCGAGGGTGGTACCTTGTAGCTTATGAACAGTAACAGTCCAACTTAATATTAAAGGTAACATACGAGGCTCCACAATTCACATCTTCGCATCCCCTTGTCACTTGAAACGTTAGTACATGATGGAGCTATGGATATGCAACCGTCACTATCTTTTAACCTAAGACCAACAGTTTCATCGTCAAATTTTTCGTACGTGTTTTTACGTACACAGCTTCCGGGAGCTCCCCGTCTTCCAGCTGATCTCGTCTTAGGGCCGGCCATTTTTTTTTATATGCCCATAGCTCCATTCACTAGTCCATCAGAGACGGAAATATTCCGTCTCAACATCACTCGAGATTCTACGCCAATTTGAGTTGCGAGATAATTCTTTAAATATTATGGGGTCAGTTGAGACTGTTAGTCGTATTCTTTTTAACCAGCAAGCTACTGGGCTTAACCATACTAACCTAGCCAATTCTTATAATTTAGATTTTATTTACAATAGTCTTATCTACAATTGGTCTTATTTATTTACAATAGGGCCTCCTCAATCTTCCCATTTTGAGCT
This sequence comes from Hedya salicella, assembly GCA_905404275.2. NCBI lineage: Eukaryota > Metazoa > Arthropoda > Insecta > Lepidoptera > Tortricidae > Hedya > Hedya salicella. The sequence goes on along the minus strand of FR990099.1, from coordinate 21,697,975 downwards.
CTAAAAGTACTTTACATCACTAAAATCCATCACTAAAAAGCAAAAAAAAAAATTTTAAATAGAAAAAGAACCGACTTCAAAATAAACTAAAAAGCCAAAAATAATCTTTTATGTACAGTACGGATCACATGTGAATCACCTTTTGAAGACGGTGCCAAACCTGAAGTAAAGTCCTTTATCCCCGGCCAATTTTTTTTCGAATATCTTCCATGTACAGACTTTCGACCCTCTTCAGCTTTATTATATGTATAGATAGCTTACTTCAAGATATAGACAACACTGACAAGTGGTAAACATTATTGAGCACAAATATCATCTCCCCGACAATGATCTCGTCGCTTTTATTCATTTTATCACCCTCGCGAATTGTCAGGGTGCTAACAAAAGATAATGCATCTTACTGTCGAGTGGCCCCCGGCTCGTGTGAATAATCCTCTCCATTGTAGTCATTTGACAGAGTCGCCCGCCTGACGAAGGACCCTCGACTCCTTTCCACGGAGACAGCGACATGCTGAAACCTCTTAGCCCAGCCAATTATATTCCGAACTCTATCCAAATTATTTACATAAATAAGCATTGTTTGTTAAATATTTGGAATAAAATATTCAACTTTATACTCTTGTCTAGTATGGTTGGTTACAGGATTTTGGGAGTATATTTTCTTATTACCTCTTGTCATATTCGGTCATTCACGAAGGCGAGTAATTACCATTAAAGTTATAAGTAATTATGACTTAAACTTCATGAATAAATCTTGCTACATACGAGTGTACCACTAAGTAATTAATTATTTAGTGTTCGCGTCAGTGTAAATAGTGTGTAATTGGTGCATTAAAAACATCCCGTCTGTAGGATTCTGCACGTGTACACGTTTAGTTTTTAGAAACCCTTAGAGGAAATAAATCATGTATGAGCCAGATTATTACATTTTCTCAACCTCATTTTATATACCAGGCAATATGACTATATAACGATATCTAAAGATATTAATAAGATTCCAACGAATAATTATATGTTTACACTCTCTACAAACTGTACATAAAGTTTTTATGATGTTGGTGACATCGAAAGTGGGTTACCTTCCAAAGATGAGCGTTCATAAAATTTGCATTTCATGAACGCGCACATTATACCTATGTTATTTGAATCAAACCGTACTTTGTAAGGAAAAATATTACATTATGTACGCGAGTCGCTTTAGATTCAGTCGTGGGAAACACGTGCGCGATATTTTTAGCGTGTATGACAGGGAATATTATTCCCTTTTACTTACCTACGTCATACTTCATAATCATAATACTGTTTCACTTATCCGTACAGGATTATATGAAATTAATTTTAAAAATGTAAAAATATATGACTGAAAATTGTTTTAATAAATCTTTACATTACCTCATGCCGTCTCGGCCCGCCGGTTCGTAGATAAACAATGTCCAATGCAAAAATGTCAAATAAACTCACATACGAACCGTTCACCCACTTATGATTACTCACTGTTATTTTTCTAAGAGAGAGGTCACTATAACTGCTTACAGGTCAAATAGATCACAGAAAGCACAGAGAAGTTCGTTAAAAATCAGTAGGTGCCGTTTGCAGGAAGTAATCGTATTACGAGAGGCGACGAGTTTTCCGGATCGCGCGCGGAGGGCGCGAGGCGGCGCGCGGTCCCAGACGCGACGGACGCCACTATGCCAAGTCCGCCTGGCGGGCACACACCGCGCATGCCTCCATCACAATAAGCCAAAGTTCACACGGACCGCTGAAGAGGTTGCTCGCTCCGTGAAACGAATTTATCTTTATGCAACAACCCTCTCGAAGACTGATTACGCAATACCTGTTTATGATAATGCCTTGATACCCGACCCACGTAAACATTAATTGCATTATTGTGCTCAGGATTTGTTTTTAAAGGACTGCGCCGTGTGTATCCGTGCCCTAAGATGCCCGGCTTTTAACTATTCATGAACGGTTGGTCCTATGTTTGCTGAGCCGATAACCAACTGCCTGATAGCTCCTTATCGTATTTTTAGAGCTGCTGCCTTCTACTTCGACAGTTAACCGCACCGCACCCCATGCAATCCCTTAAATTTACTCCGTTCGTTTCCACTTTATCTTGTGGTTAACTTCCACATTCAATTGACCTGAAAGTTTTAGTTCGCATCTGATAGTTCACTTAACTTTTCTTACCTATTAACTTTCAGTGTCACTGTTAGTTGTCTGCTGTAAAAACAAAGAAAGTTTTGCTTCTAACTGAAAATTATTATATAAGATACGGTACGGCATCTTCAACCAGAAGACTAAAATTATTTGATTAACCACAAAATCTTAAGAAGAATTTATTACAGAATGTAATCGTTTATTGTGCTTTAAAAGTCTTTATTTAGGCTTTAGTAATTATAAGTAACTTAATAGTATATCTTGAAAGTTAATTTAATGCAGCCTCTGTTGTTAACTTGTTATACCTAGTATATAGTTTTGTGAGAATACTTTTATTATAAAGAGCAACTTGTGCCAATGTTAGTTTCGTACAAAAATTATCTATACCTTCTAATTTAGTATCGTGAAGTAGGGCTCAACATGACCATGCTCGGTAAGTTGTTATGGCTGATCACCGATGCGTCTGTCAATACGACAGGCGTAGATTGTTTACGAAAATCTTGATGTTTTACCTTCAGGATCCTCGTGATTTTTAAAGTGACTTTAGATCTTTGTATTTATAAGAATATGACAGGCGTAATTAGGCGTTGTCTCTTATAAAGCAGTAATTTCCAACCTTTTTCATACAGCATCAACCGCCTGTAGTGAAAAATATTTCGCGACCCCCTTTTCTGCGCTAATTCAAACATGTGCTACAAATATTGAGTCTGGATTAATGTAACTGCGACCCTCTAAGGGATCGCGAACCACACGCTAAAAGACACTGTTGTAGAATATGGCGGAAAAAATTGTACTGAGTTAACTTTTTCCGCACTCTTTGATGTGACCTTAGCGTATTCGTGCTTTTCTTGTTCATAAAAATATGTTTTATTGTTAACGGTCGTGTACCTGATAGTCCTTCAAGGCATTGTCTATGAGCTGTTTCAATTTTACTCGTTTGCAGCTTAAGAACAAAGCGCCCAAGTACGCACCAATATCTTATTATATTGCCTATCACATCAAGAAATGGCTGAGAATTCTCAGTCGTACCTACAGTCTTGTCAGAGTGGTCGGGGTTATGTTTACATATATAGTTTTGGTCATGGAGTATTGCTATTTGTAAAAATGGCTTTAACTCTTATTTTCCGAAGATACGACACGTTTGGCTCAGTTCGTTGCACAACGGCATACAAATCTAGCGGTCCTGGGTTCACGTCCCGGCCGGCCAGGGCAAGTATTTGGAGCACGAAAATTTGTTCCTGGATCATGGACGTTTTCTATGTATTTAAGTATAATAATTTTATATATATATTAAGAATATCTTTGCCTAATATCCATAGAACAAGCCTTGTTTAGTTTAGGACTAGGTTGATTTGTGGATATTTATTATTTATTTATATTACAGAAAATGTTTCGTTCTGAAAACCTCTTATCGAAGTTAAGCAATCCGTATTGTTCACGATTAGATTACAAGTAAGTACCGATGTTAATATTATTATAATTGCTAATATTTATTCGGTATTGTTACACGTCCCAAATGAAAAACAAACAACGTCCTGTGATTGGTTCGAATCAATCTTTTTCAATCAATGTGTAGTACGGTGTGACGCGCACAGATAGGTATTGCGTTTGCCCTCTCATTGTACTGAAACGTGTTTTGAATTAAGTGGGCGCGGGAAGCCGGTTATTTTTGCCAGCAACTGATGTCACGACCGCGCTAAATGTACATGTAAACACGGCCCACTGTATTACTGCGCGTCTTGAGAGCTTTCTGAACAGATTTAATTTAGAAATAGGGTCTGAGAATATGCAAACTCCCGAAAGGGGCCTTTTAAAATATTTGTATTTTTCAAATCTTTTGCTTTACTTATACTTACGCATGCAATGATTTTGTAAAAATTGCGAGTAAAAGTTAATTGGTAAAGGAGTAATAAGATCAACTGAATAATAAATGCAGCCAATTGTCCCTGAATGATGGTTATTACATTATTGGGAGTAAATTAACAGAACATAAGTCGTAAATATGGAGGCCGGTGGGGCGCCGCGGTGGGCAAACGACGCGGGTTTCTATTGATTGCCGCTATTTCCAGCGTCACTTTTGTTGCCACCGCTGCCTCTCGATTCATTTGTTTTCTCTAACCTTCGCGTTCCGACCCATAAGGCCCAAGCAACTTTATAAAAATACTGTATGAAGGGTGGATTTGGGTATGTTGAAATAAAGACACTGTAGGAATTCTAGAGATTATTACCATATCAAATGACTATCGATAGTCATAATCGATATGGTCGACCATAGCATTAATAAATTAAAATAATATTTTTTTATTCAAAATAAACAATATTCTCTAGTCGATGTCTATTCAGACGTACCACAACCACCACGTGATCGGGCGATAGTTTATATAAAAAAAAGTTTTATTCAGACGGACCACAGTTCGCCGACAAAAACAACCGTTTGGTCGGTCCGACCACAATATCAAAGCAACTGCAAGAAGCCGTAGCGCAACTATTCACACGTAACCTCTGTTTCAACACTTTTTGCCGCTGCGTTGTGGTGTGGTTGTGGTCCGTGTGAATACACCCTAAAAGAGCATAGAATCCCTAGATAAACGAAGTGGAAACACTCCATTTATAACAAATGAACTAATTGAAAAAAGAGCTTTTTATTTTAATCCAAATAAAGTTTCCAGCGGTTCAAGATTACAATGTTTTGCAAGGGTTTCCGAGTAAATTGAGCGAGGGACACGATCGTAACGGCTAACCGATATTGTGAAGAAGAAATACGTCAATGGGAACCACAAAAACCGCCGAAGGAGCGGACGAGCGACCTAATTAATGGGGTTCGACCCGGCAAGATTAGCCCGCACATAAAACCTTTCTGCCCATGACACAACTGCCTAACCTCTCTTTTCTGCGTGTATTTGTCAATTATGATGTTTTTATTGAGCTGTTCATTTGTATAATTGAGTTATCTATTACCTTTTCCGGTTCGAAGTGTAAGAAGATAAATTAATACGTAATTACAGGCAAATGAGGCATCGCATTTTAGCCCCTAGGGAGATTATAAATGTGCAACTTAAAGCTTGTCCCAGAAAAAAATGTCGCTTGTAACTTAGTAAAAAATCCGTATTAAATACTAAAATCCCCCAAATTTTCCAAAGCCGCTTTAATTGAAATTTCTTTAAATTTGATTATTCACTCATATAAGTATCAATTTACGAGTAAGCTTTGTTCATCCAGAAACTTCTTAATTTTCCCTTGACCCCTGCCATTAAGGTTTATACATCATCATTGGTGATTAGTTTGGAAGCTTCGTTCCACTCCCGCTTGAAGTCTGAAGACGCAAGGTGCATTACTTATATGTTTTTAAAACCTTCTGTTGCACACGAGCCCAATATTTTTCAATGGGTCGTAACCAGGGGTGGAATCCGACTCGGTACAAAGATATGTCACTTTAAGTGATAATGAGACGATAACAATGGGATATGACTATTTTGCTATCCCAGTGGCTCAAAATTGGCAGTGATATCACTTACGTATAGATAGGTATCGGATAATCGGATAAATATTTACCTAAACTTTGGCGGCGGCATCTATGTTGAACGATATTGAAACGGACTCAATTTAATTTTCCTAATAAACTTCTAAATGTTTTATGAAAAACAATATTTGTTTTATTATTCTCTTATGTTACATAGGTATACCTTGAAATTAAATCAATTCACACCGCGGTTACATTATTAGATTACCTACATATGCATAACAACGTACGTGCTTACCACAATTGTTATCTTTCACTGTAAATAAAACCCATAATTGTAATTGCCATTTTAATAATAAATTTATATTAGACCAAATACACAATTCTTTCATTTTATGCATTATTGTACTTAACTTAATCGATGTTTACTGCTCCAAAATTAGTCGAAAAGTGAACCCGAGCGGTTCAATGCACTCCTATTTATTAACTTCGTTTCCCGCGTGCATGACAAACACTGTAGAAAAGAGGGCGCTGGTGTTGCACCACCACAGCCAGATGTCCACTTTGATAGTGTTGCCAACACAATAGTCATAAATAGCCATAAATTAAACATGAATGTGTATTTTTACCTCCTCGTGTCATTTTATGCAATCCAGGAACTTATAACAGGGCAGAACCGGACAGGCGAACTATGCCTCTTATTGAATGGCAGCAATCGTTTTTAAAGCACTTATTGAAGTATACACGTGTATATCAATATGTATGGTTCCATTATCAAAATACTTATGTTGTACTACGTTTGCCACATGAACAGATGCCCTGCCACAGGAGAACTTTCTTTGCAAATTTATCCATTTTGATGACCTTGACACTCTTCACTTATGATGGTTGCGTTTATCACGCGATAAATAAATGACATAGCTGCCGTCACCTTCTGACACGTATGTGAGTGCGAGAGTGACAAGCGCGTTATCATATAATTTATCGCATGATAAACGCGACCATCATAGGCCCACTGGAAGTGATTTGAATTCATGTTTGCAGTAAGTTTCGTTGTCCATGACAGTATAAATGTTGTTGATCATTTTTTAATAAAGCTTTCTAGATCTGGTTTTAGACTCCTTTGACTGTTTTGCCTTTCTGTTGGGCACTTTAGTTTGTTTTAATGTTTTTATAGAGTTACTAGCTTTTGGCCGCGACTTCGTCCGCCTTATATTCGCTTATCGCGGATAAGGGTATTTTTCTGGGATAAAAAGTAGCCTATGTCCATCCCCGGGACACAAACTATCTCCGTACCAAATTTCATCCAAATCGGTTCAGCGGTTTAAGCGTGAAGAGGTAAGTAACAGACAGACAGACAGACAGACAGACACGCTTTCGCATTTATAATATTAGTATGGATTTTTCTTTACTGTACATTTCGACTATTTTAATTTTTTTGGCCAAGTCTCGTACAGAAAGGGTAGGTTCTTTCTGTGAAGCTGCCAGAAACTTCTTCTCGGTATTCTTGTTCACAAACCCTAGTTTACTTCCACTTCCAAGCGGTCACCTCCCTGAACCGTTTTAACACCCTTTGAACGGTTCTCGTAGACGTTTTCAGCTCCGATGCCTCTGTAGTAATGCCTCCATTTTGAACAAATTTGTATAATTTTTAGGGTCCCTTAGCCGTAATCGCGAAAACGGATCCCTTAGAGTATCGTCATGTCCGTCCGTCCATCCGTCCGTACATCCGTGTGTCACAAGCATTTTACTCAAAAACTACTACTGGATGTATATATTGATGAAATTTAGAGTATAGGTGTCTTTTATAAGCCGCTACTTATAGTTTAGTAGTATTTTTGGAATTAATCACTCCGAAAGTTGGAATCTTCTAAACCGTACGTTCAATTCAAAAATTACAAACATAAAACGTTATAAATTATTTTCAACATGATCGAATGTACCGTTTTTAAGTTATTGGCGAAAAACTGCGCTTTTCAGCAAAAGGACGTAAGTGCCAGAAAGATACGGTGTTTTGCTGGAGCACCTTTGCACCGGTTACCCTCACCTGGCATAAACTTTTTTGTCATGATTATCATTGGGTATAAACTCATCATTTGGCATAATGGTTTTTTGTTAAAATTCCAGATGAGGCTAAACCTGGTAAGATTTTTCAACATCTATTATTACCTACTATATGGTAGACAGCGTTATTTTTTTATTCCAATTTGTGTAATAGACATCCTGATATACAAATGCATCTAATAATAGACGTCATTTTTTTCTGGGACAAGCTTTACTTGACGTTGTAGGTGAGGCGTGTGTTACATATTTGTTTATTTCAGGTCGCTGCGAGCTTGTCAGTCACTTGTTGGTATTAAAGGCCAAGCCACACCGGATGCGTGTCCGTGGCGTGCACGTAGACGTGCGCGTGCCGTGCGTGTTGTAAAGTACGAATACCCATAAGAAATGACACACCGCTGTGCACGTGCACGCCACGCAAGCGGTGTGCCATCAACTATGACATTTCATACGATACACCGCGTACGACACGCACACGCGCACGTGCACGTGCTGCGCACGCATCCGGTGTGTTTCGGCCTTTAAGTAATTGAAACGATAATATTTCATATTGACTGTCCCAAGTCGCCCTATCCCAATCTAGTGAGGAACGACGTGACTTGGGTAATATTTCATATCTGAAAGTTTAGTAATAGTACTTTTTGATATAAGCGCGGAAAGTATGTCATTTTTCATGAGTCCCGAGGTGTCTTGACACGAGCCGAAAGATAAGTGAAAATGACATTTCACACGTTTGTATGTATCGAACAACGTTTTTTAATAGATTTACAAATAATAAATGTTAAGTGAAAAAAGCGGGAATCCTAAAATAATAACTTTTAATTACCAGACTCTTTTCTATTTAGCATGGGTTGTGACCATCCAACCAAACCAAAAGACACAAATCACCAACCAAACCAGAATAATAATTATATCACAATGCGCGAATACTCACAGAACATTTTGTACATTTGGCAATTAATATATTTTTTAAACTAATAATGGCCATACACAATTTTTACTTTTTTATGTACAGAGCTGCAATACGATCAGAAATTTTGGCCAATCTGATCAGGTTGGTTTGTTTGTTTTTCATTATTCGTATTAGCAGGCGGGGCTCACTCCGCGATTTACGTTCGTCGCTACAAGTACATGCCGGCGGCCCCTTCCAGATGGGCCTATTCAGTGGCTGCCAAAGAGAATATAATCACTACGTTTTAAGAGACGGAACTTCATACTATTTTTTTTATGAACTATTTGTATTACCATCGGGTGAATGCTCCGCCAATATAAGAAAAATCAAATGTTGCCATGGCATCACAATTTTAAAAGTAGTGTAGTGAAAAACCGATTATGCACAGAGTAGGGTTTACCATATCCGGTAATTACGACTTTCATAATCAGAATTACTGTTCGAGTAAAAATTAAACAAATCATAAATGTGATGAAAACTTTATTAAATTCTTAATAAACTGAAATTTACATTGAAATTTTACAAAAATTTAATAGTTTATTAGTTCTTTAACAACAATGTGTGATAAGTATATAATCTACTGAGAGGTTTAATGGTAAGTATACCTCCTAACAATGGGTACCGTTTATTCCATAAGAGCACACGGGGCCCCCTGGTCTATGGAAAATTCTCGTTAGCAACCTTTTTGTAGAAACACTCTCAAAACACCACGAGTCTATCTCAAAACATAACGAGTCTCTGTCTCTACAATATTTCACGCACACAGTTAATTGAGCGGCGGAGCAAATTTGCTCAACTCAACGCCACAACAAACAAAAACTTCTGAATAATTATCAAAATGAATGAAAACCACCATTAGGTTAACAGACGTCAGGATTCGACACGAATGACATCCCATCAGTGTTGCCATTACCTTATTCACGTATTATGTTGTTGGTGAAGTAACTCGATCGCCATACATCTTATTTTTGTATGAGAGTTTCCGACCACTGGTGGCTGCCACGCTCTGCCTCGGAACGCTCGCGCACGCTAGACGCTCTCGCTTTCTGGATTTACGTTGCAAGTGAGCGTGCCGCATTCGTGTACTTAATGTGTAGAGACAGACTATTTAGGAAGATTATGAGATAACTTGTACTTAAATGATGAAATATAGAAAAGGCTAAAAAATATTGTATCGTAGCGGGTTGCAGGAACAATGACAGAAATTCAAATCACTCGTTTTTCTTTCTTGTGATGTGTCGGGAGAAATGTAAATGAACATAATAGATACTAGGTAGGTAGTAACTGTATAATAATAAAAAAAATATTGTAGGTACCTACTTCCATATTTAACACTGGATTAATCAAGTAGGTAATACTCAGAACAATTTTATCTGGTTTTATGTAATTTAGAATCGATTATTTGCTGACATTTGGGTATTTAGATTCTAGTGTAGTAAATAGGTATACAGGGTACACATACCTACTTACTACTACAACAATTCGTATGCAGGTAGGTCCTACCAGCACTGTTAAAAAGCTGGTCAAGCAAGCTGACAACATGGTATAATAGCAGCGTTCTACATGTATTTAGTTATTTTGCTCAAATAATATATTTCCTTCACGTTTCTATCAATGTTTATAATAAATTATCATGTTCACTTTAAAAAATCAGTAAATGGTATTCGATTTTCTCTAAATACAAATTACTTTTCGCATATCCAGTAGGTATGTGTGCGCTTTCTTCTCCTAAACTACTAAACAGGTCTTGATAGTTTTCACTATTTTCAAGGCGAAGAGGTGGGCAAGTCACTGAAATCGAGGTGTTTTTGTGCATTTTTTTTTGATATTATATGTAGCATGTAGAGATCTAGAAAGTAACTATTCAGGACACAAATATACTTAATTATAGGTTGATAGAGTAAGTGCGTTCCTATCTGATGTAACTAGGCCTAGAAAGTTATATTTAAGAACCAGGTTTTTAAAAATCTTCTACATATTTTTTTCCGCCTGTGAGCAATTCTACATTACCAAATTTTGCACATGTACTTTGAAAACCTTGGTATACTAACTGATAGGTAAAAACTTAGTCTAATTAGTGTAATACGGAGTTTAGACCCAAAATCAACTTTCGCCTACGACATTTCTACGAAGTCATCGTACTAAATATTTGGTCAGTGTAAAAGCGTAGGCGCTTTAGCAGTGAAAGCGACGTTGCGTGCTCGCGCTACACCACGGCGGCGCGGTGTGCGCTTGCGCTGTTGCCAGCTCGCTTCCATCTATCCATAGCGATAATGTTTTTGAATTCAGTCCGTCAACTGATTGCGTTTGTTTTGTTTTGATGTGTTTCCATTCTACGATTTAGTACCAGTATAATTATATCAAGGTACTCTGTGTTTATTATTATTACGAACCGGTAGTCTTTGTGGTGTTGTTTATTTCGGGGATTTGTTACGTTGTTTTGTTTGTGTTGTGTATGTTATTTGACATTGAACTTAGTGTTCTGTGCGGCGTGAGTCGCTCCGTGCGACGTAGTTACTTAAAGATTCTTGAGTCCCTAAAACTAGGGAACAAGAACGGTGGCGGTGGTGGTAATGGTAGTGATGTTGGTGATGATGTTGGTGATGATGGTGGTTTTGGTGATGGTGGTGATGATGGTAGTGATGGTGGTGGTAGTGGTGGTTTTGATGGTGATAATGGTGGTGATAATGGTGGTAATGGTAATGGTGATGGTGGTGGATGGTAGTGGATGATGGTGGTGATGATGGTGACGGTGGTGGATGGTAGTGGATGACGGTGGTGATGGTGATGGTGGTGGCGGTGATGATGGTAGTGATGGTGGTGGTGATGGTGATCATGCCGACGATGGTGGATGGTACTGGATGATGGTGGTGGTGGTGATGGTGGTGGTGGTGATGGTGATTGTGGTGGTGGTGTTGATGGTGGTGATGGTGATGATGGTGACGGTGGTAGTGGATGATGGTGGTGGTGGTGATGGTGGTGGTGGTGTTGATGGTGATGATGGTGATGATGCCATCCACCACCATCATGACCATTACCATCACCATCACTTTCACCATTATCACCATCAACACCACCAATTTAAAAAAGGCACAAACAAAAATCTTTCTATTGACACAACACATACTCGTAATTTCAGCAAGCAGCAAGGTCAAAAAACAAACTGGAATAAAGTAGCCTCTAAACAAGCGCCGCCTTACTGCAAAAGGAGTCGATAGTTCACAACTAGTCAATGCGCGATACGACGAGTCGAGAGAGAGCATCTAATATATACTAGATGGCGCGCGCGCTCGAAGTATTACGTTCGGGCCGAACGAGCAAGGTCATTTCCCCATCTCTTGGCCTTAACTCCCAGGAGTCGAGTGTACTGTATAAGAGAATTAACATTTGTTCAACAACTTTCAAGATTTATGTAAATATATTTTTGTTTTTGATTTTGTTAATCAAACTCAATGTTATTTTTAATGCACTCTATAGTAACCTATTGACGACTTATTCATGGTACATTCGAAGTATTCATAATATATTGCTAGCTCAAAAAGCTCAGATCACTAAATTTTATAAAACAAAGTCTCCCGTCGCGTCTGTATGTCTGTATGTATGTTCGTGATAAACTCGGAAACTACACGGCCGATTTTGATGCGGTTTTCACTAACGTGCAGCTTGATTCTTCAGGAAGGGTTTAGTATGTATTTTATATCTATGTATTAACAACCGTTTAATTCACTAAATATTATAAAACGACGTCCCCTGTCGCGTCTGTCTGTCTGTCTGTCTGTTGTATTTTTATTATTTTAGACATAAATAATGAAATAATGTATATAATGTATGAAGAATATACATTTATTGCTCTCTATATTTAATGCAAGAAATAAATGGGCGATACATTATTATTTTATTATTAGTCGTTGACAGCCCTCACTAACGGCGACGCGGCGAGTGAGCCTATTCATATTCAACGTTCGTACACAACCTTAACGTTCCCTTTGGCTTGCGCTGGAGTCGACGACGTCAGAGGGCCATAAATCATAATTTTTTTTGCTAAGATAAAAGCGGCTTTTGTAAAGATCAAAGTAGTGAGCCTTCTGTACTTGTACTATTATCTATTCTGTGGTATTAGTATGTAGCTGACTGCAAGTTTTTTTTTTCAGTTTCATAGAAATTTGTATGTGATTATATGGCTTTCTTTTAAACCCTAGGGATGTACTATTTTAGTCTCGCATCGCGAAGCTAATATGATGTACTTTTTGAGCAGGAGAAGTGAAAATATATTTTATAGTGTAAGAAAGTTAGTTTCATACATAACAGTACTTAATTAACAGGGGCGATCACTCATAATACTCTACCTATGTAATCTATGACAGTAATTTTTTTATAGCTAGCGGTCATGCATAATACTCATTTTGAATCCCACCAAAAACATTTCCTTGTAAAAAAATGTTGCCAAGACAAGACTACATGGCTTGCACTGTCAAAAAGTTATCAGATCTCATGTAGAGCCAAGCTTCTAACTCTGCACGCCCTAACTTCACAAACTACATCCTTATCGAAATACGTGGCTTGGCAATTTAAATATTCCCATTTCTACAAACGCAAATAATAATAAAAAAAACACCTTCCAACGAAAAACACACACGCTGGAAATTGATCTTGTAAACTAACCTAACCTTTATCATATTCAACGGAAGAGTGGAATGCAATAGAGTGTGGCAATGTCTATTACCTTTATTTTATTTTATTCAGGGACTACATCCCGATAACCGGAGTTTAGTGCTAAGCTCTCTGCCTTTGACAAATTTAACTCATAAACCCACTATGTATTTTTCTACCTCCGACTTTGCCTATAAATTTTAACAATGTCGCCAAATCTTTCATACATTTGAAGTTGAATTCAACATTCTCAGTGTGCGCTGTGGAATGTCACCGGCATTCAAGCAGAATTCGCAGTCGCTACATATGCATGAAATTTACTTGAGTTTTATGTTATTGCTGGCGACATGTTGCATCGGTGCGATTTGTACTAGTTTACGCCTTAAACGAGTTTAGCGTGTACATAAATTACAACCATACTAACGTTTCGATGATGACTTTTAGAGTAGTTAGTTCACTTACATGCTCACAAATACAAATAACTTTATGTAGCTTGAAATGTGGTACAGAAGATGATCAGACAATATTAAAGAACAATACATACTTCACCACACCAGTATGTGTGCAAAATGTTACAACTTAATAATAAAAACATCATAAACACAATAATCAAGGCCTTTCAAGGGAGGCAAAATATTCAGCTACGCAGTAGAAAGTTTTTTCCACAAGCCATGATTATTTTTTTTAACATTTTTAAAGGTAATTGTTTGATGTGATGATCAAGCCTATATTAAGTTTATATTTTAATACTCATACAAAGCGTTTTTGCCACACAAAACTGTTCTTTTGTAAGGTAACACTAGGCTATAATTATAGGTGTATTACTTAGGTATTTAATAATCTTATATTAATGACTTCCCGAGGAGAGCTGGATAGTCACATACTTGAGTAACAAAATACTTTTTATCATAACACAACAAAACGGGGCTTAATCGCGTATAAATATGATTTATTCGGGCTGGATTTCACCAAACTTTTATTCTGAGAATAACGCATATTCTCAAATAGTAATGTCAAATTACTATGGAGTTTGGTTTAAATCCAGCCTTAATTGCTTTTATATTTATATACGCGATTAAGCTCTGTTTTATTTTACTAATCAGTTCCCGCGAATTACAAAATTGAGATGCACAGCAGCGGTCCTGATGCCATTTATCTCACGATAGATAAATTATAAAGCATCTATCACTTTTCAACGCGTATATCCTATTATTCAACAAGCAATTATTCGTATATATCTTTAATATTATAAAATTGTAAAAATGAAATGTCTGTACATTGAAGATATTTAAAAAATATATATTGTAACTTTTTATTATTTTTAATATTTTCTTCTGTTTCCGCGATTATTACTCATTTAAATAAAAACAATTTAACGGATTATATCGCGTCTATTATCTCATTTGAGTTCCCGACGTGTCCACCCGTGACCATGGAAAGCTGAAAAGCTTTCTAAACGTCGGGAACGCGATATAATACGTTAAATTGTTTTATTTTATTTTTTGTATGTTTGTATGTGTCGTTGTGGCTTCATCACACCAAATGGGCTAAACGGATTTCAACTATTTTCGGTACACGGATAGCTTGGAATCTCCAGATGGTTATAGGGTACGTTTTACCCGACTAATACGCTATAGATAAAAGAGGGGTGATGACTTTTTTTCTCCTCCGCGAATTAAGAAGGTTGCGGGCGGGCGCCTTCTAGTATACAATACAATTACTTTATTACACACCTCTCAAAACAGAGTACCTACATATATATTTAATTGGTTTATCGCATACGGCTCTCATGATTTGGATGAAATTAGGTTTGTAGACATATGTTTGCCTTCCAAGTTTATTTAAATTAGTTTCGCCCATCAAGCAAAGCTTGTCGCCCAGTTTCTGTAATTTTTCTACGTTATAAATCCAAGCGTCATAGCCCTGCAGAGTTCAAATTAGATCATGGAATGGCTGCGCGGCCCACCTTCCACCCTGTAACTAATCGAACAAAATCATCAGTTAAACGAATACATTACGAGTTGGGTAAACTTTTGAACGCAGTTATTTAGGAAGCACGCGAGAGGCGAGGGTAATTGGGCGCAGTTAGCTTAACGATAGGGCCCAGTGAAGTAAAAAGTTTCCCAGTTATTATCGTGTGTCGGCAGCCTGCCTTTCACTACTTAACTGTTGAGGGGAAGCTATGCCCATGAAAATTGCAATAATGTAAAGGCTTAAGGCTCCGCCAGATAGAGAAAACTTCGTAGTATTAAATGTAATTTAAATCCTTATTTAAACTTAAAACTTTTTTCATATCTTAAACAGCTTTCGTAAATTATATTTAATTTTTATTCACATTATAAATGCTAGTGTTAATTGGTTTATATTGACTTTCTTCCATGGAATAATGTAGTAACGGATTGGCGAAATTTTGGTCATATCTATCATATCATATCATACATTCTAATTCCAAACCCTATTTAGTTCTGTCCTGTAAAAATGCTAAAGTTATTTAGTTCATTTTTCTGTTGGCTGGCCCTTCTTTCACGCAACCACTGAACGCCCGAGCCATCGTGCTATTTTGCATAAAGAAATAATGTGGACTGAAGAGTGACATCTATACTGTAATAGCGGCCGCCCGCGACTTCATCCGCCTTAGATTCGTTTATAGCGCATAAAAGGTATTTTTCCAGGATAAATGGTAGCTATGTCTTTCCCCAAAACTCCATATTTTACTAATTTAATTGTGAAGCATATTACCAAGATTTCAAGTCACTAACGTAAAAAAATATTTGCTGTCCATACAAATTTTCATCCCCCTTTTTGTCTCTAAAAGGGAAGAAATTTGACATACATTATAGCCTATGTCCTATTTTGATATATAAGGTACATAACTGGAAAGTTTCATAAAAATTCGTCCAGTAGTTTTTGAGATTAAGTGGAACGTACATACATACTTTCACGTTTATAATATAGTAAGGATAAAATTGTGAAAATTAAATGTCTATACTTACATTGAAGATATTTTCAAAAATATAAGTGATACCGACTATTTGAAGGTCACTGAATCGATAAATATTTTTTAGCGTTGTTGTGTTTTTAGTGTCGTTGTGACTTCATCGCGTTAAAACGGCTGAACGGATTTCAAGTATTTTTAATATCCGGCTAGCAGGGCATCCACAGATGGCTATTGGATACTTTGTTATCCGGCTACGCTGAAGAAAAAAAGATTGCTATAATTGTTTCCTCCACCGCTGACAAAGTTGTGCGTACTATAAGCAGAATAATATTTACATAGTCATCTTGAAAAAATTACGGTGTCCAAAGCACAAGCAAAATACTTAAAATATATATATAAGAGTTCGATCGTTAAGGAAAAAATCAATGTGACCGTAGTAGGTCAGGTTGAAAGCAGGATTTGAACCTGCGACCTCTTTAACGTAAAATGCTTTTAGCCGCGCAGGTGAAACCAGTGTCATCGAAATCCATATTTCGGTTTAAAATCAAACGCAACATTCGAGATCAAAGTTTCATACTCAACTCAATAATATCTGGACTATTCCAGTCCAAATATTGAAATCGATATATAAATTTGACTTTGATAAAGGTCATGTTAGAACGCAGCGAAGCATTAAATGTACGAAGTTTCGCCGGTGTACCTAATACAAGGGGTAAGTATGAGTTTCACGAACGGCTTATATCGGAAACCCGGGGCTAAATTTCACGTGACAAATTACATTTGTACGAAATAAACAGACATTTGACTAAAATTGTATTCTTATTTATTTTTATTCAATTTATTTATTCAGAAACGGTACACATTGTGTTAGAAATATTAATAAAATCATTTACATAGCTCACTGTTTAAATTACATTGTCCAATTTAAATGACTTAATAAATATAGATAAATTAAATATAACCATAAATAAAATTATCTATAGGGGAAGTAGGTGACCATTTTGTTTTTTTCTCAGTCTAATGAATATTATATTTTGATTGACGTAAAACTCTAAATGACGACTCATATCGCTAATGTGGAAATGACAGGCGCGAACAATATATCGAATTTTGCATGTGTGTTATGTTGTATGTTATGTTAATGTTACTTGATGTTCTTCCGAATAGCCAAAATCTATGTGCATCCGTTACGACCGAGATATTGCTCAATTGGAAAAGTCGCATTGCCTAGTCGAATTTGGCTTGTATTGTCACCTATTCCATCCTAATGTATCTATTGGAAAACAGTGCTTCGTTTTCAATACACGCTCGACTGAAGTCTCAATACCTTTCGAGTACGACCAAAATAACACATTTCCACTAAATTGAATCTTATTGTAATCGTCGATAATAATTAATATTCTTAATTAAAAAACGCCTAATAGTCGTCTTTCTAAAAATGAAATTATTTAAATTCAACAAAATATTAGAAGAGATTATTTACTTTAAGAAACAGATCGCGTCTGTGTTCTTTTATAACAATCTAGTTAGAATATTTTCTTTTGTTTCCGCGATTATTACTCATTTAAATAAAACAATCTGTAACTTTGACAGAGGAAAATATATCTTTTTTCAGTCCACCCGTGACCATGGAAAGCTGAAAAGCTTCGGAGACGTCAGGAAGTCAAATGAGATAATAAACTCGATATAATCCGTTTTTTTTTAAATCTAGTTAGAGTTTTTAACCTTCAGTAATGAGCTGCGTACTTTTTGCTGCTCCTGCGCCTGGTAGAACATGCCTTTCAACGATTCACTTATACGTTCAATCATTTCTTTAACATTGAACACATATAAAATTGTGAGCTCCTTAACTATGCATATAAAATTTCAGGAATAAAAAAAAAGAATAAATTTAAATGTTTACTAGTTAATGAAATAATGAGGCATTTTATGCAGTTGCAGAATGTCCGCAAGGCTGATCTAACCTAAGCAGTTACCTGATGTATTGTATTGGAGCAAATTAGTAGTTATCAATATTGTTTTAATATTGTTTTTTTATTATATTTGAGATGACTATTATCATTAAGATAATGTATGATCAATACAAATAAGTGATATGATATGATATACAATGTATAAACATATATAAATCGACACTCGGCCCAAACCCTTGGATCCAGAAAACTGATATTGTGTGTAGAGGTTTTTATTTTGAATATTATGATGTGGTCACAGAATAATATAGAATGCCTGCTACAGTTACTATGCAAAATCTAGTTATAATTACTCATATCGACTATTAAAAAATTTAATCGAATAGCATATTTGAGGGCAGGAAATAATGATTTATAAATCTAAAGTCGAGCCAGAGAGGTGATGCAGAACTTTCACACGACATATTGCGATAACGATATAACGATGATAACGAGCATATTGCAGAAGGTGGTGGCAAACAATTGACTAACTATTAAATAACTTCGTAAATTTGCTCGCAGTGCAAACGACGCGACGTAGTTGAACGTCGCCTGAAACTCGGGCGACTCCGCGATTTAAGCGCCGACGAAGGACCGAAAACCCCTATTCATTACGATGCTGGTATAGTGGAATAGGGGTTACCGTTATGATTTCTGTTTCCTTTATATGGCAACATTCATATAATGGTAACCGAAACCTTCATAAACCGATAACCAATATAGTATTTCTCGCTCAGTAGCAAAGTATAGAGCTGTACGAATATAGTTCATAAATACTGCCATTGGGAAACCTTGGATACTCGACAAAGTCCAAAAGTGTCAATCAATTATTGTATTAAATTATCGACGTGCATAAGCCCATTCATATGAAACTTTATTAGGCAATATCATAGTAAACATTTATAGGCAATTTAATTGTTAGTGATTATATATCTACTTTGTATATATATGTTATTCTTTGATGGTCCAGGGGCAATAGGGAACATGCATGATTATTTTATCGCTTTTTCTAACTTAATATCAAAATACCGTAAAAAATATTTCAAAATGTAAAATTAAAATCGGCAAAGAAATACGCATAATATAGGCATTTTAAACTAGTAATTAGACAGAGAGGTCCGATATGCACTGTTACGTCACAGCGCACTCCGGCCATATAAACTCCTATTAAATTCTGTTTTCCTAGAAAGAGATAGAATGAAATGTTTTTGATGGCTTATATCTTGGTTATTTGTATAGCTATAAGAAAATATATTTTTTGTCAACTGTTTGATACGTGAATGAGCTTTTAATAAAGCAAAAATTGAAATTAATTAATATTCCCTATTACCTGGAAATAGAATCTTAATGATCGAAAGTTCAAGCCCTCACCCCGGCAAAGTGGCGCTTTTTTCATGGTTTTTTTATTACGTTATGTTTTTTAATTACAATATTACATTAAGTATATTCTGGAAAGTAGGCGGATGAATCTTTTCTTAATTATTACTATCATTATATAAATTCGTATAATTTTGACATAAGCAAATTTGTATTGTAGTTTTCATCGTGAAATAAAATTATCTTATCTTATCTTACTGGTCAAAAGTTATAATTTCAAAATGTTAATATATATTTTCAAGCCTGTACAACAGTTTCTGATAAATTTTAAATTCTTACGAAAGTCATGATGTATTATCAAGATCTTCGCGATTTTTAAAAAGTGTATTAATCTACAAAAATACTTTATTCCTATCAATACAAATAGCTATATAATTAATAAAAAAAGTCTTTTGGTTTCATTATTTACACCTTATATTTAATGTATGTATAAGAGTATATCTAGGAAATCTATTACACATAGGCCTGCTTCATGATTGCTTTATAAAGTATATAATTTTCCCAGTGGCCCACGCGCCATATAAACCGATTTCCACCGGGTATCAAGGAAAGGCTTATAACCACCTTTTTCTTTAAATATGAGTAAATGATTACGCTTCGACTTCCCTTGTAATTTTCCTGACGCCAATGCCAACGCAAATGATATTCTATATTGATATATATTTATAATGACATGCAATAAAACACGGTAGAAATTAATTCAATAAATTTATTTCAATTACTAAAACCGGCCTAGTGCGAGTCGGACTCGCGCACCTAGGATTCCGAACAAAATATACGCTACTAATGGCCGTATCTGTGATAATCCAGTGTTAGCAGAGCCCTACTCCTAAGAAAAATGTACGCGGTGCTCGATCATTTTATATTGGCTGATATAGACAGACAAAAAAATAGTTTATCAGATTTATTTTGTTGATTGTGCTATAAGAGCTTCCTTCATACCAAATTTAAAGTTTCAAGAACAACTGGAAGTAGCCTATCAATTTCAAAAAGTGTCGAATTATACGTTTTTTGCGATATAAACGGCCGTATCTTTTTTTACGTAAATTTAGAAGTTTGATTTTTTCACAGCTTCAAGAGACCGTAGACCTGAGTATATAGTTTTAATTTCAACTCGATACCTCCACGCATTTCCGAGATAAAGGGTCTTGACAGACAGACAGACGGACGGACAACAAAGTGATCCTATAAGGGTTCCGATTTTTTCCTTTTGAGGAACGGAACCCTAAAAAGTAATGAATATTGAATCAATGTTTCCTTTGTTCATATAATAATGAAGAGCCCCATTATATTATCAGTTTTCCGAAAAACATCGGTAGGATTGTCTTGACTTTTGGTTGGAAAGTTGTCTAATAACTCAATTCGCTGTTGTTAATCAACCCCAAGACCAGTATTCACGGAAAACTTAGGAGGGTGTATATCCGATGGCTGGCAATATCAAAGCTGATGATGATTTCGGCAAAGCAACAAGTGATGTCGCATAAAATTCGACCAGATATTCTGTATCCAATCACGATAGTTTTAAAGTTTTATTAGATATTAGGAGGTGCCCCTTCGTTGCCTGCGTGTGCTTTCCCGGAACTTTTTTTCCCGGAGGAGAAAAAGTCATAACTCCTCTTTGAGCGTAGTCGAGTAAGAAGTACCCTATAACCATTTGGAGATGCCCAGCTACCCGTGTACCAAAAATAGTTGAAATCCGTTTAGCCGATTTGGCGTGATGGCGCCACAACGACACATACAAATAATCTCCAAATAGTCCGTTTCAATATTTTTTTGAAAATATCTGTAATGTACAGACATTTTATTTTTACAAATTTATAATAGTACAGATAAATACCCGAATATCTTCATAATGAGTAAATTAATTGAACTTTTCCATCTAAGAATGAAGCTATACTAGCTGTGCCCGCGGCTCCGCCCACGATGAATTCGGTCTGTGTCAGTAAGCGGCTAATTTACCCCTCTCCCCTGGAGCCGAAACTTGAAGTAAAGTCCAGATAAAATGTTAAACAAATCCCACTAAACAAAACTACACTCCAAAATCAATCGTTTTTTTGCACTTATTTAAATTTTTAACGTGATTTAAAAGACATAGAGGTGTATATCGAACGATACAGTACCACTTTTCTATTTTTACGTCCTTGACTGTAGTACTATTTAAATCAAGTCCATGGCAAATATGCATGAAAAGGTAAGAAATATACACATAGAAATCCATACTTCCTAACAACCTTTCAAATTTAGGTCTAATATTATTCAGAAGTAAGATTAGAGGAAAGGTGAATATAGATATTGAGGCCAAGTATTTACATTTTATTTACAGTTATGTTTATGTATGCACAAGTAAATATGTAGGTACATATAATTATATCTACAGTTCCATACTCCAAAATTAGGTATGTAAAGTATATTTACATAACATTGACATTTTACTATATTTTTTGTACACCACATTGTGAGTCTTCCCGGTGGGCATCAGCACGAACAGCACCGTGCAACTACCCGTGCGAGAAGCAGCCCGTGCGCAGGTCCACGCCAGTGGCGTGCAGCGTCCGCCCCTGCGACTTGTTGATGGTCATGGCGAAGCAGACGCTCACGGGGAACTGTAGGCGCGTGAAGCGGAGCGGGAAGTTGCTCTGAATGAGGAGGGTGCAGGGGATGAACACGGCTTCTCCGGCGTCGCACCCCATCTGGATTTGCGCCTCGATGAGGTTTCGCTGCAGCTGCACTACTTTTAGCCTAGTTTCGTTGCATAACCTTGGAGGTGACAAATTAAATAAATAAATAAAATAATAAATATTACGAGACAATTTTACACAAATCGAGCTAGTCCCATGGTAAGCTCAATAAGGCTTGTGGTATGGGTACTAGATGACGATATATTTAATAGGAATATTTATGCTCATCACACAAATATTTGCCCTTACCGGGATTTGAACCCAGGACCTCAGCTTCGCAGGCAACGTTACTCCCACTGAGCTAAACCGGTCGTCTAATTCCGAAGAAGCATGATCGGAAATCCAATTTTCAGGGTTAATGTGTGTGCTGAGAGTCCTGAAGCGCTCAATGAGTTTAGGAACTCCATCAAGTAGGTTGTGACGAAGCGTTGGAATTATATACTGCCTGTTCACCTTCCATTTTCGCCAATATCCGCGCATTAACGGCTCTCTCACAAACCCAAGAGTTCTCACGTTGAGTCACCTGGCTCGGGTCTCCGTATACGCTGCGAATGTGGTCTTCAACGGACAGAACGATCTTGCATAACGTCTCTGGTAATCGAATCAGGCCGTTGGTTTCCTCCAAAAGTCCTTCTCCAACCTGAAGCAGTACCTGGGCAAATTCTTGCACATGTGAGACTCCTCCTTGTTGTTACTACTGAGCCACTTATCTAGTATTTTGTTGTATTATTAAATCAATTATATTCAATTAAATTTGTTGAAATCCGTACCCTCTCTTCTAAACTTAGAGTTAATTTGGCAAAATGCCAAGGTATTAATTTTAGCGCCACCTGTTAGTTTAACAAGGTACTCAATAGTAGTCGTAGGCTCGTGTAGCACATATTTGAGAAAAGTTTGCACCTTCTTCCTAAGTAGCGCCATAAGATTCAGGAGCAAACTTAATTCAATCAAGTGTAGTGGCTACTCCCCCTTTTAAGGGTTGAATTTCTATAGCATAACCTGGCCGGGAATTTTCTCAACAGATTAGTAAAGATTGCATCAAAATCTGCTCAGCCGTTTACACGTGATGCGCGTACAAATAAACAGACAATCAGATAAACAGGCAAACAGACAAAAATTCTAAAAACTGTTGGAACGTGTTCTGTTATCGATTCTAAGTATCCCCGGCCAACTTTTTTTCGAATATCTTCCATGTACCTACACACTTTCGAGCTTCTTCAGCTTTATTATATGTATAGATAGATAGAATATAGAAGATTGATAGATTAAGGTGTAAAATGAAATGTCTATGTACATTAAACATATATAGATAATCCACTACTATAATATAAAAATCTAATAAATAAGTGATATGGAGTATTTAAAGGTTAGTGACCTTTAAATACTCCATATCACTTTTTCTCTCAATTTTATTTTTTGTATGTTTGTATGTATGTGTCAATGTAGCTTCATCGCGCCAAAACCGCCAAACATATTTCAACAATTTTTGGTACACGGGTAGCTGGGCATCCCCAGATACCTAATTATAGGACAGTTTTTATTCGATTACGCTGAAGAAAAAAAGAGGGTTATGTTTTTTTTCCTCCGCTGACGAAGTTGCCTTCTAAAAGGCTACAAATTTCACCTCTGTGCGGACGAAGTTCACCTTTATTTTCACCAATATCCGCGCATTAACTGCCGCTGCCTGTTCAATTCTCGGCGTGAGTATGGCTCTCTCACAAACCGAAGAGCTCTCACGTCGCGTCCCCTGGCTCAGGTCTCCTTATACGCTCCGAATGTGATCTTCAACGGACGGAACGATCCTGCGTAACGTCTCTGGTAATCAAACCAGGCCGTTGGTTTCCTCCAGAAGTCCTTCTCCAACCTGAAGCAGTACCTGGGCAAATTCTTGCACATGTGTGCCTCCTCCTTGTTGATACCACCGAGCCACTTATCTTATATAATTAAATTTGTTAATATCCGTACCCCCTCTTCTAAACTTAGAGAGAAATTTGGCAAAAAGGTATTAATTTTAGCGCCACCTTTTAGTTTCGCAAGGTACTCGATACTCGTAGGCTCTCAACATATGTTTGAGAAAAGTTTGCACCTCCTTCTTAAGTAGCGCGATACGATCCAGATGCAAACTTAATTCAATCAAGTGTAGTGGCTACTCCCCCTTTTAAGGGTTGAATTTTTATAGCCTATAACCTGTCCGGGAATTTTCTTGACAGATTAGTAAAATTTGCATCAAAATCTGCTCAGCCGTTTTCACGTGATGCGCGTACAAATAAACAGACAAAAATTCTAAAAACTGTTGGAACGTGTTCTGTTATCAATTTTAAGTATCCCCGGCCAATTTTTTTTCGAATATCTTCCATGTACAGACTTTTGACCCTCTTCAGCTTTATTATATGTATAGATTACTTGCAAAACATTAAAATAATTATATTACTTACAAAACATGAAAAATCATAACCCTTCATTTTTTTCCCAGCATTGTGGGGTAAGAAGTATTCTAAAACATCTGTGGATACCCGTGTACAAAAACAGTTGATATCAGTTAGCCATTTTAGCGTGATGAAGCCACAACGACGACACACACAAACATAAAAAATAAAATGTGTTTTGATTCAGTGACTTCCAATTAGTCCGTTACAATCTTTTTTGTAGCTTCAATGTACAGACAATTAATTTTTACAACGTTTTAATAATATAGATTACGTATATTGTAGGAAGGAGTACTTATTATCACAATAGAGAGAGAATAAATCTGAGACAGACATGTGCAATGAAAAGTTGGTACTATTTTCGTGGCACGTCAAATTGTTTTATTCAAATATCAACCGTAATGCTTAGCAGATGATTGATACTATTCCGACGCCGGAAAATGCCGCTAGGTAACTTTTGTTAACCGGTTTTTAGAAACCGGCTTCCGCTTGTTTTCTTTTTGAAAATTAAACCTACTGAAATAATTTTTGAAATCTCATAATCACGTTTCCTCTTGTAAAATAAGGTCCCTACCAAATTCAAAACTGCTACTACTCTGTCTCCAGTTCGCTGCTTACAAATTGGTATCGGTATGAACTTATAAAACCTAGATATAGCTGGTAGTCGCAGTGTTTTACCTATTTAATACGAGCAACTAACAATAACAGAATAAAACGAAGTAAATCACAAACCCGAAACCTTAATAAACTCGGCTCTTTGTACCAAAACGGTAATTCTTGACTCATTACAATAGACTGTCGCTGCCGTGGCACTTAAGCTTAATCATGCGCTATTAGGGGGGATTTGAATAAAAAAGAGGGGAAATTACATTTTTGCGTGAAAAGAGTGTCGTTACAATCTTAATGTGCCTTTATTCATTAAGCTGAAAACTAAATTACATTCATAATTTGAATAATGACATCATTGTTATGAAAAAAATTACATTCTGTCTACAAAGAAACTTTTTATAGGGGCGTACGTTTGACTTTCAGTTTTATCAATTCACATTTTGTTCTTCAATTGAAATATAACAAAAACTTAATAGTGGATGCTGTCGACGAATATTCGATCAGATAATTCGCGCTAAAAGTACTCAATTTTCCCTTTATCATATTATTCGGAAGAGCCGTTGAGGGCATATGGTGCCCACAAATTCGAGTAGATAATAGGGTTTTAATTGAGATCGAGCTTAACAGCATAGAGGTCACTCGCAGGCTTATAAATTTTATTTATAATGGTTATCGCCATTTCACTTCGGTCTACACTGGCTTGGATGGGAGCCACTCAACCCTAACAAGAGCAGTTAAAAACTTACAAAGTTATGGAATAATTACCCTTGTTCACTTTTTAAGTTACATTTATGCGATACTCGGGCTTAGTTGTTTTGTTGTTAATTGGTAGTGTGAAGGTATTAATCCTTCACGATGGATGTAGAAGTAGTACATATTTAAATTAGGAACGTCAGCTGTCTCATAACAGTTTTATGTCATTAGGATTATGTTGAAGTCTTAGGACAGACGTTGAATACAGAACATCAAACCCGTACCAGCTCCTTTTTATTTATACCACCACGAGCTACAACCCCACAGTACATACCTAGTCTTCGAATTACGTTAAGTTCACCGGAACATTCTTCAAACCAAATAAGTTAATTTCTTAAAGACACTAGTATTTTTTGCGGCGTTTTAAGATATTCAACAATTTAATATTTAATTAATTATTCTAATTTAGACTAGTGCATTAAATCCTTAATACATTTGCCTGATAAAATCTCTTTAAATGACTTTTTATAGTGAAGTTGGCAATGTTAGGTTAGGTTAAGTTAAATTTAACATGATATTCCGACCGACTAGGCGTTGAAACAATATTTATAAATGACGCATAAAAAAATATTCTTATAGTGAAATACTTTACTATAAGTAGTACGAGTATACGAGGACGAGTATTTACTTGGAATATACTATTTACATTACAAGTATTGTGTTAGTCGATAACATTACTAAGAGGGTGTATCTGATAGTCTGTCAATTTAGACACGTCTGAATGATTGATGAGATTGTCTTGCAGAAGTTTCATTATTGTCTGTTTCATAATATACATATAATAATATATCATATGGTTGCCACACTCAGGTACCTACGGTACTTATACATAATGTATGAGTGTATACAATTATTCACAATAACAGATTAAAAATGCAACGATAATAGATATAACAAGTACAAAACCGAACGAAGGGATGACTCTTTAAGTGATCGCACCCAGTTTAACTTATTCTTGTCATCATTAGACCCCTGACTAAAAGAAGAGTGTAATAAATTAAATAGACATATAAATCTGTGTGTCTATCTGTGGCATTGTAGCTCTTGAACGCATGAACCGATTTGGAATTTATTTTCTGTGTTTGAAAAAGGATTTGATCGAGATATTTCTTAGCCATCGTTAAAAAATGTGTTGAGTCGTTATAAGACCAAGTGTCTTTCTTTGAAAGCATTTAACCACTGGAGATGACAAGTGTCATTACCAAACAAATTGTTCACCCATTTTTAACGGGGGGCGTGGTAAACACGTACAGCACACTACGGAAATATTCCTATTTCTACAAACGCACACAATTAAAAAAATCACCTACTAATAAAAAAATACCCACACACAGTTTATTTTATAAACCGACCCGCGATTTCGCGGGATGTTTGGCAAAGAATGTAACCGTATGGCATTTCCAATAGTTAAACTATTTAAGGTTTTTACAGGTATGTCGGCATTTTTTAATCCATTCAATGAGTACATGACATGCGAGCTCCAGGTCATCATCCCGTTGGATCGACTAAGTAAAGGATTAGGTTCGGATCAGCTATAATTGGCACAATGGGTAGAAAGAAATTGATGGAGGCCAATCATTCACTCGAAATGTAAATCATGTGATGATCCCATCTTCTTCATTCATAGGGAAATGACAAGAGGATGGCGGTATTGTAAATTCTTTAAAAATATATCCATTGCTCTCCCTAAGAACTCAAGGCTCTCATGATCTTCACCAGGTCATTACTATACCCTCTCACGTTCTATCATCTTCATGTGAACATGTTGATCCATTAGATGTAAAGTCGAGGCGCCCTACTGCCACTCAAGTTCAGCAATTTATCGATCTAAATATTTATTTCTTGAGTTTTTTTTACGAATATCGTAATTGGAACCTAACATTAATTTTTCTCAAAATTTCCGTTTTTTTTTTTTATTTAGCTATACCTATTATTTTTAAATCCTTGATATCCACATATCCTATTTATCGATAAGATAAATGCATCTCTCGGGAAAACTAATTAATCTCCATTCTTTCCATGTGCAGTGACCTATGGTAGCAAAATCTGTGTGTTATATTGTAATTTTTCGGTAAAATTTTTCAAAACCCATGAAACCAAAAACTGAAAATGTTGAAAACCAAACAAAAATAATTGTATTGATTTATTCACAACCGATTTAGGTGCTGTTAGCTACTCCATAAAAATAATTTGCTTCGAATCCTTCATTTTGGTATTAGCGTCTGTCGAATCACTTGCAGTATACAGGGTGTTTGGTAACAGGATGCAAAGTTGAAAGGAGGTGATAACTTAGGCCATTTAGAACATTTTAAGCGATATATGTGTTAGGCAAATGTTATTAGTTTTTTTTTATTTAAGTTTTAAGATTTTTCTGGGAAAACTCCAAAATTTCAGACTACATCGATAATAGTACTTTTTTTACTGTAGGTACTGTAGGTAGCATTTTTTTGTATTGTGAAATGTCAATCGTATACCATAAAAGTTATTGGAAACATCTGTGTCTAAAGCAAAAAACTACAGCGATTTAAAAATAAAATAACATGAAAAAAAAATGATTTAAGTGTTTTCTAAGGACGGTAAAAAAGAACTAAAATAGCTACGGTTATTCAAACCATTTAGGAAACATGCTTGGCTATTGCCCTTTCATTTAAGCTATCAAGCACGACTGTAGCTATCGTATCTTTAAAAATAAGCCACTTAAACCAACTAAAGAGCTAAAATGTTTCACTCTACTTGTGATACTTGTGACGAATCTAATTATGATTTTGTAATAAAACGTTGGTTCTTAATACTAAGTTGGTGTTTACCTGACATTAAATGTTTTGAAAGGGTGAAGTGCAGTGGACAAAACTGTCACATGCAATTTTAATAAACAAAGGTTCGCGGAGGTGTGAATCAAAAGGGACCGATAGCGGCGGGCGGCGTTTAACAAAGATGACTCAAGCCGTTTTATTATGCTTTATTGTTAAAGATAAACTGATTTGCTACTTGCGTATTTATGCAAAACTACTAATTTAGTCTTATTACAGCTTCAGTTGCGGTTAGACGTTTATTGAGTTCTTATTCCCTCTGTCATCCAAAATTTACGTGTCAAGTTGTAGCTGCCGTAGGCGCTCCTTCAGGTGTAATTACGATTCCTTTGTTGTAAACATGGAGTTTACGAACGAAGAATACGCCGACAATGTCTACATGTACTGCAGAGCTGACGGTAATGGAGCAATGGCTCGACGGTTATACCAAGAGCGTTTTCCAAACCGGAGGTTGCCTAATGTGAGAGTGTTTTACACCTCATTCCCAAGACTACGTGAAAATGGAATTGCTGGGCAACGTGGAGGGAACCCAGGACGTAATCGTCTTGATTTGCAGGACGATGTTGTTCGGGCATTTGCAGAGGATCCGACTACGAGCGTCAGAGTGATAGCTCGTAATCTTGACATGTCCATATGGAAAGTATGGAGTACCATTCATCACGAGGGAAAATATCCTTTTCACGGCACCGGAGTTCAAGGACTGGAGGAAGGAGACCCTGCACGTTGAGTAGACTTCTGCCGATTTTTACTCAATGCTGACATCGAAGAGCAACGCTTTTTAAAAAGTATTCTTTGGACCGATGAATCCAAATTTTCCCGGGAAGGGATCACGAATTTTCAAAACCTTCACCAATGGGCTGATAAAAACAATCATCCACATTGGAAAAAGCAAAAGTCCTTCCAAAGAAGGTTTTTCCTCAACGTGTGGGCTGGAATAATCGGCAGAGTCCTTATTGGGCCACATTTTTTGCCAGATAATTTAAATGGTGTAAATTATTTGGAATTTCTTCAAAACGATTTGCCCGGGCTGATTGACGAGGACCAGCTGCCCGGTGCTGTGACATTTCAGCACGACGGTTGTCCCGCCCATTACTCCCTGGCTGTAAGGGAACACCTAAATAACTGTTTCCCTGACGGTTGGATCGGCAGAGGCGGACGAATCCCTTGGCCCGCTCGGTCACCCGATTTAACTCCACTTGATTTTTTCGTTTGGGGCCGGGCTAAGGAGCTAGTTTACACAGAAGAGGAAATTAATACCGTAGAAGAGTTGAGAGAGAGGATCCAATCAGCGTTCGAAACCATGAGGGAAGAAATGACTCTCGGAACAACCACCACGGAAATAAGAAGACGGGCTCGTGCTTGTATTCGTAACGGCGGGTCCCATTTTGAAAACGATCGATGATTGTTTCTTGTTTTTAAATTAAGTGTGAAAATAAATAACTTAACTTTTATGCTTTTGTTTGATTTCGTCGTAAGTAAAAAGAAATACAAATTCCCTCTTAGCAGTAGCTTATTTTCAAAGGTAAAACGGCTGGGTCATCTTTGTTAAACGCCGCCCGCCGCTATTGGTCCCTTTGGTTTCACACCACCACGAACCTTTGTTTATTAAAATTGCATGTGACAGTTTTATCCACTGCACTTAACCCTTTCAAAAACATTTCAAATGTCAGGTAAACGTCAACTTAGTATTAAGAACCAATGTTTTATTACAAAATCATAATTAGATTCGTCACAAGTATCACAAGTAGAGTGAAACATTTTAGCTCTCTAGTTGGTTTAAGTGGCTTATTTTTAAAGATACGATAGCTACAGTCGTGCTTGATAGCTTAAATGAAAGAGCAATAGCCAAGCATGTTTTTTAGATGGTTTGCAGAACCAGGGCTATTTTAGTTTATTTTTTATCGTCCTTAGAAAACACTTAAATCATTTTTTTTCATGTTATTTAATTTTTAAATCGCTGTAGTTTTTTTTTCTTTAGACACAGATGTTTCAAATAACTTTTATGGTGTACGATAGACATTGCACAATACAAAAAAAATACAAAAAAATGCTACCTACAGTAAAATAAGTACTATTGTCGATGTAGTCTGAAATTTTGGAGTTTTCCCAGAAAAATCTTAAAACTTAAATAAAAAAAAACTAATAACATTTGCCTAACACATATATCACTTAAAATGCTTTAAATGGCCTAAGCTATCACCTCCTTTCAACTTTGCATCCTGTTACCAAACATCCTGTATAGTTAAGTTGATTAAAAATTGTATTTCAAACTATATTAGTGATAATATTTTAAAGAGTTATCAATGAATAGAACCTCATGGAAACAAAACTTGAGAGTAGCCATACAAGAAGGAATCAATTATAATTGGCTATAAGGATGGCTTCACGCAATCGACAGTAGCCAAGCAATTTCAGCTATGAAGCAGTCGAATATTACGAAGGTTTTAAGACGTGAAAAGGTTTACGTATATATAGATGTCAAAAACCTAATGAGACTGGTGGACCACGCTGCACTTCACGTTTGGTTGCACGCAACATTTTGCGATTAGCATGAGATAATCCACGACTCTGGTAGACAATGAACTTCGTGCTCGTGGTCCTGCTGATTTCCAAGAAAAACCCAACAGCTAGGTTAAAACTTGCGAAAAAATATCTTTGCTTATATGAGGGAAAGGATAATCTGGAGTGTTGAATCCAAGTGTTTGTACTTTTTGGAGCAGAGTAACTTACGTTCAATATCGAGACAATGACGTCAAGTAGTAGCTTCCTACAGTCAAACACGGTGGCGGCTCCCTTGTGGTATGGGGCTGTTTCAGTGCAAGTGGAGTTGTTCCATTACGTCTAATGAACAGCTTCATGACGACAGAAGTTAATGAAGAAATACCTATTACAAAATGTTTTTCTTCCCAGAGCACGCCGGAATTTCGGCATGGCCTTTATGTTTCAGCAAGATAACGACCCGAAACTCTCAATTTATAGTACTTCTATTCGAAAATACTTATTATATTATTTAAAAAATATTAACATTATTATACATTGATTACCACGACTGTATCAATGTCAATTTGTGTCAATGTATCGGATAAGCCTGCCGTGTTCAACGATTCGATTTGCCTGAGTAATACCGAGAACAATCACGCGAGTAATCATTTAATGGATTAATTATATCGGTTTTAACCATCCAGTTACAACCGATATATATATAGATATGCGATACCTGATATCCATCAGCTCGGATAGAGTTAATGGTGATACATTCCAGTCGCAATATTCAAGAAATCCTATTAATGATTTTTTTATGTAATGCGTGTGTAGGTTAATCGTTACAATCATTCCTTTTTATTATTTTATAATGAACATACAGAGAACAACAGACAAAGAGAAATTAAAACAGACTCGAACCCCTTACCTTTGGATTATCGTTCCAACGTTTCAAGCCCTTTATCAACGGAGCAGTTAGAGTAGTTTACGAAACCGATATCCTCATCTGCCCTGATCCTTGTACTTACTTTTATTTAACTTGTCTTCTTAGGCACTTGTATACCACCGCAGACGAGGAAGTGACTATTTTCTCGCAATAGATGTAGATCCCATGTCAATAAATGAGATATTATATTTAATACTTCATTGCTGGCTGTTCACACTACCGGCGAGAACTTTCTCTCTCCACTAGTTTGTTGCAGTGACAAGAGCTATCAAAGATAAAACTCACTCAGCGATGCTTGCTTGGCGATCTAAATTCACGCTGAAATAACAGCCAGTGGTTATTTCATTTGACACTCCCTGTTTGTTTTCTTTAATATATATATTTAGAAGGCATAGATATTCATCCATAGTTACTTAAAAAATAAAGAATATGAGCCTCGCGCATGCAGGTCGAGCGAGTAATTGCCCTATAAACTAAACGCAAAATAACTCGCTTATGGCGCAGCGATGAAACTATTGGAACTACTCATTAGGTTCTCGCTGGTTACCAACTTGTATCTAGTTTACAGCTTTACTTGCTTCTCGGTCATCGTTGACTTTGAGAAAAGTGCCTTAGTATGTATGTACAGATGTGTAAGTCAAATTTTGCAAGTTACATTTGACCCTCTTCCCGGTTTCCGATTGAACAATAGATACAAGTAGGCATTCGAACTCCTTTATCAGTATCAGAAAATTTATAAGGCTCAGTGCGAACTAAATTCATGAGGTCAATATCTATTGAATATAAATCGCATTCAAAACCGATTCGATCCTACATTCGTACGATACTCCTATTTCTTTCTATTGAACTGGTATTCCACTGGCGATAAAATAAATTGGTAGACCATAGAACGTAAAGGATGTGCCGATATTCCATCCAACGCCCATTAACATGACACATTAACCACCGCAGTGTCTGCTGAATTAACGTTTCCTGCTCCAGGGACACTTGCGCGGGGGACCAACCAAATTGATGTACACTGACAATTTCACGTGACAGTATCATGAATTTCTCGGGAATTAAGTTAAACCGTAAACTCCTGAAATACTGTTATTAATCAATCTGGGTGTTCATGGTTTGACAAACTGAAGCCATATGTCTGTCCATCGCCGGCAAGAACCTGAAGTCAGAATCTACGGGTCATCTTCATAGTCATGTTTTACGACTACATTAGTTTACCTATTTAATGTCAATTGTACTAAGTATATAAACCGCTCGGCGTGTGCTCGACACTTGGAATTCAATATACCTATCACCACACACTGCAACATCTCGAAATTCTCGAATCTCAACTCCATCTTAACGCTACCGAATGCTATAACGTTTCATTGTATGTAATCTATATACTTTTATAAAGATGTAAAAATGAAGTATATTATATAGAAAGATATTTTCAAAAAAATATGTGATACGACCTGTTTGACGGTCACTGAATTGAAATACATACTTATAATATACATATATGTATTATTATAAAGTTGTAAAAATTAAATGTCTGTACATTGAAATCATTTTCAAAAAAGTATTCAAACGAGCTACTTGCTCTACTTGAGGTCACTTAATAAAAAATAGATTTTTTGGATGTTTTGTATCTTTGTATGTTGTTTTGGCCTCATCACGCCAAGTCGGCTTTACGGATTGGAACAATTTTTGATACACGAGTAGCAGAGTATCTCAGGATGGTTATAGGATATTTTTTACCCGACTACCCGGAAGAAAAAACTGACACGATTTTCACACATTGTAACAACTTAATGGCGCGTCTATACTTACCTTGCGTGGGAATTATTTTTAAGTCAATGGATTCTCGACCATTCAGTGGTTTTGAAACATGGACGCTCTTATGTAATGGTCCTCTAAAGACCATGGATGTAACGCGATGTTCAAAACATCGGAGAATAAACGCAAAGTAATAAAATAATTAATATTCATTCATACTAATATTATAAATGCGAAAGTATCTCTGTCTGTCTCGCGTGTTACCTTTTTACGCTTAAGGGTGGATCAACTTTTTCTTTTTATTCCTTCCGGCAACTAAGGAGACAATAGTGACAGAGTTCTTAGAAAATGCTAATAATTTTGTCTATTTACATACTGACTAGATGGGCCCTTGAAAAATGGACCTAATATATATTTTTTCTCAAAAATGCAATAAAATATTGATGTTATGTCCCATATAATAAATAGGCTGCAAAGTATGACGTTTCAGGTGCAGCTAGGACAAGAGGTAGTTAATGGAATTTCATACAAATCATGCAGGCCTAGGCCGGCAAAGGCCTCTTTTTTAATTTCCATTCCACATAAATTTGTGGCACAGGCATCATGACATTCTGCCACTATGCGTATTAAAAAATAAAACTGTGATAATTTTGTTGTTTATTTCATTGCATGTTTGAAAAAAGCACTATACATACCTCGGCGGGAAATATGGGGTTGCCCGCCTCAGACCTATTCGGCTTCGCTTTGCTCGGCCGTCTATATGTCTTCGGCCGGCAACCCCTTTCGTTTCGGCCTCTGTAGTAAAGTATTATTGCCTTTATATCGTTTAAAATCGTTTTTTTAAAAAATAACTCAGAAGATGTATAACTCAACGCACGTAAAAGCTCCGGGCGGCCAGTGAAGAGGATGCGTTTTCGCATATACTTTGTTCACAGGGCAGGTACTCACATCGCCAGGAGCTCGTTATACGCGCGTCAAATGGTATCCATAGCAACGAGGAACAGAAAAAAATGTATTGACCCTTACATCGGTAAACCGTTTTAAATTTAATTTGGTTTGGACATATACGGAAACTCTGGCAAGCACTTAGTGTATGAAAAGGGGGTAGGAAGTTTGTATGAGGAATCAAAATTAAAACATGGGCTACTCGTCCCATCGGTAAGGAGGACGAAGCTGCAGGTAAATGCCAGTACAGCACGATACAGATAATAAGGCGCGTGGATTCAGCAATAATAGACTCTCTATCAACGTCTTAAAAGCTTTGTCGGGCACACCTTATTACCTGTCTCGTGCTATACGCTTTAAAGTCCCGTTATTGTACGTTTGTAAAATGTCCTTTGATGAAATGTTGGTGGAGCATCGCAAGCGTATCTATGAGCACGTTCTGAACAGACGGCCAGGCTCATGCCAACGGCTGGATAACGATTATTTGCTTTATAACCATTAAAATATATCCATCTGGAGCAGGCTCGAAAAACTCTGGAAATATTTGCGGTACGTGCCCCGTTAAGTTTTATAGTAGATAACTGCGTTCGAAGCCCAATTGCCAGAGCATTATTAAAGCAAAACTGTTGTTAACTCACGTTTAAGAAAGCTTGCTTAAATTCATTTGTACAGGCGCGTCTATACATATGTATACATTTCGGAGCTAATGCTCGTATGTATGTGTTTGGGGAATAAAATTGAAAGTAGTATATAAATTGTCAGACATGACCGTAATAATTATGTACTTACATACGTAAGGTCCACGTCTTAGATATCAATATAACTAATGTTGACATCAATTATAAATAGATTTTCACCTTGAGTGCTTTGAATTTCGGAGTGTAACAGATCTGTGCTAATAATAATCTACACTTACCGTGAATTAGTTTCTAGATTGTATATATGAGCATATACTAAGATGATAAAACTATAATCCTTGTCACATGAAAAACTGTCATCGATCCCACAAATATGTATAATACCTACGACAAAATTTTATGAAAACCACTAAAGTCGGAGATCGAATTTGAGATCAAAATTGTAAACAAATGGGTTGCTACTAGGGATTGCAATCCGGTCCAATTCTCACGGATCCGGTCGGATTGAAGTTTTGCTATCGCGTCTATCCAACATTATGCTTTTTGTCAGTTTATTGGCCGTAAAGCAGACGTGCGGAGCTGTTTTTGCAAATTAACTAATGAAACAATGGTTTAGCGCTAAAAATAACCCTTATTAAGTCAAAAATCGGTCTCACTAGCCACTTATTTCACAGTAATATGAAATTTTTTGCATCTGCTTCAATAATATTTAGCCTTAACTTGATAACATTATTAACCTATTTACAGCCACACATGAACACATGGTAACCTTGTCTTATAGTAAATATGACAAAATTTAATCTACTTTATACAAAATAAAAATAACACTCTAGTTAAAGGAACGTTTTATAGTTTTAATTGCCAAATCTACGAATTTACCACTAATTTGGTGTATTGGAGCATGATTCATGATCGTTCTTTTAACTTTAACCCCACTTTTCTTCTCTATTTTTCTAATATTTAATCAACTTTATTTATACTATAAGAGATATATACCTCTTATATATAAACTTCCTTAATACCCGTAATATTAAAAATACATAAAGAACGCTAATCAGTAATCACATCACATTGCACTTTAAGTAATAGGTAAGATACTTGTTGAAAAAAATATTTTTCTTCTTAGGCCAAAGAAACATAATTAACCAAAAATTAAGAATGACATCGTTCTTTAAAGCTTAACTTGATCTAGATCATTTAGAATCTTGATATTTATATCCTAACTCAAATTTTCACCAAATTGGAGTCAGCTTTCTTGGGTTGAGTAGTCCGTATGTATGTCTGTTGTGGCGTCTCTTAAGTCTTTTCGGGATCCGGCCCGGATCCGGTAAAATTTTACCGGATCCGGTGGCCGCCAAATAGTACCGGATCCGGCCAGATTACCGGATCCGCCGGACCGGATTGCAATCCCTAGTTGCCACCATAAAAAATTTAACGCAAGAGGGTGGTTAAATAAAATCATTGAAATACTCATAAAAACTACCATATTCTGAATTAAATAGAACCAGTGTAAATAAAAATATTTTTGTAAGTTAAACAGCAAATATTCTTTCTATTACATATTTGTGTTGTTCAAATAAAATATACGGAGATTTAATTTATACCACTGGTAATGAATAGAAGTTGTGAACATTTCGTATAGTAATAAAAATAAAAATATATTTAGTGAAAGCAATATTCAAAGACAATAAAATTTCATTTTTTTTTTATTTGTATTTATTCTGTACGTCTTATAGATACAAAGTTAAAAGGGGGAGATAATTTCATATTTGAAATTTTATTGTCTTTATACTTCTCATAGACATTTTTGTCATAAAGGCAACTGTTGAAACATTCTGCAAAAAAAAAAACCAAATTTGGCCTCTTCAATTCAAGATGGCGGCTAACGCTGTGACCCCACGAGGTCGAAAACTAAATTTTTTCATGACACGCCTATACTTAAGCTATACAAATTAAAACATTTTCTGCACCACCTCTTGTAGTGCAAAAATACCTGCTGACTGAGCTATTTGTCGAACGAATATTCTTCTCGTTGTTTGTTGTTTGTTATTGTTGCATTTAAACAAACATATGGGCAATAAAGTTCGGATATAAAAAAAATAAGAAAAAAGATGTTTTACCCCTGGCAGGTTACTTTGACGTTGACAGTTGTTTGTTTACATTTTTGATCTCGAATTCGATCTCCGACTTTAACTACCTACTATAGTCACACGTTTCTTTACAAAATTAACAATTAAAACGTTATTAAGTCGTTTATCCGTACCAATAGGTATACGTTTACTTACCAGCATGTTCAGCACATGTACTATTACTTAATTTGTGGTTCAGCGCAGGTTTTTTTTAATACTAAGGTGGCAAACAAGCCTGCCTGACGTTAAGCAGTCACCGTAGCTTATTTAGCTACACTGGATGGATGTAGGTGATAGATGTGAAACATCAGATGCTTTGAATTGTTTTTGAAAAAGTGATCTTTTTGCGTTTATATTTTTAGTGTACTAAATTAAGGTGCAACTACCCCACTGATTGACTTCTAACATTTACCAAAATAATACACTAGAAATAAAATTCTCAACCTATCAGTATCGAAGGATTTATTTCAGCTTATCCCATACTTATCGCCCTTCTGGAATATTTCAGTGAATCGTCACGTTCGGAAAACATATTTTATCGGATCACAACAACTGAAAATAGGCTAAAAATTTTGGTGGATAATTTGGTAAATAACTAGGAAAATATTATCATGGAAATATGCAGTCAACCACATAGAGATGTATCCACTTTCAGAGCTTATTACAAATCAATAAGGTAAAAAAGTAGATACATTGCTTCGTAATCGAGTTTTAGTATATAACATACTACATAGAAGATTTGTATGAAGATTTTATAGCTACCTACTTTTTAACTTTCTTCAGTAGTAAGACACGCGTTCAAAGCTTCGCTTGAGAAATACATAGCTAGGGGGCTAGAACACAGCCAATTGCCAAATGATCACTGTGGACAAGAGTGCTACATTTTAGGCTACTGATGTTTACAGCTGCAACACGCTTTTAGGAACAAACTACTATGGCCATAGTTGCCGGCACTGAGCATGTTAAGCTATTGGTTTAGCTTTGCGCGGATCCAGAATCAGATGGACACTTTCTCAACGCTACTTCGGTCAATTTGCTACTTTTCCTAAATTGACACTTTACTCAATATTCTACTTTCCCAAATTCGAAACTATCTTAAATTTAGCACATTCTTTACTGGACTAAATTAATTTTAAAAAATAACTATAACATAGAGCAGCTTGACTTATGAATTTTTCATAAACTACAAATAATTCTTACAGAAGTTTGTTAACTAAAATTGTGTGACTGATATGGGATAAATATCACAGGACAATTTACACACAAATCGAAGTAGTCCCATGGTAAGCTCAATAAGGCTTGTGTTATGGGTACTAGATGATGATATATTTAATAGATATGTTTACTTATATACATAGAAAACATCCAAGACTCAGGAACATACATATATGTATTGGTTTGGTCATCACACAAATATTTGCCCTTACCAGGATTTGAACTCAGGACCTTCAGCTTCGCAGGCAACGTTACTCCCGCTAAGCCAAACCGGTGGTCGCGATAAAAAAAAATATAACTTAGGTACATACATTACTTATAAGAACGACCTTTTGATATTTATTGGACTTATTTGATGTAGGCATTGGTGCATATAATTTTCTTTCATACATATTATTGCATTATATTATTATTAGTAACGCGTAGGCCTAACTAACCTTTTTCTGTTTTTATTTTTTTATTTATTTATTTTTTTCTTTTGCGACGTATTTTGAAAGTCTACTCTACACTATTCACATTCCTTTCCTTATAAGAATAAACTCGGTTTTTTCTGGAATATTATGATCCACTAAGTACAATGCTTGGTGGCGTTCATTTGAGCAACTAAATCTTTAATTTGACAAGAGTCCGAAATAGCATAATACAAACTTCAGCGAATCCAAACAGTTCTAAAAAATCAAATGAATTAATTAAATAAGATAAATAGTGTATGTAAAAGTTTGTTCCTGGTTAACATTGCTAAATTAAGGGAGTAATTTAATTAATGTCTGTGTAACTCAGATAGGTACTTACATTGGCATAATATATCGATGGACGTATCCACGTTTCACACATATATTCATTAAAATTCTATTCAGGTTAAACTTGGTGGCCAGTTCAGGGAAAAAATGCCATTGATACATACTCGTAGCAGTTGAAATCGAATATTCAAGTTTTTTTTTCTTCGAAATATATTCAGGATCCATTTCAATTTTTTTTTTTTTTTTTGCTTATTTCGTGGTTTTTTGTGCGCAGGTATCATGGTTTAGTGAATATATTATTGCATGTTTTTGTGTTCGATAATAGCATGGCATTAAATATTTTTGATAGAAAATAGTCACACCCTTCAACAAGACCTCGTTATTTTAGGGTAACCGTCTCTAACAAAGGTATTCTAAAACGTTGCATATCAAAGGAAGTCTCATGTGCTCTCAGTGGGTTACTGTTACTGCTCACTATATGTAAATGTTTATTTGAATAGGAACTAATAATCGCGTCCCTTTTGTTGCTGGTT
Organism: Hedya salicella; assembly: GCA_905404275.2. Classification (NCBI taxonomy): domain Eukaryota; kingdom Metazoa; phylum Arthropoda; class Insecta; order Lepidoptera; family Tortricidae; genus Hedya; species Hedya salicella. Next base: position 21,657,767 of record FR990099.1, on the reverse strand, counting down.
AACTGGGGTTTTCGTTGCAATAACTAAGTTTTCTTCTACTGGTATGGTGTAGTGTTGGACCTATTGGCCTGACCATGCACAACAAATTTAGATGCGCCGGTTGTTTAGTGCACGTAGCGAAAATATTCCAAAATGTTTGATAAAGAACTCCGAATTTTTTGGAAAATTTAATAAATTTTGCATTTTGAGAAATTCTCTATAGGATGTTTTGAGAAATTACCGATTTTTTTCTAATTGGGTTATATTCTATTTTTTGGATAATTCATATTGTCGCGGGTTGTACACAGGTAACCTTTTTTCAACTCAATCTATACAATTAATGCTATTTATACGTCGGTGCCATCTACAAAATTGGCAAAATGTTCAAAATTAACGATTTTAGTATAAGTTGTTACATGGTTGGCACCACAATAGCAATATTTGTATAGATATAGATTGAGTTGAAAAAAGGTTACTTGTAAGTAAATTGATGAAACTATACTACTTAAGTATATAGAGTTTTTTTTTTAGTTCTTTATGAAGTCGACTTTATTATTCGTAAAAAAAAAAATTCACCCTTTTTAGTTAATCGTGACATCAAATTACGTCCAAACAAGCCCAAATCCTCTTAGGATACATTATTTTATTATGGAGATTCGGTGAGAACTTCACGGTTTCACCATAAAATCAGCATGATGGTACCATTGTCATCAGGGACATTTAAATTTGTGACAATGAAGTTGCCACCCGTAAATTGTTTAACATTGAGGAGTTCTGATAGCATCGTGTTGGTTTTCTTCATTAGTTCCACTTCACTAGTTTATAATTTCTGAATGCAAATGCTGAACTCGTTTCTATCGAGATCTACGTTTCTTAATACATTAAAGTTATGTAGTTAATGATATTATAATGACAAATACACGTACAGATAAAGTTGTACAATGCAAGCATCGCACATTTCACGAGTCAGTATAAATATGATGACTTTATAATAATTGCTGTATCCGCGATTACGCTACTGATTTGATTTGATTTGATTGATATGAAATTATGAATTAGTCTACGTTTATACGTGCTCCTAGCTAGTACTCATACAAAATACCTTGGTATCAATAAAATTATAAATTAACATCAGTGTTTCTATCAAGACTAATATCAACTATCAACAATCAGATCAGTTCAGATGTGCGAACCGTACAAAAGTAGTGTATGCAACTGTACATAATTTTGCATTCAAACATTCATGTGATTTGAGTATGAAAGTATTAAACGAACTATATACATACAAGGACACCTCACATCATGATGTAAATAAAAAAATACTTTAACAAAATATATATACAATTGGCAGTTGTCAGTATGTGAAAGGTTTTGGCCGGTTATAGTAAAAAAATATATTCTAAGTTGTAGCGAAAATCGTAAATCGGTTTATTTGTTTTCGAATTTACTGCGAACAGGCATTTTTGACGCGATTCGATTTTTTGCCGTGGCCCTAACAAGCGTTCTCTATTCGCCCGGCGGTGAACCGCGTGGCGTTCAACGTGTTATATTCAAATATAAACGTGAATAAAATGAACAAAAATAGCCTTCTCATTCGCTCCGATACGTTGTCTATATCCCTATTCGATTCCTATTTCCTATGTAGTTGCCATTAATTTTGTTTACGAGTAACTACTGAATTAAAAATAAATCAGCACAGTCTATTAAGACCTTGATATATTGGTAATTACAAACAAAAAGAAAACAGAATCGTCGATGCGGTATCGTTAAACTTTTTACCTCTCGGTCTGCCTGCAGTGCTGCGGATAAATCTCAGATGGATGGTATCAGCACAGGCAATTAAGATAAGCGAACGTGGCTGTCACAGCAGCTCGCTTTGTGCGGTGAGACTTGCTACCGATTTATGCTTTCCTGGTAGTCTATGTGGAAAACATCACTAAACCTCACTTTGCAATATTGTCTTTTATTAATTTAATTCTGTGTGGTTTGTGTTTGTATCATTGATTGTCATCCAAGTCACATCATTCATTTGGAACATTATATAACATCCTTTTAGACCGGTAACATGTAATTAAATTATGATTGGGTTAGGTTTCATCCAGTAGTGCAGTTTCGAAGTTTTTTTTTTTATTACCTTCATTTTAAGTTTTGTTTTTACGCTTACAAATACTTACTTCGCTTTAATATTTATCTAACGACCTTTTCGATCATTGTATACCGAAATCAGGAAACTTGGTATAAAATAAATATTCTTCTGCAAACTAAAACTTTCAGGTTGAATCCTTATCGGAAATGTAGTAAATTACATTCAGGTCTATATACCTCGACCCGGTGAAGTTTTTCACGACCGCGGTAACGGTTAGATGTTTAGGTATAGATGTACTTTTGGGCCAAGGGCGGCTTTACCTGGGCCGTAAAGTAATATATTAAAAATTAACGACTCCCAGCCTTTTGTTAGCAAATTATACGTAATAATCTAAGCGGTAGATCCCTTCTTATACGCCCTTGCGCGTTCGCCCTAACCTCTAGGCATAAAAGGAAAGTCAGCAGTTTATGATGAATGGCCCGACTTTCTTATGGTAATATTAGTATGATAAATAACACATCCTATACTTTTTACGCGTAGGTAGGTTCAGTCTATTTTTCAAGAAGCTTATATTCCACTTCTCTCGTCATCTATTTTAGATAAAGTTTATTTTCTCCAACATGCCCGCAAATGTTCCCGGTAATGTAATACATACAGCCCGCGAAGTTCTTCATTATACAGATTTTTTGCTTTTATATTCAATGAGGAATGGATGAAAATTTTCAAAAATCTTGAAATTTTGTTTATTGGTATGAATAAGCCTCCTTATTGTCAGAAAAAAATTACAGATTTTTCTGTGGCTTAAAAAAAATAAAAAGATGAAAAGGTGTTGGTGGGCCTATATATATATCTGCCTTATACGGCACGGCAAATGCAGCATTGATATTTTCGATTAAAATGGCTGAAAATGTACTGTTATTCTTGCCGTACCGTATAAGGCGGGTATATAGGCCCACCAACACCTTTTCATCTTTTTTTTTTTTCTGAGCAACAGAAAAATCTGTAATTTTTTTCTGATAATAAGAAGGCTTATTCCTACTTATAAACAAAATTTCAAGATTTTTGAAAATTATCATCCATTCCCCATTGCCCAGTGGTCATGTTCAGTGTCCTTAATTATTCCCTGCGTTTAATTTCCGTCCAGTTTCGCTACTGTCAAATGTTTTTAATTACGGCAAATTTAGAAAATAAATGAAATAATATAATAATGATATTTAATATTATGATAATAAATCAAATAATATAGTAATGATATTGAAAATTTAAGAATTTAATAGTGATTGTATCAAAATCAAACTATTTTTTTTTCTCAGACATGCAATGTGAATGAGTATATTTAAAAAAAACCGGCCACTCGTGCACCGAGGGTTCCATACAAACTTTCACTTCCGGTGTTTTCCGGGTTTCCGTTCCGGTTAAGTTAAGTTTGCACCTGATATCTATAGCGTTGCATACAAATGAGGTGCAAACTTAACGCAACCGGGTAGTTCAAATAGGTGTTTTGAAAATAAAAATAAAATGTATCTTTCGCATATTTATTTAATCACATTGTGAAAATTTCAAGATATAAAATTAAACTTAAACTTCGGAAATAAAGGGGGGCAGGTGGTGGTTTTTTTTCCACATTTTCCTTAATAATGGGAAACTTGAGCACAATATTATTATTTTTTAAATTGCCCGAAAATGTGCAAATCAAGCCCTTTCATATGATATCCTATTTGAACTAGTGGCAAGACTTTTAATTTTTGTCCCTCATATTGGTGGGGATAAATTGGGTATTTCCGAAAATCATTTTTTCTTCGAGGCAAAAATTCCGTTCTCTTTTTTTCCCGGTGGCATTTTTCTCCAGTCACCTATTTTCTTGGTGGTAATAATTCCGTTCCCATATTTTCCCAGTGACATTTGTAACCATTCTCATATTTCCAAGTCAAAACCGGATATCAAGTGGTCGAAAAATCCAAATATTACCTATTTCACCTTAAAGCAGGTCCGACTTGGCTAAGGTTAGGTACGACGACGAGCGTAGCGAGGAGGAGTGTTAGGTTGAGTTGTGACCCTAACGAGCGAGCGAAGCGAGCGAGCCGCGGATATCGAGTGGTCGAAAAATCCTAAGATTGCCTATTTCACCTTAAAGGCATGAAGCTTCTGACAAATAAATAAATTGGGCAAAATATGCGAATGGTTACAAATATCACTGGGAAAATATGGGAACGGAATTAAATGCCCATAGAAAATAAAATATTGGGAAAAAATGCCACCGGGAAAATAAGAGAACGGAATATTTGCCTTGAAGAAAAAATGTTTTTCGGAAAATATGAGCCACACTCATTTTATTATTATTATTTTATTTCATTTCATTGCGTGTTTGAGAGGAACATAATGAAATTTCATAAAGCATTGATGGCCTAGGCCGGCAATATGATTATTTATTTTAGTGTTTTGCACAAAATATATTATCTAAAGGTTAAAAAGTCTAACTTTCGAATACCTAGCTAATTTGTGTATGTTCGAGGATGTCTGCATATGTGTATATGTCTGTCTGTCTGTCTGTCGGTCGGTCGGCAGATCGGCCGGTTAGTCAGACGGCCGGGTGGACGGGCGGTGGGTCGGTCGGTCTGTGTGTCAGTATGTCTGTCTGTCAAGAGTTAACCTTTTCAGATGTATACGAGTATAACTATATTTCCTTGAATTTATTTGAGAGACTACTCATACCTCGGTACGAACAAGGACTCTTGTATCTCTAGACGTCCTCGTTAACACTCGACCTTCTATAACTACTCGCCCGGCAACTCTTTGCGGCCTCTGGGCATTACTATTAAGGATTTGTACGAAAATCGTAAAAAACGAGCTTCGCTATTTTTAAAGTGCATTTCTCCGCTTAGATCCAGTTGGAGCTTTAGATTTGTAAGAATATTCAGATAAGGTTATATTATGTTTACGTGTATGGTGTTTATTATTTCCTCGCATATTTAGAGAAAATCACTATACAAACTTCAGCGGAAAATTATACTCAACCAAGAATTGACCTTTTCCGACCTTTGCAATTAATGTACTATTTTTGAAAATGATCAGTAATCGTGTATAAATTATGCGTTGAATAATTTGTAAAGAACTGATACAAACAATTTGTTTTTACAGCCGCACTTAAATATTCATCGGATATTACCATAACAATAAACACGAGAATCGTTCATTGTTTATGCCTTAATGCACCCCTAAAATATTATGATACAACCGACACATCACATTCATTTTCCGTTCGGTGCTATTATTTTACCAGACTGTCGACATAACATCAATAAAATTGCCCATTTAGGAAATTGCCAAGTTTTTCACGGTTTTCTCTTTTATTCTCTAAACACGAACTGTGTGCCAAAAGAGTTTGTTACCAATTTTACTTTTGTTTTTAGGATGGCGGAGAAGCCGGAAACATTTAATGGGAAGTTTTTCTTTTCCCTGTTTTATTCAAAACAAAACTGTGATTATACGTCAAGGGAACTCTAAATCGAAAAGAAATAGCCTGTTTCAGTTGAATAAGAGTACTGGAGCAACAAGACTGCTTCGTCATTTCTCTCTCGAGCATGACAGGGATACGCAATGCGGTGTTGTCTGTAACTAATGAATGAAAACCTGTCTCTGTGGGCCCGGGAGTAGTGCTTAGGACTCAATAAATTATGTTTACAGCGGAACACGTGATCAGGGTGGAGGCGGCTTCATAATTATTTACTAACTCGGAGCGGGTTAGAATAATTATGTACTTAGGAAGTATAATTAAATTCGGTTCTGCTGAGCTAAAAGCTCTATTTTGTTAAGGTTTTGATTCGCATCAACAAAGCGACCGTCGTCGGCCGCAAATTGCAGACTCATTGTTTGCCACAAACAAACATTCGCGGGCCTCGTTTCCTTCCTCCACAAAGGAACTCCTTCTACGGCAAGCAAATCATTTTCATTTGTTTTTATTGTAAACTCCTCATACATTTGTTAAGTTCCCGCGGTTAATAATGCAGTTGAGAAAAGGGTTGGAAATATACCTATCTGCTCGTATTATATGATTTTTATTGATTATTCCTACTAGTAGTACCCATGCGATCTCGATTGTGTAATATCCTGCAGTTATATAGCTATACTCGGTAGTACAAGTGACTACGTAGGTCACTCGATAAATTTTGAGATAAAAAAAAAACTATCCAAGATATTAGTATTGTTTATTTTACATTTTTTCAAAATACTCTCCATTACTCTCTATACAAAGTTCCATTCGTCTGAACCAACTTTGGAAGCACTTTTGCCAGTCTTCATCAGATAGGTCCAAAATTGCTTCTTCATATGCAGCCATGGCTTCTTCAGCACTCGAAAAAAACTTCCCTTTTATTTTTTCTTTCACCACCGGGAACAAAAAGAAATCGCAGGGAGCTAAGTCAGGACTGTAGGATGGATGTGGTTTCTATACCAGCTTTCTCAATATACGCCTTTGTTCTGAGGGACGTATGTGAAGAGGCGTTATCGTGATGCAGCAAGATTCCCCGAAGGTCAGTTTTTGGTCTCGTCTCTCGCACTGCTTTGAAAACTTGCGGCAGTGCTACTGTAGTATACCAATCAGAGTTGACTGACCTTTAATTTTCCAGCATTGATGTTGATAAATGTCCGCCCCGTGAAAAGAAACTAGCTACCATTTTTTTGCCACGTTACGAGGTCTTTGTAGTTTTGTTGATAACTTTCCCTCTGAGAAGACCCATACTGACGATTTCCGCTTGTTTTCGGGGTAATATTGGTAAATCCATGTTTAGTCACCTGTAATTATTTCCGATACACGCCGCGATGTCCCGTTGTCGAATCGTAGACGCATCTCACGACACCAATCTACACGAGCCTGTTTCTCAGTATCGGAGAGCAAACGTGGTATCCAACGACAACAGAGCTTCCTTACTCCAAGATGTTGATGTATAATGATGATAACGCTCCCCGAACTGACACCTAAGATATTCTCTATGTCTTTGTATGTTATTCGTGGATCTTCTCGCACCAACATTTCAGTAGTCCACACGTTTTCTGCAGTTACTGCTGTTTGCGGGCAACCACCTAAAAACTGTTGCCCGTGAAGGAGCAGATTCTCCTAACGCTGACTGCAATCGTTGCAAACACAATTCTTCAGATAAACCAAATTTAAAATCATAAAATATATATAATAGCACGCAAATGTTCGCGGTTAAGCTCCATCGTTACAAAGAAAAAACGCGGGAACCGTTTTAGAAAAATTACTGTAACATATTCATTTTTTAAATTGGAGCGAATTGGCAACTTGTGTTCTATTTTTAATCAAATTTTCTTTTTAACCACTCACTTGCTTTCGGTAACTAGAGCTACAAACTTTTATAACCTACAAATTGCTTCCGGTAGCCAGAGCTACCAGATGACCTTTATACAATTTTTGATTCTTAATCTGTGAAGGGCAGTTTCGGAGTGGTTTAAATTATGACCGAAACATACCCAAATAAGATGGCAACGCAGAAAAAAATTGGCAGCCAACATGATAGAACAAACATATTTTTAAATAGCTGTCGTTCTCAACGTTGTGAAAAAGTAAAGTTGCGTAAACGTGCACAGTGTTTTAAAAATGCCGTCAGTATTCAAATTTATATTTTACTATTAAAGATAGACATCAAACAGTGTTCAGTGTTTTTCCAACTATCAGATTATGAATTACAATCTCACTTCAAAGTAGTTAAGACAGAGATTTTTTCGGTGACTTGCGATGGAAATGGCCAACATTTTTAAGAATAAAGAATATTTCTCGTAATTATCTAGTCATTAAAACAGTTTAAGTATTAAGTTTCATAAATAAACATTAAATCATTAACATCTATGACTTATTTACACAGGATTAGTGAATAAAACAAGTAACGGTCCATGTAAATACGGGTACGGGTGGTGGTAGCTGCAGCTACCAAAAGCAATTTAGCCAATTACTCGCTTTGACGTTGTAAGGCATGGGAGCACACCTGAAGCGCTGCAATCGCGTTTGGTACATTTTGTGATTTGTTCCTAATAACAGGTAAAGACTCGAACATAAAGTAAATGAAAAGTAGCTAAAAACATTTGCAAATATTACGTTGTTTATATTAAACTATTTATGGACCGTAACACTTAAAATAACGTATACTCAATTTCTAAAACACAGCATAGACCTGGCGGCGCCCGTTGTGTTCGACCCTAACGGGGCGCCATGTTCGGCAGTTGCCCCGGTAACATGGCACTTTATTAGTTTTTTGCGTAACGGCTTTGTTTATTTACCTTAAAATCAGTGTGATTCTATGTATTAATGGTTTTCTTTGTGTGATTGTGGTTTCCTAGGTACAGACTGTGATTTATAATGTGTTTGTGGCGTGTGATATTGTGGTTTTAAGGGTTTTTGGTTCGGCTGAAAACCAAAACTTCGTTGGTACGTACATAATTTTTGTTATTTAGACTCCTAGAACCGCAATCAACGTTATTATTGAAAAATATATCCATTTTTATTTATGATTACTAGTTGCTTGTTCTAATTAGAACTATATTTTGGTTCTTGAGTTTTTAAATTAGCCACAAATAAATCACGAATCAAAGAAAAAATATCGCCCCGTCTTGCGTTAGATATCTAAAAATGAAATGATATTTACTATACAATTTTATTTGAACAGTTATACAATATTTGGCATTAAATGAAAGAACAACTAATCTTCTTTTTTTTTCATGTAACAAAAAGGATGTTATCACTTTAGTTTTTTTTTTCTAAAAATATATTTCTGCTTGATTTCGTCAACTTTATTAGTGTGTCAGTTTTACGCATTTTTCATAATTATTTTTAATGTAGTAATCCATAAAATAAGTAACACCATCAGATTGTTTGTTCCATTGGCTTTTTTGTGAAAAAAAAACATAGCAAATGATTCAGTAGAAACCAAGTTATGATTTTTTCAATAAAACACGGCATCTCGCGGAAATTTGCACAAAAAGACAGAGCAATATAGGCCACCATTTTTAAAATCCAAAAGCAAGTGAGTGGTTAAAAACATATATTCAGGTGCGTTCCATTTTCGAGTTTCGAGCATCTCAAAACTTATCGAGTGACCTACGTATTTGAAAAGATTCTGATCAAAGCTACGTCTTCGTCCTCGTGGTCATTACCATCAAATGGGATTATACCCACTGGTATGGAGTAATTGTGAATACAAAAATGTCCGATGTGGGAAAATCCATCGTCAAATTTGCGTGACCACAAAATACCAATTTCCGTCCTTCATTTAACTATAGGACACTAATTGTCAAACAGGAAATAATAAATCGACAGTTAATATGACCGATACTCACGATCACGAAATCGACGAAAAGCTCACATTTTTTGTACCCTATCCTGTTCAAATATGCTTTCATAGAGCTTACTTAATTATAGTTATAATGAACTGCTGTGTACCAGTGACGTAGCTACCCAAGGGCTAGTCGGGACCGTCCCCGAGGTCCCCAAGCTCAGGAGGCTCTCGGACCCTGACCATCAAATCACTTATTGAACTAGCTAAAATTCTCCCACATTTGAATGTTCTAGAAAACGGCCCCCATTTTTTTGTACCATGGCCTTTGGTTACCTACCTACACCTCGGCTGTGTACTATTTTCGTATTTTTAGCTACACTTACCAAATAAGTTAAGCGTTAGTCTTAAACGATATCATAATAATGGTATTTTTTTTACTATACACTCAATGGAAAGAAGGGTAAACTAAATATTGATTTCCAATAGCAAATATGCGTGAATTTGTATTGTTGTTTTAATGAAAGCTCATTCATGTAACAAACAGTTGAAAAAATGGTTTTCGAATAATTAGATGGCTACATTTCGGTTAATTTTAATCGAAATAATATTTCGGCTATATTATAGCCATCTAACATCAGATAAACAGACAAAAATCACGCATGTACGCTATTGTCTCAATGCGACGGACATATTTAAATATTTTGGCCACATCATGATTAATATTACTCATTTGGAAAAATCAATCATCAGGAATACGTACACGGAGGTGTGTCGTGGAACACGGTGGCTTCATTGCTCCTATATATAATATAACATATATATACATAGCTCCGGTCAAGTGCGAGTCGAGCTCCTCGCTACTCCATACAGGATATCACTTGACATGATTTAGCTCTTCTAGTTTCGACGACCGGTTTAGCTCAGTGGGAGTAAAGCTGCCTGCGAAGCTGAAAGTCCGGGGTTCAAATCCCGACGAGGGCAAATATTTGTGTGATGAGCATAAATATTGATTCCTGAGTCTTGAATGTTTTCTGTGTATATAAGGAAATTTATCTATTGAATATATCGTCGTCTAGTACTCATCACACAAGCCTTATTGAGCTTACCGTGGGACTAGTTCGATTTGTGTATAATTTTATTGTCCTGTCATATTTATTTATTTTATTTATTCATGATTCACCTTAAAATTATTCTTGGTGGTTCCTCCTTGTTAACTACAATAAAGGTATCGTAGGGATGTTAGCGTAGCGTATACAGTACAATGTGTATATTTTATACATTCATATATTCTTACTAACGATAGCTTTAACTAATGTTAACAGTTTTATAAAAAAAAATTAACAATTACTCTTAATTATTGTTATACATTTTTTAGATCAGCAATCTAATGCAAATGCAAATACGTCGAACTTGCTTGACATCACAGAACAGAAAAAAACAGTAGAAGCCTAAAGTAGGCGTGGCACGTGTGCCATCGATAGGCACTGCAGTGCTCAACCGCGCTCAGTACGCCGCCGCCGCCATAGAGTATATTGAATGTATATTAATAGACTCGTCAGTCAACGATCTCGAATACAGCGCCATCTATTGATGTGTGGCGAAATTATTCAAAAGTAATATATAACCATACCTATACGTAATAGCATCATATAGCATGGCATGATTTAACTGCCCCGCCGATGAGAAGTCAATTCCGAAACCTGCCACCCCAATACATCCTATATAATAACCTTAAATCATTTTAGATTATAAAATGTATTCAGACGACAGGCATCAGAATTGACTTCTCACCAGGCAGTGGGGCACTATTTCATAACGCCTTCTTTAGATCTCGTGGTATAAATCTTAAATAAAGCGTTACAAAATCTAGATAGATGCTAGGAGGGAAATAAAAATCCGAATTTCAGGAAGGTGTAGTTTTATTTCTTTATACAAAGTACTTGAAAGCATACAATTGCACAGGTTCTTTCCTGTCGTAGTCGCTTCTTTTACCTTTTAATAGTTTGTAGGCCTTTTTGTCCGCCGACATTTTCGTCGCAACGCAAATCCAAATCAGAGGCAGATCGGTGTCCAGAAACAAAACAGAGTTCAGATGTAACGAGGAGGGGTCGTAGAGTCCAGGAATAGCCACGTCCTCGTGTAGACATTTTAATAAAACGTAGAGAAGACTTTCACGGTCACGAAAATAAATTGAAGCGAGTTTGAAAACGAAATTTTACAAAATTTGACATTTACAATGACAAAACAACAGCGTTCCGTTTGCGAGAATAATTGACATTGTCGTCACTGTTTATTTTACAATTTAATACCTTAAGTATATAATATTATTGCAAATATCAATAAATTGTAGTCATAAGTGACGATTACTCACTTTGTTAAATATTTCGAATTGTTTACCAGGAATTTAAAGAATAAGTTCAGAAAATATATTCTATTTATTTTGCATAGAACTAAACGTAAAAGACACATCCGCCTAGAGTCGCTATGACAAAAATCCTGTTAGTAATACCATATAAAACAAAAAATGTATTACAGTTTTAATTTTAGCTCCATCTGTTGTTAAGTGGTGAAGTAATATTATTTCCGCTGAACCTACTACTTTGTTCTAACTGAAAACAGTGTGGCTGCCGCTTATGCGTGACAGACGCACAAGCAATTTTCAAAAAGTTTTAAAAACACGAGCAAATATGCCGTATTGCTGTAAATTATGGTGTAAAACTAGGTTTAAATGTTTTGAATTTGAAAACCGTGTTTAGAACAAGCGGTTCACGATCCTCTTAATACAATATTTTTAAAATCCTTCGAATGCAGTTTTTTTCTTTAAAAAAACGGAATGTTTCCTTTTAGCGATATTTGCTGTCTCCACTATTTAAAGTACTTTCCCTTCAGGTGGTATTAACAACTTCCACCCGGTAAACTTACCTATATCTTACTTAGTCAACGCATTGTCCATATGGAGCCAGGCCAGTCTTATCGATATTGATGTTATAAAAACAGTATTGCACATCCCTAAATACTTCTTAGTTTAGCTACTCGACGCTAGATGCCTTTAAGTAATATCTCTTGCAATTAGTGTCTCTATTCGACGTCAAGTGGCGTTCTGCCCTAATAACCAAAACATCATATTTGCCATATAAAGTGTATGAAACATATGGTTATTTTTCCTGGTAGGGCGCGTTGGTCTCTCAGTCAAGTCATAATAATCGAATTCGATTTGTTGTAAGTCCTGAAACGTATGCTCGAATTCGGATATTATACCATAGGTTTTAATTATATTACAAACTCGAAGTTTTTTACTTCGTTTTGCACAATAAACGTTGACCAATCAGCTTGAAGATTTATCTGTATGTATTTTTGTCATAGTGTGCGTTTTGGCGACATCGGTTCTCTGATTAAACGGGTCGTACGCCGCTTCCCTTGTTTTTATTATTCCGTGTTTGACATCTACTTCAATCAAATGTCAGCAATGTCGATGATAGGTCTTACCGTTACATTGCGCGCCGAATTTAATTTGTATGAAAATAAAATGAATGAATGAATTAATGAAAATTATTTATTATTTAAGTTTTTAACAAAATATATCAAATTATGTTCATGAATTTATAATTTCTGCCCTTAACATGTATAGCTTAGCTTAGTATCTTATTTATCGAAATTAATTTAAATAAGGATACACTTAATTGGCAATAGTTAGAGTTTTTATCAGTAAATATTTAATTTTATTGCTCTCAAAAAGAAGGGTAACATTTATAATCATATAACTGTATGTGTATTTATATACTCATGCAAAATTATTTTCCGAAAGACGATAAGATACGACACAATCGACTATGTTCTAATGTAAGAACTCGATACAGTTGATGGTGCAAATCACATACCCGTGGTTATCCAGTGTAGACGGCGTTTCTGAGGCTTAATTGTCCCCAGCATATTCAAGCTACTAGCGAAATGAACGAGCCCGGCTTACCATACGCTTTCGCCTAAAAATACTTTACCGGATGCAGCCCCAACATACACTTGACGCTATTTAAGTGATTTTGCACTTCTTCAATTTACAGTTATACGACTTTTGATAGGAATAGTGGCTATTAATAAAATTACGATAAATACGGACTAACTTGGTCGGTGCTCAATAGAAAGTGTAAATAATATGGCTACAGGAAATAGTGAGCCGGAAAGTGTTACAATGGTACTAACGAAATTTCAATGGGGCAAGGTAAGAACCATAAAAAGCCGGCAAAATGCGAGTTGTACTCGCGCACCGAGGGTTTCGTACAAAATTTACGCTAAAAACGGCCGTATCTACGAAAATCCAGTTTTAGCAGAGCCCTACTCCTAGCCAACAAGTACGCGGTGTGGATCTTTTTTTATATTACTTACTGATATAGATAGATAGATATAAAGAAATAAGATTTATTTCGTGGGTTGTACCACCTTCATACTAAATTTCCTTTTGGAAGTACCCTATTCTCATGGACAGCAATTTGTATGGAAACACCTTTTTTAATGACTGTATCTTTGGATTACGTTGACTTAGAAGCCTGTTTTTTTACAGCATAAAGGGCACCCTAGGCATTAATATTTCATACTAATTTCAATTTGATACCTCCACGTGTTCCTGAGTAAAAGGATATTGACAGACAGCCGGACAACAAAGTGATTCTAAAAGGTCTCCGTTCTATTCTTTTGAGGTTCGGAACCCTAAAAAGTACTTTACATTCATTGAAGGCGAAAGTTGAACATGTATAAATCAAGAAAAATGACGCACACTAGTGTCGGAAAACAAGATTCGCTTTAGATCGCTGAGCCATTGAGAGTATTTGTAAGTATAACTGTATATGGCATATACCTATTTATACATTTTCAAATGTGCTCGAATATATTTATTTTGGACTCGTCATGATTGACATTACTGATTTGTAAACATCAATCATCGGGAATACGTACACGGATGTATGTCAAGGCACTCGCTGGCCTCATTGCTTCCACAGATTGCTCCTAAACCTGCGGTCAAGTGCGAATCGAGCTTCTCGCTACTACATACTCGATATGACGATATCGTTTGACATGATTCGCCCTGTCGTATAGCGTATTGAATGTCCTAATTTATCCAATTTGCTTTGATAAGTTGAGAAATTCAGTTCAATAATCATTAATTTAAATACAACTTTATACATTACTCAGGCGCCAAGTTAACTTATTCAGTAAATAATTTTATTGATCACAGAAAGAAAGGTAAACGATGTAATCATATGACTGTGTGTTTCAATTATATATCTTACAGTCTTAAGCCCTCTGTAACAGACTCAGAAGAAAGAGGTAAATCGTCGAATCCGGCTGGGCTGGGCTGCGTTTAGAGGCTGCGCAATGTAGTACTATAGAGACTCTCTCAGCTGTATACTTCCAAATCAACAAAAAATACCATATGACTATCGAACCAGTTCACGAATAACTACAAAATTTAAAAATTTAAAACCCCCCGACACAAATTAACATAACAACAAAATGTTGAGTTCCTAGCTTCAATATTGGCTGAGATCCGGTCACTTGTTCCACTAAAAGCTGAATATCTCAGAGACGAGTGCTGCGATTTTCATCAAACAAACCTAAGAACACTCGGGATAAAATAATCTATGACATGAAAAAAAACACACTCAAATCGGTCCATCAGTATGGGCGCTACGATGCCACAGACAGATACACAGAGTCACGTTAAACTTATAACACCCCTCTTTGTTGTCGGGGGTTAAATTTATGAGAATCGGTTGAGAAATGCGACTTTTAGAGGAACACAGCCGGACAACCCATGGACAGGCAAACATACGAAAGCATTTTAGAACGTCCCCATATTGTTCAATAGAAATGCTACCTGCAAACCACTCCATCAAAACCATAACTTTGATCCCGATGTCCAATTTATACGTCTGGGCACCAGTTTGTAATAACCAGCGTTAGACGACTGAAGTAAGATATCACCTCAAATATTTGCGGATGTTTGAGTGTGATGTGTTCCAACAATGTTAATTGAGCCGCCCGAACCGATCCGGGTATCGGCTATCGGCGATAATGGTCGGCCACTATGAGACTTGTCTTCGAGCTAGGATAATAAAGTAGGTAAATTAAGTGTTCTAAAGCAGTTTGCATGATGCTTATAAGCTTTTGTGAGCCGAGACGAACACTTTTTAGACAAATAATTTTGTTTGGATATGAGTTACAACATATAACTCATATACTTACTCAAAATTGTTTTAATGCCATGAATAGTATTTCCAAATCATACGTTTCAGCATGAATGTGCGGGTCGCAGAGTTAGAGGCTCTCTCCCTAAATGAGCTGTGGAAACTTTTTAGAAGTGACAATTGTGTATCTGTATAAAGGTGTATCTGTCTGTGGCATCGTAGCTTCTAAACGGAACAACTGATTGAGTGTGAACCGTGACTTGGTAAAGAGTGTTAATTTTTTTTTCTGGGTGCTACTTTTTTATCGGTTCAACGATTAGTTATATACAGTTATATACAAACCCATAGGAAGTCCCATTATTCTCCCTATTTTAGGATTTTTGACAGCGCTTGAAGAAAAATTATGAGTTACTGTAATTGCTTCGGATTTACCTATACATATACATGCACACTTGATAAAGTAAAGTGATGATATAATAACCGCCAGATAATCTTTATTGTTCGGCAGTTCAGAGGCTTTCAAATGGTCTGAAAGTTTAAGTTGTTGCGGCGGCGGTTTTATTTGCGAACTTTGGCGTTTTGCACGAGCGGGAGCATAATGCATTTGAGTAAGCATGCTTCACTTCTTAACTTGTAGATATTCAATTAATACCAAAATAAACCCACGATACATGGTAAACGCAAAGAAAATGGATACACAATGTAAAATTTTTCAACATAAATCATACCTGCTCTGTATATTCTTGATATATTATTTACAATATTATTAAATTACTATCGCCTTACAAAGACTTGGTGTGCGCCGTCCTGTGTGTCTTCTTTTATATTTATTTTTATATACAGACAATGGTAAATTGCAATCAAGCAAAATAACGCTACAAAAATCATCATAATTCCTAGGTCTGCTAGTAAAAACGAACTTAAATAATATGGGGCTCAGGCCAGTAAGCGTTAACTTTAACACTATCGTCATCTCCGGGTGCACCAGCGCCCGACCGATTGAGAGTCGAAGTGGTCGCCATGGCCGAGAACGGTCGGAAAGAGTAGTAGTAGTATATAAGTAAACATGACGAATAGTGGTTCATTGACGAAAACCAATTTACATACCCTACCTAAGAAGTGTAATACCTATGTAAACGACAAAGTTCGGTTTGAAATAAAACACACGCGGTGCACCACCCAATTCCCCATCGCAGTCGGAATAGCCTCGGGTGTTCTGTTCTCGCCTACATAATATTTCATCATACGGCCACTAGATAATTTCCAAATGTAATAATTCGACCTCATGGTTATCGAATACATAAAATTCAGGTCGCATTCTGCCTTAATAATACCACTACCCCCCGGAGTCTAAGATATTCCCAATTGCTTCAAAAAAACATATTTAGACATGCATCCTACAGATACCACAACCCTATAAAGATCAATTCTAAATCTCATTTGAGCAAGACGAGGGTCTTATTATTTGTTGACTTATGTAAATTGTTAGGAAAATACTCAATAAGCGGCATCTAATACGTTGTAATCGTTCTACCGCGAGACGGAGGCCGAGTCCGGACGGGAGGGCTAAGAACAACAACCCGCCCCGTTCGGATGATACTCGTTTAGATCGGCAGTTAGGGTGAACCGCAAGCAATTTAACTGTCTACTTTTCAGGGGTCAATGTCCGCTGATGGAGTACTAACTAAGCGCTCAGCGCTCAGACATTTGTTAAAGTCATTGTTTGACAATAGCTTTGTCAAAGTGTTGTTTTAGCGACACTAAGCCCAGTATTATTGAGCACGAAGGGTTAGTTTAATGTTAAATATAGATTAAGACGTTTGTCAAATTCTTGTTTAATTACCATTCATTTTTGTGCAAATTATATTAGAGTAACTGCTTTCGATGTAATCTTCGTTAGTAATGCTATATTTACGGCGCCTAGTCATCGGTACGATTTTTTTTATAAGAAGACATGAAGAAATAAATTGTTTTTGCCCTTCTGTAATAATGGTGATTTGGTAGTGCAAATTTTCCCTCGCAAACAAGAGTGTTAAATCTGTTCGCGGCGTTGTATCTCAGTATGAGAACTAACTTTTAATTACTATGTCACCTAGCCACCCAACATTCGCTGCCTTGGTGGCAAAAACCTCAATGCCCTGCCCTCTAGACTTAATATTCCATCGACAGCCTACCTTGGCGCTGGCTAATGTATATAAAGGACGTTAGATGCATCAGGGCACGCTGAGATTGAACGACGGGCGGTTAACCGTTTATAACACCCTGTCAGGCCTAAAAATGATCAATGGTCCAGCTAATCGACCGGCGAAGTGCGCTCACCGCAAATTACTATCTGCCATTCAAACCTGCGCCTTATCTTAAAATTGGTTCATGATGACAAGTTCAATTGGGCCATGGGGTTGGACCCTGTGGGGACAGCCACGTGAAGTGCGGGCGTATGCGAGTGTACATAATCTTTCCTAATCCCTATCTTTAGTACTATACACATATTATACACGTGTGTGTTTGTAGGTTTCTGTTACCGTATTGTAACCACGCAACGGAGCAATAAATTATGTGATGTATAGAGTTGAATTATAAACCGAATAATTACAGAGTACGTTTTAGAATGAAAATCCGTGGTTCTTCGAGGATAAGTAAACAAAATTCTAGAGAATTATTCAGTATTAGTAAAACTCTGAAAATTTCCAACCCTAGCCATGATGTCACTTATTCGTATAACAATTATCTATTATTAGATATCATATTTGCACTAAGTATATGTTTTCTATACAAAAGGCTTCTTTAAGGAAAGAAAGAAAAAACATTTATTTTCGTAAACCAAATATATGACATATTTTAATATTAAATAATATAAACCTCACAAAAGGAAGCTCCACAAACTGCTCTTTGGTAACAGAAATAATTAAACTCATCGGAAACGGGAAAACCAAAAATGAAAATAATGGAAAAATGTAAGCCATCATTGCCATCTACCCGATTCAGCTTTTAATAATATTGATTTATCCCCATGAACGAAGTCCTTTAATTATAAACATTTATATCCACGGGGTGCTTCAGTGACTAATGAACAAAATAATTGGATTCTTCTCTTAATTCGACGGAATTTTCTAATTTAAATAAATTGTCTTAGATATCGAGTCGCCGTTTCGATAACACTTCTATTTACGATTTCATTAAGAGGAATTTAAAAGGTACTTAACGAAAACACACCAAGTAGCATGCGCTCAGGGCAGGCGATTAAAGATTGGCGCAGTTTTTCACTCAGATAGAGCTGTGAACTTCAATTACATTATATGGGTTAGTGGATAACGGAACTTACGGTTCTCTTTCCTGTTTAAAATGTGATTTCGATTGAGCCATTTTCAGCAAACTTTAAACAACTTTTTAAAAAGGTTTTCAATTAATGTCGTTTATATTATTAAATATTAATATTATTAAAGTTATTTTGATCTAAACTACGCTGGCTATATTTAATTTTATCATCCAACAATCTTCTATTTTTCCGGACTATGTCAATCTTTGGTTAATACAGATGTAAAGGGAGACAAATCAACAAAAGCACTTAGAATTTTATTTTGTTTTCATAAACAACTAATTATAACTTATTGTTACCGTATATGATATACAGGGTGTTTGGTAACAGGATGCAAAGTTGAAAGGAGGTGACAGCTTAGGCCATTTAAAACATTTTAAGCGATATATATTAAGTTTACAGATTTTTCTGGGAAAACTCCAAAATTTCAGACTACATCGACAATAGTACTTTTTTACTGTAGGTAGCATATTTTTGTATTTTTTTTGTATTGTGTAATGTCTATCGTACACTATAAAAGTTATTTGCAACATCTGTGTCTAAAGAAAAAAAAACTACAGCGATTTAAAAATTAAATAACACGAAAACAAAAATGATTTAACTGTTTTCTAAGGACGATAAAAAAAAAACTAAAATAGCCCCGGTTATTCAAACCATTTAAAAAACATGCTTGGCTATTGCCCTTTCATTTAAGCTATCAAGCACGACTGTAGCTATCGTATCTTTAAAAATAAGCCACTTAAACCAACTAGAGAGCTAAAATGTTTCACTCTACTTGTGATACTTGTGACGAATCTAATTATGATTTTGTAATAAAACATGGTTCTTAATACTAAGTTGGCGTTTGCCTGACATTTGAAATGTTTTGAAAGGGTGAAGTGCAATGGACAAAACTGTCACATGCAATTTTAATAAACAAAGGTTCGCGGTGGTGTGAAACATAAGGGACCGATAGCGGCGGGCGGCGTTTAACAAAGATGACTCAGCCGTTTTACCTTTGAAAATAAGCTACCTGAACTGATAAGAGGGAATTTGTATTTCTTTTTACTTACGACGAAATCAAACAAAAGCACAAAAGTTAAGTTATTTATTTCCACACTTAATTTAAAAACAAGAAACAATCATCGATCGTTTTCAGAATGGACCCGCCGTTTCGAATACAAGCACGAGCCCGTCTTCTTATTTCCGTGGTGGTTGTTCCGAGAGGCATTTCTTCCCTCATGGTTTCGAACGCTGCTTGGATCCTCTCTCTCAACTCTTCTACGGTATTAATTTCCTCTTCTGTGTAAACTAGCTCCTTAGCCCGGCCCCAAACGAAAAAATCAAGCGGAGTTAAATCGGGTGACCGAGCGGGCCAAGGCATTCGTCCGCCTCTGCCGATCCAACCGTCAGGGAAACAGTTATTTAGGTGTTCCCTTACAGCCAGGGAGTAATGGGCGGGACAACCGTTGTGCTGGAATGTCACAGCACCGGGCAGCTGGTCCTCGTCAATCAGCCCGGGCAAATCGTTTTGAAGAAATTCCAAATAATTTATACCATTTAAATTATCTGGCAAAAAATGTGGCCCAATAAGGACTCTGCTGATTATTCCAGCCCACACGTTGAGGGAAAACCTTCTTTGGAAGGACTTTTGCTTTTTCCAATGTGGATGATTGTTTTTATCAGCCCATTGGTGAAGGTTGTGAAAATTCGTGATCCCTTCCTGGGAAAATTTGGATTCATCGGTCCAAAGAATACTTCTTCTCTTCGATGTCAGCATTGAGTAAAAATCGGCAGAAGTCTACTCGACGTGCAGGGTCTTCTTCCTCCAGTCCTTGAACTCCGGTGCCGTGAAAAGGATATTTTCCCTCGCGATGCATGGTACTCCATACTTTCCATATGGATATGTCAAGATTACGAGCTACCACTCTGACGCTCGTAGTCGGATCCTCTGCAAATGCCCGAACAACATCGTCCTCGAAATCAGGGCGATTACGTCCTGGGTTCCCTCCACGTTGCCCAGCAATTCCATTTTCACGTAGTCTTCGGAATGAGGTGTAAAACACTCTCACATTAGGCAACCTCTGGTTTGGAAAACGCTCCTGGTATAACCGTCGAGCCATTGCTCCATTACCGTCAGCTCTGCAGTTCATGTAGACAATGTCGGCGTATTCTTCGTTCGTTTACTCCATGTTTACAACGAAGGAATCGTAATTACACGTGAAGGAGCGCCTACGGCAGCTACAACTTGACACGGTACATTTTGAATGACAGAGGGAATAAAAACACAATGAACGTCTAACCGCAACTGAAGCTGTAATTAGACTAAATTAGTAGTTTTTGCATAAACACGCAAGTAGCAAATCAGTTTATCTTTAACAATAAAGCATAATAAAACGGCTTGAGTCATCTGTTAAACGCCGCCCGCCTCTATCGGTCCCTTTTGTTTCACACCACCGCGAACCTTTGTTTATTAAAATTGCATGTGACAGTTTTGTCCACTGCACTTCACCCTTTCAAAACATTTCAAATGTCAGGTAAACACCAACTTAGTATTAAGAACCAATGTTTTATTACAAAATCATAATTAGATTCGTCACAAGTATCACAGGTAGAGTGAAACATTTTACCTCTCTAGTTGGTTTAAGTGGCTTATTTTTAAAGATACGATAGCTACAGTCGTGCTTGATAGCTTAAATGAAAGGGCAATAGCCAAACATGTTTCTTAAATGGTTTGAATAACCGGAGCTATTTTAGTTTTTTTTTACCGTCCTTAGAAAACACTAAAATCATTTTTTTTTTTATTGTATTTTATTTTTAAATCGCTGTAGTTTTTTTGCTTTAGACACAGATGTTTCAAATAACTTTTATGGTCTACGATTGACATTTCACAATACAAAGTTTTCCCAGAAAAATCTTAAAACTTAAATAAAAAAAACTAATAACATTTGCCTAACACATATATCGCTTAAAATGTTCTAAATGGCCTAAGCTATCACCTCCTTTCAACTTTGCATCCTGTTACCAAACACCCTGTATAAATGTAAACTACTATTGGACTTTTTGGCCGAGCTTATGTTAAATCCTGAACCCATATTGGTATAAAAAGTGCTTAAAACCATTCAATCTAAAATAGGCTCATACTTTTTGGATAACTTGAGATAAAAGGTATAGAGCATTTCACCGTGTGCCGCATGGTGCCTAAAAAGCGAGAGAGAGCAAAATCAACAAGACTACAGGCTTTAAAGGGAGGCCAAATTCGTGAAATAGCTCTATCGAGTTTTAGCACCGATGGGAGAGTTGACACGTTGCCCGGCGCCCGGCGGAAGTTTTTTTGCCGCTGAAACAACGGTCAATGCCTGCCTTCTTAATAAGAAATATAGCTAGCTACAGATATAGCTTTTGCGGTCGCTTGTTATATATTTATTTAATATTTATTGCAAGAAATAAACAAACACAAACAAATGACGAACTGAATATTATAGGGCATAGGGTAGGGCTCCACCAGTGAATCTTAAATATGAAACGTAGTACAATACAATTACTTCGAGTTTCTCGCTCGGCATTCGTCGATTTTTCTTAGAACAGATCGGCCGTACAAATTACACGGTATACATTGCTGCATGCATATTCACAACAGTAAAATACACCTAACAGTCGGCAATGTACATATTGTACATCATCGGGCAAAATGACATTTCGGGCGGTAGACTAATAAAAAACACAGAATCATAACAATAGTAATCGTAAATTATTGCTCTAATGCATTTGTTTACTTCGTTTACAGTTTTGTTTAGTAAAATAAGTGACTAATACACATCAATTTTTTACTTATTGTAAAAAAATTATGTGTATTAGTCACTTTTTTTTTAATTAAAATTATCACATCATTTCATAAAATGTAGTTTATATTTCTATTGAACAACGCTTCACTTCACCTCTTTTGTCGCTCAGATGAAACCCCTAAAAATTGGGAAAACCGGAAAGTCGAATTTTTCACTGGCAACGGGATAAAGTAGAAATTCTGGCGATATTTCTAATTGCCCTCGGGCGACGTCGCTGGACGTTAGTGAAAGACAACGGACCAATGGATCGGCCCGAATACCTATTACACCGTGTGAATGCGGTAACGGTTTGCCTTTCAGTATTCTAGGCTGTGAAACATGCATAGATAGATTGAGTCTGTTTTTTTTTACCTTTGAAGGTATGGACACTTTAATTCTAATACTATGCGTTTTCGACGTTTTATGATTATTCTTACAAAACATTTGACAAATTTTATCGCATAACATCGAATGCAGTTACTTATTACTACATGTCATTTGCATGCCTACAACCACAGAACAAGAGAATCTGAAAATGTGACAAAACATTTTAACATCTTGCTTTTCATAATAACATCATACATTTTCATGGGCTCAAACTTATGACTTCGCGCGCACTTCAGAAAACTGCTCGGTCAGTAATCGGGTAATTTTAATTAAAATTCAGTGCTACTCAAATTTGAGGCCACTACATAAAAAATAAGGAACCGAATTATGCAAATAACTAATCAGAATTCAGAATATATTTACTGTTTCTAACGCGTTTTCCGTACCAAAAGTACGAATGGGCTCTTAATATTAAAATTACTGAAATCGGATCTTCATTTTGTTAAATGTTGAGATTTAAGAAATATTTGGAAATATGGGATTTTTTTAAATAAAATATATGTAAAAATCACACAACGTAAAAATAAACTATTTCAACATTCTAAGTCCACGTGATAGATAAACTTAATGTTTCTTTTGGTGATATTTTTACTATGCGGCATAATTAAATTATTCTTTCGATGTTTTTTTTTATTTTTAAGCATTCTTAGCTGTCCATGCTACCCCAAGATTACGAATATTTCCCAAAATATATGTTTGATCTTTGCTCGATATTTATTTATGTCAGTAGCATACTGCATCAGACAAATGGATGACATTATGCAATGATAATACAATCACTACGTTACTCATAAGTTCATAACGTCCGTTGCCATTTCGTCAGGAGAGACAGGACTACTATAGAAGCAACGAATCAGCAACTTGGCAATATTTGTATGAAATAGACAGCAAAAGCCATTAAAAGCATAGCACATTTAATACAATCCCGTGAACAGTTTTTCTCTGTATCTGTCTGTCTGTGTTGATTAGTGATCTAAAATTGTTTACTTTTAATGGTAATTCTTGTTTGAAAAATCAATAAATTGCGATATGCGGCAAAACAAAAATTAAAGTAAGTAGGTAACGAAAATACATATTTTGACATGAATTCTACTCAACGTTAATCATCCGTGGCTTAAGTCTGAGTGATCCGGAATAAGTTTAAGTTGAACTGGGTCGCAGCTGAACACTCATCGAATTAGGATTCGACGCATTATATTTCGCCGCATTATTCTTTTCGGTTTGACAAGGTATCCGTATTGGCGAGGGAAAAGATATTTATTCCCGGAAAAGTAAGCGAGGCCATTGAAATAACTCGACATCCGAATTTGAATCGTAATGGTGGAACACCCCAGTTGAAAACAGTGTTAGGTGCTGTGTTGGGGAGTGTGAGCGCGGCTTTAGAGTTTGACGTAGTCGGTGTCGTGTGCAATCCTACCATTGACACTATAAATGACAATTGAAACGAGGGTAGTTAGGCGCGCAGTACGGAGCGAGCAGCGTCGGTGTCCACTCGTCAATCATGACTAATTAAGGTCCTCGCAATGGACCGAAGCATGTCGAGCAGTACTCTGCTTTTACGACGTGAGTGACCGCTAATTTAATCTAAATATGAATTCTACTCCTTGAAATACAGCCCATGTGAAGATATTTACTATACTATAAGATAGTTATTCAACGCGTTGGTTCTTACTCTTATATTTACTTTACTTAGATATGTTTGCACTTTGCACCTCACTGTCTCTTTTTTACTCGAATGATAAAGTAAGGAATCTTCTTTTTGAAGCCATATTTACACATAGTCATAAATACGCCGGATTTTCATTTGGCTGACTTAATCCTCTAGCAACAAAAATGATAGATTCCTTGCGGTAAGTTTAATTAAGTTGCTTATGCTGAAACAAGTTACCAAAACTAGTTAGTAACTAAATAATTAAAGTTGTGCCAAGTTATGGCGATGTAAGCGAATGAATTCTCCGGGGAGCTGGTCTTGTAGTCCCCTTTTAGTGCAAGGTTACATCATAATCAAGTTTCATTTATACGGCAGAATGAGGAAAACATTATTTTTACGTGACATTTTATAGGAGGTCTTATAGATTATGATACGAGCTCTCGTCATGAGAAGGCTCCATTTGGTTGTCTACTCACCCGTAAATTCAGTTAAGAAATAATAAAAATAATAAACGAAAGAGCATTTTACTGAACTATAAACTGAAATGATTTCGCTTTTCCTTTATAGACTTTATTATATTTTATACCTACTTGATAAAAAAAGTCACAAAGTAATAATCATTACGCAGCAAAAAACAGAATTGTTTACATAAAAATTTCTCATACAATGTACTGTAAGAAAGGCTAAACTTGACAAATTAGTTCCTTAGTTAGTGTGTGCTCTTGTTAGCCCGTGAATGTGTTTGGAGATATGCATCAACTTTTGTATGGAGAAGCTACCGGCCCATTCAACCGTAAGTAGTCTAAGTAACATCACATATAACTGCAAGTTTTATTCACGTTACAATTGTATTAAGACGAATGAACCAAAGGAAGCAATTGTGCAAAGTTGTAGCAAGTAACAAAGCGGGTACCGTCACAGGTGCTCTGTTGTTTGTTTCACTACATTACATTACAATGGCGGCTAGTGGACACAATACAAGTGAATGTTATTGTTACAACGCCGCATGACTTAGGTATACATTCAAAATAATATTTCTTGCGGACTTATTTTATTTCGTCACCTGCGAATAATAATAATATAATGAATGCCATGTAACTTTAATTTTAATTTAATGAAGTGACTTGTAAAATCTAGACATATTTTATCAATAAATGAGTATGAGTATGAGTGTGATGACTCATCGTGCCCCTCCAGTCAGTGCCTACACCGTGGGAGGCACGGTCAGGCGGGGCTCACTCCGCGACTTACGTTCGTCGCTACAAGTACATGCCGGCGGCCCCTTCCAGAGGGGCCTATTCAGTGGCTGCCACGCTCTGCCTCGGAACGCTCGCGCACGCTAAGGTGCGTCCACATTTGTTTCATTTGCCCGTATCAGATCATCGTCGCGTAGCATGATCTCGTGTCACGATCACGCGTTTGGACGTTGCGCCGATCCGATCACTCGAAATCCATTTGCTACGCGTAGCACACACTTGTATCGGAAGAGTGCGGCATTATCGGCGCGCCGACAGTAAGCGTCCAAGCAGCGCGATACGCAGTCATGCTACGGCACGGTGATCGGATACGAGCAAATGATACAAGTGTGGACGCACCTCTAGACGCTCTCGCTTTCTGAATTTACGTCGCAAGTGAGCGTGCCGCATTCGTGTATTTAATGTGTAAAGACGGACTATTTAGCAAGATTATGAGATAACTTGTGCTCAAATGATTAAATATAGATAAGGCTAAAAAATATTGTATCGCAGCGGGTTGCAGGAACAATGACAGAAATTCAAATCACTCGTTTTTCTTTCTTGTGATGTGTAGGGAGAAATGTAAATGAACATAATAGATACAAGGTAGTATCTGTATAATAATATAAAAAATATTGTTGGTACCCACTTCCATATTTAACACTGGATTAATCAAGTAGGTAATACTCAGAACAATTTTATCTGGTTTTATGTAATTTAGAATCGATTATTTGCTGACATTTAGGTATTTAGATTCTACGTAGTAGGTAGGCATACAGGGTACACATACCTACTTACTAATTCAACAATTCGTATGCAGGTAGGTCCTACCAGCACTGTTAAAAAAAGCTGCTCAAGCAAGCTGGCAACATGGTATAATAGCAGCGTTCCACATTTATTTACTTATTTTTCTCAAATAATATATTTCCTTCACGTTTCTATGAATGTTTATTAAATCTTATAATGTTTATGTTTATTAAAAATGATCATGTTCACAATAATACATTATCGTGTTAAAAAATCAGTAAATGGTATTCGATTTTCTCTAAATACAAATTACTTTTCGCATATCCAGTAGGTATGTGTGCACTTTCTTCTCCTAAACTACTAAACAGGTTTTGATAGAGTTTTTACTATTTTCCCGGTTGCCTCTGATCATAAACTTTAACACCCAGGAGTCGAGTCTAATCTATAAGAGAATTAACATTTGTTCAACAACTTTCAAGATTTATGTAAATAGTTTTTTGTTTTTGATTTTTTCAAACAAACTCAATGTGAATTATGAACACTATAGTAACCTAGACGACGTATTCATAGTATATTCGAAGTATTCATAATATGTTGCTTGCTCGAAAAGCTCAAATCACTAAATGTTATAAAACATAGTCTCCCGTCGCGTCTGTCTGTCTGTATACATGTTCGCGATGAACTCGGAAACTACACGGCCGATTTTGATGCGGTTTTCACTAACGTGCAGCTTGATTCTTCGGGAAGGCTTTAGTATGTATTTTATATCTATGTATTAACTACCGTTAAAATCACTAAATATTATAAAACGACGTCCCCTGTCGCGTCTGTCTGTGTCTCTGTTGTCTTTTTATTATTTTAGAGATACATAATGAAATAATGTATACAATGTATGAAGAATATACATAATATTGTTCTCTATATTTAATGCAAGAAATAAATGGGCGATAAATTATTATTTTATTTTTAGTCGTTGACAGCCCTCACTGTCGGCGATGCGGCGAGTGAGCCAATTTATATTCACCGTTCATACACAGCCTTAACGTTCGCTTTGGCTTGCGCTGGAGTCGACGACGTCAGAGGGCCATAAATCATAATATTTTTGCTAAGAAAAAAGCGGCTTTTGTAAAGATGAAAGTAGTGAGCCTTCTGTACTTGTACTATTACCTATTCTGTGGCTCGGTGCTTAATGAGTTACTGATTGCAAATGGATGCACAACTTTGTTCCAACACCAATTCGTCAATTGACAAAATTTAAAATTTTCTAGTAATATTAAATTGACACACATTTTTATAAATCACTATTAAGGCACCCAATATTTATTTGCAATCAGTTTTGAAGATATTCGGAGAATTTTGACTACCACACGCATATTACGCTTCTCGAAACGTCCCTAGAATATGACCAAGTAACAGCGCACCAGGACTACAGTACAATTTCTATACTAAATTCGTATTAGTAAGTGCTTCTGTATGATTTTCTTCGTTTTGACTGTCACTTATGCTCTATTTGTCACCTACGCTCTTATAGAATGAGAAACTTTTTAAATAGTTATTTTTTCAAATGAAACCGGGATTATTTCGAGTATTTTAAAATGTGGATATATATATGTTTTATCCTATATTTCAGTTGATAGAAAAAAAGCCTGGTTAAAACAACGAAACATTGTCAATTTATATTCTAAAGTGTCCATCGATATTTATTCATTAGTCGATTATTTATGTGGCAACTTTGTTGCGCAAAAATGTTAACTATATCTTTCTATGCAGAAGAGTGCGAGAGGACCGGGAGACGATATGTCACAAAACAGACGTAGGCACGACTAGACATGTAGCAGGTACGAGTATATGTGTCACATGTATGCATGTATGATTTTCCGTCAAGCACCCGCATGAACTAGGTATAAAATCCCACAAAAAGCCCATAAACGGGCCGTAAAAACCAGCAACCAACCATCGAGAGCGAATGAAATTAACTTGCTCGGGATGGTTTTTTGCCAGATGGTGATATAATTCCAAATAGAATTAGACTTACCTATCTCAAGACCTATAAAAATGCGTTACAAATGTCTAGATTATAGAGTTTTTTTTTATGGCATAGGGGGCAAACGCCTGATGGTAAGCGATCACCGTCGCCCATAGACACTTGCATCACTAGAGGAGTCACAAGTGCGTTGCCGGCCTTTCAGGTGGGAGTACGCTCTTTTTTTGGAGGTTTGAAGATCGCATCGGTCCGGAAATACTGCATGCGGCAATTTATTCCACAGTTCAGTCGTGCGAGGCAGGAAATTTCTAGAAAAACGCACAGTTGTGGACTGCGAACCATCTAAGAGGTGAGGATGGAAATATTGTCGCGTAGGACGATGGCGTAAAGATGCAGCTGGGATCAACCCGAACAATTCCTCGGAACACTCCCCGTTATACAAGCGATAAAAAATGCAGAGCGAGGCTACATCTCTACGCAGTGCCAAGGAGTCAAGCTGATCTGAAATACGCTGGCAACCGACGATACGAGTCGCTCTGCGTTGAGCTCCACCGATGAGAACAGTATTCCATGTGCGGGCGGCCCTGTGCCTTTTAAAGCTGTAGGAGGTGGGCCGGAGTAAAATACTTTCTCGATCTGTTGAGCACGCCGAGCTTCTTAGAGGCTAATTTGGCCTTACCCTCTAGATGGCCGCGAAACTGGACTTCACTCGATATATCGATGCCAAGGATTCCGATAGTGGCTGTTGCAGTTAGGGGAGTATTCTCAAAACGAGGTGATGCAACAAACGCAGACTTTTTAGCGGTGAAAGCGCAAACCTGTGTCTTTGTAGGGTTAAAACGGACTAAATTAAGTCGACCCCATTCTGAAACTTCTTTTAGGGAAGTTTCAACTTCAGACACAAGTTTGAGTATGTTTACTTATATCCAAGTTGCTTTCCCCCGTGATTTCACTAAAGACATTTTTGAAAAGCCATTAAAAAAAATTGTGTACATCTACATCTGCTTACAGATATCATAAATTGAACTCGCTTACAAAATTTCAGCCTTCTAGACCCAATGTTTTGGTACTGACCGTTGGTTAGTCAGTTAGTAGGGATATCTCATTTTACATATATGTAACTAACATTTACCCTCAATGTTACAAGTTTTTGCGAGTCATTAAGCAACAAATATCCAAACAACATAAGCACTTATTTACGCAAGAAATAAAAAAAAAACTTTTAGACCATGCAACCGCCTCATCGTTATGATATGGCGATTTTTTCCCTTTATTCTGTTACACACTTACCGGAACCGTCTTCCTTGAACAGTTTAAACACCCTATTAAAATAATAAAGGCACAATATTAAATAAAAGGTAAAAAAGCTTGGCTTAATGAAAAATGTGTTGGGTATCAGAGTAAATAATCTCTGCATCACAAAGAAGTAGTGAAAAAAGTTTCTACAAGCAAGGGTTCTACGCCGTTATTTAAGATGTAACAAAAAAAATTGAAAGACATATTCAACATACACTACGTTTTACGGGCGACTTCAGCAACTTGACAAATGATTTTTAACTCTATGGTCATTGCTATGCTATGCATAAAATTGAGCCATTGCTCTAGCCAAAACAAAATACATCTACACCACACTGCCGTCTTAATTCAAAAGGAACATGTGATGTTCATTTGTTTTGATCAATGCGCGAGTTTAGTTTTTTATTAATTATAGGTGACGTTAAAACTTCTATGTTGATACTCCAACCTAAATCTACTATTTTTCTAGATTTTGTATTTGTATTGTAGATACTTAATAGGCATTTCTCTAAATAACTTTGTGAAAAGTGAGAATGTTCATATGTTGCATATTTATGTATTGGAAAGTGAAATTTTATTTATGGATATTGCGGTTTTGATTGCGGGATTGCGGTAAAGATTGCTTAACGTATTGATTAAGGTCGCCGGAAGCAGGTGGATACAGGAAGCGGGTGACCTTTCAGTGTGGATTTTTTTGAGAGATACCTGTACAGAGCAAATGACGTCTAATCTAACGGTTGAAATGATTCAAGATTGAACGTCTTAATCAAAGCTACTTATATTTACCTAAAATGGAACAGGCGTTGTAGAGACGATTTCGTATATACACTCGCGGACAAAGAAGACGGGTTAGTACGAATTTTGTCATTGACCCGTATTATTTATTGACCGCGAGTGTAGAATTGTAGATAATAGCTTAGGCAATTCACTATACACGTGAGTTGCCTAAGCTACATTGTTACGTTGATTATTTAAATAGCCATAACCGCTGTAATATTAATTAATAAATATCAGGGCCAATCTTACGCAATATCAGTTTAAAGACATTTAGTCCTCATAAGAAACACAGTTTCGCTTACATGAGAACCGTACAGGCTAGGTGAAATATTAATTATAAAAATAACAAGTTAGTTCGCGCTATATTCATATATTAATTAGAAATGTTTGTAAGTTACACTTGCGTGGTTTTTGAGTAGGTTCTCTTCAATAGAAGAAAAATGAAAACAAAAAAGGATCAAAATCGGTCCAAGGAATAAATCGCGTGAACATTACGTTTCACTTCATAAAACTTCAAAATGCGCTGGCAGGCGCAGGAGGACTGCTCTGACTCGAGCCACGCTCGTACGTATTCTAATTTCAGAATAGTCATATGAGATTTCAGTGATCCTCATGCTCAATTATCTCGATCAACGCACGTTTCAACACGTTGATAAAACGCGCAGTATGCTTACACTAAAGAGAAGTTTTGGTGTCATCTCCCTTAAGGTGCGTCCACACTTGTATCATTTGCTCGTATCCGATCACCGTGCCGTGGCATGACTGCGTATCGCGCTGCTTGGACGCTTACTGTCGGCGCGCCGATCATGCCGTACTCGTCCGATATAACTGTGTGATACGCGTAGCAAAATGGATTTCGAGCGATCCGATCGGCGCAACGTCCAAACGCGTGATCGTGACACGCGATCATGCCACGCGACGATGATCTGATACGGGCAAATGATACAAATGTGGACGCACCTTTATCGGGTGTATACCCGTGCCGGGGCGGGTATTCGTATAAAATAAAGGCGTATAAAATTTTATACACGAAAGTCGCTTGCATCTCGTTACAGATTCTGAGTTCATATATTACCGGGAAAAAATATATAAAGCACACCTCTGAGAAACTTAATAAGAAGGTAGAATAATTTTAGGTAGGGGAAATGGTCTGGGACGGATTGCAGTATTCGGAATACTTTAACTTATTTTTTTGGATTTTAAAAGGAAAAATTGGATGTTAGCTTCCCTAATCCTGCCATAACAGTATTAACAACCTCATAACAGTTAACCTAACTTATTCACTCAATCCTGTTCCATGCCTAGTCTTTTAAGAATCTACCTAGTGACGTTGCGTCCTCGAAATGCTCATAATTCTAACCTATAATAATTGTGAAAGAGATACCGAGCATCGAGGCTGAGTATAGGGTTTGCAATCCGAATATTCTGATATTCGAATAATCCGGATTATCCGCTACGCTTGAAATTCGAATTTGAATTCGAATAATTCGGATATTTTGAATACTACCAAAAATAGAC
Source organism: Hedya salicella (assembly GCA_905404275.2). Classification (NCBI taxonomy): domain Eukaryota; kingdom Metazoa; phylum Arthropoda; class Insecta; order Lepidoptera; family Tortricidae; genus Hedya; species Hedya salicella. Next base: position 21,625,523 of record FR990099.1, on the reverse strand, counting down.
GGTGTTCATTATCTTGAATAACAGTAAGAAATATATTGTTATTCGTATTCCTACGTTAGGTTTAAAAATCATTTAAATAATGATTTCTAATGTACATTAAGTACTTATAGGTTCCTAAAGGCTTAACATTTTGTGCGCCTCTTTTTTTTATGGGAAAATTTTTGGAATTGCATTGGTGTCTAGTCGGTTAGAGATAGGTGGGGGATGCTCCACCAAATGTAATAGGGGTCTGTCATAGCAATCGAGTGGAATTGTTTTTTTTTCAAGAAGGCGACTTCAAAATGGTGGCTGATTTTCAAACTGGTCAGAGAGGGTTGAAATTTGGTATCGGGAGTACAATGGTACTTACGATTCCGAATTTGCCTTCAGATTTGGAAAATTTGGACAACATACATACATACATTAAATCACGCCTTTTTCCCATTACGGAGTAGGGCGAGACTACCTCTTACCACTTGCATTCATTAATCTCTTCATTTTGTGCTGTCACAACCCTTTCGCTTTGTGTCATTCACACACAGAATATCAATATTTCTCGCATCCGCGTAGCACCAAAGGTACAAAGCCTGACGACCGGCTCCCACTGACACGAGCCCGGGGCGAGCCCAACTAGACACTTGCAACCTCCATTCCTTGCCAAGCAAACACACCCGCATGCAGACTCCTTCACCTTTTCACTCTCCTTTCACTTTCCCACTGCAAATTTAAAAACACGAGCGACTCCTGCCTCTCGAATTATACACGAGTGCGACTCTCGATGACAAAACATAGCCCCCACAAGGCTCACGGGTCGCTTGCGCTCCCACGCACAATGCGAAAACCAACGTTGTTGACTTAGATTCACACTTGTATTTCAAACGGCTAATTTTATAAGTTTCAGTATGTTTATTGTTATGTACACTTTTATTTTGCCTTATAAAGACAACCTTTTGCTATTAAACAACTTGGAGTCTTTATTTTATTTTATTTTCTATAACATGGAAATTATCCGAAAAATCCGGATAATTCGAATTTAAAAACGGATAATTCATATTATCCGTATTCGAATAATGAACGGATTTTGCAAACCCTAGCTGAGTATCTCAATATCATTAAAAGTGTTCCCTGCTGCATGTTGTTGGCAGTTCGCAGCGAATGGACCGTAAACTCGCTGAGCGGTCGACGAGAGACTTCAACAATCCTTTTATGCTCGTAATACACGATCGAATGGATAAACGCGTTGAAAAGCGCTTTCATGACACTCTTTGTATCAAACATCAAACACAAGACGCAATATCGCATTGATAGGTTTAAGGATCCATACTTTCAGCTGGGCCCCAAAATACCAGATTTCCAAAAGGATTTATATTGAAAAAACTAAAAACTCCAGGAACTATGTTTCTTTTTTTTCAAGAATGTCGCGATAGAGGCCTTGGAATCTGGTATTATTAAAAAATATTAGTTGTTTAAAAATCACACTAGATCGAAACGATTATATTAATGTTTGAGATAAACTTATTTTCTCTGTTTTGAACTGGACAATATTTTAGAGGAAACAATGTAAATGATATTGATAGAAATATCTAATTAGAGAGAAAATATAATTGCGAGCCACTGCAGTCGTAAGCTGGGAGCCACCGACCGTCTCTGTTTTACCGGAACGCTCGCGGCGTCCTGAACCATTTGCCTCTAATTAATTAGCGGAATTAATTTTTATTTTTCTTCGATCTTTGCATCAATATTGTAACAAAAAATGTGCGCGATTTTCACAGTAAAAAAGTAATAAAAATAATATGATTGATGATGAAAATTTGGCTGCAAAGTAAGAAAATGAATGTGGGATAAATTTATAGGTAACTGAAAAAATACTTTGCCCGCAACATGTAAACGATAGGATAGTAATCCTATTAACATATAGTGCGGTACTAAATTAATTTTACACCGTTGAGTAAACACATTTTTTTAAATGCTATTATGGATAATATTGAAAGAAGAAGAATTGAAAGAAGAAAACTAAATTTCTAATAATTCTTAAGTATTCAGATTGTTTCGGGATTCTTTTATCTATTTGGATACAGTGTATGGATACAGCGAATTCGTTTTTGGATACATTGTAAGATTCTCCGTAACGTGACAGTAATACAGTTATTGAGACTTCAACAAGTTACTTAAACGATATATGTAGATATAACCTTAATGGATTATAGTTCATTAGGCATAATCAGGAGATGCAGGAGATGTTGACGGTCCGACGTCCACCGGGTCAGTCAAAAAGAAGAGAGAAGTTCTCGTGTGGACGCCGGACCGGTCAACATCTCTTGCATCTCCTGATGATGCCTCGTAGAGTGTCGAGTGTCGAGGATCAAGTATAATGTTTGTAAATATTTTACGTTATATCATATCTAACCCGGACATTATTTCGCGAAATAGCAAAAGAACTTTGATCTATTAATGTAATATGGAATTCCGCAAACAACGCCACGCCTGAATCTATTAATTATGTATTTGATGTAACCGACTTGTAACATGCGTTTTGCTTAAGGGGTAAGTATTTAGCCTCTTGAAGCTGTATGTACGCATTAAGCGTACCCACCAGACACACACAGGCATCGATCAGACCGCAGGTAAGTAAAGCATTTAACCACTAGAAATGGCGGATCTGTATCGGAATCTCTAATGTCATTTGACCTAATGTATCGTTTTTCATAACCATTTCATAACGTATTTTTTTACGAAACTGTAAACTTTTCAGGATTGTTATAAAACAAACCTAACCTAGCCTAACCTAATCTATACGATGATCGTTTAAAAAATCCTGAAATATTTCTGAAAAAAATGCGTTATGGCAAACGATATATTAGGACAAACAACATTCCTCTCCTCGCTTCGCTCGTCGTCGTACCTAACCTAACCCAAGTCGGACCTGCCTTAGGGTGAAATACATAATGTTTCTTACTTCACGCTGAGAATGATGCCTAGTATAGTATAGGTAAATATTCTTTCTAACACCCCTCCTGGCTTTACTCGTCATTGTATACCTACACCAACTTGCCTTAGCCTACCTTTCCCCGCTAGTTCTCACCTAGACTAGCACAAGTAGGTAGATATAGTATAGGTTGACTAAGGTTAGTCTTTCAACCAAACTTACTTATCCGATTCGAAGAGTTAAGATGGATGGCAAATGACATTATGTCATGTAATAATTATGGATTACAATGATTATGGAAATTGAGATTATTGGAATTGATATTATGGGAAACAAAGATTCTGGCATATGATTAATATGGTAAACAATGAGTATGGCATACGAAATTATAAGAAACAACATTATGGCAGCTGAAATTCGGGCAAATGAAATTCTGTCAAGTTGTTCTTACTTGGCAGATTTATAATTTCCAAAAAACATAAAGCAAAGATCACTCTTTTTGAATAATGTCCATTTTTTATTTTCAAAAAATGATGATCCCACAATTCCAAAATTAATGTTAATGTGTTCAGAGAGCCGATATCTATCCGTGATATTTCAATTGAAGTCACTTTCAAAAAATGAAATTTTCGGTGTCATATGAAGAATGTGTAAAATATTGAAAATTAACGATTTTAGTAAGTTCATAATCACTTATCGTTGTGGAGTTCCATTGACCTTCTGTGGTCTTCTTCATCAGTTCCACTTCACCAATTTACACTTTCTGAATGCAAATGCTTACTATATTTCTTATAATAGCAAAATCGCCATGTGTATGCCTAAAATATTTGAAGAGTTCTACAATTCCTCATGGATCCTATCATCAGACTTGCACTAAAATTAAATGGGACCAATATGGAGGCACCACTTTACAAACAAAAAAAAATCTCTAAATCGGTTTATAAATAACAGAGTTTTGAGGTAACAATCATAAAAAAAAACAACCGAATTGAAAACCTCCTTTCTTGGGAGATAGTTAAAAATAAATATTACATACATACATAAAATAAAATAAATATTTTTCGACTCAGTGAACTTCAAATAGCCTACTTCATTCATTTTTATGAAAATATCTGCAATTTACCTACAGACAATACACACGCACCCTTCATACGCGTGCAATTCTCTCGGCAACGTAATGTGAATATAGATTACTTACCGTTAATCTATAGTTACCTACTTAAGTATATTCTTGAATACTTAACAAATAGATTTTAAATGAATTTACGCAGAATATAATTTTAAAATAACTCAACTGTGATAGGAAATATGTCCTTGCTTTTGGGTGATCACAATTTTTTGGGCTATTGAAGTTAACTATCACGGAACGCAATTTTCTTAATTTTCTCGGCCGACTGGCTGCAACACCAGGCGCGCGCAGTATGTCTGTAGCGACGCCCAACCTCGACGCTTGGTCAGGGTTCGGCCACGCGAAGAATCTATGTAACCGACATAGCTTTCAGGATTGCATGGTCGGAGAGGCAATGAGCGGGCCATGTAGCCCGGAGAACGGATTGCCGTCAGGGCAGTAAAGTTCTTGAGTGGCGACCACGCATAGGAAAGTGCAGCATAGGACGGCTCCCGACTAGGTGTCCGGATGACCTCATCAGAGTCGGTAGATGTTGTCTGCGTGGGATCGCACTCTGTGGCGTGCTATAGGGAAGGCCTATATTCAGCAGAGGACGTCCGTGGCTGATAAATAGAAAGATTCCACCAAGCCCAAATCCGATGATTTGTACTTATGAATGAGAAAGTTTGACGTGTTTCTTATAATACCAAAATCGTTATATATTTATGTCTGTAATATTATAGGAGTTCTTTCGATTCATCGTTGGATTTTATTATCAAATCTTTACCAAAATTCTACGACTGCAACTTGGAGATCCCTTAAAAAAAGAATTTGTATTATAGGTGTAGCCACTTTTGAGCCTTCGGGGAACATACATAAGAAAAGCAACAACCTTATATCGACAAATTGAGAACCCTCCTCTCTCTTTTTGGGAGTCAGTGAATGAAACAAAATGAAAAAGGTGGTTCTATGTAAATAGGAGACATTTCCTAAGCAAATAGTTGAATATGCTTCCCTACTAAAATTTTGTCCGCTTATAACTATCATAACAAAACAATACAAGGAAAAGAATAAATAACACGGCAACACTTAATCTATAATATTTCAGGAATTCATTCACCCGTCCGATGAATGAATATTGCTGGCTTCAATACACCGTCGTCTGATTCAGTAAAACATGCCCCTAACTTTTACCATTGTTATCTATGTGTAATATAGATATTTGTAGCTATCAATTATCAATAATATACTTAGGTCCGAAAATTACCATGCATGGCGTGAAGAACTTGATAAGTCGAAATATAAATTTTAACTTAGGACATGAGTCTTATGGTTTAATTTTTTTCAGACTTTACTGACGGCTTCTCAAGTTATTCACGCCATGCAAGGATTACATATATGATATACTACTTTTTATACCGGACTCGTATACAAACGAATTGTATTAAATAATGATTCGCTTAATTATACGCTCGTGATACGGCCCCGAAAATAAATAAGAGAAAACCACTACTGAATGTTGACCGGCCGGTTCTCCGATGTTCGCCTTAAACCACATTTCTCCCTTTGAAAACTTAATTATGAGCCTCCCTCGACGCCCAACTTGCCGCGACACTGTTGTTTCAACGTTTTCATGCCATTAACTGACTATTAACTGGAGTGTTACTTAGCCTTGCGAAAGCTAAATATGTGTGGCAGTTGCTCGCCCGCTCCCGGCGGAACTTCGGCCTCTATTTGATTTGCTACCCCACTAAATAATTTAGCTACACTGTGGCAAAGCCTCTCTATAAATAACTTATACATTCTTGATTGAGCATCTGAGAGGACACGAACAAAACAGATAAATTAATAGGTGCCTACTGCACATTTTGCCAACCCTAATAAATCCGGTGAAACCAAGTTATACCATTTTAGCTCTAGGTTATACCAACACTCGTGATAGATATTTTCATTTGAAGGGGCTGTCTGTGAACTTGTTAACTTCCACTCACGTACTGCAAACTAGATAAGATTAACAATCAGGAATTAAGCACAGTTAGTTGAATAGGTCTGCATGTCACGAGCTAGCTCTGAAACGGAATTCAGTTCATCGTGGCTAGGGTTGTTACGTCGACATATATTCATTAAAATGAGGCTCAGTAAAGTGCGATAGTGTAATTTTTTTCTCTTGGTTAGTGGTTAGATATTGTTAACAAGAATGAAACGTTTGAAATTACAGAGCTAAGACTAATTTAATGAATGAGGGCAGTAAAACACGCAAAAACGGGAATTTATGATAATTTAGAATGCATATCATAAATCAGGTTACGCTGGCAAGAGTGGGGTAATCTGGGTAAGTGCCAGCCCTAACAGAATGAGCGTGGCTACCGCTGGTCGGCTCTGAAAGCCGCTTATTGAGTCATGAATGAATATCAATAAGCACCTCAATTTCGTTACCTCCAGAACCGTATTTTAATCAAAAACCTTTCCATTACACGTATCAATGCAGTAATCCTGCGCATACCAAAGGAACAAGTGGAAATACATAAATTACAGTATTTAATAGTATTATGTGCCTATTTTATCACTGTTATCGACGTGAGATACTGCATTTCGTTTAATTAAAATATTCTATGAACGTAGTGCACCTACGTGTACATATTACCGGCGATGATCTTCGGAGCCGAGACGTGGTATCTATGGGCCTCTTAAGGAAGCTCAGATTCACTCAGCGAGCTATAGAAAATCTCTACGAGATCGATTTCGAAATGTGGAGATTCGTAGAGGAACCAAGGTCACCGACATAGCAAACAGGGTAAGCAAACTGAAGTGTCAATGGGCAGGACACATAAAGTTCCAAGAACCAATGGCCGTCGGGGCAGAGAGGTTCTCGAATGGAGACCGAACGCGTACCGGCAACCGCAGGGTCAGACGGCCACCCGCAAGGAGGTCGAACGACCTGGTTAGGGTTGAGGAGACTCCCTAGATGCGGCTCGTCTTTATACGGCCCATGTGGAAGTCAATTGAGGAGCTTGTGTCCAGTCCTATGGCTAGAATAATGATGAGTGCACCTGCAAACATGTTTGTTTCATGTAAAGTATAATTTCCGGAAATTCATTTATATAGATGATCAAACGAACTTACCTAAAGTGAAGTTCGATCACTATTATGCGTCGCTTCATTTGAAGATATAACTTATCGCATATTATTATGAAAAACGTTATGAGTAAATGTGGCCAAGACGAGTCACGAAAAGCGCAAGGGCACTACCTCTCAAACGGCCAAGCCTCATATTTTGACTAAGATGTAGAGTTTGGGAAGTTTAGGCTTGTAGAGTTAGGGCGTGTAGATTTAGCAGCTTGGCTCTACACTATGTGGCTCGAATTTTAATTTATCAGATCTCAGATAAATTATTAACAGTGCGAGCCATATGGCCTCGTCTCGGCAACATATTAAATGAAAATGTTTATGGCGAGAACATGTTTATGGCGAGATAATGTTACATATGATTGAATTCCAATTTAATATCTGCATGCTCTTTGTGTACGCCAAATAAGACACAAAATCGATGTATTTAACATCTGTAACCTGACCCTATTCAAGCAAATAAATTATCTATAATATATAATAATTATATATAATATTATCTTGCAGTTGTGTACTACTTATATACGAGTACATCAGAGCAGGTGGTACGAAATGTTTTGAGTAAGCGTATTGTTTAATAAATCACACACACAAGCTTACAGTATACGTATAGAACCTACATGCAAGCCCTTATTGGCAATTATTTTCTACAATTTATGCATACAGCGTGTTTATCTAAATTTATTTTAACTACACCATATTGTACCAGATTGTTTCTGTGAATGTTTGTTTGTTACATTTCTGTGAATATATCAAACAAACATTCACAGAAACAATCTAATAAAGTAGTTCTGTTTAGTTGATAAAATATGCTTTTTCATATTTAATTACCTATACTATTATAAAATTATAAAAATTAAAAGTCTGTACATTGAATATATTTGCAAAAAATAAGTGATATGATATGATATACTTTGGAGGTCGTTGATTCGATTTTTTTTTTTTTGTATGTGTCGATGTAGCTTTTTCGCGCCAAATCGGTTAAGTGGATTTCAATTATATTTGGTACACGGATATCCACTGATGGTTTTAGGTTACTTTTTACTCGACTACGCTAAAGAAAAAAGAGCGGTATTGATTTTATCACCTCCGCGAACGAAGTTGCGGGCACCTTCTAGTAACAGTAGAGATTTATACTCACTCTCACTATCCATACTCCCGTACTAATATTGTAATTACGAAATTAACTCTTCTCTCTGTCCGTTAACTTTTCGCACTTAATCTGCTGAAACAATTAAGATTAAATTTGGTAGGCATAGTTTGGAAACCAAGAAATGACATAAGACAGTTTTGTATCCTGGAAATCATCCCTTAAGTGAGCGAAAGGGAGGAGGAAATTTGTATGAAGTATCAATCATTGAAGCATACAGTTTTCGGTAAGGCGGGCAATGCTACCTAAATACTTAATAAAGTAAGGGCCGTGGAGTTTCGTAGAACTTTGTACCAACCGCACAGCTCTCTACGCGAATGGCAACTAAACATAGAGCTTGTACCTGTACTTTTATTTTGTACAGATAATGTTGGCAGTTTCAGCGCACAACGAGCGCCACAGCAAATTAAAACTTTTCTATTTAGAAGAAACATCGCCCCAACAGTGCCATGTGGAAACGAACGGAACTAATAATGCGGTATCTAGTTGAAAACATCTATTGTTTTTGTTTGCTGTGTGTTTTGTCGATATCAATGTTTGACGAAATTTCCTTTGTATCGACATGTGTACGAACCCTTTGAAAGTATTAGAGAAGTTACGAACTATTTCGTCATAACTGGAAGTATAAACATTCGATGGATTCATTTTAAACAATCTACCTTATAAGTATTTGACATTATATCCACTTATGATGAAATTGTTATATGCCACATAATAACTTTTTGTTAATTTAATCAAAGAACGTCGAAATTTAAGGACCTTTTTCGGTCGTTTTTTTATGTTGACGTATAAGATTACTCAGGCGGTAAATATTTTAGTTTTCCACTAAAAATTTGTCATTAATAGCTAATAGCTATCGCGAGCCCGCGCGGCCCTCGCGTGCCCGAGCTCGCGGTTGACATTATCGCGCGACCGCCGTACATTGTAGACTTGGATGTAGATGCAGTGCTGTTAAGTTCGTCTTGAAATATACTCGTGGTTGCTGTATCATGTCTCGTGAATTAGTATTATTAAATATATTAATGGAAGAAGAATCGGATGAAGATACTGCAACAAGAATTACTCTCATAGTGCTTTAAAGAAAACGAACTCACCGTTACTGGGTTCGAGATCATATAAAATATCACAATATACATGGCGAGATTCACACTTTGCTCATGACTAAAGTTTTGAAATTAGAAATATGGAAAAACATGGAATTTACCACGCCGACATGAACGAGCACAACGCAAGAAGTCCCGAATGTAGTTTCGGTTTAGGCGGCAAACCTGCCGAAACCGAAACTAAACCGAAACCCGTTTTTTTGCCGAAACTGCCCCGAAACCGAAACTGAACTTCCGGTCGGACACTATTTAAATTTTCTTCTACCACATTCTTTCCGTAACCAATATAGTATACACCTGCCAAATTACAGCTTTCTAATACTAAGAGTGTCTGTGAAATAGTACGGACGGACGAAAGGAAGGAAGGACGAACCCTAAGGGTTTAATTTTTTGCCATTTTGAAAAGAAAAACAATACATAAACGGTAACAAACAACAAAATGCCTATCGTCGCGTGAAGCGTTTTTCTGTTGCAGAGGTAATTTATTTTCTGACGAAAGCAAGATGGTTAATTTTTACACCAACAAATATTCAAGTCCCGCACATCCTCGTCAATCCTTACTATTTCCACCGAAGATGCGCTAGGCGGGGATTGAAGATTTGCCATACTAATTTCAATTCTCGCCCCGCCACGCCCGGCCTCGCCTCGCCTCCTTAGTGAAAAACCACCTTAAAACTGTGAATCTCACGTACACATGCCTTCATTTACACTCTGTGCGATGTCTATTCTGTTTCCCTGTATATGTATAATAAAATGCACCTATCAACTGCAGCTTTACGTCTAATGTTAAAGGAGGCACACTACAACTCTGTGAAATGTGGCGAGGCAGTACGTTTCCGTAAACAGTAGTCTCTCAAAACACATTGATTGATTGCCGGGAAATGCCTTCTGGCACCAGCAAGCTGGTCATATCACTAAAGAGAAGTAGGCTCTGGAATGACTTAGGATAGCCACAGCTACATATTTGATATATCTGTTTGAATATGTGTTAAGTTATTCTTTTATCATATAACAGCAGATAAATGAATTACATGATATTTTTATTCCAAAAAACTACCCACATTTGATAGCGGCGGAAAAACTTAACTAAGTCAATGACCATGATCAAGCATCATCATATTGTCCATAGCTTTTAGTAGTACCTCAAATAACTGACTGGTTTCAGACAGGCAATAGTAGTGGATTATCTGAGTCAGCTAGAATATATTGCACACACACAACCTACAGACAAAAAAAATGGTCTAAGTTTCCAACGCAATATACTCGTACGTCTCGATTGATCCCGTATAAATAACTTTATTAGCAAGTTTTCAGCTTGAGCCTCAACTGCATCCTCATTCTGTAGCAAGTGACTACCGGTTCAGGTCAAGCGACAACGGTCTCATATATCTGTTAGCACAAAACTAGCCTTCAGGGTAAGCAGCGTGAAGTCGGCTAAGTGAGATAAATTGCCGTTTTAATTAATGCCCTCGTCGCCTGTTGGCCTCCCGTGGCCGCCGGAAAATTCTCAAAGCCTAGGCAGCTTTAGCATGCAAATCGCCACCGCGATATTGACCTGATAGAATGGGTAATTCTCAAGTGGAAATAATACGTATTGGACGGGGAAAAATGTTTGTAAGTGGGTTAACTCGATATCGATTTTGAGTAATATATGTGCTATTCACGGAGTATGACCTTAAAACTCCCGTGGATAAAATATTGTTTAATGATATTTATAAGTAACCGTTACCAGTCGCCGGTAATTGTAATTAATTATAGTGACACCGTTCTGGTGCGTTGCGAAAAAAGTAATAATGAACATTTTAATATCTTTGCGGAAATACAGACATGTTTTCATTATTATAGGTCGGTTAATTGATTACTCCCTTGGAAAAACTCTAGAGCAGCATAAACTAGGTCAGAATGCACCGCCAAATTTCAATTGGGGATTTGGGACACGTAATTTAAAAGTTTGGAGGCCGCTAGTCAGCATAATGTTCAGGAGAGCGGTAAGTTTTAGTATTTAGTAGGGAACTTTATCGCCATCGCTTTAACTTAGTATTACTAACGCAGTAAGCCCAAGGTATCAGCCGGCTTTGCTGAAGTGCATCCCGGTCAGCTCCTCGATAGTCAAATCAATTTACTTCGGGCTAGAATATTAATTCGATTTCAATTATCCTGCGTCCATTGAACGTTTCTATTTGACCCTATACTTGTAGGTGACCTGCGGAGGATACTCTTATCTTAAGGATATATCTGAAATCGTATCTTATAGTATTGTGCAGTAACGATTAAATAAATATGTGACGTTGAAAATTTATTTGGAATATTAAGAGAATGTCTCCATATTTATTGCTCGAAATTTTGTGTTTGAAATAAGTACACAATGACGAAATTATATATTTCAGGTTAATTAGGAAGTGTTAAATGAAAAGATGGTCAATTGTGAGGTAGAGTAGGCAGTAAGCCACCAACTATGAAGAAACAATTAGCTGTCGACTATTTTCACGGTCAAGAAACGATAGATAGATTAATGGATTATAGTTCCTTTGCTTTTTCGTGAAATAGTGCCTTGGTAAGATTACACAATAAATTGTACTCACATGTGCATCTTTCAGCAGATTCCACGCTAAAATACGCATGCAAATAAAAAAAATCACCACCTCTCAACGAGGCATTACCAGGACCAGGAGATGCACGAAATGTTGACGGTCCGGCGCCAACCCGAGAAGACCACTTCACTAATGTTATATGAAATTTCGCAAAAATAATCAATTATTTAGCGAGAAATAGATCTAGAATTCGTATCTTGACTAAAACAATACACTGTCATAATTATCCTGCAACCAGTGGGTAGATTTAACCTCAATCGAAAACTTTATAATCACCTCTGCACCTAAGACCCATTAAACTCTATAAATCCCTTTATCTAGAAGTCATTTCAATAAAAAAGCGACAAGTCGCCAAACCGCGAGATTAAAGTCTCGGCGTGATCCCGACAAATTGGCCGGCTAATGAGATAGTGCGGACGCGGGTGAGATCAAGCCTAAATGAATCAAAGTTATCCTTCGCTCTTCGCCCTTTGCCACTTGCTGTGTCCGTCGTCGGCACATCGCTGCGTCTTACCTATGTTTGAGATTGTATTCGTTTTAGTAAATCTGGCAGTAGGTATTCGTCGCCCACGTAAAAGAGGCGTGATAGAAATATGTTTGGGAAACTGTGCGTTAATTAATCATTACAATTGACATTTTCTAAAATGTATATACATATTTAATATTAAACACTTTACATAGGCTTATATCATAACTGAATTATTCGCCGCAGCTAATCAAAATATTGAAACATCATATTGTGAAACACAAAAATACGATAATTTTGGTCTAACTAATATTACGTTTTCGCAACACAAATGGTCACGTACGTGCTACTCAGCTAAATGAGAATGATCCCATTACAGGCTATAACCTAATATTGCAATAACGCGGGCAGGTTTACACGCATCGTGCCACAGGCAAACAAACTGACACACAAAGAGCCCGTGGGTGAGGTTTAATAAAATGATAACACACCCGCATATACACGACGGCGTCGCGCACCGCTCAGCCGTCTGTTTGCAGTTTGCCCAATTTCATGGGAACTCGATAATGCAGATTTTGAGAAGCATTCGTGCTGAAATTAACATATTTGGTGTAATACACAGGCGTACACGAATAAAAGGCACGGTTTATTTTACAACGTTTTAGCTATTCTCGATCATGTATGAGTTCGCTTGTTATATTCTTGATCTTTGGTCAAACTACGGACGTTTGTTTAGGCCCGCTTTAGGGTTCCGTAACAAAAATGGTAAAAAAGGAACCCTTATAGTGCGACTGTGTCTGTCTCTCTGTCCAACTATCAAAATGCCATATCTCAAAAACTTATGTATAAACACGGTCAGCCCACATGTATTGCAGTTTTTTTTTTTAAATATATTTTTATTTTCTAAAAATACGACGTATGAGGGGGGCAAAACTTTAAAGTTTAGCTACTAGGTCAAATAGGGTATCATATGAAAGGGCTTCTGATCTGTACATTTTTGAACAATTTTTTATTGTGATTAGATTTTGTTTTATTAGGGAAACGGGACCCCCCCCCCCCCCCCCTTCCCCTTCACGAAAATTATAACCATGTCTCTAACTAGCAAACTTTTGTTTAATTTTCAAAAAACCTATTTGAACAACCCGGTTACGTTAAGTTTGCACCTCATTTGTATGCAACGCTATAGATATCAGGTATAAACTTAACTCAACCGAAACCGGGTAATAATAATGTTAGGGTAAGTGAAAGTTTGTACGGAACCCTCGGTGCGCGTGTCCGACTCGCACTTGACCGGTTTTTTAATAGTTGAATTTATTAGGCACACAAGCAGTAGACTCAGGTTACACCGCAAATTGTACCCTTGAAAAAGTAGAAACTATAAGCGTACACTGCCCAGGATGTCCTATGCCAGTTGATAATCCATTAATCTGGTGTTCCCCGTACAGTTTTTCCGTTCTTCCCTACCGGTAGGGATAGTATTCCACGTATCTTATAGGCTGCAGGTAGGGATAGCTGTTACTTTTCCTAATATTTGGCGATAAAATTATACGAAACAGGGATCTTATTCTCGTCACTGTCTCCTTTGTAGAGTATTCATACAGAATTTAAGATACGTAGCCTTGTTTCCTATGGACTTCACGATAGTGAACGGTTTGGGTATATACTCGTATAATTATCAGTTGTTTGTGTGCCTATAGGGTCCTACAAGAATAGTTATTTGTTATGCAAGGCTGCAAAGTTGTTATTTGGCGCGAGTGCTACAATTCAAAGCCGAGCAAGCGAAGGAAACTAAGATTGAACCACGAGCGGAGCGAGTAAAAATTTATTAGTTAATTTTAGAGTAATAAACACGGTTTAATTATGCGGTGTAAAATAGCAGAAACAAGTTGAAATTAATGTAAGTATTTTGGGATTGTATTTTTTATATTTTTTGAAAAAAGTATCAGTTATTATATGAACATTATTTCTTAAATATTAACTTTAAAAATTGGATTCCTATGATAAGACCGTGAAAATAACTAAATGCAAAGTCCATGTCAAAAAATTATATGCGAATTAAGGCGGGGTCAGTATATTATTGTAAAATATTTTTAAGTTAAAATTTTGAGAAAAGCCACTATACATGCTTCGATCGTAAATGCCATTCTGGTCTCGTATTATATACGCCTACGATTCGGTCCGTCAGTATCTCATACTCGACCAATATGGCTTATTAACTGATCTCTGCCGCAATGTACCTACTACTAACATGTTTATTTGTTTGTCGTGTTATAACTATTATTAGTGTACCTGTACCGCAGCTTATAAACTATTTCCGCGCAAACGTCATTGGCACATTGTTTTTCTTTTATCATGTTTTTTTTTTCTGCCAAGACTGACAACTTTTTTTATTTCTTTTTTCCTGGATGAAAAAACGCAGTCTTACTTAATAATAAAAACAATTAGTCGTGTGGATATTAAAAATAAATAATACATTTTTAAATAATAATATATTTGTCGTACTTAAAATAACGTTTAAGATGATTCATTAACTTCTTGAATTCATATACGACCTTATCGCACTCTCATCTTAAGTCTTGGTACAGCTCGGTTTTGAGAAAAAATATAAATTCGAATTCCAAATGACTTTTGCACGCTAGCGTGTAGGTACAGTGAGCGTCGTAAATATTGGGTGGGCCAAACATTTTTGCACTTTTCATACATCGAAAAAAATTAAACTATGTTTTTCCATATGTTATTTATTTAACCTAGTAACAGATAATTGCAATTTATCTTTTAAAAATTACATCATCCTGATGTCCTCCGTCTCGTCGTTGGCACTCCTGTAATCGACTTCGCTAACTTTGTAAAACTCACTGACACATACTGCGAGTCTTTTTATAAAACTGTTTACCACAAAAAGCCCGTTGGTGAAACGTTTATAAATAAAATTGCACGAAGTTACCTATAGTTTTCCGCCAATTTCCCGCCGCTCACTCTGACACTTTCCGAAAAATTCAGTGTTGCGAAGAAATGTATGGCCCACCCTATAATGATACATTCACCTTAACACCTAATTAAAGTGTATACATAAAGTATATATTTATGATGCACCTTGGACCAAAATTATCAATTTTCAGAGACGTTATTAAGTTTTGATGTATGTATAAAAAGTAAGGTCAGGAAAATGGTTGGTAAGCCGACGGACGGGCAACCGAAAAGCCAGAGAGAATGCCTAAGCGTTAAATTTACAATGAGCGGCGGTTTGGCCGGCCGGTGTGCGCTCAACTGATACCGCCCATGCTTCGCGGGAACTTTAAAATTCAATGTTAAATAACCTCATTCGTTGCCAAAGTAAATTATGCCAGCCCTGGTTGAAGCAGTTTTAATAAAAATACTCTCTCACACACCAAACCAACATCGAAGCAGATGATTGCACTGCACCTAGTTGTATTGGAACGTAATCGGAACCAAAATTTATAGGTAATATAATTATATCGGACATGAAAATCATAAATTACGGTTATCGGTTATCAGTTTTACTCCAAAGTACCTAGTAACAGGGGTGTCATTCTTAAATTTCGCACTCGACCGCTTTCAGTTCGTCCCTAATATATAGACACGTGAAGTAGTGGTACAGGTTCCGGATCGCAGGTGGATATCTGCTACACAAAGTGGATATCTGCTAAATGAGCCGAAGGATAATGCAGCATAGCGAATATTATTATTACAGTCAATAAAATGTTCAATGTTATTTTATCTTGCGTGACAATTAGTTATCATTTGTAATGTGTCATTTTAGTGACAATCAATTTCAAACTAGCCAGTTATAAGAAGAACCACTCTCGCGACTTAGAACAGAACAAACCTAATTATCTCTATTCTCAGTGATAACAAAAAAGCTACTTGAGATTGAAGTGTGTAAGATAAGATATTATAAGTATTCGGATTAATACACTACACTGTATTTTAGTTGCATGTTATATCCTTTTATCTCGTGATGAAAATATTTTCGGTAGTAAAAACTTTTTGTAGATAGATACCAAACTTCTTTATGAAACTGGCTAACAACCATACAGTTAGTGCATCTACGTGTAAAAGAAGTAGGTGGCTACGTCATGCTCACGCCCTTAAGGTGTGTTACACTGGAGATTTTTTAACTTTTGATTTGTTGTAAATAATTAATATCTCCTTAATTATGAGTTTTTGCACTATATGTTACGTAACTTTATATACTCTAATTAGGCTCTAGTATCGTTAGCTTAAATCTTTCGGGTTATTAACGGTCACGGTGTATATAATCCTGTCCGCTCGATATCGCTAATAGCAAGTGTCATTAGATTTGAATTTATGTCAGGTGTCCGTAGCAATAATGTATCCGGGTTCGGGCTTAGTCGTATTTATTTGGGGCTTAGTTGACGGATTGTGACATTATTAGCCAGCGAGCATTATCAGTCACTTGAATCACTAATAAATAACGAAGTTTTTGTTGTTTTGGGATGGTCCAAAGAGATCTACCTCATATAATATTTTCTTCTGATTCCGCGATTATTACTCATTGAAATAAAACAATTTAACGGATTATATCGCGTATATTATCTAATTTTAGTTCCCGACGTTTCGGAAGCTTTCCAGCTTTCCATGGTCCTCCCGTGACCATCCGTTAAATTGTTTTATTTCTACCTCATATTACTTAACAACTTCTATAAGTTATGTATTAATTATTAGATGATAGAGTAGCCCCTGTGCTTTATACCTCGCGAATTTTTCAAACGCACCGTCATTTTAAAAAAAACCGGGCCCGAGCATATATGAGCTCAAAATGATTTTAAAAGTACTATCTGAATATGTGCCCATACATTGATATTTGCTGATTTTGTTTTGTTTCGATTACGTGTATGGAGTAGTCGTCGTCCGTCCGTCCGTCCCCAAGGGTGTTATTGATTTTTTATTGAACTATCAAACTAAGTAGCGGCCTACACAAGACATCGTATACTCCAAATTTCATGAATATACATATTGTAGTTTTTGAGTAAAAGGCCTGTGACATACGGACGGAAGTGACGAAACTAGGGTTCCGTTTTTGCCATACAAATTTACTTCTAGGGAGCGGCAATGAAGTGAATGCGATATAGTATTTATTGACAATTTGTAGGTTCAGGTACTGTATCAGCGCAGTCAGCGCAGTAAAGTGTTTACATACATATACCAGCCATTTAGCATAGTCTTCTAAACGGACATCTTTAATTAAATTAAATATATTTAAGATTCCATTGCAATATTTTAGTGCTCTGTAATCCTTACCCGGTACGGGCAACGACTTAGTCCTAATTAATATATAATGACACAAAATATTTTCAATAAACGTACCTTGCCGTAAATCTTTACACTTATTAAATTTTTAGTAACAAGTCTGGGCCTCGAGGGCACTACTATGCAAATATGCCTAGGTACTAGGCAGACTTCTTAGTAGTAATTATCATCTTGAGCAAGACTATCATTATCAGACGACAATTTCATGAGCTAGCTTGGCTCTTTCCCACCGAGTCGTACTTTCCTAATGTCCACTCATCCACGTTCGTTTACGAGCTCGCTGACCCAATATTATATACTTTTTACAACCTCCATCATCACGCAGCTATGTTTTACGACAAATATCATTTTATAGCGCAACGAGCACCTCAACAGGATCTTATTACTGTTAGGAAAATAACAAAGCTGCCCGAGCCATAAAGAATTCAGCTCGGCAAAAAATACGGAGGTTGATCAACGGCTTTGGCCTGTAATTACTGCCCTGAAATGGTTCATTTCCTGGATAATCAAAGGGTAACTTGTAAACAAAGGGGTGATATTTACTAGGTTCCTTAAATAATGGATCCTGCGATAGCATACGGACTCTGATTTTGGAACCAATTATTTTTGAGCTAACATCACGGATCCAACCGCATTTATGTTAAGTATGAGTAATTCTTGAAGATAACTCCGCAATTTTAACCATTCTTCTTCATAATTTCATGGAATTTGGATAACACTTACACATACGTTTCATTCTTTTGTCATTATTCTAATACACACAATTATTCGATGAACCATTTAAAAAGTAAATATATTAATAAACGTCATGTCCTGTGAAGAGGGACGTGTAAATTAAATGGGGTAGTAAATTCTAAAAGTGATGTATAACTTACACGACCACTTCTGTTCCACTAAAAAGTACTGAACGTAGGTATAAGACTAAAACCACGCGTAATTATCCCAAGAGAAAGGGTAATATAAAGTTAGTGGCTTTTAACATGCTCAAGCGTTCAGCAAACTGTGGCTCGCTGGAACTTCAAATGTAAACTCCGCCTTAGAGTTATCGTACGCGAAACGGAGATAATTTGAATAATTTTCGACAGGAATTTAATTTATCTTATAAAACTTAAATTCCTGAATCGAGCACAAACCAAACAATAATATTTAGGTATGCTTCAAATGTAAAGAACAGTGAACTCCGAACTGAATAATTTATTACCGCGTTGGAGGTTTCGTTTCAATACGCAGTACCCATTGAAGTGAATGACTAAATAAGTTTCTAGATGTCATGCGCGAAAGTAACTAAATAGGTGACCTAAAAAGATGCGAAGTAATTATTATTGTATTAAGGTAAATCATTGCATAGGTACTACTAATATTATGATTCATTATCGATTTGTGTTCTCTTCTGACGATTGAAAAGAGTGTTCACCTCGAGACTAAAAGCGATAATGATAATTACTCTTAGATTCTAGTTATTTGATAAAGAGTGAACGAGATCAATTCCGTTCACTCTCCTAATTCTAATAGAATGTTGATCTTTGTGCATTCTTTGTAACCGATTATCACAAACACATCACAAGAAAGGCTTACTTACCAACTAACTACTGCATTACTTTGATAAATACTCTGAGTCGGTATATGCGTGAGTCTTTACGTTCTTATGCTCCCATCTCTTACGAGACTTATTAAGTGTATTGTAGGAAATACTTATGAAAGCACTCGGTAAATTATAGCGAATGAAAATTCCGCATCTTCATAACTTCACGTCTAGCAAGACATCCCGCCACATGCTCTTTGTAGCGACTCTCAAAAGCAGCGCAATTTATTTAATGGAGCGGATAGTTTGTTTCTCCACAATTTTCACGACATACGAGTACGAAGTGTTGCACAGTTTTATACTCACTACCTTCGCCACTGTGCTAGCTGTATAAAGTATGATGTGGATCGAAACACTACTCGTAAATTTGGTGTTTTTAGAATCGCTACGACGCACTGTATTTGATACAAGCACTGAGGTATTAAATAATTTACAATCGAATCTCATTATACTTAGCTTTATAGAAACTATAGTCCGGCAACTGCATTCGTGACGCTCCCGTTGTCTGCGGGCGACGGGAGAGGAAAGACAGCGGGGGCGGGTATGAAATGTGAGCGCGGTGGAGCACGATGACCCTGCCGCGCACACACTTCTTACCCGCCCGTGCGACTTTGAAACTGGAAACCAAAAGAATAATAAACCTTTGTTGTTTAATTTAGTTTCTTCAATTTACTTACAAGGAACCGTTTTTCTACTCAATTTATACAGGAATCGGTGCCATCGTGTCACAACTTACTAAACTCGTAAATTTTCAATATTTTACACATTCCATTTTTTTAAGTCATTATATTTAATTTCATTAACTCAAAGTGCAACATAAATCAATGACAAGATCAAAGTATAAATGTAACGTAACATACTTAAAGTAATAGAAAAAAAAAATTAATAGAATTACAATTACTACTAGCTGAGGTCCTCTAATATGGCATCGACGACAAAACAAGATTATATATACGAGTACTGTACATACAGATTGAGTAGAAAAAAGGTTAATTGGAGGAATCGAATTAAATAAAAAAGGTCTATTAATTTTTTCTTTTCAGTTTTTTCGGCGGTTTAATTTTTTTGTTAAAAAGGTTTATGTAGTAATGGTTGCATTCTCCGACATCGACACACTCTTTGCTGATTTTATTTTTCTTTGTTTTGGATAAATAGTTATTTGTGCAACAAGAGAGCACAGTTGTTATTTTGCTGCGAATGCCAATTATTCAATCCCGAGCAAGCAAAGGATTATATTATCGAAACGAGTGATTCTAAGTTAGAATCCTGAGCGTAGCGAGTGATTCAGTTTTACGAGATGAATATTAATTATTATGTACAAGATAAATTACGTATTTATTTATCTGTTTTAGGCTGCAATAGTCAAATGTACGAAACAAACAATTTTTAGCGTAATCGAAGATATAAATAACAATAATTTGATTTCTACGCCATTTTTTAAGAAGTGCCTTTAGAAACCTGTACCAATGATGAAATAGGTTAAACTAAATTCATATTCAGTTCAGTTTATAATTTTAATGGCTACTGTTTAAATTCGCCAGCGTCAAGGTGGACGACAAAAAATTTAAATTTATATTTAACTAGCTTCTGCCCGCGACTTCGTCCGCCTTAAATTCGTTTATCGTGGATAAGGGTATTTTTTTCGGGATAAAAAGTATCCTATGTCCTTCCCGGGACTCAAACTATCTCCATACCAAATTTCATCCAAATCCGTTCAGCGTTTTAAGCGTCAAGGGGTAACAGACAGACAGACAGACAGACAGACACACTTTCGCATTTATGATATTAGTATGGATTAACGTTGATAAAAATGGAGTTGTTTTTACAATATCTAGGTATGTAACATTACTATATTCTTCTGTTTCTGCGATTATTACTCATTTAAATAAAACAATTTTTACGGTTTATATCGCGTATATTATCTCATTTGAGTTCCCTCAACTCAAATGTGAAACTCAAATGAAATAATATACGCGATATAATCCGTTAAAATTGTTTATTTAACATTACTGTATTATATGTTAAAAAATTAATTATTTAGTGATTCAATAATTTAAATAAATAATCGCCATTAAATTTTTTGCATGTTTTAAAATTCTAATGTATTTCGCGTATCCGAACGTTACCTACGGTTACCTAATGGTTTAGTAATTTTTTCGAGGTCTAATTACAAAAACTAAATCAAATTGACCTGCCCCCGTATTGCCTAACGCGTTAAACGCTCGCAAACAGAATCAAGTGTCATGATTTTGTATAGGCTATGACAGTTGATTCCGATACCAAGTGTCGAAATTTCGTTAGGCAATAACCCCGCTGCTCTTGTCACTCGCTTTCTTTATAAGGATATAAAAGAGACAGAACGCTTCGAAGTTCAACTATTTCGAAATCTGGAATAGACCCAGCACTTAAATATGAAAACACGCGGCATTTTAAACAAAAAAAACTGCTACGTGCGAGTAGAACTCGCGCACCGAGGGTTCCGTACAAACTTTCACTTTTACCCTAACATTATTACCCCGTTCCGATGGAGTTAAGTTTGCATCTGATATCTATTGCATTGCATACAAAACGGAACGCAAGCGGGTTGTTTAAATAGGTTTTTTGAAAATTAAAAAAAAACTTTGCTAGTTAGAGAATACTTATAGTTTTCATGTAATATTAATGTTTATTTATACAAATTGTGAAAATTCAAAATTTTCGTTTGGAAAACTTCGGAGGTAAAGGGGGTGAATGGTGTTTTTTCACATTTTCCTTAATAAAACAAGATTTAATTACAATAAAACAGATTTTTAAATTGTTTGAAAAATGTGTAGATCAAGCCTTTTTATATGATTTCCTATTTAACCTTGTATAGCCTAAGTAGTTTTTAAGATATAGGGCTCTAATAATCGGACAGAAAGACAGACTCGCACCATAAGGATTCTTTTTTTACCTTTTTGGTACGGAACCCTAAAAACTTACTTTGCCTCACGCTCGCAGCAAAATCGCATTTTGCACTATTAGCTCGCAGCAGAGCCTACATGTTTGAACTACTGAGGTGAAAACGTTACAAGTATCGCATGTCTACCTGTTCCAGAGTTAGTTGAAATCGATCATATTTTGACAAGATGTCACACAACAAACAAGCATACATATTCAATTATAATAAGCATACGTATATACATAAAAAAAATAAGTTTTACTTTTTAGTTTTATAACCCGACGCTGGCTACCGTCAAAGGTAAATATCAGCAATAAGGAAAAAAATTACAAAAGCGACGCAAGCTACATTCAGGTTCGAAAAACCTTTGAATAAAAAACAGTTATCGTTGGTGGTCTGAAATACGTAAATGCATACATCAAGCACATGTCATCCGTGCATCTTGTATGCACGTTCTACCGCGGTCGGTTTATCCCACATTATTTCTCCCTGTGCCCGGTTAATATTCCGGCGCAGTCTCCAGAACATCCCCACTGGGAATACAAATTCATACAATTCCACACTAAGAGTATGAAATGGTTTGGCAAACGTCGCGACTGCAGCGCACGAAAGGTGCAGTTGAGCTAAAGACTTTAGTTATGTGTTCGGCTTTATTCAGAACTTTATATACGTACGAGTATTTATTCGGCGCAGTTTAGCAGAATCTGTACATATCGTACATAAATAAGTCACCTATTTTGTGTTCACGATTCGCGTGTGCTACACGAAACTTGCGGTGTCAACGAGCAAACGAGATGTTTGATGTAAAAATATATAAATAAGGCCAGGAGTAAGAAATTCAATCACACAAAAATACATCCCAGGAATCAACGCTTATGGCGAAGTTACATTCTAACGTAAAAGGAGCGGAAGCGGGAAAAGGAGATGAAATGAAATTGCTTCTTAATATTTATTATTACGCAATATCTTTTATAAATTTAACGTTTTTAACATGAGAATAAATTATTACAATTTCAACCAGGAAAAAGGAATGTAAAACTACTAAACAACTGCCATACGAAAATAACAAAGCAACCAGTTGAGCACTAAGATTACACAGACAGAAACTAAGTTGTTAGAGCTCAGACAACCGGCACAACACTGTCGCCGTTTGAGCTACAGCGATAGAATAACTTATTTGTCGATACTATCTAGTTACGGGGTACATCGTGGCTTATCTTACAATCGGATCCCGTATAAAACGGGTGGACCGGCGAGGTCCCAAATTGAATATCCATTTACTTTCAAACTTAACATGTAATATGTATATAAAGTATTACTAGAGAAAAATACGTAGATAAATGTACCCGCTATATGAATATTAAAGGACATTTTCAGCTGTTTTTTATTCGTAGTGTGAAAATATTTACCCTCGTAAGACAATGTAAATGCTAATTTTATTAGGCTCTAAGAATATGTGGTAATAGTTCCTCGTAGATGTGAAACAAAATTCAAAGTCATCATCTCAGAAAATCGCCCTCAGACACAGCGGGCTCTGCGACTACCTTCTGGCTCCTGTCGCTAACAAATTATGTAAAACGGTACCTCGCAATAATTCTCATGAAAATTTAATTTATAGGCGAAGTTGGCAAAGCAAAGAATTAATATTTTATCGCAGTTCACGTCGGCTCGCCGAGAGCGTAAGGTTTTTCTGCGTTGGTCTTGAGGTAGTAAATTCCATCCTTCCTGAAACAAAACAATGGTCCTTGATCTCAAAGATTTAAGCTAATGCTGTTACTGTTTTACAAACGAGTGTTCTTTTGTTTAATTAAACGTAGACGTTCCTAAAGTTACCACCGTTCATGAATACTTGAAATTACTTCTTTTGTTGTCAACGGCCTTTAAGTAAAAACGGCTGAAAGGGACTGACGCGTGTTGATATTTTTGATTAAATCATAAAATATCAAAGTTTCATACGCCGACTCTGGGTGCTGTAATGTAACTGAATTAGGGAAAAACAATATTTATAAGCTACTTAGTGACTTTTCTTTGAATTTTATACATATTGATTTATTTACTTGGTACCTAGAGTATATATATATATATATATCACAAAATTTCTTATTGCTATCTTGGTGCTAATATTAGGGATATATAAACAAGGTCAAGCACAATAAAAAAATAAAAAAAAAATAATATCAAGAATTTTTTCGCTCTCTCAACAGGCTGCTATTTTATAAATACCAGTACATTATCCATGAATAATAATCCTTCCAATAGTTTTCATCATGACCGACACCAGCTTATTTTCTTTATACAGAATCGGTCAGGCTTCAGCGGAGACATGAAAGATAATCGTTTGATGCACAACGTCGTCGTGTGCTCACTCGTGAGATGACTGACTACGCTAAGAATTGCGCCCCGTTATGGATACGCCTCAAGAAATCGATCAAGCGTAAGATGCAACATGGGTTTCGTAATGAACATGACCACGTAAGTCTCAGAACTGCCAGGAGCTGAATTCAACGTGACAAAAAGCATATTTCCGAGATATCACCATAAAGTTAGGTAAGGTATGTCTAATTTAGAGTACATCTACTCTATTTAAAGTAACAGTTATGACATCTCCGTTATCCGTTATATCCTTTATGTGGCCGTGACGGAAGCATTAGCTGAAGTGGAGATATTGCGATGTTTTGTCCAATTTTACCCCAGTAGCATGTTGGCGGTCAACATCGATATTCATCCACTTCGGGCTAACATTCTCGATAGAGATGAATGCTTTCTGTAGACAATAGAAGCGTATTGTCTTTGGTGCTTGTCATGCCAGAGGGTGCAACTGCCCGCGGATATATTTCCAGACTTTATCTCATTGTATCAAAGGTGATGGGAAAAGAGATTTTCCCCATGACACGTGGAGTTATTAGCTCCTAGAGGCTCTAAACAACCGTACTGAATTGTGGTACCTGAAAATCCGAAATACAAGCTATGGGCAATGGGCATGAGACTAACAGTTTGTTTCGCCGTATTTACCGGGTCAAATTGGCCTTGTATATCGTGTGGTTGGGATTGTAATCTGTTAACCGATTTTTATAAAAAACCGAAGTTGTCGGTACAAGCTCCGTTTTTCGCATATTAACAATAACCGATTGCATTCCCTGATCGTCTGTTGACAACGAAAACGCAGACGGACTACATTTCATCTGAATTTCACTGCAAAAAACAGTTTGAATACCTCTTAAAGTTGACATAACTGCAACGCAGATGCCAACTAACTACGCATTACAACCGTGCAAACGAGCTGCACGGTTGTAATGCAGTTCTGTTACAGTTGGTACAACTGCAGTAGCGCCTAGTAAAAGCATTGTGTATTTTTTTAAGTTATTTTGACCGGCATTTATAGATTTATCAAGGAACAGTCAGCTTCAGTCACCTCCATGGCCATCTGTCTATTAAGAGTTCTATGCTCACCCATAATGTATGTCGAAGCCTCCCATGATGAGTGTCTCGCCGGTGCCCGCACAGGTACCAGCGTAGTATAGCTCATCGTAGTCACGACAACGCACGGCGGTGAACGGTACGTCCGATATTATGGACTCTGCGAAGAACATGTGCGCTCGATTATGGGCGCACAGACCTTGAAAAAAAAAACGAATAATAAATACATAGCACAAGGGTTTGTGGCTATTTAACGTCCGAAAACAATAAAATAAATTATATAACTGCGAATTTAAATGGTTTACAGCCGGTGAAGATAACTATACATAGATATATAACAGCAAGAAAACATACAATGGGAGCCTCCATTATACTGGAAGGTCTTTTGTAAATTCCTGAATTTATTTTGTGAGGTGTGCAAGATAAAGTAGGTATATTTGTACTGTATAAAGAAGGTTCCCGCAACTTCGTCGACGGAGGAGACAATACAAAATAGTCGTCTTTGCCCTGGACAGGCCTTGTTGATTGAAGGACAATAGATGGACGAAACGTTTAACGGAGTGTATACCAAGGGATAAAGAAAGGAGAAAATGGAGACCCCGGAAAATATGGAGAGACATATTTAGCCATGAATGCGGTGTATACTGGATGGTAAAGGCACGGGTAAGAGACACTTGGAAAGGTTTAGGAGAGGCCTACGCCATAGAGGCGACTACTACGAACATATATTAATAATAAATAATAAATGAATAGCCTTTTATTTCTTACAAAGTACAAATTAATAGCTAAGAAATTCTTATTTACATGCAACCTTAAAGATAGTTAATAAAGGATATAATAATTAAATCTTCTATGTACACACATTTGCTGGGTATAAACGCAAGAACCCCACTTATTAGCGGGTGAAGGCCCCCTCCAGTGATACCCAATAGTCTCTATCCTGGGCTATTTGTATCCATTCTTTGCCTGCTATTTGTGTGATGTCATCCGTCCATCTACTTATTGGCCGTCCTCTCTTCCTTTTACCCTTGGGGCCTGGCCATGACGTCAGCCGCGATGTCCATCGGTCGTCGCTCATCCCTGCTACGTGGCCTGCCCACCGCCACTTCAATTTCTGGGCATGTTTTTGTGCGTCGATTACTCCTGATTTTTTTCTTATGGTAGAGTGACGTATTTTATTAATTTTTCTGATCTTTAGCATACTCCTTTCCATGCTTCGTTGGCAGACCATTATTTTGTTTTTTATCCGTTGTGTAAATTTCCATGTTTGGCCGGCATAGGTAAGTGACGGTAGCAGGCAGCTGTCCAGTATTTTTTTTTTATATTAATTTTAAACATTTCTTTCATATTCCAGTACTTTTTCCACACTCCTTTAATTCTTCTTCTTTCTTCACGAACATATATTAACAAACATATTTATAGATAATATACATAATCATTTAACATAGTTTAAGTTTATCATGTAGAGCATGGTTGTTACGGAGTTCCGGTTCCGTTTCCGTTAAGTTGGTACTTCCGTTTGGTGTTACACATCCGTTTCGGTTCCGGTTGCGTTACTTTTGAAACGGAAGTTATAACGGATGTCAATGCTTAGCGAGGCGGCAGGACATGAAATAATATTTCCAATAATAATGCAGTATCAGACAACTTTATGATATTAGTGAGGACCCACTGTTATGGCGGAAAAGTAGTACGAAATATCAATCGCTACATTAAATTGGG
Organism: Hedya salicella; assembly: GCA_905404275.2. Lineage (NCBI taxonomy): Eukaryota > Metazoa > Arthropoda > Insecta > Lepidoptera > Tortricidae > Hedya > Hedya salicella. The sequence goes on along the minus strand of FR990099.1, from coordinate 21,598,141 downwards.
CGCTAATATTTGTCCTGCCTTCCTACTTCCGTAGCGAGTGAATAATTTTCAGTGGCGCACGCTTCATCTACGACCCACTTAGACACAGACTATACGAATTTTATTATATTAATTACGAACGAGGAGAAAAAGTCGCAACTCGTCGTTTTTTGTTCAGCGTAGTCGGGTAAAAAGTATCCTATAACCATCTGGAGATTCCCAGCTACCCGTGTACCAAAAATTGTGGAAATCTGTTTAGTCGATTTTGTGTAATGAAGCCATAACTGCACATACAAACATACATAAAATCCAAAAAAATATTTTTCGTTTTTGACCTCCAAATAGCTCATAACAATCATTTTTTTTTGTAAATTTATGTTGAATTCATTCATTTAGCATAAATATAACGTTTTTTATAATTATAATTGATAACCACAAATTAATAACAATTACATAATTAATATTACAGAAATATTGTCTAAATTATATCGATAATAAAAATAATAGAAAACAAAATACCTTAAATAAAATCTTATTCTAAATGTACTGCCAGACATTGGGACCCTTTGGCAGAGTGCCCATGACACAGGCAGCATTCCCGCGCTGGATAGCAATTGCTACCCTTTGCGCGAGAAAGCTCCCTGCGCGAGGGTCGCCTGTCGCCTCCCGCAGGCGCTTTTTTTTTATATCTTCAATGTACAGACATTTCATTTTTACAACTTTATAATAGTATAGAGAATTTACTTCTTTTGGAATTATTTGATTTAAGTACTTTAATTGTGTACTAATAAATAGACATACTTAGAAACTTTTCTGGCAAAAAATAGCAATTCTTTGTTAGTGCACGATTAAAGCCAAAAAAGGTTATTTTAAAATTAAATTACCGATGACACAAAAAGTTATTTTTAACGTTAAAACTTGTTTTTAACAAAAAAATCATGACTTCAAACTACGTTACGTATTTAACGTACTAAATATTTAACGTATTTAATTTTTTCAAGCTACAATGCTCATAATCAGTTTCAAAAAAATCTTATTTCTAAATCATATAAATTCTTACGTCATGAAATATTGTACCAAAATATATAAGAGTAATTATTTAAAATTCCTCTTATACCTATGGTTCACCTAAAAGTTCTAGGTGATGCTAATTAGTTGTGGGTTGTATAATATCTAATAAGTATTTTTTGTTTTAATTTTAACGTCTCGAAGGTTATAAAAAAATTACTGCATAATAATGGCTGATTTAAATATTAATCAGTCTTTATTTACAGCTGGAACCGGAATTTTATTTTTAATAGATAACATTAACATTTAATTATCCTTAACATCTCGGCCACCTTATCGCTCAGGCTCCGATTCTAGTTCCAGTTCCGTTTTCGGTACCGACTCCGTTTCTGTTTCCGATAAACTAAATTGAAAACATCTGGTTCCGCTTTCGGTTCCGATAAAACCACATCCGTTACAACACTGATGTTGATTATATAACGTTTCACTGTAGTAGAGAAATAAAGGCCTTTTTTTTATTATACTAGAAGGTCCTTTGTAAATTGCTGAATTTATTTTGTGAGGTGTGCAAGAAAGAGTAGTGGGTATAAAGAAGGTTCCCGCAACTTCGTCGACGGAGAACACAAAAAAATTATAGCCCTCTTTTTTTCTTTAGCGTAGTCGGATAAAAAGTATCTTAAAACCATCTGTGGATGCCCCAGCTACCCGTATACTAATAATAGTTGAAACCTGTTTAGCTGTTTTGTCTTTCAGATTGAGTCTTTAGTCCGTAATTTTTTTTTTCATATCTTCAATATACAGACATTGAAATTTCACAACTTTACAATAGTATAGATAAGCTGTAATGGGATTCCATCAAATATATTTCTAGCGGAAAATTTCATAGCATAATGATATGAAATAGCACAGCAGAACTTATAGCATCTGGCTTTTTAATCAGTGGGAGCGCTGTGCCAAAACACTGTAATGGGTTATTTAATCTATTTTCCTTGAGATCCGTTTGCATTTTCTCGCAATTTTATTCGAGTAGGAAGACCTTTACTAAGAGAACAACTTTTCGGGATAAAGTGAGCTAAGTTAATCACAGATATTGCTACGAATTGTGTCTTCTCAGCTGTTTTTATGATAAACACAAAAACTAATTATTTAAAAAATTACACCACCCTTGATGCGTAAACAGCTGATTCACATGATAAAAATGTACTGTAAAAATAGTCAACAAGACGAATTAAGTATCTCCTCACTTTGGTAATGGGTAAGCAGAAGAAATTCTGGTATTTTCACTTGTTAGGCTTTGCACCTTGTACCCTTTAAGTGTTACATGTTTACATAAAAGCAAAGAGTAAGTATGAAGGTATTAGAGTGACATTGATTAAGAACTTATTATGTTACATCTGGTAAAAGCCAGTCATGGAGACCAACGTCTACTATACATATATATGTCATATCGATGGAATCCAAGCATGGGACGATGACCATAAAGGCCTCTAAATTTATTACGTGCCAGTATCATTACATGTTGACCTATATGAGATTTTTTTATTGCAGATCCTAGGTAGTTAAGTATCTGTGACAACGGTCAGACAGGATATTATAGTATGTTTTCTTCCTGTAACTGGAATTTTGAAGACCTTTTTACTTGCAAATCCCACTTTTCCCTTTACACAATAAAGCCTGTATTTGAAAACAAGTGAATGAAAAAATTGCTATCTATATTACGAGGGTTGACATTCAACTTGGACCCAGTCTACTGTGATGTGGAATTCGACATTTCTTGACTTGTAAAGTACTTATCTCCTTTGACTAGGGAATGGAGTGATAAAATTAACGGGAATGTTGATAAATGTAATTTCCTTTTATTCCTTTGTATCAGTAGAATGTTAAAAGAGTCGCTGGCATTACAGTTTATAGGAATATTTGACATGCCTTAATGTTGCGATGTATACAGACTTACTGAGTCACTCAGTTAGCTGGTCTAAAATATTATCTACTTACTTTCCTGCAATTATATATATGTGGGCATCAGTGTGCCACCGTTGAGATAGAAGTGCATATAGGTGGATAAGTAAATTAATTGACCCAGTAATTAACAATGTCCTAATAGCTGACACCTTCAACCTTAATTAATTGTAATGGAGCTAACAGGGTGGCAATTACTGAAATTACCACGTGCCGGGTAGAAGCCGAGAAGAAGTACATGTGGCTCAACAGCATCCATACTGTCTCTCCACCGTAATCATAAACTGTTTTCATTCAGTCTAATACTACCTCTGTAATCATAAGTTCAACAAGGATGCCTCGTACCAGCCGGTCAGGGCAGAAGTGCATATGGCTTCACAATATCCAAATCCATATTATACATCCATTGTCAATATGAAATGTCTTTATCAAGTCTAATATTACCTATGTAATTATATGTGCAGCCCGGCTGCCTCGAGCCACCCCATTAGAGTACAAGTGCATAATTATGGTTCTACAGCATCCATGCTCTCAATCCCCTGTCACCATAAACTGTCTTCATTAACCTACCTTACCTCTGTAATCATAAGTGCAGCCCGGTGCCTCGAGCCACCCGGTCAAAGTACAAGAGCATATGGCTCTACAGCATCCATGCCATGCTGTCCGTCCCCTATCACCATAAACTGTCTTCATCAAGTTTAATATTACCTCTGTAATCATAAGTGCAGCCCGGCTACCTCGAGCCACCCGATTAGGGTACAAGTGCATATGACTCAACAGTATCCACGCTGTCCATCCCCTGTCAGCATTAAGTCTAATATAACCTCAGTAATCATACCATTCGGTTATAGCAGTAGTGCATATGGGTCCACAGCATTCAAATCCATATTATAAACCCATTTTCAATACGAGATGTCTTTATCAAGTCTAATATTACCTTTGTAATCATAAGTGCAGCCCGGCTGCCTCGAGCCACCCCGTCAGGGTATTAGTGCATATGGCTCAACAGCATTCATGCTGTCCATCCCCTGACACCATAAACTGGATTCATCAAGTCTAATATTACCTCTGTAATCATAAGTGCGGCTCGGCTACGTCGAGCCACCCGGTCAGGATACAAGTGCATATGGCTCAACAGCATCCATGCTGTCCATCCCTGTCACCATAAACTGTCTTCATTAAGTCTAATTATACCTCAGTAATGATAAGTGCTGCCCGGCGCTTCGAGTCACCCGGTCAAAGTACAAGAGCATATGGCTCAACAGCATCCATGATATCCATCCACTGTTACCATAAACTGTCATCATTAAGTCTAACATTACCTCTGTAATCATACCACCCTATTAGGGCATAATTATGATTCCATAATTACAAGTGCATAATTATGATTCCACAGCATCCAAACTGTCCATCCCCTGTCACCATAAACTGGCTTCATCGAGTCTAATGTTACCTACCTCTGTAATCATAAGTGCAGCCAGGCTGCCTCGTGCCACCGTTGGGGTAGAAATCTATATGTCCCAATGGCGAAGAAAAGCCAAGGTATCCGCCACATGTGTGGATAACCTCGACGTGTCGTGCGTCGTGTTTATCCAGCCGAGCGTCCTTGTTGCTCAGTGAGAACAGCGGTTGCGCCGGGTCTAAACCTGAGGGAATAACGAATTAAGGATGTGGAAACTTCAGTGTACGATACGATACGAGTTGAACCGCTATAGATAAGAGATAGTTTTAAACTTATTGGAGTCGTGCTGTATTGGTGTTCTTGCAGTAGAACATTTATATTCCATTCGGACAGATGGTATTTTTTCATGTAGCATTAAAAGTAAGTGTATGTGTACAAGTAGAAAAAAAACAAAACATAAAGACTTAAGCCGAAGTTATTTTAGTTTAATACAAAACAAAAACATTAAAGGAGTTCATGCTTATTTTATAATATTTGATTTATTTATATTAAGTTATCTCCTTGAAGTGCAAGTATCTCATCGTAATTATATAAGTAGGTGCTTGCTTACTAAAGAAATAGCTCTAAAGAAGATTTTCAAAGTTCGCCTTAATGTTATTTTGCCCAAGAACAACAAAAATCTACCTAACTATCGGAAAATATGTTGCATAACTACATAAAACTTGTTCAGCATTTCACGAGTCATTTAAACTGCCTTTCACAGCTGCAGATTTATTTATTTGTTAAGGAGCTAATGTGTGTGCTACGATAAAGAATCTAAAAATTAAAAACGTTCAGTTTTTAATCGCAAACATAAGTGTGGAATTTTTTAGCTGTAACTGTTACAAACTGCTAATGATGCTGTTCTATAATTGAGTCAATTTTAAGTAAGCAAGAGTAAGCATTTAGTAATTTAGCGTTCTAGGTATTTGAAAAGAAAATAAATAAGGTCAACTGTTAATTGTGTTTAAAGATATTTAGAAATATCGAACTGTCATCGTGCTCTTTGATGTGTGATGAAAGAAGCTAGGTATAATAAGCATAAGCACATTTTTTTTAATATTTTGCCACTATACACAAATTGAAGAATTAAATGATCAAATTTTTGGTAAAATATCTTCAATAGCAACATCGCATTTTTTGGCCTATCTCTGTCGTTTGCGTCAAAATATTTTCAATATCCAGACATTAAATAATATAATAACATATAATAAATCGTTTATTTCAAGTCCAAAGAAACTCATATAGTAATATAAAATAAAATAACATTAAACTTAGATTAAATTAGGTACATAGGTATATAAGCTAGCTAGCTTAAGTTATAAATTTACCTTAACCCTATCCCTAAGTTATTGGTACCTACCCAAGTAACAAAAGGTTCTATAACTAAGGCATTATATTACCAAACAGTGACATAGTAGGCCTATAATGGTAACCATTGTGACTGCTTGTACTATAAACTAGTTATGGTTCTATAAGATTAAAGTGCATTTAAGTTCTATAATTAAGCTCTTAGAACGCTTAAGGAACCATACAATAGAATCTTTAATGTGTTGCACTGTAATAGATATGCAAATGGCAAATATAGTACTCTATAATACTATACACGACTTTACTGACACTCTTATGTACCTATTTTGCACTAATAATGCGTCAAAATAACTTTTATAGTACTAGTATTGTAGCAGTATGAAAAACATTATTACAGAATCAATCTGCACTATAAAAGGACTTTGCACGCCCATTACGTAACATTTTAGCTTCTTAAAAGCTCCCTCAACACTGCTATGGGGCTAGAGTTCTGTAAAAGTCATTTACACTCTTTTGTAGTATCAAATAGTACCATAAGTTACCTGGTACAGTTACTAAATAACTTAAATTCTACATAGCATAATATCTTTTATAAGTGAGTTTGTGTTACTGTTACGAGACAAAAGCGTGACATAAAAGCACTAAAAATAATAATTAAAGGACTACTTAGATCTATACTAGCTCAACATCCATGATGTCGCTCGACATCCAACGCCGGAGTTGAGCTCGTAAAACACATTGCCGATGCCTGGGAGGAATCGCGAGATGCTTTAGGTATCTTCTGTGATTTATCTAAGGCCTTCGATTGCGTTAATCATGAGACACTGATCAGGAAGCTACACCACTACGGAGTTAAAGGATCAGCACTTAATTTATTAGACTCTTCTTTAAATGGTAGAATACAAAGGGTTGACGTGAATGGAAAGCGTTCACCGGGCTCATTAGTCTCTATGGGTGTGCCGCAGGGATATTGGGACCTTTCCTGTTCCTTATCTATATAAACGACTTTGCACACCTCGTAAAGACCCACCATGAGATAGTTTTGTTTGCAGATGATACGTCTCTAATTTTCAGTCTTACGAAATCAACGATCCTACAATGACGTAAACAATGCTATCTGTGAAGTAGTAAATTGGTTTAATGTAAATAATTTATTGTTGAATGAGAAAAAGACTAAATGTGTTAAGGTTGTCACGAGTAACGTAAAACACGAGCAAGCAAGCGTTTTGGTTAAAGGTGAGGAACTGGAACTAGTTAATAGTACAGTCTTTCTCGGTATAACATTAGATTCTAAGCTCCAATGGGGTCCCCATATTGCTAATCTCTCGAATACACTGAGTTCTGCAGCTTTTGCAGTAAGTAAGTTTCGTCAATTAACAGACGTGATAACGGCTTGATTAGTGTATTTTAGTTATTTCCACAGTATTATGTCGTACGGCATCTTATTATGGGGCAGTGCTTCCGACATTAATACTATATTTGTTCTGCAGAAGCGGGCTGTTAGTGCGATATATAAAATGAACTATAGAGACTCGCTTAGAGATAAGTTGAAGGACATTAATATAATGACAGTGCATTGTCAATACATTTATGAGAATATTATGTATGTACATATAAATATTACCCACTTTAAGAAGAACTGTGATATACATAATATTAATACTAGAAATAAGCATAAGCTCGCAGTGCCTGCTACTAGGCTCCATAAAATAAGGAGATCATTCATGGGTAACTGTGTGAGATTTTATAATAAACTTCCTAGCAGCATAACTGAGTTGTCTATTGGTAAATTCAAAAATATTGTGAAACGAAAATTATTTTCTAAAGCTTATTATAGCACACAAGACTACATGAATGATGAAGCCGCGTGGGATTAATGTAAATTATAGCGTCATGTAGGCATATGAATAATTATTTAACGAATACCTAAGGTATTATTATTATTATTATTTTTATTGTTTTATATACTCTGACATTTAGAATTTTATTCTAGACACATTCTATATTATTTATTTTTTATTGACAATCCTTTTGGGATTTATCTTATTGATTACTTTAATATTTAAAATGATGATTTTAAATATTAAAGTATCAATACTATTACACTTAAGTTAAATGTCAATAATATTACACTTAAGTTAAATGATCTGATTAGGTTTTTCTGGGTTTCCTTAATCCTTGCAGCAAATGTTGGATCATATTGTATTTCTCCCAGCAAACATTCACTCTCATGTAACTGACATTTCGAAAGTGCTTGTAACTAGGCCTACTTGAATAAAGAATATTTTGATTTGATTTGATTTGATAGCTTTTCAGTATCAAATATATCACTAGTATTTCATAAAAGGTTTCATACTGGTCAAGCGGGTCCATTAAATATAGCACGTGGTTCTGTACAAAATATTGTTTTGTACCACAATAGGGCTGTAGCAATAAAGTTATTTCTTGTCAAGCCAGTAATAATGATGACAAATATGAGAGTGAGGACACTACCCCTTATCACAGCTCTAAACAACAGATATGGCCGATTTTGTGTTATATTTATGAAATGCCCTAGCTACCTCCTTTTGTGATCGGGATAAATTCCAGAGAAGGAAAGCCAACATATATAGAATTAGTGAGGTAATACCCTTATGTTTTCTAGGTACATATTTACCATATCCCAAATTATGCCCCGATGTGCATTTAATAAAACTTCATTCAAAGAAATATATTTTTTCTACTCGTCGACTTCAATCCCTTAATAAGAACTTCATAGAGTAAATTTTGGGGATGGGGATGGGGATGGGGATGGGGATGGGGATGGGGATGGGGATCGGGATCGGGATCGGGATCGGGATCGGGATCGGGATCGGGATCGGGATCGGGATCGGGATCGGGATCGGGATCGGGATCGGGATCGGGATCGGGATCGGGATCGGGATCGTGATCGTGGTCGTGGTCGTGGTCGTGGTCGTGGTCGTGGTCGTGGTCGTGGTCGTGATCGTGATCGTGATCGTGATCGTGATGAATGACGACGACGACGACGACGACGACGACGACGACGACGACGACGACGATGACGACGATGACGATGATGATGATGATGATGATGATGATGATGATGGTACCTTCTCGTAGAAAAAGTATTGTATACAATAGTTATATAATTAGCTTTTAAAGTCTCGTACCTTACTTAAACTACTAAACACGGTACTCGACTGAAAAAGCATACAATATATAACGATTGCTTAAAATACTATTGGACACTGGAACCCTAATCTATTAAAATATGGCTGCTGTTTTCTGCCGTGATAGCACATTAGCAGCACGGCTGGAGCTTATGTGTACTATAGCAGCCGTAGTTGTGAGAAGTCCTTATTTTATTATTAAAATTTAATTAAAACACGAAAATTATGAGGGCGCATTGTCTAATTTCAAATCAGCATAATAATTATATCAGTACAATTATTTTCGCAAGTGAAAGTACCGACAGAGTTACGGCCCACGAATGTTTTTTAGTATGTCCTTGTATCACCTATATAACATATGTCACTAAGCAAAAATGGCGAATGAAATAAAGCATAAATGACTTAGCGATATTTGTTAACAAAATAGCGCAGAAGCAGGTGTGATATAAAAGAGCACTGGAATCGTTTACAGTGCAAAATAGCACTATAAACATGTTTTGGTTACTTTTATAGTTGCAAACTGTGACATTAACGTTGCAGACAGCACAATTTTAGTACTAAAAAGCGTTTCTCGTCACTTTTACATTTCAACTATACAGCTGATTTATCACCATGAGTGCCTTTATGTAATGTTTATAGAATAAATCAGTGATAAAACTAGGGCCTATTTGGGGTTAGGTAAAGGTTTACCACATCATTATAGTGCTAATCATGAACACTCATTAGCACGTTCTAAAATGTTCTCAGGACTTTTATAGTACCAAATTTTGTTACTTGATGTTTAGGTGCACGTTATTTGTCATTCGAGTCCAGGTGCACGGCTGTCGAGTGTTTTAGGATCTTGTTGCTCGGGTTAACAGTAAACAAGTCCAGAATATCATTTTGCATAGGGTTCTGCCATACGTTAGCCCAGACCGAAGCTATGCGGGACCGCAGGATTGCATAAAAATCCGGTACTCCCGCATTAGCAAACATGGCCTTCGCACTGCAGTAACGAGGTAGCTTCATGAGTATTCTGAACGCATCGTTATACTGAACCCGAAGCGCATTGTATGAACGTTTGGTATAGGAACACCATAATGAGCTTGTATAAAAGCACTGGCAGAATGCTCTAAATAGCGTGATTTTAACATCACTGGTGCATTTGGAGAATCTTCGCGACAACATGTTACAACGGACCGCGAGCGCGCGGCGCTCCCGCTCCATATCCATGTCGTCGCGAAGGTTCTCCGTCAGATAGTGGCCTAAATACTGAAAGGATGTTACCACCCGAACCGGCGAACCATTGAGATAGACTGGCGGTACCACATCCGGACCCCTGCCGTATCTGAATACGAGCATTTCTGTTTTTAAAATATTATATTTTAGATAATGCTCCTTAGAGAATATTTTGCAGATCAGCATACATTACCAACAAGGCAACCCGTACTGATGCGTCTCAGCTCCTCAATCAGACCATTGACGTAAAGGCAGAATAGATCCGAAGAAGTAATGCCCCCTTGACGTACACCGCAGTCTAGCCTATAATCGTTAGAGAGGGTGTCGCCCCATTTCACATTATTTGTTTGGTTTTCGTACCAATACCTACGGATATTTACCGTGTCTACTGTCACGTTTGATTCCAGTAGCTTAGTCCACAGCCGGTCGTAATTTACTAGGTCAAAGGCACGGCTCAAATCCAGAAAACATGCATACACAGATGTATGTTTGCTTACGTAATAGTTGACTACCGTTTTGAGACTAAGTATTGCAGACTCGGTCGATAGGCCGGTACGAAAACCAAACTGCGCGTCATTTAACTTTATATTTTTCGCCAGTTGAGGCTGCAACAATCTCTCAAATATTTTACCAATTATTGTACCCAGTGATATTGGTGGTTTTTTAGGTCAGACAGGTCTCCAGTTTTATTTTTTACTATAGGGACGACTATACGGTTTTCATTAAAGCTTCAGGTAGGTAACTAAATTGTATACATAAGTTAAATAAAATAGCCAGTGCCCTCGGCATCTCATCGCTAGCATAAAGTATGTGCTCCACGCTCAACCCGTCATGCCCCGGAGATTTGCCTCTCTTCATGCGTTTTACAACATCTGCGACGGCCTCCGGTGTAAACGGACGCATTTTAGTTGGAGAGGGGCTCGACTCCCGGACAAGTCGGGTAGGAGTGGGCACACTGTTATCTCCTGTTGGCGGGTCCACTCTAAAGTTTAACAGGTTTGCTATTTGTTTAGGGTCATTAATATCGTTTATCGTTGCAGGTAATTTCGATTTATATTCTAACGCATTTGTATTTTTCCAAAAATTTTAAAAGTTGTTGCATTTTCTATTTAAAGCTAAAATATTTATTTTAATTGACTCTTCATTTTCCTGCCACCATCTTAGTTTATTTTTGAAATTTTTCCGACTTTCCACCATATTATTGTAAATGTCACCCGCGCGCGGCTTTCCGCAGTCTATCCAGTGTTTAAAGTACATTCTAGCGATGAGATGGCTCTCTCTGACATGGTGATTCCACCCAGCCACCTGTCTGTCTATTTTCCGTGCACCTGCACGCGAACGACAATTAATGGTAGCAGCAGTCTGCATAATATTGACGATACTATTATATAAATCAGAAATAATTGATTTGCTATCCAAATACAATTCATTATTGCAATAATCTACGAGTTTTAAATGTTTATAACAATATTCACCGTATTTATTTATTTGTTCTACATCCCTTTGACCCCACATAATATTTTTCAAATTATTCACGTTTTGGTTAGCCGCCGTAGTGTTAGGTATGACCTTTAAGTTTAAGCGGATGAACGAGGGAAAATGATCTGACCAAGAAACATGATTATCAACCCAGACAGACTGAACCGTCATCCATGCCGCCTTAGTAGTTCAACGATCCAGCCATCGACGAGAGCCATTTACTTCGCTTAGATAGGTATAGGTGTCGGAGTTTATATCTAGGATATTAATATCCGCACATTCCCATTGCTGCTCGGAACAGATTAAAGTTATACAACTTTATGATAGATACGTATAGACGTAAGAGATATACCTTTTGGTTCCATCTTGAGCCAGTAGGTTACCAAGAGGTTGAACCCAACCTCTTCTGTTGTCTACTTCAATTTAATATTTTATCTAACATTTCATACCCCATTATTATTTAAGTAAACTGGGTTACACTAATTTTAATTGGATTCGGCTATGCATGAAACAGCCAACTAGGAATTCTATTAAAATAGAGTCGAATACGCGAGAGCTCGTGTTTACAGAAATGAAAGAGAAAAAGCTTTAGTCTAGTAAATGGCTAACAAAATGTTGTGATTCAGACACTTCGTCGGTATATTTTAAAAAAACGAAGCATCAAATCAACACGGATCGCTTGCTAAATTCAACAGTTTTTGTGGCGCTTTTTTTACAAAACAAACGTAGCTACTAGTAGAGTTGCATTTGTAAAGACGATTTTCATGGGTTAGATTGCTTATAATAATCTATCTATTGAAGTAAGACGCTGTTTTAGAACTTAAACTACGATTAAGTTTAGTACTTCTTTGAGCCTGTCACACTCACCATACAGTTTGAATCTATTCAAACTAAGCATACATACAGTATTCGTTAGTAATCACAGACTTTTCAGAAATGGAAAGATCAATTTTTCGCCTTTTGAATAAGTCGATAAATTATCTTTACGATAATAAGATTGGAATTGTAAAAGGGCAGTTCCGATCGGCGGCGGCGTGAAGATCAAAAAATTAATTAAAAGCTAATAAAAGATAGTCACAGTTCATACACTGCACAAGCACGCGATTTACTGCGATTTATATGCGGGCAGAGTATTATGTACTTGCTGAGTTTTGTGTATTTCATTTACATATATTGGATAAATATTAATTACATGAGCGCACCCAAAAACTTGTAAAATCCTTCCAGCCTTTTTTATTGTGGTGAGGGCACAGAGATTTTCTAACAAACTACACATTTTGAAAACATAATAGGTATGTTTCCAGAACGACGCCTAAACTTTTTATTTATACTATTATAAAGTTGTAAAAATGAAATACCAGTACAATTAATATATTTAATAAAAGTGGTCCACACTATTTGAAGATCACTTTATTCATTTTTTTTGTATGTTTGTATGTGTCGTTGTAGCTTCATCACGTCAAAACTGCTAAACAAATTTCAACTATTTTGGGTACATAGATCGCTGGGCATCCACAGATGGTTATAGGATACTTTTTAGCCGACTAAGCTGAAGAAAAAATAATGTTATGATTATATCCATTCGGTTGTTATGTTATGTGTCAGGAATACGAGTGAAGTGGATAATGGAAAACCTTTGAAATTTAAATATTATTACACGCAACATTAATTTTAAATAACAAATTAGTGAATAAATATTTTCTATCCACAAAAAAAAAAAAAAAAATTGTACATCATAATTATATTTATAAGATTGTTGTGCTCTTGCAGGGTTCATGTTTCTGGACTTGTTAAATAATGTAAGACCTTATGTACAACATCAAACGCAATAAATAAATTGAATTGAATTTTAAATAATCATAAATCAAAATTTCATTTTCAAGGAGAAGGGAACCCATGTTAAGTAGAAGTAAATTTGAAAGCAGCATAATTTTTTTATACAATTCAACAAAAACTTTGATAACATTGTTTAAAAAAAATATTTTTGTTACTGTCGTATTTTTTTACCGTCTCAAATAAAAATGTAATATTTGTAAGTATGCAGTCTAAAATATTTCTTCTACATTTTTTTATTCTCTGCAAAGCTACATTCATAACGCTGCTTTTACTGCACTACCAGACGTGTCATAAATTTCTATCGAGCTACCGACGATATCGTCCATGTTACGAATAAACGAATAATTCAGCGATCGTGAATTCATCGCATACTTCAAGTCACTTACACGAACTGTAGCTTACTATCTATATCTGAAAAAGCTAAGTCTGCAGAGGTGTGCACAGAAATAATCTACCAATAGCCTGACCTCACCATAACCATTAATGCACTCTTTAATCCAGAACCTGACTGCAGTCCAATCGAAAACTTCGCGAATGAAGATTTTTTTCAGGCAACATTTGTTGGAATCTTATTACGCAACCTGGTACATTTTCCAAATACAACGTCACAAATTTTTTGATTCTTTTTTTTTTGCTATATAAATGTATTGATTAGGGTACCAAACGAAATAAGGACTCCATGATAATTTTCCTGTACCTGGCTTTGTAACCTGTAGTCGGCTTTCTGATACCTATACTGCATGCCACCAATGTATTACTTTTAGTTGTTGGTTCTCCGAGTAAATAAAATAAATATAAATAAAATAAAATCTCATTGAACGAGTCCTATTGCGGCAGTAATTTTAGAAAAAATCTTTTACCCGTTTTGCCGTCAAGAGGAGCCCAAACTTGGAGTGTGATTTGAAAATAATTTTAATAGTTTACCAAATAACGGCTGAAATTTAATGATTTGGTAGATTTTTGAAATCAGATACTGGAGTCCTTTCATTTGTCATCCCATACGACAGTTTTATGAAGTATAAAATATATAAAAAAAAAAAAAATATATTGGTGACGTCTTAACTGGAAGACCAGGTGGATATCTACCCAAGTCTAAAATACCTTTTTAAACTCCTACTTTTTAAGAGCGCTTTTCTATCACGAACCCACTCTCTATTATATAGAAATAGATTATGATATAGACAATCGTAATTAATTTGAAAAATGCATCTTACAAAAAACGTGGCTCCTCTTTATGACGTATGTAACTAGTATACACTTACTGCTCTTTTCCCGACGTTAGTTTCTGACACAAGATTGTTTTAAAGTGGTGACGAAATATTATGATAAAAACATTTCAGTATTATATAATACCAACTTGATAGACTTTTTCAGAATTGTTTTTACTTAGGTACCTGTAATTGTGTCGATGGGTCCGTATTTGACGTAAGCGCCTGCTATTCCCACCACATGGGCACCGAGGCTGTGCCCGATCAGATGAACGTTGTCCATAGACACGCCTTCTTCGATGAGGAAGTTCAGGAAGTTTGTCAAGAGTCGCCCCACCATTGCCACGTTGTAGCTGGCCAACACGTAGTTCACGTTAGCCGCGTTGCCCCAATCCACTACTATTATGTTCAAGTCGCTTACGTTTAGATACGCTGAAAAAAAAGATCATCATCATATGCTTATCCTCCACTATATCCGAGTGGATCTAAATAAACGCCAAAAACAGGAGCAGATTCAGATAGAAGTCATAGTCCATAATTTCTGTTTGTCTGTCATCTATGTGTGACCATATTTTTTGTTTATTTAAACACTATCATAGAAAAAAAGTGTTGGAGATACGGAACACATGATTAAGTAGTTAACATAAGTTATTTACTAATAAAAAATGGTTTTGCTCTCTTTAACTTTACTTATACGATTATACCGAAATACTTACATAAATATACATAATTGTGTAGTTTGTAATTCGCATTGTAATATATTCAAAATATGCAATTTCACAGGTCGGTCTGCGCGGCATTTGTGTAATACCACAGTAATACCTAGAAATTGTACTTACAGAGAAATTTCATATCTAAAATTTAGAAATGCGATAGTTACGTGTTGGTTTTGCAAATTGTGCTATATCGTTTCAAAAGGGCTTTAAATATTACAAACCATTTGCCAAGTTAATATAGTTGGAAGACCAATTTTAATTGAATTCGAATAGTCTGCTTAGTTTCATAAAACATTAAATTGATGATATTTTTAACCGACTCCCAAAAAAGCAGGTTTCTCAATTCGGTTGTATTTTTTTTAAGTTTCTTATTCCGTCAGTCATATAAACCGATTTCGAAAATTTTATTTTGTTTGATATGAGGTGTATTCAAATTGGTCCCATACAATTTTAATGAAGAGCTGATGATCCATGGAATCCATGAGGAATTGAAGGTACTTCTCACACGTAGGCATATACGAGTATATACCGATTTTGGTATTGAAACATGGATTTGCATTCAGAGAGTGGAAATTGATGAAGTGGAACTGTCAATGAAGGCTACAGAAGGTCATTGTAACTCCTCAATGATAAGTGATTTACGGGTGGCGACGATTTCGATTAAAATAGCTAAGCTACTTCATAGTCATAAATTGAAATGGTCCTAATGAGAATGTTACCATCGAATTGATTTGATGATGGAGCCGGATGGTAGGCACAGGATCTCTATAATAAAGTAATGTATTGTAGCCGTATTTGGGCTTGTTCGAATTGTCACGAGATATACTTTTAAGTAACTATTAACTAAAAAGTGAGAAATTAATTCATTTTTCAGAAAAAATTAAGCCGTTTTAAAAAAAAGTGAAAAAAAAACTGCATAATACCGTATCTTCAATTTAATTACAAGTAACCGGTTTTCTAATCAATATGTACAATTGATGTTATTTTGGAGTCAGTGGCATGCCGACAATGCCAAAATAAGATTAATTGTATACATATATATATATATATATATATATATATATATATATATATATATATATATGTGTATGTATATATATATATATATATACTGTTTAGATAGAGTTGATACACAGTAACTTGAAAGTAAATTAAAGGAACTAAATTATGCATTTTTTTTTGCTTTGTTTTATTTTTTGTTAAGTTCTGTCATAAAATTAACATGTTTTATTAAAGTAACTAGCTTCTGCCTGCGACTTCGTTCGCCTTAAATTCGTTTATCGCGGATAAGGGTATTTTTCCGGGATAAAAAGTAGCCTATGTCCTTCCCCGGGACTTAAACTATCTCGATACCAAATTTCATCCAAATCGATTCAGCGGTTTAAGCGTGAAGAGGTAACAGACAGACAGACAGACAGACAGACAGACAGACAGACACTTTCGCATTTATAATATTAGTATGGATACAGCATCGAGGTGTAGTAAATTCACAAATTTTAATTTCATAGTCTCAAAAACTTATTTACTAATTTAAGCAACAACAATACGTTTCGATGGACATTCAAATCAGTCCCCAGAAAATGTGATGGAGTTTTGTTTGACTAAGAGATGTGTTATTTATAAAAAGAACAGTCCTAAGGTTGTAACACGTAATCTGCCCGACTAAATGTCATTAATAGATAAGATATAAATGGCTACCTCTTACCTTCTTTAATCGATTCTGGCATGGGACTATCGCCGTGGTTAAGCCATCCGTGAGTGAGAACTTTAACTTTGTTATTGAAGTCGAAATTAGAGTCCCATAAAGATAATGAATCGTTCGCCTGAAGAACTTGAAACTCGTAAGGATTACGCCTGAAAAGCAGTGAAAATCTTTTAAATTGTATTTAAGCATTACTTCAACATCTTCAACTAGACACTTTATTATTTCTTTATACAAAGGAAATTCTCGATGAAAATCCTCTTTATCTCCTTAAGGACTTCTCACCTCCGCAGTCCGGCTTACTTACGTAGGTACACTCAATAATAAAGTATTCTAAAATAGGGTGACGGCGCCAATCATGGACATGTTAAGTACAGTAGTACCTAGTACCCAATAACGGACAGAATACATTCGTGCTTTACGGCCTATCATTCATGGACTTTACCAGTTACGAACATTCAGTTATCTAATCATACAGTGTTGTTAGCTTAGAAATGTAGTATCCGATTCTTAAAATTTGTATGTACGTTAAAAAATATCATAACTGGATGCTTGTCCATTACTGGTGCCGTCACCTTAATGATTTTGTTTGCACTCGTACACCATATGACATGAGTTTTCATAAATGGGCTACTAAAAGTGTTAGTTTTAGACTCTAGGGCAACGTCCTATACAAAGAGCGAACAGCGCATAAGGTAATATTTTAAAAGTGACTTACGAAAATAAACGATAAAAACGTGATAGATTTGTGAGCATGTAATCGTGATTACAAATGTACTTCAGTTAGCCTCCTCGTTTTTCTAGTGGAGAGTTCAAAGTTCGTAATATATCTAAGAGTTCGGTATATACATTTACTAGCTTCTGCGCGCGACTTCGTCCGCCTTAAATTCGTTTATCGTGGATAAGGCTATTTTTCCGGGATAAAAAGTAGCCTATATCCTTCCCCGGGACTCAAACTATCTCCATACCAAATTTCATCCAAATCGGTTCAGCGGTTAAAGCGTGAAGAGGTAACAGACAGACAGACAGACAGACAGACACACTTTCGCATTTATAATATTAGTATGGAGTATGGATTTATTATTGTATGGCTGAAGGGCCACTTTACTCTGCATTTAAAAAACTTCCTTAATAAACTTCCTAGCAGCATAAGTGAGTTGTCTATTGGTAAATTCAAAAATATTGTGAAACGAAAATTATTTTCTAAAGCTTATTATAGCACACAAGACTACATGAATGATAAAGCCGCGTGGGATTAATGTAAATTATAGCGTCATGTAGGTATATGTATAATTATTTTAACGAACACCTAAGGTATTATTATTATTTTAATCTTAAATGCTTTATATACTCTTGACATTAAGAATTTTATTCTAGACACATTCTAGATTATTATTTTTTTCTTTTTTACTGACAATCCTTTTGGGATTTATCTTATCGATTATTTGAATTTTTTAAATATCAATAATATTATACTTAAGTTAAATGACCTGATTAGGTTTTTCTGGGTTTCCCTAATCCTTGCAGCAAATGTTGGATCATATTGTATGTCTCCCAGCAAACATTTACTCGCATGTAACTGACATTTCGAAAGTGCTTGTAACTAGGCCTACTTGAATAAAGAATATTTTGATTGATTGATGCACCTGACTGTACATATTAACGATGTAACAACAAACATATCGATTTACTTTTGGGTACGTACGGCCATTTCTAAAATGTTTTTTAAATTATTTACTAAAATCATTTATTTCAAACCAAATGCCCGAAGTTGTGTGTAACATATTATGATTAGACGTTAGCGGTTACTCCCGTCGTAAAAGCCGAGTACTGCTCGACATATTTTGGTCCATTACGAGAACGTTAATCATGAGCGAAAAGTGGACTTTGACGCTTGTTAGTAACATCAAATTAGTTAATTGTAACCGCTCTAACTTACCATGATTGTTGCCAGAATCGCGGGACTTAACATGTAATTTTTTACTATTTGGTAGAAGTCATTGCTCTCTGCATACTTAATCTTTTTCTTTTTCTATTTCGCTACCATAATAATGCGACACGAAAGTCAGAGCGGTTGAAACATCCGTGATAATGTTCTCGAGGAGAACAGGGTAAAGTTTACAAATGGCTTAGACAAGCCGGTAAGTATCTGGAGCTAAATAGGGGCTAATCATTTATTACGTAAGACGATTTAGGAGGGGGAAAGGGGGTCCGAACAAGTCTTATTTTTTCTTTCAAGGGAGTGGGAGGGATTTTAGATTGTTCTTACGTAAGATCACAAAAGTAAGCTAGAATTAATTGTAACTATAATTTCAAAACAATGAATATTTCAGTAAGTACCTATCACTTTTTTATTCAACCAAGTCTGTAAAGTAATAGTCACATGTACTAGGTAAATTACTTAAATGTAACTTAAAACTATATGATTAAAATTATATAAATCAATTCAATAGTTCAAATACGGTTTGAACACTATAAGTATTAAAATATTTACTTGAAAATATAAATTATGAACCTGATTCTTAATAACATAATGTATTTTACAAATTAAATACTAAATCATAATAGTATAAAAGTACTATATACGATTTCAATAACTTCATACAAAAATATTTAATCAAAGAGCATCGTTCGGCTACCACGCTTTATTTCTGGCGGGATCCTTATCGCTGCCTTTTGTTTCCTATAGGCGCGGGCGCGCGGGCGAGATAACGGCGGCGTATGCATGTGTGCGTGCGCGGTTCATTCACTGCGAGGAGACGTAGAAGGACAGTCGTGTGCCAGTGCGTTCGCATCTCTTAAAGATCGCGTCTTCTTACGTACTATTTAGTGCAAGTGTCCTTATAATACGTACTAACTACATCATAACGCAAACTTGTACTTCCTTGAAATCGGCAGTGGTGAAAACTTAAACCTAAATTGATAAAATATATACAGGATGTTTGGTAACAGGATGCAAAGTTGAAAGGAGGTGATAGCTTAGGACATTTAGAACATTTGAAGCGATATATGAGTTAAGAAAATGTTATTAGTTTTTTTTTATTTAAGTTTTAAGATTTTTCTGGGAAAACTCCAAAATTTCAGACTACATCGACAATAGTACTTTTTTTAATGTAGGTAGCATTTTTTTGTATTTTTTTTTTGTATTGTGCAATGTCTATCGTACACCATAAAAGTTATTTGAAATATCTGTGTCTAAAGAAAAAAAAACTACAACGATTTAAAAATTGAATAACATGAAAAAACAAATGATTTTTGTTTTCTAAGGACGGTAAAAAAAAACTAAAATAGCCCCGGTTCTTCAAACCATTTAAAAAACATGCTTGGCTATTGCCCTTTCATTTAAGCTATCAAGCACGACTGTAGCTATCATATCTTTAAAAATAAGCCACTTAAACCAACTAGAGAGCTAAAATGTTTCACTCTACTTGTGATACTTGTGACGAATCTAATTATGATTCTGTAATAAAACATTGGTTCTTAATACTAAGTTGGCGTTTACCTGATATTTAAAATGTTTTGAAAGGGTTAAGTGCAGTGGACAAAACTGTCACATGCAATTTTAATAAACAAAGGTTCGCGGTGGTGTGAAACGAAATGGACCGATAGCGGCGGGCGGCGTTTAACAAAGATGACTCAGCCGTTTTACCTTTGCAAATAAGATACCTGAACTGATAAGAGGGAATTTGTATTTCTTTTTACTTACGACGAAATCAAACAAAAGCATAAAAGTTAAGTTATTTATTTCCAAACTTAATTTAAAAACAAGAAACAATCATCGATCGTTTTCAAAATGGGACCCGCCGTTACGAATACAAGCACGAGCCCGTCTTCTTATTACCGTGGTGGTTGTTCCGAGAGTCATTTCTTCCCTCATGGTTTCGAACGCTGATTGGATCCTCTCTCTCAACTCTTCTACGGTATTAATTTCCTCTTCTGTGTAAACTAGCTCCTTAGCCCGGCCCCAAACGAAAAAATCGTGACCGAACGGGCCAAGGGATTCGTCCGCCTCTGCCGATCCAACCGTCAGGGAAACAGTTATTTATGTGTTCCCTTACAGCCAGGGAGTAATGGGCGGGACAACCGTCGTGCTGGAATGTCACAGCACCGGGCAGCTGGTCCTCGTCAATCAGCCCGGGCAAATCGTTTTGAAGAAATTCCAAATAATTTACACCATTTCAATTATCTGGCAAAAAATGTGGCCCAATAAGGACTCTGTCGATTATTCCAGCCCACACGTTGAGGGAAAACCTTCTTTGGAAGGACTTTTGCTTTTCCCAATGTGGATTATTGTTTTTATCAGCCCATTGGTGAAGGTTGTGAAAATTCGTGATCCCTTCCCGGGAAAATTTGGATTCATCGGTCCAAAGAATACTTCTTAAAAAGCATTGCTCTTCGATGTCAGCATTGAGTAAAAATCGGCAGAAGTCTACTCGACGTGCAGGGTCTCCTTCCTCCAGTCCTTGAACTCCGGTGCCGTGAAAAGGATATTTTCCCTCGCGATGCATGGTACTCCATACTTTCCATATGGACATGTCAAGATTACGAGCTACCACTCTGACGCTCGTAGTCGGATCCTCTGCAAATGCCCGTAAAACATCGTCCTCCAAATCAGGGCGATTACGTCCTGAGTTCCCTCCACGTTGCCCAGCAATTCCATTTTCACGTAGTCTTCTTCAGGGGCTATTTTAGTTTTTTTTTACCGTCCTTAGAAAACACTTAAATCATTTTTTTTTCATGTTATTTAATTTTTAAATCGCTGTAGTTTTTTTTCTTTAGACACAGATGTTTCAAATAAGTTTTATGGTGTACGAAAGACATTTCACAATACAAAAAAAACTACAAAAAAATGCTACCTACAGTAAAAAAAGTAGTATTGTCAATGTAGTCAGAAATTTTGGATATTCCCAGAAAAATCTAAAACTTAAATAAAAAAAAACTAATAACATTTGCCTAACACATATATCGCTTAAAATGTTCTAAATGGCCTACGCTATCACCTCCTTTTAACTTTGCATCCTGTTACCAAACACCCTGTATATGTGATTCGCGTACCCCGTAACGGGTAAGTGTTGGACAATGTTTTAACAACGCAGCGTAGTTAGTAATTTCCATAAAGTTAGCCTTTAATATTCATTAGTAAATTTTAGTGTGTACCCATAACGTCGTAAGCGTTCTTCCTACGCCTAATAATTTAGTCGTTTTTTTCTATAAACATTTATAGTCCGGCTCTTCCTAGGTGAATTTTTCGCTTCGAGCCCTAACCTTTCAACCAAAGGCTCTATTATCGCATAGCCGCTAGCTACCGAGTCAGCAGGTGCCACTACAACATTAATATTGAAAAAGAAACGCTATCGACATAGTATTAAGGTTCAAATTTAATGTCACTAATATTCTAGATATTACGTTTTGGTACTACTACCAAACTACTACTACTACACCAAAGGGCTTGCAGTGGGCGGGGCGAACCGAGATATTTACCTTCTCGCCGGATCGACCGGGTTATGCTATCAGCACAGATTATATAATAGTTCTTCGAACAGATACTAATGTCTTAATAGAAAAGCGCATACCTACCGCTTTACATACCTACTTTATTTAACAATGCAGCGACCTTGGATGCGTGGGTCGTTGCCCGCACGTGTCAGCCAAATGACGCTAGGGTTGACACTGCATAGACACGAATTTATAAATAGTTGTGTGAAACAAAAAACGGTTTATTTTTAAATATTTTTTTTGTAATTTACAATTGTTTTGCCTTAATGTAGTGTTGAATGATTTTTTTCATTATTTAAATGTTCGGTTGTTTAAAGCGTGGCGAAAATTCTAAACCTAATGAACGTATTCGAACGGGAACCCTTCGTGTTGTCGGTACTTATAATTAACATAATTTGAATATATATCCCGACGGCAGTACTACATAAAGTTTGGTAGGTGCCTACCTAACCTATCTTCGTTATTTATAACATATGTTCGTTATTTATACTATATTTATATATATATATATATATATATATATATATATATATATATATATACATATATATATATAAATAACGTGATATTGTATAATAGCGTAAAAGTAGCATTACAAACTTGGAATTAGTCACTGGGAATAAGTTATTTTAAAATATTATGTTCGCGCGTTTCATTCTCGCGAGTGCATTCCAGCCCTTTCGCAAAAGGTCATAAGTCCCTATAGCAACGACAATGTTTACGCCCTTTCTTAGGCCGTGCAATGCACCCCACAAAACTAATTTTAGTTTTTAAGTTTTTAAGTAATGTATAAAATTTACGCATCTACAGAAACACTTTACCTATACTTACATTGTTTTAGACTACCGAGGTTAATATGTAGTTCATACTAAAGTTAGTATACCAAAACTGTTTACACGTTTGTAAATTTATATCAATTCTTACCAATATGCCTAAAATAGAATACTGATAAAGTAGGTAGGTATGCGGAGGTGATTTTTTCGCGTCATATATAAAATAATAATAAAGAGGTTTTTTTGCAAATATGCAAATTTCTAATAATTTTGCGGCAATAAATAGAAACAGGTACGTACAAGTATGTTTCTTGGGGACAAATACGTATGTGAATACAGGACAGACAATTTAAAGACGGAAAAAAAATTACATTAAAATCAAACAAATAAATTAGTTTCGGATTACATAATTTGTCTCTTTTTTGTGAAAGCCATAGAAAGCTCTAACAACATCCTACCATATCCTTTACTGTCCTTTTATCTTTATCTCAATAAATAAATAAATCTCCTTTTAAGGATGGGATGAGAATTTGTTAATTAAATAAATGTGAATTAAATATTTATTTTTATCACTACGCCGTGTGCGATAGCTACGAAACGGCTGAGTTGTCGATTTAATTTACATTATGTGAAGTAAGTAACATGTACAGTCAGCGTCAATTTGGCATATGTCAGTAGTAAAATCTTCAGCTACTTTTGATACTGACTGTACTTAATATCGGCTCACTTTACCCAAACGACATCTGCTGAGCTATAATTTTTTTTGCCCTCATTGATGTATTCCTGGCGTGACAACCCTAGCACTGCACGTTCCGCGTGCGAATGAATACAAGTTATACGATAGTCAGAGAGGCAAAGAGTAGGCACGTTTCTCATGCCTAAACACCGTTTTTACGAGGAAGTCAAATTTCTGTACTTGTACTGTTACTTATTCTGTGGCTATGCACTAATAGAGACAATGGCCTTTGTTTGAAAGATTAGGGCTCAAAGCGAAAAATTCACCTGTTAAGAACTGGCCTACAACCTTGTTCCGCCTTCTTTTTAAATAAATTACCCTTGTACCTCCCGTTCTGATCGTGAGCACTTCCCCCAGCTACTAATCGGTTCTCTTTTACTTACGCTTCACCGTAGGATGCTCACGATCAACGGAAACCAAGGCTGAATTAAATATTATTCTAATGCGAGCCGTCCGTACACAGGGTGCGACGTTTTTTTATAAACTCTGCCGCTCATCTCGCGCGGTCTAACTTTTTGAGGAGCAGTTCCTACCGACTGCCATCATCCCAAGAAGTGGAGGGGTACCTGACCTGATCATACAAGACCGGGCGAAACCAGCAACGGCCGTCGTCATCCGCGCCACCCACCTCCAGCGCGCGTTAAGGGGGAGTACCGATATGCGGTAGTGAACTAGACGGGCTGCTTATCCACGTTAAATAACTTTGGTGTTGACAATTGTTGTTTAATTTATTACTCTTTCTCTGCCGCCGCTAATGAGCTAATGTCGTAAGTCTTATTTTTTCCTACTTAGTGGGAAGGGGTCAGAAAGTGGTAAAATAGGGTACATGCATAAAAATTTTTATCGCTTTTCTGAACAAAAAATGAAAATACCGTAAAAACGATTTCAAAAAATTTAAATTAAAATCGGCCAAGAAACACGCATGATATAATATAATAATAATAATAAGTATCCAAAGTACAATCTCATAACTCGATTCTCTTTCCATAAAATGCAATAGTTCCAACATCTGCTGGGACCTGCTCATGGACGTATTCTCTCATTGATATGGTCAGGAGCGGGTCCCAGCAAGAGTACAGCCACAGCAAACTTCTCGAAAGGGCCTCTACGTGTTGGATCCATATCCCCACGCAAGCCTCCCAAAAATCCGGGACGTATGAGCCCGTGACTAACGCTAAGATACAAAAATAATGATAATAATTTTATTTCAGACAGCATCCATATTTATGTTAGTATATAATTGTACTTATGAAAAACTATGTTAGTAGGCAACAGATAATTACCTAATTTAGGTATCTGCCTCCTGGGACACCAGGCACATGTGTGTGTACTCGTGCCCAGTGTCTCTGAATGGGGCAGTCTGGCTTCTCGCTAATGACCTTCAGGGTGGTGTTGGTACTCCCGTTCACTCTGCGCATGAGTGACGCAACTCGGCGTCTGACTACGGTACTGAACCCGTCCGTGCGCGCATGCGCAAACATCGCAGAGGCGCTGCTGTAGCGTGGGAGCCCCAGCAACACCCTGAAGGCATTATTATATTGCACTCGGAGTGCGTTGAAGGCCCGCTGTGTGTAGTTGACCCACAGATTGCACGTATATAAGGTTTGGCAGAATGCTTTGAAAAGAGTAATTTTTACCTCAATACTACATCGCGCAAATCTGCGAGCCAACATGTTACAGCGGACCGCCATCGCCCTAACAAGAGCAGTACCGTTAAGACGTACAGGCGGCACAACCGTCACCTTGCGATTTTGAGGTTTAAATATTACAAGCTCGCTTTTTTTAACATTATATAAGAGTCCGTGCAACTTCGCATACTCTTCACATATACTCAGTAATATTCTGAGTGCTGAGATCGATGGGCTGAGCCATCAATGGAGCAACCGACACCGGCGGCGCTCAGCTCATCGATCAGCTGGTTTACATACAGGCTGAAAAGCGAAGGCGAGGTCGACCCCCCCCCCCTGCCTCACTCCGCATTGCAGCACGTACTCCTCAGAACGCTCATTAAGCCATTTGACCTGGTTAGTTTGGTGTGCGTATTTAAAGATATTTACCAGTTCCCCCGGTACACTGGTGGCGTTTAGTTTAGACCAGAGAATCTCATATCTAACTAGGTCAAATGCCCTAGAGAGATCTAGAAAAGCTGCGTACACAGGCGTGTTCCTATCAGTGTAGTACCTGACGGTATGCTTGAGAGATATAATGGCACTTTTAGTTGATAGCCCGGGTCTAAACCCGAACTGTGCATCATGTAAATGAAGGTGTTTTTTAAGCTGTCTCTCAAGCAGGCCGTCAAGCACTTTCGCTGCAGTTGTAGCTAATGATATCGGCCGGTAGTTGCATTTGTCCGAAACGTCACCGGTTCTATTTTTAATTATCGGCACCACGATCGTCATCATTAATCCACTGAGCAGGTATGAATGTCTAATACAAAGCGTATATAGTAATCCTAGCAGCCTGGGGAGGTGTGGCCCAGCATGTTGAAAGTGTTCAATGCTGAGGCCGTCGTGTCCGGGTGATTTACCTCTTGCCATACCCTTTATTATTGAGGCGACTTGTTTAGCTGTGACACGCTCAGGTAACCCCGACACCACGACCTCAACATCCCCGTGAGGGCCTTTAAGTGGAGATTCCACCTGAAAGTGACACCTGAACATGTCAGCTATGTTTTTATGATCACTGATTCCGTCCACGCTCACCGGGACGCCAGGTCTCGGACTTAACTTTTTTGTATGTTGCCAAAATCCTTTAAAATCTTTATTTTGATGCTTTGCAGCTAGTATATTCATTTTAATTAATTCCTGATTAGTTTGACAATATTTTAATTTCTGTTTGAACACTTTTCTCGACTCGCACATATCATAATAAATATCCCCACATGTGGGGCGGCCGTACCAGACCCATGTCAAAAATACATATAGGGCATTTGAAACTGCTAATTAGACGGCGATTTGACAGAGAGGTCCGACATGTACTGTTACGTCATAGTCCACTCCGGCTATATGGCCGAGTTTACATAAACTCCATATTAAATTCCGTTTTGCTATAAAGAGATAGAATGAATATTTTTATAGTTATTCGAAAAAATATTTTTGTCTAGGTACTGTTTGTTACATGAGCTTAATAAAGCAAAAATAAAAAATCATGCATATTCCCTATTGTCTTACGTAATAAATGAACAAGCCAAGCCCATAGGATTACGTACCATGCCACTGCTAACATAATCATTAGCCCTAAGACGTCCACTGATGGACTTGGGCCTTCCCAAATAACAACCGGTCCTGCGCCGAATGCATCTAGCGTATTCTCGTGACCTTTACCAAATTGTCAGTCCACCAAGTAGGTGCCTACTCACGTCACGTCTTACGGTACGTACGTCGCGTGGTCACGCAGGCAATCGTCAAAGTGCTTCATGAACGCGTTGCATTCACGGGTCTAATGTTACGGATATAGATAGGTACACAAGTTTTGCGCTGTTCGTAGTTGTTAGGCATTAATTATGAACTGTTAAAGATGAATTATTGTAGAAGTTCAACATATTGCAAAACGATATGTAACATATACTTAGTTGATACGTGAAGGGGCTCACAGCTCTGAATGACCTTCGATCTGTAGCTCTTCGTTCTTCTGCGTTGTATATGTCTCATCATGTTGACAGCGACCGTCTTTACCAATATACTGTTTCAGTTTATCTGCACGAGTCACCGAAATCACGATGAATGCCATCAAACTCTGTTATTTTTACGAAGAAAAACCAGTTTTTGCCACCTTTCTTAAAGAAAATGCTTGCGTAGCAAGTTAAGGTGCGTCCACATTTGTATCATTTGCCCGTATCAGATCATCGTCGCGTGGCATGATCACGTGTCACGATCACGCGTTTGGACGTTGCGCCGATCAGATCGCTCGAAATCCATATTGCTACGCGTATCAAATCCTCCGATCGGACGAGCGCGGCATGATCGCGACGGTGCGACGTCCACACTAGCGATCATGACACGCGATCATGCTACGCGGTTATGATACGCCGCGATCCATCTCGAGTCGGTTTTTGCCCGATCATCTTCTGTCTCGTCCATTGCAGCTACGCGTGAAAGAGATGGCCGAAAGGCGTGGCTTGAATCGCTGGCGCAGGTGTGTTACGGCGAATTTCCAAAGTACTGCCATTTTTAGTTGCTACGCGCGCGGTGCCGCCGACGCATGGGCGCTGCTGTCCACGCTGGTGCTCGGCGCTCGCGGCTTATCAGCTGTTGTGATAATGATCTTCAAGTTTCTGCACGGGTGTTAACCAATTTGATGTGCGATCGCAGAGTGCAACAGTTTTACACGGAACACAACGCTACTACAGAAGAACGATCACGCGAAAAATTATGATACGACTAGCGTCCAAACTGCAGCATGCAAAATGATCGGCGCGGTGATCGGATACGGTGACACGCTACGGCTTAGTGTGGACGCGTTTCTTGACGCGGCGGCGCAAATGATACGGAATGCTGACAGTGAGCGTCCAAGCAGCGCGATACGTAGTCATGCCACGGGACGATGATCGGCTACGAGCATATGATACAAGTGTGGACGCACTTTTAGGTCTTTTCATAATGAACAATTACGCATAAGTTTTGAGTCTATCAAAGGTTTATTGAGAGACTAGATACGCAATCTTTATTTTTATAGACCTCGCTGCAAAAATCAATAATTAATTACTTACATAGAAATATATTCTAATTTTCGAATACAAGAAAGTGTTAAATAGAAACTGAACTATCATATAAACCATGTTTCGAAAGTTAGTTTGGCCATTCCAGGGGCTAGATACAGAACAAAGCCAAAAAATCGTACATTTACGCTTGGAGCCCCTTAAGGGGCTCCAAGCGTAAATGTACCACCTTAAGGTGGTGCATCGAAAATTTTAGCTTTTTTTTAGTGAGATTTTTGTCAAATTTAGTATATGAAACAGGCTGGTTTTCAGATATGTATTTTTTGACTATTCAGCGCCTAACGCGAAAACATGTTTGCTTAAAATTTCTACAATAGAAAAGTTATCCGAAGACGCGTCTTCATTTTCCGTTTTTTGTCTACTTTGTACAAACGACAGATTAATAAACGGCTAAATTATGTAAAAATGTCATTCTTCCCTTTATCTTTTACTTCACTAACTTAAATGTTAACAGAACATACTAATATCTTCGATTTCATTGTACTTTTACATTTGGCGCTTACGCCAAAAAACCCCAAGCATGTAGTGTATTAGCTTTGTCTTTCTTTGATGCGCACGAGCAAGAAATGCGTCCTTTATTACAAATTACGCTTATTGGCCAGCTCCGCGTTTGGGGCGTGGTTTACGAAAGACGTTGCAGGCCCTTAAGGCCTAGAGGCTAACTCTATCTCTTTAGTTCCGACCCGCAAAGCTATGGCGTACTCTCGAGCTTAAGAAATGAAAATTATTTATACCTTTGTGTTATATTCGTGTTGTAGCTCTTTTGTTTTCTATGCCAAACGAAAGCGATGCAACACGTATATTCGGCGTGTCCTCGAATATCTGGACGCGCCTTTAAGCGAAAAGATCTGTCTAAAAAATTTAACTGCAGCGTTTGGAAAAATGTTTTTTCTTTCACTAATTATTTATAGAAGAAAATATATGATAAGGGAGACCTTTCTAAAATGAATATAAGGCACGCAGGTGAGTTTGTTGTAGATACTTCAGACTAGTATACAGGTATGGAACAATACAGTGGTCGCAACTGCAAGGTCTTACAAAATGGGAATGCGTGTTTGGAAATAGTTGTTACTTATGAAACTTGTTTGCTTACAATCGGTCTGACATTTCTATGGCAATAAATTTTATGTGTTTTACAGACAACACATGTAAATATGTATTACTGATTAATGGTAAGCCTTATCTATTGAAGATTACCTAGTGAAGAGCCGGAACTGCACATCCTCCTCCTTGAACCATCCCCAGCTCCAGCCCCAGAACCAGAAGCGGGTCTCGTTGAGGGGGGGTACAGCCCCGTACTCCTGTACGCTTGCCAGCCACACGGGGTCGTACGGTGCCGGCGCGTCCCAATGTATCGCCGACACTACGAGTACAAAATTATACCTGTACCTTGATATCAAAAATCTATTTATTTATTTGATAATCGATGAAACTTAAAGCTGTCACATACCTATATACACACATACATATCATAATAATTAAGATTTTGCCTTATTTGAATATTACCGAAAATGTAATATACACAGTAAACATTTATTAAAATTGAAAACCCTGCATCATTTTTTAAATGAAGTTTAGGCGGATGTTTTTCTCATTTAACATTCAAAAAACACTCGAAAGTAAAAATAACGATTAGGTTACACGTTGTATCGTCTTGTATCAGTGTATCCAATTCTGTTCATGGCTATATGGTAACCAGTTTCGAGAAGTATAGCAATGAGATTCTGTCAAAAATTTCATTTTAGTCAGAAACTTTATTGCCGACTGTACTTTTCATAAAACATCTATAACAATAACTGAGACGCAGCGAATGAGCCAAAACTCGGTAGGATTGCGTTATTCTATTAGGTACAGAGTTCTTATGACCACCTTCCGACTCCATCTTCTGATCAGCTCGATGATGTCTTAATATTTTGTATTGTCATCTAACTTACATACGTTTTACACAGCATTTAACATCCATCGGAAACGGGAAATGAGTCAAATTTAACTTGTAAAATTTGACCCGTACAAATATACATACATACATTGCAAGTTATATAGACTTGAAATATTTTTCAAGTTTTACGTTTTCACCTCATTAGTTTATTTGTTTACTAGCTTCTGCCCGCGACTTCGTCCGCCTTAAATTCGTTTATCGCGGATAAGGGTATTTTTCCGGGATAAAAAGTAGCCTATGTCCTTCCCCGGGGCTCAAACTATCTTCATACACAATTTCATCCACATCGGTTCAGCGGTTTAAGCGTGAATAGGTGTCAGACAGACAGACAGACAGACACACTTTCGCATTTATAATATTAGTATGGATATGGATTATGTTAGGAGTGTCTTTTTCAGGTTCATAAATTAACACTATACTTTTAAAAAAATCTGGTTCGTTAAATTTTCATAAGTCTCGCATCTCACATTTTCCTTGCTGTAGCGAGGAGGTGTTGTGTTTTTCGCAAAAAAAATGTTTGTCCTCGCGTGCCTTAGAAGCCCCGTTACGCTTTGGAATCTCGCTCCGCTCGCTCGTGGTTTAATTTTAGATTCCATCGCTTACTCGGCTTTCAATTGGGAACTTGCGTCCATGTTTTTTTCTATGGCAATGAATTAAATTTCTCATAACGAGAATATGTATTCAGAGGACCAGCAGGGATTGAGCATTAGGAACGTCAGAAATGACAGTCAAAGTCACGCAATATCTGCTGAGCGTCAAAACACCCGATACTAAATGGGTACAAGCTATAACGTCATTCGTTAATAGCGGTTATATAATAAAAGCTTTTGCCCGTGAAAAATCATGTAGTACACACTTTTTGTTCTTCATTCAATGGAAAAATATTGGATAGTTAATTTAATTTACTATTGGATGATTAAGTTTGATTTGATTTGATTAGATTTTTTTTTAATTAAGAATGCAATATCTTTATGGAAAATTTACATTTATCGTGGATTTTATTGTGATAATTTTTTTCATTACGTAAG
Source organism: Hedya salicella (assembly GCA_905404275.2). Classification (NCBI taxonomy): domain Eukaryota; kingdom Metazoa; phylum Arthropoda; class Insecta; order Lepidoptera; family Tortricidae; genus Hedya; species Hedya salicella. Next base: position 21,566,425 of record FR990099.1, on the reverse strand, counting down.
TTTCTCCTTCAGGCACTCGCGCCAAATTACAACTTTGCAGCCTTGCATTACAATAGTTTTTTGCTATGCAAGGCTGCAAAGTTGTTATTTGGCGCGAGTGCTTGAATTAAAAGCCGACTTAGCGAAGGAATCTGAAATTGAACTACGAGCGGAGCGGGTGGCTTAAATATAGACTCTTGAGCGTACCGAGGCTTTTAAGGGACGAGAAGCCAAATATTTTTGCAGCCGTGCGAATCACACAACTTTTCACCTCACTACAGCGAAGAAAATGTGAGTGGTGACCTGGAATCCAAAAAATTACGTCCCCCCCTCTAACTTTCGAACGTTACATATAAGTATTAGTTATGTGCATTAATACATTCCGCTCAATCTGGCGCGTATAATCGAATCGATAACTTCCAGAAGGTAATAAGTAATTAGAGTTACTTGGCGTTTAAGTCCTTTTTATTTGTATGAACGGCTGCGGAACCCTACACTGAGCATGGTCCGACATGCTTTTGGCAGGTTTTTTTAATAGGGCGGGACTGTGCGTGAAGTTCAAATATTTCAAATTCTGTCATAGACCCGGCACTAAGAAATGACGACTGCAGCAATTTAATTTTAAAGTTACTTTGCTTCATGCTCGCAGTAAAATCGCATTTTGGGCACTGTTTAGTTTACTCGCAGCAAACGCTGCTTGTTTGACGAGATAAGGGTTTTATTATTTTACAGCGAGTTACTAAATGTATAAACAACACACAGTCAGTTTATTTCCGTTCTCATTAACGTTAAAAAACAATTTTTCTTTAATACGCAATAGCGGTACGAAAATTAAAATTATATTTAATCCGTAAGTTACATATGTAATAAAAAATATTGGACACGTTTTTGTGCTTCTTCAATAAAAAGAAACATATTTTGATAAATCGCATTAAAGTTTAGGAGTTACTCGTGACGTCATAGTTAAGAATATATTGTTACCTTAGTCGTGACGTCACGCGACGTTTTAGCTCAATGAATGCTATTATTTTTTGATTACGTAGAAAAAGGAAATGTACTCCATTATTTATACACAACGGAACTAGTACCTAATTAAAATTGAGTCACCATCCCTATTACTAAACAAATACTCGTAGTTGGTGTTCGCCGCGCGACAGCCGCGTTCCAACTGATCAGGACAAGTCCCATAAACTTTAAAAGCTAATTTCAACGAAAGCTTATACTCTAGAAGTTACTCTGGACGTGCACTAACACTATAAAGAAGTTAAAACTGGAAATTCCAGACAGTTGCTGACCGACTTGCATCTACAATGCACCGACCCGAGGTGAATTAGTTGTTGTTATTAAAACTTAGGTAAGTAACTCTCATCAGCGAATTGTAAAACTAACAGGATGAAATGCTAGCAGTTCTGTTGAAAATAAATGTTAGAAAGTACCGACGATTATGAAGCGGCAAATAAGTTTATAGCATATTTGAGTAAAATAATTTACAAGCCTTTAAATACCTATTCAACATCGTTTAATAATGTAAGTACGGTCGTCAAAGAAATTGGACTCTTATCGACCGAGCGAGCGAAGCATCTCTGCTTCAGCTTGGACGAAAAATCGTTTTTCCTGTTGTCCGGATGTCCCGATGTTCTCTCCTGGAGCTCGCATTTGTCAACCGATTCTCATGAAATTTTGTGAATAGGTTCGGTAACTATACACCGTGACCGTTAATAACCCGAAAGATTTAAGCTAACGATACTAGAGCCTAATTAGGGTATATAAAGTTATGTAACATATCGTCCAAAAACTCATAATTAAGGAGATATTCATTATTTACAACAAATCAAAAGTTAAAAAATCTCCAGTGTAACACACCTTAAGGGCGTGAGCATGACGTAGCCACCTACTTCTTTTACACGTAGATGCACTAACTGTATGGTTGTTAGCCAGTTTCATAAAGAAGTGTGGTATCTGTCTACAAAAAGTTTTTACTATCGAAAATATTTTCATCACGAGATAAAAGGATATAACATGCAACTAAAATACAGTGTAGTGTATTAATCCGAATAATTATAATATCTTTTCTTACACACTTCAATCTCAAGTAGCTTTTTTGTTATCACTGAGAATAGAGATAATTAGGTTTGTTCCGTTCTAAGTCGCGAGAGTGGTTCTTCTTATAACTGGCTAGTTTGAAATTGATTGTCACTAAAATGACACATTACATGATAACTAATTGTCACGGAAGATAAAATAACATTGAACATTCTATTGACTGTAAATATATATATATAGATAAATAATATTCGCTATGCCGCATTATCCTTCGGCTCATTTAGCAGATATCCACTTTGTGTACGGATTTTGTGATGGGAACTCGCTCCAGGCAGTCGCCGAATACCGAAGACGATACCCAAACCGTCGTATACGACTTTTGCGACCACCATTCGACTTTTGCGGATGTCCATCGACAGTTTCGCGAAAAAGGGCTTGTAAAAGTTCACAGACAAAGGGTTATAAATCTAGATGAACAAGCAGAGTACAGAATAATGAACATCATAACAGAAGACCCAACTTTGTCATCAAGAGCTATAGCAAGAATGGTCAATGTTAACTATAAACTCGTATTAAGGCTATAGAAAAGGTACGGCCTGCATCCTTTTCACTACAGGAAAGTACACGGATTAATTAACAATGACGGGCTAGCTAGACTTGCCTTTTTCCAAAGGATGAATCAGAAATTAGTGGAAGATCCTGGATTTCTAAATAAGATATTATGGACAAATGAATCGTTGTTCACGAGAGAGGGAGTTTTTAATTCCCATAATCAGCATATGTGGTTAGAAGAACATCCCCATGCGAAAAGGGAAAATTCATACCAGCACAAATTTTCCGTAAACTTGTGGGCTGGCATTATTGGGAATAAAATAATAGGTCCCGTCATATTTCCAAATAGACTGAATTCTCACAACTATTTATTATTTCTAAATAATGAATTAAACGACCTGCTAGAAGATGTCGATTTGGAAACCTGACGAACTATGTGGTTCCAGCACGACGGATGCCCGGCCCACTTCGGCTTGGATGTTCGTAATTGACTGAACCAACAATACCCCGAGAGATGGATCGACCGTGGGAGCGAAGTTTTAGCATGGCCTGCCCGGTCACCGGATTTAACTCCGCTAGATTTCTTTCTATGGGGAACTCTGAAAGATAAGGTTTACTCAACACCTGTGAACTCCAGAGAAGAGTTGTTAATAAGAATTCAAACGGTTTCAGAAGAAATGAAGAACACTTATGTTAACTTGAATCATGAAATCTGTTCAAGATTGAATATTTGTGCTGAAAACGGCGATACACATTTTGGAAATCTAATTCTTTAAATTACTCGTAATAAAATGCGTACCTGTTTCATGTTGTTGTTTATTTTACTGTAAGTACAGGTTAGCATGATCGCTGTTACAACAAAGTCCCTTTGTTGTATGAGGTAAGAGGTAAGTATGATGTAAAAAAATAAGTAGTATGATTTCCTTCGAATATTATCATGCCTAACAAATTATGGTTGTGATTGTTAGTCAAAAAAAGATACCTAAGACACAAAGTTTCAATAATAATGTAAGAGCACTTTAATGTCGTAGCACCTATTAAAGTTTGGATACATAAGTATTTGTGGTATTTTGTGGTGCCAATAAATAAAAATAATTTCAACACAAAGATCGTGCTAGACATAACTTGACACTTCTTGTCATTCATGGAATACAACTCACGCCATTCGCCTTTCATCGTATGATTTCGGAGCGATTCGTGAAGTATCATGCTCGCTCTCTGTTCTTCAACTTGAGATTCCCACCTAAAGGCTTGTTCACAAAGAAGCGGGCAATTAATAAGATTTAATTCGTATTGAAATAGTAATTTAATTAAGACACATAATTAGACCCATGTTGATAGAATATTATTTACTCGTACAGTCGTCAAAAATATGTGGTTAAAATCTTTCGGGTTATTAACGGTCACGGTGTATAGAATTTTTTTCAAGCCACTTTTTCGACATTTAATCAAATGGCGTAGATATGGGTTAAAAATAAAAAATGACAAGAAAGGGGTCAGCGTTGACTACTGATTTGGTACAAATATAGGTTCCGTCCACTGTATCTTGAACTCCGATTATCCATGCGGAAGAGCATATTAATATTATAAATGCGGAAGTGTGTCTGTCTTTCTGTCTGTCTGTTACCTCTTCACGCTTAAACCGCAGAACCGATTTGGATGAAATTTGGTACGGAGATAGTTTGAGTCCCGGGGAAGGAAATAGGCTACTTTTTATCCCGGAAAAATGCCCTTATCCGCGATAAACGAATTTAAGGCGGCCGAAGTCGCGGGCAGAAGCTAGTAATGAATAAGACTAAAAATAGGGGAATGGGAGAATGGGGGAAAAAGGGGAAATGGGGGAATGTTAAATGTCCAATGTCAATTATGTCAAATGGCAAATGTCAAAGATGAAGGCAAAGGAGAGCGCGGAACAAGGGATAGAGAATAGAGAGGCACGATCGGCCTTTAGCGTTATCACTTATCACGTAAAATTATCGTCCGTAAATCGACTTTACAGACAACCATTTTTTTTTATGGGGAAAATATGCAAATGGGGGAATATCAAATGTCCAATTTCCAATATCGAATGTCAAATATCAAAGGCCAATGATAAAAGACAATGATAAAAGGCAATGATAAAAGACGTCGAAACGTCGAGGTAATTAAATAAACAGCTTTTTGAACGCGATTAAGTCCAGTTTTGTTATAATAAAATGGCCACGATTTCAATTCAACCGCCAAGGGTTAAAAAGGCATAAAATTACAAAATTCAACCATTTTGAAACAAACTCGCGAGGTCTACAGCTCACAGAGCCACTAGTTTTATTAAGGTTCAAAAGTGGTAGACCAATTTTTCGGCCGACCGTATCTATGTCTGTCCGTTCATATGTATAAATTTATTGACATTTAACATGACTAACATGATTTTAATGCAGTGATAAATATATCCTATCCTGAATAGGCGGTCCTGAAACAACCTCTACCATCACATATATATCTATGGCACAAATAATAATAATTTCAGCAAACGGTCTTATAGCGAAGAGTCTCAACCAACATCTTAAGAGACTCTCGCTAGATGGCTGGATCAAGGGTCAGATGCAGAAGGCAGTTATCCTGGACACGGCGCGCATCGTCAGGAGGTTCCTCTCTGTGCAGCCCTAACCACCGGTAGCTTGAGCCTTGCCCCGCTGCCGGCGGCACCCTAGGTTAGGTTTTTTATAATGTGTTTATATTTTGTATTTGCTTTTTGTATGTTACTTTTTATATTCATTGTATAAAATACCTAACTTACGACGACAAATAAATAAAGTGAATAATAATAAAATAAATAAATAAAACGAAATGTATTTAGCAACAATAACAAACAAACTTCGTCCGCGGAGAAGAAAGTAATCATAACCCTCTTTTTTTCTTCAGCGTAGTCGGGTAAAAAGTATTCTACAACCATTTGGAGATACCCAGTTACCCGTGTACCAAAAATAGTTAAAATCCGTTTAGCCGATTGGGCGTGATAAAGCCGCAACGACACATACAAACACAAAAAAATCCAATGTAAGTTTGTATTACCAGTACGCAATAACTTTTGACTCATAAATGACTTTTCTGTCAGAATAAAAGTAAATATCCTCAGTTACGCCTTTTTATATACAGTGACCAGATCTAACAAAAGGAAGACGATTTAATCACAAAATTTTGGGAATGGTACCTATAGCGTACATGTTATAAACACATCGGTAACAATTCTGTTGATTACAATTCTTCAAGTATTTAAATTAATTTCCTTGAAAAATATTTTCATATATTTCATGATAACTGTGACTAGCAATCATCCGGGGAATACAGTAGATTTAGGTGTGTTGTGTACCTTAAAATCTCTACACAACCGATTACGAATACGACTAGACGTAACTTTCACCTTTAGATATTATTGCTGTTATTATTTAGTTAACAGAAAACAATAGTTTTTACGACTCATTAAAACATATGATAACGACTTAAAATTCAACACACAAACCTGCACAAAAGAACAACAACAGAATCATTCCAGTTTCCTTTCTCGCACTCTCGAAATTACGGGCTAACAATATCCCACATGCCTAACAAAACTTCACTAAACTCCACTGTTAGAACGCTCATTTTCCGGTTAAACCTAATTGGTGAACCGTCAACGAGTAGTCACACATTTTCACTGACCGCTGGCGGTCGAGATTGAATTTAAATTTGTATAGCGGTACTGCCCAATTGCGATTCACAGAACGCCGTGGATCGCCCATCGATCATATTAATTATACACGAGTTAAACTATCCTTTCGATGCCTACTCGCGGAACTGTGTGTGACACTCGTTCTAGAAAGACTGTGGTATCCTGTTAACAAATGCGGATCTTAGATTGGAGATAGGCCGGTTAGAGAGTCGGCAAGCTATTAACAGTACTGGTCTACTTACAGCTTATTAAATCATTGTGTTATAGTTCCTTTCACTACGCGAATGATAGGAGTGTTGCCCTATTCCTAATTAGTAAACCGGTATTTGCAAAGATAACATTAACATATTTACGGATAAAACTATGTGCACTTGAAACACCACGAACTAAATCGCACGTTTGTCGCATTTTTTTTTTAACTTTGACTTCAAAGTTGAGGCCATCGTCGCGTCTATACGGTAGATCGAATGCAATGTAGCGGCAGGTCGAGGTGCCAAGTGAAGATGGGCGCCAAAATGATGACTAATGTAACATTAGGTTTCTGTCAATAATTCCATTGTTGTGGCAAGCTTTTGGTGCTGACTTGTACTTTACTTTGAACATTAAAGAGCCCAAACTCGGTAGGATTGTTATTTTATTTACAGAGGTCATATAGGACCACCAACCGGCACCATCATCAACTCAATGGTGTCATAATATTGTATATATATATTTACCTAACTTAAATAAATAAGTATACCAAATGTCGGTCAATCGAAAACCGGGAAGTGGGTCAAATTTAACTTGCAAGATTTCATCCAGACACGGCAAGTTAAATAAAAATTTTTACAGACTAGCAAACAATTAAATTTTTGAGCCTTTTGAGAGGAGGCGCGATCTCGATCTCGACTCGACAAGCTAAATCTAATCTAGACCAAGGCCTAAGGCGGCCCTAGTTAGTAGTTGGGGTAACTGAAGGTCGAACTAGGTCACCCGACCACAAGGACGTAAACATTAATGGCTTGCCCTATACAGAACCTCAACAAACATGATTGAGAATTGTGATGATGTTAATGATGATGATGATGATGATGATGTTATTTTTTTATTTTCCTCACAGTCGAATTGAAAAGTAGGTATTAAATTAACTCAGGTGGAATTACCCATTTCACCTTTGAACTATTAGCGCTCTTATTTCGTTTGAGCGCCAGAAATATCTCAGGTGAAATTTAATCTACTATTGCTTATCCTACAGGATCCATGGTTTTTCAAGCTTCTCTCACTCTGCGGCCAACACACTTTCTCTACTTATACACATATACAAATAGGCTATTTGACAATTTATAAAACGACGTCTTAATAATAGAAATATTGGTGAAAAAACTACTCCAATATCATAAAAACTTCCCGAGATACAACGACGTTAAAAGCACATTTTTGGACTTTCCCAGAAAACGCTTAATATTAAAGCCTAGAAGCATGTGACGTCACACGCTTGTATCTTGTAAGGCAAAATAAGAACTTTGTTGTGCAGCTATGTTAAAACTTGCGTTTATCGAAACGCTTTTGTAACAAAAATTTATAAACATTTTATGGGTTATTGAACGGTATTATTACTTATTAATATTTTCATACCTACCTACTTTAAATATTAACTTTCCCACTCAACTATAGACTCATAAAACGAGCTACACGGAAGGTATCGAAATCGAAATTTTAACGGAGATTTTTATTTCGTTTGTTTTATCAGGATCTTACATAAAAAAAATCTACTGTCAAATAGGGATACACATTGGCAATAGGAATTGCACAAAATATCACATCACGTCGGTCCGCGGTTCTATTGTCCTTATATCTGTGTAGGTAGTTCTAATTATGATATAAAATCTTATCGTAATATACACTTTTATTATAATTTCGTATTCACCGCCAAATTTTGCCGCGCTATAATATAATGAACGCCTTCGCTTAAAAAAAATGCTACTTGTTTATGCATCGTGAGATTCTATGGTCTTAAGCATGGAGTCTAGAAAGATGAAAGGTAAGGAGGTCAATCTCATATAGGAAGCAGTAAATAATAGTTCCAAATCAGTCCAGAATGGCGCTAGTGAAGCAAGATTGTGATCTCAACAACCAATTAGAAAATCTTTGTATACGAATGCTACTGAATCCTTCGTTCACTTTCACTAATGTGAATTTTCAATCATGTTCAAAATGATTTTTCTTGCATCGTTGTAGATTTTTTTGGCATTATTATGGTAATTTATTTTTTGCACTTTCTACAGTGGTGCCACCAATTTAACGTCTGTTGACAGACACTGGACATATAGAAATTGCTCTCCTTATTTTTTTTTACACTCCATAGTTTTATGCTTATTATGTCATTCACCCATTCATTCTTATCTTTCATTCTTTCCGTTCTTCATCGTTCTGATGTCATTCTGGCTTTTCTGTTGTCAAAAATTAAAACTTTCATTTGATCATTTCATTTCATTCAAAATTTGAGTTGTTCTGCCAGTGCCTGGAGTGCCAGTTGTTAAGCGTTTGAAGAGATCGTATCGCCACTTGTATTTTGTGTTATTTATAACTAAATTCTAATAATGGCGTTGGTTATGGATAACAAAAAGATCCTTGAGTTCCTAGAGCTCGTCGGTCGTTTGAAGGTAAATTCATCAAGAAATAAAGTTAAAGTTTTCACTAGTTACTTTCGCTAGTGTAAATACGAATACATAATTTATAAGTCGTTCATGTGTAATGCGAAAAGCTGTTTCTACATTTTCTTTGTCTTTATATGAAATTGCTTTATTTTTTCAGCATGTGAAAAGAACTGGCTGGGTGCTGTGCGATATAGATGATTGCGAGTCCATTGCTGGTCATATGTATCGAATGGGTATTATGACCTTTCTGCTCACTGAAGAGAACAACCCAACAAAATTGGATCGCTTTAGGTGCCTTCAGATAGGTAGGGTTTCCAATTAGAATTAAAACAACGGTTCAAAAACGCTGTAAGCAGTTGCTAACTGTATTGTAACATGCTAACATCGTTCGTCAGGCATCAGACTGATAGTTGTAAGCCTGAGTGTCACTAATAATCTTAGTTGGAAAGACTTTTGTAGTCATATTCATAGTGAAACTTATGTCCATATGTTGACAAATTGACAAAACATGTCCCATGAATAGATTAAGAGCAGCAAAAAAATTTTGGTACAGCCCTGTATTTTCAATTTTATTTGTGAGTAAACTAAAACCAATACTGGAACAAGACAAGATTATACCAGACCATCAATTTGGCTTCAAAAAACAACACTCCACAGTCAAGCAGGTTCATCGAGTTGTGAATAAGATAAGGCATTCTCTGGAATGCAAAGAGTATTGCGCTGCTGTCTTTCTAGATATCCAGCAGGCATTTGACAAGGTGTGGCACACAGGTTTGCTGTACAAGCTGAAAACAGGACTACCCAACTCATACTTTATGATACTAAAATCATACCTATTAGGCAGAAAATTCCAAGTCAAATTTGGCGGAGAAACTTCAAACCTGTATGATGTCAAAGCATCTGTCCCGCAAGGATCCGTCCTTGGCCCAGTGCTATACTCAATATACACAGCAGACCTGCCGGTCTCTGGTGAAGTGATTACAGCTACCTATGCGGACGATACTGCCTGTCTCGCCAGTGACAAGATACCTGAAATCCCCTGACAGAAACTACAAGTTCACCTGGTTATCCAGATAGACCAATGGCTTGAAAGGTGGGGGATCAAAGCCAGCATTACTATATCAGTGCAAATAACTTTCACCCTCTGTAAAGGTGATTGTCCACCAGTGTCAATGCAAGGAAAACCACTGCCAAGTGAAACATCTGTAAAGTACCTAGGTCTCCACCTAGATAGAAGATTAACCTGGCAAAATCATATAAGAATGAAAAGAAAGGAAGCGGATATCAAATTTATGAATCTACAATGGCTCATAGGAAAAAGTTCTACCCTAGCACTCAACAACAAACTGCTAATATACAAAGCTATAATAAAACCAGTATGGACATACGGAATCCAGTTGTGGGGATAAGCCAGCAACTCCAACTTCGAAATACTACAAAGACTCGAAAATAAAATATTGAGACAAATCACATGTGCCCCATGGTTTACAAGAAATAATGAGCTACACAAGTACACGGAACTACCTACCATAAAGCAAAGCAAGTGAATGAATACTACAGTAACTACAAGAACAGGTTACGAAAGCACTGCAATGAACTGGCCAGAGACCTGTTAAACGAAAACGATTACTCACCAAGAGTAAAAAGATGGCAAATACTAGAGCTGGATCAAAGACCAAGCACCACATAAAATGGTGATGGTGTTCAATGGAACCACCCATAGAAAATTCAAAATATCCTCAAAACTATCTGATTATGGCCTGAATGGCCGATTGCAGATAAAATTTTAACAAAAAAAATTTGTGAGTAAACAATTATGTAGACTAAGCAGACCTACCTCAGCTACGACCTACAAAAAAATATTAAATATACAATATCATTCATATCACATAGAATACATAGAATTTGACTGAATGGCATTCACATTAATTAAGATTACTTATCACAGTCACCCCTGTTTCATGAATGCATCCACTGAGTACAGACACTGTTCTAGCAAAATATTTTTAAGTTTTTCAACAAGTATGTTACCACACGGCAATAACTTCAGCTTTATTAAAGAGACCAATGGCCTGAAAGTAGTCTGATTGTTTGACCACTAATTCTGGTAACGATAGGTTGCACCAGGTCTCTGCGTCTAGTGGCCAGATCATATTAATGGTGTAGTGTACACATAATGCTAAATTTATTTCACACTAGAAGGCACCTGCAACTTTGTTTGCAATCGTGAATTGAAAAAAATATTTTTTGTATTTCGTTGTGGGTTCATCATGCCAAAACGGCTTAACGGATTTCAACTATTTGTGGTACACAGGTAGCTGGGCATCCAGAGGTGGTTATAGGATACTTTTTATTTAACTATGCGAAAAAAGAGAGTTATGTTTTTTTTCTCCTCCACTGACGCAGTTGCGAGCACCTTCCAGTTAGTTATATTGATATTTGAAGGTAAAATTGACTCTAAAGTTTATATTACCACATGTTATTATGAAAAGAAGAATGTTATTAAGATTATGGATATTGATTGAGTAGTTATAACAAAACATATTTTTACAAATTTATTCCCTGACAAATAAAAGGGATTTATAAGTTTAACATAAGTAGGTATCTGATTGTCTGTCTGTGCCATTGTAGCTCTGAAAGATGTGGTTTAGAATATATTTTTCTGTTGTGAAGATTTAGGTTGTCTAAGTCCCAATCATTTGAAAACTGTCATTCAAAATATCTTCTTATCCTATTGCAGCGCTTGTCCATGACCTGGCGGAGTGTATAGTTGGTGATATCACACCTCACTGCGGAGTCACGCCTGAAGAGAAGCACAGGCAGGAGGATGAGGCCATGAAGGTCATAGCTGAACTCACTGGGTTTGCTGGTGACAGGATGTATGAACTCTATAAGGTGATTTGATTTGGATTCTATTTTGCCCATAATTTAATAGGCAATGGTTCCCTTAATTAAATAAAGACAATTGAAACAGCAAACAATAGGATACTTTCTATTAAGAGACTTAATTAGATAAATCAGGGGAATTAATTTGTTTAGTTTTCAAAATTTGTACAGGGCTTCCTTGAGGTGTTATGATAAACCTCCTAAAAAAGCTGTGCTGATGTCAGGAATTTGGTTTAAATATCACTTATTTCAGTTATTTACGTATATCTCTGAAACCTAAAAAATATTTGCACAGTTGCTTTTACAAAAATAAACTACAGTGAATTTACTAAAAGTTTGGTTACATTATTTTATTGTTGGTATAAATAATAGTTTTAGAGAAAAAGAGCATCAAATTTTATGAAACTTACGAAAGTTGGGGTGCTTTTTAACCCGCTGTATTTGCCATGCATTTTAAGATTTGGAGCCGAAACTTGGTAAAGTCGTTTATCAGATCAAGTCAAGAGTAGATTAACACCGATAACCATCGAGGACCATCGCATCTTTGTTACCATTAACACCTGATTATGCCTGTCATTTATAACATTAACTGTTATTTGAATGGAAGACATCTGCAGTCAAAATCAAAAGCATTTCCTAAGAAATCGTGTGATACCCTTAAGCAGTAGGTAAATGCAACAATGTGTGTTGGTTAGCATTGTCAATGATGAACATTTGCAGCCTTAATAACAGTACCATATTTAGTTAATTTCATTTTGCAAATGGCCAAATTTGCAACAACAATAAACACTAAAAACAGTATAATTTTATGTCTCTCTGCCTATGTCAGTAACCAAGATAAGTTTCTGTCAAAAATTTCATTTTTGTGACAAGTTTTTATTGCCGACTTTTCTTTGAACATCCATCAACTACTCACCGAGACGATTCCAAAGAACCCAAACTCGATATGATTGCATTAATATATTACAGAGTTTCTATGGCCACCTTCCTGCTTCATCATCAGATCAGTTCAATGGTATCATATTATTATATTGTATGCCAAATTTTAGCTCAATCGGAAAGCGGGAAGTAGATCAAATTTGACTAGCAAGATTTTATTACATACCGACAGACAGACAACGGGACAGGTGAAAGTAAATAAAAGCTTGTTATAAAATGGTCGAACACCGTGTACATTTTGCTTAGAAGTAGGGCTCTGCTAACACTGGATTTTCATAGATTCGGCCGTTTGTAAAGTAATATACGTTACAAACTGAACCCTCGGTGCGCGAGTCCGACTCGCACTTGGCCGGTTTTTTAATCAGCTAACTACAGTAGGCTGTAAATTTTTATATGCGTCATCATCCCTATTTAATAAATCTAGGTCTGATGAGTCACAATTACAGGCCAACATACAAAGCGTAAAAAATAATAAAATTATTAACCAAATCTTGTTTCCAAATCCATACACATAGTTTTTACCTCGATTTAATGATGATAATAATTATGCCAAATATCGCAACCAGTAACACTAATCACAAATAATTATCTTGATAACATAATCTGTAACTGCAATAGAGGGCATCTGCAGCCAAATGCATTTCCTAAGGTATCGTATGATTCGCTTAAATGGTCGATATAAACCTCTTATAAGTATTTAAGCACTATATTATTAATCTGCTTAACGTATGACGTCACATGTTCCTACCTTCTATGGGGAAATTAAGAATTTTTATTCTGCAGCTAATGTTTCAACTTGCGTTTGTCAAGACGGTTTCATAACAAAAGTTTCCATAAATTTCATGGATTATTCAATGGTATTATTAGTTTAATATTTTCATACTTATAAATTAACTTTCCCATCCAACTTTAAAAGCTCATAAAACAAGCTACACGCAAGGTATCGAACTCAATTTTTAGGATTTCCATTATACAAACTGCCATTTCGCATCACACAGTTTTTTTTAGTACTTGCAACATCCCAATAGGGAATATGCATAAATTTTAATTTTTGCTTTATTAAAAGTAGTAGCATTCATGTAACAAACAGTAGACAAAAATATTTTTTCGAATAACTATAAAAATAACCAAGGGGTCATCCACAAATTACGTAACGCAAAATTCTTGTTTTTTTTACCTCCCTCCACTTAATAGGACCGTTACGCTTAGCTAGACAATCCCCCCCCCCCCCCCCCTTCAATTCCGTTTCCGTTACGTAACAAGCGCTTTGTAAAAATCTTTAGGGTAATAATCAGAAAAGAAAGATAGGTGGTAGTATACATACTTTTAATCAAGTAGGTATCTGCATTTTTTTAACAAAACGTTAAAGTGTGGTTTCAAGGAATTAAGAAATTTAATCATTACAATCGGTATCGGCTTCGGCGGCGATCACATCTTCTATGGCTATTTCGAACGGTATTATTTTTGGTCCAAATTCTATATGGTCAATTCAAGTGGATGAATTTCCATTTGTACCTAATGACAGTAAATCTATAAAATCGTGCGTGACGTAACGCAAACCTTGACACCCCCCCTCCCCCAACGTAACACGACCGTAACGCTTGGCCGGATTCTCCCCCCCCCCCCCCCCCCCCCCCCCCTCCAATTTGCGTTACGTAATTTGTAGATGACCTCAAGATATAAACCATCAAACATTTCATTCTATCTCTTTCTAGCAAAACATAATTTAATATAGAGTTTATATGGCCGGAGTGCACTATGACGTAAGAAAGCACGTCGGACCTCTCTGTCTAAGTAGTAATTTAAAATGCCTATTGTATTTCTTTGCCGATTTAAATTTTAATATCACATTTTAAAATCGTTTTATTTTATACCGTAGTATTTTGATATTTAGTTAAGAAAAGCGATAAAAAAAATCATGCATGTTCCCTATTGTATACAAAAATTACTTTCGAAGCCAGTGGATTTTTTAGATGCTGTTTGCATTTTATATTGACGTTATATACTGAGCCTGAAATCGGCACCAAAGACATCTTTTTTAATACCTGTTTTCTTTTTACTGTGATAATAAAATATGTTATTTCCTATTCCATACAAAATAAAACAATTTACAATACCCCAAATAGGTGTATGGATTTTTTCGATTTGTCTGCTGGTAAATAGAAAATTCACAAGGATATCCTGGATACCATTTTCGAAGCTCGATAAGTCAGCTAAATAAAAAATACAAACTGCGAGCGAAACAGTCAAGTAACTACGATTTGTCAGTATAATTCTGAAAGTATATTTTGTGTACAGTAAGTAGTATGGAAACAATAATGAGTGCCAAAATACCTTTTATGTTTATGAAAATGCTACAATTTGAGTTGGTTTGCCTTCCCAGTTTTATTGACCAATGACCATAGACTAATATTAATCTATCTATAAAACATTAAGTTCAATTCATACATCAAACATGACATTTGACACACAGGTATTTCTTTAGAGAGAAGCACATGAATATCTCTAATGGTATACTTTATGTGTTACAAATTACAAAATCGAGTATATGAATATATCCTATATATACATAATTTGTGCTGTGAAATTAAAATGATTTTTCCATAATTTCCAGGAATATGAAAATCAGTCTTCACCCGAAGCAAAGTTCGCGAAGGACTTAGATAGGTATGACATGATTTTACAAGCTTTTGAGTATGAAAAACGTGAGAATGCTCCGAAGAAGCTTCAAGAGTTCTTCACAGCTACAGAAGGGAAGTTCAACCACCCGTTCATCAAAGACTTAGTGACCGAGCTGTACAGGCAACGGGAGGAATTTGAGAAAAAATCTGTAGTCAATGGTACCACATAAAAGCTGCAACATTTTTTAGTATTAATTTTAGTATTTTTTTGACATTTGTCAAGCTATGATTGTCGGCTCATGAAGCACAAAGTATTAACAATATGTCTAAGTTCCAACCAAATTGGGTCTAAGTCAAAGCCTTATGTCACAGATCTAGGGTACAATTATAATTGTTAAACAGTATGTCTTTCCAGTGCAATATGCTGAATTTAATATGTATGGAAATTATAGCTAAGATTCTTTATTTGGTCAACATGATTTTAATTTAAGGAGTTTGATACTTTTTATCATTTGACCAAAGTACTGTTCTGTAATATATTTGTGATTGTCTCAGTCAATTTGCCAAACAAATGTTTCCAAACAAGTGACTAATATTTCAAATGACTACTTTAGTAATGTTTCTAATTTGTCATGGGTATGTAGTAGTATCAAAATAGTACTGGCATATAACTTCGTTTAAAAA
Source organism: Hedya salicella (assembly GCA_905404275.2). NCBI lineage: Eukaryota > Metazoa > Arthropoda > Insecta > Lepidoptera > Tortricidae > Hedya > Hedya salicella. Next base: position 21,550,397 of record FR990099.1, on the reverse strand, counting down.
TAAGGATACCATGTGATTGAATCTCGAAAATATATGGCATATTTTTATCTCTAAAACTGTTAGAACTGTGCCATATTTTTGGATTTAATTTCTTAGGAACCTGAAAGATTTTAACCACGCATTCCTATAACCCCACGCATAAAAAATGTTATATGAACCCCATTAAAATCCAGCTTAGTTTTGAAGATATTCTAGATTTTCATGTAAACTATTAGCTGTGATTACTAAAGTGCATTAAGCTCTTTTGATCGCGACGTTGCCACGTACGTTACCAAGTTTGGCGTCGTTATTGACAGACATTGAAGTTACAGCTACCACTTACTAAAGTCATCCTTTTTTGGAAAAATAATTCTTACCATTTTATTAAAACGGATGATTTTCATTGAGAAGCGAAAGTTATTCTATGTTGATGTACAAAAATCGCCAAAACTAGTTTTTTTTTTCGTTGAAGTTGACTTGCGGCATATAACTTTTTTTTCTCCTGATGGCCTTAGGAATGCGTGGTTAAAAAAAATCTGATTCCTTGCACCTAGTATATTATTGAAGGCAACTAATTGTCTGTTGCATACTGTCACAGGTTCATATTTTCCACCTTGTACATACATTATTGAAGGCAACTAACTGCCTGTTCCAGATTATCATAGGTTCGTGTTCTCAAGCACTACACGTTTTGTTTTGTTACGTTTATCGTTTGTTTGCAAACAATGTTCATGTTTTATTAGCTGTTAATAACTAAAGCAATTAAATACTAAGTTTGAAATTTATTTTATAATATGTTTACTTTATTTTATTTTAGCTGTTATGCGCTGAGTTCCACTAAAATACTCGTATAGGTACAGTAATTAAGTATGTACTACCTCATCTTATACATGACGTATGTTTTAGCAGAGTATGGTTAGTAGCTCCCATCGCCAAAAGGGGGGGCACCGAGCGGGCATTTTAATAATAATAACAAAATAAAACCAATTATTGTAAAATGTAAGTCGCAACGTAAGTTTACTCAACACGTGAGTAGATGTTCATGTTGTTTGAAAAATGTACAGTTGTCGACTTTCATTTCAAAAGTCAAAGGTAAAGTAAATGGCGCTATATTTGACTATTGTTCCTTTCTCATTGACGGGTTTATTATTATTATTACACTAGAATACTAGATGCGTTCTACGGTCGATTCCAGTCTAACGAAGATTTTTGAAACACTAAGCTGATGAAACTGTGGAGGTCTGTAAATCAATGTAAATCAACAGGTCTGAAAATCTTCTGCTGTAATGGATTTTACACGCACCGTGAAAGAGATCTCTCGTCGCAGTCCTTACAGTTTGTGATAAATACAGCTAAAAAGCAAATTTATGGAATACATCCAGTGTGGTAAAGTAATTTACTAATAATTAAATTACTTATAGCCAAAAGCGCTATTAAACAACGTTTGCGAATTACATTTCTAGAATACATCCAGTGCGATATAGTAATTTACTAATAATTAAACTTATTATACCTAAAACGCCCTATTGTGACCTAAATGTGTAGAAGACATCCAGTGCGATAAATCTACAAAAAATTAATAATAGTTTATAATAATAATAGTTTATTAGCAGAAAAGGGATACAGCAATTACATTGAGGTCCCTGACTTCTGAGCTAGGTTATAACCTGTGTTACAGATGTCAGTGTCCTCTCCCACAACATTACCTCTTACAATTTGACTTATAAACTATTTGGCCGATAACGTGCAAGTGTGTGTGTGTGCGTGCGTGATTACGCGAATGTAGATTTTAAGTTAACAATGCTTCAGTTAAATTTTAGTCCAACGATAATAGCCACGCTTTCAGTTTAGTTTTACATTCATATGTACATAGATAAGGGATATAAATTTAAAGTCTTGTTTATTTTATAATATAAATGTATGGCCATTAAACAACTTATAGCTAACGAGCGCTATTGTTAATTAAATTTCTAGAATACATCAAGTGTGACAAAGTAATTTACTGATAATAAAACTACCTTTAGCTAAAAAGAGCTATTACACAATATTTGTGAATTTAATTGCTAGAATACATCCAATGTGATAAAGTAATTTACTAATAATTAAACTACTTGTAGCTAAAAACCCCTATTAAACAACGTTTGGGAACCAAATTTCCAAGATAAAATATGATAAAGTTTCAAAACTACAATTTCTCACTTAGTTGGTCGTTTGAGTGATCCTAAAATTTCAGTCGTTTTGTCAGGTTCTAAGCTGAAGTAATCATTACATACTAGAAGGTATTTAGATTTTGGCGATTACTCACGTCGTAAAAGCCGGGAACTGCTGGACATGTTTCATCACGTCGATGGTTAACTGTCCCAGGCACGCTACGACGTCTTTTGCCGCTATACAGTGCAGCACATTTTGCTTGGCTTCTGGGTAGGCATGGCGCTACAATGCAATTTCGCCACCTAAATACCTGGGGCCTCAGTCCTAAAGAAGTTGGTATACATTGTCTATGATATGATCACACATACCGAGTACAGCGCAGTAGTACAGAAACACAGAAATATATCAAGATAGAAGGAAAGAGTGTATGTACCTCGCGTGGCGAAAACTCCCCCCGACAGCGGACTTGCTCGCCGCGAACATCAGTCTGCTCCCGACCGCGGTCTGCGTGCGACATCAGGTTTAAAAGACAAAATCACTCGTTTTTCAATAATTAACTGTTCAAATACTATTAATAAGGTTGGAGCTGTTAATCGTGGTATTTCCTTTCATCGGTAAGCACTATTTGTCCCAATTTTTTTTTTTTTTATTGAGGTAAACAAACAGTCATCACAAAATAGTTATTTATATCTATTAACTACACTATTTAGGTATATGTGTGACCAACAACGTTCACCACATAATTATAACAAAAAATATGTAATTAATTAAAAAAACAACTTATTTTAGTATTTTCGTCAAAACTGCTACTGAGCGGGCGATTGTGTGTCCAACGCTAGTTTTCCATTGCGGCTTTAATTTGACAACCTAGACTTGGCGTGCGTTCAAAACCAGCTATGTAAAATATGCTATTCAAATTGTCGAGTTACGTTCAAGGTCGATTTCTCAGTACTGTAGACTGCGATTTTCTTACTCGGTTAAAATCGATTTTGAAAGCAGAGAAAATGATAATTACGTTTTTATATTATTATATAACTATATAATGTAGGTACGTAGTGCAAAGCAAATACTATTAACAAGCAGGTTATGGTTACTACTTTATTGCAATTTTATTTCAGTTTTCCGAATGATCCTCGTATTAAAAAATAATGTATTGAAGTGAAGCAACTGGTCGTAAAAAAATATTTCCTACAAAAATAAGCCGGATTTGATGTAGTGATGATGTCAAATGATGAAAAGGTACACATTTACATAAGGCTAAATATTATTTTAAAAAATGTGCGTGCGTGCGTGTGCGTGGTATATTTTATCTTAATAATATTTCAATTTGTGCAACAGATAATAGGTAGAGTATATAGTAGGTACTGACAAATGTAACGTAATTTATTGGTTAGGTAGGTACCTACCTACATTTATATTTTTCGATTTGAAATTCTGAGGTTTCTTTCTTTTCCTCTGTCGAAAATAATTATAATTTCCTCTGCCGGTTCTTATCGATATTTTAAATCGATAAAAATGCACCTACAATAACTTGAGTAATATAATTGAATGACAATTATGTACGAGTAAATTTTTCGTCATCACACGAATAAAGGTATATATTTAAGTACGACGACTTCACAATGAAGACGAACATCCGATCCACAAAAATATATAGAAAAATATTTCAGTGGTCCGATGTTTTGGACTTTGGACACGCAACCTCCGGCTTCTATGTTGTTATCCGACTGTTTTTGTTTGTGACTGACAGCGGTGGGGCCGCGGCGCGGTGTGGTGGGGGTAGCTGTGAATAGAATCAGTGCCGTGTTCTAATCGATCTGTGAATCGATGCTTTTGAATTGTTTTCGCGCGGCTTATGTTTTGCATCACTAAATTACATTCGTGGCGTCAAAGTACCTACGCAAAATGTTACACGCTCGGTTCTCATATAAATCGACGAACTCTTTCCTTCTATCTTGATATAGTTCTGTGTACAGAAAGTTGCCTCTTGGCCGAGCGAGTAGGGTGGGTCAGTATAGACGTTGACGCGCATTTTGCTTTTCCTGGCGAGTTCAGTTTCGAAATTGAGAGACTGCAGCTATGTCACTTATTTATCGCGTGACAAACGCAACCATCATAGGCCCGCAGGAGCCGGTTTCTCAAAAGCTAGTAACTTGTATTACAAGCGGAAATCTCTTTCCAACAATATTAATTAAAAAGATAGTTCCGCTTGAAATAGAAGTTACAAGCGTTTATGAAACGGGCCCCAGAACCACAAACAGACCATTTCAAGGCGCAGTTACCTATAGAAGCTTGCACCGGGTACATAAAAGGCTAGTTACGGCACTGTTCGTGAATAGTTGTGTGCGACAGTTTGCTGCCTATGTGGGCGAATGCCAAGCGGGGAGATTTATATTATACCTACCGAGTGGCGAGCTACTCGGCGCGCGGTACGCTGAGAGGCGAGCAGGCATGGAGTATAGAGATAAGGAGGCCAAACTCATATAGGAAAATATAAAAGTGTCCTGCTGAAAACAGGAAATAATAGTTCCATATCCGTCCACAATGGCGCTAGAGTAGCAAGACACTATGAAGTCCACAACCAATTCAATTACAAAACATTTTTATCGAAATACTGCTCAATCCTTCGTTCATTGTCTGATATAATAGTGTTCGAAATATTTTTTTATCACTGTTGTGGATTTTTTTGGCATTATTACGGTAATTGATTTTACGGACTTGCTACAGTGGCGCCACCAATTTAACGCATTTTAACGGACACTGGATATATAGATATTGTTCTCCTTAGTTCTAATACTCCATGAGCGCAGGGGTGGGCACTCGGCCTAGTTAACAAAACAAGGTCCGAGTGATTCGCTCGCCATTCTGCTGGGCCGAGTACTCGTCACAAAGTACACACGATTCGACCACTTGGCCATGGACTCTCACCATTACACTCGGTACGTGAGAGTAGGGTATCAGCGAACGTTCTCTTGAGCGGCGTTATGGTTGCAATTATTGCTATCTCTCTCACTCACGCACAGGTCACTATCTCGCTCGTACGCGGTGTCGCGCGATTTTCGCTAGAATTAGAACAAAAGAGAGCCTTCTATACTCATTTTATCATGTATGCTGTGTTCTAGGGCAGTTTTCTTTTCGCTCAGACGCTCGAAGTCTCGACCCAATTAAACTTTAATCTTCATTATATACTGCTGTTGCCAATATAGTTTAACTTCAAAGGATTCCTGTAAGGTTGCATAGTTGTCATGCCACTCGGTTCGATTATTTATTACAGTACAAATCAGAATACCACATTTGTAATGCATACCAAGTAATAAGCACCTAGAGCGGTAAAATGTAATGTTTCCGATCGTAGATAGTAAGCGGCACAGGTAAAAAACCGGCCAAGTGCGAGTCGGACTCGCGCACCGAGGGTTCCGTACAAAATATACGCTACAAACGGCCATATCTACTCCTAAACAAAATGTACGCGGTGTTCGATTATTTTATATTGATTACTGAAATAGACAGACTGACATAAATCATTCTATTTTCTTCTGTTTCCGCGATTATTACTAATTGAAATAAAACAATTTAACGGATTATATCGCGTATATCATCTCATTTTAGTTCCCGACTTTTCGGAAGCTTTTCAGCTTTCCATGGTCATGGGTGGACTGAGAAAAGATGTATTTTCCTCTGTCAAAGTCACAATTTGTGCAAACTACCCATTCTTGAAAAAACAAATAAAGGTGTACATACATGCCAGATGGCCTAAGCTGTAAAGACAGTTATACACGTGCCAGAAGAGCTTAATTGTTTTATTTTAATAATTTACCAAGCAGCACTGCAAAGAAAAACTCCCAGGCTACCTCATTACTAATTATAATTTCCATTCCATTTAATTATCCATGCAATTTTGCTGCCCGTTGTACATTATGGCCCAAACAATTTGTCTAGTCCTCAGCAGTACTTTTAGTCCGGATTGGTTTAACTACTAAGTATTAATGTTCGAGCTTACTGACCTTAATTCTATTTTCTACGCTATCGGTCACATCGCCAAGTCATACATCTGTAGCGATGTTAATATTAAAAAAGTGTTCACAAATAGGTATAATTATTAAATTTTTCTCCCTCTCTATATAAGGCCTACTAAGAAATATATAGGTATAATAAATAATGCGTAGCTTAATCTGCGAGTTCTATTTTTTTTATAATGTTATCTCCAATTTGTTACATACGTATTTTTGCGAAAATGATGTTTACATCCATATTCAATAAAGACGATAATCGTTTCTTTTGACTTTCACCTTACCTTATAGCAACTATAAAACGTGATCAGTGGCGTAGCTACGGAGAAATATCTGTACTACATTGAATATTAATAAAAAAAAAACAGGAAAACTGCGAGTCCATCCAGTGTCGAGGTAATCCAGTGTAGTAGAGCCCTAATCCTAAGCAAATTAATTGTACGCGGAGTGGGTCATTTTATATTTGTTTCTGACATAGACAGACTTGAAAAACTAGAGATTTTCAGATTTATCTCGTGGGTTGTGGACTGGAAGTACCCTATAGGTTTTCCATGGACGGCAATTTGTATGGAAACACCTTTTTCAATGACTATCTTTGGATTGCGTTTGATGTTTTACAGCTTCAAGGGACCGCAGACATAAGTATTGGATGTTAATTTCTACTTGATACCTCTACGCGTTCCTGAGAAAAAGGGTCTTGACAGACATATGGGCAATAAAGTGATCTTATAACGGTCCCGTTTTGTTCCTTTTGAGGTACGGTAACCTAATAAAAACAAGTGATACGGACACTGAAGCACATTTGAAGGTCACTGAATCGACTTTTTTTGGATTTGTTGTATGGTGTCATTGTGGCTTTATCACGTCGAAACAGATGAATTATTTTAGGTAAACGGGTAGACCTGGGCATTCATTCAGAGATACTTTCTATATGATAGGATACTTTTTACCAGACTACGCTAAAAAAAAGGACTTGACTTTTTCATCTTCCGCGAACGAAATCGCGGGCACCTTCCAGTTTGATATAAAATTGTAGCTCTGTGTACTTAGTAGTTTTCGTAAGAATTTTTTTTTTAAAATTCATGACCTCTGTCGGTTCCATTATTATTTATTTCCCCCGTACCTGGGTGAATCATCTTTTAGACCCCACACAAATGTGACCACAACTTTTGAACTTCATTGTCAAATAACTCCTTTAAACATTGATTAATTTTCGTTAACCGACTTCAAAAAAGGGGGTTCTTTGTTCCACTGTATGTTTACCGATTTCTCTGAATGGTGTTGACCGATTTTCACCTGAGTTAGTCACATTGTCACCAAGTCAGGGTTTTATGACGGGATCCCGGGGAAATCGAGGGCAACCCTCAATTTTTATAGGCATGTATATAATTTCAATAGGTAATAAACAAATCAATTTTGCATTAGACTTAGTGTTGCCAGAAGAAGATCTACGTTTCTATATTGCCATGACAAAAAATATGTGGTCTCAAAACTTATAATATTTTTTTCCAAATAGCCTCGCGAGTCTCAATTAGACTCGTTTTACGGTAGTCAAATTAACATAGGTCTTATTCAGACTCCCAGAGTATCCCACCGTCCAAACTGCTGGGACTAGACTGGAGATGGCAAATCAGTATCAACGCGTCAAAACAAGTCGGCACGCAAAAATTTACTCATACTTTGAACGTGTAAAATATTCCATTCTATACATGTATATACTTGACAAATCATCTGGCTACATGTCTTTTTCCCGAGCCAAGTTACTTTATTTTTTTATCTGGAGAAGCAGATGTTTGTGAAAATGGATGGAAGGCGTGCCCAGGACACCTACGCCATGGTCCGACACTGTGAGAAAGGTGGTTGGCGGCAGCATGCATCTCACGGTCCATGTCTTACGACCGCACCCATTGGAGACAAGCAATATGTGGTCGCGATCCTCAACATTGAGGGACTGGTCTGCCACTGTTGTCGCTAAGAGCTTCTGCTGCTATCAGAAGTGTCCAGAAGGTGGTAGTGCTGGATTTAATATTCCAAAAATAAAATACTAATTTTGTTTGTACTTACTCTAATACTTTATTGTACAAAAAAGGGGTATTTTGAGTAGTAGTATACATACATACAAACCTATTCAGTGAATTAACATGAATATTTGCATAAATGCTAAGTTAAAGTGAAAAATAGCATGCCATTCAGATCTGATTTCTTATTTGAAAAAGCCTGCAGACAATAAGTTGCTTACAAAGAAAATACTGAAAATAAAAACATCTAAATGGTGTTTTAGGCTTTATGTTGTAACTCAGGATTTAAAACATATTTCTTATCTAGAATTGCTTATTATCACTTGAACCATTGCAGCTCCTCAGAAAACTTAAATTTGAATGTAGTGATAGTTCATAAGAATAGTGAAATGTTAATTTACAGCTTGTTTCTGATGATGACCCTCCTGTTCCTCTTTTTTTCGTTGCTTTTCTCTCATTAGTTCCGCATCCCTGTTAAAAACAGAAAACGAAATTTATATATATATATTTATTTATTTTTTCACCAAACACATGCTTAGTAGTTCTCCTTAAAACCTTAATTTGTAATTTGGATCCTATTTCTTTAGGATTTGAAAAATTTGGGGCCTTCCATGTCTGCAAGCCTTATTAGACTAAGTTGCATTTATTGACCAAGAAAAACCACCAGCAGATTTGGGACTAGAAGTTTGTGTATGAAATATGCAAAGTGTTTTGGAGTACAGTCAGCCTCAAATCCTCTGTAGCATTCAAAGCGCCAAATATATTGTCATTTGTCACACATCTTTATGCCCATAAGAATAAAATCTCTGTCTCTAATTTTTTTTACCACTTTGGATGCTACAGAGTATTTGACGCTGACTGTACAGGGCCAGCATTTTCCTGATGAGTATTATTCTATTTATTATACTTATTAAATTAATAAATCTGTAATGGAACTACTACTGGAATGGTACTTGTAGATTCCGGCATCTGCTATAACTATTTTAAAATCTGGAAGAACACTGAGAGTACTGAGAGAAGTACACAGAGAAATGCCATAATATTATGTGTACAGGAACAACCTAAATCAGTAACTCTAGGCAATTTTCTCTATATCTTTATCTCAAACAGGGATTGTTCAACACACTGTCCTCGTACAAAACAATCTGACAATGTCATGAGTCCAAATGCGCATCCAGTATGGAGAAGTGACTCCACAGTGGAGGCATGAACTCCTGACAAGCAATTGCATGACCGACCCGGAGAGGGAATGCGTTAAACTATGCCCAATTAGTAATGAAACAAACTAAAACCATGCCCAGTGATTGCTTTTTTTTAGTGGTATTTTTAATGTATGTGACGGTGGAAAGCCAAAATGAGATAAGCAACATTGTCTATATATACTATGAAACACCTTATAAAATTACTTAAATGGGTATATAAATACTAAATGCCACCAAGCTGTTGCTTATCCCATTACTCCGATCCACTGTTAATATGTGTCCTGTTGCCATTGGTTTGCTCATTACTGGGGGTTGTGGTCATGCATCCAGAAGGAAATGGTTAATATAGACAGACAGACACATGAGTCATTCTATAAGGGTTCAGATTTTTTTCAGATGTACAGAACCCTAATAAGAAATCCTAATAAAGAAAAGGAAGTCAAATCATAGCATGGTAAGCCAAACAAAGCCAGCTACAGTGTCAACTGTAACATGAAAATGAACTACCAATCCTACTCATTAATTTTCTTACTTATTCAGGATTTAATCCATAATTTAATTGACTTGAACCATAGCTAAGAACTCTCACGAAGTCACCATTAAAACAAAGAGAAAGCAAAGTATGATTAAACCAAAGCGGAGTACCTATGTTTCCTCTCCGAGAGAGACATTCCTGTCTTATCATTAGCATTCTTCTTCTTAGCCATCTCCTGCTGCTTCTTCTGGTTCTTAGCACGAGCCAAGTCTCTTTGATTTCCACCTGTAAGGAATAGATATGAAGATTTGAAATTGTCTTACCCCTTTACCTATAATAGAAACTTGACAATGGACATGTATACTATTATAACGTAAAAATTAAATGTCTGTACATTGAAGATATTTTAAAAAATATATATTGTTACGGATTATTTGGAGGTCACTAAAACGAAAAATATTTTATTTGGATTTTATGTATGTTTGTATGTGTTGTTTTGGCTTCATCACACAAAATCGGCTGAACAGATTTCCACAATTTTTGGTACACGGGTAGCTGAGTATCTCCAGATGGTTATAGGATACTTTTTACCCGACTACGCTGAACAAAAAACGACGGGTTATGACTTTTCTCCTTCGCGAAGTTGCGGGCGATGTAACATTTGAAGCTCCTAAATGCACAAATAATACAGCTGTTTTTATTTTAGCGCAGTTAATCAGGACAATATATATAATTATAACAACCTTTTGTCCTCACTCAATCACCTAAATAAACATAGTTGTATAATAATCTGTAACGTCGAAAGTATCAGTCAACAAATGCAACATAACAATACAACACTAATTGTTTGTGCGATTGACGTGACGAAACCTAAACGCTGGTTACTCACATCGACTAGATTATTCTAAGGCATTAGATCATAAAAGGAAGTAAGTATAATTTTAAATCTATATTATAGTATGAATACTTCTGAATGAAGAATATTGTGGGAAAAAATTGTCCATGAAATTTATGTTAGGTACTTACGGGTCATCGTGGCTTAATTATCCCAGCACCACAAGGTCGAAATCTCAAAATTTTCTCTTTTCAGAAGTGGCACAAAGTCCGGACGATACGCTAGTCCGGCCGAAACCTAAGACAACGCACCGCCCCACCCTTATGCACAATGAAAAGAACTTTGAAAACAACTAAAAGATAACAGCTGGCTTTGAAATAAAAACCACCAACTGGCCACAAACAATAAAATGGGCGACAACGTGAAGTGAAGAGAAAAATGGTGGTCAATGAAAATAATTAAATGTTGCTAGTGTGAGTCTGTGACTGAGATGAAATAGAATGACTCTGTTGAAGGATATTACCACATACAAATAAACACCTAATATTATGTATCAAGGAGACTGTCAATTATTAACTTGTCATTTGTTACGTCATTCAATATTGATGTTACCACTCATATTTATTATTCCACTGATAGACTTATTCATCCCACCAAAAACATTTCATGTAACATTGGCAGCCAAGACTCATAACGCTTTCGCTGTAAAAAAGTTATCAGATCACAGGAAAAGCCAAGCCCTCACTTTACAGACCCCACAACTTATCTTAAAAAGTATGGCTTCAACTGGCTTGAAGCCCCTAGCCACTCGCTTTACCCACCGGTTCACACCGTGGACCCTCGCTTCAGGCTGGGTATAATAGTATCCAACACTATTTGGACGTCCCTTCACCGTGGACACTATAGTGTCCACGACAGAGTGAATAGTCGGAGCTCAGAAATTTATGTGTAACCTAGTCATACGTATGAATAAAACGGCTAATAAACGAATCTATCCTTTTCTTGAAAAAGTTACACTTCTTTTTATTTAAGGTGGTGCCTGCGTACGTTTTATAGTATTCAAGCAAACTCTAAACAAAGTTCATCGTCCAACGCACGCTGTCAGTGCGCGGGTACTCCACAAGTTTTATTGTTTTTTGTTGGATAATGGTGCATTTTTAGGAAGATCTAATTTTAAACTGATGCTAAAACATTATGTGTGTGATTTAAAAGCTATATTTCAGCGCAAATGTAAGTAATTCTATTTTATTTCCTTAAATTGGATTGATTTCTGTTCTACTTCCCTTCGGGATCGTCATGGAAAAGTGACGTTTCCACAACTATATTAACATTTGAAGTGTTGTTACTGCATGAAACTAATGTTTAAGGCGTGGTTAAGGTATTTTTACATTTATTTCACCTATTTTTTTTTCATATTTGAAGAATTACTTTTTTAAATGAGGTGTGGACAATTTTTGAGATTTGGTCATTGTAGTACCCACGGTGAATGTAGGTTTTTTTATACCTCTAAGGTGGCAAACAAGCGTACGGCCCGCCTAATGTTAGGCAGTCACCGCAGTCTATGAGCGCTTGCAACTCCAGGGGCATTACGTGCGTGTTGCCAACCCTTTAAGAACCTATTCACTCCCGTCTTGAAGAACCCCATACTGTAACCTCCAGGCAAAACCACGGCAGGGAGGTCATTCCACATTCGGGGTGTGCGCGGTAGAAAATTCCTTTGATACCGCACGGTGTGTGACCATTTTGGTTCCAAGGTGTGGGAATGAATATTCTGCCGATGGCGAGCGGTCCGATGGTAGAAGATGGCTGTAGGCATCATGTTGAACAATTCCTCGGAACACAGCCCATTATACAAGCGGTAGAACACACATAAAGAGGCGAAGTCTCTCCTTAGACTTAAAGGTTCAATACGGTTTGTGAGCATGGGATCGTCAAGAATTCGTACAGCGCGTCTTTGAACCGAGTCAAGAGGGCCAAGCCAAATCCAGGTGCTCCAGCCCAGAGGTGACAGCAGTACTCCATATGGGGACGGACCCGTGATTTGTACTGCAGCAGTCTTTGCCCAGAGGTGAAGTACCGCTTCGCTCTATTTAGGACACCGAGCTTTTTTGATGCCAGCTTGGCCTCCTCTTCCAAGTGGTAGTAGTAGACATAACTTAGGACGGAGGCGCACTGCAGCTATTTTATTTCGGAATCACAGATAGACGATTCAATTCTACTCTATTGTAATACATTGAGATGTCAAGATACAATCGAGCCGGTGTGCCTCGTTATACTTAAATCAATCAAATTAACCTGGGACCCTATAGTGTCCAGTTTTTGAGTAGTGCAATATTTCCACATTTTTGGTATCTTAACGTTTATCAGGGTAGGTTTTAAGCATATAAGCAACGAAAAAAAACATACTGGTTCACAGAAAAACCCATAATGTTATACTACACTAAAATATTTCGTAGTTCAGCTCGAAACAACTGCATTACAGGTACAATTTCAAGTGAAAGGAGGAGACATTGTTTAAAGAAATTTTTAAAGATGTCGATAGCTTAGAACTATGAGTTATGTTTTGGTAATATAACTTTAGAAAAAGATCAAGATTCCTCATGAAGTCAATATTTTTAGTCCAGGTTAATATTAAGAGTACAGAGACCAATAAAAGTTCACGATTCAAATATGGCGCAACACCTGCGAACAACCGAAGGCTGTGCTATAATCAAATCCCTAAAATTACATTTTATACTGTGATTTCAAGTTTGAAATATTTATATTATAAATTAATATATGGAAAAGATTTTTTTGTATGAAAAACATTACTTGTCAAGTTACCATATTTTTATACAACCATTTTTTAACTAGGGTGATCGTTAAATTTAGGTGTTTTTGGATTTTGATCCCTATTTTAAATATCGAAATTACTTATATATTTTAATTAAATAATTTATATAAATAACCTATTTCATAACAAATGAAAAAACGTAAGAGCATATGTCTCAGATACTGAAAAACGCGGCAAAAAATATTATACAATAATGAGTGACCGCCTGATTTTGAACCCTAAAAGCCGCGGTGAATCAACGGTAATTTGGTCTCTAGCACGGGTAAAGCGAAGATTAACAGAGGTTGGGTACTAAAGTTCCTGTAGTAAAGCGAGTGGCTAGCGAGACCTACCCAGTTCATAGTCAATTTCTAAACAAAGGGTCTCCGTAGCCGTATTCGAAAGCTAAAATTGACCGTTGATAACAGATTTACGTGGTAGTTGTAATGTTCGAAATATGAAATGTGTAAAGAAAACGAATGCTTGCGATTTTCTTAGAATAAAAACAACACACCCATACACATATATTTAATAAAAACTCGCGTTTCTTCTCCTTTAGATATTATTACTTTACCAGCTCCATTCGGTCTTTAGAACTTCCATTTCGGAAAATATCGACTCCTACACCTGTTTAAGAGTCCACACTCTTTAAACATGTGTTGCTCATGTCATTTTCCTGTCTTCGGTGATTTAGGGCCAAGGAACTGTTTAATTTGTAAAAAAAAAAACAAATTAAACTTCTCAAATAATTAAATAATTACACAAATGATAAAAATTTATAAACAGAAACGAATTTAGACATTTGCTATAAACAATTTTTTTTATTATATTAAAACACATAATGTCGATTTATGTTGCCCTTATTATTGATACCCGCTACATCAGTTATTTTGATTACTATGCTGTAACGGCATTACAGTGAAGTAACCATTAGTATGTATTTTCAAAGAGCTCATGCTTTGCTTCGCCGTGTAAATGTTAAAATCTGTGGTGTAAATGCAGTATACCAATAGTGGTATAAAGAAATCCATATCCATACTTCCATACTAATATTATAAATGCGAAAGTGTGTCTGTCTGTCTGTCTGTCTGTTACCTCTTCACGCTTAAAACGCTGAACCGATCTGGATGAAATTTGGTATGAAGATAGTTTGAGTCCCGGGGAAGGACATAGGCTACTTTTTATCCCGGAAATGCCTTTATCCGCGATAAACGAATTTAAGGCGGACGAAGTCGCGGGCAGAAGCTAGTAGTATAAATCACAAAACAATTGACAACTTTAATTGATTGTCTCGTGTACACTTGTAAGATTTGTTTCGTTCAGAAATGTCTGCCTTTTTTTATAAGGTTTGAATTACTCTTCAGTTTATTGTCAGTTATTTCGGTAAAAAAAATGTACACAGAGGATTTAAGTGTAATTCAATTATACACTTTCATTTCAATTCATATTCAATAATTATTTTCAATAATTATTAATTTATTTGATCTAACTACATGCCTTGTTTCTGATTGTTCACTAGATTGGACTTGCGCCGGATCGATTTCAAGGGCCGTGAATCAAAACAAAGAACCAGCAAACTGTCAAAATGTCGTTCAACGCTCAGGTACATTTGGCTAAAAATGAAAATAGTAAAATGAACGATAAAACCCTTAAACCCCTATTTTCTAAACAAGCGGAATGTTCATATGTGTCTTGTTACTGGTACGAATAAGTTTTACTTAAAGTGTTCGTTGTTTAATTGGAGCTTTTTGATTGTTTGTCTAATTCTTGGTATTTTATTGTTTTTCCAGTGAAGAAAATGTTTGGAAATTGTGTCAAGATGTGTCGCTAAGAATACCGGAGGAGTTGGACCGGTGCTTCGTGGTATTCATTTCTAACCCTTGTCGTACGGTGCCCCTTTGGAGACAAAGGGCTGGGCGTGAGGAGGATCGTCTCGTCATATGGGTGTGTACAATTTTTTTGTGTCACGCTTACTTAAAGTTGCGCATTGTCTTAAAATATTTGGAAGCACGCCAAATAATATAAAATGCAAATGCCTTTACATGGAAATTTTTGTCAGTGCCTATAAATCTTTTACTGGGTATGTTTGTTCTCATAGGACTATCATGTGATATTCTTGTACTCCTGGGACTGTAAAACTTGCCTTGTCTACGATTTGGACTCCGAGCTGCCTTTTCCAACATTCTTCCACAAATATGTTACTGAAACATTTCGCACAGATCAGGTGTTAAAATCGGACTTTCACAGGTAATCAAACAATCATACAAAGACCATAAATTTTGTACATACTTATTGGGTGTCTACTGATCTACTTTATTTTATTCTTAGATTCTTTCGTGTTGTGCCTGCAAAACAATTTTTGCAACATTTTGCATCTGATCGTCGTCACATGAAGAGACCTGATGGCTCATGGATTAAACCCCCACCTCCGTATCCAGCCATCTGCACTTCAGGTATGACTTCATTGATATTCGTTTTTTCATCATAGTAAGCATGTACCAGGAGTTTCTATTTGTTGTTTAATTACAAAATTTGTATCACTGAATATTATGTTTTTGTAAGAACAAGACAATTAGGTAATATTACAAATATTAACATCCCCCATTTGATGTGTTTTATCCTTCTCTATTACACCAGTTTATTATTTGATGTGGCTTCATCATGTCAAATTGGCTGGACAGTTTTTAATTATTGTTGGTACATGGATAGCTGTACATTTGGTTATAGGATACTTTTTACCCAACTACCCTGAATTAAATAAGAGGGTTATGACTTTTTCCTCTTCTTCAAACAAAGTTGTGGGCATCTTCTAGTACCTTAAAAGTTACTATATGCCTCCAAGCTGTTATTTATCCCATTTCCCCTTTCTACATCAATATATTTTATTTATTATGATCCACTTGGCTTTATGTGTTGATGAAAAATAAGTGAAAACCTTTTAATTTGTTAAATACTTTGTTCATCCTGATACAAAATTTTCTAATTAGCTCTGCCTAGGTTCAACCTGGCTATTGTTTAGTATTTTATTTTAGGATTAAATGGTGATACAACAGCTTTTTATACAACAGTGAAAATATTCTTTATATTGCTATAAAAATCAAACTGTATTAAAAAAATATATTGTTTCAGTTTCAACGAATAATCTTGATGAATACATTAACATGGACATTGGATCAGGATTGGGTCAGGTGTTCAATCTGATAGAATTTGTACAGCGGTTTTATAAGATAGAAAAGTAGTGCAAAGAGGATTCTGTTATGGTGCATGTCTGCCAGAGAAACACTCTTATTGTTGCATGGTAAGTTTAATCAAAGATTGCATGCAACTTTAAAAGTTATATGTATCATCATACTCTCAGGCAAACACATCATTAGATAGTCAAATGGCATATTAGTTAATTTGAAATTTTCCATGATACCAATCATGGTTTTAGTTGATTATGTTTTAGTAATCTTTGTTATTAGTTTTGTTGTTCCTGAAATTATTTAATTCTTTATTGTTAGTTAGAATTTTCTCAATACTTAAAACTCAATCTAATAGCTTATAATATTCAAAGCACAGTGAATTTGAATTTTACCCACACTATTACACAAAGAAGTGTCTTGCACAAGGAAAGTAACAATAACCACTCATGTAAATGCAACCTAACTTATTGGTCAAATTTCTATGTAGTATATTATTTTTCAGTTATTTTGTTGTTGATTCCTTCAATTGAAGTCCTTTTTGGTTAAATCAATATAAAGTTAGTGTAACATACATAGGATTGTTGACCAATGAATTATTCTCTAATTATAAATATTTATTTAACATGCATAATTACGTAAATGTTATGAAAATTTTCTATTCCTTCAATGATAAGCTGATGCCTGGTATTTAGCTAGATCAATTCTAAAATAACTTAATAGTTTTACAGAGAAACTAGTGCTTATGTCTCAATTTTTAAAAAAGTATGTAAGTATAGAATACAATATATTAACATATTTATGTAAAGTTATTGTTCTTCATCTGCTTTGTTGAACCATGGAGAGTATATTTTATCTGTACTTCTTGTTCTCGTTTTGACTGAAGTAATCCTTATTTACGGATTGTATGTTACCTTGAGTGATAAATTAAAATTTAAGTAATTTTATTATAGTAGCGTTAATGGTCACGAAGTAGCTTTTGTATGTTGTTAAATCTATTGAATAATTTTGTATCAACTTTTATACACTCTTTTTATCCTGCCCTAGCACCCTTAGCAGTAATAAGATAATAATCTCAAATATTGCTAGAGTAAGTGAAGAAGTGAAAATGCTTGTAGCAAGAGTTGTTAAAAATATTTGCATAATATCAGAATAAGTGTTATAATATTTTAATTTATTTAAATTATGAACTATTTCCGACATTTATACCATTTGAACCGAGTACAAGTAACGCAGTATAGACGCGTTGTACAGTCTTGATAAATGTTTGACCGCTGTGTTAATTATTGAAATAAGGTACTACAGGCCATTAACCCCCACTCAACCTAAAACTCTTGATTCTACAAATACAAATTATAAAAGACACTGCGCTAGGTTTGTTCCGATGGGTTGTTTTCTACGTGTGTGAGCTGTGACGCTGCACTGCTCACTCGAAATAAAGTACGTTCTCTGAGTTTGGGTCGTTATTTGACAGAGGGCGTTAAATGCCATACTTACCTTATGCTTATACCTACCTGCCTGCCGGTGCCATCTATCTGTAATGTGTTTTTTAGTCCGTAGGGCAGGAGATATTACCTATTACCTATCACGAGTATTTACTTATTACAATAGCCCCAGTTGATTTGGGTATCTATAAGAACTGCTTCAATTCAAAATTTTACAACTAACATTTTGACATCACATTTAAGCAAGCTGTTAATAAGTCGTATTTGACCTTGGATATTTAATTATATTTATTTATAAACTATTTGCGGATATGAGGTGAATTTGAAAGTGGATATTTTCGCATATGCCCCTCGTTACTTCCATTATTACTATAATAATATTATATCTAAAGTTAGTTAAGTAATAAGGACTATAGCACAAAATAAATGTCTTGTTGGTTTTGGATATGATTCGATTTTGCATTTATTTCATATATTTCTGCAGGGTTAACTATCTGTGTTCAAATTGTACTAGTTTAAGTATGTAGTTGTATTCTTATTAGATGTTTTTCGAAGTATTGTTGCTTTCTACCATATGTTGGACCCCGATAATGCTTTTGTAATCGTGGCTGAAGTGTACTCAATTTTATTACATTTACTGATCTAAGATCTATCTAGTCATAATTCCTCTTCTCTACTTTTAAGAATGTATTGTTACCACTTTATCTAGCACCTATTCAAGGCGTAGCTGGTATAATTGATGGGACCAAACTAAGCAACTGGTGTGGTGGTACCCATTGTGTAAGTGATTCCAGTGCCGGGGGGGTAAGTCCCACTGGTTACGCCTTTGACCTATAACTATAATATAACTTACCCGCAATTATTATTGTTATAAACTCAATCGATACCTTCCTTCTACGCCTTTGAAATTTTATCTATTGACTGACTGAGTGATAAATTGTGCTTGTGCTTTTAATGTACCAAGTTACATGTTTTTATTTAATATTGCAAAAAATAAAACACCACACGCTGAACTATATGGTTTTATTTATCTAAAAAAACACATATTCTACGTAGAAATAACAACAATAAACTGTTATAACAATCATAAAATAGGGAATAGGTACTTTATTTTACAAATGCATTAAGGTAATCGTACCAGTGCTTGACACCCTAAAGCCCAATAATTGACACCCATCTGTCACCTATGTCGCTATGACATAAGGTTGAAGGTGCCAACTGTTGGGACAGTGCCGAGCACTGGTACGATTCCTTTATTAAAATGGTATATCAAATTGACCGCACATGTCCTAATGGAATCACACCAAACGCGCCGAAAACAGATTTCTCACACTTAGAGTTCAAGTTTTATGCATTTTGTTATTATTATTAGTTCCACGGATTCTGAGTATTCTATAATTCTCGGTCAGCCTCAATCAACATTCGCCACATATGGTAATAGGTTTAATTTTAGCCATTAATGCTCAATGCCCTTTGGACCTCCAACGACGGCTGTGGCCGACAACTAAAAGTCGTGCCACTGGCGCCACGTCGGCTACAGCCGTCCAAATTACAATTATGAAAATCTTTGGATTACAAGTATTTTTCCATCCCTGTTGATTTTGGAGCTCTTCTTATTTTTTGCTCTGGCGTCAGTGGCACGGTAAATTGCTCCGCCGCTTAGCGTTCAAAATGTTTATAAATTTGAAATATCACCAGTTGGCGCCACCGTGGCGTAAGGTTTTATTAACAAGAAGTGTCAACATCCGGTGCAGTGATTGGTGGATTCGTTGCTTTGATTAAGACAGGAGTAATCCCCCGTTACAATTAATGGTCAATATCAGGACCGAAGGAAAAATACGTGCCTCTGTAAGTGTCAATAGATTACGATGCGTTGCTATGGTTGTACTGAGAATGAACAGTGACAGCAGGGCCATTTTATAGAAAGGTGCAGATTTACTTTTTTTTTGGCATTTGGAAATTTTATATATATTCTACATGAGTACTTTTTATCTTGATAGAAGATTTCGATTTTATATGTATATTTCCATTCCGTTATCATATTGTATAGGATTTTCAACAAGTTCTATTGAGGTAACGGAACGGAAATACAAAAACTATATGAACATTTATGGGACACTTTTCTCCCATGAGTATACTCATGATTCTAGGTAGGAAAAACAAAATTTCCAAATTCTAAAAATAGTATCCACTTTTTTTAGGGTTCCGTACCTCAAAAGGAAATAACGGAACCCTTATAGGATCTCTTTGTTGTCCGTCCGTCTGTCTGTCTGTCAAGACCCTTTATCTCGGGAACGCGTGGTGGTATCGAGTTGAAATTAAAACTATATACTCAGGTATACGGTCCCTTAAAGCTGTGAAAAAATCAAACTTCTAAGTTTACGTAAAAAAAGACGTTTATGCCGCAAAAAACGTATATTTCGACACTTTTTGAAATTGATAGGGTACGCCCAGTTGTTCTAGAAACTTGAAATCTGGTATATCAGAAAGGTCTTATAGCACAATAACAAAATAAATCTTAAATACTATTTCTTTTATGTCTATTTGTCTATATCAGTAACCAATATAAAATGATCGAGCACCGCGTGCATTTTGCTTAGGAGTAGGGCTCTGCTAACACTGGATATTCATAGATACGGCCATTTGTAGCGTATATTGTGTACGGAACCCTCAATGCGCGAGTCCGACTCGCACTTGGCCAGTTTTTATACAATGGCCCAGTAACGGCACAGTATAACAAATAAGTATACAGAAGTGCAACGCGTTTGATGTTCACCGTTCGATAGAGCGGGCGCGACGATTGTGCGAAAAAACCGAACAATCTTAGCTCTCACAATAATTCTTAGAAAATTGCCTTGCGAATGCCCTTAAACTAAGGTGCGCAAACTCAGCATGTCTGGGGGTGACGGCCCGTGCTGCCCGTTTCCCCGCCTTTGTTCTGCGCGAGTACGTAGTACGTCGGACAACTGTGTAGGAATTGGTAAAGATATGGTAACGCCGATACATCTTTTTCTCTACCGATACAACTTTTTTTAATTCATAAACTGACCAGCGAGTGACCCCAGTACCTATCTCAGATGGTAAGTGACTATTTAGCAATAGCCTATTCACTCACAACTTTTCCCATCGACACATCTTTATTGACAGGGTCATTTTATTACCGCCATACTCATACACCACGACCGCATAGGTGGGTCGTTTTTAGGGTTCCGTAGCCAAAATGGCAAAAACGGAACCCTTATAGATTCGTCATGTCTGTCTGTGTCTGTCTGTCCGTCCGTATGTCACAGGCATTTTACTCACAAACTCTAAGATGTACATTGATGAAATTTGGAGCATAGGTGTCCTGTGTTAACCGCTACTTAGTTTGATAGTTAAATAAAAAATATATATATTTCTAGGGGGAGCACTCCATACATGTAACCGAAACTGAAAAAAAAAGTTCAGCAAATATCAAGGTGTGGCACATATTTCGACAGTAGTTCTAAAAACACTTTGAGGTTTCTAAAAAAAAATGTTGGTGTTTAGTGAATATTTTCCGAAATATTCGCTACGAAAGTAACAAAAATTGTGTCCACCCCATCTATTTTCTAAACGGTAAGTTCAAAAAATATGAAAAAATTTACAAATATAAAGCTTAATAAATACTTCCAACGAAAATTGTTTTCAAGATGATCGGACTTACCCTTTTTGCCAAGTTATTGCCAAAAAACTGCGCTTCTCAGCAAAAGGACGTAAGTGCCGGGGAGATACGCTCTTGTTAGTGTTTTTTTCATATCGTGTTTTTTTCATCTGTAGTGCATTTTTTTGTATAAACGGCTGCGGATCCCTTCATGGGCGAGTCCGACTCGCATTTGGCCGCTTTTTTCTTATTTAGAGATTTAAAAAAGTAACATTTGACAAATAGGCGACCTTTGGTGTCAATATTATGTAATGTTAAAGACATGGAGACGCTCTATTTAACTATACTCTTTGGTTTGGTTATACAAATATATATCAAATCTAGATAGAAATATAAATATCTAAATAGACCAAAAGGCTGGCAGCTTCCTCGCTTACCGTATATGTATAGCGATACAGCGAGGAAATGCTGCCAGCATCTTGGGTACAATGCCACGGGGGCCATTTTTAGATATAGTTTAGTTTTATTTTTATTTTTTAGGGTTTAATTTGATGTATAAATTTTTAAGTAGTTTTAACACTTTCGCAACCGACATTTTCGTAGCGCTACGCTCGTAGCCAATAACATGGGAAATACCGTATGTAGCGAAAACTTGCTACGAATAGAGTACCCGCCTAGCGGGCTCGCGGTCGTGAATATGTTAAAGCAGTTGTATTTTAATTTATAACTTTATATCGAAATTATATAGCAAAACATAGAAATAAGAAATATACTATTATTTAATTTCGATTAATATTGAGTTGCTTATGGTGAAGGAGAGGGCATGACATTTGGCAACTCTATGTTCAGATACTTTTTGACATAATGAAAAAAATCCTGCCTGTTTTCTGAGTCCGCCATCTTCATGCCTGTGTATTATATAAAATATTGTGGTGTACGGAAATAGCCGCCACATTTAGTAACAGATACGGTTCGGTATATATACAACAGTGGCGCGTCCATATAAGCCGATTCTCACCGGGTTGTCCAAGAAAAGGCTTATAACCACCCTTTTTTTTAAATATGAGTAAATAAATGAATACGCTTCGGCATCCCTTGTAATTTTCCGGACGCCAAGCCTCTGGTATACACGCCCATGTAGTAGGCATTTCTTATCCATAGGATTAATGGTCTGTGATAGTATACTGTAAAAGTTTTTATTATATTTTGAATTTTAATTTAATTAACCCCGCAATTCGATAAAAAAAATTTTTTTCTTTCTCTTCTTCGTTTGTGTTTTCTTTTCTTCATCATATTTCGTATATTAAAACTATAAAGACTACAATTGTATATTCATTTGAAATGAATATTCGTTAATTGACCCAAATTTCAAATAAAATAAAACGTCATAATACCCATTAAGTAGGCATGGATATTTTTATACGAACTTAAACATGAATACGCGGGGAGAAGATTAACTTCAATTACAACATAATTTTAATAATCAAATCAAATCAATGGATCTTTATTTTTCTTTTTGGCTTCGTGCGTCAATAACAATCAATAATCCAGGTACCATATAAATATACCTACTTATAATATGATAACACTATTTGGTGAGGATCTCTGCACCGTCCTCAGTGATTAGAATCGTGTGTTCGGCCTGGGCGCTCCTCGCGCCGTCTTCCGTGACGATTGTCCAGCCGTCGTCCAGCATCACGGTGTACTTGCTGCCGTGCGTCAGCGCTGGCTCGATGGTGAAGGTCATGCCGGGCATCATCACGCCTGGGTAGCGATTTACTGAAAAGAGGAATAAATTCTTAACTGAGCCTAACTGAAAACGCAATGCCATACTTGGGATATTAAATATGCCTAAATGTCTAATAGTTCAATGCCCTGGCACGGTTTCATGTTAGTTTATAGGTTACCTTCTTATACTAAAGACAACCATTTGTATACCTGCTACATGAGACCAATAAGGAACTATGAAATATTAAGTTTTGCAGCGGAGTTTTGAAGACGTGACGTAAGTATCTAGATGTGGTATCGCTAGGTATGAATAGGTATAGAAATCCAATCGGTAACGAGACTACATGATTGATTATGGCTTTTTTGACAAAGGGGATCAACCAGATAATGGCCAAGGGAGCAAATGCGTAAAGATTTCATAGTATCGAAATACTTTAAAACTACCTCTAAGCTCCCTGCCTTAAGTTTGTCACTATTAGTATAAAAAACCGGCGAAGTGGGAGACTGACTCGTGCACCGATGGTTCCGTACAAGCTATCACTTAACTATATACTCTCATGCCGAAATCTCGAAGGCAGAAAACATAATCATACTAACATGTGTGATAGATGTCTGGAGGGCCGTGGAAATAGTGCCCAATCCCATGACCCATGAAGGCTGGCAGTACTGTTAGTCCATTCTTTCTCGAGTGCCTAAATATCGTTGCACCTATCTCGCTGAATGGCACCCCAGGACCACACGTCTTGATTGCCTGGAAATAGAACAGGAAATATGGTGAAAGTAGGGTTTGTAAGTCTACTGAACTGTTAGAGCACGCACAACCTAAAATATGGGCCGTACTAACTAAATCAATCTGATTAGAGAATAAAAGCACAAGACTGTCAAGTCGCGGGCAGAAGCTAGTTTATAATCATTCATAATCTAATGAGGGCAATAGGGAGTGAATGTTTCTGTAGAAATACCAACATGTAGGGTACATTGCTACTACATAAAATTAAACAATAAAATAAGAAGTCAACAGTGCACAGTAGAAGAGTTGTACAATTGATTGCCATTGAATTTAAAATAAAAATGTTGAAAAATCATTTTTTTTGGATTAAAAAAAAATGCACCCAAGGCAGAAATTCCAATAATAACAAAAAATCATGAATAATTGTTACTATACGCATATGCAAGGATATTTGTGTTGAACATGCACTTTCAGAGTCTTCACCTCTTTTACCCTTATTCTCCATACATGTTTTTATTAAGATGTCTATAAAAAATAACAACAAGTCCAAATTACCTCAGGCTCATTTTGTAGTATGATCATGACTACCTAATGCGATTTCAAGAAAAGAAAGAATATTTTCGACTTCGGTTTCTATTTCTATGAAAGCCGATTTTCATCCCACAGTGCATCGTGGCAACTCTGCTATCTGCTGTGGCCTTTACACTAAATTACCTGTACATGAGTAGTGTAGTGTGGTTAATATCCACAAATTAAAACCATAGCTGTCTATATTATACCTACTCAACATATATAGTTGTTGTTTTTGAATTACTTAACTATAAAAACTCGATGATATTCAGGTTAAGTTCGATAGGTAGTTGCCGAATCTTTATTCCTCAAATTGGAATACTAAACTCTATAATTAGCAGATATAAACTGACGTACAAGTAGCAATAAGTACACTTAAATTATCATCTGTAGGCCTTATGTCCATGAAAATAAGGTCTACCCAAGTGTGTGGCTGGTGGTACTACTACGTGTCTTTATCATTATTTTTGTCGATTAGCAGTTTTATATTTCGTCCGTAGTAAAACTACTTACCTTATTTCGGCAATCTTCAGTTACTTCTATGAGCTGTAACCCGCGATCGTCCACCTTGCCCACAGGAAACGTCTTGGAACAGTCTCCATGGAATCCTTTAAAATAAACCTGAAAAAGCAAATACCTTTTACCGCCGCGCAGCAAATCCATTGGCATAAATGCCATTGGGAATGATTACAATGCTTACTCGTCCCTCGCTCGCATGCGGTGTCGCACGACTTTCGCTAAGTTCAAAAGAGAATCTTCTGTATTTGTACAGTCAACAGCAAAAGTAGAGGACCATTTTAGTACATTTTCGCACTGGCGTAACAATACTGCGACAATTGGGATGCGTTAAAGTAATGAAAGTGACAAGGAACTAAAATGATTATCTACTTTTGCTGCTGACTGTACCTATATATACCTACTATTATTTTTGTACACGTTTTTCTGTAACCTAACGTATAACCCACGCAGAAGCCTATTCACTGGAGCGAAGCGGAGCGGTAGAACCGTAAAATTTTATATAGAAGTGCCCAACAAATGTGACGCTAAGAAATATTTTTTAAAGGTAGGGAAACGGAGACGATTTTATGTTTCAGCTCATATTTCGCCAGCGATGTGTCTAAATAATTTAATGTACTGTAACTAAAATAATATGATCCTTCGTCAATATGTCAATATTGAGGAATGACCATATTATTATTTTAGTGCCTCCTATGGTGGTACTAACGTTTCTTATTTCTACAATTTGTACCTAATGCTATACTTACTGTTATATCAACATTCACTATATCACCATCCTGCAGAGGCCTCAGATCTGGTATGCCATGAGCAGCTACATTGTTAACTGATGTGCAGACACTTTTAGGAAAACCTTTGTAATGTAGTGGAGAAGGGTAAGCCCCCGCCTCCACTGTTAGCTTGTGAACCAGTCCATCTATTTCATCTGTTGTTATCCCAGGCTGAAAGAGTATAATTATATTATTATTATTATTTATACTACTAAGGTGGCAAACAAGTGTACGGCCTGCCTGGTGTTAAGCAGTCACTGCAGCCTATGAACGCTTGCAAAGCCAGGGGCATTACGAGCGTATTGCCGACCCTTTAAGAACCTATTCACTCCCCTTTTGAAGAACCCCATACTGTAACCTCCAGGGAAAACCGCGGCAGAGAGGTCATTCGACATTCGGAGTGTGAGGTAGAAAACTTTGATACCGCACGGTGCGCGACCATTTTGGTTCGAAGGTGTGTGGATGAATACCCTGCCGATGGCGAGCGGTGGTAGAAGGTGGTTGCAGGCATCATGTCGAGTCATCATCATAATTACTAGAAAGTGCCACAACTTCGTCAGCTAAAGAGACAAAAACATAACTCGCCTCTTTTTCAGCGTAGATACGGCACCAAGCAATTCACCACTTGTAAGACACTGTATAGCGGACATATCGTCAAATGTCTTTGAGGGGTCTGCGTCCTTTCCGTCGTTAAGATTTGCTAACTTCGAAGGTTTAAAACAATTAAAAGACGATTTATTTATGTCTCAGTTTATTTCTGTCACAGGCATTTTTTTCAAAAACTACAAGATGTATTTAGGTGAAATTTGGAAAGTCTGCGCATCTCAACAAAAGGACGTAAGTGCTATGAAGATACTTTTCCACGTCGTTTTTTTCATGTGTAGTGCATTATTTCTGAGGAATGTGTGCAACCATTGTTTAATACTCACATAAATATTCTTTTGAACATTTGCTAATATATTGGCTGCCAACTTGCAGCTTCTTCGCATTCCCCTCATCTGGTTGACATCCTTGACTTCTGGTTTGTTGGGTGGCACAAACGGCTGCTTCTGCAGCACATACTCTGGCTTCTCAATGTGGTCTGGCACAGTTCGGCTCGGAGTTGTCTCAACTGGGAACACCTTTTCATATACCCCAAATCTTAATCTGAAAATAAATATTATTAAATAAGACTTCGTTCGCGGAGGAGAAAAGTCATAACTCCTCTTTTTTTCTTGAGCTTAGTCAGGTAAAACATATCCTATAACCATCTGTGGATACCCAGCTACCGTTGTACCTAAAATAGTTGAAATCCGTTAAGCCGATTTGGCGTGATGAAGCCACAACAACACATACAAAAAAATGTTTTGATTCAGTAACAATGTTTTCTTTTAAATAACTTCAATGTACAGACATTTCATTTTTAGAATTTTATAAAAAGTATAGATGTGAAAGTTTGTGAATATGATTGGATGTTTGCTACTTAATAATGTGTAAATCATAGAATTGATTTAGATGACCTGTTTAGCTCAGTGGGAGTAACATTGCCTACAAAGCTGAAAGTCCTTGGTTCAAATCCCAGTAATGGCAAATATTTGTGTGATGAGCATAAATATTTGAAAGAAGAAGAAAGAAATATATTTATATGTTCCAGAGTCTTGGATGTTTTCTATGTATATAAGTTAATTTACCTATTAAATATATCATTGTCTAGTAAGTACTCATAACACAAGCCTTATTGAGCTTACCATGGGACTAGTTCGATTTGTGTATAAATTGTCCTGTAGTATTTATTATATATTAGATTATTACTTCATGGATTAAAATCCAGTAATGTAAATATATTAAGATTACACTATCAGTTACACATGTCATAAATGCCGACGTGTTGTGGTCCATTATGAGGACCAGCAAAGTAGGGTGCTGTGGGTCAGTGTTGTCCACTTGTTGTTCATGACTATGATCCATGTAAAGGACGGAACCATGTTGCGCAGTACTCGGCTTTTACAAAGTGTGTTGTCGCTAATGTAATATAAATATGTCTTAGTCTCACAGTAGTTTTCTAGTGTAGGTAAAGAAGCAGGGTGCTGGTGCTTAACAAATATAATGTAGTATTAAAATGTGTTGCCTGAAAAATAAACAGTAGTATTCTTGTGAATAAATATGTATAGCAATGTAAATAATTTTGAAAGTATAATCTACCTTTAAATCCTTTAACTAAAATAAGAAAAAAAAACATAATGTACAACCAAAAACAGCAAACATTCAAGCAAAACTATTACATACAGTGTAAAATAGTGTTATTAAGTATACTTACAAGAGCTGCTTTTGGAGTCTTGGATTATGTGCTTTGGGGATTCGCATTGCTGGTGTTGAGCCCGTTTATAGACTCTTTAATGGCCTCTTATAAAAATACTTAAAAACAAGCTATTCTACAGAGCATGTACATTATAACAGATAAACTATATCAAACGTCAACAAAATGTGCAATGAAATCCCGTCCCTAAGTAGCAAGGGATGAATAAGGCCACTCCAAATTCGCTTACACATTGATCTTCCAAAATTTATTCAGTGAATCAAGTAGTTTCCTAGGTAGTTCCATGGCAATAACTTGTGTATACGTGTATATGTTGAAATTAAAATGAGTTTATTTCATAAATCTGTCATTACCGGACTAACATCTAATATAAATACAAAACTTTATTATGCAATTCAAATCTCATTCTTATTTTAAAGTGACATGTATGTGACAAGCGCGAGCTCGACCGATCGATCGATCAGCTGTTTGAGTTGATCAAGACACAGTTAAAAACGCCATATAGTAACTTCAGGCGGTTAAGTATCTTTCAGACGATACGATTCAGTTGGCCATCATTGTGCATGTACGTTGCAGGTAAATTATCATTATATACTATATTAATGAAACTATTTTCTAAAAACACCCACGATAAAAAAATATAAAAACAAAAAAGAATACACAAACTGACAAATTATCATATATACTGTCATGACATTTGTTCATTTACTTTTGGATCATGGATTTAATAACTAAACTAATTATTAAGTGCATGTTTGCGATGCCCTCACTCATGTCATACTGGTATTCGAATAAAGGAATGAATGTATATTATTTGAGTAAACGAAATTGATTGGCCAACCAAATTTTATCGTCTTGAAACATGACGTTAAGTACTTACTAATTCCATGTCTGGAAATATAACGCACCTACTGTTTATATTCTCTTTGTCTGGAAACCGATTCTTTCATGTTCGTTTTTGTCATGTTTTGTTTTGTTTGGAATAGAATAATGTCACTGGCATTTACTCACATTTACTCTATTGACATTGACAGTCTAATCTATAAGCTGGCTATGTGTTGTATTATCTGTGCGAAGTGTGCGGGTAACAATCAAGCAAAATATCTAATCGGCCTGATTTAATAATTGTTTGATTTTTAATACTTTGCACATGAAGTTATTGTTATTATAATTATACTATTTCCAGCGTTGTAATACGAAGGTTCACTATGTCTCAGAGTACGTATAATGTTTGAATCTGTCGGCCGGTTTGTATGATTGTGTCCAGTGAATGAATTCAGCTTTCTTCTAATTTTAGATTCTGATAAACAATCTAACAATCAAGATGTGGATCCAACGGGCCCTGCTGTACGAAAAGGTGTCCTCATATCTTTTAGGACGGGAAAAACAATGGAAATACCAGAAAAAGACATTGTAAGTCTGCATAGTAAACATAACCTATCGCCCAAAACAAGGATTTGTTTAATTTTTTTGCTGTTCTCCGGTTTCAGTTGGGGAGGTGCAGGTTTGTAGGCGAATTCGAGAAAATAAATCGTATTGGTGAGGGTACCTATGGTATTGTATGTAAGTATTATATTGCATATCTGTATTTAACAATCTTTTTGTATTTTGAATGCTTTTATTTCTCCACGTTTATAAAATTTGCAGACAGAGCAAAAGAGAAAGCAAACGGGAATATTGTGGCTCTTAAGAAAGTGAGGATGGAGGTGGAGAAAGATGGCTTGCCGCTTAGTGGTCTTCGTGAGATACAGGTGCTGATGGCCTGTAGGCATGAGAACATTGTGCAGCTCAAGGAAGTTCTCGTGGGACGATCACTGGAAAGGTAACAGTTGATAGAGTCTGTGCTGAAAGAGACGGGTCATGGCAGACACGGGAACTAACATTATGAATTTTACAAGGCAATAGAAACTTAGACACCTGTCTTATAAAAAATAAACAAACTTCTGTCATTTATATGTTATATGTAGTTTATTGTGTAGATACAAAACCACAAGGTTTAAGTTTAAAATAATGTTGAAATGTGATGAAATAGTGTATAGTTCAAC
Organism: Hedya salicella; assembly: GCA_905404275.2. Classification (NCBI taxonomy): domain Eukaryota; kingdom Metazoa; phylum Arthropoda; class Insecta; order Lepidoptera; family Tortricidae; genus Hedya; species Hedya salicella. The sequence continues at coordinate 21,520,011 of FR990099.1, read as the reverse complement.
AAGAGATATTACATTTTAAATATTATTTGGTTTTGTCAGTGGGAAAAAGCGGCTTTAAGCCCCACTATTGACTTACAAAAAGTCCCAGAATGTGTGTCCACTATGATGAGTATTTATGTTGTATTTAATATTACATTATTACCTATGTAATAGTATTTTATATCCCTAAGTAATTAGTCTCCGATACAAAATCGGTAAGTATATTCATTCAAAATGTATCTATTTACATAAATATACAGGTCATTCATGATCTTAAAATAACTGACAAACAATAATTATGTGACGGTGTTGTCAGCATTGCAAACAACAGTGCTATTTTAGCACTGGCATGCCCTGAAATCCTACGAAACTTCACTTTCTGCACAGACACTATATCGATATTTAAGAATCTTCTCTGGCAGCATGGCGGGGGCACCGCCATGTGGAGCAAGTTACTAGGGTTAATCAAATTTTTTTGTACCTCATTGCTATGGTTATGTCTCCGGAGTCACTCTTTAAAGCTATGATTTTAAATGGTATAAAGACAACAGAAATATTTTTATCTAGCTAGTATAGGTCTATTGTTCAAGGGCCCATTTGGTCAGTTGAGATTATTTGCATTTTTAGGATTCTGTACCAAGAAGGTAAAAAAGTAACACTTATGGTGCGACTCTGTCTGTCTCTCTGTCTGTCCAACTATTAGAGTGCCATATCTCAAAAACGACTTATGCTATCTATTCGAAATTTGGAATATATAACCCTGTTCCGTGGAGACTTCATTATATTAAAAAAATATAATTTACCAATTTACTAGAAGCTGCTAGCAATGTTTGCAGACAAGAAAAAAGTCTTAAAAGGGTTATGACTTTCTTCTCTTCCTATATTACTATACACTATATTACTTCAGTATACATACTTCACTTCAGCTAAGGCGGCTAAAAAATATCTTACAACTAGAGATGGGTCGTGGGTATTTACCCAATCTACCCACCCAGGTAAATACCCGGTAAATTGGTATTTACCGGGTATTTACCCGTATCTACCCAAATGCTCGGGTAGATACTTTTTACTTTAGGCATGCGGATTCACGGATTCAGGTTTGCAATAAAAGTCTACAGAGGTTGTTTACTACTTCTTTTAATCAAACAAAATTAAAAATGAGCAAGTGTAACGTAAAAGGTACATAAAATCAACAATAAATCACAAATTTTGTAGACGAAAATTAAATGTTATTATAAAAATATGTTCATATTCCTTATTTATTGCGACTAGGGCATACAAATACAGAAAAATTTCGATATCGGTATTGCAAATCGGTATTCAAACTCAATACCGAGATTCCGGTATCAGTATCGGTATTGGGCAGTTTTGCAAAAAAGAAACGATTTTAATGAAAATTATGTTAATGATAATATTTCCTTCTGTTTCCGCGATTATTTCTCATTGAAATAAAATAATTTAACGGATTATTACGCGTCTATTATCTCATTTGAGTTCCCGACGTTTCGGAAGCCTTCCATGGTCACGGGTGGACCCGTAACTGAAATGAAGATTTGGCGTAATTGATAACATCACAGTAATAATCAGCCCTAAAGTAGCATAGGAACAAAATTGACTAGTTCCAACACCGACAACTAAATTAAACACATGAAGTATATAACATTTTCACTTCCCTGCTCAAAAAGTACGCCATATTTAATTCGCGTAGCGAGACTAAAATAGACATCTAACCCCTAGGGTTTAAAAGAAAGCCATATAATTCCATACAAATTTCTATGAAACTAAAAGAAAACATGCGGCCGGCTACATACTTCTTACGAATAATTAAAACAAACCAACCTGATCAGATTGGCCAAAATTTCTGGTAGAATTGTTCAAACGGTACTTTTAATTTTTCATAAAATATACAATTTTAACGTTAAGTCTTATTTATTTTCTCGCAGTCGAAGTGAAAAGCAGAGCGCTTAAGACGTGGCTAAATGCCATTATGATACTCAGAGATATTTGCCCTCGCTCACTTCGCGAGCTCGTCCAAATAATCACTTCGTGTCATAATGACTTATTTTAGGCCCTTGTCAAACAATCTACTATTATTGACGTTAAGTGTGGAGTCTGTGCGTTAAGGCAAGTGAAATAAAATTTATATATTCGGCGAGAGTCGGTTGCTATTAAACATTATAATAACACCAAGGATTAGACCATTTTCCATTATAAGTTAAAAAAATTTTTTTTTACTTTTTAAGTAAATATTAGTGTACAATCATATATTAACTCTTAAATGCTGGGCTTGTTAATGATTACCAATGACAATCAAAACTCATAATCAAAATATTATTTAAATTACTGTCTAAATATAAGTATTGCAATTTTTTTTTAAATTAAATATTACAATAAATAATCAATTTAGCATTAGCTTTAAGCCCAGATATGACTAAATATATACAACTTAGAAATAAGAATAAATACCCGCGTATTTACCCGCGGGTAGGTAAATATCGGGTATTTACCGGGTAAATACCCAACATTGGGTATTTACCTGGGTAGTTACCCATCTCTACTTACAACCATCTGTAGCCCAATTAATTACCCATCTAATGTAGCAAAAATAGTTGAGATCTGATTAGTCGTTTTGACTTGACGTAGCCTCAATGAAACATACAAACATACATAAAACATACAAAAAAATATTTTTCGATTAAGTGACCCCCAAATTGTCCTTTACAATTTTTTTTTTAATATCTTCAATGTACAGACATTTCATTTTTACGATACTTTTGGAGCGATTATTTTCGAACATTCACTAAAACTACTTTTACTTTACTTTTTTTTTAAAAGAACTGTCGAAATATGTGCTACACGTTGATATTTGCTAAACTTTTTATTATTTTATTATTCAGTTTTGGTTACATGTGTATACAGAGCCTCCCCAGAAATATATTTCTCATACAAGCCACCTATATATTAACGTAGTTCTTGAATAAAATGCCAGACCAGCAGCCTCACCAAGTTGGGGATATACAAGACGTACCTGCAGTCCCGTCTCACATACGCGGCACCCGCATGGTACGTCTTGACATCAGAATCAAACAAGAAGAAGCTGCGTGCGCAGGAGACCCAAGCCCTGCGCACAATAGTCGCCGCACCGCGCTATATGCGCAACGACTTGATCAGCCGCGTGTTAAAATGGCAAGGACTGGGACGACTTCATCGGCCAGCTCACCGGCGCCATGTTTCGTCGTGCGGACAACTCCGCCATCCCATCACTGGTTGGCATAGCGCCGCTGCACGCCCGTCCCCCGGTCAAGAGGTATTGAGCTCTGCCGAGAGAGCTCGTACCACCAACTGAGTCCCCTGTCACCCCAGGAAACCACAATGCCGCTGAGAGGCCAACGTCCGCCACGCCGCTGACAGGCCAACCCACCACTTCAACACCCCGTTGAAGAAATAGAGATTATAATAGAGCCGCGGCAGAGGCCTCAACTCTAGTACAAGTCCCCTAGACATGCACCAGAGACAAGGCCTCGCCGCGACGTACACTCCGTGCCACCAAAAGGCACAAGATAGCCACACCCGTTGCAACGGGTGGTGAAGAACACCGCCAAAGAGGGCTCTGCCCTGATATGGCATTCCCACACCAGTAGGTGTGAGAAGAGGATCCACGGAAATGCCAGTGACATACGGACGGACGGCCATGACGGAACTATTAACGGTTCCGTTTTTGCCATTTTGGCTACAGAACTCTTGAAATGAAATGTCTGTACAATGAAGATGATAAAAAAAAAATGATTGTTTTAGACTATTTGGAGGTAATTAAAACGAATTTATGTATGTTTGTATTTGTCGTTGTGGCTTTATCACGCAAAATCGGCTAAACGGATTTCAACTATTTTTGGTACACGGGTAGCTGGGTATCTCCAGATTGTCATAGGATACTTTTTACCCGACTACGCTGAAGAAAAAATGAAGGGTTATGACTTTTCCCCCTCCGCGAACGAAGTTGCGGGCGCCTTCTAGTTAATAATAATATGTGTAATTTTTCCACCAGCATTTTCCTTTCTATGGAGTACTGTGAGCAAGATCTGGCATCCCTGTTGGACAACATGTCTTCTCCGTTCACCGAGTCTCAAGTGAAGTGCCTCATGCTGCAAGTGCTCAAGGGCCTGAAGTACCTGCATGCCAACTTCATTGTGCATAGAGACTTAAAGGTCTCTAATCTACTTTTGACTGACAAAGGATGTGTGAAAATTGGTGAGGATGCATATAACATAACATTTAAACATACAGTAATACATTATAGTATATCATTTTAATTTAAGAATCCCCGGTTAGCTCGGTTCTCCATACAAGCGTAGTTACGCTCTCATTTAAAAACGACTAGCTAGTTTGCTCTGAAACTTTGTACTTAGAATAAGTTAAGGTATATGCAGGCTTGAAATTAGTTTATGTAGCTTCAGATGCCATGGTGAAAAAATACATTGTATTTAAGTTTTTCATACAAAACTTGTTTTTGCTGTATTTTGGTTGTTTTATAAACTGGAGCCATGTAAACTAATTACAGGCCTTGATATACCTTATGTCATTGTTTATGCAAAGTTTCGTTACAATCAGACACGTAGTTTTAGAATGAGAACGAAACTCCGTTTGTATGGGAAGGTGAAATTCGGCCGAGCTTGCTGGGGACTCTTAGTCTTAAAATCTTTTATGTCTAATCCATGTTTTGAGGAAGATAACAAGATGATATTTCCTTTGGTAAACAAATAAATCCCATTGTTTCTTAACTGAATATATAAAGAACTAGCTTTTGCCCGCGACTTCGTCTGCGTGTAACTCGAATTTAAAAAAATCCTTTAGTGCACCTCTACATACATCTCTAATGGAATATGTGTTTCAATCCTCGTATTCCTACCGTCGGCAGTTTAGGCTATGCATTGTCTGTCAATAATAAGTCACGTTACTTTGTTACATACCTGTAATTTGAAAAAAAAACTGATGTAAATGGACAATTGAGATTGAATTATTGATAATATTGAACATGAGGTAGGCTTTGCAGTTTTTCTTTATATAACACATTAACAGACCCGACCAAGCTTCGTGAAGAGCTTGCTCTCGAGCAAACCTAAGATCTATTCCTGCTGTTTTTAGTGACTAACTTTGAGACTTAAGGGGGAGCTGCAGCTTTTTAAATTCGAATGGGTATTCCGAGGGTATAAATGGTAACCGGAGTATGTACACAGATTCACCTTGAGCACAGCCAGTAATTACGATGGCTTCTATTACGTTTTTATGTGAGGCTTTCACATGCAGCCTGGTTCCATTGCACAACTTCGGCTGATTCTCATTTCGCAGCAACATTACCCGAGCACCCACCTTTAAGATAAGTATGTGATAAGGTAGGCCGGTTTGGTAAAGTGCATTTAAAAACTCTACGCGATAGTTTATGGCATCATCTGTGTTCACTACGGATCGAGTCTACAGACTTGTATTCGAATTCTGAACCTTCGAACGACTTCAATAAAATGTTATTAATAACGGAAGCCTGGTCGTTCTTACGTGTCAGAATTGCTCATTCACACAACCACTCTATGGACTTGCTGTGTAGATTTTGAACATCTGGGTTAATTTGAGAGATGAGGTTGGCAGCGGTCCGCACAACTAAGGCGAGATCCGATGGAATTGTAATCCTTCCGTCAGTTTCGGGATATTCTTCATTTCCTAATTTAAGAAGAAGGAGAAGAAGGTCGGAGAATTCTCCAGCGCAAATATCGCCCTTGAGGTGCACTCGCATATTTATCTTAAGGTAGATTTTTTTGATAATAGGCCAAATATTTGAAGCCTTAACGCAAGTTTTAACTTCATCAGCTCGAGTTCCCTTTGTAAATACGGGCAGAGTCAGACAAAAGTCTCAACATAGTGACTCCACCCATCATAACCGCGTTCCCTCTAATATCCTTCGAAGTTCTATTCAGCACTTCACAACACCCTTTATGCGCCATTGTACTTTCGCCCCAGACTGTTACCCCTTATTCCAATCCCTTTTCAGGGATGAATTTCCAAGATTGGTGAAATTAGTTTTCTTAGTATTAAATGAAGAGTGTAGACGTGAAATATTCTAACAGTTACTCAAATTATTACAGGTTTTTCGTACCAACTTTCAACCCAATTTAACCCCGTTAAGGGATGAATTTCCAAAAATGCTGAAATCAGTTTTCTTATTTTTTTATAAAGAGTCTATAAGCAAAATACTGTAACAGACAAACTTGCAACTCCAATTCAACAACGTTAAGGGATGAATTTCCGAAAATGCTGAAATTAGTTTTCTTAGTTTGAAATGAAGAGTTTATACCCGAAATATACTAACAGTTACGCAAATAATTACAGATTTTCTATACAAACTTTCAACCCCAATTTAACCCCGTAAGGAGATGAATTTCCAAAAATCCGTTCTTGTTTCTTGCCTACGTTATAAATTGTGTCTACTGTGAAAATTTCAAGTCTCTAAGTTCATTGGATTCGGCTCTGCGTTGATATGTCAGTCAGGACTTCTCCTTTTATTATATCGATACCTTAGATCACAATCGTACTAACTGTTTGAGAAAAATGCTTGTGATTAGTACGTGCACAAATACGTAAAGTTGAAATTCCATGGGCAAAAATATTGTAATTAGTTCGAGTGTGAACTAAGGTATCGATATAAATAGATAAAGAACGAAAAAGCTTTTACAACTAACGCCATCCAGTTACACAAACTGGTACAGACGTGTCAAATTGGTTTCAAAGCAATTATTTCATTATAATTCTTCGGAATAAAAATTTCAAATTTAACAAAAAGTGATGATTTTCCATTTATTGTTAAAAAGAACACGTTTTATGTATTTATTACTAATTACTTATTTATAAACCATATTTTTGTAACAAAATGTTTATCATTCAGAGATCGCAAGTCCGAAATCTACAATGGGCTATTATGCGGGTATATTAAGATATACTCTTATTTGTATGATATGTCATATACGGAAGGTGTGTTCTTTGCTTAGTCGTGTAGTTAGTATTACTGTTGCTAGGTTACCAATTGTTTATTCATGATTTAGAAATGAAATTGTCACAACGCAGGATTAAAACGCTTAATGTCACAATGAACAAAAGGTCATATCATATTTTTCCATTTATTGTTAAAAAATTACCCTTTTATGAATGAATACCCTCAAAAGTTGTAGCCTATCTCCTTTTCCGATATCTAAGCTATATTACTGCAGAATTTTACGCAAATCTGTTTTGTAGTTTTTGCATACCAGCGTAACGTACGATTTTTCCACTTTAAATTCATTTATCGCGGATAAGGGTATTTTTCCGAGATAAAAAGTAGCCTATGTCCTTCCCCTGGACTCAAACTATCTCCATACCAAATTTTATTTCAATCGGTTCAGCGGTTTAAGCGTGAAGAGGTAACAGACAGACAGACAGACAGACAGACAGACAGACAGACACACTTTCACATTTATAATATTAGTAGATATGGATTTCTTGTTGTGAAGTTCTATATATATTCAATAGAATTGAGAGTCATAGATCACATTTAATAGATTTGAAAAAAGAAACAGACATAACAAAAATGTGTTAAATATGGATACAAATAGCATGGTAAAGGCACAGTGTAAAAAACATACAGAGGCTCGACGCCTTTGATATTTGCGTAAATAAATAAATAAATATTACGGGACAATTTTACACAAATCGCTCTTGTCCCATAGTAAGCTCAATATGGCTTGTGTTATGGGTGCTAGACGACGATATATTTAATATATATATTACTTATATACATAGAAAACATCCAAGACTCAGGAACAGGACAAATATTTGTGCTCATCACACAAATATTTGCCCTTACCGGGATTTGAACCCAGGACCTCGGCTTCGCAGGCAACGTTACTCCCACTGAGCTAAACCGGTCGTCAAATGACAATGACCTGTCCCGAGCTACTAAACTAATACGGACTATGCAGCTTGGGCTTACCCCTTGCACCCTGCATGATTGCTCTATCTAGACGGCTTCGTCGGATGATTATTGATTTCTAGACTGTGGTAATGGGGTAATTGCCCTTGGTGGCCCTGAACCTCAGCCAATTATACAACTATTTTGGCCAATTTCAAAACTTTCGATAGGTAAACAAAAATTACCTTGTCTAAAACAATAACCTGTAACTAGCAGTGAGCATCAAATAGTTTATACCAACCATAGAGCGAAATATATCGAAGCAGATCTCTATTTTCATGCTTTGACTGCCGTATGATGCTGACAGTACAAACATAATAATCAATATATTTTCGTATAAAATAAAATAAAAATATGATCAAACAAGTGTCATAAGTCATAAATATTTTAATTTATGATTTACAATCATTTCGCTTTCAAAATAAATTATTTTTCAGCGGATTTTGGACTTGCTCGTTGGCTCGGCGCGCCAGCTCGCAGTGCGACGCCTCGCGTCGTCACCCTGTGGTACAGAGCCCCTGAGTTACTCCTGCAGTCGCCCAAGCAGACCCCAGCGCTGGACATGTGGGCTGCCGGATGTATCTTGGGTGAACTGTTAGCCAACAAGCCTCTACTGCCAGGACGGTCTGAGATAGAGCAGTTGGAGCTAATTGTAGATTTGCTTGGTAAGTGTGTGATTGGTGGATATAAGACTTAGCGAAACTATCTTGAAGATTTAGAACCATCACAAAAACCTGCAATACAGAAATAAATTCAACAAGTACATCTTATCATCCCTGTTTTGTTAGCGCGAATATATCAACTTATAATATAATTAATGAAAAATAAACTATGAGGACGCCCCACGTATGCGTCGTTCGCTCGTTCATTCATCTTTGTGAAATGATTACTCAGTGCCGTCACAAACATTACGGACTAAGGTCCTCATAATGGAACAAAATAAATTGAGCAGTACTCTGTTTTTACAACCGCTTATGTAATCTAACTAAATAAGCCTGATTATCACGCTATTTTTCTAATTAACAATGTTGACACTGCAACATCAATTACACAAATTCTGTAACTTTTCACCCATACTGACCAGGCACACCATCAGACGCGATATGGCCCGAGTTCAGCGCGCTGCCCGCGCTTCAAAACTTCACCCTAAAGCAGCAGCCATACAATAATCTGAAGCAGCGATTCCCGTGGCTCTCGGCCGCCGGACTGAGACTCCTCAACTTCTTGTTCATGTACGACCCTAACAAGCGCGCTACGGCCGAAGAGTGCCTGCAGAGCTCATACTTCAAGGAGCAACCCTTACGTAAGTTCTAACTGTAATACAGCCATACAATCTGAAGCAGCGATTCGCGTGGCTCTTGCGGTTGATGAACTGCGGCTGCTGAACTTCCTATTCACTAACGATACCAACAAGAGTGCTACGGCCGAGAGTGCCTTCTGAGCTCACAGTTCAAGGAGCAACCCTAACATAAGTTGACTTTTTCCACTGTAATTCACTTCGGCTCGATCAATATGGTATACCCTAGATACTGTATGAAATGTCTTGTTTGGTACACGTTATTTTTCCCTAATGACTAAAACCCATACGCCGCTCAAGGACATCATCATCAGCCATCCACGACCATATAGTAACACTTGAGTTCAAGGTATATGGGTCGAACTATTCACTACCCACCAATTAACGTAAACTCGTTGATTAAACTAGTAATTTTTGTTGCAGCGTGTGATCCGAAGCTCATGCCAAGCTTCCCACAACACAGGAACATGAAAGGACAGCAAAAGAGTACCTCTAACCAGCTGAATATACCACTGTCTAGCTTAAACACAGGCGCCAACGATCAGACCAATAATCTGCCGGCAATTTCGGACCTTCTCGGGTCCTTGGTCAAGAAACGGCGAATAGATTGAATTTAACTACCCTATATGAATTTAGGTTATGGTCTTCTAATAAATTACACTAAGTATTACACAAGTTTTATTACAAAATCTCTATTACGGTTCTGTTTCACAATTAGTTTCACATTTACGATTTTTTGTAATGTTATTTTTTATTTATTTTTTACTCTGTGGATGCATCTTCGTCACCCGATAATCCGAGGGCTTGACTGAATTTTTGATATTTTTGCAACTGTAGCTTGTCAGTCGCTAAAGACTTCTTCTTTTCTTTCTGAAAGAAAGGGTTGAAATAAGGATGCAGTTATATAATGTTTATAACCTTTATGCATTCATTACAATTCCATTCACAATATAATGCACATTTAGGACGACTTAGTATGAGCAGGTTATAACTATTTACAAAAAATACTAGCGTACACGGGTGGCTTAAGTGCTGTTAGTGGCACGCATTTATCATATTCAAATTCATCGCATGAAATTCATTTTTTCATTATTCACTTTAACGCTACTCTGTCGCTTGCCCCTATAGGGCATGGCTTTTATTTCACGGGATGTACCACCAACTTCGGTTTTAATTTATCTGTAGATTTATGTTGATCTGAAACCAATGAATCTACTCACGAGTTCTTTCTCTTGTTTCTCAATATTTCTCAAAGAACGGATACATATTGAGCAAAGTATGACGTCTTCCATGTGATTTACGGTCTTCTTCCTGTGATGATGTTTTAACCTGAAAATGACGCAAATATTAAACAACAAGACTTTCTCGCGTCTTTGCCCGCGTTGCTAATCTCATTCTCAAGACTATTCTATATAGGTATATGCAACGTCAATCTGCTGCCACAGTTTCGCGTGAAAGGATGTCTAATTAGCAATGGATTGGACTGAGCAAGAAAATTAATGCCAAAAGAATTTAAGTGAACGTGATCGGGAAGCGACATAGGGCGCGCAGCTGAAGCTGGATCGAAACAGAGTCTCCAAAGATGCCCACTGCTCCACCTAGGGACACAAGACCAGTAAGTCTAGTAACGTTTAGTGGCACCGCGGTGACTGACGACGTAGCTCTCGGGCTCGTGGTACGTGGGGTATCACTCCTGAAAGCGCGGGTGGAAGATCTAGCTCCCAGAATGCCCACTGTTGCTCTGCTGCTAATGCTAAGACTCGCAGCTTTTTGAGAACAGGGAAACACAAGCCCCCTCGGCACGGAGTCTCTGTGGACGCTCTTTGCAGTCTTGTCCCAGGACGCATGATATGTGATCTTCACTAGGTATCGTTGGTGAACTTACAATTTCCCGCAATAATCGCACTGCAGTTTAGTGGCATCGCGGTGACTGATGATGTGGCTCCCGAGCTCGCGATACGTGGGGTACCGCTCCTGGCAGCGCGGGCAGAAGACCTTGCCCCCCGAACGCCCGCCGTTGCTCTGGTGCTCTGATAACTCCTGCGACGACTGGAAGTTTTGGTGGCAGCTGTTGCACCTGCATCAAAGAACACATAGTAACTATGCGGCAACCTTAGACGGTGGAGCGGCGAAATACTACCCTTACCCACTTAATTTTTTTAAAAAGTTTAATTCTAATGGGCGAAAAATTGCTATGTCATCCCTAGGGTGGAAAGTGTTTTTTTGAATCGGCATGATGACGGGGTATGCAAAAAAAAAACAAAATTCTAATAGGTCCGTCAATTAGATATGATAAAATATATTGGACACGTATTTTTTGCTTTTTAAAACTAATAAAAAATACCCAGATAAATAGCATTAAAGTTCAGGAGTGGGGGCTCGTGACGTCACTCCTAGGTAAAATTTGTACCTAAGAGTGACGTCACGCGACATTTTGCCTCAAAGTATCGTCTTTATTTTTTGATTACGTAAAAAAAGAAAAAATACATCTCTATTTTATTATTAATCTACATGACGGATTAATTATTAAAATTTAATCATCATCCCTATTGTTAGCTTTTCATATATCTAACTCAGCTTTACATTAAACGACTCGTTTATCGTAATAAACACGTCGTTATATCGTTGTCTATATGTTGATATTAAAATAATTTCACAGTTGGCCTAACTGATCATTCTTAATATACCGACCTGTTTTATTAAATATGCTCGTAGTATTTTACTTTCCTCACAGTCAAAATGAAAAGATAGTGTAGATAGTGTTTAACTTGGGTGAAATTACCCATTTTACCCTCGAACTATGGGCGCTCTCACGTGTTCGGCTTTCGAATCCTTCGAACGCCTCCCTTGAATCTCGACCCCTAGGTGTACCTACAACTGGTTTTCTGCTCCCTTTACAATCATAGGCCGGGTCGTTTCGTCTATGACACACGCATTATACCTAAGTGTAAGTCTGAGTTGTGAAGTCAAAATGAGAAAACCGCCAATTACAGAAATTTTGGTTTTCGATAATCTTATTTAATGTTAGTCACACAACTCACATGAATATATTTTGTTGAAGGTGATACGCCATATGCTCAATTATTTTCTTTGGGCAGAAATAGTGGAACTTTTTATCGCAACACTCGACGTAACCAGGAACTCCGTGTCTTTCTTTATAATGTTTCATAAGTGACCTATAATGAAAACCATTCTGGTGGCAGATGCAACATTCCATCTTGTAGAATAGTGTTATTTGTCTGTCTAAAGCGGCTCCTTGCTTGGCCGGACGGCCGTCGATGATCACTACAGGGTCCAAAACGTCATTGCTAAAATCTACAACATTTGTATCTTTCTTTAATTTATTCTTATCCAACGGTTTGTCTGCAGCAATTGCATTACCAAGCAAAGACTCATCCACGTTTTCCGTAAGAACGAACTCCTCTAACGGCATTGATTCCATAAATTTCATCTCAAGAACGGATTTCTTGGGTACTTTGACTTTCTTTGTGTCGCCTTGCTGATGTGGTTCTGTCGGGGGCGATTTCAGTCCCTGATGCGATTTTTTATCTGCATCTAACAATTTTTGAGGTGTAACTGTGGATACTATTGGTGCTACAGTTTTGGTGTTTTGTAGATTATTTTTCTCAGCTATTTTCGTTTTGTGGAAGTTCAGAAACTTTTGAGTTTTTTCGACTTTGACGGCGTATAAGTGCAGGATACTGATTTGCTGCAAGCAATCGTGACATATAGCTTTTGGAAGAGTGTCGTCCGAGCGTATCTGTAAATAAATAGGTAGGTATTAAATTAAAACGCGGTATGAAAGGAAATGATAACTCACTTTAGTTCTATAATTAAATAGATGTTGACGTAGTATTGTGTTATTGACTTTTCTTCCACTTTCATTGAAAAAATACCCTACGGCGCGTATGGAGAATTTGAGAATAATTTATCTGAGCCTGCACCCATAGTGCGGACATGGACCCATAGGATAGTGACAGTGATAACTCCCAGAGCTCGTACGCACATTGTAGAGTGTACGTACACCAATGCGCAGATGTATGAATAGTTTCGCTACACTCTTTAAGTCCCTCACAAATGAGATAACGTCTCCTTTCCTTAGATATTTGTCATTTTCAAAGGTATCGCAATGGTATCATTATCATGCACTGTACACCCATTGATTCTTGGGATTTTCCACGTCCACATTATAACAAGGTATATGATAGTAATGAGGACGTGGTACATACTGGACTTTGGACATTAAAAGTAGGTGTAATATATTACTTCAAAGCCAAATAAGTGTTTGATCTTGCGCTTGAGTTCAGAGCTGAGTGGTTTGAGCTTCATAACATCTGAGCAAAGACACAAACGGCATGATAGCTCCCGCACTATGGCCTTCTCGAGATGGATATAGTCATTCATACTGCCGATTTAACTGTGGTAGGTTAGGTAGGTTACATGTTAGTACAATAATGTAAACTGCACTATTTTTGAATATTTACACGAACATAGTGAAATTCTGAATTGAAATGCTAATGATCAGATGTTAGCGAAAATTTTGGCAGAATGTGACATTTAGGTATTTGACGTACTTAGCGACGGCCAGCGAGCAGTTAAATGAAGCATTTGAAGGATTTATTATAATAATCCATATTAACGAATAATTGCTAATTTATGGCTTGAATCGTTGGATGCACGCTCTACGCTACGTCTGATAAAAAAATCTTTATTAAACATTAAAGCATGTTTTGATTTTGTTAAATGAATAAAAAAACTGTCGCATATTATACGCTTATTAACTCAGGAATACCTACCTTCATTGACATAATGCTTCAATCAAATCATAAAACGTAGTGTTTATATTCTCTTTGAAACTATTGTCTATCTTCTAAACCAACTTTATTGCAAATTTATTTGGCACAAGCTGCGAGCTGCAATCTTTTAAAATAATAATAGTTATTGCATATCGTATCAAATCATTCGTGATAATCTTTGGCGTAGATAAAGTAGGTAAAATCGCCATCGTGAAGAGCCATCAGCCAGAGAAGTTAGGCGCCTTCTCTGTGAGGATTTTTATCTTATTTTCTAGGTCTTCTTTAGAAGATCGCGGAATTATTTATTTGTAAGTAATTTGTCAGTTCATCATTATTTTATCCTCTTTGTATCTAAGCTTATATTCTACAGAGACCGTGCACTTCTCTGTTATGAAAAGTCGCCTGTGTTATTCTCAGAGGCGTTATCATTATCCTAGCGTGCTGCGGCCGGCCGGCGCACACGGCGATTGTCGCTTCGCTTGGCGCCCCCTAGGACCGATGCGCCCGTGTGCAACGCACACCCTGCACCATAGGAAAAGCCGCCTCTGCTTGACGCCGGTTGCGTCCACAATTAATTACTAATTAGGAGAGGAACCAGCTTACTACTGAAGCGATAACACAGCGTAACTACTGGCCAGAGAAATAACTGGAGCCCCAAAACTAGGCTAAACCTTTATCTTAATTTGATTTATTCCCCTCACTGTTAGATTTTGTGAGGCGCATGTGCTTTGTAAATGATCGCTTTCAACTTTTATTTGCTCATGTCGCAAAAAGACGTAACACCGATTTCCCGTTGATTAAATGAATAGAACGTATTTGTTCACACGATCATGGGGCATCTTTGATGGATGAAGGTTCCTCAATGCCCGTATCCAAAAGAAAAGGAGGCATAATATTATAGCAGGGGCCCGTTTCATAAACGCTTGTAAATTGAATCTCAAGCGCAAATCTCTTTCCAACAATATAAATTAAAACCGGCCAAGATCAAGTCGGACCATGCTCAGTGTAGGGTTCCGCAGCCGTTCATACAAAAAAATGCACTACAGATAAAAAAAACCGGCCAAGAGCATGTTGGACCATGCTCAATGTAAGGTTTCGCAGCTGTTCATCCAAAAAATGCACTACAGATGAAAAAAATACGATATGAAAAAGTGCACTAGCAAAAGAGCGTATCTCCACCGCACTTACGTCCATTAGCTGAGAAGCGCAGTTTTTTGGCACTAACTCAAAAACTGTATATTTGGTCATTATGTAAATAATTTTCGTTGAAATTTATTTCATATTTTTCGGACAGACGGTAAAATAGAGGGGGGGCATAATTTATGCAACTGTCGGAGCGATTATTTCCGAAAATATTCACTAAATCAAATATTTTTTTAGAAACCTCAAAATGTTTTCAAAAGAACTGAAATATGTGCCTCACATTGATATTTGCTGATTTTTTTTTTCATTTTCATATGAAGTGCCCCCTCTAGAAATTTATTTTATTATTATTGAACTATTAAAATAAGTAGCGGCTTATACAAGACACCTATCCTCCAAATTTCGTCAATATACATCTAGTAGTTTTTGAGTAAAATGCCTGTGACATACGGACGGACGGACATGACGAAACTATAAGGGTTCTTCTTTTACCATATTTGGTACGGAACCCTAAAAATACGATATGAAAAAGTGAAAAAGAAAAGAGTCTTTTTTTAAGGGTTCCGTAGCCAAAATGGCAAAAACGGAACCCTTATAGTTTCGCCATGTCCGTCGTCCGTCCGTCCGACCGTCCGTATGTCCACAGATATTTTACTCAAAAACTACTAAATGTATGTTGATGAAATTTGGAGGATAGGAATCTTGTATAAGCAGCTACTTAGTTTGATAGTTAAATAATCTATACTATTATAAAGTTGTAAAAATGAAATGTTCGTATGTGTCGTTGTGGCCTCATCCTCATCACGCTAAATCGGCTGAAAGGATTTCAACTATTTTTGGTACACAGGTAGCTAGGTATCTCCAGATGGTTATAGGATACTTTTTACCCGACTATGCTAAAGAAAAAAAGAGGGGTTATGACTATTTCTCCTCCGGGAATTAAGTTGCGGGCGCCTTCTTTCTAGCAGGGCCACTAGCCCACATGTAACCGAAACTGATAAAACATTTTTTCAGCAAACATCAATGTGTGGCACATATTTCGACAGTTCTCTTAAAACGACTTTGAAGTTTCTAAAAACTTTTTTTGATTTAGTGAATACTTTCGGAAATAATCGCTCCGAAAGTTGCATGAATTGTGTCCTCCTCCCCCTCTATTTTCTAAACGGTATGTCCAAAAGAGGTGAAATCTTTTGTTTTTCTTGTTATATGTACTTAATGAGTGAATTTGTGTAAGTTAAGTCAGTACTAACTAAGTATCATATACATAATTATCGTTAAATATAATTGTCGTTAAATTGCATTGTACTCAGTCATGAATACAATGAAATTTAACAACAATTCATGAAAATTTTCAACGTTACCAAGTGGCACCGTGAATGTAGCCAGCAAAATTCCTATTTCAGGTATTTTACCGAGACCGGCACTAACAGCATTTTGTTAAGTGAAACTGTATATGCCATGTTCATAGAACGCGCCACTAATAATAGTCCAGTCAAACCTATAATTTTCACGTGTTATGATTATAACCAAGTTACAAATTGTAAAAGGTGACAACGAAATTTAAATGTTTTTACTGAAACTAAACTTGAAAAACCTTATGATTAGGGCTGACAGCTAAAAAAATCGCAACCCTTATGGATTCGTCATGTCTGTCTGTCTGTCTGTTCGTCCGTATGTCGCAGGCATTTAACTTAAAAACTATAAGATGTATATAGATGAAATTTGGAGCATAGGTGTCTTGTGTAAACCGGTACTTAGTTTGATAGTTAAATAAAAAAAATATATATTTCTAGAGGGGGCACTCCATAAATGTAACCGAAACTGAATATATTTTTTTTCAGCAAATATCAATGTGTGGCACATATTTCGACGGTTCTTCTAAAAGCACTTTGAGGTATCTAAAAAAAATTTGATGTAGTGAATATTTTTCGAAATATTCGCTCCGAAAGTAGCAAAAATTGTGTCCCCTCCCCTCTGTTTTCTAAACGGTAAGTTCAAAAAATGAGAAAAAATTTACAAATATAAACCTTAATAAATACTTCCAACGAAAATTGTTTTCAACATGATCGGATATACCGATTTTAAGTTATATAAGCCAAAAAATTACGCTTCTCAGCAAAAGGACGTAAGTGCCTGGGAGATACGCTCTTTTGTTAGTGTTTTTTTTCATATCGTGTTTTTATTCATCTGTAGTGCATTTTTTGTATAAACGGCTGCGGAACCCTTCATGGGCGAGTCCGACTCACACTTGGTCGCTTTTTCTCCATGATTTTTTATAAGCACGTACAATTCCAGATACCCCATCGCATTCAAAAGTATTAGTAGGAAAATTGTTTCGGCTCGATCAAGTACGCACACTGTAACTAATATAACTAGGTAACTATGCATGGACAATTGGGCACTGGCGGTTGCGTTAGTAACGCGACGTCGCGGTGCGTTCTGGGTGCGGGCGTGTACACCGCGTTTAATTTCATGGAGCAGCATACTGACTCGCGTGCATATCACGTTTGAAATGATGCAAACGAGGTGTGCATGGACCCTAAGTGGACATGGTGATTTTATATAACTTGTAGATATTGTAGTCGAAACGTATGCCAGCGTCGCATACCCACGTCGCGCTGACTAACTCATCGCTGCTATAATATGACCTCTTGACACGTATCAACTTTTCCTAAGGCAAGTTTCGCTCTTTCGCTTCGTTTTCTTTAGTTCTATAGTTTTGTTAACCTGCTTGACGCATGAATATATTTTGATCTGTGATGTGGATCATATACCAAGATGTACCTATGATCAGGTTAGTGAGAAATTGCGGTGTTATATATGATATATATGTAATATGGATATGTTATTCGTTTTTCGGAAATAGCTCTAGCGATTTGACTGAAGTTTGTTATGTAGACATAGCTTTACCTTCCGAGTTATTGCCGACTATACTTTTTTGAACATCCGTTAACAACACATCGATACGATTCTAAAGAGCACAAACTGGGTTGGATTGCGTATTTTTATTACAGGATTCCAACGACCCTTCCGGCTCTATCGTCAGATCAGCTCGCCGGTATCATAATACTATATTGTTCGGAAAATCGCAAAAAACGCGTCAATTAGTTAATGAACGCCCCCCTACATCCATGTATGTTTGAGTCTTCCATTTAACAAGACTAAGAATTTTATTTATTTGACTGGACTACAAATGCAAGTAGTGGGCGCACGCGCGAGCGTGCGCTCATCTGAGTGCACAGGAGCAGACCTGCTGTTTAAATTTAATTTTATTTTACACGTACGTAATGTGAAACGTTTTAACTCACGTGCTTCCATTAAGATGGATATAACTCTGCATCCAATAAAGAGCGCTGGCTTTTATGGCTGCAAAATCAATTATAAATCAATTTCGTCATTAGTCAAGTTTTTAGCGTTCGCTTTCCATAATTCGAATAGAATCCGGATGGCGTCAAGATTATATTACTTACACCGAAAAAAATTTTTTACATTAGATGACCAAATATTTAGTAACGTCTTACAGTGATCAAGGCTTTGAAAAAATAATGATACCACTGGTAGATGTCAACCTTATAATAATTATGAACCCCTTTGTTCAGGGCTCTGAACTGGTATTTTTGAAATCTTCTAAAATACACACTATTTCCGGAATAAATTAAAACTGTAGTCAGGAAAACAGTAATTAATCACAAAACACTTGATTTAAGTCCTAGAATTTTAATAAAATATACGAAAATCTCGTTACTGAACGAAAAAATACCAATCGTTATTTCGGTTATTTTGCATGAAAAAAATACCGGTTCCGAGCCCTGCCTTTGTCTTTTCATTTGAGATATACGATACAGTCTCAGTTTACCACCCATATAACTGTTTTTGTTTAAACCATTGAGTTAAACAGAAACAGTTTATATGAGTGCAGCTGCAGGGCCTGTAAACTGAGACTGTATCTTATGTTTTTACCCAGTCCCTAGACACTAGACACAATTTATGCAATTTTCGGATCGATTATTTCCGAAAATATTCACAATATCAAAAAATAATACTGTTTAATAATTTGGAAACCTCAAAATGTTTTTTCACTTCTCCTGCTCAAAAAGTAAGTCATATTAGCTTCGCGAAGCGAGACTAAAATAGTACATTTAGCCCCAAGGGTTTAAAAGAAAGCCATATAATACCATACAAATTTCTATGAAACTGAAAAAAAAAACTTGCGCAGCTACATACGAGTACTACTTACGAATAATTAAAAACAAACAAACCAACCTCATCAGATTGGCCAAAATTTCTGATCGTATTGCAGCCCTTTACATTAAAAAGTAAAATTTGTCTATGGCCATTATTAGTTTAAAAAAAAAAAATAAGCTGTCAATTTAACTATAAAGAATTACTCAAACTGTACTTTTTATTTTTCATGAAATATACAATTTTAGTGTTAAGTCTTTTTTTTTCCTCGCAGTCGAAGTCAAAAGCTGAGTGTTTAACACGTGGCTAAAAGCCATTATGACACTCAGACATATTTGTCCTCGCTCACTTCGTGAGCTCGTCCAAATAATCACTTCGTGTCCTAATGGCTTATTTTAGCCCCTTGTCAAACAATCTACTATCAGAAGAACTGTCGAAATATGTGCCACACGTTTATCTTTAGGAACCCTTAAAATATCTATACGAGAGCAGGTCCGAAAGATTTTAGCTGCTCTCACTCTATTCATGCGACCAAGGACCCTTAAAACGAGAGGACTGACACTTGCTATAGGTACTTTGGATCGTGTTCCTATCGTAAGGAGATATTATGGCAAAAACTAGATGGCGATTTAAAACTAAACATTTAACGATGTTATAATTGAATACAGAAACATACTATAGTAACATTTAGAACGCAAAATAGCTAGTTATTAATAAATTAGTAGTCTCGCTTGCGTAGTTGAATAATAACATTGTAAAAAATTAAAATCTAGCCACTAGGTCAAGTTGGGTATCATATAAACGGGTTAAAGGGCTTGAACTGCAAATTTTCGAACGATTTTTTGTTGCGATTACATTTTGTTTTATAAGGAAAATGTGAAAAAAAACCAATAGGGAACATGCATGAAATTGTTTCGTCGCTTTTCTTAACGAAATATCAAAATACCGTAAAAACTATTCCAAAAAGTGAAATTAAAATTAAAATCGGCCAAGAAATACGTATGATATAAGCATTTTAAACTACTAATTAGACAGCGATTTGACAGAGAGGTCCGACATAGACTGT
The DNA here is from genome assembly GCA_905404275.2 of Hedya salicella. Lineage (NCBI taxonomy): Eukaryota > Metazoa > Arthropoda > Insecta > Lepidoptera > Tortricidae > Hedya > Hedya salicella. The sequence continues at coordinate 21,499,558 of FR990099.1, read as the reverse complement.
TATGTCACAGTCTACTACGGTCATATAAACTCCATATTAAATTCTGTTTTGCTAGAAAGAGATAGAATGAAATGTTTGATGGCTTATATCTTGGGTTTTTAAAGTTATTTGAAAAATTCTTTTTGTGTACTGTTTGTTACATGAATAAGCTTTTCATAAAGCAAAAATAAAAATTCATGCATATTCCCTATCCCCCCCTTTATCTCCGAAGTTTACCAAACGAAATTTTTTTAAGTTTTCACAATTTAATATTACACGAAACTTATAAGTATATATGTCCAACAAACACACAGTGCAACAGCTAGTTAGCTAATATTTTCTTCTGTTTCCGCGATTATTACTCATTGAAATAAAACAATTTAACGGATTATACGAGGGCTGCTATTTATATATCCGGAAACCGGGATTACAATCTTCTTAAATAGCATATTTGACCGCCATGGTAAAATTTGAACTTTTTTAAGTATATAAGGTATATTTTTTCTTCCTTATTAACGCTCGTGTTTTGTTTTTGACGGGTTTTAAATGTCATCTCGCAGCAAGAATGGAACTCACTCGTGAAAATATTCGTGCTATGATTTATTATGATTTTCGGCGTGGTTTAACGCAACAACAGTGCATAGATCAACTAACTTCAACTTTTGGTGATGAAGCCCCATCTAAAACTACTGTGTATCACTGGTTTAGTGAGTTCAATCGTGGACGTAGTATGCTTACGGACGAAGTTAAGGCAGGTCGCCCGAAATCGGTCGTTGTACAACAAAATATCGAGGCTGTGCGAAAACTTATAATGGACGACCGACATGTTACGTACCGCGAGATAGAGGCGACTCTGGGTATTTCTATGACCAGCATTAATAGCATATTACATAATTATTTGGCTGTAAAAAAAATTTGTTCGCGTTGGATACCCCACAACTTAACAAATGAGCAAAAACATGCTCGCGTCGAATGGTGCAATAAAATGTTAAAAAAATATAACCGTGGTGACTCAAAAGCCGTTTATAACATCTATACAGGTGACGAATCCTGGATCTATGCATACGATCCCGAAACGAAGCAACAATCAACGGTATGGGTGTTTCAAAATGAGCCGAACCCTACGAAAGTTACTCGTGCAAAAAGTACATTGAAACAAATGGTGGCCTGCTTCTTCGGTATTAATGGCCATGTAGCTACAGTGCCACTAGAAAACCGTAGAACGGTTAATTCAGAGTGGTACACGACCATTTGCTTACCGGAAGTATTTGAACAAATTCGTAAAACTAACCAGCGACGAAGAATCATTCTTCATCATGACAATGCCAGCTGTCATACGTCACGCGAAACAACTCTATTTTTGGAGGGTCAAAATGTGGAATTAACGGGTCATCTGCCGTACAGCCCTGACTTGGCACCCAACGATTTTTATTTATTTCCAAATATAAAGAATAAATTACGCGGTCAACGATTTTCGACCGCTGAAGATGCTGTCGACGCATTCAAACAACACGTTATGGAGGTACCTCAGGCGGAGTGGCAGAAGTGCTTTAAAAATTGGTTCACGCGAATGCAAAAGTGCATAGATCATCAAGGGGAATACTTTGAAAAACAATAAAACTATTTTCAGCCGTGTACGTTTGTTTGTTTTTTTGTTTCCGGATATATAAGTAGCAACCCTCGTATCGCGTATATTATCGTATATTATTCAGCTAGTTAGCTGCTTTTTTTTAATTTTCAAAAAACCTATTAGAACAACCCGGTTGCGTTAAGTTTGCACCTCATTTGTATCCATTGCTATAGATATCAGGTGCAAACTTAACTCAACCGGAACCGGGTAATAATGTTATGGTAAGTGAAAATTTGTACGGAACCCTTGCACTCGCACCCGAGTCCGACTCGCACGTGGCCGGTTTTTTAAGTATGACGTGTTAAATTGAAAGTCCATACAAAAAGACTTAAAACACTATTGGTAAGCCTATAAATATTGAAGTTACTCACATAATCTATATCTATTATAAAGTTGTAAAAATGAAATGTCTGTACATTGAATATATTTTCAAAAAAAATATTGTTACGGACATTTTGTATATTTTTAGGATTTTTTGTATGTTTGTATGTGTCGTTGTGGCACGCAAAATCGGCTAAACCGATTTCAACTAATTTTGGCAGACGGGTAACTGGGTATCTCCAGATGGTTATAGGATACTTTTTACCCAACCGCGCTGAAGAAGAAAACAGGGTTATGACTTTTTCCCCTCCGCGTACGAAGTTGCGGGCATCTTCTAGTACTATTATAAAGTTGTAGATACCCAGCTACCCGTGTACCAAAAATTATGGAAATCAGTTAAGCCGATTTTGCGTGGTGAAGCGGCACATACAAACGTACAAAATTACATAAAATCCAAAAAAATATTTTTCGTTTTAGTGACCTCCAAATACATAGGTCACTCGATAAGTTTCGAGATGCTCGAAATTCGAAAATGGAACGCACCTGAATTATATGTTTTTAAAAAGCAAATTTATTTAAAAACAGAACACAAGTTGCCGATTCTCTCCAATTTAAAAAAATGAATATGTTACAGTCACTTTTCTAAAATGGTTCCCGCGTTTTTTCTTTGTAACGATGGAGCTTAACCGCGAACATTTGCGTGCTATGATATTTTATGATTTTAAATTTGGTTTATCTGAAACAATTGTGTTTGCAACGATTTCAGTCAGCGTTAGGAGATTCTGCTCCTTCACGGGCAACAGTTTTTAGATGATTCAACGAATTTAAAAGGGGTAAAACCAGCCTCGAAGATGACCACCGTAGTGGTCGCCCGCAAACAGTAGTAACTGCAGAAAACGTGTGGACTACTGAAATGTTGGTGTGAGAAGATCCACGAATAACATACAAAGACATAGAGAATATCTTAGGCGTTAGTTCGGGGAGCGTTAGCATCATTCTACATCAGCATCTTGGAGTAAGGAAGCTCTGTTGTCGTTGGATACCACATTTGCTCTCCGATACTGAGAAACAGGCTCGTGTCGATTGGTGCCGTGAGATGCGTCTACGATTCGACAACGGGACATCGCGGCGTGTATCGGAAATAATTACAGGTGACGAAACATGGATTTACCAATATGACCCGGAAAACAAGCGGCAATCGTCAGTATGGGTCTTCTCAGAAGGAAAGTTACCAACAAAACTATAAAGACCTTGTAACGTCGGCAAAAAAATGGTAGCTAGTTTCTTTTCACGGGGCGGACATTTATCAACATCAATGCTGGAAAATTATAGGTCAGTCAACTCTGATTGGTATACTACAGTAGCATTGCCGCAAGTTTTCAAAGCAGTGCGAGAGAGGAGACCAAAGACTGGACTTCGGGGAATCTTGCTGCATCACGATAACGCCTCTTCTCACATACGTCCCTCAGAACAAAGGCGTTTATTGAGAAAGCTGCGATAGAAACCTCACCACATCCACCCTACAGTCCTGACTTAGCTCCCTGCGATTTCTTCTTGTTCCCGGTGGTGAAAGAAAAGATAAAAGGGAAGTTTTTTTCGAGTGCTGAAGAAGCCGTGGCTGCATATGAAGCAGCAATTTCGGATCTATCTGATGAAGACTGGCAAAAGTGCTTCCAAAGTTGGTTCAGACGAATGGAACTCTGTATAGAGAGTAATGGAGAGTATTTTGAAAAAAAATGTGAAATAAATAATACTAATATCTTCAATAGTTTTTTTTATCTCAAAATTTATCGAGTGACCTACGTAGTCCGTAACAATCAATTTTTTGAAAATATCTTCAATGTACAGACATTTCATTTTTACAACTTTATAATAGTATAGATAAATATGCTTATATATTTTTAAAATAGCTGGCCATCTAAATGGCGTTTTTAGTCGCCGTTCAGTCTCACTTCAACGTAGTCAAGGAGCCTTAAATGTTTACCCCCAGTTTCAAACTTGACTGCGGTTAACTCACCTCGTCGGTCGTCGAGTGATCGGAATCCTTATACCCTCGGCGGTCTGTACCATAGATACGGTGATTGCAACCTGTGAAAAAAGTGCGTAATACATTGTTGCTCTATGATCCATCAACTACTCCTAATTAAACTGGAAAAACAATACTGCAATGTAAGTGTCCGTGGCGTCATGGTCACGACAACTTTTAACACCTTTAGGGGTCCTTTGCGTTCAAAGTGCTAATAATCATGAAACGTATTAAAATTATGAAAATGTGATTTCCAACAAATAATGTCTATGTCTAAAGAGTCTCTACCCTGTGACCGCTCATGTACCCGTATTTATAACGATTTCTTCGATCGGAAACTATGTCTAATTGAATGAAAATACATGTTCATACCAAAAATACGCGCTGTGTATTCTATACTCTCTGATACAACCTAGGGATCCATTATTCATTCTGCGTATAATAAAACGAACGCATACTAATGAAGCATTAAATTCGCAACAACATTTTTTTATTTGAGCTCGCTGGGCTAGTCTTCGGAGGTCATTAATATGGCTGTGGGCTGCTACGCTGTTCAGATATTTGTCCAAACCCGTCGCTGAATTCATTAAAATGTAAACTCCTTGAATACGTATAATAGAATATTCTGCTCTGTTTGAAAAAGTATTGTAAAATGTTGATTTTATAAAAACAGCCAGCGACTAAATTTTTTTGTAAAATAAATACGCTTACTTATCATAAAATTACATTAAAATTTGAACTATGTGTATTCCCGCGAAAACGCTGTCTGCCATGTACAATTAAATCATAACGGTATGTAAACAACACTTAGAGAAGAAAACATTAAGCATTATCGAACACTTCCAAATATGATTGTTGTTTATGATATGATTGGACTGACAGATGACAGCGTATTGTTTTGTAATTATGACGCCACACCACGGCAGGGGAGCTCGTGTTTGTAGTCACGTGATATACATATTAAATATATTTTAAATTCAATTTATTGATTACTAAAAATCAGAACATATATGTTTATTTCTACATGAATTTAATTATTTCATGTTCACTCACGAAAGTAGCCTTTGTTCGCAATCGGTAGTAAAGACGCTGGATTTTCAAAGTTAATGTATCAGCGGGCCAAAACATTTTCGGCCATTCTCTAGATTTATTTAAATTAAGTACCGTAACTGAAGTTCATTTTCATGTGTCTTATTTAGCAAACAGAACATAATTTGAAAATACTCAAACCTCAACAAAATAATTCTGCCGATTGTTGGTACAGATTGGCCTGGGATAGATTTATTCGCCTGTTTTAGGTAAAAAGGGTGTATAAAAAATATGAAATTAATTTAAATTACCTTGAGATGTAACTCTCTGCGCCATTCAAAAATTACTATTTGGCGATTGTAAGACTGTGATTTGATCACAAGGGATCAAATAGTAATACACTCGGCTCTTGGTAGATCGCTGAACAAAAAAACAGTGAACAACACCTCCCTAGGAAGGGATGTCCATCACTGTTTGCCAACAGAAGGATGTAACTGAAGCCAGTTTCCTATTAAAAAAACCTCTTTTGTTTTAACGGGGTATATTATGAATAATGGCGAATTTACAAGATTTCTCGCCGCACAACAACTAGAAATAAGATTTAGAGATTTATATCTGAATAGGATTTGTATTACATCGACGATGAAGTTGCTCACTGTAGCTATCTACGCTATTGCAATACTTTATAACAACTTTCCCGGGTGAGGTTTATGATTTCAAGAGAAAAAATTGCGCAATTAGGATTTAAAGAATGGAACTCGAACATTTCAACCGTGTAAATAAAAAGTTGATGGCTTGTTCTATTTTAGTGTATAAAATTAGCTTAAGGACCTATGCTATTATTCTAGGGAGCAATAGGGTACTTAACATTCATTTCATATAAAAACACAGTTACTTGCTGTCTTTTTCATTTGGATAATGTTACGTAGGTAGAAAATTTAAGGAACACTATCTTGCCAAATACTTTAATGCTGTTTTATGAAGGAGGTCACAACCTCGTTCTTGGAGGAGGGACAAAGAATAACCCTTTTTTGCTTCATCTTAGTCGGGTAAACAATACTCGTATACTTACTATAATCATAATAATATGTCTAGTTACGTTTGTGAGGCAACTAGATTCATATTTTTGTAAAAAGGTGCGTAGGTAGTTATGATTTTTTTTCCACTCATTAACTATTTAGGTAGGGTAGTAATGTAATAATATAAAAACAACTATTTATAAGCACGATAGCAACGAGAGCGATACGAAATATCAATTTACGAAAAGACATCAACCTACGAAACGGCGTCTTTCAATTTACTTCGTTAAGCCACTTTCCGAGATTTCATAAAAAATAAGAGCCCAGTCATAGTCAATGTAAAATTCTTTTCAATTCTCCTGCTCAAAAAGTACGTCATATTAGCTTCGCGAAGCGAGAATAAAATAATACATTTAGCCCCTAGGGTTTAAAAGAAAGGCATATATTCCCATACAATAGTAGATTGTTTGACAGGAGGCTAAAATAAGCCATTATGACACGAACTGATTATACCTGAGTGTCATAATGACTTTTAGCCACGTGTTAAACACTCTGCTTTTCACTATATATCTATCTTCAGTGTTGCCAAGGCCCTTTAAATTGTTTATTATTTCCGGGTTGATATAACACTTGTTACACACGACAATTATATGTATAAGAATTACATATGAGGTAAACTTAGTAAGTAATAGATATGTTCTCGTTTGATTTATTTTAATTTTAGGTCTCATTTCATGATAAAAAACATGTTTGGGTACACGCTTCATGTTTTTTTGAAGAGTTACTTAATTCTTGCAAAATCATTACCAAAGACGGAGGATTTTAATGTAAACATTTTTATTTTCGTGGCTTTCGTATTTTTTTTATAGGTTACTCGATATATAACCTTGTTTGAATTTCATCTGAAAACTCAAAATACGGTACCAAACTATAGAAGCTAAAAAACCTAAAAAAGAAAGAAATACAGAACATAAAGATAGAACTCTCTCTGATATCTTTTAAATAGAAAGAAACCGGCCAAGTGCGAGTTGAACTCGCGCACCGAGAGTTCCGTATTAAATATACGTTAAAAACGGCCGTATGTACGAAAATCCACTGTAAGCAGAGCCTTAGCCCTAAGCAAATTTGGACGTGATATGGGGTCATTTATATTGGTTACTGACATATACGGACAAAAAAAATAGGATTTGCAGATTTATTTCATAGGTAACTTACGAACTAATTTCATAGTTAAATTTAAAGTTTCTAGGAGGACAACTGGAAGTACCCTATAGAAGAGAGATTTTCCATGGACGGCAATTTGTATATTAATACCTTTTTTAATGACTGTATCTTTGGATTGCGTTGATTCAGAAGCTTGATTTTTTTTACAGCTTCAAGGGAATGTAGTCTTCAGTATTTGGTGTTAATTTTAATTTGATATATCTATGCGTTCCCGAGAAAAAGGGTTATGACATGTCTGTCATAATACACGGACGGACAACAAAGTGATCCTATCAGGGTTACCTTTTGAGGTAAGGAACACTAAAAACACCGGAAACGAGTAGGGAAGTAATATCTGAAGTTATGAGCATTCCTCAAACTTCAATATAGAAGGTTTACACTATTGTAAAAATTACTAGACATTTAGTTAAGAAGTAAATAAATGTAGTCATCGGCTGGGATATTTGGAACAATGAGTGTGAGCCCAGAATTGAAACGCTACGCTTTTCAAAAATAATTACATAACACTACGACTTAAATATCTTGTTTGCCAAGGAGCCTCATAGCAACATACTTATAAGATTTGTTTGGCGAGCCTTTTCTTTTTAGGATTCTGGGACAGGATTTCACGATCGCGATCCGTCCCAGAGGCGACTTATCTGGAGGTCTGGGCACGGGGCACGTCCAATACTCTATTACACATAATTGAATACATCTCACTTATAGTGTTATTTCCTAACGCTTTCCTATGATATTAAAGACACACACACAAAGTCGTGTGGTGTGGGAAGTGTGTTTAGGCCCAAGGATATTTTTAGATTAGGGTGTTATTGATGTTTCAGCCAACGATCCACGTACCACGGAAATTACCAAGTTGATAGATAGAGTACCAGTATGTCATGGATATTGTATAGGTTTTTTTTTCTTAATCTGAAACTGTTTAGGGCATTAACAAAGCATACTTAATAGGTTCTTTGTGAATATGATTCTTTTTATAGCAAATGGTTACAACCTCAGTAAGAAATGTTTATTGCCAATTGAAAGAAAAGGGAAATGAATTTTTACTTTTGCTTTATTAAAAGCTCATCGTTGTAACAAACAGTTGAGAAAAATAATTTTTGGAATAAATATATCAGCCCTAACCAATATATAATAAGCCATGTAACATTTCATTATATCTCTTTCTAGCAAATGGAGTTTATATGGCCGGAGTGCACTATGACGTAAAAGTACCTCTGTCAAATCGTTGCCTAATTAGGCCGGATTTCACCAAAAGTTTATTCCGAGAATAACGCTTATTCCCGGATATTAATGTCAAAACTCCGTGGTGATTTTTTGTAGTTTGCTGAAATCCAGCCATAGTAGTTTAAAATGCCTATATCATGCGTATTTCTTGGCAGATTTTAATTTTAATTTAACTTATTATTATTTTTTTACGGTATTTTGATATTTTGTTAAGAAAAGCGATAAAAAAGATTCATGCATGTAGTACCATGTATATATATATATTTAGTATGTATGTTTAGTATATATGTATAATATGTATGTTTGTTTTTTATTTATTTTTGTATTATTTGTAATCTTATCTCACCCCTACTCATTCCTAGCTAATTCGTGTCATTTCCGCTACCTAAAGGTTGTCTGGAAGAGATCGATCTTTAGCGATAAGACCGCCTATTGTCTACCGTATTTTATGTTAAGGCTCTATTGTACTGTTTCTGTTGTTGGTGTGCAATAAAGAATTGTTGTATTGTATTTTATTGTATTGTACCCTATTGTACCTATCTAAAACGGTTTTCTATTGATGATAACATACCCCCGTCAATATCTTTGCGCAGCTTGAACCGTCTTCCAGCTATAACATATCACTGTACTGTTCTTATATACTCATAGTCCTCATAAACCTACCGTCGTCAACTGCTGGACGTAAGCCTCTCCCTTGCTCTCTCTCCCATTGAGCTTGGCCTCCATATTGTTGTATTCAACCGCTGCGTATGTTGTCGTTAAAGGTTACACTAGGTTATTAGTGTTACTATTTTCAGCCCAAAGCTAGCCGTCAATAATTGGATTAGTGAACTCATTGTGATTATTCGATCAGAGGGTGTGCTTGGGTGTCTTCACACGGATCAGAATCATAACGAGGCATGTGCTGCCCAGCGCGTTGTCCACAGCTCGTATCATGCTAACCTGTTCACTCATACACTGAACTTCATAGAGAGTGAGGGGTAAGCTGAATAAGTATGTAGTCCCACTTACGCGATCCTGCAACTCACAACTGTTAGCTTTCGCTATTTTACCGAGTTTTTGGCAGAAATTCGGGTCAAATTGGTAAATATATACTACCTACAACATTTCTTTTGTTGCTGTAAATTTCGGTCACGTTGGCTTTTACTCGATTTCTATAGAACTTGGATGGAAGTAGTTAAAAAGTTTGCCAATGACGTTGGAGCTCATTGTCCTGTCCCGTAATCAAGTTTATGCCTATTGTAAACTGGAATCCAAAATAGCAATATTATTATTATTTCTGTAGCTTAAGCGTGATATCCTAATAATAGATCTTATTGCTTATTTTAATAATTGTACATTTTCCGAATACCTTATAAAAGCTATGCTAATACATCCTCCTTGTCCTCGCTCACTTCGTGAGCTCAAATAATCACTTCGTGTCACAATGGCTTATTTTAGTCCCTTGTCAAACAAGCTACTTACTATTTTTATTCGTATTTTTTTATGCTAGACTTTTCAATTCATTTTTTATTAACTTTTTGACATAATTACTAAGTAAAGGGATCCATAGAATATTTTCTGTCTTTTTTACCATAAGAATACATTTATAAATACAACTTTAATGATAAATCTGCGTGTCGTGTTATAAATATCGAAAACAAACCCATATTCAGGATTGACATATTTTCGTTCTGTTTTTATGTTCAAGCCTCCGTAACATTCAAACTACTAAGGTTACATATATGATTTTGACTAATTTGAAATCCTTAAAGTATGCTATTTCATTTGATACTAACCACTCCATAACTTTAAACTACAAGTGTGTTTTTGCCGTCCCAAACTTTAACAAACGTTATCTCAATTATCGCTTTTTCACTATTGCAACTTTGAAGAATTAAAAAAGAATAACTATAGCACCTAGAGACATACATCTTTCACCAAAATATAGCGTATGATCTGTAGTATTAGTAACTACTCATAACTCCATATCGTCAAAGTGGGACCGTTTCCCAAAAACAGTCACATTTAATATACATTAGGTACTTAGTCCTCAGAAACCGGATCGATTAGTACCTATCATTCAAAAAATAATGCATATTTTTTATTAATTACTTAAAACTTTTTCTTAAAACTGGTACATTGAGTGATCCCCAGTATATTCGTAGGTATAGTTAGTATAGGGATAACAGTGGAAGGTGATTTGGAGGCGGATTACAAGTTCGGTTTGTCCGGCGACTTGCGACTGCGGGAACTTTGCGGACGGACCCACGGGCGCGGGAAATTAAAGGCGCCGCTTGAATAAATCAACACTTTGACAATAAATAAGTACTAGGGTGTAGTAAATATGTACTTACTTAGCATCATTTATGTTTGTAGGCCTGGGCCTTAATTGCGAAATCTTCAGGAACTTTATTTACCCGAATGCGTCAGGACGCGTTCGATATGGTTTGATTACGGTGTTTTGAGTGTATAATGTATATCTATTTATTTGATCTGCAATTTTAACAGCTTATAATAAATTTTGACGTAAGTATGAGATGTCGTACTGACTGTGGGTGATATTGTCAAGTACCTACTGACGATATACTTGATTAGTTTTTACTGTATGTAGGAGTTTTTTAGGGTTTGGTAGCCAAAATAGCAAAACGGTACCCTTATAGGGGCTATAAGTTCCTTTTAAAATAAAATTTTGATTCTCAGTCTTCAGTTTACCCCGTGAAAACGAAAGCTGAAAAGCTTCCGAAACGTCGGGAACTAAAATGAGATAATACACGTGATATCCGTTTAAATTGTTTTATGTAATTGATTGATAATCGCGCAAACAGAAAAAAAATGTACTCCTTATAGTTTCGTTTATAACAACTAACATTGTTAACGAACATTTAAGGAGTAGGTATCATTTCAAAAGAGGTTATTTCTCTATGAAAGCCATATATGCCATGCCAGGGCTGTGAACTGAGAGTGCTATTATTTGTCTGAAGCATACTGTCGGGTAGTACACTGACAGGAAAACACCGATATATGACTGCTTCCTCGATCTCTCCAAAGCATTCGACAGAGTCAATTATAATGTTCGTTGGAAGAAGATGGAGGAGGCAGGCATTCCGGGTGACTGTACGGGCTTGTTTGTTGAAGCACTGGTACTAAAACCAAACAAACCAAGTGAGGTGGGCCAGGGCTCTTTCGTCGGAGTACTCGTTGGAAGGTGGAGTACAGCACGTCTCCTAAACTGTTCAATTTATATATGAACGACCTGATAGGAGAGCTCAGCAGCATGCATGCGGGTTGTTATATTGAAAACACGTGTGTAAACAATATAATAAGTCCATCTATTGGCGCTCTTAGACAGTTAGTGGCCAAGTGTGAGGAGTACGCCGCCGCCGCCGCGCATGGGCTCATTTACAACGCCACCAAGAGTGAAGTTATGGTGTTTAAAGCGGGTGAAATTAAACCACATTTTATCCCTCCAGTTTCTCTTGGTGGGGTTGTACTTAAGGTTGTCGACCGTTTCAAGTACTTGGGCCACATTATAACGGAGGACCTGTGTAATGATAGTGACATAGAGAGGGAGCGTAGGGCGTTGTCGGTGAGGAGTAATATGCTGGCTTGCAGATTCGCTAGATGCTCTGTGGAAGTAAAAATAACACTATTCAAAGCATTCTGTCAATCTTTTTACTCTAGCGGTCTGTGGGTTCGGTATACCAAACGAGCTTACAACGCCCTACGCATACAATACAACAACGCCTTTAGAATGCTGTTGAGGCTCCCAAAATGGTGCAGTGCGTCGGAAATTTTCGCCAAGACGCATACGGACGGTTTCCACGCGATAATGCGCAAAAAAACAACGTCGCTTATGGGTCGCGTCGGGGGAAGTCGAAACGGCATTCTCAAGGTGATTGCTGGTAGAGTTAGTTGCCCTATAATGTGGCATTGGATTGAGCGAGTCAGGACTACCTTAACGTATGTCAAGTAGGCCTGACAATAATAGAAACCAGTCGTGTCATCATTTTTAAATATTTTTATTTTTGTAACTACTAACATAGCTCTTAAGTTTTAATAATGTTACTAACAATATGGACTTTTGTCTGAAATAAATTATTTGAATATGAAATTGAAAAATATATATACATTTATTTCGCTACTTAAAAAAAAATGTAATTGCGAAACACTGCTGTGAGCAATAAAAAAGAAGGAAATGATAATTTCTAGACGTGGACCCACAACAGAAAGCACATTTCATGTGTTAAGTTTTCTGCCAGATAGGATCATGTACCATTATAGGGGTTTAAAAGTAACGCGTGAATCTGTGTTGTCGCATTGTAAGTTCTAAACTAATGTGATTTAAATCTAAATAAAATAAAAATATAAAACATATAATATAGATCTAAGTAGAAGGAATAAAAGAATGTGATCCACTGCAGTCTAAATTGAAATCGAACCAGCGTCTCTGTTATACCGGAACAGCGCCTAATCCATGACTATACGACCGATTGTGATTGCTATTCAGGTGGGTTCTTGCCTAACGAAATTTTGACAATTGGTATCCGAATGAATTGTCATAGCCCATACAAAATCATGACAGTTGATTCTGATTCCGAGCGTGAAACGTGTTAGGCAATAGGGGCCAGCTTTGACTGCAGTGGATCGCAATTCTTTTTTCTTTCTACTTGGATCTTTGGATCAATATAACATTTAAAACAAAGATTGTGTGAATTTTCACATAAAAAAAATGAACACCCGGGCGGATGGTAGCCCTCGCTATATCATCGTATCATATGTTTCGTGTTTTTTTGTTAGATGTGACGCTAGATTCGATTTTAATGTTCCAAGACCACGTAGGTACTATTTCGAAATAAGATAGTTACATAAGTATATGTTTAAAAATTTGGGTTAGTTTGTCAATTAGATATTATAAAATTTACAAACATTGTTTCCGTGTCCAATAAACGAATGAAGCAAATTACACATAAACAGGTATCTAATTAGCTAAAAGTAATTATCATAAACATGTACTTTCTCTCACATTTAGCATATTCATAAGGTGCCTACAGAAGTTTTTACATACTTTACTGTGCCGCCTGTAACTTGTAACTTAGTAAACATGTACATCTCTTCAAGATTACAAAAGTTGTGAGTTTATAATCAAGTTTTATTGTTGGATCGGAGTCTAAAAAAACGTTGAATTATTTTAGTTCAGACTGTTGATGTTGGTTTTATTTTGTAAGTATTTCAGACTAGGAACAACTTGTTGTTTTACGCTAGCGAAGATCCAGGTTATATAAATCTGAAAATTTATGGTAATCGCAATCTTGGTGAGACATGGAATCGAGGTTAACAAGCACTTGCATATTTATAATTTCAGTAATAATAATACGCAGGGCAGCTTGTGGCGGGTAGTCGGTAAGTAGCAAACCCACGTATATGACTGCTCCTGGGCAACCTTGACGGTCTTGGGTCAGGAATTCACCTTTGGCTTGCCTTAACCGGCCGGTCAGAGTGGAGTTGCAAGAGCTGCGGCTCGAGGGTGGATGTGGAAACGTAAGCGGTAGGTTGGCTACGGGTTAAAGTGCCACCTCTTTATCCTTAGCCCTCTACACTGATGTGGCCTTTAGGTCACTATATGTGTCACTACTTGCCATCTAGCGGAGAGCAGACATCATCTACTAATGCCTTTAGCCACGAATCAGTTTTTCCTAATAGATGTCCGGTTGTCTCAAGCAATAGCCCACTATGTAATCCATTATTACATTCCCATAACCCTCTATATTTAGATCCCATCAATCTCCAATAGTTATTGCATTTAGAGTGTGCTGTCTCTGAGCGCGTCCCATGACATGGGCAGTTAAATCACCGCGCTTTATACTTTTAATTAAATTGTTAAAAGGTCTCTCCGCGTTCGTTTTGGCTCCACGCACGCCTCCCAAAAGTCCGGGACACCCTTTTTTTAAATTTATTTATTTCATATTTCTAAAACAGTTTCCCGCAAAACTGTATTGTAAAGTTTGACTGCAGGCACGAGTCTCTATGCTAATAATCATAATTAGGGCCCTGTTTCATGTACGTGACAATGACAAGCGAAAGGTGACATGTGACAATTCGACATTTTGTCAATTTTTCGTTTCATAAACTTTGACGACCGGTTTGGCTCAGTGGAAGTAACGGTGCCTGCGAAGATGAGGTCCTGGGTTCAAATCCCGGTAAGGGCAAATATTTGTGTGATGAGCATTAATATTTGTTCCTGAGTCTTGGATGTTTTCTATGTATATAAGTAATATATCTATTAAATATATCGTCGTCTAGTACCCATAACACAAGCCTTATTGAGCTTACCATAGGGCTAGTTCGATTTGTGTAAAATTGTCCCGTAATATTTATTTATTTATTTTTATTTATTTATAAACTTTACCTATAAGTCGTGGTGGACAAATTACAATTGTCGCGACATTTTGACATATTTCTGTTATATAAAAATTTTCCCTTGACAGGCGACAGGTGACAATTTGCCGCGAAAAACTTGACATATTTGTTTTATGAAACACAAAATTGCAATTACAAATTGACAAATTTGTAGACTTGTCGAAGATTTCTGACAGGCGACCTCACCCAATGTCAGCGGCTACTTCTCACTAACTAATTACTTATTACCAGTGAAATGGTGCTAACATCGACACACAATAGTTGCAACAGCGATGAAGAATATTTTACGTATATTTGTCCCTCTTTGCAATTTCTACTTTTTCTTTTAAGGGTTCTATCTATAGATCCATTTTTTTCTTCTTTAACTCCATCAATTCATTTGTAGTGTCGGGTTCACAGGTTGAAATTCGTAGAAATTTCCTTCAAAGTGGCTGATGCAAAGTAGAAGGAGATTCATTATGATTATATCTTGGAAGTGAAACTGAAGAACAACTTTTGGGCTCTTGTGATCCTGAAGAATCGGCTACAGAAAGACTTTCTATACCCGGATAATCTTTTCCTATGATTTTAAAATTCAATTCGTTGGATTCATCGTATTTACATTTTTTTTCCTCCTCCTGAACCAGTCTGCAAGCTATTATCCTGCCTTTCCTAAAAAAACTAATTCATTAATTTAACAGGCGCATAAAAAAAAATCAATTGTTAAATGATTTGGTAAAAACATTTTTTTTTTTAATTTACCGGCTGTAAGTTTTTTGCTATGTATGAATCAAAGTACGAAATAACATAATGCTTGCCTATTTGAATCTTATGTCACTGTGGAACTGTTACACATTAAGACAACTGACGTCAACGCAGCTTTCCTTGCGTCAAAATAAACAATTTTACTATGAATAGGTTTTACAATAGCATAGGGAAGAAAAAATGCAACTTTTGGGCTGATATTATTTTATGTAGGAACACCATACACTTTATTATAATAATAACAATAGGTACTTACAATAGTCCTTTTCCTCCAATTTTGCCATGTTGTATCACGCAAATACTTCCAATCTTTGCTAAACATACCCAATCCCTTTAATTGCTCTGCGATTTCCTTCCATTTATTAATTTTGTTTTTCGTGCGTTACACGTTCACTAAATTTGTCAAATAATATTTCTCGGTTGTCGTGTATAAGGCCCAAAATTAATATTTTCGTGTCCATTTTACTTGTTGCAAGTACTAATACCGAAAAAATCCTAGAATGCTAGTCAAAATTATAATGTAAGACAAACATTTTTATTTTTACCCTCATACTGCTATATAATTTCAACAAAAATGTATGCTGTGACATATTTATCGCAATTTACGATAATTATATCAATTACCATGACAAAAAGTCTTGACAATTTTCTTAAATACTGACATTTTAAAACTGACTATTGTAGACCTTTATGAAACGCGATTGACACTGACAATTTTGTCGACTATTGTCGCAATCGGACATATTTGTCATGTTTATGAAACAGAATTTGTAGCTACAATTCGACAATTTTGTCAAACACTGATGAATTGTCAACTTGTCACGTATATGAAACAGGGCTACACTAGAACGTACGGTTCATATACTTACTATCTCTATTTAAGTATTAATCCATCCGATGCTTCATTATTGTCTGAAAAGAGGACAAATCCACTTTCCACTTTCGCACTTATAATATGGCCAAGGATTATGTACTCTACAAAGTTCACAACAGAATATGTGAGTAATTATACTTCGAGCTTCCACCGAAGACGATTATATGTTTACAAAGCAGCAGAACACAAGATGATGCTGTCTTAGTCACACGTTTACAGCCCACTACTTAAACTTGATTTCCCACCTCACTAGCACTCATCGCTGTGGTGGGGAGACACGGGCTGCGCGCCATTACGCGTTTGTGTGTTGTCGAAGTCAACACGTCTGTATTAATTTTATTTAATCCAACGTCTTCCCAGTTCTCAACAAACACAAAAAGTTGAACCCTATTAGTAAAGGAAAAAGATCGCGATCAAGAGGTGAATAGGATGATATTTTTAAAAACAGTTAATAGATCGTCAACGAAGTATTTCATCCTCGTCATCTATAGAAGAGATGGCGGAAAAATAGATGTAAATGACGTACATCAATCAGGAATGCAGTTGCCGTTGCGCGACATATGGAATTTGATGAAACAGTAATCGTAATCTACCGCAAAAAATGCACGACAATGTCGCCGTAACGGGGTTAGCCATCTATTTTATTATGATGCCTAAATGAATGAATTACTTAAGGTTTTTTTATCCAGAACATGTGAAAGTATAAAAGTCTTTGTTGTTTGTTTTATGGACTTTTTAATAAGTACAAATATTGCTCATGTATAGCGTGTTGCAATAAGTATTGCTCATGTATAGCGTGTTGTTTATTACAACTTAACTTCCTATATGGAATGTTCTCCACTTTCATTAGTGTTGAGTATTTTTACCTAAGATTCTAATCTATCTTTGCGTAAACCGCGTAAAAACGTGCGAAGGTACCTATATAAAGTCATTGCTATTTCTTTTATGGACGTTTTAATAAGTAGGTATACGTATTGGCTCTCGTATATCGTGTGGCTTAATACAAGGTAACTTCCTATATGGAATGTTAATTCTCCACTTTTGTTAGTGTTGAGTATTTTACCTAACATCAAGTATGTGTACGTATTGGCTCACGTATATCGTGTGGCTTAATACAAGTTGACTTCCTATGCGGAATGTTAATTCTCCACTTTTATTAGAGTTGAGTATTTTACCTAACATCAAGTAGGTATACGTATTGGTTCACGTATATCGTGTGGCTTAATACAAGTTAACTTCCTATATGGAATGTTAATTCGCCACTTTCATTAGTGCTGAGTATTTTACCTAACATCCTAAATAGATAGTTATGCTTACCATGCAAAGCTTATCTTCGCGTAAACCGCGTGCAGGAAAACAAATGCCTTTACGGTTTAAGATTTAAATAACAAATAGTGTGCCGTCTATACACTTGTATATTAGGTACAGCGCTCATTTGTTGCTTATGTAGCCAATATGCATGTAAGCAATTGCTATTTTCAATCACAACATTATAGTATAGCCAACTCTGACCAGCCTAGAAAAACAGCTTTCAAAAGAAACCAAAGCTGAAATAATAAAACTTTATCCGGTCCCTGAAAATTATAGTCATATGAAAACGCCTAAACTAAATTTGGAAATAAAGGCGGCACTTACCAAAATAACCTTAGAAAAGATAACTTTAACGAAAATATACAGAAACAGCTATTTAGTGGTATTGCAGCTTTAAATAAAGTATTAAACGTCGGACTAAGTTGCAACTTGGAGCAACCCGGCATCCCAAGACCTTATAAGTAGGTACCTTAGCGATGCAGGTCTCTTGTTGTGCGAATACCATTACAGAGAACCGCAGTCGCGCCAATGTGCTATTATAAATTATTTTAATACAAAGCTATTATAAATACGCCTAGTTTCTGTTAGTAGACTCGTTGAATCCGGGTTTAAAAATCGGGTTCAGAATTGAAACTTATTTACGCGACGCGGATGCAATCAAAAAGTAGTTGCGGCCATTCAGCCTCAACGAAGGGCTTTAAACTCTCGGGGGGCGTCCGGGATAGCAGCCTCCGAGACGCCCGCTGCCCGGAGAACACCAGCGCCCGCGAAGAGATTCAAGGGACTGCAGCCACGAGGCGACCACGAGACGCTCGAACTATCATCGTCATCGAGGGAGGAAACGCTGCTCAGCAGTCCGTCGCAGGTACACGAACACGACATTCCTGTTGCTGGTGCACTAAAGTACTTTTACAATTTATGGTGTGAGTTAACACACGCCCCGATCATCGATCGAGGATTATTTTATCCCATTTATAGATACACCTATTCAATCTTCAGTGTCTTACGATCGTTGCTACCCTTATCATGAAATATAATTGATCAATGCCTGCATAATGGATATGATAGTAAAAGAAATCATTTTGTCATTCCAGATCAGTTTATCTCACCGATATTTACGGTTCAAAAACCAGATGGTACTTGTCAATAAATAAAAATAAAAAATGTACAAATTCATACATGTGAAACATTTTAAGATAGAGGATCATCGTGCTGTTTAAAGTTGTAACATTGTAATTACACATGTATGGCAACCATTGATCTTTAGGGTGCATGTTTTTTTTTTAGTATACATTCACGAATATCATGGAATATATGTCCTTTTACTGGAATGTCCATTTTAATCAAATCAATGTTTCCGCTGTTGGATTATTTTTATAAAACTGTCACATCCGGTTATCCAACTTTTATTTAAATTTGGAGTTTGTCTCAGTTCAATACTTGCATGATTTTCTTTGTAGAGGAAAATCTTACAATGATGGCTTCCATCATGTTAAAAACACATAACATGGTTTGTCCCGCTATGGTCCCGCTAACTTCTAAATATATGACAATTAACCTCACCGGTGAATAGGAGAGTCGAATAAAAGAATAAACAATAAAGATTAAGTGCATTATTAGATAATGGTTATTTATACACTATAAAGTTTATAGAGAGAAAAGTTTTTACCTTAAAATTATATTGAGAATTAGCATAAAATAATGAAATTACAACCACATCGGGGCCATGATTTTCAGTAAAATATGAATAAACATTGAAAACTCCTATCGTCTATTATATAAGTAGATCCATTACCTACTTAGGATTAATAACACCACTGCCATCTGCTATATGAATAAGATGGGGGATTCAGCAAGGTGGGTATCTTACTGAATGCTATAGCAAGAGAAATCATATTTGCTTTCTACATATATTAATTTTTTTAAGAACATACTATGGCAGTTCGTGACCGTGAATCACACTAAATAAAAAATTGACTCGAAATGGGAACTATCCGACTATGAATTAATATATATATTAAGTCTTTTTGCGAGTTCTCAAAATAACAAATGCAAAACATATGCATCTTGGAAACTCGACCCTAAGTCAGAAATAGTTGATGAATATACCTTTAGTTAGAAAAATATAACATTTGATATTTTTCCACTGTAATTGCTGAATTTTAAAGATTAAGATATGTATAAATGTACTGCTGATAAAGCTGAAGGAATTCCAGTGGTGTCTGATTGGCCATCACAACCATAATATCTGATACCACAACTTGTGGTGGATACTGTATTTACAATTAATTGTAAATACAGTATCCACTGTGATTACAATTAATTGTAATATATATATTTATATATTCTCCTTTCAAAGACTGCCACCCGCTGCACTTGAGCCTTCCCCTGGTGGCTGTGAGGTTATCGTCTAATTGTTTAATAAAAGAGGCATTCCACATAGTCCTCTAGAAATAATAATGATCCTATTGTATGATGTATTTCAGAATATAATTCATCATTATTGATGGGAATTTTGTCAAAATAATAATTAATATGATTTTTACAAGCCTACACCTTCTCAAGTTATATCCTTTTTTAACAAAGGTGTTTGAGAATGGTGGGAGCTATATTTAGTAGACTTAATACTCATCGATCCGCAATGTCTATCATTCTTAATATATATATAAAACAACTAATTATTGTATTAATCAGTTTCCTAAAGGAATATTAAGATTAAATCCTCCTTGACCAAAATACGATCAAATCTGATCAAATCATGAAATACTGTTATATTATTACACTATTGTAGTTAAGTACCTATTGTCCTTTGGCATTAGGTCCGCCATTTGTACATTTCCTGATTGTGCAATAACGTTTAAATAATAATAATAATAAATTACTTATTGAAATAAAACAATTTAACGGATTATATCGCGTATATTATCTCATTTTAGTTCCCGACGTTTCGGAAGCTTTCCAGCTTTCCATGGTCACGGGAGGTCCTCCCATGGAAATGATGATGAATGGAAAGCTGGAAAGCTTCCGAAACGTCGGGAACTAAAATGAGATAATATACGCGATATAATCCGTTAAATTGATTTATTTCAATGAGTAATAATCGCGGAAACAGAAGAAAATAAATTACTTATCCAAATTGTATCCGTAATACATCCGAATCCATTTTTATTTAAGCTCTGGCATTCGAAACGGCCACTCTGTTAATCATTGCTTTCGCACAGTGCATGCAAAACGTATGTTATGAAATAAAACAATATCATAAATGATAGATAATAACGATGCTATTGTGATTAAAGTACCAAACATGAAGCTTTTTAACCAATCATTAAGTTGCATTTTATTCGCGAAAAGTAAAGTATCTGTCTTGCATTCGCAATACACACCTATATTGAAAACAGCAACCTTACACAAGCAGTCCAAAAATCACTTCTTTTATGTGTTTCCAAAGACCCTTCAAAGAAGTAGGTTCTCAAACAATTGGCCACTGGGTTAAGAAGGTATTAAGGTGACAGTGGTATTGACACCACCAAGCACGCCTCCAAATCAGCTGCTCACACATCTGGAGGTTGGCTTAGATATAGTGAGAGAAGCTGCAGATTTGATTGCAGTTATAGGAGAGTAACAATAAATTCCTCTAAAAATGAATTCGTAAATTTCGATATGCAAGCTACAAATTGATTAGTGCTTTAGTATAAAAAATAGCAATTTATCAATATTGAGTTAATTACTCAATATAAGTCTGATTATTTACGAACTTAGTTTTTTATTTTTTATATGAAACTCTAAACATCTGCTTTGTAAACATATAATCGTCTTCGGTGGAAGCTCGAAGTATAATTAGGAATTAAAGGAAATTACCTTGTGAAGTTCAATTCCAATTATGCGAGAGCTTCCACCGAAGACGATTAGCATTCCCTCCCATGACCCAATTATTTACCCAAAACAAAAAAAAAAAAACTAAACAAGCCTCTAAAAAGTAATGGCGCGCAGCCCGTGTCTCCCCACCACAGCGACGAGTGCTAGTGAGGTGGGAAATCAAGTTTAAGTAGTGGGCTGTAAACGTGTGACTAAGACAGCATCATCTTGTGTTCAGCTGCTTTGTAAACATATAATCGTCTTCGGTGGAACCTCTCGCATAATTGGAATTGAACTTCACAAGGTAAGTTCCTTTAATTCCTAATTATACCGGCAGATTCAGCCTATTGTAATAGGAACAACGCGCAATCAGTTTAGTAGATTTAGCCCATTAACGTAGCTTATATGTCTATAGCAAGCGATGCCGCGATGGTGTCATTAATATGAATAGAGATAATGAAAATTGTATTACAGATCGTATTACTTGCCAAGCCAGACAAAATACAGTAGAAGCCGATTCGTTCACAGCTTCAGTCCGGCGCGGCGCGAAGTTCTGATCCGCCAGCCTCTTAAACCCTTTCATTTCTTAATGGATTCGTCCGAGACACTCAATCAATTAGATTTAAGCTAAAGCATGAAATTATTAGTTAATCGCTATAAAACTCGCAAAGTGTACCTATTTTAGAAAATATGGTCGGTAGAAAATGTACCATGGAGACGAGTTACACAGAGGACAGCAAAGCAAGTTATCAATACAAGCAGTCACACACGCGAGGCACGTTTCAAGCCATTCAGTCCAAAACAATACGTAGTACCTGCAATCTACGGTTTTTTTGCACAGAGTAATATTACGAAGTTAGCACAAACTAGTGAAAATGTAAGTATAATAAACGTTTAATACAATCCTGCAAAGAACACAATCCTGCAATACTAACAGATCCGAAAACCAGTAACTTGCGCCCTAGAGAAAATATTCCTGTCCCATTTTCCAAATTAAACATCCATAGTTCTAGTCCATATATGTGCATTAAAATTTCAAAAAATATAAAGATCGAGGAAAAACTTACCGTATTTAATAGAAAGCTGACCAAATATTTGGTAGATAATTGTTTTTATACGCTGCAAGAGTTTTTTTGAAAGCAATATCAAATGATATACGTAGAGACTTATTTATATACATTTATAATGTTCAAATTGTATCCGTCCCATAAAATATAAAAGTTCTGTTATTATTTTCATTTTTATTTTTTCTGTATTATAATAATTTACGAATATTATGCTTCTTATGCAGC
The DNA here is from genome assembly GCA_905404275.2 of Hedya salicella. Classification (NCBI taxonomy): domain Eukaryota; kingdom Metazoa; phylum Arthropoda; class Insecta; order Lepidoptera; family Tortricidae; genus Hedya; species Hedya salicella. The sequence continues at coordinate 21,476,631 of FR990099.1, read as the reverse complement.
TGAATAGTCATAAGTAATTGCTATAGGCTGTGAAGTAGTACATACACCTTTTAATTTAGTCAGTAAGATTATATAATATTTAGGATTTACTAGTCCTTACGCATATAATATCCTGTTTTAAGTGTTGCAGTGCCCTACAGCGTTTCATAGCGGTAAAATATAAAATGTACTATCTTCAAATGTACCTATGAAAGCAATAAATAAACTGATAAACTGAAGAATGCCTTCCAAATGAAATATCCTTATAATATTCATGTTATATGTATTACCTACACAACAAGTCAACAATGAAACGTAGTCCCAGAGAGCCATTCAAGGAATGAAACATTAACGAGTTTGCAAGTTGCAACGAAGCACATAAATGCAGTTGGTATTAAAAACTGTTATTAAATTTATGCTCAAACATTTAGTATTGGAGTTCTTTTACCCTGTAACTATCTATAGTTGCTCAGTAACTATTTATAGTCTGGTGCAAAGTGAACGCACAGATTGTTAAAGACAAACACATTTTTTTCTTTATATGTGTGTGTGTGTGTGTGTGCAATTACAGCGGTAAGAGATCTTTCTTTTTTCCGCCACTCGTCTTGTTGAGAGCACGCTTTCTTTTGCGCCCTTATCGCAAAATCCGTATTTCGCGTATAAGGGTGGTAAAATTGTACAGCATAATTTTATAGCGTTTCGATCGAATTTCACTTTTCCGGAAGATTAATGAACTCTGTACAGTTATCCCATAGTTATAAAATTGAAGATTTGCAGCAGGTTTTACGGCTTCGCATGGTCAAGAACATCAGAACATCGTGATTGTAAAATCGCTTTTGCTATAAATATAATCGGTACCATATAGTATTTTTTTAGGGTCCCGTACCAAAAAGGTACAAAAAGAACCCTTATGGTGCGACTCTGTCTGTCTGTCTGTCTGTCCGACTATTAAAACGCCATATCTCAAAAACTACTTATGCTAACTATTTGAAATTTGTAATATTTATAAACATGGTCAGCCCACATGTATTGCACAGGAAATATTTTAAAATATATTTTTATTTTCTAAAAAAAAACGACGGATATGGGGGGGGGGGGGGGGGTAAAAATTAAAGTCTAGCTACTGGGTCAAATGGTGTATTGTGGAGCCACCTCACAGTATTATATGAAAGGCCTTGCCCTGCACATTTTTGAACATTTTTTTAATTTTTTATTGTGAATAGTTTTTCTTTTATTACGGAAAATGTGAAAAAAACACCATCCCCCCCCCTTTATCTCCGAAGTTTACCAATCAAAAATTTTGAAATTTTCACAATTTGTATTAATAAACATAAATATTACACGAAAATTATAGCCATGTCTCTAACTAGCTAATTTTTTTGTTAATTCGCATTAAACCTATTTGAGCAACCCGGTTGCGCTAAGTTTGCACCTGATTTGTATGCAATACTAAAGATATCAGGTGCAAACTTAACTCAACCGGTACCGGGTAATAAAGTTAGGGTAATTGAAATTTGTACGGAACCCTCGGTGCGCGTGTCCGACTCGCCCTTGGCCGGTTTTATTTATTAAAAAGCCAGGAAATTGTTAGAGTTAGTAAGAGAAGTTTATTAGCAATTTATGACACGGATATAAGGGATGCAACAAGTCTCAGTAATAGTTTCTAGAAAATTACAACACGTGTTACATGCAAAACCGTTTTTGCCGCACAAATTGCTGACTTCAACGCTTTTCTTCTGCATAAGACAAAAAGCAGTAAAAATGAGAATTTTTCGTATTAACATGTATCCTTTTTCCATTTGGATGGTTACGGTAGTGCTAGCTTGAAGCTCGGCACACGTGTCAAGTTTACTAGGTCTACGTACATTGTATCTATTAGACACGTGTATACACACACATACGTTATGAACTTGTTTATAATTATGTATAACAGAAATACAGGGTACCTCTGACAACCGAGCTTTAAATGCAAGAGTCATAATATATTCCAATGTTAGCGATATTGGCTGCCTACTTTATTAAAGTGTGGACATGAAAAATCTGCTTGTTCATGATCGGGTATATTTTTCTATTAACTGCTAACTTTGAAGCAGCTCTTTTTAATAGTCCAACGATGCAAATTTATAAAATATAAATCACAATCTTTTTAAAATGTACGAGCGTGTGTGAGTTTTCGCTTTATATATTTCATCATTTTAATATGTTTTTCAACAAAATTATTTGATAATGATCATTCGCTTTCTACTACACTACCATTATTCTATTTAAATTATAACATGCTGTTTTCTGCTTTAAAGAATAAACTTGCTCTATGTTGCTCCAAAAGTGCTACTTTACGTAGCTGTTTAGCATGCGGAAAGTTGGTTTTCGCGAACTAGTGCTTTTCACTTTTCCATTTTTTTTTCAATTTATGCTTGTTCCAATTCATGACTACTTATTGATGACGATGATGATGATGATGATGATGATGATGATGATGATGATGATGATGATGATGATGATGATGATGATGATGATGATGATGGTGATGATGATGATGGTGATGATGATGTTGATGATGATGATGGTCATGATGATGATGACGATGATGATGAGGCTTACTTGCTGTTTTTTTATTTCTTCGCAACTGTATTAAAACACGTCGTTCGATACACGTGCGGAAATGTCATTCTTCACTCGTCCCGAGTCTTGCCACGAGCCGAAGGCGAGTATCGAGAGATATCTTGGTGCTCGTGTGGCATAATGACATATTTTCAGCACTACCATCGAAATATACTATTAGTTAATTGGTTTTTACTCAGGTTATTCAGAAAGACTCTAGCACTGAAAGTAGCTTCTCTATGGGAGGGAATAATTTAAAAAACCGGCTAAGAGTTGAATATACCCTCCCAGAGTTTTTCATGTTCACACTCAATCCTCACCAAGATTGAAAATTACATGCCACACTATGTCGCTGAATGTGACCTACAGACAGAATTACATCGAATTTATCACACTGAATTAATATAATGCGACAGACTCTTTGAAGGTCACTAAATCGAAAAAGTACCGCTACCTGGATAGATCTGGTGGAGGCGGATCTGCGTGAGCTCGGAGCCATTAACTGGCGAGAGATTGCGCAAGATCGGGTAAAGTGGCGTGCTCTTGGGTCGGAGGCCAAGTTTCATTTTGGGTCGCTGAGCCAGCGCAGTTAGTTAGTTTAGTTAAATCAAAAATGTTTCTTTTTTTTAATTTTCAGTTAATTTGTATGTTTGTATATGTTGGCTTCATCACGCCAAATCAGCTAAATGAATTTTAATTATGTTTGGCACACCGGTAGCTGGGTATTAACAGATGGTTATAGCAGTTATAGGATACTTTTTACCCGACTACGCTGTTGAAAAAGAGGGGATATGACTTTTTCTCTCTCGCGAACAAAGTTGCGGACTTTGTCTACTAAATGATATGTTCTTGGAAAAGTGCAAAGACCTTTTCAAGGACTTCGGTATATTGTAATAAAACCGACAACCATTAATATCTCACTAACGATAGAAAACACTTGTTTTTGGCTTCACAATGGAGAAACTGACTGGCAGCGTAGTGATTAGTGACCCGCGCAGGGCGAATTCGTATTTAATTCGACCAGATTTGGCTTGAGCCCACGCCCCCCATTGTTCTAATTGGAGCGGTTTCAAAGATTACTTGCGTAATTCGGGTCTACTGACATCTTCAGCGAAATTTTGTTAAATTCAACCAATACCAGATTGTCGCAAGAAAACCAAAAGGTTAATTGCATATCCATTTTATTTACTTAATTGCCGCATTAAGATTAGCTCAAACCAAGGACCATTTAAACAAGAGGACTGACAATTACCATACTTCGGATTGTGCCCCGATCGCAACTACACTTTTAACGATGTTATAATTTAACAAAGAAACGTAGTAAAGTAACAATTAGTTCGTAAACAGCCAATAATAAATAAATTGTAATATTTAAATACTGTATCACGCTTGTAAATGTGAAATTGTAAATAATAAATTTTATTCATAGATGGCGTTGTACATATCGGGGAAGGGCTTTTAGTATGGAGATTGTCAGTCCTCTTGTTTTAATGGTCCTTGGCTCCAACCAATAGTTAATGCGTAAAATACGCTGACCTGACGGGGCGTTATTACAGTGGCGAGGCTCACGCGTCACGATTTTACCGCATGCCCTTCACACTGCTGCTAAAAAAACGCTGACGGCGCGTTTACGCGGCTAAATGTATAGAGAAATCGTGACGCATAAGACACACGCATAAGAGACACGTATACGCAGCGGTAAGCGTCGGTGTGACGATATCACTACTCACTCACAAATCACCTCGGTCTCCCCTGCTGCGAGTAATCTATATTATTCTAAAATTGTACAAATGAAGTGTCTGTACATTGAAGATATATAAAAATAAAACCGGTCAAGTGCGAGTCTGACTCGCGCACCGAGGGTTCCGTACAAACTTTCAGTTATTCCGACTTCACTTGCCGCTTGAGTTAAGTTTGCCTCTGGCATTTATGGCGTCACATACAAATAAGGGGCAAACTTAATCAAACCGGGTTATTCAAAAATGATTTTTGGTAATTAAAAAAAAAGTAAGACAGATAGATATATGGTTATATTTTCGTGAAATATTCATATAAAATTACATAATTCCAGAAAATTACAGATTTTTCGCTTGGTAAATTTCGGAGAGAAAGGGGGGTAATGGTATTTTTTTTCACATTTTCCTCGACAAAACAAAATCTACTCACAATAAAAAAACATAATTTTTTTTTTCAAAAATGTTCAGATAAGGCCCTTTCATATGATACGCTATGTGACCTAGAAGGTAGACTTTGAATTTTTGCCCCCCCTCATATACGTTGTTTTTTAGAAAATAAAAATCAATTTTAAAATGTTTCCTTTGCAATACATGTGGGCTGACCATGTTTATAAATGTTCCAAATTTTAAATAGATAGCATCAGTACTTTTTAAGATATCGCGCTCTAATAGTCGGACAGACAGACAGACAAAGTCGCACCATAAGGGTTCCTTTTTTACCATTGTTGGTACGACACCCTAAAAAGATTGAAATTGAGTATTTGGTCACTGAATCGAAAGCTTTTTTAAAATTTAATTTTGTATGTTTGTATATGTCGTTGTGGGTCTGGTTATAAAATACTTTTTATACTACGACTACGCTAAAGAAAAAAACGGCCAAGTGCGAGTCGGACTCGCCCATGAAGGGTTCCGCAGCCGTTTTTACAAAAAATTGCACTACACACGAAAAACATACGATATGAAAAAAACACTACCAAAAGAGCGTATCTCCCTGGCACTTAAGTCCTTTTGCTGATAAGCGCAGTTTTTTGGCAGTAACTTAAAAACGGCGTGTCCGATAATGTTGAAAACAATTTTCGTTGGAAGTATTTATTAAGTTTTATATTTGTATTTTTTTTTCATATTTTTTGAACATACCGTTTAGAATATAGTGGGGGCGACACAAGTTTTGCTATACTTTCGGAGCGAATATTTCGGAAAATATTCACTAAATCATTTTTTTTTAGAAACCTGAAAATGTTTTTCGGAGAACTGTCGAAATATATGCCACACATTGATATTTGCTGTTTTTTTTTTTCAATTTCGGTTACATGTATCGAGTGCCGCCCCTAGAAATATATATATATTTTATTATACTATCAAACTAAGTAGCGGTTTACACACGACACTTATGATTCAAATTTCATCAATGTACATCTTATAGTTTTTGAGTAAAATGCCTGTGACATACGGACGGACAGACAGACAGACAGACATACATGACAAATCTATAAGGGTTCCGTTTTTGCTATTTTGGCTACGGAACCCTAAAAAGGGTAATATTTTTTATCCCCTCCGCTGACGAAGTGTGCCTTTCTAGTATTATATATTTAGGCTTGTTTTTATCCCGGATAAAAGAAAATAAACCGATTACCAAAGGATACGCAAAATATTTTTACCCCAGGTGAAGCCGTGGGCAAAACCTACATGTTATATTTGCTCTGGTCCCAAACTTTCAGTTATTTCATTGCAACAAGTTTTCATGAAAAAGACTAATAATCGTACGAGTAACCACGTAGACTGCGTTGAATAAGAAAATATCATCGTTTTCTATTTAAGGTAAAGACCTAAATTGATCAATTTGAGTTTACGAAAACTAAAAGAATTCGGGAAAGTTTTTTTATCCCCAACGAAAAAGAATAATGTTATAAAACTTTAAGTCGTATTTCGGGTGTAGTTAGTGTTGTTAAAAGACTAGTCTTGAAGACTTTCAAACCTTAAAGACTCGCAAACCTTGAAGGTTCAAGCTTTGAAGACTTAAGCGTTAAAGGTTTGAGCTCAAAAACGGTTCGGAACCTTAACGACTCAAGCTTTTTATGAGCTCTTAAGAGTAAGTCTTTAAGTCTCGGGCTTCATACAGAGCTCAAGCTTTAAAAACTCGGGTCTATTGAAAGCTCAAGGCACCCGAACCTCGAAGGCCTGAGTCAAGTGTTAGGAGCTCAAACAATGAGCGTTCTAAGACTGATGTCACTAATAAAATTGATCTGCAGTCGAAAAAAAATCTTTAACTTTACGTTTAGAGGTAGGGAAAAGGAAGGTAAAACGGACCCTGTGGGTAAAATGGATACGCCATCTAATGCAGACTTGCACCACCTTAATAGTCGCGTCTTACTCATTTTCAGTCTGTGTCCTTGGAGCGCATGCAATATCTTCTAAATCTCTGATCTGATTCCTTAAACATAGGTACAATTAATAAATGCTCAATTACGTAACGTTAAAAAAACAAGAATAAAGCTGTTATTTATTTTTTTATGTCGATTTTTCCTTAAGTGGTCCGTCTTACCTTCCCTTCCCTATTGTTCATCCACTCTAATTGATATTTTACAAACAAAAATAAGTAAAGTCCGAATTTATTTTTTCTTTTTTTTCCTAGTTCTCATAATTGATATAATTTTTTTTTACTTCTATTTACCTCAGGATTACGCTGATAAAATATCCCGGGTATTCACGGGCGCCCTGTATAACTATCAAATATGGCATAGATTGATCTAATTTGTTATAAGCTTTTAAGAATTTTAAATGTTCCAAACCTTATAGACTTAAACCTTCAAAGCTTAGGGCTTGAGGCCTAAAGACTCGAGGTTTCTGTGATCGTAAGTAGCAACGCGAACTTATTAATTTGCAGCTTATACGGTAGAGGCTTTAAGGTTCGAGGCTTCTAGACTCAGCAGTCGCGACTCGAGTCTTGTAGTTTACGCCTCGAAGCTTAAATTCACAACACTAGGTGTAGTGTATCTGTATGACTGTATATCTGCGTGTCTGTGTACTGACTAGATACACTTATGTGTATCTGTGCCTGTCTATGGCGTAGCAGCTCCAAAACGTATAACCGGATTGATTTTTTTAGATTACGTTACCGATTACTGACAGTCTAAACTAAAAGTCGAGCAAAGCTTGACATGTTTCGGTCCATTCCGAGGACCTTGATGCGGTTATCGTATCATAAAGGTATTCATTCATTGTTTTTTCATCGTTTTAGCGATTACTGGTTTCTAGAAAAGCGGCTCGCTTGCGGGCGGGCCGGTGTAACAACATGTTTTCAAAAGTTAATTGCTTCCCCGATATTAATTTCCCTCTTGCTGGCTGATCGAGATTAATTAAAATACTTTGCACGTCACGAGGCAGGTGCAATTTTCAAAACTTCCCGATTAGGTTCTGGATTCTTTGTATTATTACGGATAAATTACTTATGTATATTACTTATATTAGAAAAACATCGCAACTTCGTGCGCGGAGAGGAAAAAAACCATATTCTTATTTTTTGCTTCAGCGTAATATGGGTAAAATGTTCAATAACCATCCTCGAATATCCAGCCATCCTTATACCAAAAATAATTCAAATCTGTCCATCTGATTTGACGGGATGAAGCCACAAAAATACATATTCTCACAAACATAAAAATATAATAAATATCTAGATCTTTTAATCGAAACGTACCTCATATTTTTCTGAAAATATATTCAATGTGCCTACGGACATTTAATTTTTAGAACTTCATAATAATATAGTTATATTTATATGTATGTTGACTAACTAAAAATTTATTTGAAAAACATTTATCTACCTATTTATCTAAGTATTTTGGTTAGTAGAATAGTTGCTAAGATATATTGTTGTAAATAAACTTTTTAGTTGCCTTTGACGACTTCTGAATCGGCAACCACGCACCGGAATAAGCAGCGAGTGGACTGAAAGCCCGATGAAGGTCGCTGGAGTCCGCTAGACCCGGGCAGTGCAGGAACGGGCGTTCTTGAGGGGAGGCCTTATGTACAGCAGTGATTGTTTTTTGGCTGATGATGATGATGTGTTGGCTCAATTATTTTGCGTCATTTTATAATTCAGAGTACAAAGGTGCATCAATTTGTATCTATTTATATTTTTGTATGGAATAAAAAAACACCATATTTTTTGTAATACGAGAATGAATTACTAACGGTATTAAAGCTTGACAAGTTATTTCGTGACACTCCCTTGGTCTGTGGATGACGGGGGGAAAGACTGCGGGGGCGAGTAAGAAGTGTGCGCGCGGCAGAGTCATAGGGCGCCGCCGCGCGCACTCTTCATATTATTCTTGAAGATCTTTTTATAGAACCCGTTATTTTTAATTCATTCTCGTTCTTACATACTCGTAATACTCATGTGAAGGGACTCTAATTAGATGTTGACTCGTGTTTATTATTTATTATTCATCCTATCCTATCTTCTTTATTATAAACGTGAAAGTATGGAGGTATGTACGTGCCACTTATTCTCAAAAACTACTGGACGAATTTTTATGAAACTTCCCAGTTATTTACCTTATATATCAGAATAGGACATACGCTATAATTAATGACAAATTTCATCCCTTTTAGGGACGAAAAAGGGGATGGAACTTTGTAAGCTATAAATTGCATCTCTACGCCAACGAAGTCGCGGGCAAAAGCTAGTAAACTAATAATTACAAAAACTATTCGATGTTAGTATCAAAATATTTACTCTCTTATGAGTAGTTACATACTCTTTTCGTCAAAATTAAATTTTATCTTTAAATTAAATTTCCCGACCTAAACGATACTAAATAACCAAGTATAATTATTAACATGAAAAATGGTTGTCTCTTTGTCTCGTTAAATAAGGATTGTACTTGACCATGGCCGTGGGATATTCAGGCGGTAGGTATTTTTCATGGACATTGTTTTCCTTGTAAAAGGCATAATGTAGCTCTGTTTGATATTTTGTTATAATAAATTAATTACATTTAGATATATATATTTGCGGTTATTTCTTAGGATTCCCTAGCCAAAATGGCAAAAACGAAACCCTTCTAGTTTCGTTATGTCCGTCCGTCCGTATGTCACAGGCCTTTTACTCAAAAACTACAAGATGTATATTGATGAAATTTGGAGTATAGATGTCTCACTTAGTTTGCTATTTAAATAATAAAAATAAATATTTCTAGGAGGGGCATTTCATACTTGTAACCCAAGCTGAAAAAAAGCTTTTCAGCAAATATCATTGTTTGGCACATATTTCGACAGTTTTTTTTAAAACATGTCTTTTTTTGTCAATATTTTCGGACATAATCGCTCCCAAAGTAGCATAAATTGTGTCCCCTACCCTGTATTTTCTATACCGTATGCTCAAAAAATATGCAAAAAAATTACAAAGATAAAGCCTAATGAATACTTCCAACCGAAATAATTTTGAACATGATCGGATAAACAGTTTTTGAGTTTTTGCCAAAAAACTGAGCTTCGAAGCAAAAGGACGTAAACGCCGTGGAGATACGCTTTTTTTGCTAGTGCACTTTTTCCTATTGCATTTTCTTTGTTTAAACGTCTGCGGGACCCTACACTGCGCATGGTCCAACATGCTCTTGGCGGCCGGTTTTTTTATATTAACTTTTATGGGCAGAATTATATGTTAACATTTTCTCCGCTTAATTTTTGTAATTAGACGCTTTGAAAAGGATCGCCCACACCGTAACTCAGTGACATGACTTATGCGTCACAATTTTTATTTATCACTCCCACAGTGGATGCGTAAATATCTTGAAGAATTAGTCACGTCACTGCGTTTACGGTGCGTCAGCGTATGTTGGGCAGCAGTATGCTTTATGATATACGGCTTATTTCAGAATGTATTACTAAATGGCTACTGTTTAAGGAGGGTAAGTGGGATCTGACAGTGAGTGACGTACAAAGTTCGAGCCAGATGCTAAACATGCCAAACTTTAACTTGAACTATTTAATTTATAGTCGTATTTTTTAATGAACGTATTTTAAGGCGCCCACTACTTCGAGGGGGAGAAACATTATATCATAATAACTTTATAATATATTCATATACCTACTAGACCACGAACGAAGTTGCGGGCGCTTTATACGCAAAAAAATATAACCCTCTTCAGCGTGGTCGGGTAAAGAATATCCTATAACCATCTGTGGAAGTCCAGCTATCCGTCAAACAACAACGCACCTAAGTGACCATCTGTAGGCCTTATGTCAATGTCAATAAGTGTGTGTCTGACTAGCAATAGTTGTACTAAAAATACTATTGCTATTACAAAATAGTTAAAATCCATCCAACTGTTCAGGCGCGATATCGAGGTTCTTACTGTGCGTGGAATGTTCGTTCTGCGTGCAGTGATTAATGTGCATAGAGCGGTCCTAGGGTCTTCCAACTATAACTTCATGCTAAAGAATCGCATCTTCAAAGTCCCGGTGCCGTCGACTAATTCAAAATTTTCTCAAGGTTTACCCCATTTCATTCAGCCATATGTTTATAACAAAGTTAATTCCAACATCTCCATTAAAAAAATATCTGGTAAAGGAGCTCAGAAAAAAACATCAGATTGGCTCGGTTCCCTTACGTATGAGGACATAGAGGATCTTTTCAGAATAAGTAAGTGAATACATAACACCCACACATTCACACACACACATACGTTTAGATGCACATTTCCATTCATACAGAATTTATAGTTATTTTATAACGGACGTTTTTATAAGTGTTAACTGTACTTTTTAATTTCCATAATCCTGTGCCATCTTATTAGCTTTCGCGTCAATTACGTAAAGTCATGCATGACTTGGTTACGTACGAGACAGGCTGCACCTAGTGTAGGGGCCAGTGCAACCTCTAATTGTTAAGTTTTAGGTGCATGTTTTGTCATACGTTTTTACTGTGGAAAATTGTTTTTTGTATTACTCCATTATGATATTTGTGTACAATAAAGATTGAAGAAGAAGAAGAATTTGAATTTGAATTTGATGATGGTACATAGGACACATACTTATATACTAAAAAAGTTTAATAGCCCATTTATTCAATGTACAAACATTTCATTTTACAATTTTATATTATTTAATTACCTTTAAATGTTAGGGTTAAAATAACTGTTACAATAAATTTAGATTTAACCTTCTTTCTTGGATTTCATTTATCGCATTATGTAGGTTCTCACACTCTCCTTTATGATTTATGGAACATGATAGATAATATGTATGTATGTAAGGTTGATGTTATCACGTAAATGGCCAGTCAGTATGCTGCAGTGACAACTTCACTATCTATCTGTACCGATAGGTAGATTTATATGGTAACGCCAGATACTATTACACGTAAACTGCAGCGTACATACTGTGTTCCTGATTGGTGATACGTTCACTGAGCAGACATAAGGAATAGGATTTTCTCACCTAGGTTAGGATTATAAATTATAGTAAAGGACCACAACACGTTGTGGCTTTTCTTAATTACCTCGACGCGTTGTGGTCGTGAAATCCAAAACACCAGTCTCGAATGTCTCTCTATGTGGCCTGTTTGATTTGTCAAACGAATTCTAGCCTTCAATGACTATCATTATCGTTTTAATTCTAGCTTTAGATTAACTAAAGTTTTCTATTGCACCCACCTTAGTTTTTGTTTGAATGAAGGAATACACACTTATTCAACACTCGGATAAACAAAATTATACATTATAAAATAAATAAATAATACGGGACAATTTTACACATATCTAACTTGTCCCATGGTAAGCTCAATAAGGCTTGTGTTATGGGTACTAGACGACGATATATTTAAACGACGTTACAACGATGAAAAAATCTCGACATGTCTAGTAAATAGCTGATATAACTATATATATATACGACCGGACGACTGGTTTAGCTCAGTGGGAGTAACGTTGCCTGCGAATCTGAGGTCCTGGGTTCGAATCCCGGAAAGGGCAAATATTTGTGTGATGAGCATAAATATTTGTTCCTGAATCTTGGATGTTTTCTATGTATAAGTAATATATCTATTAAATATATCGTCGTCTAGTACCCATATCACAAGCCTTATTGAGCTTACCATGGGACTAGTTCGATTTGTGTAAAATTGTCCCGTAGTATTTATTTATTTATTTATATATATATATACAGTTATATCGGACAGACATACAGACCGAGTCACACCTTAAGGGTTCCTTTTTTAGCATTTTTGGTACGGAACGCTAAAAATACAAAATAATTGATAGTGGGCCATCTTAAGAACCAGGCCATCTTGAGCGCAAGTACCTTACACACAACACAACTACCTCGATACACATTGTCGGAAAGTATAAGACACACTTTACAAAGCATGCTTAGTTGCTCTGGGGATTAATTCCTTCCACGCTTTAGGCGTTTACCTGAACATTTTTATCTACAGAACTAAAAGCCCGCAACTTGGTTTTCGAAGTGAAAATAAGTATAGTAACCCTGTTTTTGCCTCATCGTAATCGGATAAATAGTATGCTATCTCCATCTGGTGGATGTACAGCTACACGTGTACCAAATTAGTTGAATTCTGTCCAGCTATTGTGGCATAAATTGGTATGAGTTATTGTCCAGATTTCGTCTATATTTTAATTTATCTAATAAATATTTGCGTTGCAATAAAATTAAATAACACAACACAAAGCTGCCTCGATACACATAGACTGGAATGTGGCAGACTTTACAAAACAATACGCTCAGTTGACGCCTTAGGCGCTCGCCCCAACATTAATATCTAGAAATTTCTGTATTTTTCTGGCATTCGTAACGTTTTCGCCTAATGGAAAATCACCACAAATTAATATGGTAATGAAGTTGTAATGTTTACGTTCTGAAAAAGCTCTCACTTTCAGGTGGGCCTATACCTATTTGGCTCGACACATTTACTTTTCTAAGAGTGTGTAGGTTATATATTACTGTTTATACGCTTGAGTGACATAGATATTTAGCTTACCTTTTTGAAACTATTTATTTTCCGGGATAAAACGTAGCCGAACGTAGCCTGATTCATATGACCTAAATCTCTATACCTATAATAAATTATGTCGTTATGTGTATTGGCCAGATTTCGTCTATATTTTAATGTGTCTAATAAATGTTTGTGTTGCAATAAAGTTTAAATAAATATATCACAACACCCCGACTATGAGTATCGGGGCAGTTGTGATGTGATATATTTATTTAAACTTTATTAAAACACAAACATTTATTAGACACATTAAAATATAGACGAAATCTGGTCATCAAAGTATAAGACGGACTTTACAAAGTACGCTTAGTTGCTCTGTGGATGAAATCCTTCTAAGCCTTAGGCATTCCCACCAACATTTTTATTTAAAACCAGAATTTTGTTCGCAGATGAAAAAAAACATATTTTTTACCTCAGCGTTAGTGAAATAAAACTTCTATAACTATCGGTAGGTGAGCGTACACGGGAATTTGGATGTCAAGCTACCATTGTAGCAAAAATAGTTGATTTTTTCCGCCATTTTATCGTGATGATACATGTACAAACATAAAACAAACAGGAAAATACGATTCATTGAGATTCATTCAATTATTCTATCCGACTTATTTTTATCAAAATATATTAAAATATGTCGCTAAGAGTATTGTCTAAATTTCGTCTACAATTTAATGTGTCTAATAAATATTAGTGGTGCAATAAGATTGAAAGAAAAAAATTAGAACACAATTGCCTCGATACATTCATTGCAAACGTGGAAAGTATAGGACACTCGTTACAAAGCAGAACCCTCAGTTGCGCTGTGGATTAGTTCCGGCCTTAGGACGTCAACCCAATTTTTTTCCAGAACTTTCTTTTTTTTCTGACATTGGTATCGATGTGGTTAGTTTTAAAAGCGGATTGGTAGCGGTGCGGCAATTGATTGGTTTCACACTCGACCGCTCGCCACGCTACATAGCACACGGCCGAGCCTCCACAATGCGCCATTGCCAAGGTTTAGCTGAGGAATAATAGGGGTGTATAAATTCAATATGGACTGGTCCCATCTAGGGATGCTCGTATAATGAGTTCGGCGGTACAGAGAGATAGGTACGTTCATCTGAAGCAGCTGATGGAAAAAATCTACATATTCAAAATGGTGAACTTGCAATGTTTACGGTGTTAAGAAAAGCTCTTGCTTAATGTGTTCTTAAACTTGATTCGATACATTCCGCTTTAGACTATTTGTAGCTAGGCTTTTCCGGTAGCTTCACTTGATTATTTTCTTATTGTGATTTTGATATCTGTGTTTTTTCCTGGGATTTAAAGCAGCTTGCTTTTCGGCCCGTACTCGTATCATACAATATACTATACAAAAAATACTACGTGTAGCTATGATTATTCTCCGGCTTTCGCATTTTTAGGGTTCAGTACCAAAAATGTGAAAAAGGAACTCGTATAGTGTGACTCTGTCTGTCTGTCCGGCTATTAGAGAACTATGTCACAAAAACGACTTATGCCATCTATTTGAAATTTGGAATAGTTATAAACATGATCAGCCCAAATATAATGCAAAGAAAACACGACGAATAGGCAAATATTTGAATTCAATCTAACTTGTTGGTAAGCGACGACGAAGCCGACGATGGAGCATGCTTACCTGGATAGTGCTTATTCATTCTCGTCTTCAAGAGATCTAAGCTATACCTATTGTTCTGGGAAAAAGTATGCTGGAAGAGAGTCCCACTATTTACCCGCCCTAATCTATCCCAATGTAGGTTTATACATACAGTATATCCTATAAATTGTTAAAATGAAATGTCACTACATTGCAGATGTTTTCAAAAAATATATTGTAACGGACTGTTTGAAGGTCACTGAATCGAAACCTTTTTTTATGTTTGTTGGTTTCTTTGCGGCTTCATCACGCCAAATCGGCTAAATGGATTACAGGCATTTATTTTTAGTACAGGGATAGCTAGGTATCCACAGATGGTTATAGAATACTTTTTACCCGACTACGCTGACGAATTAGGAGAGATTATGAATTTTCTCCTCAGCAAAGGAAGTTGCGGGCACTTTCTAATGTCAAATAATATCCTAATAATATTATAAACATGAAAGTTTGTGCCGATGTATGTGTGTATGTACATTCCTCTTAAATTTAAAAACTACAGAACTCATCTCAACGCAACTTTCCGTTATGTTGTTTAGACATCAGAATATAAATTGCTTCTAAATTGCATCTCTACTCTGACAAAGTTGTGGGCAACAGCTAGTCTAAAATAAGCATAAAATAAAAAAAAATCTTTATTTCAATATAAAACAAGCCAATGTTGTAAAACGTTATAAACAAGTTATAACTTATGCAAAGAAAAAAAACAATACACATATTGTGTTGTATAAATATCATGTTAAGATATTATGTCTATCGCATTAAGAGACGCTTGCTAGCGAAGCCAAGATGCGTGTGATTGCTGCAGCCACAGCACCGAGCTCTCGGGTTGTCGATTAGTGCAATTTGCACAAGTTCATCTCAGTTAGAACCGTCAGAGTAGTTATAGTTTAGATTGAACCACCGATGATAGCGGTGTTAGGTAAGCAAAATTTATTTAACTAACATAGTATGTCTAGGACACGTTTAGCATTTTGGAATTCACTTTACAGCCGCACGTTCGATTAATGTATTATATTTCCCTTGCTATTCTGTGAAATATTGAGTTGGTTAGATGTGACAATAAATTGTACTCACATGCGCATATTTTTATGCAATAAAGAAACAAAATGCTTGTAAATATATCAAACCACCATCAGTCAGCATAATCGACACGTGTTTCGCCTCTAAGACGCATCTTTAGGAGATGCAGAAGATTTTGACGGTCCGGAGAAGTCTTGTTTTTGGAAACTGCATGGTAAATAAGAGCAACAAGTTGGTTCGTTGTACCGCTCTGCTTTGTCTTCGTGAATCATTGTTTTTTTTTAGAAAAAAACATGATATATTTTCTGCTCATTTTCTATATCTCTGCAAAGGACAAACCAGGAAACATATATAAGTCAAATAGTTCCTCAGGATCACTAGTCATTGTACGAGTACGTATGGAAGCGATAAAATTACATAAAGTTTACACCTATGTATAATAAGATGGAACGAGCTAGTAAAGCCAAGATGAGTGTGATTGCTGCAGCCAAAACACCGAGTTGCCGGGCCGTCAATTAGTGCAATTTACATAAGGTTATCTCACTTAGTAACGTAAGAATAAGTTTAGATTTAACCATCGATAATAGCGCTCTTAAGCAAACTCGTTGAATCGTATGTTTTGGACACAATCAGCTGTTTTGGAATAATGAAATAATGAAATAATGATCTTTATTCTGTAAGTAGGCCACAAGGGCACTTTTATAAGTCTGACTATACGGCGTTTCCCAAGAGGAGGCAACTGAAGAGAAGAAAGCCGAAACAAACTCAATAGTCAGTCATTTTTTCGAAATAACTCTTATATCTATTACAATATTTGTACTTAGCCTATCCTAAATATATGTTTTGAGTTTATAAACTCAATGCGTAGTTCTTCAAGAAAGCATATCAAAACTTATAAAAGTAAAAAAATATATAGAATATAAAAAAGCAAAATAGTGATTTTTTATTTCAAACAACTTACATACGTTTGATATGCCACCTTATAAGAACCGTGTCCCGGTAAAAGTAAATTATATGGTTTCTGTTTTGGACTATGCATTTTTGTCTGTTAAATAGTCCTCTACCCTATAATAAGCTTTTGCCATTAGGGACTCTTTTAAGTACTTTTTGAGAGCTGGAAACGATAATTTTAAAGCATCATCTGGTAGCTTATTATAAAAATGTATACATTGGCCTACGAATGATTTGGCTACTTTACGAACGCGGAACTTTCTAAAAGCGATTTTGTTTTTATTTCTAGTATTAAAATTGTGGATGTCTGAATTCTTAGTAAAATACTCTAAGTTCTTAATAATATAAATAATATTCTCATAAATATATTGGGACGCTACGGTTAATATGTTGATGTCTTTAAAAAGTTCTCTTAAGGAGTCACGGGAGTTCAAGTTATATATAGAACGAATCGCTCTTTTTTGTAACACAAATATAGTCTGTATGTCAGCTGCTTTGCCCCAAACCAGAATACCGTATGACATTATACTATAAAAATAACTATAATATACTAAGCGAGCAGTATCAACATTGGTCAATTGTCTAATTTTTCTAATAGCGTAAGCTGCTGAACATAATTTACCTGCAAGTACTGCTAAATGGGGACTCTATTGCAAGTTGTTGTCCAGTGTTATACCTAAAATAATGCCCTATCCACCATTTCTAAACATTCACCATTGAGCGATATAGTAGAATCCATTGCTCTAAATTCGGTAAAGCAAATCTAACAGATTTCGTTTTCAGTAGTCAGCAGATTATTAATATTAAACCAGTCAAGTACTTTAACTAGTACACTATTAATTTCGGCATAGTCTGTTGCTTTCCGGTCAACTTTGAACATTAATGATGTATCATCAGCAAATAGTACTATATCACAAAGATTTTCTACTATAGATGGTAAGTCATTTATATAAACCAAAAATAGAAATGGCCCTAAGATAGAGCCCTGTGGCACTCCTAGCTTAACTGCAGCTCGACTGGATTGGGTTCCATTTACAACGACTGTTTGTGTTCTATTGCTGAGATATGAAGACATAAGGGTCATCCGGTACAGTTTGGAGTTCACTATATAGCCCTAGAATACTGAACTCCATGGGAAATGTTCTGAGGAATTTATTGAGCTGTTTGTTGATTTATTATTTTGCAGAAAGATGGAGTAGGCATAGGCCTGGAAGTAAACAAAGCTGATTTTCATTATAGAAAGTGTATTGTGACATTTGAACTGTATGCTTGTTTCTTAATGAGTACGCCATACAATTAAATACTTCAATAAATATTAAGAAAATCACTATTCTTGATTCCCAAGACACTTTTACCTTACAAAGCCGCGGAAAAGGCACTATTTTTCGATAAACGCAATTTTTTTTCGCTTATAAACCGTTATTCAATCAAAAAATCCATACTATTATAAAGCTATAGAACTTAAATGTATGGACATTGAAAATATAAAAAATAAGATATAAATACAAACATAAAATTTTAATGCAACTAATATCTGGACAGTGCCCGATGATACTCGTAGAAAGAGTAGTCTTTAAAAGAGTAGTCCTACTTTTTTAAGGGTACATAATATTTTATTAGACAGTGACATTCTATTCATTTCATATGTTCTGTTTTAATTAACATACTTTATGCCGTATTCCAACCCAGCATTGAAGTTGAAATTACATTTCGTTTCGTGGAAAGGAAGAAAATCTTTATGTAAAATAAGATAATTCTTGAATATCAACGCCCAGCCTCAACCGTAAACATCTGAAATGTTGTATGTTTTAAGACAAGAACTTTCATCTGGGCAGCTTGTTTAATTTTAGCTGTTGTCTACAATTTTCGTCCATCCCTTTCATCAAGTGAAACCAGAGGGGGTACTCCGAACACCGAAAAACGAAGTTCGTATGGCGCCATCCCGCTCACTCAAATACAGCATAACATGAGAGCAAAACGGACAGCACGATCTTCGATTTTCGAGTTTTGGACTAACCCCTCAAAGTTAAATCCAAACCCTAGGACAATTTTCATCTACGGCAACAACTTAGAGGATTTTTTATGTTACTATGCATTTTTTACTTGTTATTCATATATAACCGAATATTATAAAAATAACCACGTAATATGATATATTCGTACTGTTATCGGATGGTAAAAATTAAACATTGAAACGTTATCTGGAGTCGTTTAGACGCCAACTTCAGCGCGTCCGTAGGTAGAACAGGTATCTAATGTAAAACTTTTTAGTCGATAAAGTTTCCCTTGCACCGTAAAATTGTATTTCAAACTCTATTGTGATAAAATATGTACTACATAAACTATGCATTTTATTAAAAAACGAAAACATTCACTCAAATAAATGATATTTTTAAAGTGAAGTGAGTACGTATTATTTAACCGATATTTTTAAATAATTAATTTTCTTTAACTCCCCACGAAAACAGAGAGATGTTATAGGGTAAGAGTATGTAAATATATGTCTGTATATATTTGTCCGTTTGACAGTTATCAACTTTTTTCTAGAAGCACTTGAGTGGCTAGGGGATTTTTCATCGGAACATTTTATTTATCAAGGGTACCTTATGTTTACACCAGACCAAAATCATAAGATAATAAGAGCAGGGCAGTGAACTATGTCAATTGCATAAAAATGGTACTCCCCTTCTATAATTGACGTATCTTTCTTATAGCGGTGCTAATTTATTTTAATAGCTTACCGTAATTTTATAATCACGCATTTGAATGCATGCTGCAATGTCAATTTATTTGTTATGCAAGGAATTGTTATTTGACGCGTGTGCTTGAATTGAAAACCGACCAAGCGAAGGAATCTAAAATAGATTCTTGAGCGTAGCGAGGCTTTGAAAGCACAACAAGTTTTTTAAGTCATGAAAAATACGCAACAATCACCTCAGTACAGCAAGAAAAATAAGACGACGTAAGAACAACAATAAAAATATGTATGAAAACAATATTGAATTTATAAAATACATTTATACCTACTTATTAGTAGGTATATATCAAAAATAACTAGTAATTAAAAAACCGATAAAATCTCCAAAAATATCTAGAAGTATGTTCATAATAAATATGCTGATAGTTCAAACGGCTTAACCTATTTTCTTGAAGTATAAGCTGGGTAAAAACACTCGATGAAGCCATTCAAAGCCAAAAAACGAAATTTTACCAGAAACATAACAAAAATAGGAACAAAATAACACTATGAACAAGTATTAAACCCTATTTCTTTGCTTTATTGGATACCTATAACAATTGCTGTTATTTAAACATGTGAGATCTTAAAGTAGGTTAGATTTGACTTGGCCAGTTTTCATTACATCAGTCATTTTATAAAGTTATTTTGTTATACGAGTATATATCGGAGTATCGTCACAGTAGCGCCACCAATGTCAATCGGCGAATTAAATTATAACGCCATCTGTTGGTAGTTGATTGTATTCCCTAGTGTCATTATACTAGCACTATGTGATTATCGTTTGCTTAGTTAATTACAACGCCATCTGTTGACATTTGATTGTAACGTTAGGAAACGCCAAGCAGCACGCATGGGTGAGGTCGATACAGACGTGGCGAGCTACGGATAGATGGCGCTGGCGCGCCAGGTGATTGATGGGAGGCTATGCAGGTGCAGGGGATGAGGTCATTCTGTTGACGAGAGGCGAACCGTGCGCCACGCTGTATCGAACTCGCCGCGTTTATATTTTAAATCTTTTTTCATCGGCCTATTCTAATCAGTTATTAGCTGTAATCAAGTGTAATTGTCTAATACATTGCCAAGCTACACGTTGTGACTTTTATTTTGAATATTCGCCATGTCGGATGGACATGGCGCTGCGCCTCCGGCTACTCCCCTGGACGACCCTTCGTTATCAGAAGTGGGATCAGGAGTCAACGTCCCACATGAAACGAATAGCAACGTGGGCGGGAAAAAATGTATTAATGACGCACGTGGCTCGAACAATGATTCAAACAGCGATAAATGGCTGGTTTTACTTGAGCAGCAAAATCGTAATTTCCAAGCGTTGTTACAAGCTATGAAACTACCTACTACGCCTGAGAATTTACAAGTGCATTTTCCTGATTTCGACCCGAGCAAAGGCGACATCGATGACCGTTCTTGGATAAATACCACGGACATGTGTGTAACCGATCAGCAGCGACAGGGACCATCTGTAATGATTGCTTTAAGTCGTGCACTTAAAGGTGAAGCATCAACATGGCTGGCATCCGTGTCGTACCAAGACGTGATCTGGAGCAACGTTAAGGAACTCTTCGTAGCAATGTATGACTGCCCTGAAACCTCTGCTTCTTTTTTAATTAACTTAAATGGCAATAGGCCAAAAGAAAATGAATGCCTAGCAGCGTACGCTGCCACCCTCATGACGTCGATCATGTCACGTTGGAAGGGGCTCACTGTAGAAGAGATAGCAATTGCCACTATTCTAGCTCATGTTTCAAAATACGAACCCCGTGTTCAAAGATTGTCGTTTACTACCGACACTAAAACTCGGAACGAACTTCAAAATGAACTGAAGGCAGTTTCGTTCCTGAAAAGACATTTACCATCGAGTAACGAGCCAGAAGGACCTGAAGCAAAAAGGAGCCGTCCCGTTGGGCCTATTACAACGCTCAAATGCTACAATTGCGGGAAAATGGGTCACAAATCCATCAATTGTTATGGTAAGAGGGATTTGAGGACACAAACCATATTAAGCCGAAATCCCTTCATGCAAATCAGAGCGCCGCCGCCAGTTCTTCGAGTGTGAAGGCAGATCACATCACATGTTTTCAATGCCGAGAACAAGGTCACTATGCCTCCCACTGCCCAGAGCAAAATAGTAGAGAGAGAAGCAGCAACACCGTTTGACTGTTCATATGTCGGCAGATAAAATGAAATTTGAAACCGCAGACACTAAAGTTGACTTCGACCTCATTGACACTGATTGCTCCCTAGACACGAAAACCCGATTGATAGAAATTCTGAAATCTTTTGAACATCGCTTTGCAACCGGAATTCCTACGTCCCCTGCTGACACCGAACCAATGCAGGTTCGATTAAAGGACCCCCCCATAAAACAGTTAACCGGTGCCCCTACAGGTTGAGCTGTGATAAGCGACAGATTGTGAGAAATAAAGTCGATGAGTTACTTAAAGCTGGTGTGATTCGCCGTAGTTCATCGCCGTTCGCGAACCCTATTCTTTTAGTCTAGAAAAAGGACGGTACTGACAGAATGTGCTTGGACTACCGCAAATTGAATGACAATACTGTACCTGATCGATTTCCCTTGCCGCTCATCTCGGATCAGATTGCTCGGTTGAATGGAGGGCATGTTTTCTCGATTTTAGACCCGGCGTCAGGTTTTCACCAGATCCCTATTGAAGAAGAGTCCATCGAACGAACAGCTTGTGTGACACCTGAAGCTCAATTTGAATATCTTACCATGCCCTTTGGGCTCCGTAATGCTCCTTCAGTTTTTCAGCGAACCCATATTCATGCTCTTGGCGATCTTGTGAACACCTACGTTGTAGTGTATATGGACAATGTACTCAGTGTGGCAAAATGCAGACGAAGCTCTGGAACAACTACAGCTTGTACTTAATATTCTCGCTGAAAAGGGATTCACTTTAAACCATAAAAAATGTGCTTTCCTGAAGAAGAAGGTAGAGTACCTTGGTTATGAGGTAAGCCAGGGGCAAATTCGCCCAAATATTCGCAAGGTAGAGTCTTTGTCCGCATTACCACCACCTAAGACGGTGACGCAGCTGCGGCAGTTCATCGGATTGGCCTCATACTTTCGCCAATTCGTGCCAAAGTTTTCGCAGATCGTAGCTTCGTTGTATGCCTTGACATCAGGCAACGGTAAGATAGATTGGAAGCCAGAATATGAGACCATTAGACAGTAGATAATTTCCATTCTCACCAGCGAGCCGGTTCTCACAATATATGATCCAGATCTTATAACAGAACTGCATACTGACGCGAGCTCTATCGGGTATGGTGCAGTCCTCATCCAAGTCAAAAGATGATAAGTCGCATGCCGTTCCATATAATAGCAAGCGCACGACGGCCGCAGAGTCAAAATATCACTCATACGAGTTAGAGACTCTCGCGGTTGTTAATTCGTCGTGTTAATCGACTGCAGCTTCCTACAATCTACTCGGAAGATATTGGATCTGACATCACGGGTTCAACGATGGTGGGCGTTCCTGCAAGCGTTTCACTTTGATATAGTGTATCGATGTGGCAAGCGAATGTCTCATGCCGATTTCTTTTCGAGAAATCCGTTACCGGCTGACAGTGATAACGCCGTGATCGAAAAGGTAGAGTCAAAGCAAATTAGCCTCACTGAACTTAGCGACAACTGGCTGGTGGCAGAACAACAGAAAGATGGAGAGCTGTCGAAGCTTATAGCTGACCTGAAGGATGAAAAGTTACCTATGGATGTAGCCAAGACTTACGAAATTCGATCGGGCATCGTTCATCGTAAGATCCAGCGAAACGGTAAGACGCGTTGTTTGCCAATGGTACCTCGATCATTCCGCTGGTCCGTTATAAATAACGTTTATGAAGGCTTGCAGGACTTGGGTTGGGAGAAGACGCTGGAAAAAGTGTCTGTACTGGTTCGACAACATGACGAAATATGTGAGGAGATTTGTTGAGAATTGCATTACGTGCAAAATTTCCAAATCCCACACCAGCAAAACACAGGTAGACATGCACCCCATACGTAAGATGGTAATTCCATGGCAAAAGGTGCTCGTGGATGCTACAGGCAAACTGAGTGGGAAAAACGACAGAAAAGAATACGTCTTCGTTCTTATTGATGCGTTCACCAAGTATGTATTACTGCACCACACGCTTAATATTGACACAGCTAGCAGCATCAAGGCCCTCAAATCTAGTGTTGCTTTGTTTGGTGCGCCAACTCGCCTAATTGCCGATGAGGGTCGCTGCTTTGCGAGTAGAGATTTTAAGGACTATTGCGACTCAGTCAACATCAAGCTACATTTAATAGCAACAGGTAGTTCACGAGCCAACGGTCAGGAAGAACGTACTATGAGTACATTAAAAAATATGCTGACTGCGGTAGAGACCAGCAACCGATCATGGCAGGACGCTTTACCCGACGTCCAGTTGGCTCTTAACTGTACCATGCACCGAGTAACTAAGGCCAGTCCACTGGAACTGCTAATCGGTAAGGTTTCCAGGCCCCTAGATATTTTATTTTCTGGAGACGAGGAGCCAGAAATTGACATAAAACAAGCTAGAACGCAAGCAGTAGTGTGCATGGAGAAAAGTTCTGCGTATGATAAGGTAAGATTTGACTCTACGAAAGCAAAAGTGCAACCTATTTCTGTGGAGGATTTTGTCTTACTGAAAAACGAGGAGAGGAACTAAACGAAACTCGATCCTAAATACAAAGGTCCTTTCAAGGTATCAGAAGTGTTAGATGGTGATTTGTATGTTCTTCGAGCCATCAACTCTAACAGGACATATAAGTACGCACACGACAGACTAAGAAAAATGCCCGACAGCGACTACTTAGACGACAATGACTTACACGTTGACAATGAAAACGACAGTCAAGGTTGTTTCGGTGATTTTGAAGGGGTTGGACCTTCTAATAGTTCTGATTAGACTTGCCAAACAAAACTCATTTCATATTGTAATTTGTTGTTGATTGATAGTAAGGTGTCCTTGCCTCAGACTGCATACACCTTCAATCATTCGTAGACGTAGGCATAAATTCGGGCATCATTTCCCGTCGCAGTGCGGTCACGACGGTGAGTGGCGTGCGTTTGGTTTGGGGGTGTGCGCGGTTGCGGAAATCGCTGGATGGAGGCGATGGTTTTTTGTGACATGGGTACTGGATGGAGGTAGTCCATGTGTTGTTGAGTGTAGATAGTAGTTGCTGGATGGAGGCAACTGATGATCGATTAGAGCATTGCACAAGTGATGTTTGTGTTGAGTAGCAGTTGCTGGATGGAGGCAACTGATGAGTGATTTTTGAGTGTTTTGATTTACATGGAAGTTGAGTTTTGTTTGACACACGACAGTGAATATTTTTATATGCTAAAAAAAATATATTGCAGTTTACTTTTATAATTTATTGAATGACCTATGACTGTCATTAAGCTCAAATAATGTGTAATTACTGAGCTTGTAAAAATTTAACTCCCCGATTGACTTTTTACTCTTGCCTGATATCCTTTGGGGTCAGGGAGGCCGAGTGGAAAATGTTTTACTTTGCTGGTTTTCTTTGTCCACAGATACCTCCTACGAGGACGTGTGAGAGGTCAGAATGGCCGTGTCGGAGTATCATCACACTAGTGCCACCAATGTCAATCGGCGAATTAAATAATAACGCCATCTGTTGGTAGTTGATTGTATTCCCTAGTGTCATCACACTAGCACTATGTGATTATTGTTTGCTTAGTAAATTACAACGCCATCTGTTGAAATTTGATTGTAACGTTAGGAAACGCCAAGCAGCACGCATGGGTGAGGTCGATACAGACGTGGCGAGCTACGGATAGATGGCGCTGGCGCGCCAGGTGATTGATGGGAGGCTATACAGGTGCAGGGGATGAGGTCATTCTGTTGACGAGAGGCGAACCGTGCGCCACGCTGTATCGAACTCGCTGCATTTCTATTTTGAATCTTTTTCATCACACTTGCTCGTAAATGGTCGAATTACACGCTAGAAATGCGGGCCGTAAAACCCTAATTACGCCCTAGGGCTGTAAAGTTTCTTTTTTAATCTAAATTACAGCCCTAGGGCCGTAGTTTAGATTTTTATTTCCTTTCCAAAGTTTTTTATTTCCTCGCAACTGTGATGAAAAACGTCGTACGTGACTCGGGTCGTAAAAGAGAAATTACAAACTCGTATCATTAAAGCCCTCAGCTTTCGGCTTCGGGGTTCAATGACACTCCTTCGTAATTTCTCTTTTACGGCCCTTGATACGTAATGTACTATTTTCATCGGCCTATTCTTATCAGTTATTTAGCTGTAATCAAGTGTAATTGTCTAATACATTGCCAAGCTTCACGTTGTGACTTTTATTTTGAATATTCGCCATGTCGGATGTACGTGGCGCTGCGCCAGTTTTTATCAGAATTAATATATATATATATATATTAATTCTTCATTTGCTTGAACTTGGCTTGACACACTGCCGCGTGTCTAAATCCATCACTTAGTTTAAGAGCTACGATGCCACAGACAGGCATAGATACACATTTTGCACCTACAAGACACCTCTTAGTTATAATAAAATAAAAAAGGTTAAAAATCTGCGTGCAACTGCACTTAGTGAGGGGAAAAATATTTTACTCAATATGCCAAAACAAAAAGAAAAATTACTTAACTACCTATGTATATAATAAGTCACTTAAAATTAAAGGATTCATTTTATAGGTGGTAATAAATCGTCGGTTCCCGGCAACTTCACTTATCCAGTTTCGCTTTCAGGCACTATCAACACCTACATTACAAAACAAACATTGTATTATATATTATGCGTTATATTCGTGTACAGTGACGCATTCCTCTGAATAAGACGATAAAAGAACAATAAAACTTGGTAAATACGATTTATGAATCCGTTTACGTGTGTTTCCCGTGACTTTTACGCTCATGTAAATAGCATAACGGTATTATTGTCTATATGTCACCACGGGACATTATGGTCTCGTATAAAAGTAGGCTAGAATCAACATGTCGAGGTCCTTTTTACTCACTAACGGACTGATAAAGTATACAAAATATATGACACTTTATACTCTCGTGGTTTGTATGCAGAAATAACACTTAAATACGGGATTAATGGGATATTATTTATTTACAGCCATTATCCAATGTTTCGAGGTCGCGCTCATTAAGGATCCAGAAATGCACTGGGTCATAGACATCCTTCTATAATCCAAAATTATAGTCACAAAAAAATTCAGTCATGAGGCAGAACGTTTGAAACTCCATTAAAAGTCGATGGATAAACTAGTGAGCTTAAGTGTATAAGCTCAATCTGGTTCCAGCAATGCACTGAGCCATCGGATGGCTGCCTACAATTACCCGCATCTTGATCCGGCACCGAATCAGTAGAAAAAAACCGGCGAAAACCTTGAATGATATGCTTCGGTACCTATAGTATAATCATAAATATGAGGATTCTAAAATCGTGAAGAAATCCCTGATAAAGTCACGCAAGCACTTATATTGAATCACACGTGCTCATTCTGGTTCATGTACTGAGCCATCGGCTGGCTGCCCACAATTAGATCCGGCACCGAATCAGTAAGAAAACCTGGGAAAGTCCTTGAATGACAAAGCTTCTGTTCTTAATCTGCATGTAATCATAATCTTGAGAATTCTAAAGTTACGAAGAAGTACGCTTTAAAATAATCCCTGAAAAAGTCATACAAGCACTGTAATCTAATCATATGTACTTACCTGGTTCTTGCAGTGCACTGAGTCATCGGCTGACTGCCCACAATTAGTCACTCGCATCATTATTCCACACTGAATCAGTAAGAAAAAATCCGGCGACAACCTTGACTGACATACTTCTGTATCTAATGTATATAACATGAATTTGATAGCACCTACGCCGTAAAATAATCCCTGAAAAAGTCACGCAAGCACTAATATCGAATCACCTGTGCTCATTCTGGTTCCGGCAGTGCACTGTGCCACCGGCTAACTGCCCACTATTACCCGAATCTTAATCGAGCACCGAATCTGTAAGAAAAACCCGGCAACAACCTTGAATGATATGGTTCTGTACCTGATGTATCTTTTTAATCGGAAGTATGAGGATTGTAAAGTCTTGAAGAAGTACGCTTAAAATAATCCCTGAAAAAATCACATAAGTACTAATATCGAATTACATATGCTCATTCTGGTTCCTGCAGTGCACTGAGCCATCGGCTGACTGCCCACAATTACCCGCATCTTGATCCGGCACCAAATCGGTAAGTGGGTTTGCTCCAGCGACAACCCTAATTGACATGACTAGCCAATTTACCATTTATTACGCCGACTTACCATGCCAGGGTCCCTTATTTTATTTTTATGTTCCATTGCATATGCATATGTTTTGAGCTTTAATGTATAAAGACTTATTTTTGAGTAATTGTAGTTTTCTTCTAACGTTTTTCTTCATAAATGTTTGTTATATTACAAGATTTAACGTCCCTTGTAATTCAATTCTAATTGTAAGACTTAGATTGAATTTAAAATGGGCTGTGTTAGATACGATGTCATAATAATAACAGTATTGCAATAACAGTACCGTTGGCAGATATCTTATATTTAAAAGGAAATTATTATAATTGTATTTCCCTGTTAAGGCTCATTTGGCATATTTTAAAACATTTTTTATTTATTGATAAAGATTTTAAAGTTTCAACTCTAAAATGGCTAACATTCTTAAATGTCATATTTATCAAATTATTAGTCGCCTCCAAGCAAATAAAAAATATAGAAATTTTTGTTTGGTCCATGGATTCGACAAACTTGCTTAATATAAGCACATACGTCTTCCAAGTTTCGTGCAAGAATGCCCTTGACACTGTTGTACTTGTTGGATTAACATGGCTCTAAAGAGAACTTGAAGCGGGCGAGATAAGGCCGTACTTAAAATGACAAAGACGGAACAATGTATTCAGAAAACCCTTATACGAAAGCGTTTACGATTGCACGGGAATAAAATCACTACAGTCATGTTTAAAGTAGCGACGGCTATACACAGTCAATCACTGTTGTATATCTACGGGTTGTAGCTAGTGGTGGCTCCGTAGCGGTCGTAGCGAGCGTCGCGGCATCAGTGCTACGACCGTCGGTCGCGCCGCCCGCGACGCGCGACCACGCAACTTCCACGCGCCGTTAACCGCGTTTTACGAACGTTATAAACATTTTTATAACTCAAATCGACTTAGTAAAAATCTGTACGGATTATAAACAAGATTCCTTTGTATTGAGACGCTCAATTGTTAAGCGTAAAAACGTAACGATGGACATTTCGGCAGTAAAAGTAGATTTTATCATAAAAATGAGTTGTTAACTTTTAGAAAAGTGAAAAGTGCCAAATTTTTTAAAATGAAAATTCGAATGTGTCAAGTATCGAATTTATTTTTTTCTTCAGCCACCCGACGGTTAATTTTGGTGGCGGTTACGTTTATTATCAAAGGTAAGTTTTTTTGGTGATTACTGGAGACTTTTTTTGAGTCTTTGTTGTCAACGTCGATATATCAAAGTTAATAAACGCGTTTTATGCAAGTAATATGTTCTGTAAATATAATTATAATAGGTAAAGTAATGTTCTAGTAGATAAATTCGTTTTCATTGTTTTTATTAACCATTAAATATTCGAGCACCTATGTAAGTAGATGATTAAAGGTACAAGCATAATGTGACAAGTTACCTACTTATTAAAGCTGGGTTTAGTTAAGTTGGAATAATAAGCAATTATTAAATTAAAATACACTAAGTATATT
Organism: Hedya salicella; assembly: GCA_905404275.2. Taxonomy (NCBI): domain Eukaryota; kingdom Metazoa; phylum Arthropoda; class Insecta; order Lepidoptera; family Tortricidae; genus Hedya; species Hedya salicella. The sequence continues at coordinate 21,447,136 of FR990099.1, read as the reverse complement.
AAAATTGTAAAAATATTTGTCCGTGCCTTGATTACATTCTGTCACTGAAAATCAGGCCCCTCCTTTCTACTGGGCACAATGGGAAAGGGCCCAGGCCCCCACGATCGATAGGGCCTCCTAGTCGATGCCTTTTGCATTTTTTATCAAATTGACCTCTGTAATAATCAGAGGGCCTTATTCATTATCTTAAGAGCCCTTAATACGTTGAATACTGCTGTATCACATCAGAACAGTTCAACTGATTTAATACTTCTTTGGCATACCTGGCGGAAACGCAATAAAGGATTCAATACTGGGATACTTTTTACCCAATTATGTTGAAGAAGGCGAGCTATGATTTTTGTTACTTGGATTGACGCCATTTGCCGACAAACTCTAAGTTAATAATGCACAAAAGTCCAAATTGTCTTTTAAGGAAATCTTACTTAATTTTTCTTATTCATCTTGTATCTAGAAAAATCCTGATTGAAGGATCAGCGCTTAGCACAAACTCCTGAATCTAAAAAGTAAAATTTATCCTCGTGTTGAAGACTGAATTTTTGATAAGGGACAATACTAATAAAAATATGAATCATTTTGACTTTTGTATGAGCGGTTTGAAAATAATCTAGTCTCTCAAGTGATTGCCGTTCTTCTCTATTTTCAATTATTTTTTATTCCATCTAATATAGATACATATATTATATGTACCTGTCTCCCTTTACCAGTTAACTTCGGGGCAAAGCAGAAAAGTGATACCGCCTACAATTGTTCGCTTGTAGTTATATATATAAGTCCAAGCGAATTGAATTTAACCTACACATTACACACACACAAATTACTACACATATATGTAGATATATACTTACATACATAAATAAAATCAAATATGGGACCATTTTTCTGCTTTGCCCTAAGGTTAGCTGGTAGAGAACCCCTTTTGTACAAGAAGTTTCTTTTAGTGCAATAAAAAATAAAAAAAACAAATAAATTAACAGGGAATACATGAAAATTTAAAAAGCTGTGTCACATAGAGATATACGGACGGACAGACGGACGTGACGGAGTTGAGTAGAGCAAGAGTTGTTAGATTGACTAACCTAACCCTAATAAAGATAGTCTAACCGGTACCCTCGGCTTCATGTAAGAGAACAATAACCATCACATATTTAAGACCTAGGCTTTTGCCGGCAGAGCAATTTCCCTTTCTATCCTTAGTTTTCTTTTTGACATCCCAATAAACCTTATCCGTCGTTTCATATTACTCAATTTGCGTGCCAGTACAAATATAAATATGTTTCATAACTGCTCTGAAAGAAGGATTACGTTACATAACATATCAGGGAAAGGGTTTGCGGTACCTACCTAAATGTCACAATATCAAAGGAAGCTCATATAGGGTTTTCGTAATATGACGGCGATATATACAATCAATGTATTTTATTAATGAAACACCTTTTAGCGCTTTCGACGAAATTATACGTGTATATTGACTGAACAGTCACCAGTATCAATATCTGACATGCCTCTATTTCTTTCTAGGGACGTGTCAGCTATTTTCGCCCGCTTTGTTATACTGCTATAAGAGTGTCAGATATTGATGCTATTGACTGCACAGTCACCATTATATAGTCTGTAGCATACAAAGTGCCAAATATATCGTAATACATCTTTTATTCCTTAGGCATAAAGATTCGTGACGATATTTTTAGCTTTTTGAATGCGACAGGGGATTCGATGATTGTGAAATTTTCACAATTTGTATAAATAAACATAAATAGTACACGAAAAATTTAACTCAACCGGAACCGAAAATATAATAATGTTAGGGTAAGTGAACGTTTGTACGGAACCTTCGCCGGTTTTTTTAAAACGGGAAGTGACATTTCGTCACGACAATCGACTATACACATTTTTACCTTGGTCTGTACAGGTAAGCAAGAACAGTTAAAATGTTAGCTGTCAGTGTCATGACTTTTTTAAAAACTTATACGAAATAAAAAAAAACTATAAATTTGTAGATTGTATGTCAATTTAATTAATATACACTATGGCGTCAACATATACAATGTTATACCTCTGTCAAACTTACACAATTACATGTAATATTATGAAAAATTAGCTCAGTATGTCTGTGTATTATTAAAACTTTCATATACTGACTGCCATCCTCTGTCTCATTTTATTTTTTTCACTTCTTATGCTCAAAAAGTACGTAATATTAGCTTCGCGAAGCGAGAGTAAACTGATACATTTAGCCTCTAGGGTTTAAAAGAGAGCCATATAATCCCATACAAATTTGTATGACACTGGAAAAAAACTTACGGCCAGCTACATACTCCTTACAAATAATTAAAAACAAACAAACCAACCTGATCAGATTGGCCAAACTTTCTGATAAAATTGCTCAAACTGTACTGTGTATTAGTTTTTCATGAAATAGACAATTTAAATTTTAGGTCAAAGTTATTTTCTCGCAGTCAAAGTGAAAAGCAGAGTGTTTAACACATGCCTAAAAGCCATTATGACACTCAAACATATTTGTCCTCGCTCACTTCGTGAGTTCGTCCAAATAATCACTTCGTGTCATAATGGCTTATTTTAGCCCCTTGTCAAACAATCTACTATTATTAAATAGTTTCATTAATTAGGCGTTTTTTAAGTGCGACCGAGGAGTGCTGGTTCGTAGGGCCGTATAAACATAACAAAAATTCTTGTGAGTAAAACAAGTAAGATTTACTGGTACTTCAAAAGAAGGTTGAACTCTACGAATTGACTTATTTATCTAGAAGGAACTAGGAAGCAACTGCGTTCGCAGAGGAAAAAAATATAACCCTCTTATTTTCCTCAGCGTAGTCGGGTAAATAGTATCCTATAACCATCTGTGGATGCCCAGCTACACGTGTCCCAAATATAATTGAATTGCGTTAAGCTGTTTTAGCGCGATGAAACCAAAACGTCAAATACGAAAATTCAAAAATCCAAAAAAGTACGTTGCTGTTTTTTTAAGATATCATTATTGTACAGACATTTCATTTTTACAACTTTACAATAGTATAGATGTATTCAAACCACGAGACTACAAAGTGTTACATAGCAAAACAAACACGAAAATATTCAGTTTGAAGTTTTTGCTTCAAATGTCAAGTGAAAGGTATCCTTTATTCATACCGATTTGAGTACTTTATTCATATGATTAAAATGAGCAAAAGGTAAGGAGTAAAATTAATCCTAAAGTATCAGCTATGTAATTTATTCAGCTAGATAATAAAAAAATATTGGGCACGTAATTTTTGCTTTTGAAAAATAATAAAAAAATACTCAGATAAATCGCATTAAAGTTTAGGAGTGGGGGCTCGTGACGTCACTCCTAAGTAAAGTTTGTACTTAGGACTGACGTCACGTGACATTTTGGCTCAATGTATCGCCTTTAGTTTTTGATTATGTGAAAAAAGAAAAAAATACGTGTCCAATATTTTATATTAATCTACAAGACGGACTAATTATTAAAATTTAGTCATTATCCCTATTGTCATGACGTGACGTGTACGAAGATAAGACGTAAATAAATCGATTAGGCGGATGTATTATATTGCGTGCTCAATAGGGATGATGACTAAATTTTAATAATTAGTCCATCATGTAGATTAATAAAAAATATTGGACACGTATTTTCTTCTTTTTTCACATAATCGAAAAATAAAGGCGATACATTGAGTCAAAATGCCGTGTGACGTCACTCCTAAGTTGTGCACGTGCAGTCTTTGGGCCTACTACACTCGTAGGTCGCTCAGCGCCCTGCGCGTCCAGTACAATGATGCGTTCAGGGTGATGTTGTGGCTGCCGCGCCGCTGCAGTGCATCAGGCATGTTCGCGGAGGCGCGCACCGCCTGCTTCTTTGCCACTCTGCGCAGGCGGTGCGCGTCCTTGCTCTGCAGAGTGCGTGCCAGTCCCAACAGCATCTTGTCCTTGATCGCGGGCAGATTTGATTGCCCATACATGAGTCACTGCATGCAGATTCATGTACAAAGTAATGCATTGTACTAATCTAGTTTAATTTAATTTAATGAAATTTACTTTTAACGTTATTGTGGACCTGTGTTGTCTTATGAATAAATGAATTATTTATTATTAAGTAGGTACAAATTTTACTTAGGAGTGACGTCACAACTCCCACTCCTAAACTTTAATGTGATTTATCTAAGTATTTTTTTATTGTTTTCAAAAAGCAAAAAATACGTGTCCAATATTTTTTTATTATCTAGCTGAAAGACTAATTAGAATTTTGATTTTTACTTACCCCGTCATGATGCCTATTATAAGTTATGTACGGAAAGAAATAAATATCGTAATGGAATGTATGTATACACGTTCTCTAGAAGCTACATTAATGGTTATTCAAATATTCACCCGTATGAAAAACACATGCTGTATAAGTAACTTTACTGTGTATCTAATTTTATCGTTGAATTTTGGTTGTGTTATCTGTCAACTGTTATGTCAGTCACGAAACTGCTTTATATGTATAGATGCTGGCGTATCCATTGTGAATATGTGTCGATGGATAGCTAATATGTGTTAGCATTAGGTACATGCAATGCATTTGCGTTGAGGTCGTGAGGTGAATAGAATTTCTGTTATCTTCGGCTAGTGATACTGTTGATTTTAATATTTTCAGTGTGTTTCAATATGAATCCCATTAGGTGATATCATATAAAATTTGAATTTCAAGATCTCATATTAGTGCTCACGTACGTACGTTACACCAGTCATTACCGGGTTAAAATTATCTGTACTCATGGCTTAGGCTAAGCATTGGGGAAATAAAGAAAAATTAGTACATTATTATACGATTGTGCTTCGTTGGTTATTACACTCGAGCTATAAATAAACCCGAGAGTGTAATGACCAATGTACACGAATTTCATACGACGTTTTTCAACAAATTTGCAAGGAAAAAAGCAAGAATCTTAAATTTACGTACTTACATACTTATTATATTTTAAATTTCGCTGGTTGAAACTATTTACACATTATCGTTGACATTTAAAAGAATCATACGTCAATATGAGATATTTGTAAATATGAAATATGTCAAATCAAATCAAACTGTTGCGCGTGCAAGAGCGATGAGGCTAAGGCTAGTTGGCGAGACCGTAATAATAGAATAAACTGATAAATTATATCAATTTAATACAAACAAAATGTTATTTTGTTCAGAAAATTTCATAATTTATTGAAATTTAATAATTAATAAAATAACCTGTGACGTTTCGCGCCTAAATAACCTAAAAACTATTTGCTAACGTTTAAAAGAACCTGTTATGAAAAGTCACTAGTGCGATTATATAATGTAAAAAACACGTTTAAGACTCGTATAACGTTAGAATTGTCTGTCAGTTACTATTAATAATTATATCAAATAGATAAAAATTCATATACTTACCTTATACGCGCAAAGATGCATACATATGTATGTAAATATTGCGTGTTCAGTGTACTTACATATTCTGAAGGCATGTACAATTTAAATCACAAGTCGTAGAAAAATCTACAAAATATTTTTTCCATTTATGAAATAAACAAGGCAAGTATCTTATCATATCAGTCTGAACCCATTTTGAGTCACTTAAATAAGCATGAATAAAACACCAAGTGAACTGTTGCTAACTAAATTAAGAAACGTTTTTGAAATGTGGCGGCGGGATTTATTCCAAAATATTAGATTCCGTGTTAATAGGGGTCTGAGCTAGATCCAAAATGTACGTGTTTGTCATAATGATTACAGTAAAGCTTTCGGAATACAAGTGGCTGAGGACATAACTAGGTATAATGAAATAGAGACCGTACCTCAATCTGCTTAAAATTCTAGGCGTTCTCAATAGACTGAAAATAGTCTAGGTAGCTATTCTGATAGAATAGCTTCTTATACGGTGTGTTCCACCTCAAATTGGTTTTACGATTTGAACTTATTTGCGGGAACCAAGACTGAAGGTTTTGTAAAATTTATTATATATACATATACCTATACTATTATAAAGTCGTAAAAAGGAAATGTCTGTAAATTGAAGATATAGAAAAAAACGTCGGGCTGGGCTACGGAGGAGGTCATAAATATTTTTTTTGGAATTATTTGTATGTTTGTATGTATCGTTGTGGCTTCTTCACGCCAAATCGGCTAAATAGATTTCAGCTTTTTTGGTATAATGGGTACTTTCACAGATGGTTATGGGATACTTGCAGGCACCTTCTAGTTCTATATATATGTGAACTAGCTAATCCCGCAGCTTCGCTTGTATAGTATTGGTTTATCCTTCAGCAAACATGATATTCTTATCAGTTTCCATCTCTGCGCAGAATATCACGTCGGTCCTTCGGGAAAGAAGGTCAAACCAATAAACCAACGAACACACTTTCGTCTTTTTAGGGTTCCGTACGAAAAAGGTAAAAAGGAACTGACACATAGAGCAAGTTTGTAAAAGCCAAACGGTAATTTTTCTTTATGTGATTTTATCTTTTTAAAGCCCGTTGAAGTTGTGAACATATTGGGTAATTTTATCATTCTTGGCATTTAATTTTTTTTTATTCCATTTAAAGACTAACGATAGTAAATGTTACCATAATGAATTGGCCTATCTATCAGCTTAGCACACAAAAAAAATCAAGCATCTGCCGCAATAATTCACGTCACCATAAATAAAAATCTCATCGTACTCGGCGATAGGTGAAAATTTTAAAAAAAAAGTCATAACTCCGAAAATACGAAAAATCGCGGAACATACATGGGGGTGATTTAGATAGCCCTCTAGGTCCTCTACCTCCCTGCTTCAGTATATCACTACTTCTTGGGACACCCTGTATAACGATTGCATAAAATACTAATTCGCAATTCGGAATTTTCGATAGAGGCCCGCGGGGCTTCTATTTCCAGGGTATTTTCTTCCGTGCGGACGAAGTTACTATTCGTTACACAGGAAAATTGACATGTTAAATGAAATGTGGTACATGAATAAATAAGGATTCACGAAATGTATATTCAAATATATTTTATTTGAGTAGTTAAGACTACTCAAATGAGCTGAGCAAATGTTTTTTTAATGAAATCAGGATTTCTAGTTTAGTTTAAAAGCGTTTACGATAATCCTTTTACTTTAAACTAGCAATTCTTGTATACATATAAGTATACTACAAGAAAAAACTAAAAACCCTCTTTTTTGCTTTAGTGTAGTCAGGTAAAACATATTCTATAGAATCTGTGGTTTCTTTTTTTCTCAATAAATAAAAAATCCCGTATTAAGTATCTGTGAATTATACCTACGAGAAAATAAATGATATCGATTTGTTTTTTTGCATCAGCAGCTTACACTCGAGACTCAGATGGTTTATTCGAACCGAAAATGTATTAATAAATTATTGAACTTGGGGACAAGCTTCTCTATAAGGTGCCAAATATGCTATATTGTGAAAGTACATCTGTGGCATGCGGTGGCACTTGACGGAAAGATCAAATTAGCTTCTCTTTATGAACTGTCAATACGCTCAGAGAGTATGAAGTTTGAAAGGAAATTTGTTCTTACCGTCCCAATGTTATATAGTCAAGTCAAGTCTTTGTAATCTTCTTTTTTTAACCGACTTCAAAAAAGGAAGGGGTTATCAATTCGGTTGTATTTTTTTTTTATGTTTGTTACCTCAGAACTCCGTCATTTACACGACGATTTGGAAAATTATTTTTTTGTTCTTGAGTAGGTATATTCAAATTGGTCCCATAAAATTTTGGTGAAGATCTGATGCCGGGATCGATGAGGAATCGAAGGCATTCCTTGAATATTATGAGAACATCTATGGCGATTTCGGTATTTATTACAACAGTTTAAGCATTTACATTTGAAAATCACCATTTGGTGAAGAGAAACCGATGATGAAGACACAAGCCATCAGTTACCACAGAGGGCTCTACCAGTGTTATTTAATTCGCGGATTGCAAGTCGATTTAGAAAATTATTTTTTTGGCTAAAAGTAGGAATCTCCAAGTTGATTCCATCAAATTTTGGTGAAGATCTGATGATGAAATCGATGAGGAATCGAAGGAATTCCTCGAATATTATGAGCAAATCTATGGCGATTTCGGTATTTACTACAGTAGTTTAAGCATTTACATTTGAAAATCACCATTTGGTGAAGAGAACCCGATGATGAAGATACAAGCCATCAGTTACCACAGAGGGCGCTACCAGTGTTATTTAATTCGCGGATGGCAAGTCGATTTAGAAAATTATTTTTTCGGCTAAGAGTAGGAATCTCCAAGTTGATCCCATAAAATTTTGGTGAAGATCTGATGATGAGATCGATGAGGATCGAAGGAATTTTAAAATATTATGGGGACATCTATGGAAATTTTTGTGTTTATCAAAGTAAAACAAGCATTTACACTGGAAAATCATCATTTGGTGAAGAAAAACTGATGATGAAGACACAAGCCACCAGTCACTAATTAGGGCTCAACTAATGTTATTTAATTCACTAATCGCAATATAATTATTTATCATATTTTGCTTAGAGGCAGAAATTGGTTAAGATCAGGGTAGCAAAGTGGAGAACCAGAGAACTCCTCAACGGTTAACGGCCCTGATTCTGAAATAGCAACGTTCAGCTTTTTAAAGGTCGTGAGCAATTGACATTAGAAAGCAATATGGCTGTAAGTGCCGTATAAAAGTCGTAGAGGTCATAAAAGTCGTGTATTATGTATGGCTTCGATCGACAGAAGGCAGATTTCGTAGTCTTGTTATTTCCCTTAACGATCTCTCATCATGTAGTCGATTAATAATTTGTTGGCGTCCAAATCTAACAACACTATGCGTTCCAAAGTTTTGACACGGCTTAGTGCAACATATATTTGCCCTTTAGCGAAATTCTTTTTATCAGGGTCTATCACAGCTTTCTCGAGGGTGGCACCTTGTAGCTTATGAACAGTAACAGCCCAACTTAATATTAAAGGTAACATACGAGGCTCCACATCTCCGTATCACCTTGTCACTTGAAACGTTAGTACATGATGGAGGTATGGGTATGCAACCGTCACTATCTTTTAACCTAAGACCAACAGTTTCATCGTCAAATTTTTACGTACGTGTTTTTACGTACACAGCTTCCGGGAGCTCCCCGTCTTCCAGCTGATCTCGTCTTAGGGCCGGCCATTTTTTTTATATGCCCATAGCTCCATTCACTAGGTCCATCAAAGACGGAAATATTCCGTCGCAACATCACTCGAGATTCTAATTTGAGTTGCGAGATAATTCTTTAAATATTATGGGTCAGTTGAGACTGTCGTATTCTTTTTAACCAGCAAGCTACTGGACTTAACCATTTTGACCTAGCCAATTCTTATAATTTAGATTTTATTTACAATAGTCTTATCTACAATTGGTCTTATTTATTTACAATAGGGCCTCCTCAATCTTCCCATTTTGAGCTCTAAAAATACTTTACATCACTAAAATCCATCACTAAGAAGCAAAAAAAATAATTTTAAATAAAAAGAGAACCGACTTCAAAATAAACTAAAAAGCCAAAGATGATCTTTTATGTACAGTACGGATCACATGTGAATCACCTTTTGAAGACAGTGCCAAACCTGAAGTAAAGTCCTTTATCCAACAAAAATACGAATTACTATAACTAAATTTAGGTAATAACTAAAGGCTCGCCGCCGCGGTTCTTGCGTGTCATTTGTGTTAATAGTAATAAATTAATGGTTTGGCACCGAATTCAAAAGGTAATTCAAATGTGATCCATACTGTACATAAAAGATCATTTTTGGCTTTTTAGTTTATTTTGAAGTCGGTTCTTTTTTTATTTTATTTATTTTTTTCTTCAGTGTAGTCGAGTTAAAAGTATCCTATAACCATCTGTCCATCATCCTGCTTAGCTACCCGTGTACCAAAAGTAGATGAAATTTGCTTAGCCGTTTTGGCGTGATGAAACCACAACGTCACATAATAATCCAAAAAAATAATACTATAGATGTTTTCTGCGTATTTTCAAAAATATTATGTAAATGTAAGCTTGCTATTTTTAGGGTTCCTTACCCAAAGGGTAAAACAGGACCCTATTACTAAGACTCCGCTGTCCGTCTGTCTGTCAGTCTGTCACCAGGCTGTATTCCATGAACCGTGATAGCTAGACAGTTGACATTTTTGACTGACCGATGATGTATTTCTGTTGCCGCTGTAACAACAAATACTAAAAATAATTTTATGTCTGTCTGTCTATGTCAGTAACCAATATAAAATGATCGAACACCGCGTTAATTTTGCTTAGGAGTAGGGCTCTGCTGACACTGGATTTTCATAGATGCGGCCGTTTGTAGCGTATATTTTGTACGGAAGCCTCGGTGCGTGGGTTCGACTTGCTCTTGGCCAGCTTTTTTAAAAGTTATTATGACTGATTACGTCGGTACACACATACCATTTGGCAAATACCGTTAACGTTAAAAGGGCGTGGTAAAATTGGGCCTTAGTGTAGAGTGCCTCCCTCGTATTGGTAACTCATTGGTGACGTGAGTTCCCGCAATACCAGACCCGCATAAAGCACTATAATTGGGATGTTGACTGTACTTAAATAAAAATAAAAATTTGCTGCGAAATGACAGTTCCTATGATAGAAATCCTAAATAAAAAAAATAAGTTCGATACCTTGCGTGTAGCTTCTTTATGAGCCTTTAAAGTTGGGTGGGAAAGTTTTAAAGTATGAAAATTTTTATGACTAAGTAATAATAAATAGTAATGAATAACCCATGAAATTTATCATAACTTTGGTTATGATACTGTTTTGATAAACGCATTTTTAAACATAACAAAGTTCTTAATTTCCCCATTCAAGCTTACAACGTGTGACGGCACACGTTCCTAGGTTTTAGGAGCGTTTTTTGGGAAAGTCCAAAATGTGATTATTTTGGACTTTCCACAATTATTTTCTAAAAAAACGACCGAATTAAAAGTCTAGTCACTAGGTCAAATAGGGTATCATATTTAAGGGCTTGTTTTGTACATTTTAGAAAAATTGCTTGAATTTCGTTTTATTTAGGAAATTGTGGAATAAATACCATCCCCCCCTTTATCTCCAAAGTTTACAAAGCAAAAAATCCGGAACTTTTTGGAATTATGTAATTTAATATTAATATTACACGAAAATTATAACAAAACATCTGTTAGTCTTATTTTTTTTTTAATCACCAAAAATCATTTTTGAATAACCTGGTTTGGTTAAGTTTGCCCCTCATTTGTATGTGACGCCATAGATACCAGAGGCAAACTTAACTCAAGCGGCAAGTTAGTCGGAATAAGTGAAAGTTTGTACGGAAGCCTCGGCGCGCGAGCAAGACTCAGAGACCGGCTTACGGACATACCACAGAAAAAAAGTCAGTAAAAACAAAAAAAAGATAAAAGAAGAATTTGACACCCAAGAGAAAATTGACCATAATATTTTTATTTGCTTCAATTTTATGAAAAAGAGTAAATTACTCTTTTTCATAAAATAACATTTGCGTGTAGCCTTATGGCTCGATGAATTTTGATACGTCTGAAGCCCTCTAAGTTCTTGTAAATTTATTATCTGATTGTAAGACCGTGTTCGCAAGATCAATATAAAAGTTTAATATGTTGGTTTGCTGTAAGGGCGTACCCTTAACAATGTCTGGAATGTTGACTTCTGCCAACATTCAATGACCCTTTAGGTTACCAAACCACCGCAAATTCATGCACCTATCTTTTTTCAAAGATGATGTGAAAAATTATCTAACATTGTGAAAAAAAAATCAAAATTAGAAAGTTGTAAAAATTCAATGTCTGTTCATTGAAGATATTTTCAAAAAAATAAGTGACACGGACTATTTGAAGGTCACTGATTCGTATTTTTTTTATATTTTGCAAGTTTGTCTGTATGTGTCGTTCTGGCTTCATCACGTTAATACGGCTAAACGGATTTCAACCAAGTATACTTGGTACACGGTAGCTAGGCATTGACAGATGGTTTTAATGATCTGATTAGGTTTTTCTGGGTTTTCCCTAATCCTTGCAACAAATGTTGGATCATATTGTATCTCTCCCAGCAAACACTTCTTTAATGTACTGTACCAGACAATTCGAAAGTGCTTGTACCTAGGCCTACTTAAATAAAGCATTATTTGATTGATTGGTTACAGGATACTTTTTACGCGACTAGGTACACTAAAGAAAAAAAGGAGGTTGTGGTTTTTCTCTTCCACTGACGAAGTTGCTGGTACCTTCTAGTTCAATTATATAAATAGAATAGAAAATATTTTGTATTGCGCCAAACTACGGCCCGCGGGCCAAGTCCGGCCCGCGAGTCCTTCTAATATGCGGCCCGCGGAAAGAAAGCTGAAGAGCCCGCGGTCCGGCCCGCGATGATACCGCCTCACTGGGATTTAAGAGTTCGAAATAAAACAACTATTACCCCATCTATTACCCCATGAACAGCCTTGAAACCAAAGTCTTGGCCTGCATGAATTTATATTAAATGCAGTGTGGCCCTTGAGTCAAAAAGTTTGGAGACCCCTGTACTAGCTAATGCTTCTTATTCTAACCAAGCTTCAGATGAGTTCCTAAATCTATCTGAGATATCAGTAAGAAGAGTAAGTATCATTGCACAAAATGAAAAGTACTACGAACGTGCAGTTTTACATGATTTTAGCATAGTATTAGAATATGACCCGGACTGACATAGTCCATTATCTTAGGAAAGCACACCGTTGCCCAACGATAAGCAACATATTTTTGTTATGCGAGTGAAACCGAAATAAAAACCTCGTGGCTAATTAAAAAGTAAAAAAAAAACATCATGGTGTCGATGTCAGCGCCAGTAGGTAGTATCCTACTGTGAATTAAATCTATTATCAGGGGTACAAGTTTGTGACCGAAGTTTTTCTCTTAAGCTGCATTCCGGGATATTTTCATTAAGGCCAATTAATTGAAACTGACCCGTCTGGCAGAACATTAATCAAAGTAAGAAAGCATTTAAAAACTTCGCAGCTATGGTATGGTTTATGGTCGGCGGGTAAATTTGGTCAGAAATTTAAGGAAAACTTGGTCGTGGATTAGTGAGGAACTTCGAGCAGGCTTTTGTCTACTCAAGAGTGCTTGGATACCTGCGCGCCTATAGTTCAAAAGTGCCTATGGATTTTTAATTACCCAGCTGAAGTAAACTTACGGCTACAGGAGCGCATCTGTGTCTCGAGTGTAAGTAGTCAACGTGACGAAACGTGATCGCATTTACGTTTGTAAAGAGGTAACAAAACTGGGGCTCCGAGTTTTGCTCGGCGGTTGCACATTTTTTGTTTTTCAAGGATATATAGACATACTTGAAAAGCAAATCTGAGCCCACGTACCTTCATTCACATCGTTAAAGCCGTTCAGGAGACAACAATTACTTCCATAGATATTATATACATCATGTATATTACAAAATTTCTTTTTTAAAGTATCAGGATTAACAAGAATCCGTTAGAGTAATCATTTGCGTTATACGCAAACGTATTTACCCAGTCTAGAAACACTGATGTACGCTGTGTTGTCGATTATGTATAACACTTTTAATCGACTTAAAAATTGGTAGCTAACTTAACTCCTATCATTTATAAGGGGTATCAACGAGCTACTATTATTAAACCTCCGCTGCTTCTCCGTCTGTCTATCACAGGGCTGTGTCTTTTGAACTGTAATAGGTAGAAACCCGTTTTTTTTACAGAATTTGTATCGGTAAATCCAGTTTCTTCTTTGTTTCACCGTAATATTTTCATAGTTTCTTCTTTGTTTCACCGTAATATTTTCATAGAATTTTCTCCGTTTTCCGAACATATCAATTTCTCTCAGTATCGCCCTTTTTTTCCTTATTCTAAGCGTCGCTGTACAATCTCCGGACGCACGTCCAGCCTTTGATATTTATGTAAATTGTACTAATCCCGGTCTCCTAGCCCGTGGACTTATAGGTACCTTCTTTACTATTTTTTGCCCGCGACTCATCCGCTTACAATTCGTGTTAAAAAATCCTTAGTGAAACTCTACCTCTTTAAAGGAATATGTATTTCAAATGCCATTTTCTATGGTTGTGTGTCGTCTGTTAATAATTAAGTCACGTTACTCCTTTATGCTAGCCTTAGGTATAGACGTGATAGGGATACGAGTCCAGCAACCCATTTTCACACCGAGGTATATATAGTGCTTTTCTCAAACATGAAGTGAAATAAAAAATAATAAAACCAACAACGTATAGGGAAATCGAAGTCGTAATGAAAACGTTTGTTTTAATATACATAGTTTTTTTTTTTTATGAAAGGCAACTGTAGGTATAGATACCAGTGTTGAGGTCACGCGCGCACACAACTTTGACCCTGCCGCGCGCACACTTCTTACTCGGCCTCGCTGTCTTTCCCCCCGTCGCCCGCAGACCGTGGAAGTGTCACGAAAGAACTTGTCATTCTTGTTTGGAATAGTTATAAGCATGGTTAGCTTAAGTTGAGCCCATTACGAGGGACGAGAGGCGGGGGTGAGGAGGGGGGGGGGGGGGATGCCCCCATGAAAAAGTGTAGCTACGAGGTCACGTATAGTTTAAATAATTTCTCTCAATAATATATTTTTGTGACAAGCTTATATTGGTAATGTACTTTTCTTTGGACACCCATTAAGGGGCTTACAGCTCTGAATGACCTTCGATCTGCAATCTGCAGCTCTTCGCTTTTCCGTGTTGTTTATGTCTCATCATGTTGACAGCGACCGTCAGTAGGTACCAAAGTACTGTTTCAGTTTATCTTCAAGAATCACCGAAACCAAGATAAATGCCATCAAACTTTGTAATTTTTACGACGAAAAACCAGTTTTGGTCACTTACTAAGTTTATACACGTTTTTTAAAGAAAATGCTTGCGTAGCAAGTTAGGTCTTTTGATAATGAATAATTAGGCATAAGTTTTGAGTCTATCAAAGGTTTATTGAGAGACTTGATACGCAATCTTTATTTTTATGGACCTCTCTGTAAAAATCCATTATTAATGACATAGAAATATATTCAAATTTTCGAATGCAAGAAAGTGTTAAATGGAAACTGAACTATCAAAAAATCATATTTCGAAAGTTATTTTGGCCCTTCCAGGGACTAGATACAAAACAAAAACTCGTACATTTACGCTTGGAGCCCCTTAACTACTCACCGAGATGATTCTACTTGTAAAGAGCTCAAACACGTAGGATTGCATTATCCTATTACAGAGTTCCTATGAACCCTCCTGCTCCATCATCAGATCAGCTCGATATGGTATCATACTATTGCATTGTCACCAAACTTACCATACGTATGCCAAGTGTTAGTTCAATCGGAAACCGGGAAGTAGGTCAAATTTAACTTGCAAGATTCCGATGAACAAACATATATACATTGCAAGTTAAATAAAAGCTTGTAAAAATTATGATCAATGTTACCCTATGCCAAATTAACCGCTGTATTTGGTATTAAGTGTTTTCAAAACAAAAATAAGTATATTTTGCATAGGTATACTAATTGGCTATTTTCAATATAATTTCACTTGTGGAGTTTGTTTTTCACACTGTGTATGCGCTGAAATGCTTTTGCAAACAGTAGGTATTCATCACATCAAACATAACACACAGCAGCAACCTAATGATGGTTCTAATACGACAATAACACCATGTATGCTAGCGATTAATTATTGCAGCAAGGAGGCTCATTAGAGGTATCGTGCAATTAAGTGGTAATTAGACGTATAATGAGACTTACTTACAGGAATTCAGAGTAATCTATATGTGTGTACTATTTCAGGATGGGTAATGTTAAGGAATCGTTTAATGATCGGAAATAGCTTGCCTATACTTAAAATGTTTTAGCAATAGCTTGGATAGCTAAATGGTGGGCACGTATTTGAATATCGAAAGTTAATATATCTAAAGTTAAAAACTCGACGGTCAAAATATCGAAAATTTTAATATCGAACGATCATAAGGTCGAAATTCAAAATATCGAAAGTATGCATTATCGAATGGTACAATTATCGAACGCTTAAATTTCGAAAATCGGAATAACGACGGATAAAATATTGAAATGGGAATCTCGAACCATTCTAAGGTCGAAATTCTAAATATCGATAGTCTATATTACTGAATGGTGCAATAGTCGAATACTAAAATGTCGAAAATGTCAATATCTACAAGTGAAATATCGTAATATTATTTCGTTAGCTATTATAAAATGTCGAAGGTATTTCGTATGGTTTTAGATTAAGACTGCCAAACGTTTGATTTTGTAACCGTAATTTGGTGCAACGGCGCTACGGCGAAACGAAGCTCATGCACCCACGCGGCATTCCAGCGGGCGAAGGCTGCCGTCCCTCCGCGCGTCCGGGGTTGCAAGAACACTCTAGGGGTAGGGCAGACGTTGGCATAAAATTGTCAGTCCTAATGTAAAAAAAGTAAAATATTGTATAAGCATTATGACGCTCCGCTCGCTTCGCTCGCTCCGCTATACAAGGTCATAATACAAACCTACAGTTTTCGGTGTTTGACCCAAGTTTCATATAGCAAGGATTTTGACGCTTCGCTATACATGGTCACAATACAAACCTAATTTAACCTACTTTATTTTAAAACTGTGACATAATGGAATATGGGTCAAAAACCCTAAACTATAGGTTAGGTTAGGTTTGTATTGTGACCATGTATAGTGGAGCGAGCGAAGCGAGCGGAGCGTCAAAATGCTTGCAATATTTTATTTTCTTACATTAAGATTTAGAACCCAGCCGTCGATATAACGGGTGTAGATATTAAGAAAGTGCGCAATTTCAATTTTCGATATTATAAACGTTGGTTTTATGATGGTTGATATTTTATGTTTCGACATTAACATATATCGATAATTCGACAGTCGATATTTTGAATTTTCGATATTTTAGCCGTTCGGTATTTCAGTTTTAGGAATTCCAGTCATCGATATAATGATAATAAGAGATTTAGATCGTTTGATATTTAAATTTTCGATATTTTGACCGTCGACTTTCAAACTTTAGATATATTCATTTTCGATATTCAAATACGTGCCCCTAAATGGTTTTCATTAGAAACATTTTTTACAAAAAGCTACCAGTATACCTATTGACTAAACATATCTTTAACCTTAATGTGTTATGAGAAAACTAATTTACATTTAAATAACACACTTAGTACCTACTGTTTATTTAGTCGAATTGAGCAGTAGTGAAATAATTTCTTTAATGAAATCCAGACATGGAATGCAGGAGAAAATCTTCGTAAACATTTCATGCGACAACGAAGCACCAATTAAGGTTTATATCTGTGCTTGACATCTCAAGTGAAAATAAACAACACTGTTGAGTTTACAGCCGCAAAATAATGTCACTATTGAACAAAATAAACTCCGCAAATGCTTGCGTGTTTTTGAATTACGGTTTCTGCAACGATTTATTGTTCCAATGTTGATATTGCATCGGTTAAAGTGCAGAACAAAATGGCCGTCGCGCAATAGCTCCCCCGACGAAAACAGCCCTGAAAAAACTAGTGAAGTTGATTAAATAATACAACACTGCCTCTCTATTGCTTCGTCAGGTTATGTATAAGCGTAATGTAGGTAACAGATGTTGAACATTATAAAGGTCGACGAGTATCATCTCGCAACAAAATTATAGGTCATTGCTATTTGCATTTATTAGCTCAAAATGAGTTTCAATTTGTATTAAATTTACAGAAAATTTGGAAATAACGGTTATCAAATTTTGATTAATAATTTTGTACGCGTAAAGAAATGATTCATGTTATTTTAATAACTTTGTTTTGAGTATATTTATATATCGGATATCCGTGATCGGAACGTCTTCCTAAGATTCCTACCGGCTCTGATTAACGTGTCAAAAAGTTTTCCGATGTCACCAGGATAAGAATTCAAATTATCTTTGATTGAAAATTGAGATGAAAACACGAAGACGGCGAAATATAAAGGGAGCTTAGAACAGCTCGCTTGTGGAAAATAGAACATCCAACCAAGCCTTATTTTTCACAATTATGTTTTTTGATTAGGTGGATATTTTGGAGATCAAAAATTTATTAAATTTACCTGAAACTATATTATTACTTACTTTCGGTTCGCTGTCTTTTGTAGGTTTTCAAAATTAGGTTTTTTTCTTCTTCTCCATCATAAATACTGATTAACTTACGCAAAAGACCATACAAATTACATACTATTAGATTCGACTCGGGTAGAATAAAAGTTTTTTAAACATAAAAATCGAGAAGAAAATCATACTTACAGTTTTAGGGTTCAGTAGCCAAAATGGCAACAACGGAACCCTTATAGTTTCGTCATGTCGGTCTGTCCGTCCGTCCACCCGTATGTCACAGTCATTTTACTCTAAAAATACAACATGTACATGAAATTTGGAGTATAGGTGTCTTGTGTAAGCCGCTATACACGTAATGTAACCGAAACTGGTTTTTTTTTAGCAAATATCAACGCGTGGCACATATTTCGACAGATCTTTTAAAATCATTTTGAGGTTCATAAAAAAAGAAATATTTAGGGGATATTTTCGGAAATAATATTGCTCCGAAAGTAGCATAAATTGTCCCCCCCCATCCTTCTATTTTCTAAACGGTGTGTCTAAAAAATATGAAAATAATTACAAAGATAAGGCATAATAAATACGTTCAACGAAAATTGTTTTGAATATGATCGAATAAACCGTTTTGGATTGATTGCCGAAAAACGTTGTAAGTAGTACCATTAGAGATACGCTTTTTTGCTAGTGCACTTTTTCATATCAGCATGTTTTTTTATCCGTAGTGTGTATTTTTTGGTATGAATGGCTGCGGAACGCTACACATAGTCCGACCTGCCTTTGGCCGGTTTTTTTTTCACACATCAGCTTACCACATGATATGACAAAACATCTGTCTTGCCAGTGATGCGAAATAAACTACTATGGCTTTTTTAAACTCTTTAAAACACGCACGGAACGGAAGTAATTATCAAAGTTGACCCGCAAATCAAAGTGTCCCCGGTTTACGGTACAAACAGCCACACGCTCAAGTGGCTTTTATGTCAATGTCAATAAGTATTATGTTATGGTATGTTTTCTCGCATTTACTCAAATAGGGCAACAATATTACTGGCAAATCAATGAATTTATTGAATCCAATATGTGCGGATGTAATCCTATGTAAATACAAGCTATCGAGATACATTTTAAAATGTACTACGACGAGTACCTAATGAAAAAGTTTATATCTAAATTCGTAGAATTTCAATATGTGTCCATTTTCATTGATTGCGGATGATGTGTTCGAAATTCAAATTAGTATCAATTAATCGCACATTTCAAAGTATCGGTTAACTTATTTTCAACCTAAATTATATGTGCGTGGGTCGAGTCGCGGAGTATCCCTACTTATTATGAACTGAAGCGAACCATTCAGTCGTATTAGCATTGGCGTAGGCTGCGTAGAACGGACCACGGAAAACGTAGCTATTTCAGTTCAGTTCAAATATATTTATTTCTCTAAGATTACAAATCACTTAAGCGAGAAACAAACAATATTTTAGTAAGTATAGAAACATTAGTTATAAGTACATAGTTCATTTATATGAGTATAACTTTTTGCATAACAAAAAGGATTATACGAGTATAGAATTCAATTTGTATGGCTCGGTACACTCGCGAGGGCGCGTGATTTAGTTCTTATTTTCATACTGTTAAAGTTTACGCTTGGCAAATCTAATCAGTGAGATTTCGCGAGTGGATCGATCCATATCAATTACTTAGGTTAGAAACCTATTAGTGTGCAGCATAGCCGATGACGCACTGCAACATGCATTGAACCAGTGCTCGCTGCTGATATAAGGCGGCATGCATACTGGATAACATGTATTTACAAAGTAATTGTGTGTTTAGTTTTCTTTCAATTTCTATTACCATTATATTATTATTTTAGACTGATTCGATTTCTGTGATATGTAATGTTACAAATAATATATATTAGCAGTAAATTTTACAATTATATTAATTTTAATATAGATAATAGAAATATAATTTTTATTAAAATTACTATTTTATGGTTAATTTAAGATGCTATATATAGCTACCCAAAATGCATGTTATTTATTTATATTTGATTTTAAGCTTTTTAGAAACGATTATAAAATGTATACATTTGCACAATTATAGTTTTAATTTTATTTTATTATTATTTTGTTATTTATTATATAACGCTTTTGAGATCTTATGCTAAATGGGGCCGTTTAGGATGTGGCACTTAAGTTTCTTTTTGAAAATAGACAATGACTTGGTATTCACTACATCCCTTGGCAAAGTATTATAAAATTTAGCACCTTCATAAACAATACTTTTCTTACCATAGTTTGATGTTCTTGGCATTCTTAGACAAATATGGTGGGCTCGTCTCAGCAGTAGTTTAGATATGTTTTTATTGTTGGCTTTAACTTTAAAATTAATTTGTGTGTGGATGCTTTTGTTAAGTATTTTTCGTACAAGGACACATGTGTTATATTGGTAACTTTGTTTGATACTCATAATTTTTGTTTCCTTATATATTTTATCTGTAGATGTTAAGAAGTTGTAGTTAAACAGTAGTTTTATAAGCTTGTTTTGTGCTATTTGTACTGTTTTAAGGTTTGTTTTTGCAGCTGTTCCCCAGAGTTCAACTAGGTAGTCAATGTGAGGTTTTACTAAGCAGTTATATATTGTGTAGCGCACTTTTAAAGGGAAACACCTGACTATAGATCTTAAGGACCCCCTGAGGCTTGATATTTTTGAGACAATTTTCTCTAGGTGCGGTTTCCATGACAGCCGCTTGTCAAGTATAAGGCCAAGATACTTAATCTCGTCCACTTCGTTTAGTGTTTCACCATTTAAAACTAGGGGGGTGTGTTCCAATATTTTCTTATTTTTGGGAGCAAATATTATATAATCTGTCTTT
Organism: Hedya salicella; assembly: GCA_905404275.2. NCBI lineage: Eukaryota > Metazoa > Arthropoda > Insecta > Lepidoptera > Tortricidae > Hedya > Hedya salicella. Next base: position 21,426,132 of record FR990099.1, on the reverse strand, counting down.
GTCGCATTTATAGTTAGCAGATTACATTGGAACCACTTCTCCAATAAGACTAAGTCCTCCTGTGCTTGCTTGACTACCATATCAATCGAGCTACCAAAGTAAAATAGGCAAGTGTCGTCAGCATATAAGGTGATGTGCCCTTGTAGGCGTATTTCATGGATGTTGTTAATGTAAATTAGGAAGAGCAGGGGTCCTAATATCGACCCCTGTGGCACGCCGCAACTAATGGTTTCTGGTTTACTGACATTGTGTTCTAGTTTGACAACCTGGCTACGATTAGATAGGTAAGATTTTAGCATTTGCAAAGCTATATCGGTTACCCCAATAGCAGCCAGCTTAGCAATTAGTAACGGGTGACTAACCGTATCGAACGCTTTTTTAAGGTCGATGAAAACGCCCAAGGCTATTTGTTTTTGATCTAATTTATTTTTAATTTCGGTAACAAGATCAATTGTTGCGGACAAAGTATTAGATTTTGGTCTGAAACAATACTGTCTTTCAAAGAGAAAGTGTATATCGTTTAAATATTGTGTTAGGCGGGAATGTAAGATTTTTTCAAGTATTTTGGACAGCGTTGGGAGTACAGATATTGGCCTGTAATTGCTAGTGTCATGTTTATTGCCTGTTTTGTAAACCGGAGTCACTTTCGCAACTTTAAGTGTTTCTGGAAAGCATCCTTCCCTTAGGCATCGATTGATACATTTTGTCAGTGGCTCAGCTATCACATTTTTAATAGATTTAATTATCTTTGCGCTTATACCATCTATTCCTGCACTTGAATTTAATTTAAGGTTATTCATTATTTTTATGACTTCATTAGTACTAGTAGGCTTAAATTCGAGCAAACCAATATTATTTTTAGTTTGATTATCATTTATATTAATAGTACAATACTTTTGTGGAATTTGGTTTGCCAAGTATACTCCTATGTTGGAAAAATATTGATTAAAGGCCTCACAGATTTCTTGTCCGTCAGTGATATATTCTGTACCTATAAGTAGCCTTGAAGGGATCATACTGTCGTTTCGTCTATTATTATTTAAGTTGTTTATTAATTGCCACATTTTTTTTGGCTTGCCCTTGCACCCCTGAAATTCCTTGTGGTAGTAGTTGCTTTTCGTATTTTGGATTTCTTCAAACACTTTGTTCCTTTCCCTCTTCAATGATTCTCTTAGCTCCTCGTTGTTTGGTTGAAGTTTGTGCTGCGTCCATAGTTCGTTTTTTTTGTTTATTTTAGCTATTATCGTTTTGTTGATCCAGTCCTTCCTGGGGGGGTTTAATATTTTGGTTTTAGTCCTTCTACTTTGTTTTAAAGCCAAGTTAATACTGCCTTCTAATTTTTCATAGTGATCTCCAATGCAATCAAAATCTATATTTTTTATCTTATCGTAGAACTGGTCATATTCTATTGCTTCATATTTAATTTTCTCGGGAGGTTGTGGTTGGTATTGTTTAGCTTCTAGATATATTTGCTTGTGATCTGATAAGGCCGATTCTATGATGGCTAAATGGAAATTACGTTCTTTCAGGTTAGTAATGACGTGGTCTAATAGTGTTCTTGTGGTAGATGTCTCTCGGGTGCAGTACTCTGCCTGTATTTTATTTAATAAACCATATCCATTTTCAAGAAGCGTGCGTCTGTAATCTTTTGTAGGTTTTTCTTTACTAAGTAAATCAAAATTAAAATCTCCAAAGATGATTGTGCGTTTTCTTTTTTTAATTGCTTCCGAGAATGATTCGAGGAAGTTCTCAGTATTAGTCCGCTCCGGTTTATAGATAGCACCAATGTCCACAGACTGCTTGATTAGGTGAACCCATAAAAAATGATTGTCGTTTTCACATTTTTCCTCAACATATCGATGTCTCACATTGTTGTGCACGTAAATGGATACTCCACCACCTCTGCTATTTTTCCTAAAGTTATAGTAGTGTGTGTAGTTCGCTATTTGCAGCATGCGCGCTTCTTCCTCGTTCTTAATCCAAGTCTCCGCTAATATAACGATGTGAACATCCGATATTGTGGTTAAGATGCATTTCAATTCATCCAGTTTCCCAGGTTTTACCAAGCTTCGTTTGAAGGGACTACATAAGTTCTGTACAACTAATGTTAATTCATGTGCAGTGTCATCAAGACAAATTGTTCCGACTAAACGTGACCTACACGCCTATACATTGGAAGAGGCAGATATTCCACAATCATAACAAAAAGATACATAACATCGCAACTCTTTCCCATAAGGGTAGTCAGATATACGTTCCAATGCTTTGACAGTTTAATTCTAATAATGAGTGATCGTTAATTTGGAAGAATTTTAGGTGCAGCGATCATGGTATTGTGCTATAGATGTGGAAAATACCAATTTAAACGATTAAACATAGTTAATGTTGTCGACTGTTACCCTAATCCTTAATTTCGGTTGAAATGTGCCACACCTATGGCGCTCTACTATGATTGCTGCACCTAAATTGCTACCAAATTTACGATCACTGCTAATAAATAATTGACTCCCTGTTACTGTTTTTAATGGGACTGTGTTGGGCAGTGGGACATATACCTTATTTCTTTCCATTTACCATGAGATTTGTATACTCTTTCGCTTCAACAACATTAAATTTATAATACGCGCTCGGTGGTTTAGGGTACTTTTGACCTGGTACTAGTTTAGCACGTCACCTTTAGGTATTTAAGAAAACATTAATCAAAACATGCAACTAGGTCATTCAGCCAATCAAAGTCATCGTTTGTATCTGTGTTACAATACTTCTGGTTATGCTGTCATGTAGTTTTTAGTTTACCTTTTGAGTACGTTTTTTAAGAATAATTAGACCTAAATATTTTATAGTAAAGTGTACTAACCGTTATACAAATCTCGACACAAAGCGTTGGGTAGACTTTCCATTGTTATTAACGGTAAGGAAACGCTATTATTAGAAAATAACTAAGTGTAACTTGAATTACTCACTTACTCACACGCTCATGATGGCGCCGCAGTTCTAGGGCTTACTTCATGGTGAGCGTTGTTAAAAACCTTTGCCATGCATTCAGGGAGCCTGCTGTCGACTCTCAAGACGATTACGATTATACAAAACAGATAATTATAGCGGAGCATATTTGGTGCCTTAAGAAATGAAACGAGCCGAGAAATTCACATATTCAAAGTTACTAAACATTCCTTTTTCAAGCTAGTAAATATATTTTTCATGCCAGCGTTCAATAGCCGCATTTCATTTAGGTTTGGGACTATTCGTGTTTCATCTGCCTTCACGTGGCTTTTTGAATATTTTTTATCAGAGGAAAAATAGCAAAATTATTTTCGTAGGGTTATTGTTTGGTGAATATTATGTTTTGAGTGTATGTAGGTACATTGAAAATGTTATTCTAAGTTCAATATTTCGACTAAACAGTGCGACGTGTATCCAAAATCATACGGATAATAAATAATTTGCAATTTTAGGCAAGAAAAACTGCGTTATTATTAACCATATAGTTATTTTTTGCTGATACAAGGATTCTAAAAAAAAACTTTGATTGCTTTTGGATGTACAAAACACAGTGAATGTGCGTAGCCTTAAAATCTCATATTTCTATTGTATTTGTGCCACCTCATTTTGAGTTTATTGTTATTTTCATTCAAGATATATTGCAAATTTTTAGATCACATGGTTATCAAAGGGTCGAATTTTTCAAGTGAGTCAACATCCCTGTTAGTAGGTATTTAATTTTTGTTTGTTATTGTAGGTACCTATTATGAAAATTTCGTTCACTACTACTGTTTATTCCTTTGCTAGATTTCCTGTAGCAAATATTAAACAATATAGTTTCGTCATGTCCGTTCGTATGTCAAAAACTACAAGATTGATTAAATTTAGAGTATAGATGTCTTGTGGAAGCCGCTACTTAGTTTAGTAGTTAAATAATAAATATAACATTTCTAGGGGTGGCACTCCATACATACAACCGAAGCTGATTTTTGTTTCAGCATGGATACCAAGAAGTTACACATATTTCGACAGTCCTTTTAAAAATACTTCAAGGTTTCTATATGTTTTTTTAATTTAGTGAATATTTTCGGAAATAAAAGCTCCAAAAGTAGCATAAATTGTGTCCTCTATTTTCATTTTTTTTAACATAAAAAAAAATACAAGTCTTAATAAATGCTTTCAACGAAAATTATTTTCATCGTGATTGGATATACAGTTGTTGAGTTATTGTCGAAAACCTGCGCTTCTCAGCATAAGGACTTAGTGCCACAAAGCTACGCGTTATATTATATCGTATTATTTTCATCTGCAGATTAGTGCATTTCTTTATAGTAACGGCTACGGAACTTTACACTGAGCATGGGCCGACATGCTCTTGGCCGGTTTTTGTTTATTTGGGATCCTCGAGGTAATTGTGAAGGTTATGTTTAAGTTTTTATTTTTATACGGAAGCGATACTGACTCGGTAAAAAGCGTTAGGCAGTTATTTTGAATTGATGCTGTCGAAATCTGAATCTATGAGTTTTTTGACCCGACCTGTGTGCCTACCGTGAGCTGAGTTTACGATCGGCGCTAGCGAGTATCTCGTATCGAGAGTCAGTGCACCTCTCTCGCACGCGCTAATAGTGCGAAAGAGATAGACCGTCATCGAGCGCTCGAAACTCTCTCGTGCCGAACTCATGGTAGGCGTAATGATGATAAATTTACATACTTGGTTTTATTTGCTTACTTGCTAAAGATTCAAGACATTGTTTTATTGTTTTCCGGCCCAGTAACTAACCAATAAATCATAATTCTGCTTGGTTTGACAATAACTTGAATCAACTTAATTTTATTCATATTTCAATTCGTCTGATTACACTTTCTGAGAGGACTCTCTTGATCTTTTAATATCTTTGTGATTCATCAAACAAAGACTTTTCAACTATAATAATTCAAAGAAACGAAAATACTTTCTTCAAATTTTCAATAGTTAAGGTTTAGAAAACGAATTATCTTATCTTAAGACGTATTTTTGTCTTTCACAAACGTACAAAATTAAAAAATAATAATTTCGTATCTTATAATATAACTAGAAGGTGCTCGCAACTTCGTCAGCGGGGGAGGAATACATTTTATTAAACCGTTCTGGCGTGGTGGACACATACAAAAATAAGTTTCTGTCAAAAAAATCATTTTTGTAACAAGCTTTTACCGCTGACTGTACTTTTCCTTGAACATCCATCAACTACTCACCGAGACAATTCTAAAGAGCCCAAACTCGGTAGGATTTAATTATTTTATTACAGAGTTCCTATGACCACCTCCTTGCTCCTTCATCATATCAGCTCGAATTCATACTGTTGCATTATCACCAAACTTACATAAGTATGCAAAATTTTAGCCCAATCTGAAACCGGGAAGTGTATCAAATTTAACTTGCAAGATTTGATTACAGACCGACAGCAAACGGGACAGGTGAAAGAAAATAAAATATTGTAAAAATATTCAGTGACCCTATCACTTATCAAATACTCCGTATCGCTTTTTTTCTGATTTCTCCAATGTACAGACATTTAATTTTTACAACTTTATTCTAGTACTAGCTGTTGCTCGCGACTTAATCCGGCTAGAGATGCAATTTATAGCCTGTGTAATCTGTGTCATCATTGATGTCTAAACAACATTACTGGAAAGTTTCGTTTAGATCCGTTCAGTAGTTTTTAAAATTAAGAGGAACATACATACATACATTGGCACAAATTTTCACGTTTATAATATTATTCCTAGGATAGATATGAAACCACTCTAATGTCAAACACCATTTGTATTTAGGGTTCCGTACTAAAAATGATAAAAAAGGCACCCTTATGGTGCGACTTTGTATGTCTGTCTAAACACTAATTGAATTCTAAATTTCAAGCTTCTATGTCTGCTAAAAGTGCCTTAGACTTTTTATGATCGGTCAGTCAGTGAGTGACAAAATTAAGAAACTTTGACTAATTATAATTCTTAAAGTACTGTTTCAAATTGTTTGAAAAATATACCAAGTTTTTACAATGCCTGCTTGGTTCCTGAAAATTCAGGCTTCTATAGTTTTATCCACAACGAAGTTATAGGGAAGAAAAGGATCGTACGGCCGTGCCGCTTTTTTTTGCTCAACTTGGCGGGGACACTGCCTTGCCTCCAGATTAAGGACTATTTTAATTAATATTTTCTTCTGTTTCCGCGATTATTACTCATTGAAATAAAACAATTTAACGGATTATATCCCGTGACCATGGAAAGCTGGAAAGCTTCCGAAACGTCGGGAACTAAAATGAGATAATATACGCGATATAATCCGTTAAATTGTTTTATTTCAATGAACTATTTTAATTGTAAAAGATTATATTACGTATATTGCCTCATTTTAGTTCCCGACGTTTCGATATGCTAACACAATCTGAACACAGCAACCGAAACATTACGAAAAAATATGTACGCATTACTATCCACTAACATTACATTATTTAAATGCGTGATAGTTACCGAAACAGAGAACATTGAAAACTATTTTATTTTAACTGATTTAAAATCAGTAAAAATTAAATAGTTTGATTTCGTCAGCGCTTAAAGTTACAGATCTTAATATTAGACCGTTTCCGCGACTATCACTAATTTAAATAATATAATTTAAACGGATTATATCACGTATATTTATTATCTCATTCGAGTTCCCACTGAAATGAACTCAAAGGAGATAGTCCATGTGATATAATTCGTTTAAATTGTTTTATTTAAATTACAATCTTACTAATCGGTTTTTTAAACGTATCATTAAAAACCATTATTTTTTGTCAGGTGTAGTAAGCTGCGATGAGGAGTATCGCCTGGTACGTCACCTGATGCAGAACTACGACGCTTCGGTACGGCCCGTGGAGAACTCATCTCATCCCCTCCTTGTGACCTTCGGAGTCTCCCTCCATCACATTATAGATGTAGTAAGTATCTTTTCCCTTAACACTTTCACGAACGAGATTTTCGTAGCGATACGTGCGTAGCCGATATAATGGAAAATAAATTTAAATATTGAAAATTTACCACGAGTAGAGCGCCCACCTAGCGGGTTCCCGGTCGTGATAGTGTTGAGGTAGAACCGAACTATAGCGGCGCGGAGCGATGTTTTTTTTATATAAGTACAAATTTAGTGGCCACATACAACGTTAATTGCCTACCAAGAAAAAAAAATGTCTTCTAGTAAGGACTATCGGGGGGCACGCCGTGCCCCCGCCAAGAAGAAAACAAAGACGCGGGGCACGACCTACCTTTTCCCAAACCGTTTCGTCTCATTTTAAATCCCTTATAGCTTCGTCCCAGTTAACACCTGAGAGCCCAAATTCACAGGATAAGGTGTAGTCGGGGAACATATGAAATGCACTAAATTTCGTTGATCTATCTTTCATACTGCAGGTTTTATTGATACTATAGGACGACACATTCAAATCTACCTATACATTTTCGCTTCATTCAATTGATTATATCAAACGTAAACCTTTGCGCTCGCGCTCGGTAAACGCGCGCTCGCACCGGCCATCGTTTATCTCTTTTAACAGTGCGCTTCTCGCTCACTCGCGTCACGTACGCAGTCCGCTCGCCGCTCTCCAGCGTGCCGGCAACAAAATCTAACCTGTGCGTGTAATCATATGTTTTTTGCAAGATTCTAGTGTTCATATCGTGTTTGTACACCTAAATACTTACTTACGATAATACAGACAGTAAAAGTGCGTGTTTGTTTCACTAATTCCACCACCGCTAGTACCCTAAAACTACAATACCTAAAATACGCCGATTTTGTCACTGACTCACTCACTCACGTATCAAAATTCTAGGGTACTTCCCGATGACCTAGAAAGCTGAAATTGGGCATGGGGCCTAGGATTTACATACAATAGTCAAATCAAGTAATCTGTAACTTTCACCCTCCTACCCCTAAAAAGGGGGTGCAGGTAGTAAAACTGAAATACTCCCCGATGCCACAGAAAGCTGAAATTTGGAATGGAGCCTAGAATTTACATAAAAAGAACAGAAAAAATCTGGGGGCACTATAGTGCCCCCGCCAAGTAGAACAAAAAAAAAATAAGAAATTTTACTACTTAAATCGTTCCTCCTGAGAATTTCTAAATAAGCGCAACAGCCAAAAAATAAAAAAGTAGGGCACCTTATAAAAAACAAGTGAGATCCCACCAAAAACTTTCGCTGTAAAAAAGTTATCAGATCCCAGGAAAAGCCAAGCCTCAAGCTCTGACTTTACTGACATTGGCTGCCAATTTTACATGAAATGTTTTTGGTGGGATAAAAATTTACGAATAATTATTACAGGACAATTATACACAAATATAACTAGTCCCGTGGTAAGCTCGAGGCTCGATAAGGCTTGTGTTATGGGTACTAGACGATGATATATTTAATAGAAAAAATCCAAGACTCAGGAACAAATATTTATGCTCATCAAACAAATATTTGCCCTTAGCGGGATTTGAACCGAGGACCTTCAGCTTCTCAGGCAACGTTACTCCCACTGAGCCAAACCGGTCGTCTAATGATTACATTATGGTTTTCTTTTAGCTGAAGATATGTATGTAAAAAAGATGGATTTGGTTTTGGACCAAGGCTTTATTGTAAAGCTTGTCAATCAGGTTGTCTGATTGTGGTTTGGTTTAGATGTATATAAACATGTACTATGTTAGTCTAAATAAGGCACTCCAAACTGAATTTAATGTGAAAATTCTTTGTCGTTCACATGGCTAGTGTGGACAAGTTTGAAGATTTTTTTCCTGCAGTATCTCAGGTAAATATGAGATGGTAAATAACAATCAATACCATTACTAATTAACGTATGTGTACGTGTTTGCCTTGAGGCAAGTATCTTCTTCAATTTAGGATATTTACAGAGGAAAAATGAAAAATGTTAAGTTGTTACGGAAGGTTACAAGCAATACAAATGCTCTTTTGTGTTGACCGTCTCCATGATATTAATGTAATTTCAAAAATCTTTACCTACATAATTCCATTTAGGCCTTGAGTGACGTGATCATAGTTAGTTACCAAAGAATTCTCGCTGAATCGTCTGTAATTTGTGGTGCCGAATATAATTCGGCCGGTATTTTATCGTCCGTCATTATTACTGCGGGTGGCGGGGCACCATGCGCGTTGAACCATTTATCAACAATATGCATTGTTGGAAAACAAACAAATAATTCTTCACCTGAGTAGGTAATTCTGAACCATTGTCCCACCCTCCGGTAAGATTAAACATCAATCAATACGGTAAACAAATCGCTTAATGAAAACATAACCCTTGGAATTGAAATTTTAATCCGAAATGCTTTACTATTTATTTGACTTTGGGATTAATAAAAGCAGCAATTTCAAATGACTTTTGACTAATATCCCTTAGAACGAATGAAAGTCATGACGATAAAAATAACCAGCTAATGTTGTTTCTTAACTTGTCAAAAACATTTTTAATACGCCGAGCTGGATTATTCTAATTTAATTAAAAAAATATTGAAACAGACGTTTCACTTAATATTTCACGAGGTTTTTAAAGTTTGACATTCAACCGATTAAATGTTGGTTTCTTTCTTTGAATATTTTTGAAGAGATGAGATCTTCATTCAGTTTAAGTTTTGATTGGTTTTATTTTACATATATTTTTTGATTAATTTACGTTCATAAAACTGTATAATAGTGTATTTTTATTATATTTTAAATATTTATATTTTAATACTCTCTTCTGATTCCGCGATTATCGCTCATTTAAATAAAACAATTTAAACAGATTAAGTATATCATGTATATCATTTTATTTGAGTTCCGACGTTTCGAAAGCTTTATATCTACCGTGTTCACAGGGTGAAAAAAAAAACTCTATCAAAGTTACAATTTCTACAAACTTCTGTAAGCTTCATTTTGTGAAACGCTTGCTGCTTTAAAAATAATATAATTAAGCCTTTCTGGCACATGTGCCTTTCCACATTAGGCCCGGTGTATGTACAGTACATACTTACACCTTTATTTGTTTTCTCACAGTGGGTAGTTGGCATAAATTGTACCTTTGACAGAGTTTTTTTTGCTCATTCTACCCCATGAACATAAACCTCGGGGACGTAAATAGTAAACGCGATATTAATTAGTTTAAATTGTTTTATTTAAAAATTTGTAGTTTGTTCGTTATTGCGAGTTTTCCGGGCTGACGCACATGGTCCGTTCGAACCGTTCACGTGTGATCTATTAATACGTAATATCGGAAACTATGCCGAAAGAAATTATGTAGGAGCCGGGATAAAGACCTATATTATGTGGTATCATGAATAAAGGATCGGAAATTCACGGTACTTGCTGAGAGATTGGGATTCCACCAAATACATGAATGTTAACGCGATCTGGCAAAAAGGGCAGAGTTCCGGAAAAAAGAGGTGGGATGGCTTTGGTCAGTTTAAGGACAAAGAGATGTATACTCGTACGGAATTAATTACTATACTCCCTTTATATAAAATAAATCTCGGGCTCGAACATACAATTTCACTCATTATAGAGTAGAGATGAATTTCAATCGAAGCAAAACTTGGGTCATTACTTGACATATCACTTTTTCATAGTCTTCTTCAGTTCAATCGCTTTAGATATTAACTGGAATAAAAGGCGATGTAGTAATTTCCGTCACTTGACTGTAAATTATTCTTGTATTTGTAGGATTTGAAATAAAACCATCGCCATGAAATTCGTATAGCGAAGTGCCAGTAAGTTCATATCAGAATCACCTTGTTTATCGTAATTTTACTCAACTCAAATATACCGCGGCTGGCATGGCCTTGATAAAAATAATAGGTACAAGTGGCCATAAAATCCCCCAACTATAGTCCTAGTCAGCCCACTATGGTCCAGATATTATATTTCTTCTTATTTTTCATTTTTATGGATCTTGACAAAAAATATTTTAGAATTTTGAAATGATGGTGGTTATGAACTCATTATAATAGTAAAATATCGCGCATAGGCAGATAAAGTCCGATTTGATCTGGACCATAGATGGGTGATTTTGGACTACCTTGGTTGGTTTTAGGTTATGTGACAACAGTAACCCTATAAATATTTTTGCTTGTGTATTTTACAAAAATTATAATACATCACCAGCTCTATAGATGCAAGAACAATGAACGTTTACATATGAATCAAACTGCTAAAGTACCCAAATGGAACATTCGAGTAACGCGCCTTTCGCCGAGCATAATAAATTGAACCAAACGTGACACGCTTGACGCTTTCGTTGAAGATTTTTTAAGCTATCGTTCCCAAAACATTATGCTTTCGCTGTACCTACTACAAGTATACCTCAATTCCCAAGATACCAACTACTATTTCCTAATGTTCAAAATTATCACAATAATTACTAGTATCGAAGTTCTTACAGAACACTGCTTAAAGCTTATAATAAATTAGATAAGTTTGTAATTAGCTATCATGGATTGTTCTGTAATCTATTGACAATACGCCAAATCGGTAATCTAGTGGTCTAGGGCTAGGGTATTTTTAACGGACTTTATATTTAATGAAAATATTAAAAAAACTAAACTGGCCATAGTAATTCTAAATGCTGAAGTGAGTGGATAGAATTTTGATTCGGAATATATTTCGTCAGTATTAAAACAGATGGAAGTAATATTAACTTTGCCGTGCTAGGATTTAGTGAAGCAACATTTTCGTAGCTATGTTTGTAAGTTAGGAGGGAAATTATGAATTTCCGCCGTCAGCGCCTCATTTAATTTAATAGCTACGTCAAACACGAATCTCATTTTCTTATTGGTAACTCGATAAATGTAACACGATGACAGTAAATTGTTGTATATAAGCAAATAATATCAAACAAAAGATTGTTTTTTAAACGTGCTACATAAAATACCTAGGAATACGTAAAAGTTATCTTTTGCTTTATTCCTGTCTGTTTTAACATGAAACGTTCTGGCAGGTATTAACAGACTTTGACATATTCTGTTATTTGTATTTAGAAGTGAAAATCTTTTTTTGTTATCCTATATACAAGGGGCGGAAAATTCATACCAAAATTCAGCTGTCACAAAAGATTGAATATTTTTTTATCGACTCCTTTGATTGTCGATAATTTTATATAAATCATTTTTTAAATGTTACTGGTCATTGAATGTCAACTTTTTGCCTAATGAACAAGACGACGATATTGCTACCTACCAGAAATAAATTTATGATTATTTTCGAGAAATTTCGGTGAACTTTACATGACGGGTTTAACGGTTAATCCAATTCCAAAGCGAAAAACAATCGATAAATGGATAAGGTTTATTCATTTCTCATAATGAAGGGTACTTTTTTTTATGGCTTAGGGGGCAAACGAGCAGACGGGTCGCCTGATGGTAAGCGATCACCGTCGCCCATAGACACTTGCATCACTAGAGGAGTCACAAGTGCGTTGCCGGCCTTTCAGGTGGGAGTACGCTCTTTTCTTGAAGGTTTGAAGATCGCATCGCTCCGGAAATACTGCATGCGGCAATTTATTCCACAGTTCAATCGTGCGAGGCAGGAAATTTCTAGAAAAACGCACAGTTGTGGACTGCCAACCATCTAAGTGGTGAGGATGGAAATATTGTCGCGTAGGACGAAGGCGGAAAGTTGCAGCTGGGATCAACCCGAACAATTCCTCGGAATACTCTCCGTTTTACAAGCAATAAAAAATGCAGAGCGAGGCTACATCTCTACGCAGTGCCAGGGAGTCAAGCTGATCTGAAATACGCTGGCAACCGACGATACGAGTCGCTCTCCGTTGAATGCGGTCTAGAGGGAGAAGCTGGTACTGTGGAGCCCCAGCCCACAGATGAGAACAGTATTCCATGTGCAGGCGGACCTATGTCTTGTAAAGCTGTAGGAGGTGGGCCGGAGTAAAATACTGTCTCGATCTGTTGAGCACGCCGAGCTTCTTAGAGGCTAATTTGGCCTTACCCTCTAGATGGCCGCGGAACTGGACTTCACTCGATATATCGACGCGAAGGATTGTGATAGTGGCTGTTGCAGTTAGTATTCTCAAAACGAGGTGATGCAACAAACGCAGACTTTTTAGCGGTGAAAGCGCAAACCTGTGTCTTTGTAGGGTTAAAACTGACTAAATTAAGTCGACCCCATTCTGAAATTTCTTTTAGGGAAGTTTCAACTTCAGACACAAGTTTGTTACGGCTCTCGATGACGTTATCCCGAGAAATATTGGCGCGGCCAGTGTAGGAGGCATCACCCGTGCTATCATCCGCATAACAGTGAATGCCACAAATTTGCAGGATATCATTGATATGCAGAAGGAACAGCGTGGGCGACAACACACAGCCTTGAGGGATACCAGGATTCACAGACATGGATTCAGAGCACGCACCGTCAACTACGACCTTTATGCATCTGTCTGCTAGAAAGCTACTGACCCATTCGCATAATTTCTCGGGAAGCCCATAAGATGGAAGCTTCGAAAGAAGTGCTTTGTGCCAGACCCGATCAAAAGTCTTCGTGTCGCGTGCAGAGATTTCCCTGGACAGCCTTGGCAAGAGACCAGAACGTACGAGTTCCCAAAGGGAGGTGCTCTAGTTTCTCGCCAATTCTGCCAATGTGCAACGACTTTGCTCTGGCAATATCCTTTTTGAAGGATCTGGAGGCAAAGTTAAACTCCTTTTTTAACGCGCTGGTCTTTTCATCCCGTACTGTCGCTGCATTTACCCAGGCTTGGTAACAATCCTGCTTTCGGCGCGAAGCCTTTTTGCAGGATTGACCAAACCAAGGTTGGGATTTACCACCAACGGGGACTGCAGAGGATGGAATGAAAAGTTCCATGCCCTGAAGCACCACGTCAGCAATAGAATCAGCAGTAACGTTGGGATCATCCAGCGTGAAGCAAACCTGCCTCCAAGGGTAGCATACAAAGAAAGACCGCATCCCATCCCAATCTGCCGACCTGTAGTGCCACACACGGCGGCTACAAGTTGCTTGCCGACGCGGTGGGCATGTTAGTGGCACCGAACTCCGGACCAGGCAATGATCTGAGGAGCCAAGTGGGGCTTCGACAGATGTTTTGTAGCAAGCTGGATGAGAAGTCAGCAGAAGGTCCAACAGGGAAGATTCCTGGCTTTTGACATCGGGGATTCGCGTGGGCGCAATAACCAATTGTGATAAGCCATATGCCAGAGCAAAGCCGTAAACAGATCTCCCCGCATGATCGGTCTTGCTAGAGCCGAGCCATTCGGCGTAATGGGCGTTAAAATCGCCAAGTATCACAATCTCTGCGGATGGGATCTGCTGTTGCACGATGTCTGCAGCTATTTGAATCTGCTCAATGAGTCGGTCAGTTTCAGCATCACCGCTGTGGGACCTATAAAGGCACGCATAGACGTGAATCCTCACGTCTATGCGTGCCACTCGTCTATGCGGTCATCGCTCTCGACACGCAGCCATAAGGTGGAGAGGTCCCTACCTTCAAGATTGCTGAGGCGGCGAGAGCTAATATCATCTCTAACATACACGCAAACCCCAGCCTTAGGCATAAAGGAGTGTTCCAGACCATACCCAGGACGAGAGAGGTAGGAGGTGTCCGCCGGAGACGATATCTGCGTCTCGGTCAAAAAGAGCAAGGCCGGCTTTGCTGGCTCGAGACGATGATGAACAGCATTGAGGTTCGAATGTAAGCCCCTGATGTTGCAAAAGTCCACGGCCAGCGTGGCAGTGGTTGCCATTGCTATTTTGCTCTTGCCCCAAGCAGTTGTAGAGTGATCGAGCGCGGTTTTGCCCCTCCCAGAGTACGAGGGGCAATCTGGGCGTCCACGCTCAGGAATGATTTTTCCCGACCATGGAAGCCCAGAGGGATTCTCCAGCGCTAGCGCAGCTGGTACCCTCCTGGGGTATTCTATTTTTCAACTGCGCTATCATTAGAGGGAGGGGGGGGAGGTTGGGCCTCCAGTACCCTCACTCACTTGGCGAAATACAAGTTTTGCTTCACGCCAGTTTTCTGTGGGGCCGTGGTATCTCTCCGGTCGAGCCGGCTCTTTCATGCCGAAGCTTGGCTCTCCCACGGTAAAAAACTTTACAACATGTGTACAGTCTATTTGAGACAACTAAAATATAATATTTTTGGATGAATGCGAATAAAGTTTTGTATAGTAAATAAAATTTGAGATATCAAACCCAAATAATACCAACGGATATTTCTATTTATTAATAGTTGATAAAAAAACCTATCATGTGGTAGCTGAATTCTGCTATGAATATTTCGCTCCTTGGTTATATGTTATGTAAAACTTGGCTTTCATAAGCACTGTAATGATTTTTGTATCGAGTAAAACGCGTAGCGATTTAAACAATCATAATGTATAGATCAATCATTTTTGGTTTTAAGCATAATTTTGAAATTGTATCAAACGCTTGTATTACTCAATCATGTTCAGAATTGTTTATTCAGGCTTCTTACAATCCAACAAGAGTATATAAGCAATCAAGCTTCTAAAATACAAATTAATCAATATAACTACATTATTTTATAATAACATACTCTTCATTTGAAACTAAATTATTATTTAGATGTCAAGCTTCAATTGGAAATTCAATTGAATCACTCAGAAACTGCGTAGACATTTTGTATTAGGATTAATTTACTGCTTAAGTGTGGCAGCTACACTAAATGACACTCTGAGTTCGTATACCCATTCAGTGTCGTTATTTATTCCAGGTTGATTGTCTCATGCAAGTATTTCGATTTCGATAAGAAAACAACATATCGGAACTTCGTACAACTCACACAACTTTTGGAGAATATTTAAATTCACTCTCGTACCGTTGTATAGTACTCGTAAGCGTTAGGATATTAATTTTATATTCATAGTTAGGTGCCATCGCATTACATGTATTAGTAATAAATCAATTATTACAACTTCGTTGATTGACAAAAGAAAAAATACCTGTCCAATATTTTTTGATAATCTAACTGAAGGACTTAATGAAAATGATATTTTTTTCCCCAGGAAACTATTGCGTCGACATAAACCAATGCCATACGTTTTAACTCATCTAATCTATACTATTATAAAGTTGTAGAAATGAAATGTCCGTACATTGGAGATATTATAACAATATATATTGTTATTGTAACGGACTATTTGGAGGACATAGAATCCAGAACTATATTTTTATTTATTTATTGTATGTTTATATGTGTCGTTGTGGCTTCATCAGGCTAAATCGCCTAAACGAATTTCAATTATTTTTGGTACACGGCACGGGTAGCCTGTCATCCACAGATGGTTATAAGATACTTTTTTATATGTGTGTCATTTTTTTTCAAATATCTTCAATGTACAGATATTATATTTTTACCACCTTAAATAGTATACATGTAGGTAGTTGGCGATCTAAATTAAACTTAGATGCATGATAATAACTGCCCTGAATAGACACAATGCATGTGTGCCAAACAACTCCCCGCAATACAATGCATGCATTCAGAACCACTTATTAAACTGTCTCTATTATCATTTTTCGTCGCATATTTTGCTCTCGGCAATAATTTCAGCAGGCTCTAATAATTTCTCTTAATGACTCCATAGAAATGCTTTTAAGTATGTCTAGGTAATCAAGCAATCCGTGGAGGTTAGTTTCGCGTTGGTAGGTATCTACTTTGTAACCCTAGATAAAATCATCGGACCCTTGGAGAATAAACGCATAAAGTTTGTACTTAAAATAGTATTTTATGCAATCGTTATATAATGTATGCTTTTTCAGTCGAATACCGCGTTTAGGCCACGAAGCTTGCTTAGTGGCCTAGTTAAGGTATGGGACTTAAAAAAGCTAATTATATAACTATTGTATACAATACTTTTTGTACAAGTAACTTATAAAATACAGTAAATAAAAAATAGCTAAACAATAATTGCAAAAATACTGCGGTTTTTATTTATTTATTATAGTTCTGTGCGGAGTTATTATATAAACAAATTTAAATGCTTTTCTCAGTAACTAATAACTTAATAATTAATGACAAAAGCAATGAATTTGTGTAACTCTAGCTCATACAGGCAGACTGCAGCTACATTTTTAAATTTCCCGGTTGATTTCATTCTCATCTTTCATTTGCCAGACTCTAGCAATCATAACTTTTGTAGTACGTTAAGACAACGCAAAAATGGAGCTTGTGTACTTTTATTGCTGCAATGTTAGTATGTTTATATGATGATGGAGACGGAACATAGGCCTAGGAACTCTGTAATAAGTTACCGTAATTACAACACAACAAAACGGGGCTTAATCGCGTATAAATATGAATTATTTAATGATGGTTTCAAGCTTTCATCTTCGTGGAATCCAGTAATTAGTAAATGTAAGAAACATCATATCACATCCGATAAATTGCCTGACGTCGTGAGTGTAGTGTGTCGGTCTAGTGACGACCTAATAATAAACATCAAGCGCGGGTAGATCGAAAAACTCGCGCGGCTAGAAGACGTTGATTTCGCCACTCCAGTTTCCTTCGAGACCATGGACGTAACGCGACGTCCGAAACGTCGAAGAATTACCAACAAAAGGTAATTAAATAAATCATATTTATACGCGATTAAGCCCCGTTTTGTTGTGTTGTGATAATGAGTGAAGATCGTGTAAGTTTAAATCAAAGTTACCGTAATCCTACCGAGTTTGAGCTCTTTAGTGTATGATAACTTTTAAATCAAATTGCACCTTTTTCGAACACTGTATATAAAATATTTATGTCCATGAAAACATAACATCACACATAATATATCAAATGTTCAATAGGTATCATAATACCTTTTCATTTACATATTAACATTTTGATGGTGTAAGGTGGCATAACACCATCCCTATACAAAATCTCTTCCGACTAAAAAAAAATAATAATTATGTTTACGGTATTTTTTACATGTGAAAAGTGATTCCATCTTTATTTTTATATTTTCTAGAATGATTAATACACTATTTTAGAGATCAATAAGCCGTATTTTTTCACTTTGGGAATTGAAATAATACGACAGTCATGCAGCGCCGCCATATGCAACTGACAGCCCGTTTGACCCAGTTTATACGCCCCGCCTATTTCGACACAGTTTTCGTGGGGTAATTTTGCGACGCTAGTTGTGGTTCGATGTTTTTTTCGTTCGCTGCATATAATATAAACCATAGAGTATAGAGTTCACGAGAAGAAAAAGATATATTTAAGACAGTCTAACTACTAATATTGCAATGGTTAAGAATTAGTAAGAAAAAAATACGGACTGTTGACTTACGTTCGGCTTTCTTCTCAACAGTGTTCTACTCTTGGGAAATGCCGGTAGACCCAGACTTGTAAAAGTGCCCTTGTGGCCTACTTACAGGATACAAGTTCATTATTTCATTACCTGGTCTAGTATGGTGGTTTTCTTGGACACTCGA
Organism: Hedya salicella; assembly: GCA_905404275.2. Taxonomy (NCBI): domain Eukaryota; kingdom Metazoa; phylum Arthropoda; class Insecta; order Lepidoptera; family Tortricidae; genus Hedya; species Hedya salicella. Next base: position 21,407,691 of record FR990099.1, on the reverse strand, counting down.
TGATGACTTAAAGACAGAGGAAATACCTAAATTGATTTTGACGACTGACTTAGCTCAGCGATAGCGACACTCCCTGCAGTGCTGACGGTCCTGAGATCAAATACCGGTAAGGGCAAAATTTATGTTATGAGCATAAATATTTGTTCCTGTTCCTAAGCCTTGGATGTTTTTTAACTGAACAAGCCTTATGTATGTAGTACTTACATACTCATACTCATAGATTTTAATAATCTTTCTTATATAAACATTATAAAACTCTTGCGGTACTGACTCATTGACAGACAACGCACAGCCTAAACCGCTAAAGATATAAGCATGAAATTTATTCTTTATAGTGCGTGGACGTGTACTAAGAGAGGATTTTTCGAAATTCAACCCTTAAGAGGGTGAAATAGGGGTTGAACCGTTGTATGGAAATAGTTCATTTGGAAAGTTATAAACAGGAATCTTTGTTTAAGGTTTCTTACTAAAAAAACGAAACAAATAATTTAGCGTTGCTATAAAATTCATTCCCTAAAGGGGTTAAAAAAGAGTTGAAAGTTTGTATGGGAAACATGCCGTTTATAAAGTTATACGCTCAAAACCTCGGTCTCAACCTGGTAATGTACAGTGACAAATATTGATAAGGGCATATTTTCCAATTCATCCCTTGAAGGGGTTAAGATGGGAGTTGAAAGTTCACATAAGTAAAACGGAACCCTTATAGTTTCGTCATGTCTGTCCGTTTGTCACAGTAATTTTACTCTTAAACTACATATTTATATGATATATATTGATGATATTTGGAGTTAAGGTGTCTTGTATAAGTCGTGACTTAGTTTAGTAGTTAAATAATAAAAATAAATATTTTTAGGGTGCCCACCTGTAACCGAAAGTAAAAAAAATATATCAGCGAATATCAATGTGTGACACATATTTCGACAGATCTTTTTAAAAGATTTTGATGTTTCTACAAAAAATTGATTTAGTGAATATTTTCGGAAATAATCTCTCCAATAGCAGCATAAATTATGTCCACCCCCCCTCTCTATTTTCCAACCGGTAGTCTAAAAAATATGAAAAAGCTCACAGAGATAAAACTTAATATATACTTTCAACGAAAGTTATTTTTAACATGATCAGATATACCGTTTTTGAGAAATTGGCAAAAACTGCGCTTCTCTGCAAAAGGACGTAAGTGCCGTGGAAATACGCTATTTTGCTAGTGCACTCTTTCATCTGTAGTGCATTTTTTTGTATGAACGGCTGTAGAACCTACTGATGTGCAAATTGCGGAAACTTTGCAAAATACTTAAAAAAGGTATTTTATACAGGTAAGTTAACACTAGACTTAAGACCTTTTATATACCAAAAAATGCTTAAGAAAGGTTTTATGAACGTGTAAGTTAACACTAGACTTAAGACCTTCTTTAAGTATTTTGGAAAGTTTCCGCAATTTGCACATCAGTAGTGGAACCCTACACTGAGCATGGTCCGACATGCTTTTGGCCGGTTTTTACAACTTCATAATACTATAGATTACAGTACAAAAGTCCTCTTTCATTTCACGTGACGAAGGTCTAGTACTACGTCAGGAGTATGGTTACCCAAGTAGCACAGAAGCAGTATTAGAGCTTATACAGCCCTTCTAAAGCTCAAACTGGCTGTATAATGGTCGTATAACGTAACCTGCGCAATAACAAGAATCCTGACAGGTCACTGCAAACTAAACAAGCACCTGTTTTAAATGGGTATGAAACAAGACGCAGTATGCAGATTCTGCCAAGAGACAGAGGAGACTGCAATGCATATCCTCTGCCATTGTGGACCACTCATGAGGAAAAGAAGTATCTACCTAGGGCAACATGTCGTGCCCCCGGGAGAGATACAACATTTCACTCCCCAAACAATTTGGGAATTCCTAGACTCAACGAGTCTCAGTAGTGAACTGTAATAAAGGGCTGCCACAGTAGATCAAATCTGGTCGAGGCGGCATACAGAAGGCCCACAAATCAACAATAATAATAATAATGGTCGTATAAGCTTTTGTACAGGTTGTGTGCTACCTGGGTATTGACGGTCGTATCTGAGTCTATACGAGTACCTACTGTTTATACAGTAACATCACTAACGCAATTTTATTTGCATATCATATTCTCTTTATTTAATTATATAACTGTTAGTTTTGTGTACAGCGGTAAATTGGAATGCATTAAATCAGACCTAATTAATGATGTGCTGTGCTACGTAGCGGTTTGTGGGTTTTATTTACTGGCATAGTTTATCCGATTAGACATTGGAAAAAGCGTGGTATTTGAAGCGCCGTGACGGTCATTTTACTTATAATTATATTAATAAATAGTGATACTAAAAATACACTAACTAGTGACTCCATTATAACGACAAGCAGACCAAAAATTTCATTAGGAGCGAGTAAACGTACACGTGATTTTGTAACGCTGTTCCTTCGTGACTAGTCACGGTAATACTTCTAGGACGGTTAATCATTCGGGTGGCACCCTTTTCGCATTCAAATATATATTATATATAGTCATATTTTCGATTTAAATAACATATTTATACTGTGACAAACTTGTAAAAATAACATGTCTGTACATTGAAGATATTTTAAAAAATTATATATTGGATACGGACTATTTGAAAGTCACTGAATCAATTTTGTTTTTGGATTTTTTGTATGTTTGCATGTGTAAATGGGTTTCAACTATTTTTGGCACACGGGTAGCTGGGTATCCACAGATGGTTAAAGAATACTTTTTACCCAATTACGCTGACGAAAAGAAGAGGTATTATGACTTCTCCTCCGCGAACGAACTTGCGCGCATACTAGTTTTTGTCATAAATCTATGCGCAAAGTATTTTGAATGTCATAATTATGATTTGCCCTAACTTCTATTAGCATAATTTTTACCAACCATATTAACATAGGTCATATTTTTGAAGATCATAACTCTTTTTGTCATAATAATGAAATGTCATAAACGAAGTAATCAAAGTAAGTACCTCCCAATAATTTGTTGGTTATAAAGTTCAAAATTGTCACCGAAACTAATCTCAACCCCGAGTTCACGTGTTTTTTGTCTATCCTTTCCCTGGAGTGTATATAAAAACCTGGAAGCGCAGCCCCCGACCGCTTTAAAAACTGCTGCCACTTTCATACATTATGGCGGAAGGGCAGCCCATTTCGGAGCGCTGGAGCAGATCGGTCTCTCAGAGGACTTAGCTTATTTTTTTAGTGCACACATCAAATCACCCGCATTAAAACAACTAAACGATGTACAAAACAGGTTAAGATGTTAAAATGATGAATATGACTCAAGCTCGGTATGCGCTCCAAAAATATGACTTGAATTTTTATGCGAGTCAACAAAGACCCGACTTCTCCATCGTGACGTATTTATTACCCTTCTCTATGACCTATATCGCAGGTGGTAGCTGCATACGCCCGTCGTATTACGGGGCACACGTGAAAGGACTTTACCTACACCGACTTTACATTTGAATACCGAATCGTAAAAGAAACAGCTATAAAATAGGTGACCGTCTTTGTTGCACATCATTGACCGAAGTATATGTATCAGTATATACACCAATGCATACGCACTCACATAAAAAAGTATGTTTCCTTACTCGTAAAATGACATGACAGTTAGTACATAGAAAGTACTTTGATGCATTACGTCAAAGATTTTTGTCTTACCTGGAAAGCTCAGATTTTGAGAATATATACATAAAGTGCAAAAATTATAATCCTTCCTTTTGGCTTTGTCATATTTTAGTAACGGTAAAAAATTGCGTAGATACTTCTCATAAATATAAAAAAATACGAGTTAGTAAGTTCCAAGGCTTTCTATACCCCATATACAAGTTTCCTGAATAATCTTTTTATTTCAGCCGTCGTAAAAATAAACGTTCCACTGTGTTTCTCTTTCTATCAGAATCAGCTCAACTGGTTCTCCATTGGTAATTGTAGGTTCATAAGAATACCGTGTTTATTTTAAATTCTGTTGCGTTTTGTTCAGAGATATTTAAAGCAGACAGTGCTTCTTAAACGTATTGTTTTGTTCTTGATTTGATCCCAGAAAACGTAAATCTCATCAAAAACAATACTTGTAAAAAAAAACCTCGCAACTAAGTTCTTGTACTTACGAGTACCGTAAAAAGTTATGAGATCCATATAAAACCAAGTCAGTTACACATATTATTCCGTTATATTACACTCCTATGTACTCCTATGTATATATATATGATTACAAATTTATTTATGCAGTTGGTGTATCTAGAAAACTGGACCGAAAATTCAGAGTATTTATGTTTTTTGTTGATTTATACACTAACACTAATTGTATTCTAAATTTCAAGCTTCTATGTCTGCTAGAAGTGCCTTGGACTTTTCATGATGGGTCAGTCAGTGAGTGACAAAATTAAGAAACTTTGACTAGTTATAATTCTTAAACTACTGAATAAAATTGAATGAGATTTGAAATATACCATGTTTTTACAACCTGCCTGCTTGGTTCCTGAAAATTATACGCTACAGGATTCTAGTTTTATCCACAACGAAGTTATGTTGGGTCGAAATAGGCCTGAACTGCTTCGAGAAAAGGATGGTACGGCCGTGCCACATTTTTTTGCTCGACTTGGCGGGTGCACTGTCAGATTAATTAAGAGGGTCACGATAGGTCTCTAAACGCGAGTAACTTAGACCAGTCATGGTGGCGTTCTATGGAACTATGGAAGAGGCTGGGCAATAATGCCCAGCAGTGGACAATATTTTGCTGATGATGATGTTTTTTTTCTGTTTTAACGCCGAATGTTCCTTTGCAGGCGTTCTAGCGCTAAAGAAAGAACTGGTATTGTTATTATGAGTATCGTAAAACAGCAAGTCCATGTCGTACCTAATGTAGCATGTATGAGCCAAAAATTCTAATCATGGCGTAATAGGAATACTTAATGGGATATGAAGGTTCGGGCCGGGCCCCGGCACAATATTATTATTATAAAGACTATTCTCACAGAACAACTTCGTTTCCTTTCCCTACCTTCGTTTTAATATGATCATGTCATACCAGCGACGAAACGTAATAGGACGGTATTCTATAAGTTTAATTCTGAAGGAAAAGGGCTCTTGTCCTTGTAAGCAAAATTTTCTCGAAGATCTATTTCGTTTCGTTAGCAAATCGTTATGTTTTGTGCTAAGTCGAGTAATTTTATTTCCATAATATAATAACAAGGAAGGTTTTTCATAACGCAGCGAAACGGCCCAAGTTATTTAATTATAAAAACGCTTAGTAGCTTTAATGTAATGTTTAAATAGCCTAAGTAATATTAATTTTGCTAACGGCCTGTAAAAAGTCTATCTCTTGACTTCCGTGTTTGAATTATAAATTTAATAATAAAAGGCTATAATCGGCTTTCCACACTAAATCGGCATTTACATGAAATTCTACTCTTATAAGAAGTATTATTAAATTTGTGATCAGTATCAACATTCTAAATTTGACAGTTTTTGACTTACAAATTCATAAACTTTTCTTATTTTGAAATTCATACACGCGATTTTTTTCTTAGTCTTTGGGCATCTTCAAACAGCTGAACCAAGTCTCTTGAATTATAGCTAAGAACATTCTCGGTACAGACAAATTTCAATTAAAATAGGTTTGGGAGCTACAGTGCCACGAGCTGGCACACAGAAACACAGATAGATACACAGATAGGTATAGACGTTAAAAATATAATTACAATGTAATTACATACCTTAGTATGTAATTACATTGGGGATATAAATATAATGCAATTTAACATAATATGCCGTCCGTGCGTATGTCTCGGGCATTTTACTCAAAAACTTCGATAGTTCTTTTAAAAACACTATTTCTACACTTTTTTTTTTGATTAAGTAAATATTTTTGGAAATAATCAATCTGTAAAGCGGCATAAATAGTGCCCCCCCCCCCCCCCTCTTTTTTATACCGTGTGTCCCAAAAATATGAAAAAAAAATACAGATTAAGCTTAATAAATACTTTCAACGAAAATTATTAACAATCGGATATTACCGTTTTTGAGTTATTGCCGAAACACTGAGCTTCTCCGCAAATAGACTTAAGTGCCATGAAGATACGGTCTTTGGCTGGTGCACTTTTTCACTTTGTTTTCATCTGTCGCGTTTCTAGTGTCGTGACGGCTACAGAACCCGAACCCGACACTTTCTTAGGATGGTCAGACATGCCCTTGGCCGGTTTTTTAGTCAGTACCTATGTGTGGGTCAAATCTTGCGAGCTGAATTAAAACCACTTCCTGGCGTTCGTTTGGGCTCAAATTTGGTATAAGTACTTGCGTATTTTCGCGGATGCTTTCTTTTAGCAAACTATTCTTCCCAAACTGCCTCAATTCCCAAATGTTTCATTTCGCAAACTAGCGCTTTTCTCCGAAACCGAAGAAAATCCAGATATTTTTTTAAGCCATTGTGTAGAGCCCAATAGGTTAGGTTAGGTTTGTTTTATAGAAATTATGAAAATTTTACTGTTTTCGAAAAAACCTAAGTTTGAGAAATGAAATATTTGGGAAGTGAAACAGTTTGGGAAACATAATTTGCCAAACATTAGTAAACCGTATTTTCGATGACAATGCAATAATATGGTACCATCGAGCTGATCTGATGATGGAGCCGAATGGTGGTCATAGATACTCTGCAATAAAGTAACGCAATCCGTCCGAGTTTGGTCTCTTTAGCATTGTTTTCGTAAGTAGTTGATGGATTGAAATAAAACAATTTAACGGATTATATCGCATATATTATCTCGCGTATATTAACGTCGGGAACTAAAATGAGATAATATACGCAATATAATCCGTTAAATTGTTTTATTTCAACGAGTAATAATCGCGGAAACAGAAAAAAATTGTTGATGGATGTTTAAAAAAAGCATAATAAAAGCATGTCACAAAAATTATAGTTTTTACAGAAACTTATATTCGGTTCGTACGTGAGTCAGATTATTATAGCTTGACCACAACCGCTGTGCCGCTCCTAAGGTATGCGAGCGGCGCGGCGCGGGGGGGGGGGGCGCAGAGCAGCCACTGTCATTCCGCCGTTGTCGCTCGCGGCGGCGTGTAGTGTTATCTGTTGCGGGCTGTCTATGTCAGACGCACATTAGATAGATTATCTAAAGATGGGTCGTGCTTTATCTCGAAATGTTACACCTGTCATTTTCAAAGTGGCCGAATATTTTAGGAAAAGAAAAGCAGACAAAAATAGCTTCGAACATAAAAGTGACGCAAATATCGCCAAACTTGTGGCCGAAGCTACTGGGTACTGCCAAAAAACCGTAATAAATGTAATATCTGAGAATAGATAGATAGAAAATGAGGGCCAACCGAAATTTAATTTACCCAAAAAACCGAAAGTTATAAAGAAAAAGTATGTAACTGATGATTTTGACTTGAGAGTGATTTCTCGATCTCATAAGATTCATCAATTTTATGAGATCGAGAAAACAGTGCCAAGTATTCGTAAGTTACTGTCAAGTTTAAGACAAGATGGTGTTTTGAATTGTGAACGAGAATATTTGAGAAAACTTTTACACACAATAAGTTACCGGTTCAAAAAATGTAGATCGAAAAGACATCTTCTTATACAAAGTGGCGGAAGAAATATTTGACAGAAATAAAAAATATAGAAGTGAAAACCGCAACATATATTTCCTAGATGAGACATATATTAACGCCAGTCACAATGTTAGCAAATGTTGGCAATCATCGTCGGAACTTGGAATTCACACTGACATCGGGAAAGGACGAGGACGACGCTTCGTAATCGTTCACGCTGGAAGCGGCACGAAATGGCTTGGTCAAAGGTGCATTGACTATATTTCAATTCGATGATAAGACTGGCGACTACCATGGAGACATGAACGGGCCTACTTTTTATACGTGGGTGGATGAAAAGTTGAAAGATAAACTGCTGCCGAATTCAACGCGTCTTATAAACCGACTATGACAAACCTCAAAAGTGAAATGCAGAACTGGCTGCGGCATCACAATGTTGAATTTCCGGAAAATATGAAAAAAAAATCAACTGCAAATTCTTATAAATGCCACTCAAAAAGAGCCCGTTTACAGAATCGATGACCTCTTAAAAGCTCATGGGCACACAGTCCTGCGTTTACCGCCATACCATCCAGATCTGAACCCCATCGAGTTAGTATGGGCTGATGTTAAAAACAATATAGCGCAAAACCATATTCATTCTTCTCTAGGTGAAAAGATAAACGCACTGAATTTATTATTTTCGGAGTTCACGGCAGAAAAATGACAGAGGTGTGATGACCATGTCCAAAAAAATGAAAACGATTACTGGGATCGCGACAACCGTTTCGACAATATTATTGACCCCATAATAATAAATTTGCAGGATGACAATGATTCAAGTTCGGGTAGCGAAATGGAAGATGAAGATAAAAGTGAATCTATGTCAGAATAGTCACTGTATTCATTACCTAGAAGCTTATGATTTTTCGTTTTTCGAACTGATACTGTTTTAATTCTCGGAACTATTTATTTTTCCGATAATTACACATTAATTTGACTTATATTGGTTTTTTATTTGTGCTTACCTAAAAATATTGAACTTCGGTATCTTCAGATCTATCCGACACGACGACAGACTCTTGTGTGTCCGTGATCTTTCCTGCCCGCACCCCGCCTCACCGCGCATACCTCAGGAGCGGAACAGCGGTTGTGGTCAAGCTATAACACCTATTTTCTTATTTCCCGATTACTTAAATATAAATAAATATACCTTATCTGGTGGTATTTATGCTAATAAATGCTATGCAATAAAGAGTTATTGGATTGTATTATATTTATTGCCATTTTACAATCAAATAAAAACACGAACAATTAGAAAATACTTTTCCAAACTTTTACATTACGTGCACTTTGAGAAGTTTGCCAATTTCATCAGGATATGATAAATATGATAATCAAAATTGGTGACGTAGATGGATGTATTTTTTGATTTCGTCATCTTAGAAATTTTTGATCTTTATCTGAAAGTTATAAGAGAAATAAACTTCAGTAGGTAAATTTTCATTATTTTCAATTTGGTTACTCTGTTTGCCCGTTTCTGGGAAATGCGGTCTTTACAGATATGGACAAACATACAGATAGACATACTGTAAAGCAAGCTGATTAGGGCCATTAAGGGTTTCATGTTCTCTTCAGCGCAGCTTGTTTACATAAAACAGATCATATCATAACCCCCTTTTTTAGTTGCGTTGTTGGGTAAAAAAGTATCCTATTGTTAAAATCTGTGCAACCATTTTGAGGACGATATTCCGACCAAGAAATGACATTATGGTGTCGATCGTTATCCATGCTCATACATTTTAAGCAAATCGAGCATATCGCTGTTCAGATTTATCTTGGAATCATGACTCTGGTAACGCAAGTGGATTTCATAGTAGTATTTCTGTACGTCGTCGAATTAAAACGAATCCACATGGAACAGTTTCCTAGCGTTACTTCATTTCTCGGGAGCTCCAATTCAATTACAAGCTTATAATTAGAATTCCCTAAGCCAAGTCCCATTTTATACCCCAAATCCTTAATAAAATTATGAAAACCGCGTCAAATTCGCTAATGCTTCGAGGACCTGTTTTGAATTTTTAATAGCAGCCTTTCGTATTCAGAAAACAGTCGATAATTTCATCTGTAAAATTATGAGTACCTACTTGTCAAAAATAATCGAAAACTGTGATTGCACCCGGTGATCTAAATTAAAATAAATAAATAATAACTATTAACTGATTCCACCTTCTCCATTTCGTCACTCTGGAACTAGACGTGTCAACGACTCGAACAAACCCATTTGCTTCTACATTCCTCGTTAGGAGCTAAACAGTGGTTCTCCTTCAGCATATATTGTGCCGGAACAATTTAACTTGGATCTCTTCATGACGAGAGTGAATAGGCACTATCTAGGTAAGCATGCTTCATCATTGGCTTTTCGTCGCTTACCAACTGGTAGGATTGAAGTGATGATGCTTACCTATCTTACATAAAAAATAACGATCTTAACTCATACGCATGTTTTTGAGCAATCTTAATAAATAAATATTACGGGACAATTTTACACAAATCGCTCTAGTCCCATGGTAAGCTCAATAAGGCTTGTGTTATGGGTACTACTAGACGACGATATATTTAATAGATATATTACTTATATACACAGAAAACATCCAAGACTCAGGAACGAATACTTATGTTCATCACACAAATATTTGCCCTTACCGGGATTTGAACCCAGGACCTCAGCTTCGCAGGCAATGTTACTCCCACTGAGCCAAACCGGTTGTCAAAATTATGCGCGTGATTTAACACCACATTTTTTTATTTTGATATTATACATTTTTAAAGTATAATAAAATTTTCATTGATAATTTTATCCTTATATAATCATGAGTCGATCTTAACTCATACGTATGTTTTTGAGCAATCTTAATGTGCGTGAATTAACCCAACATTTTTTTATTGTAATATTATACATTTTTAAATATAATTTCCATTGATAATTTTATCCGTATATAATCATGAGTTAATTGAAAACTGCGGATTGCACCGGTACTCTAATTATAATAAAATAAATAATAACGAACGTAAATCTAAAGTACGTTAATAGTGTCCTTAATGTGTATGAATTATTTTTTTTTGGTTTATTTCTAAGAATGGATATTATGACCTGGACAATTTATTTTTTATTAGAATTAATGATAAAAATAACCTTTACTTTTTGATAATTTGAAATGTCGTATCTTAGTTCCTCGCATTATTATTATAGGTTAGTTGGGTACGTTTATTATAAATTTCAATATCCTTCCATTTGTGTATTTTTTTTCTGATGTTCTGTTGATAAAGTGATGTTTTTTTTTTTAACAGGAAGAGAAAGATCAGTTGCTGACGACTAACTGCTGGATAACACAAATTTGGATGGACTACCATCTGCGATGGAACACGAGTGACTTCGACGGTATTGGAGTCATCAGGATACCCTACGAGAGGGTCTGGAAGCCAGACATTATCCTTTACAACAAGTACGTTATTTCAATATCTCTAAAATGCTCCCGAAGCATAGGGTCCGAACGTCACGGGCGATCGAGAGCTGGGCGGTATCTTCGCTCAAATTATCAGTTTGGCGATTCAGCTATCAAACGCCGCCAGCATCTTGGGCACTATGCCGTAGGGGCCATTTTTAGATTTACTTAACTTTGTTTCGTTTTATTTTTAGGTTTAGTGTACCTACTGTAATCGATTTGTTTATGTGGAATAGAAAAATTAATTCTGCTTATTAAGATCTGCTGAATGATTTCGTGTATTTTATTTTAAATTTTCTTCTTAAAATATTGATGGTTTTTTTTTTGGTTGATATATCGGTTTATTTTATTTTTATGTTTCGCTAACTAATTGCTATGCTAATAGGCAACGAAATTTCTCTAAATTAAAGAGTAAACAATTGGGGGAAACTTAATAAGTGGTATCGAGAATTATTAGTTAACCCGGTTACGAGCCGGTGGGGATTTTCATTATTTTAAGGGTACATTATTTTACGAACATAGAAGCTTTTGATTGTTGTTTCGTGGCTTTGATGAAGCACTTAAAATAATATACCCGAATAATTGTTAAATCATTTATCGATTTATTTAAGCCTGTTTGAACTTGTTTATCGAGTTTTCTCACATCTATCGCTAATTAAACGTTAATACGAATGTTATAATCATTGTAAACATTGTTAAATGCTGATGATCGCGCCTTTTTGATAAGGAAATCGGGACTAATAAATCGAGAATAAATCACGCTTTGAATTCGGGTTGTTTGCTTAAAAAACCATCAAATAAAGGAAGATGAAAAAGGCAACGATAATCGAAAAGCAGTGAAAAAATGTTTCTTTTATTGTATCAAATTAATTAAAACATTTAAAAACTTTTGACTTGTGTTATGCCAATCCTTATCCTTACTATATTATAAACGTGAAAGTATGTATGTACGTTCCACTTAATCTCAAAAACTACTGGACGAATAATTACGAAACTTCCCAGTTATGTACCTTATATATCAGAATAGGACATAGGCTATAATATATGTGAAATTTCATCCCTTTTAGGGACGAAAAAGGGGATGAAAATTTGTATGGGCAGTACATATTTTTTTACGCTAGGAACTTGAAATCTTGGTAATATGCTTCACATTTCAATTAGTAAAATATTGAGTTTTGGGGAAGGACATAAGCTACTTTTTATCCCGGAAAAATACCTTTTATCCGCGATAAACGAATCTAAGGCGGACGAAGTCGCGGGCGGCCGCTAGTACTAAATAAAATAATGATCTTTATTCTGTAAGTAGGCCGTAATGGCATTCCCCAAGAGAAGACCACTCTTGAGAAGAAAACCAAAATAAACTCAACACTCAGTCATGGTTTCTATATAACTCTTTTCTATTACAATATTTGTACTTATCAAAAATGTGTCCTTATAAAATGTGAACTGAGATGCTGAATAGAGTACAACAACAGTATAAATAAGGCTCTAAAAAACAGAATTACTTTTGTAGAATGAGTTTGCTTCATTAAAAAAATGTGACAAGTATATATTACGATTTAGTTTAGTAATTCAAATCAAATCAAATCAAATCAAATCAAAATATTCTTTATTCAAGTAGGCCTAGTTACAAGCACTTTCGAAATGTCAGTTACATGAGAGTGAATGTTTGCTGGGAGAAATACAATATGATCCAACATTTGCTGCAAGGATTAAGGAAACCCAGAAAAACCTAATCAGATCATTTAACTTAAGTGTAATATTATTGATAAAATCATCATTTTAAAAATTTAAATAATCAATAAGATAAGTCCCAAAAGGATTGTCAATAAAAAATAAATAATCTAGAATGTGTCTAGAATAAAATTCTAAATGTCAGAGTATATAAAACAACTAAGATTAAAATAATAATAATACCTTAGGTATTCGTTAAAATAATTATTCATATACCTACATGACGCTATAATTTACATTAATCCCACGCGGCTTCATCATTCATGTAGTCTTGTGTGCAATAATAAGCTTTAGAAAATAATTTTCGTTTCACAATATTTTTGAATTCACCAATAGACAACTCAGTTATGCTGCTAGGAAGTTTAGTATAAAATCTCACACAGTTACCCATGAATGATCTCCTTATTTTATGGAGCCTAGTAGCAGGCACTGCGAGCTTATGCTTATTTCTAGTATTAATATTATTTATATCACAGTTCTTCTTAAAGTGGGTAATATTTTTATGTACATACATAATATTCTCATAAATGTATTGAAAATGCACTGTCATTATATTAATGTCCTTAAACTTATCTCTAAGCTAGTCTCTATAGTTCATTTTATATATCGCACGAACAGCCCGCTTCTGCAGAACAAATATAGTATTAATGTCGGAAGCACTGCCCCATAGTAAGATGCCATACGACATAATACTGTGGAAATAACTGAAATACACTAATCGAGCCGTTATCACGTCTGTTAATTGATGAATCTTACTTACTGCAAAAGCTGCAGAACTCAGTCTATTCGAGAGATTAGCAATATGGGGACCCCATTGGAGCTTAGAATCTAATGTTATACCGAGAAAGACTGTAGTTCCTCACCTTTGACCATAACGCTTGCTTGCTCGTGTTTTACGCTACTCGTGACAAATTTAACACATTTAGTCTTTTTCTCATTCATTCATTTTATTTCATTAATGTGCACATTCAATGTGATTTGATTTTACATCGATAATTTTACAACTGGTATCGTAGACGTGTGTGTAAAAACCGCGAAAGGTTCATGTTGTTTTTTTTCGAAACTTTGTGTCATTCCTATAAATTACACGTAACTTTCGAAAAAAACAAAACTGACGAATGTCTGAGAAATACAATCATACACGTTTAATACGTGTTTTAAACTGTGTATTTTACATATTTAGTTATTAATAATTAATTAATTTATAACCCCATGGTCCCGTGATATCGTAAAACCTACAAATAATAATAATATATATATTTTTTTATAAAAAAAATGTAATTACCCTAACCTAAGTAAACAAGTAAAATAAAAGAATAAAAATAAAATAAAATAAATTATATAATTAATTTTAAATAAAATATATATAATATATATATATATAAATAAATAAATATTAAGGGACAATTTTACACAAATCGAACTAGCCCCATGGTAAGCTCAATAAGGCTTGTGTTATGGGTACTAGACGAAGATATATTTAATAGATATATTACTTATATATATAGAAAACATCCAAGACTCAGGAACAAATATTTATGCTCATCACACAAATATTTGCCCTTACCGGGATTTGAACCCAGGACCTCAGCTTCGCAGGCAACGTTACTCCCACTGAGCCAAACCGGTCGTCAAAATATTTATATAAAATACAAAATCATAAATAAATGTTATGTAAGTATTTACTTAAACAAACCAATCGAGATATTGTCAGCACGGAATGAAAAGTCACCTGTTTATATGAGAACCAATACATTCCGAGTCACTTTGCATCATATAATATAATAATGCGAAAACTACATAGTATTTAACATGAAAAAAAAAATTAAACTTGCGGAAGATTCAACCAAAGATCCGCAAGGAAAGATACTGTATTTTATTGAAAAATACAGGGGCTTTTGAAAGATACTTGTATTTTTCATGTCATTTTCATCGCTAGTCACTTCATAAAGGCGATTATCATAGGCCCTTTTTGATCGCCCTCCTAATTACAAATGACAACATTTCAAACTGCCTAAGTTAACTTATTATCAAGGACGAAGGAACGGAGGAAGGAACTCAAAAAACATTTGTATAGTTTCGGAAAAATGTGAAAGAAGTATATGACCCTTTAAATGTCGTCATTAGCGAAATTGTGATGGTCACTGTGCAAAAAAAACCAGCAGTATTTATAGTAAATTCGTTTTAATAATAGTATATTGTATCTTCTATGTGAGTTTATATTCTTTGTAGTCCATATGTATGACTTAGTTTATTAGTAATAATTGCTGTAATATGTTATTTGAATAAAACATATTATTATTATATTATTATTACATTATAATGACACGCTGTTACTTTTAAAATTAGAATTTTGAAAAGCCCCATTAACAAACTAAATGTCAATTATTTCTAGCGCGGACCCCAACTACCGGTCCGCAGTAATCAACACTAACGTGATAGTGCGGCACACGGGGGAGGTGACGTGGCTCAGTCACGGAATCTATGTGTCCGTGTGCGACATCAACGTGGAGCAGTTCCCTTTCGACGTTCAGCTCTGCACCATGAAGTGGGCTTCGTGGACTTATGATGGCTTTCAGGTATTTAGGCTGTTATAAACACCTGACATACTTATAGCAATTACAACCACAAATGTCATCTTGTGTTCAACACCAACGTGATAGTTCGGTACACGAGGGAGGTGACGTATCTCTGTCACGGGATCTACGTGTCCGTGTTCGACATCAACTTGGAGCAGTTCCCATTCGACGTTCAGCTATGCACCATGAAGTGGGCCTTTCAGGTATTTAAACTGTTATAAACACCTGACTTACTTTTAGCAATTATAGCCACAAATGACTTCTTGTGTTCCACACCAACGTGATAGTGCGGCACACGGGGGAGGTGACGTGGCTTAGTCGCGGGATCTACGTGTCCGTGTGCGACATCAACATGGAAAAGTTCCCCTTGGACGGGCAGCCATGTACCATAGACCTGTGACGGTTTTCATGTTTTTGTACTATGTTACTTCTCTCTGAAGTCACCGCTTTTGCTGCAACATAACACATTACCATTTGAGACTAAGTAGTAACTAACATGTTCAGTTTGATACCACTTAATACCATTATCACAACAAAAACGAGGCTTAATCGCGTATAAGTATAATTTATTTCATTACCTTTTGTTGGTAATTCGGATTTCGGATGTTGCGTTACGTCAATATAGTCTCTCGTCGAGGGACGACTATCATCATCTTCATGTCGCACGAGTTGTTCGATGTACCGGCGCTTGGTCTTGATTATTAGGTTAAACACTAGGGTTGATACCAGCTGATTTAATTGTGTACCAGTGATAGAAACGTCGATAAAACAAAAGTACACCATCCAAGGGGTTAGCCACGTTTACAACTATTATTTTCAAATAGCATGATTATTTCTTGAAATATATAGCGCTCTCACAAACGGACAGACAGAGACGCACCATAAGGATTCCTATTTTTACCTTGGGGTCATAATGTTGACAGTTACTTTCTTCTACTATCTACTATTAAAACTAGCATTTAGTTGCAACTACAGGCAGCTTTAATATGCTTCTAATTTACCACTACAAAGCTAAATCTCGCTATTGTACTCTGTATCTTAATCACCAGGTGACATTAAATGCCGAGCAAGGTGTTATCTTGCATTTTTAATTACGAAAGAAAGGATTTTTTTAACAGAGTTTTGCGAAGTAAAACAGCACAAAGGGGAGGTTTACCAAACACCTGAAGGGGAATTTACATTCAAATACTTTCTTAATTTGTCGGAAAGATGCATAAACAAAGGGTGCCCTCATTTTGATTCGTTAAGTTTCAGAGGTTACAGAATGAAATTTATTTTAAGCACTGAAACTATGTAACAATGGAAAGAGCGGGTTTATTTTTATCGTAATTTTATGGTCATTATATTTTATTGTGGATAGCGTTATCGTGCTATATATTTAAGTCAATATCACAAATAGCATCATTTTACCTTTAAATAAGTATATTTATTTAGAACGTATAAGTCACAATTACGTTAAGTATAATTTAAGAATTAAATTATATCTTAGAATATATTAGAAAAACTAGCTGAAAATTAGATTATATTGGAAAATTAAGTATGCACAACCTTGTATGTACAATGTAAGTACAAATGTTTGTAACTTTCATTTCCATCACTGTTATACTAGAAAATGGATTATACAAATAGTCAATTTACATAACACAATTAGAGGTAGATAACAGGCGGTCTTATCGCTAAAGAACTGTTATGTTTGTAGATTCTGCTGATGAAGCACGTTCGTTTTTACTAAAGTTTCTCTTAATTGCATTTTAACTTGAACTTCAGTGAAATACCGAACATATTATATATAGCCGCCTTTTCGGATTAAGCCATCCTATTGCCTGTCGGTTACTTTGCTCATAAAATTGTGTGCCGCCACCGCTTTAAAGACGTTCGTTAAACTCGAGTTTCTAAGAAGCGGTGTCGAGTAAATTAGAAATACCGCGATACCGCGATATTAATGTTGCCAGTAAATCTCCCCCTTCCACTGCGGTGAGCTGCATGGCAGACACGCTATGACTATCATAGAAATTGTTATTTTAAATTGAATAAAATTGCAGTCACTTCCAATGTTTATTTTTGATTGTATTCTTAATGCATTTTCACTTATTATAAGAGCAGTATAAATGCTATGTTTGAGTATATAAATTAATATTAAACGCCTGTAACCCTCTATTTTTGAAAACAATGCCCATTATTAATTTTCAGATTTCATGGCGGTCTAAAAAATGTCTCGAAGAGCATTCTAGAGACGAGCCTTCATTTATCACAATTTCACTCGCGGTTTTGAGAATATTTATTTTAATTATCTTCTGCATAATTTTCTTTCTACTTAGCCTAACCGTTTTACAATAATAATACAGTGGGTTTTTGTAGGAACTTTATTTCGAACCAATTTCCAGATGATACAACTTATTTTCTTCTGTATTCTCGTAGCTACTACTTCTGGCTAGAAAGGTACTGCTAGCTAGGCAGGTACTAGCATATATTGTCATCATTTTTGACAACTTGCCATGATTTCTGCTTTTTTCTTCGGGGATTCACTGACACCTATCTATTCAGTAACACTTTTCCAGCGTATTTTCCGGCTGCTCGGAAAAATTGATACATATCATAGCGTAAGCTTGCGCCAATGTCAGAAATTTGATAAAAATGTTACAGGAAAAGAATAAAGATGTCATATTGGTTACTTATGTACGTGCTAGTGGTTACTTATGTTAGAGCTGGAACATTCCCGCATGCAGGTAAAATAGTTATTTAATAAGCGGCCTAGTTAGTAAATTTCATTTGGCTGAATATTTGAATGACAATATGGCTCCTTTCGTTGAGAAATTGCTTGATTTTTTTTTCATGCGTGATTGTAGCGCTACGCGTGTAGCCGATAACATGGAAAAAAGCGTATGCAGCGTAAAGTTGCTACGGACAGAGCGCCCACCTAGCGAGGTTCGACCGTGAAAGTGTTACCGAAGGTATCTAAGTACCTATACGTCATATCGGGGTTGTTACGGAAATTCGCATACTCATCCGCAACCGCGGAACTTCCGCGTCATTTTCAATATGCTCAAAATATCCATGGATGTGAAAAGAACTGCAACCAAAACATCGTCACATCATGCCAGTTGTCAAAGCAAGTTATATTCCGTACATCACAAAAAAGTATTACCTACCTGATTAATAAATCTATTTAACAAAATTATCCATATAATACCTATAATCAGAAATTTTGACTGGATAAAATATTCACCCGTATGAAATTTACAGACTGTATCTTACATTAAACCATTAGTTATATATGATTTATGATGGTTGGTAGACACCTTATTTTCACGGAGCTCTGCACAATTTTGATACGTCGTGCCAAGTCGCATTCCACCTCCGTAACGTTGTTTCCGTCACAATATGAGATTTGCTGCATAGCTTACTTGTTCTAGCATTGTGAAATCTATTATAAACTAGTAAAAATAAAATGTCTGTACAATGAAGATATTTTAAAAAAACCGAGCAAGAGCATGTGGGACCATGCTCAGTGTAGGGTTCCGTAGCCGTTCATACAAAAAAATGCACTACAAATGAACAAAATAAGATATGAAAAAGTATACTAGCAATAGAGCGTATCTCCACGGCACTTACGTCTTTTAGTTCAGAAGCGCAGTTTTTTGGTAATACTCAAAAACGGCTCGACCGATTTTATTAAGTACAATTTTCATTGGAAGTTCTTATAAGACCTCATTTTCATGAACTTTTTTGTTGATCCGTGGTTGTAAAGTTAGCGCTATTTTTGGGTTTCCGGAGCGAATATTTACAAAACTACTGTTTTTATCAAAAAATAACGTTTAAAGACCCCTATTATTTTTAAAAGACCTTTTCAACGACACCCCACATACTATTGTTGGAACAAAAAAAAATCACCCCCACTTTACGTGTACGAGAAGTACCCGAAATAAAGTTTTTTTTTTAGTTTTATTTTACTGTGTCGGCATGATAAATACACATACTCATACCAAATTTCAGCTTTTTAGTACTAATGATCACGGAGCTAAGCCGCGGACGGGCAGACAGACGGACAGACGGACATGGCGAAACTATAAGGGTTCCTAGTTGACTATAGAACCCAACAAATGATTGACTATTTGAAGGTCACTGAGTCGAACAATATTTTTGGCGGGTTTTTGTATGTTTGTATGTGTCGTTGTGTCTTGATCACGCAATACGTAAACGGATTTTTCAACACACTTGCTCGTAAAGTGGCTCTTTTTATACTGTTTTTATAGCTGTAATCCATTCCATTACACACACGTGTTTTTAACATTACATAATCGCACTAGAGCCTTTTCATTACAGTTTAAACTATAACTATAACCTAAAACCTATTTGCTGAAGTTTAAATTTTTTTTAAACTTCAGCAAATAGGTTTTAGGTACAAGAAACATTTTAGGTTATTTTAATAAATCTAAACTGGTACTTGTAAAAAACACTTAATATCAATAAATTATAAACTTTTCTAAGCAAAATAACATTTTGATTGTATTAAATTGATATAATTATTCAGATTATTATATTATTAATGTTTGGCTGATTGGCCAATTAGCCTTTGCCTAAACGCTCGTGCGCGCATATACAAATGCAGAGGTCGCAGAGCGCCATTTTGATTTGATTTGACATATTGAATATTTACAAATATTTCATATTGAAGTATGATTATTGTTTTAAAATGTCAATATAGTGTAAATAGCTTCATGCAATGATATTTAAATTATAATAATTATGTAGGTACGTAAATTTGAGGTTCTGATGACGGATTAATGTAAAACTTACGACTACAGGATTGATTACGCACGTATAACCTAGACCAAATTTTAAAGGTATGATTGTTTCTTTGTTTTTTCCTCGCAAGTGTGTTGAAAAACGTCGTATGAAACTCGTGTGCATTGGTCATTACACTCGGCTTTATACAGCACTCGTCTACGACTCGTGCTGCAAGATATAGCCTCGAGTGTAATGACCAACGTTCCACACTTGTATCATAATGTACTATTAACTATTTTTGGTACACGGGTAGCTTAAGTATCTCAAATGGTTATAAGATACTTTTTACCCGACTACGATGAATAAAAAAAGAGGGGTTATGACTTTTTCTCCTCCGCAAACGAAGTTGCGGGCCCTTCTAGTTTTAAATAAGTATTTTTTCTACTCCTGTACTTCTTTCTGTCATTTAAATGGTTACCAACTTTAATATAAAAACATACATTACTTAAGACTTGCAAAACTCTATAGTCTATTTCCCAAAAAAGCATTGCTAAGCGTGTCACAATGTCGCTATTAACGTATTCCTTGGTGCCACAGAGTACAAAATTTCAATCTTATAATTTATATTCAGTGAGTCTTAAACTAATGTAACATGAAATAATTTATATTACCAACTTAACAAACCGCCAAATTCATTCAGTTTTAAATCAAAAAAATAATATTGTACGTAAATGCATTGCTGCCAACTTAAAAAAAAACATTTTTTACAATTTACGTACACATATTCTATCGCCTATTTTTTTTCAAATCATAACATGTTTTCATCACTAGCAAGTATACGCGAATTTAAAAAATAAGAAAGCCATAGATATTGATTGACAGCTCGCTTTTTCATTTTCTTCGTGGCGCAAAATTTTATTCATTTGGAAGTTGTTGGTTGTTGTCTTGTTATAAACTGTTGAAAGTGAGAAAAATGTAGGAAGACGAGCCGAATTGTACTTACTACCGAAGAAATTTGTGTCGTGGCGCAAGAAGTATCAAACAATTTGCTGCTAGAAAAATTTCGGCGCAAATATAAATATTTAGACTTTTTGTGTTTTATTAAAAAGTGCTTAGGGGTCATTCATTAATTACGTAGGGATCCCTGGGGGGAAGGGGTTCGAAAAATCTGTCGTAATTAATGAATGGCCCCTTAGTTGTAGAAAAACTATTGTATAGAGACTTTTGTTTCAAACTGAGCTAATCGACTTAAAGAATACAGTGGCCGATTCGCTCAGTTTAAAAACCAAAGACTATATATACAACGTTGTATAATTCGGGCAAAATCGCTCATGACGTCTTCCTTTGCGATACTTGCGATTGTCCTTACGTAATTAAAGAATAGCCCTTTAGTTGTAGAAAAACTGTTGCTTGCAAGGTTGTATAATTCGGTCTAAAACGCTCGTGGCGTCTTTCTTTGCGATACCCGCTATTGTCCTTACGTAATTAGTGAACGGCTCCTTAGTCGTAGAAAAACTATTGTATGCAACGTTGTATAATTGTGTCAAAAAACACTCGTGGCGTCTTTACTTGCGATGCGAGCCTTTTTGACCCCTATTATACAACAGTTGCATAAAATACTATTAAACACTCGTATTTTATATAATATACACATAGGCTGGGATTTACATATTATGTCAAAACAAAAGAAAAGAATAGTTCCAGTCCAGTAACACCTAAGTGCTTAATATTCGTTAATCATCAATTTATTGCTTAATAATGGTCAGATGATATCATTAATAGTTTCTTCGGTTTCCGGTATTATCACTCTGTAAAATAAAATAATATACGCTTTATAATTAATAAATATAGATTGTTTCTTTCAATAAGAGAGAGAGAGACAAGAGTCTTTAATAATTTTTGCTGTTGAATTTTTCTAGCAACGACTTTTTAATAGCTGCCATCCTAGTACAATATACTCATAAGAAATACTGTACTTCTGCCATAATGAAGAATTCACGGTCGACATGTGTCCGTAAACGTCAGTATACTCCGCCTTATTAAAAATCCTACTTTAGGATGACCGCGGTCAAAAAGTCGTTGCTAGAAAAATTCAACTGTAGTAACTAAATGCTCTGTGACTTATAAATGTCTAACGCATGTGTCAGACAACATATTCTTACCGTTCTATGGATTTAGTCATGAATCACGAAAAATAATGGTTCATTAAAAATGTTGGCGTAAATCATGTTAGGTATGCGAACATTGCGAACATATCAAGCGTGGGTATGACACAACGCGTCAGTTGAGTGATGAATGAACGAAATCTTGAGCCTCTGAGATTCAGAAAAAGTTTCAAACAAAAACTTGGGCCTAAAGAGTTTATAAGTAAACAGTGGGTACTTATGTATTTACTTTAGAACTCAAGCAATTTTGACCAATGACCAGCAAAAATAATATTTAAAATGAGTTTCAAACATTGGGCATAGAGTAAGTTTTTTAGGGATAATGGCACTAAATATAGACGATTGGGTGCTTTTTTTTACAACTGGAGCAATTCATATTTTATAGAATAACCTAAAACAGACTATAACGCACACCCAATCCTCTGGCTCCTCAGGAAACCAGCGCCGTTGACCTACCAACCTAGCCAAGCCAAAGGTATTTCTGGGTTGAGACCATTTCGGGTGCAACATAGGTCTATCTCGTTTTCTCCAGGCATTTTACGGTTTCGCTAAACATTAATTCATAATAGCTTGATTTTTTTAAAAATTGTATACCATACTAGCTTCTTCCCGCGACTTCGTTTATCGCGGATAAGGGTATTTTTCCGGGATAAAAAGTAACCTATGTCCTTCCCCGGGACTCAAACTATCTCCATATCAAATTTCATCCAAATCGGTTCAGCGGTTTAAGCGTGAAGAGGTAACAAACAGACAGACAGACAGACAGACAGACACACACTTTCGCATTTATAATATTAGTATGGAAGTATGGATACGGATTCTAAGACATTCATGAATCCAACAAAATTTCGACCCGGAAGTAGGTATATAGAAAGTGACATAAAATGCATTTTTTTAAATACTAAATGGTAATAGTATTTTTTATGTGTAAGCGTAACAATATTTTTGTCTATAATCAGTAAAAAGTGAAATCTCACAAATAAATACAAGAAAAGCCACAAAAACAACAAACTCTATGGCTTTGCTAACATGTGTCCTAAGTTGACAGAAATAATAACAATAAGTAGGTAAAAATATTAATGATGCATCCTTAATTATTACTCGTGCGATTCATCTTCTATGTAACAGAGCAAATATTAGTTTATCAATATGAAGAAAAAAATACTATTAATATATATATTCTTTCAATATTTTCAGGATTTAAAAAAAAAATAAAAATATTTAAGTACATAATTGACTCATATTTTGCTGGATTATGTGTATACATAACTACTAGAAAAAATATGTACACTATACACTGGAAAACTCAGCTATTATCAATTATTTCCACTTCGCCATATTAGCGGTCCGTATAATGACTGGACCAGTTTGGGTATATATGGGTTTGTCATTGTAAATTTTTAATTACGGGTAATCCTAAATACGTACTTTTTATTCCATACTATACTAATGGAACCTTTGTTTTAGTTAATGATCAATTGTACCTAATGTATTTTCTTGCTACTGTGTAGCAAAACAAATATTTATAAAATAAAAGTTTGCCAAAGCATGTAGGCAAGCTCCAAACGAATTCCTTATCTAAACCCATGTGGTGTTCAAGGTATATGTATACAATACACGAACGAAGTAATCAAAGGTGCACTATAGGTAGTGTTACGGACGTGTGACCGTGCTCAGAATCTAAAGTCAAGGAGTGACTTTTCAGAAGGGCCTATTTCTCTTTGGAAGCTATAGAAAAATAAGTCCTTTTGAAAAGACTTGTATCTTATAGAACACCTGCTTATAGATGTCTGCCATGCCAGACAAGCCACCTGGCGGATCATAACGGAAGTCAAGGCCGAAATTTACATCCAAAGTGCAGTAATAAGGGAATCACAATGGTTTAAAGCAGTGGTTCTTAAACTTTCTTTGGAATCGTTGTGAATTAGTAAAAGCTGCTCATAAGTTCACAACTTTGGTCGCGCGAAGAAAAAACCCTTTGTTAATTTTAACTTTACCTGTATACTTGTTAGAATCAAGTATGTTAGTTTGGGTTAAATTTGGGAAGCTAGTCCTGGCGTTCGATTGGGCTCAAATTTGGTGTACTTTTGTATCTTCCGTGACAATGCAATATTATGATGTCATCGAGCTGATCATAGCTCACAGGATTGCATAGTTGAAGTGGGAACGGGCGGGCAAGGTAGCCTGGAGAACGGGTGTCCGTTGGGGCAGTAAAGTCCTGGAGTGGGTACCACGCATATGAAAGCGCAGCGTAGGTCGGCCCCCGACTAGGTGGATGGATGACCTCGTAAGGGTCGCGGAGAGTTGGTGGATGCAGTCTGCGCAGGATCGCACGTCCGTGGCTGAAAGATAGATTTATAGATAGATCGAGCTGATCTGATGATGGAGCAAGAGTCATTGTAGTAACAAAAGGCACTCCTACCGAGTTTTTGGGCTTTTTAGAATCGTCTCGTACCAAGTGTATCTTTATTTCTTTATTAACAAAAATAATAGACCTCAAATCCTTATTTAAGCAAACAATAATAAACTATATGAAGTAGAGTGTTTCTGCGTACCTGTACGTAGCTGTTGGTCGTAAACGATTGATCTAGTTTTTTTGTTTCAAAGGTGACTAGATCGAGAGTGTTCTTAGGTATGATTAAAGATAATCTGTTCAACCTTCTCGAAGAGCATCAATTTTTTTCTAGATGTGTCTCAATATCAGGTCTCAACTTGAAATTGTTTCAGGGACACAAGACTTCACATGCATCCTGGAGTTGGTACATTATTAGTCTCATGTGTATGTTGCCAACGCAACAAAACGTTTTTATGTTTCCTGTATACGTTTTCTGTGTTAAAAAGCAAAGTTACACTATATACTCTCTGAATTCGCGGTGTTCTCCGCAGAACACGCTTTGAGAACAGCTGGATTAAGGCCTAGATAACATGTCGTCGTGCGTTTGTGCGTGGCTTGAATCGACCAATATACGTAACTGAACTAAGCTTTAGCTTTCATTAAACGTTGAGCCTGCTTTGTGTTATTTATGATTATGAACAATAAGATAGACGCCACTTCTGAACTAATAACAACATAACAAAAGTAATAAATAAAATGGTAGGTACGCAAACCTCATTTAATTAAAACAATAATAATATACTACGGACTGGAACTGGAATAAGGAATGACTGAGAGCATGAGCATAATCAAGGGGATACCTTCATGTCCCATAATTTCATTTGTATAGGGAAAATTCTATTTATGGGGAAAGTTCTATTTATGGCCAATAAAAATTCTATATATATGGAAAATTCTATTTATGGCCAATGTATCGTTATGGCACCTAAGAATAAGGCAATTGATTATTATGACGTATGAATCGTTATGTAATATAAAGTTATGGCAAATGAAAAATGGCAAATGATTGTTATGGCATATGAATCGTTATGGAATATTGAGATATGGCAAATTATTGTTATGGCATATGAATCGTTATGGAATATTGAGATATGGCAAATTAAAATATGGCAAATGATTGTTATGGCATATGAATCGATATGAAATATTGAGATATGGCAAATTAAAATATGGCAAATTATTTTTATGGCATATGAATCGTTATGGAATATAAAATTATGGCATATGAAAATATGGCAAATGATTACTATGGCATATGAATCGTTATGGAACATAAAATTATGACAAATTAAAATATGTCAAATGATTATTATGGCATATGAATCGTTATGGAATGTAAAATTATAGCAAGTGAAATTCGGGCATAAGACATTATTCCATATGAAAAACGGCCAAAACGATATAGAACCGTCAAAAGTATTAAATCTAGAAACTTTTTTTTATAAACTTAAGTAATTAGCACATTTTGATGCAAGTCCGGAAAATATGTCATTATAACACGAGTCTGATGGATCTTGCGATGAGCCTTAGAGCGAGTGGCAAAACTCGGAACGAGTGATAATGACATATTTCCGCACTTGCATCAAAATGTACTATTCCTTAGGTCTATAAAAAAAGTCTCTAGACTCTCCTTTTCGCGCGTGTATCAAGCGACATTTTTAATACATTTGCGACCAAATAATAATATACCTAAGCATAAAATTAATACAAAGATATTTATACTTCATCATCAGTCTATTTCAGCCAACTCGAAGAAAATTATTAAAAAAAATTAAGTGTATAAGATATTAACAATATAAATAATAATAAAAATCAATTCCTTTTTTATTATTCGTAAGTAATATATCAGAATACTTCAGGAATATGAAAACAAAAACGCTTATTTTATTTCTATGAAACGCACATTTTTGTGTTTCTGTGTTATTAATGTTGGAAAACTAACACCACATTGCTATCTATTGTGACATAGATACAAGTCAAAGCGTAAAGAAAAATACGATGGCTCTCGCACGTGGTCACACCAGGACTCTAACCCGACACCTGTCGATTACGCGTCGAGCGTGTCAACCCCTCCACCAGCGAGCACTGTGCCAATCGCCTTGAATTTATCCATCCGCTTTATGATATATACGTTATATGTACCTATGGCTAAAGTTTAATAATTTGTTAAAAACTTTATTATCTAACGTAAAAACTCTTTTAATAAACAAGTAAATAAAAAAAAAAGGAAAAGTAAAAAGCACTAGTTCGCAAAAATGAACTTTGCGCTCGCTAAACGGCTACGAAAAGGACCACTTTTTGAGCAACTGTATTAAAACAAAATTTCTACTCACTCTTTTTATAATTATGTCAGAAAATAACCAATTTTTTTATAAATAAACCTCACACTGTTGTCGGCACCTTCTAAAAACTTGACACATTTTATCAAGGGAAATCCTAGCTTAATATATATACCCTAAAACACGAGTGGGGTATAATGAAATTAATAAAAAATTAAGAGTCTGTAAAAGGACAGTTTATCACCAAAAATGTAAGATAGAAAGTTTTTGTTATCCGTCCGCCCCGCGGCGAAAGAGCTCCTTGTGAATATAATGGACCGCTGTTTGCCTTTTAAATTACAACATTTTTCATTTTTACCCTGAAAATAAACAGTAGCCCTGGTTTAGGCGTCAAAACCTAACATACTTTGTGAGGCGATTAAAATAATTGCAGCAGTCTTTTTGATATAAATGTAACGTCCTCTGACCTCTGACGTTTAATTTAAATCAAATGTTTTGACTTCGTTTGACCTACGAAAGGAGACGTGGACTCTAACTATGGGCCTCTTAAGGAAGCTCAGAGTCACCCGGCTATGCAAAGGGCTATGCTCGGGATCTCTCTACGAGATCGAATCAGAAAGGAGGAGATTCGTACACGAACCAAGGTCACCAACTTAGCAAATAGGGTAGGCAAACTGAAGTAGCAATGGGCATAGTTCGAATAACCGATGGCCGTTGGGGCAGAAAGATTCTCGAGTGGAAACCACGTAACGACAAGCCCAGCGTGGGAAGGCCACCCGCAAAGTGGTCGGACGACCTGGTTAGGTTTGCAGGGACTCGCTGGATGAGGGTGGCCTATATGCAGCCCATGTGGAAATCTATTGAGGAGGCCTGTGTCCACCAGTGGCCGTCCTATGGCTGAAATGATGATTATATGGAATGGAGTAACAACAGATATACATCTCAAAGCCACGATAAAAACTGTATACACAATATTATAAATATCCTCAAATCCCAAAAAAGTGGCTATTATGAGAGTAATAGCAATGATTATGAATACTTTAAGCTAGATTCAACAGTAAATATAATTGGTTACAGCCTTTGTTGCTAACAAGCCTCAGAACTTAAAAGAAAAAAATGTATAAGAAGTTGTAAGGAAATCCTATTTTAATTGCTTACTTATTGTCCTGAATACACAATGTTGAAATTATAAAGCGTTTTTACCATTTTTAAGGTTCCGTGTCTCAAAAGGAAAAAAGCGGATCCCTTACAGGATCACTTGGTTGTCTGTCTGTCTGTCCGTCCGTGCGTCTATCTGTTTGCCAAAACACTCTTTCTCAGGAACGCGTGAAGGTAACAAGTTAAAATTAACACCAAACAATCTGTGGTCTCTTGAAGTCAACGCAATTGGGTATATGACACTAGTTTTTTTTTAATTATACAGGGTGTTTGGTAGCAGGATGCAAAGTTGAAAGGAGGTGATAGCTTAGGCCATTTAGAACATTTTAAGCGATATATGTGTTAGGCAAATGTTATTAGTTATTTTTTGTTTTTTTTCATGTTATTTAATTTTTAAATCGCTGTAGTTTTTTTTCTTTAGACACAGATATTTCAAATAACTTTTATGGTGTACGATAGACATTTCACAATACAAAAAAAAAATACAAAAAATGCTACCTACAGTAAAAAAAGTACTATTGTCGATGTAGTCTGAAATTTTGGAGTTTTCCCAGAAAAATCTTAAAACTTAAATAAAAAAAAACCAATAACATTTGCCTAACACATACACATGTATATCGCTTAAAATGTTCTCACCTCCTTTCAACTTTGCATCCTGTTACCAAACACCCTGTATAAGATCTTGATAAAACCAGCAAAATAAAAAACTACGTTAAAATTTTGAGTTCGCTACCTTACGTGTAGCTTGTTTTATGAGTGTTTAAAGTTGGGTGGGAAAGTCCATTTTTAAAGTATTAAAATATTAATAGCTAATAATACCATTCAATAAACCATTTTTTTTTGTAATTTTTGTTATAAAACCGTTTCGACTAACGCAAGTTTTAACATAGCTGCAGAACGAAGTTCTCATTTTCCCTATACAAGATACAAGCGTGTGACGTCACACGCAAAGCCTACACTTTAGTAATGTACGGGGTGTATTAGGAGAGATGTGAATCAAACAAATGTTGAGATTGAACTGGATTATAATGAATAATAAATGCGATTATTAAGAGTACATAAGGTTGAGTATAAATTAAAATAGAGCTTACCACGACACCTCCCATTTGATGGAGAAAAAAATATATACTTTTTTTTACACTAAAGTTTTTGTTTTATTTATTCAAAGATACATTTTCAATACCTAAGTACAATAAAATGTATTTATGAAGCGTTTTTTGTGAGAGTCCAAAAATGTGCTTTTAACGTCGTTGTGTCTCTAGGAGTTTTTATGATATTGGAGTAGTTTTTTCACCAATATTTCTATGATCAAAATGTTGTTTTATAACATACCATAAATAAATTAATAATTTAAAAAAACACTACATAAACACGCTTTACGATACTTTTCTAACAAATCCAAACACAGCTACAATACGATGTTCCATCATGAAGTTCCAGTTCATATCTTCCGGCTCCATCATCACATCATCAGATCAGTTCGACAGTACCATATTATTGTATTGTCATCAAAACTACATACAGCTGCCAATTTTTATGACGCTACGATCCTTGGAAGATGGTTAAATTAGTTACCTTAGATTCCATTAGTTAGTTACATACAGGTCTACCTTATAAAAGCGTGTTTAAAAATGTCTAAATAGCCTTTTCAAAGGTACAGTCATTAAAAAAGGTGTTTCCATACAAATAGCTTCCATGGGAAACCTATAGATTACTTCCAGTTGACCTAGAAACTTGAAATTTGGTAGGAAAATAGCTCTGACGGCACAATCTACGAAATAAATCTGTTTCTTTTTTGTTTCTGTCTGTCTATATCAACATCAATATCCAATATAAAATGACCCCACACCGCGTACATTTTGCTATGGCTCTGCATTTAAATAGATACGACCGTTTCTAGCGTATATTTAGAAGGGAGCTCTCGGTGCGCGAGTCCAACTCGCACTTGGCCGTTTTTTATTTCTCATTCACAAGTGACGTTTTTTAAATACGTCTGCAAATTAAATGTTAAAACATTTAGGCATAAAACCCGTGACACGTTTCTCGTAATTATTTTTTTAATTTTTGTCCGCTCAGACGGCACGGGCGATGTATGTTCAACAGATGGAAACTCTGACATTCATATTTATTTACTTCAAAGGTAAACCCGCATTTCCACGTGAAATTAACGCGATATTTAATTCGACATAGGGTGGAAGGGGACACATTGACACTTTGCTTAATTCATGTATTAACGACACCGGTTTTTGCAATGGCCGTTTTGTAGCGTTTCATTTTCACACCAAAAAACCGCTGTATTCGCTTTGCTAATCTATAGTATTATAAAGTATCAAAAACTAAATGTGTGTACATTAAAGATATTTTCAAAGAAAATGATGGTAACGGACTATTTGGAGGTCACTGAAACGAAAAATATTTATTTGTAGATTTTCTTTATTTGTATGTGTCGTTGTAGCTTCATCACGCCAAATCGGCCAAACGGATTTCAACTATTTTTTGTACATGGTGAGCCGGGTATCCACAGATGGTTAAAGGATATTTTTTATCCGACTAGGGTGACGAAGAAAAGAGGGATTACGCCTTTTACTCCTCCGTGAACAAAGTTGCGGGCACCTTCTAGTGTTGAATATATTTTTATTACATTTTACTATTTAACAATTTGTCGACTACCTTCGAAAAAAGCATACAGAGGAATCAGGCATCATACCGATAATTACAACTAGTGGGTTGTGACACTAAATCTTAGATATCATAATATAACCAACGTCGTCTATAAGCCGATTTGTAGACACGGCTCACCAGCAAGTACTTAAATACATTTTTCTTTTCATTCCTGGTATCGAAAAAGGATTTATGCTAACTAAAGCTTTTATATTACACGTACCGCAGTAAAATATCAAGGTAAAATATATTTTATGTCCTCGCACAATCCTTTATACGTAAGAAACATCTTTATTTAATATCCTTAATACCTAATACTTAGGGGATTATGGTCTATAAAATATTCTGGTGTAAATATTCGACCGATTTTAAATTTATCCTCAGATCGGCCATTTGACTTTTAAATTGAAATTCTCACTTTAAAATTGACTTTAACATACCTAGATATACGTATACCAAAGTTATAGGAACTGATCTGTGCTGAATTTATTCATTCCAGTCGGCTACTTGCTGAATCAATTTGGCACTCTCAGCACACTCAATGGTTGATTTGTCATTGTTACAACAAAGATTGCTTTTGAACATTACCAAATGATAAGTCCACCGGCTTTACATAAACTGATTTCAAGGTGGCTGAGATCACCAGGAGAAGTAGAGCTGGAGTCACAAAGTGACAGTTGACACAGATGATACTTATAATTTCTTGTTCATATTACCTAGCAAACCATGTCTGAATATACTTCCAGTGAAAGCAACCAATTTCAGCAAATTTTTTGGGTACCTAAAAGCCGCCGTTGGGTGACCATCTGTCCGTCTGTCAGGATCTTTTTTCTCAGGTACGCGTGGATGTATCAAATTGTCATTACTATCTAAAACTCAAATCTGCAATTCCTTGAAGCTGTGAAACGGTCAATCTTCTAACTCAACGCAATCAAAAGCCATGAAAAAAAGTGTTTACACACAAATTGCCGTGGAATAAAAACCTATAAGGAACTTTTAGTCGTCCCAGCAGCTTGAGATTTAATATGAAGGAGCTAGCACAACCAATGAAAAAAATCGGAAAATTTAAAATTTTACTTTAGAGTTCTGTCTAAAGTGACCCCTCGCTGCGTACATTTTTCATATGAGTAGGGCTCTGCAGACACTGGATTCATTGATACGGCCGTTCAAAGCGTATATTTTAACACCTCGATTCCAATAATAGACGAACTATTTAGGTACCTACATACCTACCAACTTTTTACTATTATATATATGGGCGGTTTTTAGGATTCCGTAGCCAAAATAGCAAAAACGGAACCCTTATAGTTTCGTCATGTCTATATTTTCTAAACCTTATGTCCAAAAAATATGAAAAAAATTACACATATAAAACTTAATAAATACTTAATATTTTCCTCTGTTTCCGCGATTATTACTAATTTAAATATAACAATATAACGGATTATATCGCGTATAGTATTTGAGTTCCCGACATTTCGGAAGCTTTTCAGCTTTCCATGGTTACGGGTTGAAACATCGGGAACTCAAATGAGATAATATAGGCGATTAGACCGTTAGATTATTTTATTTAAATTAATAAATACTTTTAACGAAAATCGTTTTCAACATGATCGGATATACCGTTTTTGAGTTATTGCCAAAAAACTGCGCTTCTCAAAGAAAGGACGTCAGTATCGTGGAGATACGCTCTTTTGCTAATCTGTAGTGCATGTTTTTGTATCGGCTGCGGAACCCTACACAGAGCATGGTCCGACATGCTCTTAGCCGGTTTTTTATTATTGTGTTACTCCTCTTTTAGGATTCCGTACCAAAAAGGTAAAAAAAATATTTAAAAAAAAACAAAAAACCCGACTGCATAAAAACCTAAACAGAAAAAAACAAAATCGCGGAAACAGAAGAAAATATTAGAAAAAAAAAAGTCCAGTATCCTAGAAATTTGTTAAGTTATAATGGAAATCTTTCATGATCGATACTCACAATATAACAAATAACAAATTCTAATATGGAACATAGCGATTTTGAACAGTCGGGACCCATAAGAAATCTAGATCGACGCAAATCTTCCCAACAATGGGTCCCGACTGTTTAAAATCGCTATGTTCCATATTAGAATTTATAAGGTACTGGACTTGTTTTTTTCTTTTTAGCTTTTTACGCAGTCGGGTTTTTTGTTTTTTTAATATTTTTTTTTATTTTACACTTTTTAGTTAAAATTATAAATGTCAGTAAATTTCGCAATCTTCATCGTGGGGTTTATTGAAAAGCTTGGACAAATTTCTATTCATTGATACCCCACTCGATATAGTACGTCGATTTTATTTTTTTTCTTTTTCATAATATGGCGTCTCAATATCGCCATTTCGAGTTTTCATCATTTTCATGTCTTCAGTGACATTCGGACAGTTAAGACAAATCGATTGACGTAAGAATCATCAAAATCGGTCCACGCGTTTGGTCTCTAGAGTGCCAGATAAGAACAAACAAACATACATACATACATACATACATACATACATACATACATATATAGACTGATAAACACATTACCACTCCTTTGAGTTGCGCAGTCGGGTAAAAAAGGAACCCTTATGGTGCGACTCTGTTTGTCTGTCTGTCTGTCCGAGTGTTAGAGCGCCATATCTTAAACACCACTTATGCTATTTATTTAAAATTTTGAATATTTATTAATATAAACATGGTCAGCCCACATGTGACGAAGGGAAACATTATAAATCTAGTCACTAGGTCAAGTAGGGTATCATATAAAAGGGCTTGATCTGCACATTTTCGATAATTTTTTTTATTGTGCTTAAATTTATTTTATTAAGCAAAATGTGGAAAAAAATACCATTCTCCCCTTTATCTCCGAAGTTTACCAAGCGAAAAATCTGGAATTTTCTAGAATTATGTAATTTAATATGAATATTACACGAAAATTATAACCATATACCTGTCTGTCTCACTTTTTTTTAATCACCAAAAATCATTTCTGAATAACCCGGTTTGATTAAGTTTGCCCCTCATTTGTTTGTGACGCCATACATACCAGAGGCCAACTTAACTCAAGCGGCAAGTTAAGTCGGAATCAATGAAAGTTTGTACGGAACCCTCGGTGGGTGAGTCAGACTCGCACTTGACCGGTTTTTTTTAATCACATAGCAACTAAAGTTTTCACCCAAAAGTCTATAACGACGGATAATGACTTCTAGGCCTACATAAATCAACCATTCCCCAGATAAGTGTCCCTTACTTTAAGTTATAATTATAAAAGGAATCTTTGTTTCTTTTTAGTGTTTTATTTTTAGCATAGTCTAGTTTGCAGATATAAAAACAGAGCTCTCTCTCAAAAAATTTCACATTAAAAAGTAGGGAGCTATTTCAATGACTTCTTAAATTTAATGGCAACGTTTACATTTAGCGAGCGGCTTTAATGGAGCGCCTCATTACAGCGTGGGAATACAAAAATGCGATAATTATGTTACCTTATAATAGAAATAAATGATGAAAATCTAACGAATTAAGAGACAATTTGGTAAAATAAGCTTTCAGCTTCTATATTCAAACATTTGTCTGCAACAAGGTAGGATTATTACATCATCTATAGTATTATGCATACTCCATACTAATATCATAAATGCGAAAGTGTGTCTGTCTGACTGTCTGTTACCTCTTCACGCTTAAACCGCTGAACCGATTTGGATGAAATTTGGTATGGAGATAGTTTGAGTCCCGGGGAAAGACATAGGCTCCTTTTATCCCGGAACCAATAGAGATTCCAACATTATAATACTACTAGCTTCTGCCCGCGACCTCGTCCGCCTTAAATTCATTTATCGTGGATAAGGGTATTTTCCGGGATAACAAGTAGCCTATGTCCTTTCCCTGGACTCAAACTATCTCCATACCAAATTTCATTCCAATCGGTTCAGTGGTTTAAGCGCGAAGAGGCAACAGACAGACTAACAGACAGACAGACAGACCCACTTTCACATTTATAATATTAGTATGGATTTACACCATACTCAGTTATTGAAGTGGCTATTGACCTTGATTAAATATGGATATTTCCATACTAACTTAGAAATGTATGCGGGGGCAGAAGATAAACTTCAAGATCTTCCAGTATAGATTCGCGAATTTAGCAAAATCTGAGCAGTCTTACTTTAGTTGAAACGATTCGCCTGGCGACGACGTGAAGATGCATTGATGTTAATTTTGTACGCAAATCTGCTGCGATTAAAGGATAAGCCATCCTGAATCGCATTTGAGAAGCTAATTGAGTATATTACCTTGTCTTCTAGTAAAGCTGAAAGTTGAATAAGTATCCATAGTAAATTAAACGTATAGTTAAAATTAAGCACTTTAAGCTAAACCGAATCCGGTTTAGATTGTGCAATGTGCACAGTATTTATATATAACATTAGTTAGATATAAAAACATAAAATCACATGATAATTGATTCGTTGATGACTGCAATCACGACGATGCCCACGTCTATCTACGCAAGACTTTATTTATGATTCAGTTCGACTAACAAAAAATAAGGTTTATTCCAAGAATGAACGTCAGTTTTTTTTGCCACTCATTGAATATTGAATCCAGTCCGATAACTATTTTTGATACAGTCACAGATTCATCGTGTTCCATGGTCCCTAATTTATATGATAAGCATTTTTTAACCGCGGTTTCGCCTACGTTAGCGAGGGCGGAGTAGCCTATGTTTTAATTATTGATTCTTTCATAAATAATTCTACCCTTTTTTTCACCCTCTTTAGGGATGATTTCCGCGATAACAACTATCCTATGTCCTCCCATGGTCTCAAACTATCTTCATACCAAATTTCATTTAAATGGGGACAGCGGTTTAAGAGTGATAAAGTAACAGACAGATTTACTTTTGCATTATTAATTGGTATGGATTTTAACTACATTTTTCATTGAGGTTTTTTTATGTTATAGGGGGCAAACGAGCAGATGGATGGCCTGATGGTAAGCGATCACCGTCGCCCGTAGACACTTGCAACACCAGAGGAGTCACAATTGCGTTGTCGGCCTTTTATGTTGGAGTACGTTCTTTTCTTGAAGCTTTGACGAGGCATCGGTTTGTAAATACTACCCGGCGACAATTTATTCCACAGTTCAGTCGTGCAAGGAAGAAAATTTACACTTACACTTGTTTTTTTTCTGACAGTTGGATTTGATAAAACAATTCGACGAGGGTGACACAACGAACTACCAGACGAACGGCGAGTTCGACCTCGTGAGCTTCGATGCCATCAGGCACATGAAGTACTACTCCTGTTGCCTGGAGCCCTACCCTGACATCACGTATGTCATCAAACTGAGAAGAAGACCCATGTTCTACGTTTTCAATCTTATCCTACCGTGCTTGCTCATCAATGGGATTGGTAAGATCTATTTGCTTAGTATTTACTATACTCCGATTTATAATTAAATTCAAAATCTGACGTTTGTGAGGGCATATTTGCTGTACTCAATAAAACTTACCTTAATTTCACTGGTTACACGTAATCTCATTTATATTTTTCGAAGTAACGTTTAAATGTATATAACATCAAATAGTTCTTATTTGATGTTATGCTGTTTCAAATACAAGGGAAAGTAGTATAGTCTTTAACCATAATAAAGAGGTGTTAAAAAACCGAAAAACCGAACCAAACCGAAAAACCAACTTTGGGCTTTCGGTTGCGCTAAAATGCCAAAATGCTTGAAATTCCGTCAGCTGAAATTCATGCTGAAGATACATATAACAAAATGTCAACAAGAATAGGGTACATGCATGAATGTTTTTTTGTTGCTTTTCTTAAATAAATATCATAATACCGTAAAAACGATTTCAAAATGTGACATTTAAATTAAAAATAAATAAATGACCAAGAAATACGCATGATATAGGAATTTATTCTAGTAGGTAATTAGACAGAGAGGTCCGATATGCACTGTTACGTCACCGTGCACTCTGGCCATATAAACTCCATATTCAATTCTGTTTTGCTAGAGAGAAATAGAATGATATCTTAAATGGCTTATATCTTGGTTACTTTTATAGTTATTCGAAAATATATTTTCGTTTACTGTTTGTTACATGAATGAGCTTTTAATAGAGCTAAAATTAAAATTCATGCATATTCCCTATTGAGTTTGAAAACAACGAAAAAGCATTGTCTAGTGTTTCACTAAAAAAATACCTGTTAAAACACATGTTTTTATAACTTTAGCGTAAAGACTTAAATTACTTAACCTGTTATCTCCCAAATGTAAACATCAAAAAAATGCTACAAGAGAAATTGTTAACAGAAGGGCGAGACGGGGAACGATTGCTTGTTATTGTCTTTTTTAGCTACCCAAACATTATTGCGAGTTGTTTTCGAAATACGGCGACTTATAACGTATTTCCTTAAAATTAACAATATTTAACACATAATATACAGTTGCTACTTTACAATTTCATTTGTGGAGTCATAGGTGTACCTGGTAGTTTACATAATTCTTCTTAAGTCCAACTTGATAATGAAAAATAAAGGGCTATTTTAGGGTTTCGTCCATCTGTCCGTCCGTATTTCACATGCATTTTACTTCAAGATATATATATACTGATGGAATTTGGAGTATAGGTGTTTTGTGTGAGCCGTTACTTAGTTTTATAGTTAAATAATAAAAAAATAATCTAGGGTAGGTACCCCATACATGTAACCGAAACTGAGAAAAAAAACAGCAAATATCGTTGCGTAGCACATATATATCGACGGTTCTTTTAAAAATATTTTGAGGTTCTTAAAACAATTTTTGATTTAGCGGACATTTTCGGAAATAATCGCTCCTAAAGTAGCATTAGTTGTGCCCCCCCCTCTCTATTTTCTAAACCCTATGTTAAAAAAATATGAAAAAAAAAATAAAGATGAAACTTAATGATTACTTCCAACGAAAATTGTTTTCAACGTGATCGGATGTATCGTTTTTGAGTTACTGTCGAAAAACGGCACTGCTCAACAAAAGGACGTAAATGCCGTGGAGATACGCTCTTTTGCTAGAGCACTTTTTCATATAGCATCTTTTTCACCTGTAGTGCGCATTTTTTCCTATGAACTGCTGCGGAACCCTACATTGAGCATGGTCCTACATTCTCTCGGCCGGTTTTTTGTTATATTCGGAACCTTCATCTACGTTGCATTTTAGAAATGCACTATCAAATGAAAGGCCCTGCAAAAGCCGGTGTCCTCTAATCCTAATAATTCGGACGTAAGCTCCCAAAAAGTGATATTCGGTAAACTGGGTCTCAGCTTATGGTAGTAAAATCATTCGCCGTACTGCCTTTTGTAAATTGAGTCAATTCCAAGCTGCCGATCCATAATTCAAACGTATTCATACTCGGATTGATACAATTTACTTTGGCGCAAGTGGAATTTATTCGAAAGGTTTACGAGTGCCTATCAAACAAATTGTTCAGTAAACTAAGTTTTCGGGATTGTGGTCGGGGCGAGGTGAAGCGGGTTTGGTAAAACTATCAATCTGTGACGTGCCACATATCTTACAAACTTGTCATGATTTATTCCACTCTTGGAATTCAATAATAAATAATAGTATTGTTGTTGTATAAATCTTGCAGGTTTTTCACACCACTAAGCATTTAAACAACTCACCTGTTTAATAATTACTTATCTATGTATATTTAAGATATTACATTGTTGAAGATCATTATTTATTTGTAGCTTTTTACGATACATGCAAATAAAAACGAACACTTTCCAAGTGGGAACCTACTAGCCACTACTTAACTAATAAAAATACCACTAGAAAAAAACACGTAAATAATATCATGTATATGATGCGGACAATTTAAAGGTCACTGAGTCGAAAAATATTTTTTTTTTGATGGCTGTATGTGTCGTTGTTGCTTCATCACGCCAAGTCGGCTAAACGGATTTACTTTATAGGATATTTGTTATCCAACAACGGCGAACAAAGAAAGAGGAGTTGTAACTTTTTCTCCTCTGCGAACGAAGTTGCGGCCGACTTCTAATATAATGTAATGTATCTGAATCTAGTGCTAAGTTTACTAACTTAGCTTGTAAGCCTTACTGTGAAAGTAAATTGTCCAAAATAAAGAATTTAGTTGGCAAATTTAACTAAATAATGTTTTTTCCTGGCAGCTCTTCTGGTGTTCTACGTGCCTTCGGAATCTGGTGAGAAGGTGACTTTGGGGATCAGCGCACTTCTGTCTATGACGGTGTTCCTTATGACCATTAGGGACACCTTGCCGCCCACCGAAAAAACTCCACTTATAAGTAAGTTCTGAAGATTAGGTCAAAGTCAAATCACATTAGGCTACTTTTTAAGTCGGTTCCAACTTTCGGTACCGATATTTACGTTATAAAAATGTATGAAAAAAAATCTTAAAAATCTCAAGTACTTAAAACTTATATAAACTAGTGACGACCAAGATACTCTACAAATATGTACTTTAGTAAGTGGTCTGATTTTCTGCTGAAGATAAAGTAACTCATGATAGAGTGGACCTAACGGATTCCACAAACACTTGATGTCAATAAAAAAGTCGCAAGTTCTAATGGACTTTATTTGTTCTCAGGTCTATATTACGGAGTTAGTACGTGTCTAGTATCTTTCTCGGCGTCACTCTCCGTGGTCACTCTAAATATATCCTACAGGCGAGTTGAATCGTTTTATATTACAGTTACTGCTTCTTTGTTACCTTCCGCATTCGATACTTGGTTACAAAATTATGTGTTATTTCTATTATAAGACTTAGTTTATTAGGATGATTGATTTAAAATCTTAATTGTATGTTATTATCTAATAAATTGTCTGGAAATTTCATGTTGATGAAAATCAATAGTTGAAATTATGACCCGACGGAACGGCAAGGTAATGCAAAAGTTATCAAATTACCCAAAACTTTATTTGTAACACAGCAGGGCAAAACCCTCCGAAATATCTCCTGTTCAGAACTTATCCAATACTAATGAAATTCTTGTTCTACGTGTAGTATTATTACATGTCAATTCATTTGATAAATGTTATTAATTTAAGCATACTCGTACCTATTATTCTTGTTACCACAGCTATGAATGTTTTCAATTGACTGGTTTGTAGCACGTAGCTTAATTTGTTACGCACAAGTAATTCTCCGATTAATTTAGCAAAGTGTGATTCAATAAATATAATCTTATTTTCTGTAGCTTTGTGAAATAATAAACATTTAAACTACCAACAAAACCCAACTCGATTTGAGTCGCTCGGGTTAAACGCCCCTAGTAATTAGGTATATTGGGATGTGTTTAGTTTATCTACAAAGGTTGTTTGTTTAATTAGGATTACTTAATCTCGCCTTTGAATCAAAACTCGGTGTTACGAAACAAGGAGTAGTTACTACTGTAGAAGAAGTTTAATGAGTAGCCCAGGGTTACCTTGTGTTTATGTTTAATATCCTGAAGAAAGGATTACCCCGGGCCTCACTCATGTGACTTTTCCTGGGATACAAGTTATCCTACGACACTCTCCGGCTTGTATTGTAATGTATGTCTGAGCAAAGGAAATCACGGCCATGCTTAGATTTTTTGAAAAACAAGAACTAACCAGTGGAACCTCTTTCACATATGAATAGATTTGGATGAGATTTCATGATATCTTAGTAGTCTTTCAAGAAAAGGTCCCTCCTTAAAAGCTATGTCACTAAAAAGGATGCGCACACCGTTATTCCTAACGTTATTGCCGGTATAAAAATGGAACATTTATCTTTTGTGGCGTCACATCGC
This sequence comes from Hedya salicella, assembly GCA_905404275.2. Classification (NCBI taxonomy): domain Eukaryota; kingdom Metazoa; phylum Arthropoda; class Insecta; order Lepidoptera; family Tortricidae; genus Hedya; species Hedya salicella. Next base: position 21,367,101 of record FR990099.1, on the reverse strand, counting down.
GTCACAAGCAGATTTTTCCCTGACATTAATGATTTATTTACATCGGATATGTTAAAAATCCCGAGCCGTTCCGCACACCTGAGTACAAAATATACTGGCACTCTAACGATACAATATTTATTGAACAATACGTACGAAATATATGAATTTCAGTTTATTAAAAAAAATACAAAATTGTTTATGGAATGAATGTGGCGAGAATACGGTTTGGCATCTTCTTTTGAAAATTAAGTAATTAAGAGAATAAAACCGACCAAGTGCGAGTCGGACTCGCGCATGGAGCGTTCCGTACAAATTTTTACTTACCCTAACTTTATAACCGGTACCGGTTGAGTTAAATTTACACCTGATATCTATGGCATTGCATACAAATCAGGTACAAATTAACGCAACCGAGTTGCTCAAATAGGTTTTAGCGAATTAAGAAAAAAATAGAAAGACAATATAGAGACATGGCTATAATTTTCATGTAATATTTATGTTTATTAATACGAATTGGGAAAATTTTAAAATTTTCGATTGTTAAAATTCGGAGATAAAGGGGGGGGGGGGGGGGTAGTTTTTGTTTCACATTTTCCTTAATAAAATAAAAACTAATGCCCTTTTATATGATACCCCATTTGACCCAGTAGCTAGACTTTCAACTCTTCTTTCAACTCCCCCCCCCCCCCCCATATATTCGTCGTTTTTTTATAAAATAAAAATATATTTTCAGACAGATAGACAGACATACAGACAGAGTCACACCATAAGGGTTGGTTTTTGGTACGGAACCCTAAAAACTGCAAAAGGTTAAGTGTCTCCATGGACGTACTGCAACGCTGCCTTAATATTAATATGTATTATTTTTACTTCATCATTATCAATTTATTTTTCTAAACAAATATTTAATACCAGGTAATGTTAGATAGGAAGGTACGTATGCGTATTTTACAATCGATACTACTGTCATTATGGTTTATTATGTGTTCGACTTGGCAATAAAGCTAGCTGTAAATCAATAATAAGAAGTTACTTAATTATAAATTTTACTTAGTGAAATTCTATTAAACAGCAAAAGAAGGCTCTAGAGAGATTGTGGGTTCAATCACCTCGCCCACTTAACTTTAATTTTAATAAACTTCCATGAGCTGCAATAAACTTTCGTTTATTTGACCAAAGTTTCATAAACTTTGACTTATGTAGCCGGGTCACAGATTACCAACGTAATCATTCTTAAAATCAAATACACGGCACTAAGTCATGAGTAATATAAAAAAAATAATGCCTAAATGACACTCCGCTGCCACTGCTCAAAGGCCGCTACTTATTCTCATAGATCTCTATTACAGCCTATTTGTTGCTGCCGTTTAAATCGTGTCGTCATGTTGCCCTGCCTGCCTTCATGTGGCTATCTGTCCTGTTTTTCTTAAGAATATTAGACACCGTCCACCAGTCTGTATATCAGTATATAGGAACGGGCTGAATTTTATCCTGCTAACAGAGATCCGTCTGTACATTATTGTTCTATGTGGTCTGAAATAAAAGATTTTTTTTTTTTTTTTTTTTTTTTTTTTATTAGCTTGCGCGTAGTCTTGAACGAGTCTCATAGTAATGCCGAGGGCCTCAATTCAATAGATGACAGTGGCATATGCTATTTGTATTCCTTACGACCATTAGCTTCCATGCGTAATCAAGACTAAGGTGGAGTTTTATTAACAAAGGGATGTCAAATCCGACACCTCGCTAAAGTCACACTACCGCGGAGCCGGAAACTAAATAAGCAGCAATATTGATTTTACTGTGCACACACAACATTGTGTCTTCACTACGAATGTCAGTAGTAAATTAACTATTGTTCTAAATAGCGTTGATGCTGATATATATCATTATTAGTGCCGGGTCCGTGCCTTTAGTCAGCGAGTGCCGCTTAAGGGCTCACTACCCTTTGAAGCATAAATGTAGTGTAAACAGTTCAGAGCCGGAAGTTAATTCTGGAATTACTTGGGCAGTTCCATAAGTGCTAAGTACGTAAAGGGTCGAAGCTGCCGAACTCTAAGGTCCAGCTTTAATTTATTCAGCGGATATTCTTATCTGGTTTGAAAGAAAAGACTTAGCTTGTGTATGTGCCGACGGGAAGGGTCTAAAGTTGCACAATGTTCTTCGTCAGAAGTTTCCAGAAACTTCTGAGAATGTTCTCGAGAAAGGGAATTTATGGTAGCTAAGTTGCATATACAATGGACTACGAAGCTGGAGGTCCCAGGTTCAAATCTCTGCAAAGTTATGAGCATCCATACTAATATTATAAATGCGAAAGTGTGTCTGTCTGTCTGTCTGTCTGTTACCTCTTCACGCTTAAACCGCTGAACCGATTTGGATGAAATTTGGTATGGAGATAGTTTGAGTCCCGAGGAAGGACATAGGCTACTTTTTATCCCGGAAAAATGCCCTTATCCGCGATAAACGAAATTAAGGCGGACGAAGTCGCGGGCAGAAGCTAGTGAATATATATAACGGAATCGACTTGTGTATTGAATTCGTTGGTTACTATCAGGAGATCAATGAAAACACATATTTCAGTGTATAAATTAAAAGGCAACTAAGCCAACTCAGCTTGCTGGAACTCTGGTATATGTTTCTGCCTCGGTGTGTAAATGCTAATTAAATATGTTTTTTTTTTTGACACAATTGGCATTTGGCCAGAGCCTTGCGGCTGTTCTGGCGATCGGACGGGCTGGAATGGGGTTACTCAAATAGAACCTCCAGATTCCGCCATAAAAGGGTTTTTGTGCTGTGACGTGAAGCGTCCATGACCAGCTGAATAGTGTGTGTGACTGTAAGTGTGTGTGTGTGAGAGAGATATGATAAGTGTATAATAATAATAATTATTATAAGTGTATAATAATAATAATTATTATAATTAATAGGGTGAGAGGAATTGGAGTTGGGAGTCAGGGTAGCTGGGATAAACCAGCCAGACGACGGTCGCGCTCTGTGAGAGCGTCACGGTCTTGGTACCGGTTTTCGTAGACCGGCCTGTGCGCGAAAAATCCCTCAGGGGGTCTGCCCCTCCTGCGAGTGCCCTTTTTTGCCTTGGAGGCCCTGACTGACTCCATCACCAGGTTCCATTCCTCAATGGTCCTGGTGATGTCGTCAGCCGGGTCGTTAAGGCCGTCCTTTGGACGCTTGAATTTAAATTGTTTGCCCCTCCATCCTCCCTTGGAGGAACTGCTGGAGGGGCAGGGGGTTCGGGGGGTATCTGACGAAGACGGAGGGCAGATTGATGTGGTCAGGAGGTCCAGCGTAGTGGGTGGGTTAACTGGGTCTTTGGACGTAGAGCGTGAAGTGGATGGTGATGATGGGGAGGATCCAAGGTCCTCTATGGAGCCGGAGATGTTGGCCGAACGTTTGACGGGAGTTCCAGGAGTGACGGAATTTATAATTGGTCGGTCGGTCGGTTGGTTGGTCAATCGGGGGTGGTAGTTAGGTTTTGCGGGTTCTGGGCAGGTTTGAGGGGGACTTATGGTTAAGTTGGTGGAATTACTAACTGATGGAGTGGGATTGTCCGTTACGTCGGTTATGTCAGGGGGCGTGGTAGTGTAGCTGCATGCTTCCCTAATCAGACGGTTCGGGTGGGTGGGGGTGTTGTCCTAAGGAAGGCATAGAGAGTGGGCATTCTCTTGTCATAATGGATGGAAAGGTTGCTCAGCTCACGTACCATGGGGATCCGGATATTCTCCGGAGGGTCCTGGACTGCAGGATCTGAAGCGGCTTTAGCTGTTTTTCACCCACGTGGGTGAAGACCGGGCATGCGTAGGAGAGGATGGGCCGTACACACATTTTGAATATTAGCAGTTTGTTTCTTGTACTCATCTTGCTCTTTTTGTTTAACATTGGGCCCAACCTCCCCAAAATAAAGGCAGCCCGGTCTCTGACTATTTTGAGGTGCTTTTTGAAGGTGAGCCTGCGGTCCAGGGTTACCCCGAGGTATTTGACATAATCCTCCCATGGTACTGTGGCATTGTACATTTTGAGGGGGGGATAGTGTTTCGTAAGTGACCTCTGACTAGTGAAAAACATGATGGCTGAGCTCTTTTCGGGATTGACAGATATGCGCCACAGCTTAAACCATCTCCCCAGGTGAGTGCTTCTTGAAGGGATTTCCTAATCCTATCTAGACGTGCTCCTGTGGTGAAGAGAGCTGTGTCATCCGCAAAGAGGGCCAATTTGACTCCCGGGTGGGTCGGTATATCGTTTGTGAAGAGGGTGTACAGAATCGGAGACAGGGCTGAGCCTTGAGGGACCCCGCCCTGATGGGGCGAGGGGTTGAGAGCGTGCCTTCGTGGCGGTAGCGAAAGCTTCGGCCGGTGAGGAAGTCTTGTATGATTAATACAAGACCTCCCGGCATGCCCATCTGGAATAGCTTGTAAACCAGACCGGCATGCCATACCCGGTCGAAGGCCTTCGCCACATCCAGGAAGACCGCTCCCGTTTTTAGGGTCCAACGATGATTAAATCACTCAAGGATGTCCTCTATGATTCTTTACACCTGATGTGTACACGAGTGCTTCGCCCGGAAGCCAAACTGCTCCTGGATGATGATGTTATTTGCGAATGATCTGATTCTCGATAGGACTTCTCCACATTTGTATCATTTGCCCGATCAGATCTTCGTCGCGTGGAATAATCGCGTGTCACGATCTCGCGTTTGGACGTTGCGCCGATCCGATAGCTCGAAATCCATGTTGATACGCGTATCACACACTCGGATCGGACAAGCGCCGACAGTGAGCGTCCAAAGGTGCGTCCACACTTGTATCATTTGCTCGTATCCGATCACCGTGGCGTGGCATGACTGCGTATCGCGCTGCTTGGACACTCACTGTCGGCGCGGCGATTACGCCGCGCTTGTCCGATCTAAGTGTATGATACGCGTAGCAACATGGATTTTGACCGATCGGATCGGCGCAACGTCCAAACGAGTGATCGTGACACGCGATCATGCCACGGGACGAAGATCTGATCGCGCAAATGAAACAAATGTGGACGCACCTCAAGCAGCGCGATACGCAGTCATGCCACGCGACGGTGATCGGATACGAGTGTGGACGCACCTTAATACAAGCATTGCTTAGTTTGTCACTACGCTGTGGCTGGGGCAGGCTTACAATTATTTTGTTTACAACTTTGATATCGAAATATAAAAAAAGGAAATACTTTCTTCGCTGTAGCTATCTATGGAAGTATCCACACCTTTTGAAAAGACTAGATATCATCATTCATGATATCTTTATCAAAACATTTAACATAAACCTTTCAGAAAGATCCTGGACCCAGGCCTGTTTGCCAATCCGTCATGGAGGCCTGGGCATACGCCAAATTTCCCATGTTTCTCTCCCTGCTTTCTTGTCTTCGGTTCATAGCACAAAATCTCTAATAGCTAAAATTTAAAACACTACTTTCCGAATTGCAGCCTCTTTACGCCTGGGAGCTGAGTGTGTTACGCCTCACCTCTGCCCGTGCAACACCCAGGTGGATCGCCTTGGTCACCACGGCTTATCTTGCCATGGAAGCGTTGGGCGTATCCCACGCTACGCCGCTCTCAACGATATCATCCGTCGGGCCCTTGCTAGCACCGGAGCACTGGCCGTCCTTGAACCGGTCGGCTTAACCCGCGACGACGGGAAGAGGCCCGATGGAATCACGCTGATGCCGTGGAAGATGGGTCGGCCTTTGGTGTGGGACACAACTTGTGTCGACGCACTCGCGCCGTCCCATCTTCCATCAACGGCAGTGAGAGCCGGCGCTGCTGCAGATTCGGCGGAGTGCCTCAAGCGGAGCAAATATGCAGCTATAAGTAGTAGCTGCATGTTTGAGCCGTTTGGGGTAGAAACGTTGGGGCCGTGGGGAACGGCGGCAGCATTCTTGAAAGATATTTCAAAGAGGTTACGCGAAGCATCGGGTGATCAGAGGGCTGGCACTTTCTTAGCCCTGAGAATCAGCATTGCCATTCAGCGTGGCAATGCTGCCAGCCTTCTGGGCACTCTGCCGTCCGGCAGAGACATGGGGGAATTTTTTTATCTATAGTTTTAAGTTTTATACAGTTAACCATATATATTTCCCTGTCTGTAATGAATGTTGAATTATGTTATTGAGTGTTATTATGTCGTTATGTAAATAAACTCCACTAATTTCAAGCTCAAAAGGTGATAAAAAAAGTAAATATATATATATATACATTTATTTTATTGTATTGTTTGATCACATAAAACAGTACATTAAAAAAAAAGAAAATCTAGATCATACTTTGTAGGATCTCAACCCCAAACCAGAAGGGCATAGCGGCATTTTACGTTCAAGGATTTTGCTACGCCATCGGTATACTTATGCAACAAATGCTTGAACATGTTATTTATTACCCTCTGCTTCCTGTGACAAAAAGGCGATATTGTAATGTTCTCGGCAATTAAAAGAGAATGTCAGTAACTACATATTTAGGAATTTTACATTTATTCATAACTTAAAGTAAATTTGGTATAGCATAGCGTAAACGATGCAAAGATTAATAACAAATCCAAAAAAGTACCAACAATGTTGAAAAAATTGGTATTTTCTGAAATAAAGTTTATGTTGCAAGAATGTTTCCACGTTTTGGGAATGTTCGGCAACTTGCACATTGCTACTTGCGTAACATACATTTCATATATATGTACATACATGACTGTAGTAATAATATTTATTTCAAATAGTAATATCTTCTATTTATACGTTGAAATCGTTTTAACATACCCAAATATCATATTTTAAGTATGAAATCTGTATTTGGTTTTATAATATAATATAATAACACACAGGGACAATCTTACATGAATCGTCCTAGTCCCAAACTAAGCAAAGCTTGTACTATGGGTACTAGGCGAGGGCATACATAATATAAAGATATATTATAATACTTAAATACATAGAAAACATCCAAGACCCAGAAACAAATATTCGCGTTCATCACACAAACAATTGCTCTGGCCGGGGTTCGAACCTGGAACCGCCGGCTTCGTAGGCCGTTGTGTAACCCACTAAGTCAAACATGTCGTCGCTTATTCTTCAAGATTAAAGTGATGGAGTTACGGATCGCCGTGTTTTTTTTTCGTAAATTTACTTTCTGGCTTGACATCTACTTTTTGGCCCTGAGAGTACAGTCAGCATCAAAAGTAGCTAAGCCATATGTCAAATTGCATACTAATATTATCACTTACTTGTGATACTGACTGTACGAATTCCGAAAAATGAGCAAAAAAAAGACAGCCCTAGGTAGAATATAAACGAAAAAATGAAAAATCGCTGAAAATATCGCAATCATCTTTTTACTATGTAATAGAGTCCTAGAGAGTAACTAGGGCTGTCGATTATTTTTACGCGCAAGGACCGAAATATAAGTGGGAAACTAGATTACTATTAACAAGCAATCACCCCGAGCCTTGAAGTTATATTTCTAGCGAGGATATAGTTATTCACGATTTTTTTTTAAGAAAGAGAGCCTGGATAACGTATAATTGGATTACGGTTCACGGGAGTGGAAAAATACAGTAGACATGGATAAGAGACTACGAGTACGTGTCGATTGTGTAACTACAATCACTGACGAACCACGTAAACTTTTTGTTCACATAATATATCATGATTTATAGATGCATCTTCACATGTTTCTTCTGTATTGTGACGCTAATTAAGTACTTTATCTACCTTCGCTGGTATGTGAATAACATGCAAAGGAAATGTAGCCTTCAGCTGTTCATCTCCATGTCTAAGTTTACCAAATTAATTAACTCTGAATTACTAAATCGCTTGGTTGGTGTGTAAATAAATCACGCGAACGTGTTGTGTTGCTCGTAGAGGAGTGAGAGGGCAGCCGGTGCCGGCGGCGCTGCGCGAGCTGGTCTTGCAGCGGCTAGCGCGGCTGCTCTTCATCAACTTCGACGTTGACGCTGCCAAGGTGAGTACGTCACGAACGTGTTTTGTTGCTCGTAGAGGAGTGAGAGTGCAGCCGGTGCCGGCGGCGCTGCGCGAGCTGATCCTGCAGCGGTTCGCGCGGCTGCTCTTCAGCTTCAACTTCGAATATGACGTTGCCAAGTCATAGAGGAGTGAGAGGGCAGCCGGTGGTCTTCATTAACTTCGATGTTGAGATTGTTAAGGTGACTATATATCAAACACGTCAGGAGAGAGAGAAAGAGTACAATGATAGTACGCGGGCTCTTATTACAGAGCGATTAACGTGGCTTGGCTGGTCGACATTGCGCCAGTGACTCTGCCAAAGTGAGTTGTATCGGGGCGGTGGTACGGAGTAACGACGAAGCTAATTTCCTTTCATTAATATCCATGACACATCTACTTTGATGGTTTCTAGTAGATATTATATTATATATGTATAACATTCGTTCTAGCGCTGCTCCGTAGTTTCGACATAATTTATCACTATTTTTTTATAAGTAACTCATATTGGGTTACCCAGTCTTATCACGACGTCAGGAATATTTCACGGCACGAATTTCTCGCAAAAGGTACAAAAAAGAGCACTCCTATTTAGTAGGGGCAATGCTTTATGACAATTTCCAGAAAGCTCCCTTGCGGCCCAAACCCTTGTCGTAGTTCGCCCTACATTATATTATAAATGAAATTGGTACCATTTGCGCATAGTGTCACTAAGGTACAGATATAAAAAAAGTGACGACAATGTTAATTATTTACAAAAACAAGATTGTTGCTGTTAATACTCATTCATATCATGAACATGGATTTATTATTAATTAAATAATGTATACTTACGAATACATACTAATAAAATATACATCTAAAAGAAACTTTGTAAAAAAATTACGGCTTATTGTTTATTATAAAATGACATACGTACCTTTGCTTTGAATGTTGTATTAAATTTGGTTCCATTGTTATGTTTGATGCCCTAAACGTATAATGATGATACACTATAGTATATTGTATTTATACGATGTTATGGTTAAAGATCAAAAGTCCCTCTATTCATTTCCACCCATAAGGGAAATTGACAGGGTTTCTTTACATATAACCGTATTTGTCATTAACTGTACTCGATGTGTACGGGTACGGACAATACAATTACGCTTATCTTTCATACATATTCCATCCGAGTGCTCCGCAAGTATGAATTATGGTATGCTGGCATCATTCTTTTGTGAGCTACTACGTCTCATTTACTGACATAACGCTCAGAGCCATTAACGGTAACTACATTTCATCGTTTTTATAGAGGAATAGGCACCAGAGTTGAAGGTCACGCAAACAACTTCATGGGTTGTACCTTGTTTTACAGAAAAACGTGTCATCGAATACTCCATTTCGTCAACATATCATTTAATAGAAAGCATTTTTCTCTGAAACCGGTAATAATTTCGGATAGTTATAAAATAAACCTAACCTAACGGCTTCTACGTGATAATATTTTCAAAATTATGAGATAAAGTATTCTATATATCTAAATATTTTTATATCATATAAATAGAAGGATAACAGCTTCTTGTCATGTAGTGACACACTGCATAATCGAATGAGAGTTTATTGTAATTTATTTTGATAAAATTTTCTTTAAGTAAAAAAAAACAAATTTAAATAATGTTAATATTTTCTTCTGTTTCCGCGATTATTACTCATTGAAATAAAATTTCCATGGAAAGCTGGAAAGCTTCCGAAACGTCGGGAACTAAAATGAGATAATATACGCGATATAATCCGATAAATTGTTTTATTTAAATAATGTTGTTAAATGAAGTATAATATTATTTAACTTTACATGTCGACGCAAAATACTAACCCGTTACTTGCCGAAAATGTATGCGGTCGTATAAAAAAAACCTATTCACTCATTCATTCATTCATTCGTTTTTTGCCATTAGTTTATGCAGTTGTGTGTCATCATCATCATTTGCCTCAACTCTGATGCCGATACTATACATAAAGGGCTTTATAATATTAACTCACTAAAATGATGCACGCAGACACTTTGTTTCTGTCTACCCTAAACCAATTTATTTAATGGGTATTTTATTGTGCAATACGCGGGGTACCAAGTTGTTCTGTAAACATTTAGAGCATTAAAAGGGCAACGCTTAAATTTTAAGCAAACGCTTTAACCTAATGCGTTGAGGTCGGGCCGAGGAGTAAAGAACTTCATCCTTTTCTCCAAACAACCTTTACCTATTACAAACCCTTCCTGTAACTTTTCAGTTCGTCCCTTCTATTATCCCTTTGGAATCCGGATAAATCTAAGTAAGAATCTCTAAAGAAGTTGTTTAGGTCGATACAATAATATTGTGTATTCAGATGTGATAATTTCCTGTGGAAATAAAATTGAAGTTATTTCTGTTCTGAAAAGACATTCAAAGTCTTATTGGAATGGAAATATTTCAACCAACTTTCCGGCAATTCGTAATTGAATAAAAATGCGGCTGTAGGCTGGCTAATTACATCGGACCTCCATTTGAAATTTTTCTGGAGTTACAAAAAATTCAATTGATGCCACACTAAATTACTTGCTGGTGCCAAATCCTTAATCAGTTCCCGTCGCAAACACATAACTGACGTATATAAAATGACTATCAAGTTACTGCTTAACTTTAAATTAAAGTTGCTACATGGCATTATCTAACATTTAAACATAGGGCGAAACAGGGATACAGATCGTTTTAGTTTCATTTATTATATATATGTTAACTGTTAAAGCACGGAAAAAAAATAAAAGGATATAGGTAGGTTAAATAAATAAACGTATACTTCCTAAAACAACATCAATAAAACGTCAATTGACTCGTTCCCAGTTATCCTTATGATTATGACATACATTGTAACGTATCTCCGACAAGCTCTGGGGTAATTTAATAATTTTTTTCATGTCAATACATATTAACGTCAAAAAAGGAGATGGAAGTCATAGTAGTCGTCTGTGTTTTCTTTTCCTTATTCTTCATGAACAATTTTTGGGTACGAACACTTATTATGCTTCGGTTTTCATTATTACTTTTCAATTATTATCAGTACTATTCCAATCCAAGTATCGATTTTAACTGATATAAAACGGCATTCAAATATATTGCATCCAATAAGAGACCCGGTCCAATAACTGGCCTGGCAGTTTACTGCTTAATTCAGTGGATACATTCCAGTACCACCGGAATATTATGAATTAATCTAAATTTCGAAAATAATGTACTCGATATCTTATTGTTAAGTCTAGCACTGATTGATAAACTGGATCACTCGACTGAAATAAACTTAATTAACTATATATGTACCAGGGTGACAGCGGACCGATGGCGGTGGGAGTGCAGGTGAACCCTCGCACTGGTTCGCGCTTGAAGGCGGAGCTGAGCTGCGACGGTGCGCCTCTGCCACCGCCTTCGCCACGCTTCGCCCGACACAACCACAATCACATGGGTAAGTGACGAAGTCTACGAGGAATACTTCATGTGTACCAGGATGACAGCGGACCGATGGCGGTGGAAGTGCAAGTCAACCCTCGCTCTGGTTCGCGCTTTAAGACGGAGCGTCAGCTGCGACGGTGCGCCTGTGCCACCGCCCTTGCCACGCTTTGCCCGACACAACCACAACCACGTGGGTAAGTGACAGCAGACCTACGATGGTGGCAGAGGTGACGATATGCGATGGGTGCATCCTGCCGCTTCGCCATGCCAAGTTTCGCTCATCAAAAGTATATACATCGTTATATGGCAACGAAAATAAATGGTACTCTTATGCACTCAAATCAAATCAAATCAAATCAAATCAAAATATCCTTTATTCAAGTAGGCTTATATACAAGCACTTTCGAATTGTCAGTTACAATGAGAGAAGTCTTTGCTGGGAAACGTACAATATGATCTAACATTTGTTGCAAGGATTAGGGAAACCCAGAAAAACCTAATCAGATCATTTAACTTAAGTATAATACTTACTTATTATTGATAAAATCATCATTTAAAAAATTATAATAATTAATAACATAAATCCCAAAAGGAATTTCAATAAAAAAGAAAAAACATCTAGTATGTGTCTAGAATAAAATTCTAAATGTCAGAGTATAATAAAACAATTAATATGCGTGTACCAATTAACTATTACAATATTGTCTTAATTATACTTAAAACGTTTACAATTGTGTTATAACTAATTTATAATTGATACATGCAGAGGAGATGTACAAATTCTCTAGATCAATGTTAATATAAAACATAAACTATTTTTTTTTTCAGAGATGTATAAGGTCTCTAGGTGTCACGACATGCGATAAAATTAAATATAATAATTTGACTGAATTCTACTGAGATGTTTAAGGTCTCTTAGGGGTCAAAGTGAATAATACATTAAAAATAATTATTATTAAATCTAAATTTCTTAGAGATGTATATGGTCTCTAGGCGTCATAACATGCAAAAAGATAAAATTAGTTAATTAAAATCCTCAGAAATGTTTAAGGATATACTTCTATAAATAAAACAAAACTCTTAGAGATGTATACAGTCTCTAAATCAAATAAAAAATGAATAACTTCAATCGAGTACAGGATGAAGTCTCTCACGTCATCAGTCCATTAAACACTGGTAGGCAGATACTAGGTATACAATTAATTTGGCCCTTGCTAGCATGAACAGACCGGACCTCACAAACGGCACCCGTTCACGAGCATGACGCATATCTCAGCCATCGCCTCCCTCAACCATATTTTAGGGAAGGTTGCGACCCGATCAACGACGCCACCATAAGCAAAGACCTTTAAGCGAGCATGATATGCTCACACTGCCGGGCATTAAACACTAATAGTACCTATTACCCGGTGAGAAACAACAAATGTGCTCTCATGTTACATTAAATGCGAACTATTATTACCTTTTAAAATAATGCTTACTTTACATACACAAGACTAAACTACTGGCTTAAAGACATCTTTATCGTCTAACAATTCATTTACAGTATAATACGCCTTGTTTAGTAGGTGACGTTTTATGTGGGACTTAAATTTGCTGCAAGGTAAATTCACTACATCGGTAGGTATTTTGTTATAGAAGCATACACAGTTACCCACGAACGAAGTTTCGACCTTCCTGAGACGATGAGCAGGCATGGCAAGCTGGTTCTTATTTCTTGTATTGTAGTGGTGAATGTCACTGTTGTGTTTGAAATCATGTTGATTTTTCCGAACATACATAATATTCTCGAGAATGTACTGAGATGCTACGGTGAGAATATTGGTTTCCCTGAATTTTTCTCTCTGTGATGCACGAGCTCCCATAGCATAGATTGAGCGTACTGCCCGTTTTTGTAGTACGAAGATGGTTTGTATGTCCGCCGCCTTGCCCCACAATAGAATTACATATGACATTACACCATGAAAATAACTGAAGTACACGAGCTTTGCCGTCTCGACGTTTGTTAACTGTCTGATTCGCCTCACTGCATAGGCTGCGGAGCTTAGTTTAGCTGCAAGAGTGGCTATATGCGCATTCCATTGCAGTTTTGAGTCCAAAGTAACACCCAGGAATGCTGTTTTGTCTTCAAATTCTAGCACATGTAACCTTGGCACAATCTACTTGTTTCACATTCGGTAATGTAAATTTGATGCACTTGGTTTTCTTGGCATTTAAAAGTAAGTTATTTGCAGTAAACCAATGTACAATAGTAGACAGCGCATCGTTTATAGTAACGAAGTTATTCTCTCTTCTTTTCACTTTAAATAGAAGAAAAGTATCATCTGCGAATAACACAATATCATATTTATCTTGCAGAAGGTTTGGTAGATTATTGATATACACTAGAAACAGAAAGGGGCCTAGAATTGAGCCCTGGGATAATACCGTGGCGATAGTGTTAAATGCTTACCCAGTGCCGTCCTTCTCTTAAAGCGGAACGAGGTAAAGATTGACCACATTGAAGCTTACACGCTGAGAGTGCGTTTACGCAGCTGAATGTATATAGAAAATCTGACGAAAGCTGCACGCAACGTCAAGCTTACGTGTGGTTGGTCGGTATTTGTTGACCACTTTGACAAGAAGTGCTTCATAGAATAGCCAATTAATTAGAAATGTATCTGGAAGGGCCCGGCCACTACAACGCGCTTGATGTCATCTAACTGTTGTGCGGTGAGTGCCTCGATCGCGCAATGAAGAGAGAATTCGCTATCCGCGCGTTGTCGTGGCCGGGCCGTACCGAACAAAATTTACTTCATTGGTACAAGGATGGCACAGAAGGGATAAAGTTGGATACAACAATTACTTGTCCCGTAGACGGCACACCGCATCGCATGTCTCTCACCAGTATTGTCACCTTAACGTCAACATGGTTGATGTCGATGCAATCGTGGTCCAGGGGCATCTGTTAGTATTGAAACAACTAAGATTTCAGATGTCCAGGCATGAACATTCTACCTTCCCTAAACCTTCACAACGACGAGTCTCAACTGTTTCTTCGGCGGTTGCGACTATTATAAAACAAATATTCGTTATTGTTACCTACATGGCTAAAATTACCTTATCATCGGTACCAAATTTGGGAAAATAATTGAGTGATTTTCGTAACATTGTTTTCAGTGTATTCGAGTCACGAAAGTAAACGTTATTACAATCAAGACCTTTGAAAACACTATCGTTTACCTTTATTCGATTAATCTTGTACTAACCTAGAAGCTCAAAACTAATTTTAATCCATTACATTGGGCGAAAGTTTCAGTTTCGACCAGAGTTAATGAAGAATGTATGTAGTACGTAAATAAATTTAATTAATGCATCGAGTTCGATCGAGTCTGAACCGACCCTTAACTTTGTTTTTAGTAGTTTTATTGTTTACTTTTATAAAGAATTCGTGCAACTACAATAATAAATTACTCTGACCGGAAATCAGATGCAGTAAGAATTTGGACGAGTTTGGGATGTGGGTTGCCTGATGTTGGCTTAACCTTTTGCCAACCCAACTAAAAAAATCGGCAAAAGGCTATTTGGTTGCTGCCTTCCGACCTAACTATTTGTAGTGTTTATTTCTGTTCTGCTCTATGTAGTTTATCTTAATTTAATAACTGTCAACAACCTCTTTGTTCCGATGATACAAAAAATAGCGAATTATTATATATTTTTTAAAATGAGTTACGAGAGATAGAAAAACTGGCTTCACAAACCATGCTCAGTATAGGGTTCCGTAGCCATTGCTACAAAGCAATGCACTAAAGATGAAAAAAAAAACTGACGAAGTGCGAGTCGGATTCCGTACAAAATATACGCTACAAATGGCCGTATCTATGAAAATCCAATGCGAGCAGAGCCCTACTTCTAAGCAAAATGGACGCGGTGCTCGATCATTTTATATTGGTTACTGATATAGACAGACGGATAGAAATAAAATGTTTTTAGATTTATTTTGTTGATTACGCTATAAGAGCTTCCTTCATACCAAATTTTCAAGTTTCTAGAACAACTGGAAGTATCCTATCAATTTCAATAAATGTCGAAATATACGTTTTTGCGGCATAAACGGCCGTATCTTTTTATTTACAGAAACTTAGAAGTTTGATTTTTTCACAACTACAAGGGGCCATAGACTTGAGTAAATATATAGTTTTAATTTCAACTCGACATAAAATTAATATTGTTTGGTGAGATAAATCAAAGTAGATATAAGTATATCCAACAAAAGTAAACAATTGTATTGATATACTAGCCTGGTGACTGAATAGAACCGAAATAGAAGGTGCCCGCAATTTCGTCAACGGAGGAGAAAAAATATCATAACCCTCTTTCTTTCATATATCTTGTAGTTTTTGAGTAAAATGCCTGCGATATACGGCTGGATGGACGGATATCATGAAACTGTAAGGAGATACTAAAAAGTAGATTCTTTGTTACTTGATACGTGGTGCGCAGCGTACTTATGAAAGTTATAAAATTCACGGGCAGCATCTTCACATGTAATGCAGTGGATCAGGACACCCCTTTTATGAGGCATTTGTAAAGAATTTGGACCACAAAGAATATTTAACATACTAATACTTGGCTCAAGCACAATTTTTTTTTACGTAAAATACATTGTGCAAAACTAAATATTAGATTATTTTGTAGCGAAAAAAACCGGCGAAGTGCGAGTCGGACTCGCGCACCGAGGGTTCCGTATAAAATATACGCTACAAATGGCCGTCACTATGAATATTCAGTATTAGCAGAGCCCTACTCCTAAGCAAAATGTGCGCGGTGTTCGATCATTTTATATTGGTTATTGACACAGACAGACAGACGTAAAATTATCCTGTTCTTAGTATTTGTTGTTATAGTGGCAAAAAAAAGTAGCAACAGAAATACATACTTTGTGAATATTTAACTATCTAATTATCACGGTTCATGAAATACAGCCTGGTGGCAGACGGACAAACGGACAGACGGACAGACGGACGGACGGGCAGACGAACAGACGGAGAGACGGCCGTATGGACTGATTTATGGACGGACAACTATATAAACCTAGCTGTTTATATAGTTGTCCGTCCGTAAATCCGTAAATATTGATTTTGTTTGTGAAATAAATGAAGATACTTATATATATTTATGATATTCAATGTCTTTGCTATTATTAAATATCTAAAAATGAAATGTCTGTACATTGGAGAGATTTTCAAATAAACTATTATAACACACTATTTGGAGGTCACTGAAGCGAAAAATATGTATTTTGAAATATTTTGTATGTTTGTACCTATGTGTCGTTGTGGCTTCATCGCGCTAAATCTGCTCAATGGATTTCAACTATTGTTGGTACACGGGTAGTTAAGTATCCACAAATGGTTATAGGATACTTTTTACCCGGCTACGCTGAAGAAAAAACGAGAGTTTATGTCTTTTTCTCCTCCACCAACGAAGTTGCGAGTATGTTCTAGTTCGAAAAATAAATGTGGCTAGCTAGATGTAGACTGGCCCTGGCACCCTCTTGATACCTAATACGAGTAAATAGGTATCGTTCTTGATCGATTGCGGCCTCGGTTGTGGGAGACTTGTATTTTTTTAATAGACAGCGGAATTATGTGCGCAACCTGAGTCAACACTTCTCTTTCCATACTAAGACAGTCCATTAAGATATTGACAAGGGACGACAAATTAGTCATGCTACGGAAGATAATTATTTATGTATTTAGGCCTGAGGCATAATAATACAGGCAAGATACAGGCAAGCAGGAATTCTAATCCTTATCGGTAAAAATATATTTCAACAACTTTAATATAGATATTTTTAAAATATGCTTTTAGCTTACGATAGCAGACGTTTCTGTTTATAAAACAATATTAACATACGAGGAGGGTAGTTGACCGTCGACATGTCAACAGTGATTTCGTTTTCGCCGTGTTTAAACAATATTTTTTAATATATAAGGGCAATATCTACGCCCAAAAACTTTAAAATTCAAGAATAAGGGCCATAAACAATCGAAGCAAGTGTTATTTCAGTGACAAACAGTGTTTGAGTCACACAATAACAGTGAAGAGATTGACGCAGTGTTTTGGGGTGTTAGGCCCTTTTCAAACAAATTAAAGGCGATGTGGGCACATAAACTAAGTGAGTTCAAGCAAGTAAAATTTATAAATGGCGGAATAAAGGCATGTTCGAGTAGTGTGGCGAACTACGTTACCGGTCAACAACAAGTATGGTACATTCTCACTTTAATGATGTTTACGTTGTTAAGTTTAGTAAGCGGCATATACCGGAGCATAGACAATATAACATAACTAGCGGTGTTTTGAATTCGTGAAACATTTGTTACAATCTTATTATAGCGTATTAACGTAAGTGCTAAAGTGTCACATCTGTGATTTGGGTGAGAGTTATTTTTGTAAGCATCCGTGTACCCGTCGCAAAAAGTAGGAAGTCTTAACGCGGCGCAGCGCAGTGGCGAAGACGCGGACTAAAACTAAACTAAACAGCAGACGCGTGTTGTGGTCGTGGGTTCGAATCTCATCGTATGGACTTATTTTTTTTACTTTTTTTTGTTATTTTTTTTTTTTAACGCGTACATAAATAATTATTGACTGTTTTTGTACCTATTATTAATTTTAAATTTGACGTGTATGTTTTAATTTTTGACGCTCTAATTGAATTTCAAATGGTATTTAGGAAACCATAAGTGTAGTGTTTTAATTACGATGTATTTTGTAAAATTTATAGTGGCATGTTTTATTTTTATTTTATCAATGTTGTATTTTTGTACGTGCTATTTTTTGTTCTGTTCTTTTGTTTTTTATTTGTGTTATGCTCGTAGTTGAGCGACATAACATATTTTTTATCTCATGTTTTGAATGATTTTCATTTTATTATTGTATTTTAAAGAGTATATTTTTGTTTTGTTTATTTTTATATAAAATTTTATGTTGTTTTAATTATGGGCAACCTGACGAAGTCATCGTGTCCTCATTGTTGTAGAGTATTTGCCGGATCTAGAGGTCTCAACGTGCATATTTCGAAGGTGCACAAGGATGTGGGTGTATCTCACGCCTCTGAGAATATTGCGGCTGGGATTCGAAGTGATAGTGCAAATGGCACAAGTTTAGAAAGTCTCCCCGTACTTAAGCGTGACGTTCGTGTGCTAAAACACATACCTAACGGTGCGAGAAGCCTGGCAGCTGGCAAATTGTGCGTTATAATAGAGAAGTGTTTGGTAACAAATAGTTTGGAGGATTGGTTCACTTTGCTCTCTTTTTCTTTCACTGCTCTTAGAGTTCCTAACGGTACTGTTCATAAGTCTCTGACGGCAAAGGTGAAGGAAAATATCGAGAGCAATTGTGTATGCTTTCCGGACAATGTAAAGTTCAAACCAAAATATATTTATAGCTCGATAGAAGCAAAGGTACACGAGGGTGATTTACGGGGTGCGGCCCGCCTCCTAATGTCGGACTCTTCATTGGCTCCCAATGATGACAATACTCTGAGGGTTTTAAAAAATAAACATCCTTCACCGTCAAGGCAGCATGTGGTACCAGCTGAGCCTGATTTATCAACTCCAAGTGGTAAATGCACTGGGGTCTTTTTATAATGGATCGGCTGCTGGTTTGGATGGCCTTCGACCTCAACACTTAAAGGAGCTAACATCTTCTTCTGCAGGATGTAACGGTACTAAATTACTGGATTCTTTAACGAGGCTGTGCAATTTTCTTTTAAGAGGAATGGTTCATCCACAAGTTTGTCCATATTTGTACGGAGCTTCCATGTGCGCTTTGGTAAAGAAAACAGGAGAAATTAGACCTATTGCTATCGGCAATACCATAAGGCGTCTGGTTGCGAAGCTGGGTTGTCATTCTGTTAGGGAGAAAATGGCGGATTACCTTCAACCCCATCAAGTTGGTTTTGGCACACCTTTGGGTTGTGAAGCAGCAATTCATGCCACACGTTCTTTTGCACTGGCATATGACAATGAAGATAAAGTTATATTAAAGCTAGATATAAAAAATGCTTTTAATAGCCTTGAGAGAGATACGCTGCTAAAGGAGGTTAAGGATTTGGTACCTTCTCTATATCAATTCCTGTACCAGTGCTATGCCTCGCCTAGTAAGCTTTTTTATAACTGCAACGCTTTGTCTTCACAAGTTGGTGCGCAGCAAGGAGATCCGTTGGGTCCCTTAATATTTTGTCTGGCCTTTCAAAAATGTATTACTGCAGTTGGGTCTCCCTTAAACGTGTGGTATTTAGATGATGGTACAATAGGAGGAGAGCCGCAGGAAGTTCTTAGTGATGTAAAAATGTTGTTGCCAATTTTATCGGCCGTAGGTTTAGAGGTCAATGCTGAGAAATGTGAGTTGTTCCCCTGTAGCTGGACTGTGCCTATTTCTGGTCTTTAATCGGTTCTTCCAGGATTGAAAATTGTAGACAGGGGATCCTTTTCTCTTTTAAGGGCACCGATTTTTTCAGTAGGCGTTCCCGCCGCATTTAATAAAAAGTCTGATGCTTTGTCTGCATCTTTAACCCATCTACAACAGTTATCGGCGTATGTCGCTCTGGTTTTGTTGCGCAGCTCCTTTTCAATGCCTCGTATGACCTATATGAGAACGGCGCCCTCTTGGCTCTTCCCTCAAGAAATTCTGGAGTTTGACCAAATTCTGCAGCATGGCCTTGAAACGTTACTAAATGTAAGGTTTCTTGAGTCGCAATGGGTTCAGGCTGTGTTTCCCGTTCGCTATGGTGGGCTCGGAGTTCGGCAAGTACAAGATATTGGGCTTGTCGCATTTTTGGCTTCCACACACGCATCCATGGAACTTGTCACTCGTATATTTTATGTGAACGGTGACAATATTGAAGTTCCTTTTCTGCAGGAGGCTTTGTTCGAGTGGAAGGTTCGGTGTCCTAATGATGCAAGACCCGATAATTTGAAGTCACAAAGATCCTGGGACGACATACTGAGCAGGCAGACTTATGGCGGCCTTTTGGAAACAGCGTCCGGGGTAGATGAGGCTCGATTGAGAGCTGTGGTGGAGCCGGAGTCCGGAGCTTGGCTGCACGCATTACCATCGTCACACTTAGGTACACTTCTGAATAATGAGTCTTTAAGAGTGGGGGTAGCACTTAGGTTAGGGTGTTCGGTGTGCGAGCATCACCAATGTATTTGTGGGGCATCGGTTGAGGCGAATGGCCATCATGGCTTAAGTTGCGTTCGGAGTGCTGGTAGGCTTTCAAGGCATTACGCAATAAATGACATCATACGGCGCGCAATGGTCTCCGCCAATATGCCTTGTATACTGGAGCCTCAAGGTCTTTGTAGGACTGATGGTAGGAGACCGGACGGGTTGACACTGGTTCCATGGGCAAAAGGTCGTAGCCTCATTTGGGATGCGACGTGTGTCAGCACATTCGCTTCCTCTCACCTTGGGCACACTATTAGCAAAGCGGGAACTGCGGCTGAAATTGCAGCTAAGCATAAGCATGCGAAATACTCAAATTTGGAGCCAATTTATGACTTTGTTCCGGTAGCTATAGAGACAAGTGGTCCATGGTGCTCCGACGCCAAGTCATTCATAAAAAAAATAGGGCAACGTTTGAGGGAAAGAGGTTGCGACCCCAAGTCTGGCTCGTACCTGGTGCAGCAAATATCGCCAGCGATACAGCGGGGCAATGCTGCTAGCATCTTTGGAATGTTTGCCCCAGGTGCTAGTCAGGCCGGAGTTTGATTATTATTTGTTATTGACGAAGCGTGTTGCGGATTGCTATAATGTATCATTTGGACGAAGCTTGTCGTTGATAAATAGTTGTATATAATTTTGACGAAGGTTGTAACGGATGCTCATTTTGTATTTAGGACGAATCCTGCGCTGTGGATATTATATTTGGATGCATGCATTTAATTATATTAAAAAGGACGTAAGTGCCAAATATTAACATTGTTATTGTCTTTTGTTTTGGTACGAATATTCAGATATTTAACCGCTTACTGTACGATTACTTTTGAGTTTACCACTGACATAAGCTTTTAGTCCATTGGATATTCGACTATAACAGTAATACAAAAGAGTTTTTATTACAAACAAACGACGTTTAGACAGTGTGTAAGTAATATAAACTCTTTTACAAAAATGCGTGCAAAATCTATCTATACTATTATAAATTTGTAGAAATGAAATGATTATTGTACATTGAAGATAATAAAAAAACAATGGTAGGACTATTTGGAGGTCACTAAATCGATTTCTGTTTGTCAAAACCTGTAAAAAATATCCAAATGTGCTTAGCCGATTTGGCGTGATGAAGCCACAACGACACATACAAACATACAAAAAAAAATCGATTTAATGACCTCCAAATACTCCATTACAAACATTTTTATTGAAAATATCTTCAATGTACAGACATTTCATTTTTACAACTTTATAATAGTATAGATATTATGTTACATTACATCAAATTACAGTACATTGCATTACATTACGTTATAATATATTATATATAGTATTGCGAAGTGTACCAATGTACCTATATTCCAGCTGTAATGATTAACCGACACCCAAGCTTAAAATACGCTCTTGGTGCGTTTACGCGGCCGAACGTTTGTTAAAAACGTGACACGGAAGAGACGTCACAACGTAAACACAGCTTTATATTTTGGTATGGTTGATAATTTACATAATTGCCAATAATGCTAAAGTCGTATACATTGTATCCTACGGTAATGCGCCATAAAGAGTAAGTAACTTAAATATGGTAGATAGGCTATTTTGCTGAAAGGAGACTTTCTTTTAATTTATAAGTCTGTAGGTTAGCAATATTACATTCAAAGATTTTCTAATAATAGCTTGCTTCGTTTGAGAATCAAACCGGCCAAATTTGAAAAATAAAACCTCTCCATATGTTTATGATGCCAATCGAAAGAATAAACAATACAAAATATTTCTTCTTAAGTAACCTATTTTCAATTAAAGGAATAACGCGAAATATTTCATTCAAAAATTCATGAAACTTATTGTCGAGAGTAGATAATAAGATGTAATTAGTATATTATGTGTAGGCTTAAAAATAATTATTGCATAAATTTAATCATAACAAATTATTGTAATATAAATCATTTCGCTCTTATCATACATATACATATATTGTAATAGTTTTAAGTACATTGATTTATATACCTTTTATATACTTTCTATATACAAATTGACCTTGTAACTATAACTAATAATATCATGTGTCTATTTACTATCTCGTACTAATCGCATTGTAAAGGCGAGATAGCATGTGTTGATTGAAATAAAGAATATCTTCATCTCACTCTCATCAAAAGCTAATATAGTCGATACATACAACTAACTGCGCCCTGATCAAAAGATCAAGTACCGACCATTTTGTCGGGAATCTTCAGTTCTACACTCATCTCTGACATACCAATGTCTGACTAAATTAGCTTGTGAAGAAAGCTCCCACATTATGAAAAAGAAAAAGTATTGTTTTAATTAAATAAACCCAGTATACAGTCCACGTCCAACAATGGACCTTCGAGCACCGGATCAATAAAGAAGAATACCAGCGCCGGATCAAGAATATAAAAGATTGTGCCACAAACAGAGTGTTGGTAGATTAAGTTCCCTTCTACTCTGCAACAATCACTTATCCGGTTGAGCAATTCCTGGTGTAGTGCCACAATCAGAGCAAGAGGTCGATTAAGTTCCCTTTGTTACTGCTTCCATCAGAGAGTTGGGTCGATTAATTTCCCCTCTGCTCTGCATCACTCAGCGCATTGGTCGATTAAGTTCCCTCTGTGTCTGATTAGCGATCACATGGTTGACGCTGCCAGCTTTCGCTGATGACCACACAGCTCCAGTTCGGTGGATACCCGGCGGTGTGACACGAAACCGAAACGAGTCTGTGCAACGTGGGATTTACGCCGTAGGGCATTAGGTCCGCTAACGTCGTACTAGGCGGCGCTAGCGCTAGGTCATAATTTAGGTAGTGTTAGGGATAGTGTATAACTCCTCCGTGTGACAACAATGGAACCTGAGAAGAGGTCCCTCCGCTCACGAGGCAATCCGCCCGCGAGTGAGTCTTCGCCAGATTCAGGCGAGACGACCACATCATCGACCAACACATGGAGCAAGGGATCCAGCCAAATCAATAACACAGGTAGTAATCTAGGCGCGAGTGAAAGTAGAAACGTGCAATTACCAGTGCTTAGTGAAGAAAATCTAGATCTGCAGTTAGAATCAGCCCCCCAGGCAGGTACGTTTAGAAGTGGAGGGGAGAACGTGGCCAGCCCCCCCGCCGCTCGTCCCGAGACGAAAGGTAGTGGGGGGAACGCTACGCTCCCTACCCCGCGTATTGTGACCCCGAAAGGTCTGAGCAGTAGGGAGGCCAGATCCGTCGGTAGGCCCGATGTAAGAAATTTGTTCGATTTTACGTCAAATCACGCGAATAGGGATAAGGATAGTCAGCTTTCCGTTTTAATGGCGGAACTAGAGGTTCGTAAAGCCGAACTTCAACTAGCCCAGAAAGCCGCCGCTGAAGCAAATGGCAGGCTGGAGATCGCCCGTATTGAAGCTACGCGATCTTCCAGCGCTTCCGCGGTACAGGCTGATGAGCGAATTGACAGTTGGGTAGCATCTCATGGCCGTCATGCGTTAGAAGAAAATAGGAATCTGAGCCCAGGCTTCAGTGCATCGCGTGATAGAGCAAATTTGGTTCAAAATAGGAATATCGACGTATGTAACTATAATCGGGTACCGTATGCGCCTATTATTCAGAGGCAAATACCCGAGTTACCCCATTTCGAGGGTAATATAACGGAATGGATAGCGTTTAGGGCGAAATTTGAGGATAGCGCGCCCAGTTTAACTAACGTTAACAACGTAAGTCGCATAAGAAGAGCATTACGTGGAGAGGCGCGAATTGCAGTAAAATCAATTATGTACACAGTTAGCGATCCATACGAGATTATGGAGGCGTTAGAACGCCATTTCGGTGACCCCGAAGAAATAGTGTTATCCGAAATCCACAATGTGAAACGAATGCCCCGCTTATGCGACGACTCAAGTCATATAGTGTCATTTGCAGGACACGTAGCTAACACCGTATCCACTATTAAGGCCTTACGCCAAGACCAATATTTATACGCGCCGGAATTGGTCAGTAGAATAGTCGATAAATTAAATGTAATAGTGCGGTACGAATGGGCAAAATATAGGCAAGCGAACCCATCAGCGCCCGAATTAGTAGCTATGGCAACTTTTTTGAACGAAATTAGCTATGCCGCTAGGAGAACTCACCATAAGTATTCGAAGTCGCGCAACCAGGAAAAACCGGAAAACGCATTTTCTAGGTCGCGCCCGGCATATCACGCTCGCGATTACAGTAGTGATTCGGATTCGGATTCTTATGAAAAGGTTAGGCAACCGCGCACAGTGAATAACGTAACAAATTCGTATCAGAAAAACAGCAAGAAACCTGCACAACAAAAATCATATACGCCTGCGTATAATCAGAACTCTAATCAAAATTGGAATAGCAATATAAAAGAGTGCGTAATATGTAAAAAAAACCATAAAATTAAAACATGTGCAGAGTTCTTGAAGTTATCCATAGCTGATCGCTGGGAAATCGCAAAAATTAATAAATTGTGTTACAGATGTTTAGAGTCAAATCATAGGCGTCCAATCAAGTCTAAATACGTAGCGTGGGGAATGAATCAATGTGAGGCAGGCCACTACAAACTTTTACACGGCCTTAGCTCAGCTACGCAGCCGGTACGAGCAAGCGTGAGCAACGTAAATCACTCATATAAATTGAATACGTATTTAAAAATAGTGCCGGTAGAGTTATCCGGCCTGCTAGGTACTACATGTACTTACGCTTTATTGGACGAAGGTAGCACATTGACGTTGATAGAGCGAGATACAGCTGACAAGATAGCACCGCGTAAAATAGGCGACCCTCTATCTATTGAGGGCATAGGAGGCCATATTAAAGAATACGACTCGTGCAAGATAGAAGTGTCCATCCGCGGGCAATGTTCTAGGCAACTAGAAAAAGTGAGTGCCTACACTATAAATCAGCTGAATCTCTCGTCTCAAGAAGTGTCTCGAGAACTTGTAGAACAATGTGAACATTTGAACGGCATAATCGATGAATTATGTTATGAGTATGCAGTTCCCATAATGTTAATAGGCCAAGATAACTGGGGCCTAATAGTTACGAGACAGCTCTTGAGCGGTAAGCCGTCGTTGCTAGTCGCTTCACTTACCAAGTTAGGTTGGGTCCTACACGGCCAACACGATACACCTACAGGTAGAGTGGCAAAAATAAATCATGTGCGACCCGCGACCACGGAGGACGAAATACTAAAATGTATGAGAGAACATTTTAGCATTGAATCTCTAGGTGTAGAAAGCAAGGTACCTAGGGCTGACCCGGATCAGCGCGCGATAGATATATTAAATAAAACATGTACTAAAATGCCGGGTGAAAATAGGTATCAGGAGGGTCTTTTGTGGCGCACCGATAATTAAACGCTACCAGATATCAGAGCGCATGCGCTACGCAGATTGTATAGCTTGGAACCTAAACTTGACCGAGACGCGAGTTTTAAATCCGAATACACCGCCCAGGTGGAAAATTTAATTAATAAAGGATACGCAGAAATTGCAAACTCGCGCCCCGAGCATGACGCACCTCGTACGTGGTACTTACCTCATTTCGGTACTAGGCATGCGCAAAAAGGAACACTTAGGCTCGTATTTGATGCTCGTGCTGAAGCATATAATACCAGTTTAAATAAGTCCTTATTAACAGGCCCTGACTTATTGAAGTCATTACAAATTACGGAGGAATGCAAAGCATCTTGGACGTCTTTTATAAATAGCATACAAAGCCTACGTCAGTTAGAAATACCGCGTCATGTACCCGCGAGGGAGCGCAAAGGTGATTTGCACATATTCTGTGACGCAAGTGAGAAAATATATGCCACAGCTATATACCTAGTGAGTAGGAATGTCACGGGATGTCTTTGGTCCACTCTGATCGCCTCTAAAGCGAGAGCACCGCTTTTAAAAATATTATCCATTCCGAGACTCGAACTACAAAGTTGCGTATTAGGTACACGTCTAGCGGAATCGATGACTTCCGAAACTGACTACATAATAGAGAATAGGTATTATTGGTCAGATTCGCGGACGGTATTAGGGTGGATAAAAGCGGATCCACGAACGTATAAAAGCTTCGTCGCGCATAGGTTAGCGGAAATCGAAAATAGCACTACCCCAGCGGACTGGAGGTGGGTACCTAGTGCGCAAAATGTAGCAGACGATGCGACAAAGGGCGTTCCGACCGATTTCGGTAGCAACCACCGATGGTTCCGCGGTCCCAATTTTATTACGAAAAGTAAAGAATGTTGGCCTAAGATAGACTCGTCAACACCGCCGACGGCCCCCACAGGCGAATAGCGCCATCCGGTAGTCATATGTAACGTAGGTAAAAACACGAAATTTGATTATTTACCTCCGATCGACCGTTTTTCGCGATTCAATAAATTAGTAAGATCAACTGCCTGTGTTATTGTTGCGGCCGAGGTTTTTAAATCCAAATTGCTATTGAGAAAACACGAAACGAAAATGAACAGTGGTCACATTAAAATAGCTGAGCTATTACTGATAAAACGAAGCCAATATGTATCCTTCGAAGAGGAAGTTAAATTGGTAAGAAACCAGCAACCATTACCACGAAGATCGTCCCTCCACCGGGTATCGATGAGAATGAATAAAGCTGACATTATGGTACTGGACTCGAGGGTAGACCGAGGCAAATTGGACATTCCTATATTGCACGCTAAAAATGCATTCACAAAGTTACTCATTCAAAATTTTCATGAGAAATTTAATCACGGTAATCACATGACCGTCATGAACGAGTTGAAGCAAACATATTATAACATCGGGCTAAGAAGTGCCATAAGATATATATGCAACAACTGCCAATGGTGTCGGACCTATAAAGGAGCCAGCCTTAAGGCCCCCGTAGGCGACCTCCCTAAAGAAAGGCTACTTGGATATCAGTCGCCATTTACCGCCACAGCCATAGACCTATTCGGACCCAAGACAATTACGATAGGTCACCGCCATGAGAAACGATGGGGCGTGCTCTTTACATGTCTTACCACAAGAGCCGTCCACTTAGAACTCGCCGCCTCACTTTCGGCCGGTTCTACGATAATGGCAATAAGAAGAATGATGGCTCGTCGTGGCTCGCCGGCAGTGATTTACACGGACAACGGGACGAATTTTATTGGATCGGAAAGAGAGCTAAAGAAAGCCAAATAGAAGTTACAAGAATACCTGAAAAACCACCCATCCACTCGAGATATAATATGGAAAAAGATCCCCCCGGGTAACCCAGCAGCCGGAGGTGCCTGGAAAAGAATGGTGGGTTGCGTAAAAGCAGCATTAAAAATCACGTTAAAAGAAAAGGCTCCACATGAAGAGGTCCTACATACGTTGATATTAGAGGCCGAACACATAGTCAATTCGCGCCCTCTCACCCCCGTCAACCCCGACATATATGAAGAATCTTTGACACCAAATCATTTTTTACTACTGAGATCCAACGCAATGTCGCCATTGGGCATATTCAAAGACGAGAAAATGTCCATAAGTTAATGGAAAATGGCCCAAGCGTTAGCAGATGTATTTTGGAAAAAATGGATTGCGGAATACAGACCTGCCCTTTGCCCTCGATCCAGTACCGACAGCAAAGACAAAAGCCTAACTGTAGGAGGTGTAGTAATCATCGCCGATAAAACGTTACCACGTGGGACATGGCCTAGAGGCATCATAGCAAAAACCTTTCCCGGCCCTGATGGCCATGTAAGGGTGGCCGATGTCCACACAAAACATGGAATAATAAGGAGACCTACAAACCGGCTTATTCTACTCTGCTCCGCCAAGGAGAGTGTTGTTCACACGGAGGCGAGATTGTCGAGAGTAGATAATAAGATGTAATTAGTATATTATGTGTAGGCTTAAAAATAATTATTGTATAAATTTAATCATAACAAATTATTGTAATATAAATCATTTCGCTCTTATACATATATTGTAATAGTTTTAAGTACATTGATTTATATACCTTTTATACACTTTCTATATACAAATTGACCTTGTAACTATAACTAATAATATCATGTGTCTATTTACTATCTCGTACTAATCGCATTGTAAAGGCGAGATAGCATGTGTTGATTGAAATAAAGAATATCTCCATCTCACTCTCATCAAAAGCTAATATAGTCGATACATACAACTAATTGCGCCCTGATCAAAAGATCAAGTACCGACCGTTTTGGCGGGAATCTTCAGTTCTACACTCATCTCTGACATACCAATGTCTGACTTAATTAGCTTGTGAAGAAAGCTCCCACATTATGAAAAAGAAAAAGTATTGTTTTAATTAAATAAACCCAGTATACAGTCCACGTCCAACAATTATTTAGTCACAACATCTTTTACTGGCTTGCCGGCATATATATGGGTATATCTACAATATTTAAGGTACTTTTCCTTCATGTCGTATAACCGTGGGACACCCTGTAGGTTAAAAATGAAAGAAAGGCTTTTTTGCATGTACATAATTATGTACGTGTCCGTTGAAAATTTTACATTCCTTATTAGAGAAATGGCATCAGTTCTATGTCATGTATATGCAAGAATTACACTTTTTCAGCGTTTTGCTACAGGAATCTAATTGTTGTAGGAGGCGCGGTGGCACAAACCGACGCGAACGCCGAGGGCTGCGCAAACACATGCGCGCGCTGCGCGTGCTGTGGGTGCACGCTGCGCGAGGCCGCCGCGCGCCACGAACAGCGAGTCGCGGCCAACGAGAGGCTCGAGCGCGCCAACCTTGAATGGAAACAGGTCAGACACTGTTGCCGGCTAATCAAAGAACCTTCATCCACAGATAGCGCGAATATGTGTGCGCGCTGTGCGTGCTGCAGTTGCACGTTGCGTCGTCGTGTGCCACGAACAGCGCGTCGGCGCCAACGAGAGGCTCGAGCGCGCCAACTTTGTGTGGAAACAGGTCAGACACTGGTGCCAACTAATTATGGAACCTTCACCCCAAGATAGCGCGAACATATGTACGCGCAGTGAGTGCTGCAGTTGCACGGCGTCAGGCCACCGCGCGCCACGAACAGCGCGTCGCCGCTAACGAGCGCCACGAGTGCGTTAACCTTGACTGGTAATACTGATGCAGACTATTCATAGAACCTTCGAGTGGCAAACGAGGGTTGTGAGAACATGCGTGGGCGCTGTGCGTGAGGCCGCCTCACGCCACGAACAGCGCGTCGCCGCCAACGAACACCTCCAGCGCGGTCAACTTGATTGGAAACAGGTCAGTCACTGATGCTATTCTAAGACAGGGTAAGGGATAAGGGCTGCGCGAACAAATGCGCACGCTCCGCGAATCCGCCGCACACTACGAATAGTGCTTCGCACCAACGACCGCCTTGAACGCACCAACCTTGAAAGAAATGGGTCAGCCACTGATCGTTACTATAGAAAGACCTTTGGCCTATTCTTAGGGTTTTTTGCAAGGCAAACGAGGGATCCAGCTTTTTATTCCACTGAATAGTAGAAAAGAGCTGGTTGGAATAGGGCACGACGACTCTATGTATTAATTTTGGTTCACCGACATTTTTGTATTATATGATATCGAATTAGAGAGCGATATACACAAACAATGGAAAGAATCATTCACGAGTATTCAGTAAATATTATTGAATTTAATTAAAGTGAGAACAATGCCGCTTTCGCACAAAACCAAAGTTTAATGAGCAGCTTCTATTTATCAATAACAATCCTCAATTCTAAGTTAACCAAATTATACGTTAATATTGTTTTCGATGTCTACAAAACAAAACCTTTTACTATGTATTTTTATTATTTATGTAAACGCGAATCAACTATTCCTCTACACAATACTTAAAATCTTTTGTGCACACGCTTATGTGGTGCAACGGAATATTTTCATTAGTTCTACCATTTTTAACGCTGAGCTGTTTTTAGGGCAAAGAAAAAACAGCAGTACAAAGCAAAGTCGAAGCTTTGCTCCATACGCGCTATTTATTATTCTTATATGAATATAGTTTATTTCATATGGATATACGAGTGCTAATTTGCACACGCCTACGGATTAATTTAAAGCAATAAGCGAGAGTATTTTACCGTCTTGAATCTTCATCAATTAGACGACATTTCAGCAGAAATTGACGGTTGTGCATGTCCCACTAATTAATGGAGAGCGTCGGATATTGCCGACACGCTATGCTACCCACGGCAGCTGTACCTATATCGATAACCATCTAGAAATCGCATCTTGCTTTGTACTATTTGAGATCCGAACTCTATTTCTTAGTTGCAGAGTCGTTTTTAACAATGACCGACTCAGAAATAAGTTGTTGAGAAATGAAGCATTTGCAAACTCACTGCAGCCTGAGAAGTTAATGACGCATATTGTGACTAGATCCCCGAATTATGAATAATCGCTCAAGTAGGATAATTACATGTACATCATATATCATTCTCGTGTGAACCTAAATAAATAATCAAATATACAGATAGTATAAAATCAAAGTATAACAACAAAACTAGTGCATCTAGAGAGCCACATTGTCTTTGAATCACTCTTCACTAAATTAAATGCGACTTTGTGAAACAATACAACGGATAGTACAATTATGAAGAATGCGAAACTAGTGATATAACTCTGTTTCATGGAATAAAGTTAGTTTAAACGTAGCCTTACCTGCTATTTTATATTGTCCTCTACTATAATAACCACAATAAGAACAAGAAACATTAATAACATATAATTGAGGTATTAAATTATCTTGCAATTTCAACCCTTAGTTGATTAATCGATAACTGGTAATAACGACCCAACAACAACTCTACCTTAGTTCCAATTTGAAGCAATGACAATTAGTTGGGTTGGGTTCCGTTGGACACTTTCTGTGTCCTTATCTCACAAATAGTTGGTATATATATATATATATATATATATATAGTTTGGAAACTGTGGAGCGGTTAGTATTATTATAATCCCACTCCGATGTCAATTATCCAAGAAAGGGGAGAACTTCCAAAGCTGTATACCCTCATTTGTTTAGCTTCTAATGTCGTTCCTGTAATGTAGCCATTACATCAACGAACATAATAATGTGTGCGTCGCGTGATTTAAGATTAATGCCATAGGTGCGTTAATTCGCCTCTCAGTTGTAATCCACGATCCACGATTGACTTCCGTAGCAAATCCATCCTTGACATTCTGATTAATTGGAACACCCAACGGAATTCGTGTAATGCAAAATGTTTGGAACTCGGCAAACTTCGCGAAAAAAAGTTTGCTCAAATTTGAAACCAGTCGTTTTACACGTAACCGTTTTATTTCAAGTCGCCAAGTAAATTTGTTAAATTGGATTGGAATATTAAACGGCGTTCAGATAAAATAAAGACAGCGTTTAAATTAGGGGAAACATTCATTAATTGATGTGCCTAGCAAATAACGGCCGGCCGTATTTGTTGTCTATTGGGGCTACTCGTATTCAACGCGAGGGAAGAAATCCAGTTTCAGTTGACAATTTGTTTATTTGTTTCCGAGTGGCGCAAATTAAAAATAAATTAATTCACAAACGATTTAACTGATCTCCCTTCTTGGTGTTGTTATAAGATACGTTTAAAATTGCATCACCCAAATCTCCACACAAAACCAGTCCATCTCCATACAAAAGTTCAAGTCAGTAAACGTCAAGTCATCAAAAATAAACGATTTTGGGCGTTTTTCAATGTTGTTACGAATATTTAGTTGGTTTTTTTTACGAAAATCTTGATGTTTTACTATCACCATTTTCAAAGTGAAATTCTTCACTAAGAATCTATATGGCAAGGCATAAGGCACCAGTTCAAATCCAGACGGAGTCTTGTCCTTTTTTCATTCGATGAATCCTTTGTATTTCAAGATTTTTTTTTTCTGATCAACGACCAACCATTAAAAAAAGAGGAGTGTCATTTGCCATACTTTGGGTCGTGCTCCGATCGCAAGGAGATATTCTGGCTTAATCTAGGCGGCGCCTTAAAATTAAACATTTTTATAATATTACAATTGAAAAAATAATTATAGTGCAGTAACAATCAGTTCATAAATAATAGCTAATAATAAATAAATCGCAACATTTAAATACTGTGTCACGCCTGCAAAGTAGAATATTTTTTTAATAATAATTATTATACATAGATGGCGTTGTATATATCGGCGAACGGTTTTTTGAATGGAGATTGTCAGTCCTCTTGTTTTAATGGTCCTTGATTCTGATCCAGTAAGCTAGTGCCCGTTTTGCGGGAAGGATTCCATGAACTCGTGTGATACCTTTATACTGATATTTACGGATACTTTTGTTTCCCATAATCATTTAAAGTCATAGTGTTATGTTTTCAGGAGCTTTGAAATGGTTATGACTAACGAAAATTCGAACTAACATTACATTATAAGACTTTTAATTTTATGGCAGTCAATATAGAGACATATATTTTATATTGGCAGGTAGCGGTGGTGGCGGACCGGGCGCTGCTGGCCGTATTCGTGCTGGTCACTGCCATCTCCACGGCGGCCATCTTGTTACCCCAGCTGACCAACCTCCACGTCGGTAACACGCCCCTAAAACCACCCACTTAGAACACAATCCCCAACGTGACGGATACAAACTTCTGTGCCAACGAATAATTGATATACTATCGTCAAAATTGTGCCAATTTGGTATGAATTTCGCAACTTATTCAAGTAAGAAAACTCTTAATTGAACTTAAAGTTTATATTTTAACTAGCTTCTGCCCGCGACTTCGTCTGCCTTAAATTCGTTTATCGCGGATAAGGGTATTTTTCCGGGATAAAAAGTAGCCTATGTCCTTCCTCAGGACTCAAACTATCTCCATACCAAATTTCATCCAAATCGGTTCAGCGGTTTAAGCGTGAAGAGGTAACAGACAGACAGACAGACACACTTTCGCATTTATAATATTAGTATGGATTTGACTTGAAATGTAACAAAATTTTATTTTTATTGTGTTGAAATAAGGTGAGGCAATTTTAGAAAAGTCAATTATTTAAGTATTTTTGAAATACTACTAAGGAATTCTTGTTCGTGGACGACGAAATTGTTAATTTTAATATAATATTTTAATCTCACACTGAAATTGAATATTTTCAAGGACAGTGACATATGAACTTGTATATAGGAATCATAACACTCATTCAGGAGTACACATAAAATGCAACATAGAAACCATGAATATATTTACTCGAAATAGTTTTCTTTTTACGATGGTTTCATGTATCAATGATACGGATTAAAAAATTGATGTTAGTTGTTGAAATAATACATAAACTAGAGTATGCTCAAGGTTGTTGCCAAATATAATATTTAAAACGAACGTGTACATATAATTAAGGATGTTATTGTAATATGTTATTGTAAGTTAATTGTAAAAAGTGAGAAATAAATTAATTGATATTTATGTCGTGTTATTTCAATATTAATAGTTTTTAATTCAATTCAAACATTTATTCATAAACATTTACATTATTATAATTGTATTTAATACCTCATACTAATATGGATACAACAGGGTAGTTTCCTGGTAAAAAAAAACATTATTCTAATGAGTCCGTCAGTTACATTATCAAACAATATTGGACACGTATTTTTTCTTTAGTCAATCAAACAAAAGACAAAGAGAAGAAGACAAAGTTTAGGAGTGGGGGCGCACGAGGAACTTTAACGGGCTGCATCTTCAAAATTTCTTGTTTAATTGACAAAAGAAAAATACGTGTCCAATATTTTCTGATAATGTAACTAACAGACTAATTATATTTTTTTAGGACACAAGCCTATTGGAAAGTAAAACGTATTCGTACGAGGGAACTGTACAAATGTCACGACGAGGATTCAAAAATATATATCTACAAAACAATTCGATACAAAAATAGAATATTTGTAGATCCTGAGTTCACTTAACTTAATGTTCCCAATTGTTTTATTCAGGAAATGTATATCTTTCAGTTATTTTAGTATTTCATTTTATTTACTAAAGACTCAGGACTTTTAAAAGTGCCCTTGCGGCGTACTCACGGACTAAAGTTCGCTTATTTTGATTAGATCAATTTTTTGCACGTAGTAAACTCGACACTACTTGCACAAACTGGTAAATACAGATGGATCTAATAAATTAATTGACGTAGAACTCAGTCTAAACCAAAATTTAAGAAGCATGGATGAGTAAGCAAATTTCCTGCGGCGCATAAAACGTAATGAATTTAAACCATTTTCTAGCACGTTAAGTTATATAGTTAGAAGTAAAATTTAAATGAAACTCACCACTTTTTTGCATTTTCTCCAGATATAAAAATGCAAGCGGAAATTTACCTTTTTAGGGTTCCGTACCAAAAAGGTACAAAAGGAATCCTTATGGTGCGACTCTATCTGTCGTCTGTCTGTCTGTCCGATTGTTAAAGCGCCATATTTCAAAAACTACTTATGCTAACTATTTGAAATTTGGAATATTTATAAATCAGCCCACATATATTGCACAAGAAATATTTAAAAATATATTTTTATTTTCTAAAATAACGACGAATATGAGGGGGGTAAAAATTAAAAGTGGGATATCATATGAAAGCGCTTGAACTGCACATTTTCGAACAATTTATTTTAATTATTTATTGTGGTTAGTTTTTGTTTTATTAAGGAAAATGTGAAAAAAAGCACCATTCACCCCCCTTATCTCCGAAGTTTACAAATCGAAAATT
This sequence comes from Hedya salicella, assembly GCA_905404275.2. NCBI lineage: Eukaryota > Metazoa > Arthropoda > Insecta > Lepidoptera > Tortricidae > Hedya > Hedya salicella. Next base: position 21,331,764 of record FR990099.1, on the reverse strand, counting down.
TTGAAATGTGCTCAATTTTTATTTATAAACATAAATATTACACGAAGATTAAGGCCACGTCTCTAACAAGCTACTTTTTTTTTAATCGCAAAAAACCTATTTGAACAACCCGGTTGCGTTAAGTTTGCACCTGGTTTGTATGCAATGCTATAGATATCAGGTGTAAGTAAAAATTTGTACGGAACCCTCGGTGCGCAGGTCCGACTCGCACTTGGCCGGTTTTTTAAAATGCTGGAAGTTATATAGGGTCGAAGATTTGTGGTGTTACGTGCTTTGGTTGGTAAGAGAAATTAGTGCAAATCCTTACCAAATCGTGGCGTACCTCACATAGTTAAGATAAATACTTAAAATAAGTTACTTTATTAATTTTTCCTTGGAAGTTGCGGTTATTGGTAGAAATACTTGGTACAAGATATTCTAACGTCTCTTCTGATCGTACTATGCAAAGGTAACTTATAGGTTATAAGAGAATGGTTATTGGTTTCGCCTGTCCCAGTGTCTGCCTTGAAAGTTAAATTTGGCCCACTTCCATACATACAATCGAGCTGATGTAATGATGCAGCCAGATAGCAGTCATAGGATAAAACAATCCTACCTATTTTGGGCTTTTTAGAATCGTCTCGTTCAGTAGTTGATGAATGTTCAAAGGAAAGTAGGTACATAATACGCAATAAAAGCTTGCCACAAAAATGAAATTTAACAGAAACTTATTATTACCAGAAATAAAGTGTATAGGTATAGGCTCTGCAATGCCACTAAGTATCGATCACGGCTCTGAGATGGTGAGTGTTGTTATGACCTTTGGTATTATGAAATTATGAATAGTTTTTCGAAACTACCCCAATTAAATTTTTTAATTCCAATATACGAATTTGCCGTTTGTCCTTTAGCTTTTAGTAAAACGAAGTAAAAGTGAAAACGTTTATCTAACAAGTCAGAAGTGGGATAAGGCATGATTTTTCACCCGTGACGTCATAGGCGTCAGCTGCCCCGTACCAGGGAAACAGCCGTGAGTCATGTATTGAAACTTATTCAATTATTCGCGAGCACTGCGACAACTTGGTGACTGCTCTTGAACGCTAGGATTTAGGTACTTTACAAAATCACTTCGGCTTTGGTAAGGATTTTGCCTGCCGAAATAGTAAATTGCCCCACAAAATGTCACTCATTGCACACTAAATTAACCAAACACGCGACAAAATATTGTACAGTATAGTCTCCTTATTTGTTGTTTATTTTACGAGCTAATATTATGCCATCTCGTAGCTTAAAGTATGAAAATGTTGCTTCGCCATTGATTTGGTTTTGCAGTATCTTATTTAAGTATCGGTATATATCTTCATTCTCAATGTCAAGGAATTAGGTAAGTTCAAAATTCCGCTAACTTTCTTTGCAGCAAAGTTCCCTTTTGTACTACTTAACAGTTCTTCAAGCAAAAGAGCAATAAATTGCTTCGCAAGATACTGCGATTTTAGATTCAACTGAGACGTGTTAAAATTGCTATTGTGTTAGGCCTGAATGTCATCTTAACACACTCTGGTTTTGGGAGCATGATATTTATGTCCTCATCAAGCAAATAATGGAGCTTCAAAATATTGCCAACACGACCCTTTGTTTAACCCGCTGTCTAAAATATCCCGAGAACAAACAGTAAATTCTGCGAACAATACAATAGGTACAAATACTTTTTCATCTATACGGGAAATGACAATAAACTTGGAGCTCATTACATTAAGGTTGAAGTGTTGTTTTTTAAAAGCGGATTCTGTAATACCGAATTGCTATGAATCGTAAAAGTGCATATTCGCTACAGAAACTCTAAAATAACGGAAGTAATTTCTTAATTTATTATCATGTTGGGTTTCCAACATGATAATGGGAAGGGAGTTTTCCCGGAAACATGCATAAGCTACGAGATTGTTCGTTCCGTTTTCAATAGATTTATTTCATTACACACTGAGGTTGTAACAATTTTTGCCTAGTTTAATTCGAAAAGAACCTGGGTGACAGAGCATTGCTCGAAGGGGGCACGATTTTTTGTTTTTGAGGATAACACTTATCTAGATAGGTACACTTGAAGTAAGTACTGCGACTGTACACCAAATTTCATCCAAATTATTAGAGCAGTTTCCGAAAATCCACTTACATATAATACTCTTATACATGAATTGCTGGTTAAATAATATAACACACAATTCGTACCTACTGTTCGTACTTTTTATTTATTTTTTATTTGTAATCGCTAAATCGCATGTTACAACAAGCTAATGTGTAACGGACGGACGACGCTTTATTTGCTATACATTACGTTTGAAATGGACTCGCCCGGAAAGATGAAATATAGGAAGGAAAATTTAAGGGTCAGGAGATAATGTGGCGTCGCAACGAAATCGAATCAAATCACCCAAAAAATACGTGAAAATACGAATTAGTCTGTTCGTTGAAAAAGTCAGACAAGTAATCATGTCGCTAAGAATATTTTATCCATAACTACGTACATTAGATACGCCAATACGTGTTTCCTATATTTTGCAGTTTTTATGACATTAAATGGTAGTTTAAATAAATAAGTATCAGAGTTTTAGAGTTCCGTACCAAAAAGGTAAAAAAGGGTTTACTAATGTTTCGGCGAAAATTACTTAGCAAATTTTTAACTCCCAAACTATTTATCCCATATGTTTATTTGGGCGAAGTTTTATTTCCCAACTCAACATTTCGCACTGATATCATTACCCAATTGATGATTTGATAAATAATTATTAGGCAAATTATTACTTGAGATTTGTTTAAGATGTCAAATGTATTAGTCAAATGTATTGATTACATACCATACCATACACATACGGCATATGGCATACCATACTTTTAGCAACATTTTAAATGGCATTATATAATCTAACCTAGTTCGTTAGGATGCAGGGTTCAAATTACAGTATGATTGTATTCCATTATGTGGGCAGGCTGATGCACCGTATAGCTAAATTATGGGGGTATTACTTTTGTTCAGATACTCCGTTGCTCAATATGGTATTTCATTCTCGTGCAATCGTTTATAGTTAATGTGTCAATCATTTGTTGTTTAAAAGGAGACTATGAGTGAATGAAGAGAAGTGTTAGGATTTTTTTTCACTCGATAAAAATCTGCGCGGCTCGCTCGCTTAGCTCGCTCGTTAGGGTCGCAGTTAAACCTAACACTCATCCTCGCTTCACTCGTCGTCGTACCTAACCGAAGCCATGTCGGACCTGCCTTAAGGTGAAATAGGTAATGTTGGGATTTTTTTCACTCGATATAGACCTGCGCGGCTCGCTCGCTGTTAGGGTCGCAGTTCAACCTAACACTCCTCGCTTTGCTCGTCGTCGTACCTAACCTAAGCCATCTCGGACCTGCCTTAAGGTCAATTAGGTAATGTTAGGCATCGTAAGCCAAGTCGATGTGTATTGCAACTAACTTGAAAATATAGAACCTGTTTATATATTTGCGACAATGTGATAACTAAAAACTTGTTTCTTTAAATAAACATTATTTGTATTGTTTTTTTTTTGTGTTTCATTTCGAACTATCTAAATAAGTTCTCTAAAGGTTGGTAGTGTATTATCACAACACAACAAAACGGGGCTTAATTGCGTATAAATATGATTTATTTAAGTACCTTTCGTTGGTAATTCTTCGACGTTTCGGACGTCGCGTTATGTCCATGGTCTCGAATGGTCGTCCATGGTCGTTTCCGTCAAGATCATGGACGTAACGCGACGTCCGAAACGTCGAAGAATTACCAACGAAAGGTAAAATAAATCATATTTATACGCGATTAAGCCCCGTTTTGTTGTGTTGTGATAATGAGTGAAGATCGTGTAAGTGTAAATCAATGTTTGGTAGTGTAATGGTAAACACAAGCAGTAGCATGAAATAATTCTACAAAGTTTCGATTTGCCGAAATGATATTTGACGATTTGTTATTTGCCTAAGTAAATCATTTGCTTGATAATAATTTGCCACGTAAAAGTTTGTTGAAAGAAAAATTTTGCGATTTAAAAAAGTTGTCAACGAAGAAAAGAGCGAAGTAAAGTTATGTCAACAGTTGGTTTGCTACATAAAACTTCTGCGAAAAGTTGGTTGGGAAGTGAAATTTGGCGAAACATTTTTCGCCGAAAAGGCAGTATACCGTAAAGAAGAAACCTTTATGATGTGACTCTGCCTGTCCATCCGCCCGTTACAGCTATACTATTATAAAGTTGTAAAAATGAAATGTCTGTAAATTGAAGATATTTTCAAAAAAATGATTGTTATGAACTATTTGGAGGTCACTAAATAAAAAAAAAATTTTTTTTTGGATTTTATGTATGTTTGTATGTGTCGTTGTGGCTGCATCACTCAAAATCGGCGTAACGGATTTCGACCATTTTTGGTACACGGGTAGCTGGGTATCTCCAGATGGTTATAGGATACTTTTTATCCGACTACGCTGAAGAAAAAACGAAGGATTATGATTTTTTCTCCTCCGCGAACGAAGTTGCGGGCGTCTTCTAGTTTACAATATAAATATAGCGGCTAACTTAAATAGAATATCGTAATAAGTGAAATATTAAGGAAAATGTCGAAAAAATTACCATTATCTCGAATCATATAACTGTTACATGAGAATTATTATATTTTATTAGTTATCTAGCTCATATTTTATTAGTTTTCAAAAATCATTTTTGAACAATCCGGTAGGCTTTATGTTTACACCTCATTTGTATCCGAAGCCATTGATGCAAGGTGCGAAGCTAGTTTAGGGATAGACAGTTGAGTTTCTTCGGAATCCTCGGTGCGTCAGTCAGTCTCGCACTTGGCTGGTTTCTTTCCTCTTGGTATTTCGGGGTTGTGTGTCGTTATTCCGATTACTTGTTCTGAGAATTATTATCCCAACACGAAAAGGTGTTCCAATTTTAGAACAGAGGTTGGCTAGTTTGTATTCCGTACGAGATACGTGGCTCGGGCTTTCGAATATATCGTATTATTTGCAAGATATATGGTCGCCGTCCTCAAGCCGACGAAGCTTTATTCGAGCTGCACAACACAAATATTGCCTTAGCAGGTTTGGTGATGCAATGGACCCGATAACAGAGATGTTGGATCGAAAGTTATGTTCTTAACTGTTCTTTGGCTTCAAAACTGAACACCTACATTAATACAAAAATTGACTGGTATAAGTATCTCTTTTGTTTTAATTTAGCCATACGGCTTCTATATTAAATACGATATCCCAAGATGCGTAAATTACATATCGGTTACGACATCAAGGCCCATATTTCAGCAGCTTGGGCAACGTATCATTTGTGACCCCAAATAGCCGGTCAAGCTAAATTGATTGATTGATCTACATGACCATCATTAGGCTTGTTTTTTTTGCATGACAATGAAACATGTGCCTGAATCACGGAAATGTATATGCTGCGCTGGACGTATGCTGCTGTGGTCGTGGAAAGACTGCAGGAACTCCTGTATTCACAGTAGCCTTCATGTCCGTGACATAGCAGACAAAATTCAAGAAAATCGCTTACGTTGGTACGGCCACGTTTTACGAAAACCGGTAAATTACGTGGGGAAAAAAATTCTAGCCATGCCGCTTCCGCCACATCATAATAGGGTAGGGTAGGGGTAGACCCAAAAAGTGCTGGCTTGATGTCTTAAGGGATGACACGGGGGCGTATTTACTCTAGGGCTAAGGCGTCCATGGCCTGGAGTGGCCAACAGCCAGGGGTGGCATAGCAGCCCTCGGTGCGCGAGTAAAACTCGCACTTGGTCGATTATTTCCTTAGCTTCTAGGGCAGCGAAACTTATTGGCCCAGGGTACCAAATTTCAAAATACGCCCCTGGGATGACATGTGTGCCAATGCCATCGGTTTCACAATAAGGAATGCCAAAAACCGTACGAAGTGGAGGAGAAAAAAGCCGGAAAGCAGACCCCGGGCTTTGAAGCAGCAGCTGCGGACGCAACTGGGAAAACGCTTAAATGTAAGAAAGAGAGAGGCTTCCATAGTCAGAAGTTCAGATCTGCCAACATAATATTTGTTAATGTTCAGAAAATTATTAAGTACCTATTAAATATCTAGTTTCTACTACTAAGCATCACAAAGGAACTCCTTACTAATTCACTAAGGACTCCATAGTTTTATTTTTATTTAAGATTGCGTGATGAATATATCTCTCCACTCTCTCAGGAAGTAGCAGGTATCATACTTGTACCTGCGTTACCTACGAGTATAACATTTAATGATGTACCTTCACCCTAACTTCATGCCGGAACTATAATGAAATTGCGTGGTGGCATCTGGCAGCGTAACTTGTGGAATGTGTACATAACGAACTTGTTTAAAACTGAACTTACATATAAACTTATACAGTGTAAATATTATGCTTTCCTAGGCAATTACTTTACATGGCGTTATTTACTTCAGGCTTAAAATAGAAAGTTGTTAATTCAGCAAAAGTCCGCGTAGCCAAATCGACAAAAACAACACATAGTTTCGTCAAATTAGTTTCTGTCAGACTATGCGTTTGTATTGTGAATATCATAGTCATTTTACGAGTCAGCTATTAGGTAACTGCCTATTGAATACATATTCATAGTTATAATCATAGTCATTTCGTTTTTAATAAATACCACATAATGCAATTTACATATATTATTTTGTTATACAAACTCCAACGGAGTATTTTACAAAAATAACTTATTAATTACATTTCTTATTTCATAAGTGTCATGTTTTCAAAAGATTTTTGTAGATAGTAAAGACTATTAAATATTTGTATTTCAATTATAATTGTATGGATTTTGTATTGGTTAAATTCAATTCTTGATCCTTTAGCCAATCTAGAATTTGTTTAGTGTAGTGTTTAATTAATGTTTCAGTTCTTTGAAAAATTCAGTGTTATTATCTGTATAGAATACAACCATTTAAAAAAATATATTAAATTGTTAATGTACAGGAGTAGTAGAAAAAGAATGCATCCCAAAGCACTGCCCTGAGGTATTGAATCTTTTGTTGGTAGTGTTTGAGATCAAAGTGTTTAAATTCATCACCTTCGCCTTCGTCTGCTGTTTTGTTGTTAAAAGAAAACGTCCCAGAATGTAGTAAGGACTTTTATTTTGAACATGTCAGTCCTTCAGATGTAGTAAAGGCATTTAAATCAATTAATGTCAAAAAAACCAATGACCTATGGGGGGTCTCAGTCCATGCTGTCAAATCCCTAATAGAAGTAATAGCGCCTGACTTGGCAGATATATTCAATAACAGTGTTGACTGCGGTGAGTTTCCTGATCTGATGAAACATAGCAAAATAACTCCTTTATTTAAATCAGGTAGTACCTCTGACCCAACTAACTTTAGACCAATATCTGTACTACCTACATTTAGAAAAAAATTTGAAAAGCTAATTCTATATCAATTGTTAAAACATTTTAATTTGAATAATTTGATGCATAGTAAGCAATTCGGTTTTACGCGGGGTCGCTCGACATCCAACGCCGGAGTTGAGCTCGTAAAACACATTTTTGATGCCTGGGAGGAATCGCGAGATGCTTTAGGCATCTTCTGTGATTTATCTAAGGCCTTCGATTGCGTTAATCATGAGACACTGATCAGGAAGCTACACCACTACGGAGTTAAAGGATTAGCACTAAATTTATTAGAGTCTTATTTAAATGGTAGAATACAAAGGGTTGACGTGAATGGAAAGCGTTCACCGGGGTCATTAGTCTCTATGGGTGTGCCGCAGGGATCAATATTGGGACCTTTCCTGTTCCGTATCTATATAAACGACTTGCCACACCTCGTAAAGACCCACCATGAGATAGTTTTGTTTGCAGATGATACGTCTCTAATTTTCAAAGTCGTACGAAATCAACGATCCTACAATGACGTAAACAATGCTATCTGTGAAGTAGTAAATTAGTTTAATGTAAATAATTTATTGTTGAATGAGAAAAAGACTAAATGTGTTAAGTTTGTCACTAGTAACGTAAAACACGAGCAAGCAAGCGTTATGGTTAAAGGTGAGGAACTGGAATTAGTTAATAGTACAGTCTTTCTCGGTATAACATTAGATTCTAAGCTCCAATGGGGTCCCCATATTGCTAATCTCTCGAATAGACTGAGTTCTGCAGCTTTTGCAGGAAGTAAGATTCGTCAATTAACAGACGTGATAACGGCTCGATTAGTGTATTTCAGTTATTTCCACAGTATTATGTCGTATGGCATCTTACTATGGGGCAGTGCTTCCGACATTAATACTATATTTGTTCTGCAGAAGCGGGCTGTTCGTGCGATATATAAAATGAACTATAGAGACTCGCTTAGAGATAAGTTTAAGGACATTAATATAATGACAGTGCATTGTCAATACATTTATGAGAATATTATGTATGTACATAAAAATATTACCGACTTTAAGAGGAACTGTGATATACATAATATTAATACTAGAAATAAGCATAAGCTCGCAGTGCCTGCTACTAGGCTCCATAAAATAAGGAGATCATTCATTGGTAACTGTGTGAGATTTTATAATAAACTTCCTAGCAGCATAACTGAGTTGTCTATTGGTAAATTCAAAAATATTGTGAAACGAAAATTATTTTCTAAAGCTTATTATAGCACACAAGACTACATGAATGATGAAGCCGCGTGGGATTAATGTAAATAGTAGCGTCATGTAGGTATATGAATAATTATTTTAACGAATACCTAAGGTATTATTATTATTTTAATCTTAATAGTTTTATATACTCTGACATTTAGAATTTTATTCTAGACACATTCTAGATTATTTATTTTTTATTGACAATCCTTTTGGGATTTATCTTATTGATTATTTTAATTTTTAAAATGATGATTTTATCAATAATATTACACTTAAGTTAAATGATCTGATTAGGTTTTTCTGGGTTTCCCTAATCCTTGCAGCAAATGTTGGATCATATTGTATTTCTCCCAACAAACATTCACTCTCATGTAACTGACATTTCGAAAGTGCTTGTAACTAGGCCTACTTGAATAAAGAATATTTTGATTTGATTTGATTTGATTTGAGATCTGCTCATTTGTTTTTTTTTTAATCATAATGTTCAACATCCATAAGCTGATTACGATTTCAATGGTAGTATACGAAACATTTGTGTGCAATTCCTCACACACTCAGATATATTAATAGCCTATGTGTTATTCTGATGTCTTAATAACATTCCTGGAAAGATTCGTTGAGATTTCAGTATGTAGTTTTAAAATTAAGAGGAGCGTACATACATACATACATAGGCACAAACTTTCACGTTTATAATAATAATACATACTAAAATAATAATACAAAACAATTTTACACAAATCAAACTAGTCCCAAGGTAAGCTCAATAAGGCTTGCGTTATGGGTACTAGACGACGATATATTTAATAGATATATTTACTTATATACATAGAAAACACCCAAGACTCAGGAACAAATATTTATGCTCATCACACAAATATTTGCCCTTACCGACATTTGAACCCAGCACCTTCAGCTTCGCAGGCAACGTTACTCCCGCTGAGCCAAACTGGTCGTCACGTTTATAATTATATAGGGATTTGGATTTTACCGCTGCCAATTAAATACATTTGATGCGCTAAAACGCATACGCATGTTGTGTGAAACACTTTACTTTTTACTCTGTGAGAGCATATTAACACGTATATTATTATATTTAAATCACAGAAATAAACATAATATATTCCCTGCAGTCGTTATTCATGTTAGCAATTATTATAAACGTCATGTATGAAGTCTCAGAGATGAGCGAGCGGCTTATGCTCATGTAGAAACATCAAGTAAACCTTTTGTCAAAAAATAAATGGAACATTCTCGCTTTTGTCGTGAGAAAGGCAAAGCGCTGCCCGCGCTCGCTTCATTTGCCCCATAGATTAAGATCCCGCCGCGAATTTCTACACGTATCTGTGTATATAATATGCTGTTTAAATTAAAGTTTACACCTAAACGTAGTAGCACTGCTGGGTTGCAAATTAACAGTTGATCGCTAACAAGCCGCTAACATAGGTTTCCCACCATAGCTAACAAGCCGCTAACATAGGTTTCCCATAAAATATGTTATGTAATATTGTCGAATAAAATAATTATCACTCAGCAGAAAAGTTATTTCATACATATTTAATTAATGGTAGTATAATACTAATAAACATCAATTAGTCGAATGTAAATAACATCATGTAATGAAAATGTTCGAAAGCGTCTCATCTTAATTCTATCCTTTGACAATATAATGTAAATTGCGTTATCAAAATTATCAATTTACTGCACATAAACAATGAAACAAATTTTATCACAGTTTCACAGTAAAACTGATCTTAATAATATAATTAAATCAAAACAAATTAAAACGAACTAAATGGAAACTAGATCTAAAAACCGGCCAAGAGCATGTCGGACCATGCTCAGTAGGGTGGTTCAAAAATATTTTTTTTCGATTTCTGGTTTGAACATCCATTTAATCTGTTGCTTATGGCTATTGATTTAACACCCTAAAATATTGGCGCAATAATCGTTCTAGAAGTTGGTGATAATAGGTTGTTAAATACAAAAACTGTACGATTTCTTTTCTGTGTTGCTCTCAAAAAACGCGTTTTTTAGTATTTTTTGCCCCATAGAAACTTTATGCTACTTTCGGAGCGATTACTTTCGAAAATATTCGATATATATATTTTTTTAGAACCTCTAAATGTTTTTAAAAGAACTGTCGAAATATGTGCCACACACATATTTGCTTAAAAAATATATTTTCAGTTTCGGTTACATGTATGGAGTTCCCCCCACATTTTTGTATTTTATTATTTAACCATCAAACTAAGTAGTGGCTTACACAAGACACCTATACTCCAAATTTCATCACTGTACATATTATAGTTTTTGAGTAAAATGCCTGTGACATACGGACGAGCGGACGGGCGGATATGACGAAGCTATAAGGGTTCCGTTTTTGTCATTTTGCCCACGGAACCCTAAAAATGGCCCCTGCGGCAACGTACCAAAGATGTTGGCGGTGTTTCCTCGCTGATTCGCCAAACTGATTCTTAGAGCGAGGAAACTGCTAGCTCTCCCGTCGCCAGTGACGTTAGTAAGCCTCTTCGAAAAATCTTTGAAGAGGCTTAATGCACTTGGGCCCCACGAACCCAGGGTCTCGATGACAAAAATAATAAAATTATACTCAGCGCCGAGACCACTATGTATTTGTTGAGTATTTCAAATCTATGCGATTTACACTAAAAGTATTTTTAATGAAATTCTAAATAATCTACAGTTTAACATAATTGTTTCATAGCATTACTACTCGTACATCCTTATCCCTACTATATTATAAACGTGAAAGTATGTAGGTACGTTCCACTATTACGCAAAAACTACTCAACAGATTTGCGTAAAACTCTTCAGTAATATAGCTTAGATACCAGAATAGGATATTCATTTATAAAATGGGTTTTTTAACAATAAATGGAAAAGCCCTAGAAAACCCGGAGTTTTGTTCATTGTGACATTTCTATTGCGAAGAATTATATCAACAAACAGTTGCTAGGAAACTAATTTGACACGTTAGTATCTAATTGTGTAATCCTCATATAAGAAACGTGAATGTTTGTGAGAATGTACGTTGCGCTGGTACGCAAAAACTACATAACAGAGCGTAAAATTCTGCACTTATGTAACTTACATATCTGAATAGAACATAGGCTACAACTTTTGAGGGTATTCATTCATAAAAGGGGTTTTTTTAACAATCAATGGAAAAACATGACATTTTGTACATTGTGTCATTTTAATGTCTAAATAATGAATATATATAGCCCGTTGGAAATTTTGGACTTGCGATCATCTCTGAATGATAAATATTTTGTTACAAAAGTATTGTTTAAAAATAAGATAAATACATAAAACGGGTATTTTCAACAATTAATGGATAATCATCACTTTTTGTTAACTCGGAAATTTTTATTCCGAAGAAGGTACTATAAAACACTTGCGTTACTTACCTATTGACAGACAACGCACAGTCTTAACCGCTAAAGATATAAGCATAAAATTTGGAACGTATATTGTTTATAGTACGTGGACGTGTACTAAGAAAGGATTTTTCGAAATTCAGCCCTTAAGGGGGTGAAATAGGAGTTGAACCGTTGTATGGAAATCGTTCATTTGGGGTGTTATAAACTTGAATCTTTGTATAAAGGTTTCTTACTAAAAAAACCAAATGATTTAGCGTTGCTATCTAAAACTATCCCAAAAGGTGGTTAAAAAAAGTTGAAAGTTTGTAAGGGAAACATGTCGTTTTTAAAGTTAAACGCTTAAAACTTCGCTTACAACATCCTAATGTTCAGTGAAAAATATTGATAAGGGTATCTTTTCCAATTCATCCTTTGAAGGAGTTAAAGTGGGGGTTGAAAGTTCGCATAAGTAATGTGTGATTTTTAATCTTAAACTGTGGCTAGAAACATGACAGCAGGACAGCAGGTTTCTTTTATAATAGGTAGAGCTATCCAGAAATATATTTTTTAATGAATTATTAAAGAAAACAAGAAAGAGGGAGGAAGGGAGGGAGAGAGGGAGAAACGAGGGAGAGAGAGGGAGAGAAAGAGATAGAGAGGGAGGGAGATACAGAGAGAGGGAGAAAGGGAGGGAAGGAGAGACAGATAAAGGGAGGGAAAAAGGGAGGGAGGGAGGGAGGGAGAGAGCGAGAGAGAGGGAGGAGGGGTGGGAGAGACAAAAGTTGGTGTCTTAGTAAAATTATGACGTCGGTTTTCTTATGATGGTACCACGTAAAATTATCGTTCGTAAACCGACTTTACAAACATTTATTGCTGTACCTTAAAATACTATCCTTTTGAAACGCCGAGGGACCTTCTAGAACATATTATTTTATTTTGGCCAGTGTCGGGGACTTCCCTGTCTCTTCTTCTCATAGTCTAGCAGGCGTTCAAATTAAAAGTGCCAGTGTTGCCTTCTTATGGAATAAAGTTCAATATCCCCATTTTCGCACTCTAAATCCGTTTGGTCGTGTGGTGGCTGAATATCTTCTGAGTATTTTTTTTAACATTAACAGCATCGGAGAACTGATAGAAAAAAGTTTTGTTCATTTATATCTCTGGTTTTAACTCTACATGGACGAAGTCACGGGCGGCCGCTAGTATATATAATAAGCGAACTTTACAGCCGTCGCCTTCGAAACTTGAGGTGGGATTGTAACCTATCATCCGAACTCATCAAATTTATCATGACATGAACGTCAGCCAAAAAATTACTATCAGCATGTACGCACCTGATAATCTTGCAATGTAAGATCTTTCTTGTCTAAATTTGTGATAATTTCTCGACCCATCTCCCAATACATTTATAGGCTTCATGTTCAGATCCAATGTTTACCCATTAATAAAAAAATATTAGAGGACAAGTTTTACACAAATCGAACTAGTCCCATGTACTAGACGACGATGTATTGAATAGATATATTTACTAATATACTTACAAATATTTATGCTCATCACACAAATATTTGCCATTCCCGGGATTTGAACCCAGGTTCTCATTCACTACCTAATATTTCCATACCTACTAAGACAACATTTTGTCAACTCTTTTAAAAAATGTGGCGTCCATATAAACCGATTCCCACCGGGTTGCCTAAGGAAAGACTTATATATAACTACCTTTTTCTATAAATATGAGCCGGTAAATATTACGCTTAGGCTTCCCTTCTAATTTTCCTGACGACACGCCTCTGATATGTACTCTAAGAGGTTTCTGCGTTTGTTTATTTGCTGCTCCCCATCATCCACGAAGTAGATTTGCAATAACTTGGGATTGGTATTAGGCATTGTGATCAGAGGACCGATTTGATGATGCTCAGGTCCTGAATCTTAAACGTCGATTGGGAATTACAACCATTTTTATAACGAAGTATTTATGTTTCTCCAAACCCGTTAGGTGGACACTCTGCGCGTAGTAAGTTTTGGCTACAAACGCATTTTCCCATTTTATTGGCTACCTACGCATCTCGATTGTGAAAGTGTCTCTTAATTCCGACTGCAGCGCAAGGCGCAACCTATCTGGTCCAGTGGAAGAATTTCGTGAAAAATGTTTTTGTACGTGAAGAAAGGGTCATACATTGTTGATAACGTGTTGAGGTCGTTAACGTCATAAAACTTTCAAATTCCGACTGCAGCCACCTACCGGGTCGAAAATCTAAACAGTTGAATGCACAAAAAAATCTTCAATAAAAAGGGGCAAGTCTTTTAGAAGAAGTTCTCTGACATACAGATTACACATGTACAGAAGCATTATTTTCCTATTGCAGTGCCACCTACTGTGTCTAATTGTATTTTCAAACGAACCGGAGACCCACTCAAATATACACACAAAATTTTATCCAAATCGGTCCAGTCCTTTAAGAGGAGTAAGGTGACAAACACACGTACAGAAGAATTATGTATACTTATAAAGATATTGAATTATATTTTGGACGATAAATATGTTTTTATTACAATTCAAGACAGTATATGATTTAAGGGAGTTAAATAATGTTTATAATGTGTAAATATATTCATAAATTATGCAGTATTCATTTATTTATCTTTATTGCACAATCGAAAAATTGACAACTGGTGAACTTCATGTCAACATTCTCTGGCTCAACCATTGGGTTAAACAAAAACAGTTATATTTATGTGCATCATATCTATGTGGGCCTCTAAACAAAGAAAATTTAAGAGAAATAGAATTTACAGATATACTTAAAATATATACGTACATTAACCAACACAAATACACATTAGAATATACCTACATACATATTACTTTATGTACCTACAATATGTGTAACTAGATAGTTATGTGTGGTGTAAATGTACCAATATTTTCGGAGAATGAGTTTTTCAGAGAAGCCTTTCTAAGACATAGCCGTAGTTTTCCTAGCAAAGGGATAACGTAGATAATCCTTTCGCAAATTAAAGGCGGGCTTAGTACCATCTACAATACCTCTCCAACAAGTTGACCCAATTCAGTACACCCAAAGTGGCAAGGATAACGATCTCAGAACTTTAATCCTCCTTCGACCTGCAAAAGGCCAGAGTAATCGGCACTTACAGATCTTAAGCCTCCCAAACAAATTGTTCGTAATGAAATCAATATTGTTTTACGCTTTTTCCAGCGCTTAATGAGCACACCTTTAAGCTACGTAAATCTAACGCCCCCTAACAATAAAACAGACCTAACCTTTTTTTTTACTTTTAACAAAAAAGAAAACGCTAAATATGTTCCAAAGATGTTTATGGTCGTTTTACGACAGTTACTAGATATCCTGATATTTTAAATTTAGTTTCTACATTTTAAGCACGCGACACTTATTTTATTTTTCCCATTGCTCATGTGACGAAGGCGTCAGCACAATATCAGTGCTTAGCTTGAAAGGGCGAAGCATATCATTGAGCTGCGAGCCTTTTCGTTTTGCTGCAGCACACGCCGATTGTGCCTTTTTTGTTTTTCTTTTGTTTGCTTTGTCCTGTACTGATACTTAGTTTTAATTTTAACGTTTTATTGTTGTTGTTGTGCAAGTGGAGAAGCAAAGTAAGGAAAGCTAACCTCACCACCATGTGGATAATAGCTAGGAAGAGAGAGAGAGAGAGTTTGTTGTTGTTGTGCTTGTGTGTAGCATACGAATAAATGTTGTTTGTTACTATTTATCTATCGATAAAAATCATACCTGGGAAAAAACTAGGCGTTAAGATGTCACAAAGTCGTTTACAAATAATTACGTTATTAATGAAAGGAAATAAGAATATTCAATTACAAAAAACATTTATTTCACGAAAAGCAATCAAGATTACAATTATATTTTAATTCACGTTAAGTTAATTTGATAAGATACTTAAGCTACCTATTATGAAAACGTTTTACTCTAAATACTTTGTGAAAGTTTGGCGATTTCCGGGAATAATGATTATCGAAGTTAAGTTTGACGTGGACTAAGGTTGTAGTGATCCTTCCTCGTTGCTAATTCCTTTAAAGATGCTTTAAGAAAGCAGAGTTTCGCAGATGAAGTTTTTCGGGAAGATTTTCTTTTTCTCTGTCGAAGACTTTTTGTAGCCAAGTCAGACATAAACGGTAGAAAATTGGGCATACGATTGCTATTACTTAGCAGACAATTTGCTAGGTAGTATTTTTTGGGCATACATCATGGTATAGTGTCATAGGTGAGGGCAGTTCCAATATAATCGATTAATTCGAGTTGATGCTGTCTGCATTAACTCGAATTAATATTTTCGATTCAAATTGTAATGTAAATAACTACAAACAATAAATGTTTATTATATATAGGTATGTACCTATCATAACTAATTAATCTACTGGATAGGTTTTTCCGTGTCGTTCAGATGCACGTTGCTGATATAATTGACTTATTCTTCTGGAGCTGCGCATTCTTTCAGGATAAGATGGATTTCAGGATAAATAGGTATCGTAGGTATCATCCAATTCTGGTATTCACTATATTTTTTTTATAAAAAATGTTGATCTTTGTCGATACGGTTGGTTGTCGCGTGGAAAAAGATATAACCTTAATTATCTCATTTGTTCATTTTCACACGTGATACATACATAGGCTGTCCCATAACCATAAATTACCGACGATAAACCTAAGAGGACTAATAGAGCAGGTCAAATGATTTGACCCCTAGTATGATCTGCGAATTTTAGTAGTTTCTGAGATATGAACAATTTTATATCCCATCAAAAACATAACATGTAAAAAAATTGCCAAGTCTCGGAACTTTTTCTACCACAAAAAGTTGTAAGATATAATAACCAAGTCGGTTAATTTATTCCGTAGTACCTATCCAGGGAAGGATCTATCCCACACCTTTGTCATTCATAAAGGTTCACCGAACTAAGAACATGTTATTGTGACGGTTAATTTATTCGGTAGTACCTATCCATGTGAGCATCTATCCAACACCTTTATCATTCATAAATGTTCATCGAATTAGTTCACTAGGAACATGTTATCGTGACCGTTATAGTGACCGTATCAATATTACACAACTTCATCTTTAAAAAAAAATAAAACGACTTGGCCAATCGCACACGGCAATAAACTACATGCAGCAAACCCTACCTAATTTTATTAGCCCTCTGAACATAAACTTGGCGCGAAAGGAGATTTAATTATGTTGCCGTGCGATGGCCAAGTTATTTTAATTATTAAAAATATGAAGATGTGTAATATTGATACAGTAACTATAACGGTCACAATAACATATTCCTAGTTAACTAATTCGATGAACATTTATGAACGATAAAGGTGTTGGATAGATGCTCACATGGATAGGTACTACTGAATAAATTAACCGTCACAATAACATGTTGTTAGTTCAGTGAACATTTATGAATGACAAAGGTGTGGGATAGATCCTTCCCTGGATAGGTACTACTGAATAAATTAACCGACTTGGTTATTATATCTCACAACTTTTTGTGACCTGCTCTATTAGTCCTCTTAGGTTTATCGTCGGTAATTTATGGTTATGGGACACCCTATGTATGTTTCACGTGTGAAAATGAACAAATGAGATAACTAAGGTTATATTTTTTTACACACGACAACAAAATTCAGGCTTTTAGCTTCATCAGCAAATAAATTACAGGGTGTCGAAAATGTCGTGAATGGCTTCGAGAAAAGGATGGTACGGCGTGCCTTTGTTTTGCTCGACTTGGCGGGGGCACTGCCGTGCCCCCAGATAATAGCAATTTACTTTTTCCTTTATAATAATAATAATAATAATGAATTCAAGCCGATTTCGGCCATAGCGACTGCTGGGCGGGCTCAACAGCTGGTGGCGTCTCGCTACTCCGCGCGATCGTGTGCTCGCATGTGGCTACTGTAACCAATTTTAGCCTTAAAGGTTCTGGAGCACTTCGGGCATGTAAGTACACCGCCGCTAAATTTATACTTTAAAGCCGATGGTGGTCTGGCAATTAACTCGTCTCTCTTAGTGTCGAGTTCATCTCTGCGTGTGCTTTCAAAGGCATCGATTCTCTGCCTTAAGAGACGTCTCCATTCCGGGCGGTTTGCAGCTGATGACTCCCACGTCAAGGGGTCAATACTGCAATTTTTCATATGCCTTTTGAGCACATCCTTATACCGCAAGAGCTGTCCGCCATGCTTGCGCCTGCCTTCTTGAAGCTCGCAGTAAAAGATGCGCTTTGCCACTCGTTCATCTGATATGCAGAACACATGACCACACCAGCGCAACTGACGCTGCATCAGATATGCTTCTATTCTGCTGATCTTAGCGCGTCGATGAACTTGAGTATTTCTGATGCAATCTGTCCAGTGTATGCCCATGATGTCCCGCAGACATCGAAGATGGAATTGATCCAATGTCTTTATATGTCTAGGGTAAAGACACCAAGTCTCTGAGGAGTATAAAAGACTCGGCAGGATCACTGCTCTGTAAACTGCAATCTTTGTCACCAGTTTGAGGTCATGCGAGCGAAATACCATTGTTCGGAGTTTGCCGAAAGAAACTGAGGCAGCACAAATTCTGCTGTTTATTTCGGGATCAAGGTCGCATTGCGATGTTATCGTGCTTCCCAGGTACTTGAACCTCTCTACACGTTTCAGGACATCTCGATCAAGAGAGATTTCAAGAGGTTCGTCCGTTGTTTTGCCGCTATTCATGACTTCTGTCTTACTGACTCTTATCTTAAGACGGAACTTTGAACATGCCTTGTCAAGACCAGTCATCAGCTGTTGTAGAGAGGTTGGGGACTCTGCTAAAAAGCATAAATCATCCGCATACATGATCTCGGTGACAATTTCGTAAGAAACCTTAGTACGGGCCTTCAACTTGGCAAGATTGAAGAGCATTCCATCAGTTCGGAAACGGATGTGCATGCCTGCAGAGACTGCTTGCAAAGTTTCATTGACTACAGCTGCAAAATAGATGGCGAACAGAGTAGGAGCAAGAACGCAGCCTTGTTTGATCCCACAACTGACAGGAAAGAACTCTGTTTGTTCCCCATTTGCAGACACACAACAGGTCATACCATCGTGTAGTAGTAGTCGCAATAAACGAATAAATTTCGCAGGGCAACCTACCTTTTCCAGAACTATCCAAAGGGCTTCGCGAGGAACACTGTCTAATGCCTTTTCTAGATCGACAAAACACAGAAACAATGGTCGACCTTGTTCACGGCACTTCTCCTGCATCTGTCGCACACAGAAGATAGCCTCACAGATTCCTCTTTCTGGGAGGAAGCCAAACTGTGTTTCGGGTAGTATTACTTCCGAAACTGATGTTAAACGGTTGAGCAGAATCCTGGCAAAAACTTTTCCGAATGTAGAGAGGAGCAATATGCCACAATAGAAGTTACAATTAGATTTGTCACCTTTATTTTTGTACAGTGAACAAATACTGGAGATTTTAAATTCCGATGGAACCCGCTCTTCGCACCACATCTAAACAAAAAGTTTCCATATCATGTCATAAAGCTCCCCCCCTCCATACCTTAAAAGTTCACCAGGGATAGCATCAACGCCAACCGCCTTCTTGTTTTGCTGACTCATGATGGCTACTATCACCTCCTGCAGCGAGGGTGGCTCATCAAGCTCAGGCTTTTGCGGGAGAGGTGCAATCAACTTTATTTGCTGAATATCGGCTGATCGATCAACATTAAGCAGTTCCGCAAAATACTCAGCCCAATGGTTCAACACATCCACCTTGGACGTCAGTAGCGTCGTACCGTCACGTGACCTTATAGGTACGCTTTTCCGCTGTGTTGTTCCGATGAGTATTCTCAGCCCACCAAAGAACGCACCAAGTTGGTTAGTGTCAGAGAGCCACTGAAGGTATTCTGATTTTTGTAACCACCATTTGTTTTTTATCTCCCTGGTCATTTTTCTGAGGTCAGCACTACTTTTTCTTATCCTCTCAGATATATTTTCCGACCGGTTTTGTTGTTGACGCAAGAGCTCACGGTGTTGTTTGAGCGCCTTACTTAATGCCTCATCACTCTCATCAAACCAGTCTTCGTGAATACGTTTTTTAAGGCCTAAGGCTTGCGTTCCATCTTCAAGAATCTGAGAAGTGAGGGCATTCCAGTTTGTAAAGAGATCTCCGTTGTCGATGGTAGATGATAATTTGTCCGAGAGAACGTGCTGGTACTCTGTCCGCACGCCTTTGCCTGCGAGCCTCTCAACATTAATGCCGGAGGGTTTTGCTCTGCAAGATCTGCGCGGTGGAAAAAGTCCAAGTCTTAGCTTTGAAAGTATAAGCCTTTGGTCTGACCAACAATGGGCACCACGCATAGCGCGAGTGACATGGACTTGTGAGACATGCTTTTGTCGAACGATCGCGTAGCCAATAAGATGCCAGTGTTGCGACCTCAGATGCATCCAGGTGGTTTTATACTTTGCTGGTAACCGGAAGCGCGTATTCGTAATAGTTAAGTCAAATTGAGCGCACAGACTTAGCAACAATTGACCATTACTGTTCATATTGCCAACCCTATGTCTCCCTAAGACCCCTGGTCACGCCTCATACTCACAACCTACTCGAGCGTTAAAGTCGCCTAACAGAAGAATCTGCTACCTCGGGCGAGTCCTGACGAGCAAGCGTGTAAGATCTCATAGAATTTACCCTTAGTCTCATCATCCTTGTCCATGGTTGGGGCATATACGCTGATAACGTTCATGTAGTTGCCATTGACCAAATGCAGACGCAATGATATGATGCGGTCGGAAATATATTCAGGACAGTACTCCAGTTTGTTAGCAATCTGGGTCTTTATAGCAAATCCAACACTAGAGCGTATTGGCTCTGAGGCTGGGGTTCCCTCCCAGAAGAACTTATACCCGCCGCCGTGTTCTATTAGCTCTCCTGCATCAGCCAAATGGGTTTCGCTGAGAGCAAGTATATCCACATTGTACCGCGAAAGTTCCCTAGCCACAACAGCAGTTTTTCGTTCTGGACAGAGATTTACGTCACGATCGAGGAGAGTACGGACATTCCACGCACCGAATGTTATCGTGGTTGTTTTTACATTTTTCTTGCATTTTCGACCACGAGGTATGGGATGCTCGGGCAGCCGTGGCTACTACCCCCCAATAATTGCAGGACAAGCTTTGTTTAGGACACCTTTTCTAGCCCCTTCCCCTTGCAAGCCTTCCCCTGGGAAGCAGTGCCACCCTAAATAGGGCTGCTTCGTCACTCAGGCTGCTGCCCAATACACGCTGTTGTCCCAAACGCAACGCAGAAACGACTATCAATACCTGAGCCGCCAGTGTGCAGGCATCAGACAAAGCCAGATGCACATCACGATCCGACCTCTCTACCTCTGCCTATCGCCACAGGACTTAAACCTCGGGAGCCATTTTTCATGCCGCAGTCAATGCGCAGGATATATTTAAGTGCATAAGCGTGCGCGCAGACACATATGCACTCTCTCGTCCACACCCTTTTGTATCCGATGGAACGGAGAACCGCTACGACCGGAGAAGAGTCAGGATGCAGCATCAGGCCGTCCAGCACTTTCGACCTCTGCTGTCGCCCTTGGCCTTCTGCAATGCCTTGCTATTCCGCCCAATCTGCCAAAACAGTTTGTTAATCAACTTTGGATTGCCATCAGAGCCGGAATAGGCTTTACGCACTATGCGGGAGGCAGCCGCCTCATCAAAAACCTATGCTAAAGCATAAATCCCCTCACCGGGTTTAGCCCACGAGCCGACGTGGTTTACCGGGATGTGACTGCTGTGTGCGTCACAGCAACTTGGAGCCACCGACGAGAGTTTGTGGGCCGCCCGGAAAAGAGAGTCACCCTCCTTTCAGAGGGTCGGCTGACCACTCAAAACATAGCCCCACTACACCCCAAACCTTTTTTCCTTATAACCGTGATACCGATAGTCGTTAAACTAAGGTAAAATTCCTTATTTTCTACAGTATCTTACATAATTTGAATCATAACGAACTACTGAACTTTACAAATAAATATTATTTTTATTTTAATCACGGAATCTCAATCAATGGAGGTAAAATCGGTAGCTTTTGACCTGCTCTATTAGACCTCTGAGGATTATCGTTGGTTTATGGGAAACCCTGCATAGTTTTAAATATGTATGCCCTAGACTGCAAATTTACAAAATGAAGGTCGTAATGAAAATAATCTGTGTTTTGCTTTCTCACACAGCTAGCAATCAACGCTAAAGAGCATGCTAAGGCAAACAAGGGAGTTAGGAAGGAAGCCCTCGATGTTTAGAATAAACCTTTTCCTTGATTAATGTTATTCTTCAATTATGTTCCTTTATCGGGCCCCCGACCATATGTTCTAGACACACGAATATTTTTGAAAAAGTATTTCAAAATGATTGTTTCATATTGATAACGAAGTATTTTTATTTCGAAAATGGCTAACATATTGCATTTTAACAAAGTTTATCTTCTTAATGGCTATCTTCTTGTGCACAACTTACTTACTCATTGGTTGTTTACTAAGCGCCATCTTTACTACCTTAAGGTTGTCTGGAAGAGATCACTTCTTAGCGATAAGACCACCTGTTGTTTACCATTTCTCATTCTCTTTGAGATTTAAGTATCTCATGTTATTTTCTTTTGGTGTGCAATAAAGAGTATTGTATTGCGTTTTGTTTCTTTTTTGAAAAACTGACTACGCTGGTGAATATTTTAGATGGGAACTCTTTTATACGAAAAAAAATTTCCAATCAAACGCACTCTTCGAGGTTCAACTTTTGTGTACCTCATCCTAAAAAAAGCTTATATCAATATCGAGCAGATCTGCGATGCTATTGATAATAATATTCATTTATGTATACGTTCTATGTCCATGTTTAGGTCACTGTTCCAGATCTCAACTATTCGGCGGCTCAGTAAAATCTGACCAAGTAGGCTGTGACAGACCGACAACCACACGAGTATCATTTAAGGATTCCGTTTTTCCGAAGGTACGAAACTCTAAAAAGCTAACCCAGAACTTAAGTAGAATCGTGATCTATGGACCAGTCATTAATAGCAGCCGCGATTGACTTGCCACGTTAGGGATCAAGGAAGTGGCCCTGGTCGTTAGATATCACAAACGAATAAGTCTCGTTAATGTCCGATTTTATCTCCGTCTAATTCCCGGCGGACTCAGGAGCCATTTCGGTTAATTGCTACATATTTCAATAGCCCCAAGTGTTAGTTGGGGAATTTATAGAATTTGATAACGATTGACGAGGGAACTCACTCTAATTCAGCCAGTTTCTGCAAAGGAACAAAATAACATTTTGTTGGTTTGAAATACAGTTTTCAGTTGGCGGCTAATGAATGAAACAGGCGACGCGCAGTTTCCCGCCTGTTTCGGGCTTGCGAGTATAGGTGTAAACTTCACCAGGTTCTGTAGCGAGGTATTTAGGTGTAGACACGACCCCCGGCCGGCGATGTCTTCCAACAGCCTACAAACACAATAGGGCACGCTATATAGTGACGTTACTTGTACATTATCGATGGATTAACATTGATGAACGAAGTATTTATGTAAAATAAGATAATTGTGGCCTTTCAACATGACTCACAAAACTTGGATGATTCAAGTTTAAACGAGCATTGTATTTATTCACTTAATTTATAGACTTCTTAAAACGGCAATTATCTGATTAAAGTTTACATTACGAGTATGATTGTATAAATCTATCGATGAATATCTGTTGGGCTAGATTAACTGGCTGCGACTCTGCTTGTCACGCGACGTAATATCATCTGTCTGTCACACGCTTTACCGAAAGGAAATGGATATACAACATTGGTCTCGCGACAAAAAACTCGAGTACGGTCTGTAGTATAAATTTCACGCTCATCATTGAACACCATATAGAATAAATACAACGAAATTTCAAGCATAATTTAATTTTGATATTGGCTTTATAATTATTACCATGAGCGGACATAATGCCTTAATGCCTTAATGCATTATGTCCGCCATTTCTACTATCTTGCACTGTGTCATCATTTCAGCCGTAGGACGTCCACTGCTGGACACAGGCCTCCTCAATTGATTTCCACATGGGCCGGATAGAGGCGACCCGCATCCAGCGAGCCCCCGCAATCCTAATCAGGCGTCAGACCACCTTGCGGGTGGCCTTCCCACGCTGCGCTTGCCGGTACGTGGTCTCCACTCTAGAACCTTTCTGCTCCAACGACCGTCGGTTCTTCGAACTATGTTCCCTGCCCATTGTCACTTCAGTTTGCTTACCCTGTATGCTATGTCGGTGGCCTTGGTTCGTCTACGGATCTCCTCATTCCGGATTCGATCTCGTAGAGAAATACCGAGCATAGCCCTTTCCATAGCTCGCTGAGTAACTCTGAGCTTCCTTAAGAGGCTCATAGTCAGAGACCACGTCTCGGCTCCGTAGGTCATCACCGGTAATACGCACTGGTTGAAGACTTTCGTCTTTAAGCACTGAGGTATGCTGGACAAGAAGACACTTCGCAGTTTCCCAAACGCTGCCCATCCGAGTTGGATCCGTCGATTGATATCTTTCTCGAAGTTGGACCTGCCTTACTGGATTGTTTGTCCTAGATAGACATATTCGTCAACAACTTCGAGGACCGAGTTACCAACCAATACTGGGGTGGGCGCTACATGGACATTCGACATGATCTTCGTCTTGTCCATGTTCATCTTAAGGCCCACCTGTTGGGATACTCTGTTGAGATCTTCGAGCATCGTACCGAGATCCTCCAGCGTCTCTGCCATGACCACGATATCGTCGGCGAACCGAAGGAGCGTGATGTACTCGCCATTAATGCTGATGCCGAATCCTTGCCATTCCAAGAGCTTGAAGGCATCTTCCATTGCGTTGGTGAAGAGCTTCGGAGATATTACATCTCCTTGTCTCACACCTCTCTGCAACGGGATCGCCTCCGTAATCAGGTCTTGTACTCGGACCGACATACTGGCGTTGTTGTACATACTCCTCAGCACCTCGACATACCGACAGTCAATCCGGCATCGCTGGAGCGACTGCAGTACTGCCCATGTCTCGACGGAATCAAAGGCCTTCTCATAGTCCACAAACGCTAAGCAAAGCGGCAGATTATACTCCTCGGTTTTCTGTATAACCTGCCGCAGCGTGTGTATGTAGTCTATGGTACTGAAGCCTTTTCGAAACCCGGCTTGTTCGGGAGGCTGGAATTCATCAAACCTGCTTGAGATACGATTCGTGATGACCCTGGAAAACAACTTGTAGACATGGCTAAGAAGCGAGATGGGTCTATAATTCTTGAGCAGCGTTTTATCAACTTTCTTGAAAAATAGCACCACCACACTCCCGTTCCATGCCTCCGGCGTGATGCCGTCAAGCAATACGGTATTGAAGAGCTTCTGAAGGACCTTAAGTACCGGTGTTCCACCCGCTTTCAGAAACTCTGAAGTGATTCCGTCAGCACCCGGCGCCTTGTTGTTTTTGAGCTGTTTAAGGGCCATGGGGCTAATCTCGTACAGGCTGATTCCGGGATATCTTCGGTATAGTGTCGGCTAAGCTTGGATCTCGGGTCTTTGGCCAAGTTATGAGCAGGTTTGGCAGCCGAGGTATATAACTGCCCATAGAACCTCTCTATCTCTCTCAACACCTCTGGCTTCGTCGACACTACACTGCCGTCTTCTGTCTTCAGCTTCGTCAGCTGGCTTTGCCCAATAGACAGGTCCCTTGCAAACACTTTAGAGCCCTTGTTCCGCTCTATCGTCTCTTTAATATGGTTAGTATTAAAGATACGAATATCGTGCCGCATGGACTGATGGATCCGTCTATTGAGCTGCCTGTATACTTCAGCGTCTTCAGAAGTCTGCAGCGTCATTGAGCGTCGTTCAGCCATGAGGTTGAGAGTATGGTCGGATAGTTTTTGGGGTCTATCTTTGCGGCGGGGTCTGAAGAATTTCTTCCCCACCTCGTGGACAGTTTCTACCAACCTGTTATTTATATCGTCCACGGAAACGCACTATCCAGGCAAGCGAAGCGATTTGTTAACTCCAGCTGAAAGTCTTCGGGGTTTTATATGTGGGCTGTAGTTGGTCGGAGCGTAGACTTCATTAGGCGAGACCTTTCTAGGCGGACGTTCATATTCAATGTGCCTCGCACCATTCGGTGATCGCTACCGGTTTTCACCCTATTGATCACTGAGACATCATTGAATATTTGTCTCTTTGTGGATAAAATGAAGTCTATCTCATTTCTCGTGGAACCGTCGGGACTCATCCAGGTCCATTTTCTGTTAGGCGGCTTTTTGAAGAAGGAATTCATCATGAAGAGTCCCTCCTTCTCCAGAAATTCGGCCAGCCTCTGGCCCCTTCGGTTCCGTTGCCCACATCCAAATTGCCCCACTTTCAGCTCGTTATCGCCTCTCTGCCCCAGTTTTGCGTTAAAGTCTCCCATAACAAAAGTGAAGTGTGATTTGGAAGCACCTCCACCTCCTCATCCGGGTGAGTCGAGGTCGGTGCGTAGACCTGTATGACCTTCAACGAATATCTTTTAGATACTCTGAGTATCAGGTACGCAATCCTGCTCGACACACTCGAAATTGTCACAATGTTGTTAACGAGGAGTTGTGGACGAGAAACCCGACACCACCCTGGGACTGCTGGTCACCCTCCCGGTAGTACAGCAGGTTGCCGGATTTCAGGACTATCGTGTCCTCCCCCTCTCTTCGGACTTCAGATAGCCCTATGATGTCCCAGCGCATCCTACTAACCTCCTTTTCCAGCTCTGTGACCTTCTCGTCCATCCTCAACGTGCGCGTGTTGTAGGTTACCAGCGATAATCTACGTCGGTTGTCCGTTCTATCAATAGCCGAGGTGGTTTGACGGAGGAGCCCCACCCGGGGATTCTTAGCACCCCTGGCTCCAGTGCTCGGCCGACGTCCGTCCCCGCCAGCTTTGCAACTGGAGCCGCCGGGCACTTGGGGCCGTGGTAAAGTTGTTATTTTCATTTGAGGGTTTGGACCGTAACCCGCCACACTGGTCCGGTGCGGGTTGGCGGGTCGCCAGGGCCTCGTCCGTTGGTCAGCAGCGTGCACCACGAGCAGGTGAGGTTGGCTTGAGCTCCCGAGAGATGTAGGTTGGGAGCCCCTTACACGCCCCTTGCACTGTGTAATAAAGTTAAAATAAATAACAAAAGCTAATGCAACATTATTCAAGGGCTTTTATTCTTCAACGTCCATTATGTCAACACTTCGGAAAAAGGATGAAAATAAGCTTGTCTAGACAAAATAAGCTATTTAAATCTGTCAGAAAAACGCCTTATTGTGTACCGGTCAACATCACTAGCTAGTTAAAACATTGCAGGCCCCGAGCCGTATGTAAAAGACTAGGTTTCACGGGCAGCAATGCCTTTGCTCACACACCGGCATGCCTATTCAAATGAACAAAGCCAGCCGCGCTATTCTCTAAGGTAACTCCAAGGTCCCTGCGTTTCACAAATACAGCGTTCTCCTTCTCTCTTACATAATAATTTAAGCTTAGAAATGGGACACATACAGTCGACTAATGTGATAATGAATTTGGTTTAGAGAATTGCATCTTTGTAGCGTCGAAACAGATATTTACGTCCCTGATGGCTTGTGTTTGAGAGAAGCAATTAATCGAAATACCGACAACTGCATGGCGGCGGGACAATCACTCGACCATTCGATCTTAGAACCACATTAATTTAGATGAAAGAGATTGATTATGCTGATACCATTTAATTTTACTTTACACGTTACCGGTAAGATCGGAACCATATTTCAATACATTAATTACTAACTTTAGCTAAGTATAACAATTATTATACAAATAGGGAATCAAAATATGGAATTCCTATCGGGATAATTCGTCGCGGGATCTACTCTAAAGCCGGTTCAACTTCTATTTCAATCCAGGCATTACTATATTACAGTTTTGTCAAAGCAAAAACGTGTAAAGTGTAAATACCGCAGTAATAATGTATACTGATCGTTTTATTAATAGGTGTTCTAACTTAGCGTACCCTAATATTTTTATTAATGAAACGCCAAGTCAACGATAAAGTTTCACAATTTTCGTTAGAGTTTATCGCAAAATTCGCATCCTTAAGTAAGCAACAACTTGTAATCGCCTCTTTGGTTTCCTTCGCAATATCAAGAGTGAACGCGGGTCAAATTGAATGAAAGTCCACAACCAAAACATGTCGGCAAATATGCTTCGTTTTATAAAACTGACAAATGCACAGGAAATAATTTAGACCTGGGACCTGTTTCTCAAAAGCTTGTAACTTGTATTACAAGTGGAAATCTCTTTTTACAAGCTTTTTGTAAAACAGGGCAGGTACAAATGTAATTACCTACTTTACGAGTATCTGAATGTTTTACTTAACTAATTGATATTTTCAATTTTACACAGAACGAAATAATAATTGATAGGTTCAGGGGTTACTTTGCGGAATTCCATACTAGATTAATGCTATATTAATTAATAGAATAAAATAAACCTTAACAATAAGCACATTTATAAAAAAAAAAATAGTTTCTCCTTCTTTGAAGTAACAAGAGACTATCGATGTTACTGTTTTGTAAAAAGACGATATATTTGGGCGGATTGTAAAGTAAACACCTCAGTGCGTGGCGTGGTTCGTTATTCCATCATTGACAACCCCCCCCCCCCCCCCCCCCCCCTATCCCCCCCTTCCCCTTCTCTATTGCTATGAGTTAAGGTTGAACGTGTCAATTATTAGAGCGGTGTCAAGTACTGAAACTTTAATACTGGATTACTTTTTATTTACGATAAGCAAATGCGAACCTATAGGAAAAACTTCTATTATAATACGTATTAAGTATTTAATAAATGCGATCAATGCAAAATCTAATCGACCCAACAGTGAACAATAACCTCAAAGGCATTTTAGTATCCAGTGACAAAACAAAGATACAGTATGTGACGTGAAATACAAATCCCAGCCCAGTTCACAAAGAGAAAGGGCGCGAACGTCCGCTCCACAGCCGGAAATAACCGTGTCTTCTTCCCACTGGCTCTTTTTTCTACCACGGCAAAAATATTTAACGCTCCAGAAAAGCAACAGATGAGAACGGTACAGGCAGCCTCATATGTACCGATACACATGTTCATTTATGCATCTATTATAAAGTTGTGAAATATTAGTTTTCATAGTCGAGTATAAAAATACGCCAAAAGTTTCAAAAGTATGTACACACAAACTCTTCTGACATAGTAATAATTTGGACAAATATGACATGTTATGGTGTTTACTTATCTTTGTCCTTGATGTTCAATGTATTGAATATATTTTCATAACGATACGAAACGAGCATTTTGAAGCTTAATGAACTGGAAAAAAAATTGTATGTGCCAATAGTATATTTTCTACTCGTGAACTATCTGTGTATAAGAACTCCGCAAATCATACTAAAAGTGTATACTTTTAGATTGGACCATCACTCTATCTTCTATGGTTTATACTATACAACTCCGCACAGAACTATGATGATTTTCAAAAAAAGAACGCAATGTTTTTGCAATTTTTTTTAGCTATGATTCATTTACATTTATGGCTTTAGTTATGTTTTAATTTTTATTTATATTTATGGGTTACTCGTAGAGTTAAAGCTAATTATATAAGTATTGTATGCAATAGTTATATAGTTAGCTTTTTAAGGACGTGGACTGTATACTGGGATTTTAATTAAA
This sequence comes from Hedya salicella, assembly GCA_905404275.2. Taxonomy (NCBI): domain Eukaryota; kingdom Metazoa; phylum Arthropoda; class Insecta; order Lepidoptera; family Tortricidae; genus Hedya; species Hedya salicella. The sequence goes on along the minus strand of FR990099.1, from coordinate 21,301,982 downwards.
ACAATACTTTTTCTTTGTTCATAATGTGGGAGCTTTCTTCACAAGCTAATTTAGTCAGACATTGGTATGTCAGAGATGAGTGTAGAACTAACGATTTCCGCCAAAATGGTCGGTACTTGATCTTTTGATCAGGGCGCAATTAGTTGTATGTATCGACTATATTAGCTTTTGATGAGAGGGAGATGGAGATATTCTTTATTTTAATCAACACATGCTATCTCGCCTTTACAATGCGATTAGTACGAGATAGTAAATAGACACATGATTTTATTAGTTATAGTTACAAGGTCAATTTGTATATAAATGGTATATAAAAAGGTATATAAATCAGTATGTACTTAAAACTGTTACAACAAATGATGTATAAGAGTGAAATTATTTATATTACAATAATTCGTTATGATTAAATTTATACAATTATTCGATTTTTATGCCTACACATAATATACTATTTACAACTTATTATCTACTCTCGACACGTACCTAAATTAGGCCACTCAGCAAGCTTCGTCGTCGATCAATATAACGATTGCATAAAATACTATAATCCAACACATCTCTATTCTCATATGCAAGTTTTGGATGCTACTGACGATTTGATGTTGACTGTACATTGATATGTATGTCTTTGCGGTCTCATCACGTCAAAACGGCTAGGCGGATCTCAACCATTTTAGCCCTGGAACAGCTTATTCACTTTTTACCCAACTACGCTGAAACAAAATAGAGGTTTATGACTTTTTTCTCTTCCACTTACGAAGTTGGCACCTTCTATAATAGTAACAAAGGTACGCGATAGTGTATTTACCAGTATCTCAGCCATCATACAATGGCTGAGATACTGAGTGAAGGTGACAGTATGACGATGACGTCTGGCTGTAATTTCAAACCGGCGACGAAATTAAATGCGTTTAGAGTAGTAGTCTGGGTAAGACCAGTATCTGTTCCTTCCAATGCATCTCGACTTGTATTACTGGACCTATGAGTGTATGGCTGAGTAATATTAGTGCAGTTATTCAACTAATTATGAAGTTATATGTTTATATCCTTACTATCTACGGGCACCTTGCCCGCAACTTCAAAATCATAATCATCATTTTTTCTACAGCGTAGTCGAGTAAAAAGAATCCTATAAACATCTGTGAAAACCCAGCTACACGTGTACCAAAAATTGCTGAAATCTGTTCAGGCGATTTGGCGTCATGAAGCCATAACGACACACACGAACATAGAAAAATAAAATATTTTTATATTTAGTGACCACCAAATAGTTCGTTACATTTTTTTTTTATTTATCTTCAATATACAGACATTTCATTTTTACAACTTAATAATATTATAGATGTATATACATGTATGTACTGTCTGTGTATTATACTACTTATTGTGTTTTTTTACCATATACTCGTATGTACAATACTTCAATTCCAAGCTACTTTGCGTCACTTACTTATGCGTACAGCTTTTTTTCACAACGTCTCCCACTACCCAAAAGTTGTGTGGAAAAGACCGCTGTTTAACAATAAGACCGCCTGATATGTTGTTACCCTCTCCTCGAATGTATTGTCTTCTGTACTCTGTTTTGTGAACTGTGCAATTAAGAATTCTTGTTGCCTCACGGGTGACAACCAACACGACGGCCACAACAGAAAACTGAAAGAAGGAAAAAGTTCATCGACCTGTGTCGAAAGATCGCAAGCTTTAACTACTCGAGCTATCTCGTGATTTTTCGACACCAATTCATAGTTCATCATTGCCGCTGTGACAACTGACCCGTGATACAACCTTACCCAGTCTCCCCTAGGTATACAGATACGGGTAAGTCAGCCTCAACTTAATTACTAGGTAAGGTTGTTTTCGTAATCTCTTTAATTTGCTGGTAGACTTATTTATTTACTAGAAGGAACTTCATTCCCGGAGGAGAAAAAAGTAGTCGTCAGCGTAGTTGGGTAAAAAGTAATCTCTAACTATTTGTGGATACCTAGCTACCGTGCGCCATAAATAATTGAAATCCGTTTAGCCGATTTGGCGTACTGGAGCCACAACGACGCAAACAAACATGCAAAACATTAAAAAAAATACTTTTCGTTTCAGTAACCTCCAAATAGTACGTTAAAAGTGTTATAATAATTATTTTTAAATATCTTTAATATACAGACATTTCATTTTTTGAATTGTATAATAGTATAGATTTATTTAAATTATGTGCGTCTATCTCTGTTTGATCTCCATATAAATAAAATAAAATAAAGTTTATAGCACAAAATAAACTCAATTCCAAATGGCATTCTCTATTCTATCATGAAATTGGTGGGCAATTAGTGGGAAAAATCAATCAGTACTGAGAGCGTAAGGCACACAAGCAAATAATGCATACTCGTAATTACTTATACTCGTACCTACATAATATATATGATACAATTTATATTATAGACTTCGACTTGTAAAAGTGCCCTTGCGGCTTACCTTACGGTTTTCAGTGCGGTTAAGGAATTAATAAAATATAACACTTCTATTCTATTGAAAACAAGAATAGCCGATTTTGTTGAAAAGTTCCAATTGACGTTCCAATCCGGTCTCCTCTAAAGTTAATTATTACTCTTTAGAACTAAGATTATGTATACGTACTCCCTGAGAGTATGTGATAAATTAACAACACGTTTACCTAACTTGTTTGCACAAGAAGCCTAATATGAATTCGGTGGTCCCGAGTTCATATCCTGGTAAAGGCAAATATTTATGTGATAAGCCCGACTATCTGTTCCTGGGTCCTTGTTTTTATACAGCTTTAATGTTTTCTACGAATTTAAGTATGTAATATATTAATTTACAAAGATATTACTGTACAATTTTTACCTAAAACTTACGTAACGTTGAAGTCTCAAATGAGATAATATATGCGACACAATTTGTTTAAATTGTTTTATTTAAATAAGTGATAATCACAGATTATATATTATTTATAAATGAATACAGGCGTGTAGCCATAGTAAAAGCCTAATTTAGTTTGGGGGTGGCTTCAAAAGATTTGTATAAGATTGTCCCAGAAAAAAAAATGTTTTACTACTTATGTGACAAAAGTAGTTTTATTCTAAAGTGTTCAGCAGCTATCGAGGCTGTCTGTACGCTGACGCACTCACCAACTGAGATGAGATGAGCGCTCTACCGTGACAGTACCTTATCCTGATAAATGACGTTTATGTTCATGGGCACTACTGATCACTTAAAAGTGACACTTATATTTGTAAATATGGACATGGAAGCTAAACAGTGTCCATGTCCATATTTACAAATTTATGTGTATCTTTTTCATTTACTTGGTTATTTGCCAATAGTTATATTATGGTTATTGCCTCCTATATGGAAGTACCACCAGACACACACTTTAGTGACCATTAGTAGACCTTATGGATACTGACATAAGACCTACATATGGTCACTTAATAGTATTGCTGTTGTACCGATCTGCAACCCAAATCAATTGAGAGTGTACTTAATAATTTCCAAAAATCATTTTCTAAAAGAGGAATCCGTAGGAAGCATTTATTTTCTTCTTAAACTTAAAACCATGTTACGCTGAAAATATTTAGAAAATTTACTTGTATAATGTGTCTGCTAAATATGTCGAACTTTTTCTTCAGAGGAAAAATAGTTATCCAGAAGATGGAATTTTGGAAGAAAAGATTAGTCCTTTTGGTGAACGACTTTCCGAAATTGTGTAATGTTTGATAACAGAGCGTATACCTGTATACTTTTACTACGCGAGATGAGTTTGTTGAAAGTTTTCTTGTTTCATATTAAAACGCTAGCGGCTAGATCGTAGACTTCGTACATCGCATGTCCCTAGGCAGTACACGCAATCTTAATCCTAAGTCAGATCAACGAGAATACGTAAAAAATCCGGTAAACAGATAACACGCACCATACTTGTAGCAAATCAGAGTCGACATTTTCTTTAAGCGGACTATTATATGATCGGAAATTTTATCCAATCTGATCAGGTCTCCCATCTTTTCTAACCATCTTGATGCTCGATCGAATCCAAGGCCAGTCGGACGGGTCGTTGATTAGTTAAATGGTTTCAAGGTAAGGCAGCCGGCCAATAAAAATCAGTCTCCTGTGGAAGGGGTATTACCCATATGCTTATACACGCCAGCTTTTCATTTCGATTGATTGATTATTAAAAGAAATTGCTTAGTTTTTAGATCATAGAACACTTAAAAGTTTATTGAATTAAAATATGTGTCAGTAACGAAAATATAGCTACGATGTTATGCTATAGTACGATGTAGAAAGCACCTATTAATTTGTGTGAAAAGTCAATGAATGAGATTTTAATCTGAATTGGTTACGCCTGAATGAAGACTGTGCTATTTGTGGAAACTAAAACATATTGGTAGAGGCTTTAATGCCCCTCGTGAGCAGGGCGTCTGGCATTCTGCCAGACCTCATCCATAGGTTACGTCATTGTTATCGGTCAAATACGTTTCCGTTAACTTTCATGATGGTTTTTAAAAATGGAAAAAAATACTGACCGGCAGCAGCACCTGTGTGTTAAAATCCGTACGGAAACCCAAGTTTAACGATTTATATTTTTTTTTAATATTTGATTCTACCAAAAACATTATTAAAAGCAATAGGCCAAGTTCTTATTTCACTAATAACAAAAACAGGCTATGTGCGAGTCGGACTCGCGCACAAAGGGTTCCTTAAGAAGATTATTTTTATTTTTTAACCTCATTTATTTTTAGTAAGTGTTGTTATAGCGACCACAGTATGTAATACTTATTCTGTAAAAGTTTCAAGTGTCTACCTCAGCTTCAGAGTTTGAGGCCTGTGATAGACAGACAGGTGACCCTTTGAGTCCGGAACCCTTAAAAGTACATAGTGATAGTAAAAGGGTTTCCAGTTTAGTCCTAGTATTTAAAAGGATTGTTGAGCCCGCCAAAAACATTGCATGTAAAATTAAAGAATTAATGAGACTTACGAGGGTTTGAAAATGAGACGTAAGCAAATAATAGTGCGAGATAAGGTAAAGGTAGTGTTTTTATTCGTCTTCGCGAGGGCACTACCGTGCCCCCTGATAAGTTAATTTTAAGCTATGAAAAAACACTAAGCTAAGAAATACAAGCCCCTTAATCCATTTTCATATTTTAAAATGCATATTATGCATACGTTTAAGGATTCCACGTAGAAAATTAAAAATGTTTTTATGTAACTATACCTTAGGTCTAAATTAACGTACAAAGGATTACAAAATTTAGAACGAAATGCCAAGGTTAATTTAAATAGGTTAGCGCCGTACCTATTAACAGTGAAATTTATGTTTTTAATAGCCAGTAGGGACCCTAACTAAATAAGAACCCGATATTATCTTCGTTTGCATTGTTGGATACTTTAAATGATTCTAACAAACTTGTTTTATCGAAAACTCATTAACAGTCAGAGGTAAGTGAAAGAAAATTAAAAGAAAAATGGTTGCCTCTCATTTCACTTTAATATTTTACCGATTTTGTATGCCTGTCTGTGGCATTATAGCGCTCATTCATGTCAACCGATTAAAATGCGATTATTTATATAGTATTTGCGACGCAATTGTTCCGTGTGAAATCCTACGTGTAAATAGTGAGTAAGTCATTTTAATCTGCAGCTAACCCCCCTTCGTCACGTGATTGGATGGTGGAGGGGACACTTTACTCTACATTTGACCCCCGTGCCATACGTGTCTGGATGGCAGAGGTGACACTTTAGTCTACATCTGACGTCCCTGCCACAAGTGTTTGGGTGGCAGAGGGGCCACTTTACTGTGCAGCTGACCTCCCTGCCATACGTATTTCGATGGCAGATGGGACACTTTACCCTACAATTGATCCCCCTACCATACGTGTTTGGATGGCACAAGGGACACAATGGAAGTGGGGACACTTTAAACTGTAGGTAATCCCCCTGCCATAGGTACATGTTTGAATGGAAGAGAGGACACTTTACTCAACAACTGACCCCCCTGCCATACGTATTTGGCTGATAGACATTCTACTTTCCAGCTGACCCTCTTGCCATACGTGTTTTGATGACAGAGGGGACACTTTGCTCTGCAGCCGACCTCTGCCATACATGTTTGAATTGCAGAGGGGCCACATTACTCTGAGCTGATGAAAATTTTTAGGTTTTAGGTAATTTAAAGATATAAAAAAATAGATACTAGACAATAGTTTTCCTAATCCACACACAAAAAGATTCATTGTGGGGTTAGATGAATGCACTTTCTACCGATGCGAAATGCAGCGCGGCTACCAGCTTATTGAGCCTAGATTAAAACCTGCTCATGTGTATATTGTTTACGGTACAGGTACAATAAATTTAACTGTCATTATTCAAGTAAGATTACAATGAGATAACACCTTGTCGGTAAACAATCAGTTTTCAACTTCAATTTCACACAAACGTATTTTATATTGAAATTTTCAGACACAATGCCTCATCTAATAGTAGAAATACGAAAATAGTATAATCACAAACCAGATTTAGTAATTACATTTTAAGGCGTCATGACGAGCCAGGCTGAGCCTGTATCTTGGGCATCGGCGAGTGAGATTAGCAAAAAAAAAAAAAAACCGGTCAAGTGCGAGTCAAACTCGCGCACCGAGGGTTCCGTACAAATTTCACTTACCCTTTCTTTATTACCCGGTACTGGTTGAGTTAAGTTTGAACCTGATATCTATAGCATTGCATACAAATAAGTTACAAACTTAACGCAACCGGGTTGTTTAAATAGCTTTATGCAAATAAAAAAGATTGCTAGTTAGAAACATGGCTATAATTTTCGTGTAATATTTATATTTATTTATACAAATTGTAAAATTTTCGTTCGGTAAACTTCGGAGATAAAGGGGGGGGGGGGGGGGGGATGGTGTTTTTTTTTCATATTTTCCTTAATAAAATAAAATAAAATCTAATCACAGTAAAAAAAATAAAAATAGTTTGAGAATGTTCAAGTAAGCCCGCCCTTTCATATGATACCCTATTTGAACCAGAAGCTAGACTTTAAACTTTCGCCCCTCCTCATATTCTCCTCTCCTCGTCGTTTTTTTAGAAAATAAAAATATATTTGTAAATATTTCCTGTGCAATACGTGTGGGCTAACCATGTTTATTAATATTCCAAATTTCAAATAGATTTGGTACGGAACCCTAAAAACTAATATACTTAATTAAGTAGGAGTTTTAACTTTTAAGACATAAGTGGAATATAAGTTTACACAGATCACTATAATATAATAGCAGGGTCAACAAACAAGTTAGGCTGTGTGTATGTATGTGTGTTTGTGTGTGGGTATGTGCATGTGCAGTAGTATACAAAACTACATATTTATATGTCCTCATGACAAAAGTTCATTTTATTCTAGTGCATTTAATTATTTCTTCAGTTTCATTGTATGGCAACGTCATTAACCAAAGTTTTATCACTCTTTTAGCTCGGGGTACTGATGGAGGGTTAATATCACAGGAGTTAGTTACAGATGTAGTTGTAAATGCATCAATGAGAGTAGGCTCGTGATCGCCCAGCGAGAGCGGATCCGCAGGGGGGGAGTGGAACCCTGTAGATGAGCCTTCGTAGCTTTTCCTCGTAACGAGCAGTGTTGCGTACGATGCTATGATTACAAGTGGCGGCTTTAATGATGAAAAGCTGACGTACTTTGAGCAGCTTCGTCTCGCTGCACAGTAGGTTTGTACGGAACCAAAATGGCTTATTCATCACCTTTATTACTGCTCTCTGAGCGCGTTCCAGAGAGAGCACGTGGTCTTTAGCAATATTAGCAGCACAGCCCCAAACGGCCACCCCGTAGTCCAAAATTGATCGAGCGAGTGCCTGGTAGACAGGGGAAAGTATAACAGGGTCAGCACAGTCCAGCAATCTCCATCAATACTAATATAAATAAATGAATTATAACCCCAAGATTAGTATTAGTATGCCTTACGTAATAATCACGAGCCTGAATCTTTTAGAGAACAGACTTTGGTTTCCTTGATTTTACGGGGGACAAAAACCTCAAAATTTTGAGAATTATTCAGTTTTTGAATTATATTTCTTAAACAGCACATTTGGGTACCACATTGCACAATAAAGCTGAAGAGCATTATATTTCTTAAACGTTCGTTGGAGAACCAGATTTTTATGCCCAATACTAACGAAGATACAGACGATCAAAGTTAGAAGAAGTTTCTTAAAATGTAAAAAAAACGGCATAACTATTTGTTACCATCATTTTTTTGTTAATAATGTTGATCACTCATCAATATCAACGTCTTGGAATACCTATGACCTCCCACTCCTTTCTACTCCCCCAAACGTGACGATGTCCCATTAATATATAAGCAACTAGCTTCTACCCGCGACTGGCTGCCTTAGATTCGTTTATGTATATGTAATAAGATCAGGGTGTTTTTTCGGAATAAAATATCGTCCATATCCTTCCCTAGGTTTTCTGTACCACAAATTTCATCTTAATCAGTTCACTAGTTCAGCCGTGAAGAATTAACAGGCCGAAGTTCCATTAAATCCGGAAAATTTTCTGGTTAAAAGTACTTAACTACTGAACTATAAAGGGGAACAGAGAGTCCAAATAAAATATACCTACCCCATTTTATCGGATAGCCATTTTAAGGTTATTTATTCGGTTAACTTATTCGTTTATTTGGTCATTCAAAAAGTAATAGTCTTTCACGTAGGGCTTGCATATTATAGATACTGGTTTGTCTACGGACGTGTAGGGCCGGTCAATAATAGGCCTACGGTTTCCCCTGCCTGCTGTTGCTAAAGCGTAAAAGGCGACTAGAAAGAGTTATCGAGATCACAAGTATTAGATGGTGACAGCCTCAGCATAGGTGGCGATCACCACATCATCCCTCATGGGGTTGATTCGAGGACTATTGTGTTCATCTACATATTGTAGCAGTAGCGGTCTCTGTAGAGTCTAATTATACCATAAAATCTAGTATTTCCTAAAACCTACCTGATTCACGGGATATTTTCCGCAAAATAGATGGATTTGTCATATACTAGTTTTTTTCCCGCGACTGCATTCGAATTTTGAATTACAGAGAATAATTTTAATACAAATTGAGGATCGATTTTACCTACGTAGTATAGTTTTATTCCAATAATAAATAATTAATTACTTGTGAGTGACCATTCATTTAACATTTCACCAATATTTAGCCTAAGGATAAAATCTCTACACTAGAGTAAAATGTTATACCGCCATTTTCAGCTAACTAAACTATTAGTCGTAGATTATTGTCATTGTCACTGTTAATTCAATTCCATACTTACTTCTTAATTGATGTTTTACCCGAACAAATTTAATAAATACGCAGCACCTTTTATTAAGCATGAGACAAGATTTCATTATATTTATTCGTTCAACGTGTCCGAGTAAAAATGCGAGAGTAAGTTGTCCGTCCGTAGGCTTGCGTTGTAAAACTAAATTTAAACCTGGAGTAAGTTGTTAGTGTAAAGTTATACTGGGGTGGCCACTCTTGTGTAAATTATTTTTTTGTGAAATCGACCCTAAGGCTTTCAATTTTAAAGTCTTTCATTTCATGACTTTCAGCGGTTAGGCGGTGCGTTGTCCGTCAACAGATAATTCTCGTAACTACTTATATATTATAGTTATAGAAGATATCGGTATGTAATCAATTGAAAGCTTATGGACATGGCGGCTGCTTGTTTAAAACTCACTGTATTCGATGTAGGCAAGTATCCTAGGATTTAACTTTTTATTAGAAAAACGGGCCTGAGTTAGGCACAATGTTGCATTTCTTTTATTGCTCCAAGGAAAGTTAAATGTCGACAAATTTAATGTTTACCGTATAAATTCTTTATCAGATACAAACTCGTACCTACTGTGTATAGTTACTAGTAATAAAAAGGATTTTAAAAGGGTACTTGTGCCATCCTCTATACACGTGCCGAACAAGATCTCGTTAAAAATATATTTTTAATTCCTTCAAGTATTAATTCCATTAATATTATCATTGAGTTTTTATCGCTTGTAAGGCAACTTGAATACTATAGGCATCAATTTATAACTTGAAGTTAAAAAAATATTAATCCAGAAAAGTTTTTACCCCGAAGCAGACTGGCGTGCCACCATACCTTGCACGTAAGCTTAAGTGGAAGCAAAAACGAGAGGCAAAAGGTATGAGAGCACAAAGCGACTCTATCTCTCCTCCGCTACACCGGCTTCAGGCATTTGGGGGACTTTTCGATACGCTGCCTCTAAGTGCTGGAATAACTCGCCACCGCCTATAAGAAATAACAAGTCCCGGAGGTATTTAAAAACCGTTGTAAGGCATGTCTGTTGGATCTTTAAAAACAATTGCATGGCACGGCACATGATAGTCATCCCAAAATGTATTTTGTTATTAAGTCACGGGAGGTGGCAGAATAACAGCGTCGTTGACCAATTGTCCTTGTGGGCTCTTGGCATTGACATGAGCTGAGCCACCTTCCCTTTCATTGTTTTGCATACTTCTGCACCTCACCATATATAAGTCAAAACCCAATTATGTACCTATGCAAAAAGTGAATAAATGTATTTTATTATTATTATTGTATCTTATTATTATTACAACAGTCGGACAGACAGACAGACATGGTCGCACCATAAGGGTTCCTTTTAAAAGTAAAAGTGACACAGGATTTTTTCAATCTATAAAAAATGTGCTCCCGGGGATCAGCAAAATACATTTGTCACGCACGCAAAACGAATTTTATAGAGATTAAACCTGTGTAGCAAGTAGGCAAAAAATTGTGTACCCTATATAATATGATCCAAACAATAAATATCTCTAGCGTACTTTTTCATTGCATTTCATTTCATTTATTCATTCATAAACAATGTACATTGTGTTTGAAATTGATAGCTTTACTTAAACATTGTTAATTCGAACATAGTAAGATTACGTAATAAATAACATCAACTAATATAAAAAAAATTACATATCTCACTATTCAAGTGACATTAATGACAAAACCTAATTTAGATAAAACAACAACTTAATAAAAAATACGAAAATGTTATTCCGATGTCACATTTTTATAAAACTAGTAACAAGGTACATGCCATTTATAATAGTATTTCATGCAACTGTTGTATAATAGAGGTCAAAAAAGGCGTGTGGCGTGGGTTGCGATGCGAGCCTTGGCGAGCATCGCAAGTAAAGACGCCACGAGTGTTTTTTGACACAATTATACAACGTTCCATACAATAGTTTTTCTACGACTAAGGGGCTGTTCACTAATTACGTAAGGACAATAGCGAGTATCGCAAAGAAAGACGCCACGAGCGTTTTAGACAGCATTATACAACGTTGCAAACAACAGTTTTTCTACGACTAAAGGGCCATTCTTTAATTACGTAAGGACAATCGCAAGTATCGCAAAGGAAGACGCCACGAGCGTTTTTTGACCGAATTATAGGTACAACGTTGTATATATTCTTTGGTTTTTAAACTGAGCGAATCGGCCATTGTATTCTTTAAGACGATTAGCTCAGTTTAAAACAAAAGTCTATATACAATAGTTTTTCTACAACTATGGGGTCATCCATTAATTACGACAGATTTTCCGAACCCCTCCCCCCCAGGGATCCTTACGTAATAATTCGTGAAATACCCCTAAGCACTTTTTAATAAAACAAAAAGTCTTAATATTTGCATTTGCGCCGAGATTTTTCTAGCCGCAAATAGTTTGATACTTCTTTCACCACGACACAAATTTCTTCGGGAGTAAGTACAATAAGGCGCGTCTCCCTACATTTTATTCACTTTCAACAGCTTATAACAAGACAACAACCAACAACTTCAAGATGAATAAAATTTAGCGCCACGAAGAAAATTAAAAAGCGAGCTGTTAATCAATATCTATGGCTTTCTTATTTTATCAATTCGCATATACTTGCCAGTGATGAAAACATTTTATGATTTGAAAAAAAAAATAGGCGATAAAATATGTGTACGTAAATTGTAACAAATGTTTTTTTTTTTAAGTTGGCAGCAATGCATTTACGTACATTATTATTTTTTAATTTAAAACTGTATGAATTCGTCGTGAATATACCTGAAGAATGGGAACAAATATGGACCACATCTTCACTCTCATACGGATAAATAGAGAGGTATGTAGAGCATAAGAAAACGCTGTATGTGGCGTTTATTGACTGCAAAAAGGCTTTCGACTGTATTTACTATCATTCATTGTGGACAGCGCTAAAAGAACAAGGTGTACCTCCTGCCTACATTCAAGTCCTACAAAAAAATTACAAAAAAAGCAAAAGTAGAATAAAACTACAGAAAACGGGAAGTAACTTTAGGATGAAAAGAGGAGTCAGACAAGGCGACCCGATTTCACCGAATTTATTTACTGTTCTATTAGAAAGCATATTTAGACGGCTGGATTTAAATGGAAAGGAAATAAATATCAATGGAGAATATCTGAACCACCTACGTTTCGCAGATGACATAGTAATTATCACAGACACCTACGAAGACCTGGTATACATACTTAATGTCCTGGACAATGGTACCCGAATCCCGTTGTCAGTCCATAACACAGACATAAAATATGTACCAGAATACACATATCTGGGGCAAAATATCTCTTTTGAAAATCAAACCCTGAATGAAGTAGATAAAAGAATAAAAAAGAGTTGGACCAAATACTGGTCACTAAAGCATATCTTTAAAAGCAAGCTACCAATGTCTCTAAAAAAGAAAGCGATCAATACATGCATACTACCCACTCTACTTTATGGGTGCCAAAGTTGGGTGCTTAGCAGAAAAGTAATACATAAACTACAAGTAACCCAACGTGCCATGGAGCGAAGCATTCTGAACATAAAACTTCGTGATAAGCAAAGAAATGTACACATTCGACAAAAAACTAAAATTATAAACGCCGCGAAACTAGCATGCGCACTCAAATGGAAATGGGCTGGACACGTGACACGGTGTACCGATGGGAGGTGGACAGAAAAAGTCATACACTGGTACCTCCGCGAAGAGCGCAGCCGGTAAAACATTGACAAGGAAAGCAACAGACAGAGATCTCTGGCAAAATATGGAGGAGGCCTATACCCTCAAATGGGTAACCCACTAAACAACAAGAAAATCATATAACGTAAAACTATGTATCGATCATTTAATGGGAAATAAAAAGGCTTTTTATTTTATTTATGAATTCGTCGGTTAGTTAAGTTGGTAATATGAATTATTTCAATTAACATTAGTTTAAGACTCACTGAATATAAATTATTAGAAACGTCGGGAACTAAAATGAGATAATATACGCGATATAATCCATTAAATTGTTTTATTTCAATGAGTAATAATCGCGGAAACAGAAGAAAATATTATAAATTATTACATTGAAATTCTCTGTGGCAACAAGGAATACGTTAATAGCGACATTGTAACACGCTTTGCAGTGCTTTTTTGGGAAATAGGCTATAGAGTTTTACAAGTCTTAAGTAATGTAAGTATGTCTTTTTATTAGAGTTGGTAACCATTTAAACGACAGAAAGAAGTACAGGAGTAGAAAAAATATTTAATGTTAATAAAAATCACAATTAATTTCATAATGTCAATAAAAATAAAAATAAACTACAATAAACCACAAAGAAAAAGACCATTATGTCTAACTATTACTAATTATATTTCTCTTGGACCAGATTTTTTTACTTTTCTAAGGAGTTGCGAGCAGTGTCGCCAAATTGCGAAGAGTGTGATACGGTAGAAGATGTGCACCATTTTTTAGTGAAATGTGTCCGAACATGCGCTGTAATCATGATGGTATTTTCCAATCTATATTGGCAGAACCCATGTCGGGAGCGGCGAAATTTGTATACAGTTTTTTTTGTAAATAAGTGTATACAAATTTAGTTACTTTTCCTTAGGAGTTCATTTTTCTTTTAATATTTTCTTCTGTTTCCGCGATTATTACTCATTGAAATAAAACAATAATCCGTTAAATTGTTTTATTTAAATCACATTTTTCTTTTGTTTTTTTTTTTATTAAGTAAGTAGTAATTTTGAAACTGTTAGGATTTAGATTAAGGCCTGCTGGAGCTGGCATGTTCATTTCCTTTGATCAAAGCTCCTTAATAAAGATTTAAAAAAAAATTGTTGCGATGAATGTTTATTTGAGTAAAAATATTTAATAAAACTCCAAGTTGTATCAGGAATCAGGATTTTATCCTGTACAAAATTATAGTCTGGCTAGCCAAATATTATTGTTAACAGATATTTCCTTGTGGTATATAACCAATTGTCTACGATTAAAATAAAACCGGCCAAGTGCGAGTCGGACTCGCGCACCGAGGGTTCCGTACAAATTTTTACTTACCCTAACTTTATTACCCGGTACCGGTTGAGTTAAGTTTGCACCCGATATCTATAGCATTGCATACAAACCAGGTGCAAACTTAACGCAACCGGGTTGCTCAATAATTTTTTGAGAATTAAAAAAAAATAGCTAGTTAGAGACATGGCTATAATTTGCGTGTAATATTTATGTTTATTAATACAAATTGCGAAAATTTCAAAATTTTCCGGAGATAAAGGGAGGGAACGGTGTTTTTTTTCACATTTTCCTTAATAAAACAAAATCTAATCACACAAAAAATATATAAAAAAAAAAATTATATGCAGGTCAAGCCCTTTCATATAATACCCCATTTCACCCAGTAGCTATACTTTTAATTTTTAGCCCCCCCCCCCTCTCATATTCGTCGTTTTTTTTTAAATAAAAATATGTTTCTAAATATTTCCTGTGCAATACATGTGGGCTGACCATGTTTATAAATATTCCAAATTTCAAATAGTTGGCATAAGTTGTTTTTAAGATATGGCGCTTTAATAGTCGGACAGACAGACAGACAGTCGCACCGTAAGGGTCCCTTTTGTACCTTTTTGGTACGGAACCCTAAAAACGGCTACATGTCTGTTGTCAATTTATGTCATTCATTCAAATGGTCCGCGGTTTATTAACATGCAAAAAGAATATAAATAAGTGATATTAACAATTACTATACCGAGTGAGGTCCGCCAACTATTATTTAAGCTCGTAAATAAGCGTTGTACAACGAAAACTGCAATATTTACTAGTCGTAAACAATTTAGTAGGTTAGTGCTATATAAATATTTTGATACTTTACGTACTAGTTCTAACATTAGCCTATAACTATGATTAGGTACGTGAATTTATTATTACCTGAATCTCATAAACAGGACAAAATGTGTAACGAAACGGATAAACTATTAGAAGTTCTGAAAAAAAAAATTGACGGAAACGTAGTAACCGCCAACTGAATAACAACGTTTCCGCTTTTTGCCGTCGATATGTGATTGTTGTTCACTGTACTTTATACAGTGGTAGAAATTATGTGAGCTGACTTTGCGTGCACGTCAACGTACATTTAACTTATTTCTTTAGGTTTCGGTAGGTACCCTACGTGCGCACAAAAAATTAAAAATATGTTCTATTATAAAACTATAAATTCCTACTACAAAAAGTGTGACCAGCCTAAGATTTCATTAAGTTCCCGCCAAAAATTGGGGTAATATTTCAGTAGCCAGACTCTAGTTCCCAACTTCCATAGGCAATTTCGATATGAATCTGTATCGCAATTACTTTTTTGTCTATTTATCTTGAATCAGACCATACAATAGCTCCTTCAAAGCGAGCAGATGAATCTTCAATACCTCATCGAAGGGATGCCCGCCGCGTAATCCGCAAGCCTTCGCCACCTCGAGATTGTATCTTCAAGCATTAATAAGTGGAAATCCAAGCTGGAATTTAAATGCTTCTCGTACCTGAATACATTAAATAATAAGGATTTTTAAATAAGCGCGAATATGATTAAAACTAGTTAAACCCCAAGTCATACCAGCAATAGGGATTTTTTTCCTGTGCAAAAAATATCCTTAATTAGATTGTATGTACAAACTGACACCCGTCTTTATAAAACTTATGAAATTGATGGAAAGTTTCTAACTTTCAGGTACAATTTCTACATAATAATATAATCAACCAAATAGGCAAAGATAAATGTGTAAATTGTAGTATGAGTATATGGGAACAACACATATGTAGCGAACTTTTTCATCTATGTCTCTTGGACCAGACCGCACAATAGCTCCTGCAAAGCGGGCAGATGAAACTTCAATACCTCATTGAACTGTTGCCTGCCGCGCAATCCGCAAGCCTTGGCCAGCTCTAGATTGTATTTTTCAGCATTAATAAGTGAAAATTCAAGCTGAAGTTGAAATGCTTCTATTCTCGTACCTACCTCTCCTATCTCTCGTGAGTAGTCTAAAACATAATCTTAATTAGATTGTATCTACAAAACTGGCACCTTTATTATTTAAAATATTCATGAAATCGATAGATCGATAGATATTTCCTAACTTTCACATACAATTTCTACATATAAATATAATCAGCCAAGAAGGCAAAAATAAATGTATAAATTCTAGTATAAGTATCTGGGTACAATGCATCTGTAGCGAAATTTTTCATCTATTTCTCTCGGACCAGACCACACAATAGCTCCTGCAAAGCGAGCAGATGAAACTTCAATACCTCATCGAAGCGTTGCCCGCCGCGCAATCCGCAAGCCTTCGCCAGCCCGAGATTGTATCTTTCATCATTAATAAGTGAAAAGCCAAGCTGAAGTTGAAATGCTTTTATTCTCGTAGCTAAATACGTTTTTGCGGTATTAAATAGTGTGCTAATTTGAGTACTTACCGTTCTGCACTGCAAACAAAATACTTACACTCGAACATAATTAACTGTAGGTACAAACTGGTCCTATAATCCGAAAGTTACATACTTTTACCTAAAAACACTCTCTACGATGATTTTCTACTCTTGACGAAAAAAGAGGTGTTATGTTATAAGTTTGACGTGTATATCTGAAAATGTGTACCTCTTTGTATGTCTGTGGCATCGTAGCTCTTGAACGGATGGACCAATATTGATTTAGTTTTTTTTTTGCTGACATCATCGTGAGTGTGCTTAAGTATGATTCAAGAAATTTGGTATTTACTAGATGTGGTGTTTTTTATCGCTTTACCGTTTAATACTCAACACTCAATCGTTTATTGCATTCCACAATGTTAGTTTACAGGATAGGTATTAGGTAAACTTAAGTTGCATAAAAGTTACATGACAGTGAACTTAATTGTGGACCCTGTTGGGCACAGCAAAAATGCGTGGAGAGAAGACGACTTATTTATTTAAACTTTATTGCACAAAACAAAATCAGTACATATAGCGGACATAATGCCATATATTTATGATTATATGTTTTTTTTATAGTTTTTCCTCTAAATATTCTCTTAATGTATAGCTTTTATTAATAAGGAGTTCTTTTAACAATTTTATGAATGTATAATATTTTTTCTCGGATTTAATTACATCTGGCGGTTTATTGTATATTTTTATGGACATGGCATATGTTGCATCTGAGTGCATTTTAAGTTTTGACGACGGTAGCATAAGTTTTTCCCTATATCTGAGCTGATGAGATGTCGGTATGTCTTCGCGTTTCTTGTAGTATTCAGGATAATTCCGTACGAACTTACAAATTTCCAGAATATATAACCCAGTCAACGTTAATATTTTCTGTTCCTGAAAATGGGGTTAGCAACTATCCATGTTGTCAATATTTACTAATATACGAATAAGTTTTTTTTGTAGAGTAAATAAAGATGGTACGTCTGTGCTATTGCCCCAAAGGATTATTCCGTAGCTAAACCATGCATTAGCATAAGCATAATAAGTGGCGAGTGCAGTCTTTAAGTCAGTAGATTTTTTTATTTCGCGGAGTGCATATACAAAAGATGATATTTTTGTTTTGATTTTGTCAATGTGCCTTTTCCAATTTACATGTGTATCTATGGTCAAGCCCAATAGTGAAAATTTATTGACTACCTCTAACCTTTTATTTTTAGAGCAAAATTGTATTTCCAAAGATGTTTTTTGGCGTGGGTGGAATACCATTATTTTAGTTTTTTTAAAGTTTATTTCTAGGTTCTGGTCGCTAAGTCAGTTGTTAGTTTTATCAAGTATTGATTCCAGTTTGTTATTTAAGTTTATATTGTTTTCACATGTTGTAAGTATGGAGATTAATGAATCATTTATTTCGGAAGTAATAATTAAATGCATGCAACCAAATATAATATCCACAGCGCAGGATTCGTCCTAAATACAAAATGAGCATGCGTTACAACCTTCGTCAAAATTATATACAACTATTTATCAGCGACAAGCTTCGTCCAAATGATACATTATAGCAATCCGCAACACGCTTCGTCAATAACAAAAGATTAATTAGATTAATTATTAATTAGATATAAAAAATTAAAATATATATTTTACCTCCTACATTACCCCCGTAGTAATGAAGTAGTAGTACATTATCCGTTTCGTCCCGGCCTCTGTAGTAACGTTATATTTCTCAAAAATGCAATGAAATATTGACGTTGTGTTTCCTATAATAGACCCCGAAGTCTCACATTTCGGGTGCGGCGCGACGAGGTGCACATAATGATACTTTCATACGAAATTGCAGGCCATGGGCGACCTTCTTTTGTTTCATTTCGCGAAAAGAACGAATAACTATGTATATTAAAATAACGTTTTAGTGCAATAAAAAAATGTTTTTTATTTCATTGCATGTTTGAGAAAATCACTATACAAGCTAAGGATTGTCGGCCTCGTATCACCAGATGGCCTCATTGACACTCGGCCATCTATAACTACTCGGCCGGCACCCGATTTCGCAGCATCTATAGTAATGTACTGTAACAAACATATGACTTAGAACATAATACTTAATTGCAGCTATTATTTGCTAGGCGCCCTAAAAGTTGACGCTATTGTTTCATTTGGCACGAGACGAGTTGGAATTAGTTCTATCGCAGGCGAGACGCTAATGACTGGACGTGTTTCGGCATATTGGTATTATTATGTCGCCGAAATGGAACCTCATTTAAACTTTTGGGAACTCGATTGTTGTTGTACTTGAAGGGACCGTGTTGTGCAAAGGAATTATCGATGAAGACAAAGCTGTGCTACCTTTAATAATTAATATAGATATCAAACATAATTGACAACGCAATACCCAAAAATATTTTAATTTAGTGTTATTATTATTATTAGCGATATAGTAACAGTCACAGCGCATAAGAAGAACAGCAATTCAATATATTTATTCTTATCGTTCAGTAAATGCGTCTGTTTTATTTAAATTTACATTAATAAATTGAAAACACACTTATAATACTTTACTGAACAGTAATCAATTACAATAAAGAAATATTAGTATTTATATAAATAGTGCTTCTGTATGATTTTCTACGATATGGCCGTCACTTACGCTCTATTTGTTATAAGCTATTTTAGAATATGAGGCATCTTTGCTCATTTTTAGGGTTCCGTAGCCAAAATGGCAAAAACGGAACCCTTATAGTTTCGTCATGTCCGTCCGCCTGTATGTCACAGGCATTTTACTCAAACACTACAAGATGTATATTAATAAAATTTGGAGTATAGATGTCTTGTGAAGGCCGCTACTTTGTTTGATAGTGAAAATAATAAAAAATTGAAAAAAAAAAAGTTCATCAAATATCCTTGTGTATCACATATTTTTACAGTAGGTACTTTTAAAATCATTTTGAGGTTGCTGAAAATTGGTTTTGATTTAAATAGTGGATATTTTCGGAAATATTCGCTCCGAAAGTTATATAAATTGTGTCCCCTATATTTTCATATCGTATTTTTTTCCACCTGTAGAACATTTTGTCGGATAAACGGCTGCGGAACCCTACACTGAGCATGGTCCGACATGCTCTTGGCCGGTTTTTTTAAATGAAATCGGTATATAAAAAAAAAGTTAAATGTCTTTTTTATTTTTTTTACGATAAAAACTTACTTCCTTGATCTCATACCTGAGTTAGTTAGAGTACGATAGTGCTACCTTACTCTAACTTACTAGACACTGTTCAAGTCCAGCTATGGCTAAAATAATGTTTATTTTTTATAAATAAATAAATATTTAATAATAAATATTGCGGGACAATAGAGATGTTGACTGTACTCCAATAATAATAAAATTTTGATACGAAATGGTAGTTTTTATGTCGAAAATCCTAAAAAGAAACAGTTCGATACCTTACGTGTATCTTGTTTTATGAGCCTTTAATAAACTTTTTAACAAAAAAATAAAACAGACTCCAAAAAAAACTAATAAGTAAAAAAATTACGCCATAATTCAGTTTCTTCAATTTACTTACAAGTAACCGTTCGTATACTCAATCTATACAGTATATACAATTAATCTTATTTTGGCGCCGGTGCCATATAAAGAATGTGTAAAATATTGAAAATTGACGATTTTAGTAAGTTGTGCCACGATGGCATCGACTCCAAAATAACATTAATTGTATATACTGTATAGATTGAGTATACAAACGGCTACTTGTAAGTAAATTGAAGAAACTGAATTATGGCGTTATTTTTTTACTTTTTAGTTTTTTATGGAGTCGGTTTTATTTTTTTGTTTAAAAGTTTATTTATTTTACACTTTTTAGTTACTCGTTACTTAAAAGGGTATCTTGTGACGATTCGAACAAGCCCAAACACGGCTAGGATACATTATTTTATTACATAGATCTGGTGCCTACCTTCCGGCTTCATCATCAAATCAATTCGATGGTACCATTCTCATTAGGGACATTTAAGTTTGTGACTATGAAGTTGCTTAGCTAAATTAATCAAGACATCTTATCGCCACCCGTAAATCATTTATCATTGAGGAGTTCCGATGGCATTCTGTGGTCTTCTTCATCAGTTCCACTTCACCAATTTACACTTTCTGAAAATCGCCATATGTATGCCTACAATATTTGAGGAGTTCCTTCAATTCCTCGTGGATTGCATCATCGCATCTTCACCAAAATTATATAAAATAAAAATATCTCTTATATGTAAATAATAAATTGTAATACTTTCGCCTAAGCAATCGGAACTGTAATATATAATTAATAAAAAAAATATTGTAAATATCTCTTATAGGTAAATAATCGAACTGTTATGTAAATATTGTAAATACATCTTATAGGTAAGGAATAATTTAGCGTAAGTACATAATAATTGATTCACGTGTACTATATTATCGATAAATAAACAAAAGTTAAGTCGGTAGGATATTATATCTTTATTGTAGGTACATAACATTTCGCGTATAAAACATTATTGTTAAATATTGAAACATTATATAAATATAACATAGGTGACATAGGTATTATTATTAAGGAGATGCCTTCTATAATTAACCCAGAAGCATAAATAATGATTGTAAATAAATAAAACATAATTAAGTACGTGTTAAATTGTAATACTTTCGTCTAAGCACCAGAACTGTTATGTAGATATTGTACTGTTATTATGTAATAAATATCGATTAAGGAGTCGATTAAAAAATAAGTCTTCTGCACTCAGAATGCCTGTCAAGACAATTCCAGTAACACCAAACACGACTCGGTTACGTTGTTTGGTTACCGTGTTCTGTAGGGTACTTTCCGGTTCCAGCATCAGACCAGTTTTATGGTACCGTATTCAATAGCACCATGCACATTTGTTTCCGCCTAGTAATTTAACTATCCGAATCGGCACATCTAATCGCTACCTTCGAAACACTGGCCGTTTAGAAGTAAAGTGCTAGTGGCCATCTGTGGTGTTCATCATCAGTTTCCTTACACCAAATCCTATTTACTGAATGTAAATTCTTGACTTTATCAATTAATTGCCGAAAGCGCCGTACATGTCCCTATAACATTTGAAGAGTTCCCTCGATTTCTCCAAGATTCCATCATCAGATCCCGATTCAGTGCCAACGGGACAAACTCGGAGTTACACCCTTTCGATTAAAAAAAATTGAAAATCGGTTCACGGTTCTCGGAGATATCGAGTAACATACATACAAAAAAAAATCGTTCGAATTGAGAACCTCCTCCTTTATTGAAGTCGGTCAAAAATAGGTAGAGAAAGTCCATTTTTAGACTGAAAATATTTATAAATAATAATACCATTGACTAACCCATGAAACGTATTGTAACTTTTGTTATGAAAACGTTTTATAAATGCAAGTTTTAATATAGCTGCAGAACAAAACTCTTAATTTCCCCATATAAGGAAGGAAGGTGTGACGTCACGCGTCATTAAGGCTTGTGTTATAAGTGTAGACGATGAAATCCATACTTACTTATAAAGTTGTAAAAATTAAATGTCTGTACATTAAAGACGGAAAATACTGTTTTTCTTCTCGTCGACTTTAATCCCTCAATAAGAACTTCATAGAGTAAACTTTAATAGCATACTTTTCAATGTCAGATACTCTATGGCACTTCCAACTGAACTGAAATATTCATAAGCAAACACTGAATTGAAGTGTTGGCTTATGAATATGTCGAATGAATGAGTCGAATGAATGAGTCGAAGATAATTGAGGTACGATGATGGTGATGATGATGGTGATGATGGTGATGGTGATTGTGATTGTGATGGTGATGGTGATTGTGATGGTGATGGTGATGGTGATGGTGATGGTGATGGGGATGGGGATGGGGATGGGGATGGGGATGGGGATGGGGATGGGGATGGTGATGGTGATGGTGATGGTGATGGTGATGGTGATGGTGGTGGTGGTAGTGATGGTGGTGGTGGTGGTGATGGTGATGGTGATGGTTATGGTGGTGGTGATGGTGATGGTGATGGTGATGGTGATGGTGATGGTGATGGTGATGGGGATGGGGATGGGGATGGGGATGGGGATGGTGATGATGATGGTGATGGTGATGGTGATGGTGATGGTGATGGTGATGGTGATGGCCATGGTCATGGTGATGGTGATGGTGATGGGGATGGGGATGGGGATGAGGATGGGGATGGGGATGGGGATGGGGATGGGGATGGGGATGGGGATGGGGATGGGGATGGGGATGGGGATGGGGATGGGGATG
The DNA here is from genome assembly GCA_905404275.2 of Hedya salicella. Taxonomy (NCBI): domain Eukaryota; kingdom Metazoa; phylum Arthropoda; class Insecta; order Lepidoptera; family Tortricidae; genus Hedya; species Hedya salicella. The sequence goes on along the minus strand of FR990099.1, from coordinate 21,278,895 downwards.
GGGATGGGGATGGGGATGGGGATGGGGATGGGGATGGGGATGGGGATGGGGATGGGGATGGGGATGGGGATGGGGATGGGGATGGGGATGGGGATGGGGATGGGGATGGGGATGGGGATGGGGATGGGGATGGGGATGGGGATGGGGATGGGGATGGGGATGGGGATGGGGATGGGGATGGGGATGGGGATGGGGATGGGGATGGGGATGGGGATGGGGATGGGGATGGGGATGGGGATGGGGATGGGGATGGGGATGGGGATGGGGATGGGGATGGGGATGGGGATGGGGATGGGGATGGGGATGGGGATGGGGATGGGGATGGGGATGGGGATGGGGATGGGGATGGGGATGGGGATGGGGATGGGGATGGGGATGGGGATGGGGATGGGGATGGGGATGGGGATGGGGATGGGGATGGGGATGGGGATGGGGATGGGGATGGGGATGGGGATGGTGATGGTGATGGTGATGGTGATGGTGATGGTGATGGTGATGGTGATGGTGATGGTGATGGCCATGGTCATGGTGATGGTGATGGTGATGGGGATGGGGATGGGGATGAGGATGGGGATGGGGATGGGGATGGGGATGGGGATGGGGATGGGGATGGGGATGGGGATGGGGATGGGGATGGGGATGGGGATGGGGATGGGGATGGGGATGGGGATGGGGATGGGGATGGGGATGGGGATGGGGATGGGGATGGGGATGGGGATGGGGATGAGGATGAGGATGGTGATGGTGATGGTGATGGTGATGGTGATGGTGATGGTGATGGTGATGGTGATGGTGATGGTGATGGTGATGGTGATGGTGATGGTGATGGTGATGGTGATTTTGATGGTGATGGTGATGGTGATGGTGATGGTGATGGTGATGGTGATGGTGATGGTGATGGTGATGGTGATGGTGATGGTGATGGTGATGGTGATGGTGATGGTGATGGTGATGGTGATGGTGATGGTGATGGTGATGGTGATGGTGATGGTGATGGTGATGGTGATGGTGATGGTGATGGTGATGGTGATGGTGATGGTGATGGTGATGGTGATGGTGATGGTGATGGTGATGGTGATGGTGATGGTGATGGTGATGGTGATGGTGATGGTGATGGTGATGGTGATGGTGATGGTGATGGTGATGGTGATGGTGATGGTGATGGTGATGGTGATGGTGATGGTGATGGTGATGGTGATGGTGATGGTGATGGTGATGGTGATGGTGATGGTGATGGTGATGGTGATGGTGATGGTGATGGTCATGGTGATGGTGATGGTGATGGTGATGGTGATGGTGATGGTGATGGTCATGGTGATGGTGATGGTGATGGTGATGGTGATGGTGATGGTGATCGTGATCGTGATCGTGATCGTGATCGTGATCGTAATGATGATGATGATGATGATGATGATGATGTGATGATACCTACTCGTGGAGAAAGTATTGTATACAATAGTTATATAATTAGCTTTTTAAGTCTCGTACCTTACTTAGGCCACTCAGCAAGCTTCGTGGCCTAAACACGGTACTCGTCTAAAAAAGCATACATTATATAACGATTGCATAAAATACTATTATATTACACATTTAATAGATTGCGCCATTTATTATGACGTCACGTAGATTTTGGTTTATGTACATTGCGAAACTCTACATTAACTTGCAGCAAATATGACTTGCTCATATCTATATAAACTATAACTTACTTTATATACAGATAATAAATATTAATCTACGAGTACCTACGTGTAACACTCTACTTAGAACAAAGTACCCACAGTCTATCTTGGATATAGAGCAGTTAATACCCTGGTGATTATTATACGGAGCTTCTTATCTATTATTGTCTCGAAGGGGATTTCACAGCTCTCTATAATATCTGTGATTAAACAAATAAAAGTCGGTACTTCACATTGTCATCATAACATAAAGTTCTATAGAAACAACATCAAAAATAAGAAAATTATTATAAGTCAATAAATTAATGTTTATTGCGCATTGGCATTTAACTTTTTTAAATGGTTGTAATAAGATTATTCAGAGCAAGATAGTACTTTTATATTCGTGTGCTTCCGGCAATAACCGAAACCTACTTTAGAGCCTGAATTCTAATCTAAATGCTTACGCAGGACTGTACATATTGTTACAAAGTTAGGTGATCTTTCTCTTTTGTTATTATTAAGAAAAAAACATCACCTCTACCGAATCGCTTCTAAATCAAATCGAAATTTATTTCAAAATATAAGTATGTAAATATATATTTTATGAAAACTTATTATAAACTCATCAAACATCAGCAAACTTCGACACCCCCGTCTCACACGCATTTTCCTGACGTAATATTAAAATAAGGCAAGATAAGCGTTATTCGCAAACAGGATTAAAATTGGAATGAAAAAATACGTAAGGCTCTTCCTGGAATGAAGGTATAAGTAGGTAAGCGTATTTATTAGGAGGTAATGTATTCAAGAATCTGGCGGCCCCGAGCTATTCTCATAAAGACCGCGTTATTGTCTCTAAGTGAATGTTTCTCGTGTTTTTGTTGAATAATTTATTCGGCGTTTCCCCAGACATTCGGACAGCCGTGTGAAATGGCACTTAAATGTTCAGGCGAAATTATAAAAAAGCACTCTTATTGTTTACATTATACCTACTCTTATTATTTTTCTTTACCTAGACTAGAACAAATGACGAACTCAGTCGACTGTGAATTAACACAGACACAGAAAGAAAATGAAATGATTTGAAGACACTCTTTTACTTTTTTATTAGGTACAGCATAATAAGTGTTTAATGTAATATTGCGATGGTCTACTTTTATACCCATTTATTACACAGTCGTTTAAAGTATGTCGAAATAAATTAAAAGTAACGTTGTAATTGTTATACAATTTTTTTTAACACATTTCAATCACCTTTTGAAGTCGGTGACAAACCATTAATTTATTACCATTAAGCCTTTAGTTATTATCTACCTACATATATATTTAGTCATAGTAATTCGTATTTTTGTTGAATAAATAATTTTATTTACTTCAGGCTTGGCACCGACTTCAAAAGGTGATTCAAATGTGATCCGTACCGTACATAAAAGATTATTTTTGGCTTTTTATTTTAGTATTGATATAAAGTATTTTGTAGAGCCCAGAATGGGAAGATTGAGGGAGGGAGGGAGGCACTTTGCAAGCATCTCGAGTCTTTGGAAGTAAGAAATGTAAAAGTTGGTTAGTTCATTCTACCTTCCACCATCAGCTCAGCATGAAATGATGACAACCAGAGGAAAACAATTGATAACTTTAGAAAAATATAGACTTGGTGATAAGGATACTACTTCAGCCTATACCTATAATAGATGATTTTTTTAAGGATTATCCTCTAACTCTTAACCATTAAGAAGTTGTACCTTCCGTCATCAGCTCAGCATGATGAGATGATAACTACCATATGCAAATACTTAAATAGCTTAAGAAAATATATGAAAGACGTTATAAGTGCCTTTAAAATTTGAGGATTGTCCTCGATTTCCCTGGGATCCCATCATCAGATCCCAACTCGGTGGCCATGTGACCACCTCAGGAGTATATCCTTTCAAATAAAAAAATATTTTTTATAATCAGTCCACAATTGGCGGAGTAATCAGTACAAACAAAAAAAAATAAAAAAAATACAAACTATCGAACATATAACCTCCTCCTTTTTTGGAAGTCTGTTAAAAATGGGTAGTTTTCAGAAATTGTAACTTTGACAGAGGAAAATATATCTTTTCTCAGTCCACCCGTGACCATAGAAAGCTGAAAAGCTTCCGAAACGTCGGGAACTCAAATGAGAGATACGCGATATAATTTATGGTTAAACGAACTTACCTGAAGTGAAGTTCAACCAAAATTTTGTGAGATGTTGCATCTGAGAGACTTCATTATAAACCAACTATGTAGTCCGTTTTTCGACCTACTGTATCGTCACACAATTTTAGATAAGCATTTTAAAAATAATACTTTCATTCATTCACTCACTCACCGACTCCCGTTCCTCCGGTCCCGGGTCTCTTCATTCGTTTCAGAGGAGCAGTCCTGATATTTATTCTGCAACCTAGGGATCTGCTCTGACATTCACTATTGATATTCACTACTGAGTGCTGCAATGACAAGGGTCGGGAGGGTTGTGAAGTCTCTCAGATGCAACATCTCACAAAATTTTGGTTGAACTTCACTTGAGGTAAGTTCGTTTAACCATAAATTTTATTTCTATGTTGCATCTGAGAGACTTCATTAAAAACCAACTATGTAGGATGTTTAGCGTTAGTTGCAGAATAAAACAATTATAATTGAACTATTTTGTACTTATATTATAGCAATTCCTAATTGGAATAACATCTAATCTGTTACAAAATTAACTTGGTCATAACGTATTATGATATTTTCATAATTAAGTATCAATGCCGATTACATAATGGTGCAAAGGAAAATATACAATTAAGTATTCAACACGGCCTGAGCAAAGGCACTGTCGTCTTCCCTATCGATTAGGGGCTGGTTATAAAATCGCGCAAAACATAATGAATTACCGGTCCAACCAGCAGTCTTCTTAATTAAGTCAATTGAGACTCCAGACCTGTGTGCTGAAGAAGCTGCGGCGTGCCTGGTCGAGTGCGCCGTGAACATGTTCACGTCCACCCCACTTTTACTCAGAGTTTGTTTAATCCACCGGCTTACTGTTTGTGAGCTGGCGTTGTGTATGGGCTTTTTAAAAGTCAGAATTAGTTTATCTGTATTAGGCAGATTTCTTAAATGGCTAGTTTTGTGTATGTATGTAGTTAAGGCTAAAACTGGGCAAATCGATTGATTATTATTAAAGAAAGGGACAATCAGTCTTGGATTACGCCTATTGGCCATTGAGGTTTTAATATCATTGATTATAATAACAATGCGTGATTTCTCAGTGTTAATGTCGCAGACATTTATTAATGACAACGTCTGCACACGTTGTCCTGTAGATAACGCGAGAAGAGTAACCATCTTTTTTGACAAATCATCCATTGTTATAGAATTATAGGGATACAACTTTGATAAGTGGTCTAATACCAAGTTAGGATCCCATGTTGAAACATATTTAGGAAAGCAAGGCTTACACTTAAAAACTCCCTTAAAAAATCGTACAATACAATCGTCGTTACAGCGATTTTTACGTATGATTAAAGATAGGCTAGATCTATAGGAATTCAATGTACCGTCACTAGCGTTTCCATGAAATTTTTCAGTTAGAAATTTTAATATATCTGACACTGATCCATCGAATAAATCAACATGATTAATCGGGCAAAAGGCAAACCATTGTTTTAAGCCTACATTATACTGATTAAGGGTGCTTCTCGACAATGATTTTAGCATAATATCAATTGAATTATTAGGAATACCGCGCTTTAGGTAGGCTTGCCGCACAATACTGCACACGCCAGGGTAAGGCTGGGCCATAATGGATGGCGTTTCCTGAAAGGGGATAGCAAAAGGTTTTTGTTAGGTTCAAAATACATGATCTTAGACCTCACTAATGATAAGAACTGTGGGAACCACGGTTGGGCCGGCCAATATGGGACAACAATAAAACCAGTCGCTTCTTCGTCGGCTATTTTTCTGAGGCACTTGAGGATTAGAGCAAATGGCGGGAAGGCGTAGAAAAACCTACCTCGCCATGACATTGTAAAGGCATCAATCTCGTAAGCATCTGGATCACCTTTCCAAGATACGTATTGTTGACATTTTTTGTTCAAACGTGAAGCAAACAAGTCTATGTCGGGCTTGCCAAATGTTCGAGTTATCTCTAGAAATGTATGACTATTTAGTTCCCATTCTGTGTCGATGTTAGTGCACCTTGAAGCTTTATCCGCATCTATATTATCGCATGATTTGATATAAGAGGCGAAAACAAAAATACTCTTTTGTTCGCACACTCCCATATCTTTCTAGTGATTTCGTTAAGATGGGGGGTATTGGATACCACCCATTCTATTAATGTACGATATGGCAGTGGTGTTATCTATTCTAAGTAATACAGCTATATCATGTCTGTTTTTACAAAACGACTTCAAACCCATAAAAGCGGCATACAGCTCAAGATAATTAATGTGATGCCGAGTTTCGTCAGCTGACCAATAACCTCGGGTCGTCTCACCGTTGCAACTAGCTCCCCAACCGGTGAATGACGAGTCCGTGAATATTTCTAATTGGTAGGTACTCTTGTTTATTTTATTATGACTTCTAGACAAGACGTTGCACCACCAATTAAAGTCATGAGATAAATACGGCCTAAGAGACATTATTGAGTTAAAATTGTTGTTACAACGTCGCAGGGCCAAGAACTTTTCTCTTTCGAAATGTTTGGTATGTGTCCAGCCGTAGGCTACTGCGGGACAGGCTGCGGTTAGGGTGCCTATAAATTTTGCGAATTCGGATACTTATACGAGTCTTACTATTCATTTCTTTTGCCATCAATGATATTTTTAATGACTTTTCATGAGGCAGCTGTAATTGCATTAAGTTACTGTTAATCTCGAGGCCTAAAAATTTACGTATTTGTGAAGGCTATAATTGACTTTTATCAAAATTGATAACCAGGCCGAGTTGTTGTAGTTGATACGATAAAGCTTCAACAGTATGTTTGCACGTTTTATAATTTTTACCTATACAAAGAATATCGTCGAGGTATGCCACCAATGTGTGGCCTTGACTTCTCAAAATGTATAGTAAAGGCTTTAGGAGTTTTGTAAAAACGAAAGGGGCCGAAGTAAGGCCGTACGGGAGACAGTTAAATTCGTACAAGTTACCATTGAATCTAAATCACAAATATTTCCTATGTGTTGGGTGGATTGGTACTAGGAAATAGGCCTCTTTGAGGTCAATAGTTGCCATATACGCATCTTTTGTGACTAGTTTGGTAGCCGTACGAATATCTTCCATTTTGAAATGAAGTTTATATACAAACTTATTTAGTGTCTTTAAGTTCAATATAAATCTATATCCGCCGTTACTCTTCGGCGCCACGAAAACAGGTGAAATATATTGATTTGACAAATTGTCGTCACATAGCGTAACTGCCCCTAAGTCTTTAAGATTATTTAATGACTTATGCATTTTGTACTCTGAAAATGGTGGATTAATTGGCTCAGAATATTGTACAATAGGTTTACAAAAGGGTATTTTGTACCCGGTGACATAGGAGAGCACGGTTGAATCGTCAGTAATTAATGACCAGTTATGTAGGTAGTACCGAATACGGCCGGCATGTACCTCTGCTAGCGGCGTTTCCGGTCGCTGGGGCGCTGCTGCGGATAGGGGCGGGCGCGGCGCTGGCTCGGCTTCCTCCTCGCCGACGGGTGCTCGTGGGGCCTGCTGGGCGCAGCGGGCGGAAGCCTCACGTTCTTCTGACGCGGAGGGGCTCGGTAGTTTCCCGACGTTGCTTGCTGTTTACGCTGCTGAGCTGGAAAAGGTCTCCTAATTTCTTGTCCCGATTTTGTGATCTCCTTGGTGTTTCTAATGTTTTCTCCTAGTTTCTCGCTAAATAAATAATTATCTCTCTTAGCGCCTTGAATCGCGTTCCAGAATTTTTTTATCAAGATGAGGTAATAATAAGTTTTTTCTATTCATTGACCCTTCGTTGTGCAAATCCAGTAGGATTTGAGAGATTTCGGATATTCGTGTAATAATTTCCAGCTTCGCTAAGTTGCCTTTAATGAGGTCCTTCGTAAGGTTTGCGAGGCCTGCGATCCCGACGCGCAATTGGTTTTGAGCTGTCTCTAATCGTTTATTCCGATTTTTTGCTGCATCGTTGAGAACAGCGGCAATCTCTTGATTCAATTTAGGCGCCTGCGCCAGTATAAAGTTACTTGGTATGGGCATTTTCCCCACGAGCAGCTGTTTTTGCTCATTTTCGAGCCCGTCTACTAGGATTTTTCCCCAGCGTTCAGAGAGTTCCGTGGGTATGCCCTCACCTAATGGTTGTTCTAACTTCTTAGCTTCTCCAAGTACGCTTAAGATCTCTGGTGGCAGTGCGGAAGTAGATGGTTGATTTGGGTCCATCGCGGCATCAGGTTCGTATTGGACCTCTCGAACTGAACTGGCAGCCTCGCCGGATTTGGCAATATATACCGAGGATCGCAATTGTGGCGTCGAGGAACGCGATTGATTTTCTAATATTTCCACCTCATCGCCGCTGAGATTATAAAAGTGGTCGTCCACCGAGCTTTCGTAAGAACCCCCCGACGAGCATGATGACGATAAGTCAGATCTTCGGTCCCGATCTGAATAGCAAATAGAATAAAGTTACTTTCAGGATGGCATCGCGTATCACCACGTCAAGAAAGTACATGAAATGTGTAACTAGGATAATATCACGTATTACCACATCAAGGTACAAAATTATAACCATCTGGATAATATCTCGTATTACCACATTAAGACGGTTGATTTTTCGTTGCGTGAATGACGACGTAACTGCGAACAAATAAGTAGACAAAGAAATATTTTCTTTTTATAATAAAATAAAGGGTAGTTACCTTTGCGCGGATATTCATAGCGGCGCAGTTTGTTTTCCAAACGCCGTATCTTTCTGCGTATTTCCGTGTCGTCACTTTTATGCTTTCTTTTTCCCATCACGATTCTTTTGAAAAAACGAAACTTTATTCCGAGGACGATAATTACGAGTATAAGGTGTTGACGATACCGCACACAAAAAACGAATGAAGAGACCCGGGACCGGAGGGACGGGAGTCGGTGAGTGAGTGAATGAATGAAAGTATTATTTTTAAAATGCTTATTTAAAATTGTGTGACGATACAGTAGGTCGAAAAACGGACTACATAGTTAGTTTATAATGAAGTCTCTCAGATGCAACATAGAAATAAAATCCGTTGAATTGTTTTATTTAAATGAGTAATAATCGCGGAAACAGAGAAAAATATTAAGTCAGAAATAATCGCATAGCATAAATTGTGCCCCATTCCCTTTATCTTTTAAACCGTATGTCTAAAACTGATGCGATCTATTTCGCATATTGTTTGTGTCCTAAGCGTATTTGGCGTAACAGGTTTCGCATAATTGATTAACGCCGAATATATTTTTTGCATAAATTCTATTTCGCACAATCCGCAATTTTCCGAATCGTATTTTCTTTATTGTATTCCCATAATACTGACTTGGCCGAATTTCATTACGAATAAACTACTTCCGCATATTTGTAAGTTGGCATAGTTTTTTTAGTCCTAAACCTTATCCGCAGTCTAGTCCGAAACATCCTGTTTACATGTGACGGGATCGGACGCAAAATGAAAAGCTACCACGAAAGAAGCATTGGAAAATTACAGAAGCCCCATGTGTGAGTGCCATGAAGATATTTACGCTCTTTTGCTGGTGCACTTTCTCACATAATTTTTTTTTCATCAGTCGGTTTCAAAGGCTACTTACTTCAACAAATATCTCGAATGATTATTTCATACCTCCCACTACTGGCAACCAAGTCATAGTTGTTTTCGTATTTCTGTTCTTCGTATTCATATCGATGAGCTGGCATATAGAAGACAGGCTCTTGCGATGCTACACTTTGCTCCATCTAAGTTTATGGAGCCGCCAAATGGCTTAAGGAATGGATTCCTTAAGCCATTTGGCGGCGAAGAGTATTACTGCAATTGCAATTTTAGGCGTGTACGTAAATTGAAAAATTCCAGTGCACATGTGGTAAGAGAAAATATTTGCCGGGACATTTCAGTTCGCTTATATCGTGTCAGGAACATCTGGTCGTAGCCCGGGGCAGCGACAGAGGCTTAACGGGATGAACTTCTATGTTAACGAAATCCTAATCTTGCAAAAAGGTTTCGGATTTGCTTTTAACCTGACAAAAGCGATAAACTAAGAATGTTTACTGGATACATTTTGAAACGAGTAATATAACTTGTGTACCGCATTAAAAGCTCGTTCTGAATTACGTAATTACCAAACTTCTAAACGAATCTAAAAATGCAATTTGCCTCTTATTTGCGGTTTCCAACGAATTTATTTGTTTTGTTGGGTAAGGAGTTGGTTTGTGTCGAAATAGAATAAGTGAACCAGTGGATGGGAACTCGATTTGATCCTCTGTCTCAGCGAAAAAGTTGATTTGATTGCTTCGTTTGCGCCAATTGCAGACGATTATCCGGCGAGATTCATTGACAGGCATTGTGCGGCGGGCGGTTTACCCTAACAGCTTGACCACCGTAAGCCCTATTGTCTTACAATTGATATGTCAGATGAGGTTAACTAATAGTGGTCATGCTAAGTAAGTGTAGTATCGAAAAAGGACGACCTAGGACGTTGTGAACTCAAAGTACTTCATAGTGGTAACAAAAGTTTAATTATATTTCTAAGTAATTTATTATACAGATAAGTATAGAAAACCTGGCCGAGATGCGTTTTTTTTTTAGTTGAAATCGTGTATCTCTACTTATAAACTGAGAAGGTAGAACTGCGTCTACATACCAAATTTCATCAAAATACAGCCGCATCCACAAAAACAATGACATATTTATATACATATAAATATATTTATGTATCAAGAATCGCTTGTTTCAAGATATAAATATGAGAGTAATTACTTTACCACATAACTAATGTGTGAAAAACACATCGTAAAAGAGCTATCGGCATAGCTACCGGAGTCGTAAAATCAAAATTGTACCGTATATATTTGCAGTATTGATAAGTTTTTTGATAATCATTTGCCTCAGAACGGAATAGTTTGTTCTTATCGGTTTCTCTAACGGTGTTCAATGGATTTATTAAAAGAACACAGCTACAGGTCTAACGCTTCACTGAATCTGTTCCCGAGGTATGGGAGCGGAGGGACGACCAGTGACGTGACATGACGTATCCTAAATGTCTCGATATATAAGACTGAAGTTACTCGTCATTAGACGTTCCGGAAACACACCCCTCCCCTACCGCTCTGACACCTCAGGAACATACTCAGTTAAGCGTTAGACCTATATTCTATCATATGATAGCACGTTGTTTAACATTTGTCACAGTTTGTAAATGATATAAGCGATATGCGGTGTTACTTACATTTGATTCGCTAGAAATTTTTAATCCCAGGTCAAATATTGGGTCTTTCAAATTTCTATCTTGACTAAATAAAATCAAAATATTCCTCTAAATTAAGATATGCGCGTGGATCGGTAGGCACAAATTAACCCTCGAGATAACCTACTTGGCACAAGCGGTGTCTGCTTTCCACTCGACTCTTTCATAGCCTAGTAGCATAATTGAACCTTGATATGACTTTAATGATATAGTATCAAATTCATTAAACAATTTATAAATCGTTAGGCATATAACGTTGTTTATCACCATTAAGAAATATATTCGCCCGGCGGAATTTTGATATTATATGTATAAGTAATCTTTGAGCAAGCGTCAATCCCGGGTTGAATCCAGTCTTTCAAATGTCTATCGTGACTGATCCAGCTGCCTGCTATTTATCAGACTTTATACGTACTAAATTAGATTGAAATTTTCCGCTATAAGCAGATATGCGGATGGATCGGTAGCCCCAAAGGAACCCTCGAGATAGGTAGCCGCCTCTTGGCGCAGAGAAACTTTGTCAGCTTATCACTCTCCTCTTTAATAGTAAGTGAGTAAGTAGGTATATTTTAGCTTAACCTTGATATTACTTTATGTATAAACAATACAATAACTTTTTATTGCACACCTCACAAAACAGAGTACAGAGAACAATACATTCATGGAGAGGTAAACAACAGGCGGTCTTATCGCTAAACAGCAATCTCTTCCAGACTACCTTTGGTTGGTGGGAGACATTAAGAAAAAGCAACTGTTCCGTATAAGTAGGTGGCGCAAAGCTGTTTGGAATTGAAGTATTGTATAAATATCAAATGCATCAATCGATTCTTAAACCGGCACAGAAATGTGTGCATTTGATAGCCTATTGTTGATCACCTTTTATCTATACTATTAAAGTTATAAAAATGAAATTACGGTAAATTGAAGATATTTTCCAAAAAATAATTGTAATGGACAATTTGGAAGTCTCTGAATCGAAACATTTTTTTTAGATTTTTTTTTGTATGTTTATATATGTGCCGTTGCTATATGGCTAAACATATTTCACCTATTTTTAGTCCACGGGTAGCTGGGTATCCACAGATGGTTATAGGATACTTTTTACCCGCCTACACTCTCGAAAAAAGAGGGTTTATGACTTTTTCTCCTCCGTGAACTAAGTTGCAAGGGCCATTTAGTAAATAATATAAACAACCTGCGTAATTTCTTGATATAAATAATCTTAGAGCAAGGAATCCCAGGTCAAATCCTCAACCTTTCAAAATTAGAATTAGAGAGTCTGCATAAGCACTATGTATATTAGATTTTAAAAGATCTCTATAAGTAGGCAAATATGCGGGTGGATGGGCCACAAAGGAACCCTTGAGATGGCGGAACAGAGCGGTGTTAGCTCACCGATCTAATCTTAAATAGCCAAAGAACATTCTTAATTTTTATTGCCACGTTTCAGTTTTCCGCAAGAAACCTGTATCTCTACGACAAAAAATTCACCAACCCGTTGTTCCATTACTGCATTGGAGTAATGTAGTGGGTAAGCTTTTAGTTCTGTGGGATCCACTTGAAGAAACAATAGTACCATTGTATTCGAAAAGTGCAAGACGGTTCTGACCACGTTCTGAAAATAGGCTATAAAGTACGCTTTGGAATATACGAGATGGATGAAGTCATTTAACGTCTAGAGTTAGGAACACAGTATGAAAAAACGCCATTCAAATCTGATGATCGAAATGGACGAAAATTATGCAGTAATTGAGAAAATTTCATATTTCGATATGATATTTGTGATTTCACTACAATGATTGCACCATACTATATTTATTGTATGTCAATGTATTAATCTTAATCACATTAGTACGTTACCTATCCATTGGAAGCCTGGGCATTGTTAGATGGTTCCTTTCTTTTATTTTATTTACGCGCATGTGAATAGGCAGACATTTATTTATTATAAATGTATTATTATTTTATTATTCTTGCCTATTATCATATTAATTTAAACGAGCAATTTTGCGTATTTGTATATTATCAATATCTTTTATTTATACAGCCCACTTAGAGAAGTAATTTTCAAAAAATATTTTTTAATGCTTACGTAGGTTAGGTTGTGTAAGAAACATTTATATTCTATTACCACTGGTATTGTACGTTTTCTACTAGAAGCTTCTAGGAAATTTATTAAGTGGATAGTGTTTATCAGCGTACATAAAATTATTCAAGATATCAATAAGTATTTATTTAAGTAGAGCAACGACTGAGATAGCAATCAATGTCTTGATTATGGAGCAAGTTCGTCAATAACAACCTATATATTATGGTATGTAATATTACTCGTATAATTGATTGCGGCTATTTCGATTTATGGGGTATCATTGTTCATTCTATTTTAAGCTATAGGTAGTTTGCTTCTGGTTGTGTTCATAATGGATATTTATTGAGGTTACCAACTTCGACAATAAAATCTTATGAACGCGTTCAGAAAGAAACTCCTTGGACCTTAAAAACTAATGAACAATGTTCCTAAACGAATCAAAGTAACCCGAATCTATCGTAGTAATGAAATTTAGCCTACAGTCATCTGAGTAACTGAAAGAGCTATGGGAGCGAGCTACTCTCGTGTCAGCGACAACCGGCGGTGTAGGCTCGGACAAGGCGCGTGGCGCGTCCAAGAGGGCCAGTTGTCGTGGGCTGACTGGTGATGGCAGGCGAAGAACCAGTCTAGGCGAGCGGCAGTCTGGGAATGGGTCCTCCAGACGCGGTTGGCTTCGCTTCGACAAATAGTCGCAGGGCGTAGTGGCGGGAACGGGTCCGTTGAAGGACGAAAATAAAATTCCGAACTTCGGCTTCCGTACGTCTATTTAATTTAATAAATAGGGTGCCAGGCACAGGCGACGGAGCTGGGGCGCAGCAGGATACTGAATGCAGTGTGAGGCGACTCAAGAGCAGTTGCAGTGTCCGCGGTGGCTTCTACCGAACTCAATTGTGCCAATCAATCCGTGTCTTCTCGTACACCCCCGTGGAGGGGTGCAGGGGGGCCCGTGCTAGCACTAGGGCACCTTGGGCTGTGGCGGAGTCGCGGCCCGTGACGACGGGCCGGGCGTGCGCCCTCATTTTGAGGAGGGCAGCGAGGCTGGTGCAGGCCGCGCAAGCAGGGGCTCGCGGCGTCTGGCTGAGAGAGTGGGGGCCTCGCGAGCAGTACTCGCTGAGGTCTGCGGCTAGCGGACCTGGTCGGCTTCTTGAGCCCTTCGCCGCGTGTCTTTCCCGGGGGCATCCGTTTTAGCGGGACCGGGTACGGACAACACGGCTAGGGCACCGACCAGTGTACGGCTATGCCGGTGAGTGTGCCAGGCGGGCGGGAGAGTCACGCCACGTCGAACAGTAGCTTGGAGTCAGCGCCGACTCAGGCGTGGAGGCAGCGGTGGCTGCGATATCCACCATCGCGTTGGTGACGCCATCCTTTTTGTAGTCGTGATGTCACTCACTGCACTGGCTCTAACACTGTTGGAAAAAATGAAAGTTGTAATTCACTGGGTCCATTACGTTCCGACTGAGGTCTCCAGGTTCCGTTAACACCGCAAGGTAGCCCCGTGAGAGACAACAACAGAACGTAACTTTCCACAGCAAAACACTAAAAACATTTGCTAGTGTACAGAAGGTACTAAAAGCAAGGAGCGCAGTGCGAGGTGAAGGCTCGGAATTTCGGCGGAGCGAATATTCGGAGGCGACCACTCACGACGGCGTCGAGCGCGAGAATTATGTGTTTTGTCAATTGTGCCGCTCGGGTGCAACGCTATTTATCCCCACCGCGGACACTTCGTGCCTGATGCGCTCCGCTCAGGTGGGCGGAGCATGCGCGTGCGCTGCGAGCGTACTCGTCTCTGGTTGGTCGCGCATACTCCACCGTTTTACAGGTTAAACATAAAATATCAACAATATTTATAACTTATTGCTAGTTTGCCTATTTTAAATTCGTGGGCAATTATTACACCACTTTATTTTAGATGAAAAACAAAAATACATTTAAAAACGCAAGCCGTCGCTAACATCTCGAAAGCACAAATGAAATGATCCGCAGGAAAACCGAAGTTACCGAAGTTGTCGACATAGATCAAAACGTTGCAAGACTTATAAGTACTATTAATCCATTAATCAAATAGTAGATTTATGTATCTGTCTTGTTTGCGCTTTGATAGCGTATTAGACATTTTTTCAATTCGTCCCATGACAAAGATATAAATCAATTATTTCTCTAAATTATAGGCAATGATTCACTGTTCTCCACCCTCCCCTACATAACTATTTAATTGATGTTTCTTAGATCTTCAGAAATATTTTTGAATGCTTTCTTGACTTCAACTGAATGTGCACGTTTTCTTCACTATTCTCGGGCTGAAAAACGTTTACTCGCAGATGTAGAGCTGCAGGCGATTTATGTTAACTTGTGAGAAAAGTTGTCTATGAATAATACGTTTAAGCTAAACAAGTTTTATTCTCTACTTAGTATTTATTATTCAAAAAGCATTCAAACTCTGCTCTGTAAATAGATATTACTGTAGACTTATAGAAGTATTCACACAGACTGAGTCAAATCATATCAGATTACAAGTAAAATGTATTTCTGGCCCACTACGATGCCACAAATACCTACTCGTATTTCATCGTTTTAACCGAATTAAAAAATAATACTGAATTTAAGTGTATTTCGTCGATAGGAGTCATCGCCTTTTGTTCGTAAGCTATTTCCATTGCCTTCAACATTCACTAGCTCAAACCTTGAATTGACCGGTACACAAAACCAATACTCAATCACAGCATAGCATAACTCATTAATTTCGACCTCTAAAATGTGCGCCTATAAAATGTAAAACAAACAGCTGCTGTTAAACACGAGAGGAATAAAATCAATAGGGTAGTATTTATTCGGCGGCGCTTAAAGTCCAATTGAATCGAAACGCAATGAAACGGACGCGATGCGACTAAGCGCGCCAATACTTTGAAGTTGATTAAGCTTAAATAAATGAAACAAAAACTATATCTTGAACACATGAAACTGCTCAGCAGCTCCTGCAGAAACCTAATAATATAAATACCTATTGCATGGTACCAATAGCCGATCGTCGGAATATACGCATTCTACGATTTCATAAGGCTAAATTTCAACACTCTGTTAATTGACCGAGCGAGCGTAACGAGCAAAGCTTCTAAGTTTTAGTATAGCCAAACATTCTTTAGTATGTCTGTCTGTCCGGTGTTTAAAATACAAAGCAAATAAAATACTTACTTACTTACTTACTACTTATCCAGCTGTTTTCCTCTACAAGTCGCATTTCTCAAATCTTCTTCGTGAAATTTTGTGAGCAGGTTCGATAATTATATGGATTTTTTTGTCTGTGTATATGGGGGTTGTGAGACTCGTTATTAAGGGTTGAACTATGCATCTCAAAGCCAGCTATTTATCAGTCGTTACATGGTCATCTACTATTAGAAGAGCACGGCCAAGTTCGACATAAGGTTTGGTCACCCTACGCCACTCGAAGCTACGTCAATCCAAACATGTAGTAACATGTCAAAAGTAATAGGATGATGATTATTTATTAATTTCTGGTATGTCCTCAATAATGTAACATAAAAAGAGCTAGATAGGTTATACGGGCTCCGAACATGGCACACCAAAATTATGCCAATTGGCAAACCTTAAGGGCCTACTTCGTCATTTGTAAATCACGCCCCAAACGCGGAGCCAGCCAATAAGCGTGATTTGTAATAAGGGACGCGCTTATTGCTTGCGCGCATCAAAGAAAGAGAAAGCTAATACACTACATGCTTGGGGTTTTTGGCGTAAGCGCCAGATGTAAAAGTACCATGAAATCGAAGATATTATTATGTTTGGTAACATTTAAGTTAATCACTTAAAAGATAAAGGGAAGAATGACATTTTAACATAATTTAGCTGTTTATTAATCTGTCGTTTGTACAAACTGGACAAAAAACGGGACAGACAAAAATGCGCTACATATAGCTTAAATTTTCGATGCATCCCCTTAACTTGGTCGAGACCAGAGACACAGAGTACTTTGTTATACATTGGATTATGCGACAAATAAACAAAAATCCCGTCATGCACTATGACATTTTGCACTTATGACTCAATAAAAGCGTCTAAAAGTATTTACGATTAGTGTGTTATTGCAATATTATCAGATTTTTGTGTGCATAAGCCTGGCCATTTTTACACGTGGATTATCGTGTAGGTAACTTGTCTATAAGTTGAATTATCGAGAAGATGGAATTGCATTTGTAGTGGTTGTACCGTTTGCAACAAAAGGAGAATAATTTTCTCTTAACTTAATAAAATGACATACCCAAGAAGTGGAATAAGTAGTAGTCCTCTGTTTTTTTCTTTTATTCGCTATCATGTTCTTCATCTGAGCTGTCACAAGTATTGATAATAAAATTGTCAGTTATTTGATCCATTTTTCCTTCCTGACATCGATATTTATTTTCTTCACTTTCGACGTGGTGACAAATATTTTCCCAGTCCTCAGCAGTGATGGTATTCATTCGTTCAGTTGCTAAACTCATAATGCCTTGCATGTTTAATGAAACGTTTCTTTTTGCTACATATCCTTTTACCATGGACCAAATATTTTCGATCGGATTGAATGTCGGGTGATACGGTGGCAATCGTAATACGGAGTGGCCATGTTCTTTTAAAATTGCATCTATGTGGTACTCGCGAAACCGCTCTTTATTTTGTTTAATTAATTCATACAAACTGGTTATGTACATCAACCGGTTATACGAAATGTTGTGTTCTGTCAACCAATCCATCATTTCTTGTTTATTAGAATTTGACGTTGGAGCAGGATTCAAAAGTTTGTTGTGATAGGACGCATTATCCACGATAAGTACGCTATTCGGTTTGAGGTTCGGTATTAATTTTTTTTTTAACCATTTTTCGTAGTTGACATAGTTCATCTGGTCATGGTAATCTCCCGTTTTTTGGTTTGCCTTAAACATTAACAAAGCGTTGGGAATAAAACTATCTTTGCCTCCTGCGTGCACTATTATTAACCGCTGGCCTGTACTGATTTGTTTTTTTACACCAAATTCTGTTCCATCGGTCCAAGCTTCTCCGGACACATGTGAAGTGTGGATGTAGGTTTCATCAGTATAAACTAGTGGTCTATCTTGAGATCGATATTCCGCAATTTTGGTAAGGTAATTTATTCTTAGCAGTCGTATGTTGTGTTTTTCCATTAATATTTTTCGGTTGTCCTCGGTCTTTTTCCATTTAAATCCTAATTTTTGTATTTGTTTTCGTAAGGTGGAAATGCCAAATTTGTAATCTATATCGGATTTTAACACAGAGTGGAGTCCCTTTAAGGTTGGAAATTGCTTATGGGACAGATGAAAATTGTATATAGTTCTCCGGATGACTTCCTGATCAAAATCGTCTACTGCTGATGACGGACAAGGACGCAACTTTTTATTCTTCGGGGAGGTGAATTTCTTTGTTGTTGCGAATTTCTCGCTGTTGCTCTCAGTCACAATGTTATAAACAGTAGAGAGACAAACACCTGTAGCTTTTTCAACTAACTGGGCAGCGGTGTAAGGCAAGTTTAAATTTTTCGTCTGTTCATTTTCAAAATATTTATAACAGTTGAAAATTATTTGCTTACTTTGACTCTCAATAGGACCAAAATTACTTACAGCCATATTTTTTTTAAATATAGAAATTATTCGTAGTCGTACGGGCGGACACAATAATTAATTGAGAATACAATCAAATCAGATGTAAAAATATACGCACAACGTAAATAATATTGACAATTTCACACTGACATTATTTTTGTTTTTAGTTTTTCGATATATATATATATATATATAACAACCTCTTTGTATGCTGATAGTACAAGAAAATAGAAAATTCAAATATAGAATGCCTGTAAACAAACAATACTACTACATATGCAATTCCACGCTCTCGATGATTCAACTATACCTCTTTTCTATTATATCATTATATGTCCTTGACTGAAAAGTAACTACTATTGAACACAAAAGGAATATATCAAATACAGTGACATTTATTCAGTGGCGCGTAAAGCCTATTTGAATTGAAATGCAAT
This sequence comes from Hedya salicella, assembly GCA_905404275.2. Taxonomy (NCBI): domain Eukaryota; kingdom Metazoa; phylum Arthropoda; class Insecta; order Lepidoptera; family Tortricidae; genus Hedya; species Hedya salicella. The sequence goes on along the minus strand of FR990099.1, from coordinate 21,259,658 downwards.
GCTATAAAGGTCGCGCCAATACTTTGAAGTTGATTAGGCTTAAATATTTGAACACTTAAGTAGTGAGCCTTGTATGTATACTACACTATAAACTGCAGACATAAAACAGTTCATTTAGCAAACTAATATACATGGAACTCGAGCCAGGAAATTAAATGAATAGTATAGCGCATTTCACACTGTGTCTTTTGCTCAAAAGACGTGCAGAGAACGCGCGCAGCAAAAACACGCATCGTCAGCTTGATTATACCGCATGCAAAGGTAAATGAATCAAACTTTGCTAATCCCTTACTTCTAGGCGTCTCTGTTGATTTGCTTTTGACTGTCGATCTATGTTTAGTGTTTCTGAAACTTACGTGTGTACACTAACGGAACCGTTATAATGTCCCTTTGTAACCTAATGTTTGATTGGTATAGAATGCTTTTATGGTATTAAGTCCGCCATTTGTTCTTACACGTTTTGTGAAATAAAGTTATAATAAATCAATAAAGATATATATGCAATGTGAACTTAACATCATTTTATAGTTTCGCGAACATTAATTCATGATACACTGTTTTACATTCTAAGACACTAATTGGTTGTTTAATAAGTTATATTAATAGGTTTTTTGCAAATAAAATAATATTACAGTATTTTTATAATATAACCGTACGTTAATTTAAAGCTTTGTTTTGACAATTAAGGAAACATATAATTTACCTAAATTTAACCCCTCTACTTTCTTTGCCAACTTTTAACCTTCGAGATATACCACCGCTGGAATTACGCGCAAGATTCGATGAAAATTTCTTGTTACAAGTTATCTAAAACCAGTGTTTAACATGCTTAGGAAAGGAAATTGTATAGTTTTCTTAAACCTATATTTTAGAGCTTCTTTTGCAATAGCAATGAGTTTTTCTTATGTATACCTACACACTAAATATTTGAATCATGAAGTTAAGGTAGTTTTTCAGTTTAGCACAAAATACAGTAATTTGCAAAATTGAACTAAGTGTGTAAAAGACGAATACTGGCGATTGTGCTAGGCTTACATAAATTGCACTTTAACCTAAAGATGAAGATTTGTTTAAAGTCTTTCGTAACCATAAACTCTATAAAAAAACGATTTAAATTCAGGGAGTGATTATTCACCTTGACTCTTGTGCGTATTTTTATAGTTGCCTTGGTACAAAAAATTGAAATGCCAAATTAAAAAAAATACAATTTCCTAAGTATGGCAAAAACTAAGCTTTGAAATGATGTAAAATATAAAAAAATGCCGTTATTAATATAACGGCATTTTTTTGTATGTATGTTTTCAAAAAACCTAGGAACAGAACTTAAACCGAGTGCAACTGAGTCAAACTAATTTCAACCCGGAAGTACTATAAAATTAGTGTCAAAAAATGTTTTTCTTTTTTGTATGAGTATTTAAAATAGTAAAAGTATTTTTTATTTGTACTACCGAGTTTGTGTAGTTTAGAATAGTCTTAATGCGCAGTTGACGGGTGTTCAAAAAAAAGTACAATCGTCAATAAATTCCTTGTCTCAAAATGACCTTTTTTGACAGAAACCATTGCCTTATATTTGATCTTTTGATCAAACTTAACTTAACTCCAAGACATCTAAGAAAAAGCTAAAAATATTCAAACAGTAGAATCGATTTTTTGTACCATGGCTAAGAACACTGTTTCTCTCACTTAAGTCATCTTCCGAATAAATAAACGTTTCATTTGCTTAAGAGCTCCAATGCCATAAATACACACAAAGATACACAAGTACACCGATACACAGCAACACGGATATACACGTCAAACTTATAACGTCCCACCTTTTTCTTCGGGGAAAAAAAAATGGGTAACGTTAAACAATCGTCCATATCATCATAACGATATCTTCCTATTCATATTCTGATGCGTCAAAAATCTTTAACCCGCCAACAGTTATACCTCTTGTGTACATTTCACTTGGCAATAATACTCGTATCCCATTTTATTGACTGTGGCAATAATCGTATGTGTAAAGATATTGAATTCGGAGCTGTATGTACCAAGTATTCGAGAAGCCACGTGTGCTTTCAGGGGCGCTGAAAGCTGCGTGGCGACAGTATTTATGAGGTTACTCAGTTGTCAACCAATAAATAGTCAAGTAGAGATGCAGCTGACAGAGGAAAACGTGGATATGGTGAAAGAACCAAGCGTCGAAAAAGTGAGGAAAGCGGCCATACGTAAATGCTCGGGATTTGACGGCATATACGGAGAGATGTGGAAGTATGACGGAGGAGCAGTACAACCCAGATTATATGAGATTATGAGTAAGATCTGGAAAGAAGAACAACATCTCGATAAGTAGAACATCGTGTGATATGCTCAATTCACAAAAAAGGCTCAAAGAAAAAGTGTAATAGTAACTACAAGGGAATTGCACTGCTACCCATGGCATACATAGTCCTCTCATATATCTTACTGGGTCGATCGCAGCCTTATGCCGTTGACATCTTGAGCAACTATCAGTGTAGTTCCCGCCAGAATCACAACACTGTTGATCTGATATTCCTTCTGAAACAGTTAATACAAAAGAAATGGGAGTATTCGCACAACATCCACATCCATTCATCGATTTTGCCAAAGCTTAAAGACAGTGTTGACAGGGAGACGCTGTTTAAAATATAAAAACACTTTGGAGTATAGTAAAAAATATTTTTCTAGAGCGAATCCACTTAGCTTTGTACCCGATGAACAATACTAATTATCTGCATTGTTAACTGTGGCCACAACTGCCACTTCGGAATGTAAGGCGTTGTAAGTGCCCATGACTTTACACTAAATTAGTATGTAAGTCATACGAAATAAGGTTTACTCTTAATCAAAAAGAACACAGATGTTGGTCACTTCGTAAGTGAAAGAGCAGTGCAGTTCGTATCGATGCTTAGGATGACGATGAAGTGAAGTGACCAACATCGGTGTTCTTTTCGTTTAAGAGTAAACCTTATTTTGTTGGTTTATGATCTAAGACTACTGGTACAGAATGGGACAGTCCTAGAAGTCGTCGCGAGGATTGTGGAACAGGCAGCAGGAAAGATTGATCTTAGAATCAACTAACAGAAAACGGAGTATCTTCTAATGAACCCCTTCATACAAAGATACGAAAGTTAGAAGAGAAGATCTCAAAGCCAGAACCAAAACGTACAAACGCGTAGATCACTTCAAGTACTGGGTTACACAATAACTGATACCAACCGACGTGAAGAGGAGATGGGCCGTCGAGTCCAAAATACCCTTAGATGCTCGGCAACGCTTCATCAAATCTTAGTGTCCAAGCTTGTCAGAAGTAAAGCCTGGACACTGACCCAGAAAGAAGAGAGCAAGCTCTTCGTGGCAGAGAGGAAAATTTTGGCGTAAGATTCTGGGACCAATCCGGAATGACGACGGGAGTTTGAGGCGGACAAATAACAGGGAACTGGAAGAACTGGTGATGATCAACGCAACATTACAATGCAGCAACACGACTTCGTTGGCTTGGTCATCTGAAGAGGATGGGAGACGATCGTGCAGTAAATAGAGCGTACCTGAGCAGGTCCAACGGAAAACGTCCGGTGGGCCGCTGGAGCGATGAAACCCTCAAAGATGTGACCGCCCTCGGAGTACCCGATTGGCGTAAGGTGGCGCAGAAAGGGAAAAGTGGCGTTCTCTCGTGTCAGAGGCCATCTCGTCTCTTTGGGTCACCAACCAACTTAATATTTATGTAAGTGGTTATATCGTATCAATAGGTAAATTAACACGTACCTCTGTTGTACACAAACAGAGATGCAAGGGGCAATTGCAATTCATAAAATATTCCAATACTTAGAACGCATTCTAATAATTTCTTCATACAAACGAAAACATTATAATGAATTTAAGATATTGTAACCAATTTAAAAGTTTTTTTTTTTCTAATATATAACAAAAAAAATATTTCAGTTTGAAGACTATTTAAAAGTTGATTATAATCATGAATAACCAAAGCATTGCAAAAGTTTGAAAAAAATGTTTTTTTTTCATTATTTAGATTTTGTATTTTATAAGAATATCGTTTCTTAGTGAAAAAACTCACTTTAAGAACCGCGAAATTCGTGATGATTTAATTTTTTGTATATTTGTATGGTCCGAGACATAGAAGAAGAGGCACGTTGTGAAGACGACGTCACAAAATATATTGGGAAGACATGGGTTCAAAAAGCCAAAGATAGAGACCGTTGGGAAAGTCTGGAGGAGGCCTTCACCCTGCCATGAGGGGTTCTTGCACGTCTGTTAATTTTAATTTTACAATTTATTCTATTAATCTATGCATGCAATATAGTCAATGATTTTGTTTTTAAGTTTGATTATATAATAAATTATTATTTTTATTAATTATTGAAATTATGTAATGTTATTTTGTATAAATAAATAAAATCTATGAAGAACAACTTACTATCAACAGTATTAATTGTAAATATTAACCAATATAAACATTCTTTAATGTAATAGAAAGTTTTCAAAATCAATTATTTAATGTTGCACATTTGCTTCGTACCTAACCTAATTTTGCAAGAAATAAAAGGCTTTTTTTGTATGAGTTTGTCTCTTTTGGTTGCGTTAATTTTGATATTTTCACAGCTTCAAAGAACTGCAGGCTTGAGTATTTTATATTAATTTCAGCGTCCATGCGTTTATCAGAAAAGGGTCCTGACGGACGAACGGACAACAAAGTCATCATATAGGGGTTCCGTTTTCTTCTTTACAGGTACGAAACTCTAAAAACAAAATCATAGTCAGTTTATTCGTTCCGATGCCAATGCCACGATGCCACAGACAAATACACAGGTGGGTACACACGTCAGACTTGTATTTTAACTAACTTTTTCATCTCAGGTTGAAAACTGACACTTGACTTTACCACAGATTATATAATACTATACTAGACTTAACTAAGTAATTGAGTCGGTTAACTTCAAACTCAGATAAATCCACTCTAACCACTTGGGAGATTATTGAAAAAAAGTGACAATTCGGTGATTTGAAAGGCAGATTATTTGTATTATGGCTAAAGCATTAAAAAATCGATCCTGTTCGACGAACTCAGCTTAAAAACCATCTAAACTAGTGTATTCTTTTAAAAAAAAAATTTGATTGGATTTACCTTCATTTGATATAATCGTTTGCAATTCATCTATCTTTGAAAAAATTCAGTAAGGATTTGTATAATTTTGATTTAACAGACCTGGATTTATCTAGATTTATTGACGCAGAGTTGACGTCAACTGACAGCCATATTGAACAAGCTGATTGGCTTTGATGGACTTGCCTTCATTTGAAATAAACTGTCATATGGATTTACCTGATTTTGATAAAATATTGTGATCTTAACTCTATTTTTCTCAAAAACTACGCGAAATCATACTTAACCCATAAAATAGAAACAAAACCAATTTCTTAACCTTTTATTATATACAAAAATGTTCAAAAATGTCAGAAATGGATTTACCCGAGTTTGAAGTTAGCCGACTCAATTGTTCCGCCAACGTCTCATACCATACCATAACCACCAAAATTAATTTTTTGGTCATACTATGTGAGCGCGCTGCTCAATATAAGTGGTTTCGTTTTACGTCTGGGATATTGGGTTCGAAGGCGTGGAATAAGTTTTCCCGAGGGATATCTAACGGATAAAGGGAAACCCATGTTCATTTCTATGACCCGAGGCAATATTTGCGGTAGCTGTTTTGATCTTGTGGCAGAACCCAAATGTAACTGTAATGGATTTGTTCGCAAATTCCGCTTATTTCAAGTCCCATTAAACTTTTACAAAGTCAATGCTATGAAACGGTAAGTAAACAGCGCCGAGTTTTGAAGTTTTAAGAGTTTTTCGGCAATTTCGTCGATAAAAATCACACTTAAGTGCTTCTTAATTTCGTAATTTTTTATTTTATTTCAACACATATATGGCAGCTGTATATATTATACAAGCCCGCAACTTTATGATACTTCCTCACGCGTACTGAAGTGCACAGGGTTTTAGCCAAGGTAGGCAGTTTTGCTGTGCCTATATGAAGCCATGCTCGTTCAGGGCTTCAGGGTAGGTAGTTTTCTTGTGCCTATATGGAGCCGTGATTATCTAGGGTAGGCATTGCCTTTGTGACTATATGGATTGCACGCCACTGCTCATGCGTAAGTGCCAAATAGATTATTTTCACAGTCCAGTGCCCCATACATGGGTCACGATGAAATAGCTTTACAAGTCCGTGCCCCACAGATGGGTCACTATAGACCGTGACCGTGACCTATACGTGGAGCATGGACGTACGAGGAAATCGAAACATTTTGTATGGGGACTATCAATGTGTTAATGTGTGTTCGTATTTATGAATGCAAAATCTAGTGAATATAATTTTCACCCTTTTCCAGCCTGTACCTATCTAGATACCTTTTCAAATAAGCAACCGTACACATTTAGAATAGTTACGAAGCAATTTACAAAAACATTCACTTTTCATGACTCATTCACATTTCACCTTTCATCACTTTCGATTCAAAAACAATCATACTATTGTTATACCTATTACGTTTTGCAAGTACGAATAAGTAACATCTTTTAGTCCGCCTATATTAAGATGTTACTTTCTTGTTAATTCACATTCAAAATTATCACCTTTCTAGGCAGAACGTTCATATTCAATGTGCCTTTCACCATTCGGTGATCTTTACCGGTTTCCACCCTATTGATCACTGAGACATCATACATCAAACATGTGATGGATTTATTTTGTTATTTGAAATTTCTATATATTCTTAATCATAATTGTAATGATATATACAAAAGTTATGTAAAATAACCGTCAAACCAATTAATTTAAGTTTCTTGTTGTCAGTAATTCAAATATTTTCCAATTAATTGTTGTTAATTACGTTATGTACAATAACGCGCACTAAGAATAATTTAGTTTAGTTCGAATAAGAATAACATTTTGCTCTTTAATTGTATTTTTATTCAAAATAATTTCTCAACTTTGAATCCACGCCAGGCACATCGAACTATTCGTAGAATGTTCGTCGTATTATATTGGCGCGGAAGCCTCTACATTCGCACGGAAATCGATGAAAATGAAAGAGTGAAAAACTGGCCACCAGTTGGCGTCCGTCGCGCTACCGGCGGAAGCACCGTCGACGGCTTTATACTAGTTGGAACAACTTTTGAAAAGATTCTAATTTCGAAAACATGGAATTGAAAATATGTTTGCTACCAGTTATTTGTAAAGGACTTGAAGGAGACATATTTTTAATTTTGGCTGAATGCATATCGTCGACATCTTTAACAATATTATCGATCGTTCGTTATTTTATTGCGTCTAAGTTTGTATCTGTGGGTGGGTGGGGGTGACTAGAAATACTATTCTAAGATTCATCATTATTACACACGGCGCAGATACTACAAAATGCCATATCTAATTGACAGCATCACTTGTAATAAAACTTGCAGAATCTGACTTCCGCAAGTTTCGTTTACATGGAATAAATAAAGCGACTTTGAAGAAATTTAAATAGTACAGTAAATAGGAAAAAGAAGACTGCATTTTAAATAACACTCTATTTTAATGTCTTCATTTTTGGGTTACTTAAGCCAAGTAACATAAAATAAAATGAATATACATAATATTTACATAATTTAAAAGTCAATTTCTTATTTTAAATATTGATATCGAAATAAATAACGACATCGAAACGATCGATACAGTTATATCTGTATCGATAGTTTCGATATTAGTTTAATGCTCTATATACTCCTTATAATAGTTTAAATCAAAATTAGTTCAATGGGACACTCGCTGACTGCTTGAAGCACCCCTCAAATTCGTACTCAAAATTTGCTGTCAAATGTATTCGACAACTTATCCAGTGTTAATATCCATTTGTATATGTAATTCTTCAAGGAGATGAAATCGAAATTCAGACAACAGGTTTTTAGATTGGGAGTCATCTCGCTACGTGTACCGCCTAAACCAGCAGTACAACATTTATTTTACAATATCAAATTTCAGAATAAATGGATATTTGTCCTACTTAGGAAGTATTGAAAGTTAACAGTATATCTTAAAATTTTACTTGAATAATAAACTAGAAAATACCCGTCAATTTATTTTATGTAACAAGAACAATAGGTACATGTACAATACGGTAATAACCTTTTTAAGTGGCCGCGGTTGGCATTCCCGCAGATTCCCATTTGTTTTTTTGCCTTCGACGTCCGAATATTGGTAATATATTTATTATTATTATAAACATAAAACATATCTGAAGATTTGTCTATTAGAAATGAAATAAAAATAACAAAATTACAATATAAATAAGTTTACCAACAATAAACATAAAAAAATACACAGAAGTCACACAGCCGCATTTTAGTATCAATAAGTATAATTTTAGCCTAATAAAACAGAATAACGTCAAATCATTACAATATTTATTATTGCAATCGTAAAATTACATCAAATAAATATATCAGCGAGTCATTTGGGTCAATGGTGGCATCAGCAATTCAACATGACTGGACTTCGGCCGGGTCACGCGCCGTCATGTTCTGGTTACGGTTACTTGGGCATGCGCAAACATTATCATAAATGAGTGCACTTCGTCCTCACTATGCACTGGCGAATGATGGAGCTGTGTGTAATGTAGGCAACTCAAAAGTGGGATTGTTTAAAATTACATTATTGCTGTGCCTAAATAAATGGTTTAGAAATTCGATTCAATAGCTGTGCGATAAGCGGATTCTTTTTAAACAGATTCTGAACTAATTTAGGCTATGGGACACCGTCTCTAATAGGGTCAGTTAAGAAACAAGTCTCATCCTTATAAAAAATTTTGCGAATTCATAAATTCTAACAAAACGAAATATATGTATTCAGTAATACATATATTTCATTTTCCTTAAAAATTGGACAAGGGGCCATAAGCCATTATGTCACGAAGTGATTAATGATGAAGTAAATATGTCTGAGTGTCATAATGGCTGTTAGCCACGTGTTAAACACTCTGTTTTTCACTTGCCTGCGAGAAAATAAAAAGACTTAACATTAAAATTGTATATATCATGAAAAACTAAAAGTACAGTTTGAGCAATTCTATCAAAAAGTTTGGCCAATCTGGTCAGGTTGATTTGTTTGTTTTTAATTATTTGTAAGGAGTATTTAGCTGGCCGCAAGTTTTTTTTTTCAGTGTCATGGGATTATATGGCTTTCTTTTAAACCCTAGGGGCTAAATGAACCATTTTAGTATCGCTTTGCGAAGCTAATATGACGTACGTTTTGAGCAGGAGAAGTGAAAAAATATTTTTCTATCTATTTAAGTTGTCAAAAACCGTTTGACACCCTGTTTGACACCAGAAAGATATAGGAGATCTGGAGCTTCTTCATTCTGGAGCGTTTTATATGAGTTCAAAAATTTGACGGGCAAAATGAACATATCAAACATTGCCTAATGTTTTATAAATACTTTTGACCCTCAACTCGTAATCTTTTCAAGCGCCTGGATTTGATGCTGACCATGCTAGTCTGCGCGTAAGCTCCGGAACAGGACGATGATAAGTCAAATTTCTTCGGATTATTGGGCTATTGAGGATGATAATTGTCATTAAACTCAAGTTCTTGAATGGTCGAAACTAACGTGCAGATTTGTGAATATTGGCCCAGCTTCTACAGTCAACATTAAATAATCTGTAGCATCCATAGCGCAAATATATAGTCGTGTATTTATGCCTATAAAAATAAAGATGCGTTGCGATATATTTGGGACTTTGAATTCTACAGACTAATTGATGTTGACTGTATTCCAGCCTGTTTAATTCTTGCTCCTGGGAGCATTCAGCTCATCTGATTTCCTCATTTTTTTTTCCTATCAGCAACTGCTGATGTTACGAAACTTCGTACGGAGCGTATGTATACAGTACTGTTTTAGGAGAGAAATAATCGCTGGGTGTTCCCTAGCCATTTGGCTTGCGCAGAAAGTGCCCGAATAGTGAAGCTTGCATGTTGACTGTAGCTTAAACTTGCGGAACACGTTCCGGAAAGCGGTCCGGCTTGTAGTCTGGGTTGTTAGTGTTATAGTCTCAGATGAGGTAGGAACTCCGTTTCAGCAAGATACAACGATGGTGTTTGCTGGTTGTTTTTTTTTGCCCAGCAGCTGCTTGTTACGGAGCTTATGTATTGGCCGGGTGCACGACGTCAGCGCCGTCTAGCGTTCGCAACTTTGGTGGCTCTGTCAAAAGTGTTAAATAATGGACGCAATAAAATAAAGGTAAATCATTGAAAATATTGATTGTAGTGCACCTAACAAGTGCAAAATTTGTTTGTTGTCAATGTGAAACACTTTTGGTGTTTAGCTTTAGTGAAGAAAGTAACTATTATAATGTGTATTTAGTATTATTATGTCAATTTACTTCTTTATTGTTTCCTTACAAATTCCTTCCTTACAAAAGGAAAAAAATATTGTTTTATTATGTTTGTTTCCAGATAATTGAAAATGCCTACTATTATCAAAACTGGTTTCCAAAGCATTGGTCACAGCAGAAGGTTTCAGCTTCAAACCGAGAGTAAAGAGAAGCTGTTAGTTAGATCCATCAGTACTAAAACAATGAACATTTACAAATTGTAAATAATACTACATTTTATATTTTCGAAACATTATAATCATTCTATCATAATAATTATTTGTTGCACTAAATAAACAAGAATATTTAAATAAGGGTATTGTTTAATACACTTACTTTATTCTTCTAACAGCAACTGTCCATTTCATTCTCTTAACTTTTGTTCCAACACTTCCAACTCGGTGTAGGAAAACGATAAAATTTGCAATTGCTGTTTCGTCCTGTATTATTGCAGTTTACCACACAACAGCTATCGTGACTTATTTTATTTCAGTTTATTATTTTATAGCAGAAAACGTAAGCATAATAAATGAAAAGTTTGAAATTTGACAGAAACAGAGCGGCCAAAGTTACCACTTTCAGCCACATCAAGCGCTGCGATCGTTTTCGCTTTCCCTACACGACCTCTGCATCCGGCCAATACAGTACTTTTATGAGGCAGAAATAAGTAAGGAAGTACTCTACGTATATCGCATGCCCTGAAAGTGTCCGAATAAAGTTGGCGCGCAAATTGTAGCCTAAACTTGTGGAACGCGCTCGGGATAACGGCCCGGCTTGTAGTCTGGGTTGTTGGGGTTGTATTCCCAAATGAGGTACTCCGGTTCACCGAGGTACAACGGTGGGATCTCTTCGCTTGGTTCTCTCTCTTCACCCAGCAACATCTTGTTGCGCAGAAGAAGCTCGTTCACCCGGGCTTGGGTCTCATCGGATATGTCTGGAAAGGAAAACTGATATTGTGTATTTTCCAAATAAAACAGCAGGTTAAGTTTTGTTTGTTCAGAATTTTTAGTACCTTTGGACTTAAAAAGCATATACACGACGAAAGTGTCCGTCCGAAACGCACGTTCGCACGAAATAACCGTTATGGTTTATTCTTTCAAGCAAGTGTGATACGTGGGGGCGGTAAATGAATTATAAACTAGGATAATAAAAGAACTAAGCTTTGCTATGAAACTTCATATCTATAAAGCAACGTGTCATAGAAATACGAAATACGATTATGTAAATTTTAGTTTACTTACTAGAAAAAGTAATTCGATTTTGGTCGGCTATTTAAAACGGACAGGATTTGGTCCTTTACCAAAACAATAACAATTCTCTATCAACATTGCCTTATATAGTTATCAATGAGACATTGCTTATAAAAAAGTACTAAACACAAAATATCGACCTCGCAAAGTAGAAAACTTACTTGAGAACATATTCTCATTCTACTCGTAGGTATCACATTCAATTTACCAGAATTTTCCGCATTATGAATCAACGACGAAAATTGATTAGGCACGCCGCAATGTAATTTTCTTTCCGAGCCACAGAATACATAATAGTACTCCCGAGCATTATCTAAATTTAAATTAATATACCGAAGACCGGAAAACATATAAGTGCCGTACGATTACTTGAGTTTGCCATCCGACACTTTTTGGTTTTAGTAGGCGAAGTTCGCATTTTCACACAGATTATACTATACAGTTATAGACACTACTCATCACGTAATACGATCTTAATAAGAGTATCACACATGTTTAATGCATGAAATCAAAAGCACTATCAATTTAATATAAAAAAATCATGTCTTTACAAAATATATGCACAATGTATATGTACAATGTCACAAAACTTACTCTATTTTCGGATATTTTTTTATTATTAATATGGTTGGACCACTCTCGATTCTGAGAAAATGCCCTTAAATCATGTTGTGACATTGTATTTACAAAATATAATACTGGCAGATGTTACAGGTTAATGTTTTACATAGATTGAAAGGTGCATTACTGTGAATATGGAACATTTATGAAATTCGTTGTGTACTACCGATAAATACTCTGATAAAAGTCGCAAAATGCCGAGCGGCAAACTCCAAGTCATCGTATTGTATTGTCGAGATGTAACGATAGAAGGGATCCTCATTTAACATTCACAGATTGCATAAATAAAAACATACTATTAATTGATTACTAACGTACAACCATACGCCGTGTGAACGAGTATCGCGACAGACTTTAATCATCAAGTTTAATGCTTCAATGGAGTACATTGGTATAACATTCAGTTTAAAAAAAAAATGCAACTTTTGTTGAGTAATTTTTATTGTTATAAACTCGCGTATAATAAAGATGTAGTTAAAGCTGAGAGATACGAGTATTATTTGATACGAATTACGTTCGAAAAAAAATATTGGATACAAATCTTTATTGTAAAACTTAATAAATGCTGGCCAAAAAGCATGCAGGTACTGCCTTTGTGTATAGGTACGAGTTTTAAATAAGTGGCTACATCACATTAAGGCGTGATCATAAGATTTTAGTGTTTATGAATTTATAAAAAATATTAATGTCTCGAAAATAACGCGTTTTCAGACTACATGTTATACCACTTTATATGCTCGAATTAGGCTCTACATTCGATGGTTAAAGTCTGTTAGAATACTCGTTATAACGGCGGGTGGTTTTGGAAGTAGGTGCGCCGAGCAATTAAATTCTTGCCAAGGTATCTCATTTCTCAATAAATAACAGACAGTTTGAAATTAAAATTATAACAACCTACATAGCATAAAGGGAAAGTAAAACGGGAACAAATTAGGTACGTTGTGAAGCCGGGATGACCGTCATATCAAACGCCCCCGCAACTTCAAAAACAGAAGACGAGAGAAGCGAAATGCCTGTAACATGTATACAGGGTGTCCCTAAAACCAACGCCAAAATGAAGAGGGGTGATAGAACAGCTCATAAGCTGCCATATTAAGTAAAGTTCATGGTTTTCGAGATTGGCACTTTAAAAAAACTCGTGACTTTTGATTTTTACTTATATTTACCGACAAAACATCATGACATGTAATGAATTTAAAGTAAATTCGATAGGATATGTCTTTGGGTGACATCCTGCAAAATAGTAGATTGTTTGACAAGGGGCTAAATCAACCATTATGACACGAAGTGATTATTTGGACGAGCTCACGAAGTGAGCGAGGATAAATATGTCTAAGTGTCATAATAGCTTTTAGCCACGTGTTAAACACTCTGCTTTTCACTTCGACTGCGAGAAAATAAAAAAGACTTATCATTAAAATTGTATATTTCATGAAAAACTAAAAGTACAGTTTGAGCAATTCTATCAGAAAGTTTGACCAATCTGATCAGGTTGATTTTTTTGTTTCTAATTATTCGTAAGGAGTATGAAGCTGGCCGAAAGTTATTTTTTTCAGTGTCTTAGAAATTTGTATGAGATTATATGGCTTTGTTTTAAACCCTAGCCAAGGGCTACATGTACTATTTTAGTCTCGCTTCGCAAAGCTAATATGACGTACTTTTTGAGCAGGAGAAGTGAAAAACAGATTTATACTTAAATTTGCAGTGGTGGCAATCGACATACTGACGCAGGGTATCAAAAGTCACGAGTTTTTTTAAATGTCAAATTTACTTAATATAGTAGCTTATGAGCTGTGCTATCACCCCTCTTCATTTTGGTGTTGGTTTTAGGGACACTGTGTATACTACCTACATTGTACGAGTATTAAACCCCGAGTATTAAACCCCGACCACAAAAGCAAAGCGTTAAGTTTGACATGTGCATCTGTGTGTCTGTTTGTGGTATTGAAGCTCCAAAACAGAGGAACTGATTTTGATATAGTTTTTTCTTTCCAAAATATATTCAAAGGAAGGCACTGTAGAAATGTCAAGACGAGTGTTTAAAAAAAAACCAGCCAAGAGCATGTCGATTTCATGCTCAATGTAGGGTTCCGCAGCCATTTATACAAAAAAATGCACTACAGATGAAAATAATACGATATGAAAAAAAAAAACACTAACAAAAGAGCGTATATCTCCCCGGCACTTCCGTCCTTTGATATTTGCTGAATTTTTTTTTTCAGTTTCGGTTTATATGTCTCATAGTTTTTGAGTAAAATGCCTGTGACATACGGACGGACGGACATGACAAAAGTATAAGTTTTTGCCATTTTGGCTACGGAACCCTAAAAATATATCTGAAAAACAAAACGATGTAAAAATAAAGTACTTTTATAATCTGAATTCACATAACTTGTACCTAAAATCGGGAAAAAATATAAAATGCACACCTCTGAGTCACGTAACATTTCCAATTCTGTAATTTGTACTATTATCTATTCTGTAGCTATTATTTAAAATAATCAGCTAAGCCGTTTAAATACCCTCAGAGTTTGTTTAGTTGAGTTTAGTTTAGGGCTTTTTATGGTTTTAACGTTTCGAAATCCACTATACCAAACCAAGCCATCAGTGTGCAGTGTTTTGCGATGATACAACACGTACCACTTATTGAGCTTATTATTGGGACTAGTTCGAATTGTTTTAAATTGTCCCGTAATATTTATTTATTCTATTACGTATAGGTATGGAAGACATATTCCGCGCTTGTCTGGAAGAAATATAATACATTCTCAACATGCTACGTACGTGTTTTTCTCAAATCAATCCTCAAAACGACTTTATTTTGTTCCAGGGCGCGAATAAGCGTAGCCTCCGCTTCACCGGACAAGTCGTTGGCCGCCATGTCTAACCTTGTTAGCCCACGATTGAGACTAAGGAGCCCCGCCATCTAAAATTTGAAACGGGATCAATCCAAGTTACTAGGAGGTGCCAGCAACTTCATTCGCGATAAAGAAAAATGTCATAACCCTCTTTTTTACTTCAAGGTAATCGAGTAAAAACTTAAAACCATCTGTGGATGCCCAGCTATTCTTGTACCAAAAAGAGTCCTAATCCGGTTAGCCATTTTAGCCGTTCCGGTTAGTCGCTACGACACGACAAACCGGAAAAACTGCCAAAACACCTACAAACATACCGAAAATCCAATATTTTTTATTCAGTTACCTTCAAATAGCCCGTTGCATTTATTTTTTGAAAATATCTTCAATGTACAAACATTTCATTTTATAAAAATATAGCAAGGGTTTTCCTATGGCTATACCTTCTCTATTTATTTAAGTAAGTTTTAACTAAAGTTAAACAAAAACCCACGTGATTCATTTCATTCAACCAATAGTAGCTCGCCACAGATACAAAAATTACTCAGATTGGCTGAATGACCCTAGGAGTCCTGTGGTTTTTTTTTACCTTCAGTTATATATCTAAACGAATAGAGCATAGAGGGCTTATATCCTTTGAGGTATGTGCAGGTTTTTGAAATAAAATGAAGTCTACGTCACTCTCCAGCTCCTCAGTGCCTGGAAACCGGAACTTTTACCTATTCGTCAAACTGGAATTCAATATACCTAATGTATAACTGTTTTACGATAGAAATAAGTAAAATGATACGAGTATACAACAAGAGAGGCCGTCCAATGAGTAATTTAGTAGTCTAAGAAGGTAAATCTAAACAAATATAAGTTCGATAACAAAAACATTAGCACCTTATCCGCCGACACTCCATGGAAGCCGCAAGAATTTACTATTAGTGTTTGAGGTTTCACTTTGCATCGCACGAACGCTGCTGCAAACATCGTTGCACATTCAATTGACATCGGGTTCAAGCTGAAATCTATAGAAAATACTTTTTACGCAGGTTATACGTAGATATATATTTTTACAGATTTCCCCGGATTTATCCTTGTAGTTTTTCTTGAATTTACCCGGTCAGTTGTCATGTTTTTCCGTCGGGATATGTGCACTCTGGATTACTACAACTTAATCCAGACTGTCTATGACTGAATAACAGGCCAAGTGCGAGTTTGCCTCGCGCACCGAAGGTACAAACTTTCACTTACCCTAACATTATTACCCGGTTCCGGTTAAGTTGAGTTAGCACCTGGGGCCCTTTTCTCTAAAGCTTGTAACTCGTATTACAAGTGGAAATCTCTTTTTAATTCATACTTTCAGAGTAGACGGAGACGCACATCGTCCGTAATGCAAGAAAATTCACTCTTTACTGAGATTAAAAGAGAGAGCCTGGTTTGCTTGTATTATTTGATATATTAGGCAGTTGTTGCTCTGATGTTTTGGGCAGTTGTTGAAGCGTCATATGATAAACCAATAAACCTAGCCAAGAAATACTATTTCTAATATAAATGAGGATTTTATAGGTTACCTAATAGTTCAATAGGTGCAGCTGGTTTCATCTGCAAAGCATAAGCAATGCCTTGCACCGACTTGAAGCGATTGTTAGCAACCTTCACCCGCTTCACGTTGG
Organism: Hedya salicella; assembly: GCA_905404275.2. Classification (NCBI taxonomy): domain Eukaryota; kingdom Metazoa; phylum Arthropoda; class Insecta; order Lepidoptera; family Tortricidae; genus Hedya; species Hedya salicella. Next base: position 21,242,842 of record FR990099.1, on the reverse strand, counting down.
GATGAATAGCTATGAAACCTCCCAGCGCATTCATCCCGTAATCCCCAATCTTGCAGTGATTAAAATCTAACTCTTCAATAGTTTCCTTTTCAACAAGCTGTTGCAGGATCACCTTCAGTTTCAAGCAATCCAAGTTACTGCGATTGATTCGGAAAATCTTTAAGTGTCTTAAGTCTCTCAGGCCTTTACATAGAGATTCGCAATCAGCTGTGCTGAATTCAAAATATCTCGTCTGATACCCGTCTTGAAGGTTATTTACTCCAAATACTAAAGAGATTTCTTCAAGGTTGTAAAGTCTGGCCAGCACAGACTCGAGTGGGATGTGATCATATACCTTTTTTACGCTGAAAATACATGTGTCCTCAATTTTACCTTCCTTTGGAATTGGAGGTGCCGGTTGTCGAACTATTTGAAGTTGATTTAAGCCCAGAAAGTATATGTAAGGGCTAACCTGCAGAAATACGAAAGTTGGTTGAGATAATGATATTAACTGGGTTTATTAGTTATAGAGAAGATGCATTTTTTTTATGATTATGACTTACAAATGTATATGACTATATCTTACAAATGATACCCATTGAAAATTAAACACAAAACGTTAAAATCGAGCTTCAAAGTCGCGAAACTCATGGCAACAAGTGTATGGAGGAGTGAGGAGTGTAAGAGCACTTATTTTGGCTTTTTAAACTGTGTTTAAGTGTATAGTTGTAGTACATTTTTTCCTTTATTGAAGCGTAAGCGTAATCACAAGGTAACGTTTATTTTCTTTTGGTCGAGAATAAAAAACTGTAATTTTGCATCGCAATATGTAAGATGAAACTTTTATTTTCCTTATTTCACCTTTATAATTGGCCCAATTTGTAATTTTCTAGGTTTGACAAATAACTTATGCAAAATAAGCGTGCATCTTCTCTATTATAATAGTAGAAAAATATACGAATTCAAATTACAAGAGCTGCGAGTTCCGTGGCTTCTTGTTCCAAGAATACATCAGGGTTTGCGTTTTCCAGGTACTCTTGGAGACAGGTAGATAAATACTTTCCTTTCCAAAATGATACTCCCAGTTCCACCCGCGCAGGAAATTTAAAATAAAAAGTCCTTTTCCAGTATTGTTCATCCTGAAAATACGAAGATGTTGTATAGAACTTGTAGATAATATATAAATAATTCAATAGTTTCATTATATCAGATAACCTTAATTAAGTGAAATCTAACGTAACTAATCTAAGTGAACAGCTGCACCGATTGACTTGCCTTACGCCTCATTCGTGTTTGCCTAGTACGTGTAGCTAATTACAAGCGACCGATTTAATTCAGAGGGTTGAAGATGTTGAAATGGATATAAGAATTACTAATATACCTACCTACTAATTATAAATGTGGAAGTTTGTGAAGGTATTCGCATATTTGATAGAATAACACGTCAACTCTCGCATGGATTTAACACTTTCACAACCAGGAACCCACTAAGTGGACGCCCATCTCAAAGCAAGATTTTGTTCTATACGGATTTTCCAATGTTATCAGCTTCGCATGTAGCGCTACGAAAATCTTACTCGCGAAAGTCTTAAATGATACTCGGCATACAGACAGATCAATCAGGTCATAAATAGAAGAATAAAGGCGACTTTTAAGTCTCGGCAACGCAGGCGAAGTCACTGAAAATGCTAGTTTGAAACAAAGATTATATAGAAAACGTACTATAATAAGAGGTACGCTGCATCGAAGAGGAATGTTGGGTGGAAACAGATCCATGAGCATATTGAGGTCTTTCTGCAGAACCTTCTTCAAGGGGTTTATTCTGTGGAATATTCTGGAAAGTTCCAGTGCAGCAAAGTAAGTCAAAGGTGGAGGAGTCATGCCGTCGTCCCACTCGAAGTCTTCAGCCATGACTTTCCGAGCAGCTTCGCCGGGGGAGGTCTTCATGATATCAGAAGTCCTGTACGCATCGCGCGTGTTTGTTGATACTACATACGGTATCTTCATGGTTGTAATGTTAATTTTGTACTTATTTGTTAGAATAAATACCCCGTAATATTAATGGTATACCATTGTACTCTGACTCACGCTTGATTTATTTATTTTATGGATTTCTGTGTGACATTTCAGTATTGACATGGTATTGACTTTGACAATTAATGATATGCCTCTTGTTGCGGTTCATCCGTTTGTTTACTATGGAGGTTAAATAACATATTTTTCGGTAACAACTGAGTTAAAGTCGATATTATACGATAAAAGGCAGCTGCGTCCCATTATGGCTCCATCTAGCTCCATACAAAATATGATGTACAACTTCTTCGTATTTTACATCTGAGAATTTACTAAATATCGTGTATCGACGTATTTTAACTTTATAAAAGCTGGATGACCGATGCTCGGCGTGTGATGAAACCTATCTAAATAATCGACGACACGTTTGGCTCAGTTGGTTGCTCAACGACCTACGACTGACGGTCCTGGGTTCAAGCCCGGCCAAGGTAAGTGTTTATGTGATGAACGCTAATGTTTGTACCTAGGTACGGTTTGTAGTAGGTCTTGGTCTATGATATGATCAGGTTTTTCTATGATCTGATTAGGTTTTTCTGGGTTTTCCCTAATCCTTGCAACAAATGTTAGATCATATTGTATGTCTCCCAGCAAAGCCTGACAATTCGAAAGTGCTTTTACCTAGGCCTACTTGAATAAAGAATATTTTGATTTTGATTGTTGATGTTCTCTATGTATTTAGGTAGTATACCTACCTTTATATTATGGATATCGTCGCCTAGTACCCATAGTACAAGCTTTGCTTAGTTTGGGACTAGGTCGATTTGGGTATTAATTGTCCCTGATATTTATTATTATTCATTTATTATAAACTTGGAACTGGAAGGAATGCCTACACACCAAATTTCATCCAAGAGCCGTATCTGAAGAACCAATTTCTTATATATGTATAGGCATACAAGAATTGCTTGTTTAAAGTAATAAGATTTGAAATGGTCGAACGTCATTACACTTTTATATAAAGCAAAGACGAGTATCTGTGGAAACAATCCATTTTAATGAATTTCTTTGATACAGAATATCAACTTCTTGACATTTGTCATATTTCCTCAGAATCTCGCCATTAACCCTTGTACATTAGGTTGCACTTGTATGAGGTGACCTCTTTGAAACATTCTAAATCACCCAAGTAAGTAACTTACCCTATAAGAGGTGGCCTGAATAGCTGTTTCTGGGCAAAATTCACGTACTTGGCCGTGTTACATAATATATGATTCACACCCGGCACAAACTCTACTTTACCAGTTACCACTATCACGGGGTCGGATATTCATCAAATACTTAGTCTGCATTATGTAGAACAAGTATTTTGTGGTTCGGAGTTCGAAGCCTTGGCCCTATCCGTGTAGTGATTTCATTTGGAATGTATTGTATTCAGATTTAGTTTGGAAATCAAATTAAGTTCGGTGTTTTTCTAGCCACTAGTTTATACATTTGATTCCTTGAATACAACCGTAATATTCGGATTTAGTGTCAGTTTTATTTAGTATTATGTTTCTGTATCGTTTTATTTATTCCAAAGAATTGTTTCCTAGCCGAGCAAATTCTCTTGTTTAACAACTCAGGTGTTCACAAACAATCATCGCATTAGATTTCGTCGTTTATCATTTTAGCAATCACTTACATAACAAGTAAATCAATTACGATAATGTCTATATATATATATATATATATATATATATATATATATATATACGTCTGTAGCTGTACTGTACGTACCTACTAATCTATTTATGTTGTTAGCTTTTAGGGTCAAATTATTAAAGGGCTTCATCTTGTAGTATGGGGTATTTAGACATTTCTTTATGGGACGATACATAGCGGCGCCATTTTACAATGCTTCTCACCACAGGAACCCTCTAGTTAGGAAGGCAGCCGACTATATTCCGATTTCCGATGATCGACGATCCCTCAGAGGATCCACTCCCTAAAAGCCGCTTCTAAAGAGTACTATAACCGGGCCTATACTCCAAATTCCATCTTATAGTTTTTGAGTTAAATGCTTATGAATGAGATACAGACGGACGAACGGACACGACGATCCGTTTTAGCCATTTTGGCTACCGAACCCTAAAACCATACTTGTACAAACGTAGTCTAGGTTTACCTTGAGAATTATCATGCGCCACTAACGCAGTCTATAGTACGCCTGTCTGTCTCTTATCTTTAATATTTTCTTCAGATAAGATATACCAAGCTTTAAATAGGTACATGGTTTACAACTAGTCTAAATTAAATGTAAGTATTTTTATACATAGAGACAACGCATAAGTTTTCGTCTAGGAAATAATGATTTAAATAAAAACTCCATACCGTTTAATACTACTTTTACAACTTATAATACTTTAATATTGCACGAAAATACTCCACACTAACGAAATTAAAATGTAAGGATACCACTCTTGTGAGTAGAAAAAATTATGTGTTTCTTTATCTAACTACTTACTTCGGTTACGAATTCAACCAACAGGCGTAAAAAGGCCATTACTAGGGAAAGCGACACGTGCTATGAGTATGCTGACAGTTCTGCTTCGAGCCAATGAGTCAAGAAGTGCAGTTGGGGACCACAATTTAATTTTGCAAGCATGCAATAAATATAAAAATAAATGTGATAGTCGTTTAGTACAATTAGTACTGGTCGAAGTTATCTGCACCGGGGCTAGTATAACCTATATTAAGCAGATAAGACTTAGGCTAAATTGGTACTTAGTCATGTTAGGATGAGAGCAGTGTACGACCAGTCGTTGTGAAAATTCTTGGCGGAGGTGATTGTCTACGTGTGGGCGTCTTTTTGTTTATATGATGATATCCTTACCATAACTGCGTATTTGTGTTTGTTTGTGTGTACCAATACTGCGTTCATCATTCATGGAAAGCTACAAAAGCAGCTTATTGACGTTAGTGTAAAATATGGTCCGGAATAATGTTTATCATACACGAGACCGTGCGAAGCTAATTAAGGGAAAAGTTTAGTTCACGTAGTCACGGGTTCTAATAAGAGAATATACAGGGTGTAATCGTTAAGTGTGACCAGGCGATTATTCTGTAACTATTACAGATATCAAAAAAATAATTTGCACGTGTATCTATATACTTGAAAATCATTATTATTATATCATACGTAATCATAAAATACTATTAAGAGTCCCCGGCAAGCTCGGTTCTCCTTACAAACGTAGTGACGCTCTGATTTTAAAACAACTGGCTAGTTTGTTCTGAAACTTTGCACTTAGAATAAGATGAGGTCTATATTTATTTAGTTTATGTAGCTTCAGATTCCATTGTAAAAAAATACAGCGCCCTTAAATTAGTCATACAAAATTTGTCTTTAATGTATTTTGTTTGTTTTATAAACTGGAGCCATATAAACCAAATACATACCTAGATATACTCCATGTCATTGTATACACAAAGTTTCGCTGCACTCTAACACCTAGTTTTACAAATAAGGAAACTAAAACTTTTCTTCTAATCTCACACTAAACGGATGGGTCATTTTTGTCAATAATCACTATTATTGACAGAATTTTGGAGAAGGTATCCCGTTTGTTTTTAAAAGGGTATTGATGTAATTTTACTCATTTGGTAACGTAATTTCGATATCAGTTTAAAGTTTTTTGATATCTTGTAACGAATATTCGCCTCGTCACACTTAACGATTACATCCTGTATACCTGAGTTTTTTTTAAGGGTAAACTTATTGATAGGCGTGAAACTCAATTCATGCCTAACGTTTAAAATTGCCAAAATGTTGTCTATAAGAACCTTCTACGTCGCGAGTTCATGCAGGCTTTTAAATCGGTAGTCAAAGGGTGGTGTTCGTCTTTGATGTTCCGAGTCGTTGGGACAGGGACAGTCGCTGGGTCAAGTTTAGTTCGTAAGTGAGTTGATCTAATCCATTAAATATGAAAAAGTATTTTTTTGGTTACCGCTTCGCTACTTTAAAAGATATTCGTGTTATTAGGTAAATAAAATAATATTGTCTACTCCTCTTGCCCGAAAAGGTTATTATTATAAGCTTTGCGTAGCGGAGTTAAATTGAGCGTTTTAGTTCCAAGGGTTTAAATTGAAACCATATCTTAATCATTTTCTAAGGTTGAAAATAGCCGGCAAAGTGTGAGTCGGACTCACGCACCGAGGGTTCCGTACAGTCACCAGCATTAATATCTGACACAACAAAGTGCACATAAATATTTGACACAACTCTATTTCTAGGGCCGTTAGGACGTGTCAGATATTTACGGCAGATATTGATGCTAGTGACTGTACAACATATACGCGAAATCGGCCGTCTCTAAGAAAATCCAGTGCTAGGGCTGCTCCTAAGTAAAATAAGTAAGTGTTGTGGGGTCATTTTATATTGCTTATAATACGACATAGACAAACAGACATAATAAATTTAGATTTTCATATTTATTTCGTAGGTTATGCTATAAAAGCTTTTTTCATAAAAAAATTTCAAGTTTCGAGGACAACTGGAAGAACCCTATAGATTTTCCATGGACCGCAATTTGTATGGAAACACCTTTTTCAATGACTATATCTTTGGATTGCATTGACTTTGGAGTTTGATTTTTTTACAGCTTGATGAACCGCATGATGATACTGGTAATTTCAACATGATACCTCCACGCGTTCTTGAGAAAAAAAGTATTGACAGACAACAAAGTGACTATACGGGTTGCGTTTTTAGGGTTCCGTAGCCAAATTGGCAATGGATGTCTTACATTAGTCGTTGCTTAATTTGATAGTTCAATAACAAAAATATATATTTCTAGGAGGGGGCACTCCATACATGTAACCGAAATATAATTAGAGGTTTAAAAAATATTGAATAAGTGAATATTTTCGGACATAATCGCTCCGAAAGTAGCACAAATTGCGATCCACCTCCCTCTATTTTCTAAACGGTATGTCAAAAAAAAACAAAAACACAAAGATAAAGCTTAATAAATACTTTCTTCAAAACATATATAACCGTTTCTGAGTTATAGCGCTTCACAACAAAAAGACGTAAGTGCTGGGAAGATACGCTCTTTTGCTGGAGCATTTTTTCACATCGTATTTTATGCATCGATAGTGCATTTTTTGTAGCAACAGCTGCGGAACTCTACACTGAGCATGGTCCGACATGCGATTGGTCGGTTTAATACAACTTTATCATAGTATAGATGTAGCTATTTTAAATTGTATTATTTTTTCAGTACTTGCCATTTCAAAAAGACAAATTCTTCTAATAAATACTGTTATCTACATACAAATCCCAGGCCCGGTAAAAGATATGGTGCCGTATCGCATATCCCTTCGTCACCTGTTTCCATAATTCCAAATAAAAACGTTCCCATTGACGTTATCTTTTCTTTGTACTGGTAGCGCAAAGTCCATCATTATTCTTCCCGCACTTACAAACGTATCTTTGCCGACGGAAAAGCGATGAACAAGATTCTGTCAACCCAAATGCCCACGAGAGCTGTACAAGGTTTCTACACTCGATGAACCTTGTGAAGACACTAGTGGCATCTAAAACTGGTAATTTCATGTTGTAACATAGTGTAAATATGGCTTCGGTCGTTTCCGTGACCGTTCGGGCATGTTCGGATCAAAACAACGCTATCAAGATTGTTTGGGCCAGCTGCTCGCGAGTGACTGACTTAGTTACTACTTTATTGTCATTATTACAAGTTGTTTAATCAACGTGTGTGCGCTAGCGCACCGTTTTACTGAACACATAATTTTTATAATCTGCTCACAATAAAAAAAATAGTATTAAATATTTTTTGAAAGAGAGAATTTTAATATGGATTCTACAAATAAGAATACGCCGAAGATAGATAATCACGCGCCAAGTGCCAGCTACAATCCATGGAATTTGCTTTTTAAGCCAAGGAATCGTACAGAAAGTGAGACAAGCACGAATAGTAATCCGCAGAATTATCAACCAGGTAAGTGTTTTTAATAATTAACTTCCAATCATATTTTTTTATTCAAAAAAATATTTAAATCTAAAATTTTAGAACGGCTACATCCTAACTCTTTCTTCCAAATTCAACAAAATAGTTAAGAGTATTTGCTAAGTATAAATACTTATTGAAATAGATTAGTAAAAACTATTATCATTTTTTTTTGTGCCTAACTTAAACTGTGACTCACGAAATAAAAATACAAACATAAAGTAAGGAATTAGCATGTTTTTTCAAATGCTGCTCGCCTTGAGGTTAACCGGCCGATTAAAATGGTATGACGAGTTAAAAGAGATTGTAAACCTGTTCGTCCAAACCCTGTGTCCGAAGATAACAAAGGGCACGCATGTTGCCCAAGTGTCCAAGGATTCCCAGTTGTACTTGAAAACCTTGAGCCAGCATTGAACTTAATTAATATACTGGTATCGTATACTGACTACGCCAGCACACCACTCGTTTCTTCACTATAATGCTGTCTTCGAGTATATTAAGTTTGCACCTACATACATACATTCGACGTTTATATGCGACGTGGGTTGCATACTTTGGGTGCATACTCGTACCTACATAGCCCGGCAACTTTGTTTGTGGCACTTCCATGGTCTGCGGGCGACGGGGGGATAGACAGCGCGGGCGGGTAAGAATGTACGCGTGGCAGAGTCATTCCGCGCTGTCTTCCCCCTCATCGCCCGCTCACCATGGTAGTGTTACGAACGAAGTTACCGAGCTATAGCTCAACCATCCGAGCTAGCTCAACTCTCTTCGCTAGTCGCGCGAAATAGCATCACCTGTCTTTCTCACACTGTATTGAAAGGGAAAATACAACAATAAAATTATATGCTTATTCCACTTTGTATAAAATTAACAACATGAATAACTAAGATACTTGTAACATTCGTGATATTCTTTTAAATCATAATATAAAAAGGAAATAAGAGACAATTTTTTAAGCTATTCAAATAGTGGTAAATAAATAACTAGTTATCTAAAAGCGCCCTTTCAATTTTTTTTGTATCTACTCCCCTCTGCACCTTTACGAAAATTTAAAACATAGTAGCGATCGACCCTGCTAAGTATTTTATGTAAAATAAATATATTGTCACGTATCTTTATGCTTTCACGAATAAAACTGTGTTGCGATATATGTGGCGCTTTGGATGCTACAGCCTATTTGATGTTGGCTGTACCAAGTCACTCGTATTTCTGGCACACTTTATTGGCACATAACCAATAATCATGGTAGAGTTACCTATTTGGTCCAATAATAAAACTATTTTGCTTCAATTTATTTGTAAGTAATGTTCGCTTAACAAAACCATGAATTGGAATGTCACTAATGTCAACTGCAGTATCTATTATTCGAGCGCTTCGTAGCCGAATCGGCGATTAGTGTCATGTCAGTACATTATTCATTTAATATCAATAGTTGCTAGGCATAATAATAAGTAGTAGTAGCCATCTGGCAACTGTTCTAGCATTCAAAATGTAATAATTAATATATTAGCATCATACAAATATAAACCTAATAAAATTGCAAGTTGCTAAAAGTCTTAAGAATGATTTGACGACACGTTTGGCCAAGGACCATTAAAAGAAGAGGACTGACAGTTGCCATACTTTGGAACGTGTTCCGATCGCAAGGAGATATTCTGGCAAAAACTAGATGGCGCTTGAAAACGAAACGCTTAACGATGTTGTAATTGAATAAAGCAACATAGTATAGTAACAATTAGCTGTGCAAATAGTGTCACGCTTGCGAAGTTGAATAATGTAAAATAAACATTTTTATACATAGATGGCGTTGTACATTATCGGGGAACGGCTTTTTGTATGGAGATGGTTAGTCCCTTGTTTAAAATGGCCCTTGGTTTGCCTAACAGCTTACGAAGCTGTTAGGCAAAGTCTGGCGGTCCCGGGTTCGAATCCCGGCCAGGGCAATTGTTAGTGATGAGCACGAATATTTATTCCTGGGTATTGGATGTTTTCTATTCACGTATTAAATTTATCTAGGTATATTTATATCGTCGCCTGGTACTCATAGCACAAGTTTGGCTTAGTTTGGGAGTATGTCGATTTGGGTAGGTTGTCGCTGATATATGTTATTATTAATTGAAAATTTCTCGGAAATTTCTAGAATCTTTTTCAAAACTTATAGATAATCCATGTTGGGAAATTCCCTATTCAAAATTATAATAAATTACAGAGATCTTTTCATATAGAAAGTTTGTAAATTTTCAATTATGTCATAGTAAAGTAAATACACAAACCTACTTTGCACAGTTTTCTGCAGACACGAGTACAGTACGATTACTTGGAGTTGACCACTCGGCACTTTTCGGACTTAATCGGGAAAGCTCGTATTTCCGCGTAGAGTGGTATATAAATCTAGATATAGGAATATCCCTTACAACTGATGATGCAGACGTAATAAAAAATAACACTAATATAACATTGTGAACTAAATTCAAATTAATACATAAAAATAACTTAATCTAGGCCGTGAAACCTTATCAATATTCAATTATGATATGATTATTGTGATTATTGTATAAAATGGTGGTGGTGGTATTGGTCTCTAATTTTAAATAAAGATGTAAATAAACACGTTAACCTATTTACGCCCATTGGACTATTTGGGGACAGTTTTATTTATGGTCGCAATACTCCATTGCTTGCACGCTTGGTACGAACGCAGGTATCACCAAATTAAGCAGTACTCAAAAAATATCGGTTGGGCGTTAACGGGTTAAACCAATAATTTACTGCTTATATTTTTAATTATTTTATCCATGGAATCTAGAGGGAGATGAGATGATTTACAATGAACTTTTAGACTGTAAAGTGCATTTTGTTGTTATGAATATTATTTCGTACGGTATGTGAACTTCCGATTTTATTCGATACAATTTGGCATTTGCTTGATTTATTTTTTGCATTCATATTATTTTATTTTATTGGTATTTTTTAACCTGACTCATCACGGATGCTGAGAATGCGACGTTAATAAGAACTACAACTTTTCCATTATTGCCATCATTAAGAAAACACGCAGTTGTTAATTATAATTACCTATTATATCTGTTAACATAAACATTGATAAGCTCAAGGCCAGAGGCCAAATCGTTTTGGGGTCTGATAATCACCCAGGGGCAGGACGTGTCTATAATTTAATTACTTAGAAACTGAGATTCATCATATCACCAAAACATTAAATAAGTGCGCAAATAACATGTTTTACTTATTGTAGGTAAACATAATTGTTTCCTTGTTTTCATTATTTACTAGCTTTGCACAACAATTGCAGCTTAACTATATCATTTAGCTTTGCATATTTGTAGTTCTTAATTTTCAATATTATTATTGTAGCCGCAGGCACTATTTTATTGAGTTTATAGATTCCATATAATATATACATTGTGAGGAAGGATCTTTAAAATATTATAACTTAATATTAATATTTATTAAATGTACATTCTATTTATGTCAAATTGAGTAATAAGTACTAGGATAGCTTAAATGCTAAACATTAACTAAAGCTATGTTTTGTTTGCGCAGGTACCCAGTTTGGAGGTTTGCAGAGACAGACAAGTAAATCAAATGAGGAATACCTGTGGATGATGTAAGTTTATCCATACAAATGATCCATCCATAGATTTTAAGTAAATAGGAAATACCTATCGCATAGATCAGAGGCTAGTGAAGGACACTACTACTAGTTTGTAAGGCTACTTTATAAATAAATATGTTGAATTAGACAAAGACTCCAGTCCAACAGAAATGTGTCGAATGTTAAAATATTGTTGACTACTGTGTACCATTTAGTTAAGCATGGCAGTGACCTGAGCAATGCCATAACCAAAGGTTAATTAGTTAGGATAGTTATTAAAATGGTTTAAGTTTTATACCCTCTAATTTGATTTATAAGTAGTTTTTCGTCAATTTTACATCAGTCAACCTTGTGTGCAAAAGAAAATCAAAATTAAATGCAACAACCAACTCTAACAAAATTATAGTATTAGATTACGAGTATAGTCATCATCCTAATAAAATTGATGAAACGAAACATAAAAAATCATCGCGTCCTACAAAATAATGATTATTTAATGATCACGCGATCATAATTGATTTTAATCGGAATAGCCGCAACCGTTAAGTTTTCCCGGCCAGCGCAATCCCAAACCTCTACAATACGTAACTATCATACGCAAGTTTGCCAATTTCTATTACAGCACTTCATTGAAACTGCTACGTCACAAATTATAGATAGGTTAAAACACCATAAGTGGGACAAGGAGTGAATTTAAAGCGGGCGATTGAGCAATTTGAGTATATTAGCAATAATGGTGGAACAGAAGGTCGACCAGTCGCCACGGCGTTGCAGCAGTTGATGCTATCGCCGTCTCAGGTGCATGCGAGCGTAGATATTTGTTAAAGAGGGACGGATTAGCTGTCATGATGTCGAAACCTTGGTTGCACCGCGGCGCCGGCGTCGGAGTAAGCACAGTTTGCTTGAACCACATTGCGATAAACAATGTGCGTATAGCCAAAAGTGACAGTGAAAATACACGTGACGTTATGTGAATAGCATAGTAAACTGATTTGCTGAATGGTACATAAGCAGCAGTGGATGGCTTCGGTTAGTAATTTAGTGTATGAAATAAAAGTGTTTATTAAACCTCCTTATCGCCATTGCTAATAGTGGTCGAGAACTTCACCGGCCACTGAATTTGCCAAAGCGTACAATGTGTAATCCACATTTTCAATGCAACCTACACGTCGGTAGGTATATATGTGTATATGCCCTTAAGCAGAGTTTCTTTACACCCCTGAAAAAAATTGGCGTTTGTGAATATTTGATAGGCATTCCAAAGGTTACCTAGATGATTCAATATGCTCGCTGGGAAGCTGCCCTTGGCACCTCACAAACTGGCCAAGTCCCAAAAACTTGTCCACATCTTGGGTCCCAAGGTGTACAATCACCTCCCGGAGGACATTGTTGCTGCTCAAAGTGCACCACTATTTAAGAGAAAACTTAAAAAATGGCTTGTCGAGCAGGCGTTCTACGACTACAAAGAGTTATTTATAAAATAATATTACCGATACTATAACATATTTATAATATGTATAGATATGGAGAAATTGTGTTTGTGTACATTTATATATAAATAAATTACATAATAATGTAATTAATAACTATTGACCTGTAAACTGATATTACCAATAAATATGAATATGAATATGAATATGTAATGTAAATGTCCCAGTGCTCGATACTGTTGCATTAGTTGGCATTTTCAACCTTAATTCAAAGCAATAGATGTAACAAACGGGATCTCCTCTATTCCTAAAAATCATGAGCACCCGAGTATAATTTCTTGTCATGATGGGCATAAATCCGAAAAAGTACTTGAATAGTTCTTGATGTAGTTATGGGCACAGACAAATATGTACATGTCTGTACGTATTATTAAAGTTTAAAAGAAAAACATATCACAGTTAAACAAAAGCTATCGTAATGTCTAGTTCAATCCACGTTAATACAAAAATGTTCTATACTTATTTTTTACCATTCAAAACAATGCAAAAAATGCAGGTCAATCACATTTTATTGAGACACGCCCGCTTCAAACACTATAGTTTGCTTTGTTTAAAGATCCACCATCCACCATGTATTTGTTTACTTATTTCTGGACAATTTATGCATAACAGAAGTCGCAAAGGTCGCGCGTCACATCCAAGGCTATAAAAACCAGTTATTAAGTTATGGTTGCTTCACAATAATTAACATTGCGAGTGGAAGTTTTGAAATGGACAGACGTTTTTCTTAAGATCATTGACTCGTAAATTCGTTATGAAGTGATGTGTTTCAAACAAAAGCAGCAAGCAGGCTTAATTAAAATTATTCACGTAAGTTTGGCCACAGGTTAAAGTTATATGGTTTTTTCTTCATATGATTTTTGAGTTAACCCATTTCACAAGCCTTAATATTATATAGGTTTACTAGTGTAAATGTAAACAGATCTTGCAAGTTAAATTAAACCCGACTTCCCGGTTTCCGATCGTGCTTAAATTTGGCATACTTATGTAAGTTAGGTGTCAATACAATAGTATGACACCATCGAGCTGCTCTGATGATGGAACCAGAACGTGGTCATAGGAACTGTAATAGAATAATGTAAATTTGGGCTTTTTACAATATTCTCGGTAAGTAACTGAAAGCAATTTTTGACGGAAACTTATTATATAGACCAATGTTTCATAAAATGTTTTCATTCATAATCTATAATCTCATATAGAACATTTTTTTAATCGGTAACTATTTGTAAATCATTAGTATGGTTTCCGGTTTCAGAGAAAAGTTATATGAAATGATACTTATATGACATAAAACGTAATGGTACGACACTTGATTTTTGGTGTACCTTCTATTTTTAGTTTGCTTGTACTCAGTTTACTTTGTACACAGAGATTTGTTTTGACCAGAAAATATTGTATTTATTTCATTGAAGAAACTTTAAGGATCTATGGCCTGGTAACTGTTTACCTCTCATCAAACTTTGCCGCAATCTTGTCTATTTAATTTCTTCACAAACCGCGGCTACATAGACGGACTGTTTTCCGAATTTTCCTATCAAAGTTGGCAAACACACCGACTTAACAATAAGTTTTAATTAACACGATCGAAGCCAAGTGAAAAGCGAAATATAGCTTACTAACGGCCGCCCGCGACTTCGTCCGCGTAGATTTTAGGTAAAGCCAGAGATATAAATGAAGAAAACTTTTTTCTGACAGTTATCCGATACTGTTAATGTTAAAAAAAATACTCATAACATATTCAGTGACCAACGGATTTAGAGTGAGAAAATGGGGATATTGAACATTATTCCATTAGAAGGCAACACTGGCACTTTTAATTTGAACGCCTGCTAGACTATGAGAAGAAGAGACTGGCGAAGTCCCGACACTGGCCAAAATAAAATGTTCTAGAAGGTCCCTCGGCGTTTCAAAAGGATAGTATTTTAAGGCAGTCGGTTTACGAATGATAATTCTACATGCTACCGTCACGTCATAAGAAAACCGACGTCATAATTTTACTACGACACTATTTCTTGTCTCTCCCACCCTCCCTCCCTCTCTCTCGCTGTCTCTCTCTCCGTCCCTCCCTCCCCCTGTTTCTCTCTCTCTCCCTGCCCCCTACCCCCTCTTTCTCTCTCTCCCTTCCTCCCCCTTCCTTCCTCTCTCTCTTTCTCTGTCTCTTTCTCTTTCTCTCCCTCTATCCCGCCTTCACTCCCTCTCTCCCTCCCTTCCTCTCTTCCTCTCTCTCATTCTCTCTCTCTCTCCCTCGTCTCTCTATCTCTCCCTCCCTCCTTTCTCGTGTTTTTCTTTGATAATTCATTAAAATATATTTCTGGATAGCTCTACCTATTATAAAAGAAACCTGCTGTCCTGTTTTCATGTTTCTAGTCACAGTTTAACATTCAATGGGATGAATTGGAAAAGATGCCCTTATCAAAGTTTTTCACTGTACATTAGGACGTTGTGACCAAAGTTTTAAGCGTCTAACTTTAAAAACGAGTTTCCCATACAAACATACAACTTTTTTTTAACGGGGATAATTTTTTGTAGCAACGCTAAATCATTTGTTTTTTTTTAGTAAGAAAGCTTTATACAAATATTTAAGTTTAAAACTTTCTAAATGACCGATTTCCATACAGCGGTTCGATCCCTATATCACACCCTGCTGAATTTCGAAAAATCCTTTCTTAGTACACGTCCACGTACTATAAGAATATACGTTCCAAATTGCATGCTTATATCTTTAGCGGTGTATGCTGTGCATAGTCTGTCAATAGGTTAGGAACGCAAGAGTTTTATAATATGTATAGATAATTCTTCGGAATAAAAATTTCAGACTTAACAAAAAGTGATTACTATCTATTTATTGTTGAAAAGAACCCGTTTTATGTTTTTATCTTATTTTTAAACCATACTTTCGTAACAAAATGTTTGTCATTCAGAGATGATCGCAAGTCCAAAATGTACAACGGGCTATTATCCGGCTATATTCAGATATACTCTTATTTATATGATACGTCATATACGGAAGGTGTGTTCTTTGTTTCGTGTAGGTAGTATTAATGTTGCTAGGTTACCAATTGTTTATTAATTAAAATGAAAATGTCGCAATGTGCAAAAGGTCATGTTTTTCCATTTATTGTTAATTAAAAACCTTTTATGAATGAATATCCTCAAAAGTTGTAGCCTACGAGTATGTCCTATTCCTATTCTGACATCTAAGCTACATTACTGCAGAACTTTACGCAAATCTGAATAGATACTAACGTGTCAAATTGGTTTCCTAACAACTGTTTGTTGATATAATTCTTCGCAATAGAAATGTCACAATGAACAAAACTCGGGGTATTCTAAGGCTTTTCCATTTACTGTTAAAAACCCATTTTATGAATGAATAACCTCAAAAATTATAGCCTATGTCCTATTCTGATATCTAAGCTATATTACTGAAGAGTTTTACGCAAATCTGTTGTGTAGTTTTTGCGCAATAGTGGAACGTACATACATACTTTCACGTTTATAATATAGTAAGGATAATGCTCGATGTTTGCAGTATCGCATGTAATTATTAATTTCTTCCGTTTAGTGATATTTTTTCAAAAATAATCGAGGAGAAATTCGTATAATCGATTTAATACAGACTGACATAACTCAGTCGGTACAACTCGACATATTATGACCGTCAAAACTACGATGCTTAATTTTTCTTTACACATAGATATTTATTCGTCTATATATGTATAATATTGTAGGTGACAGACGACACAAACCTTAAACCAGCTCCAATTAAGTAGGTATAATATAACATTATGTGCAAGATTTCCTTATTTCAGTCATAACGTAATAGGTCAGGTATTAATTAATCAGAGAACAAAGTATGAAACTTCTCTCACCGAGTATTTATGTGCAAGATATGCAATTTTTGTCAAGGTAGAAACGTCTGCTAACGAAAATCCAAATGTATTCGTAAATATTAAAGCGAAAAGGTAAAAACATTTATGCATCGAGTGGGATTCGAATCCAAGTCTCCACGGCTCTCCGGGCCAACACGGCCAATTGGTCTATCGATGCTCCGCGCTCATGCGTCTTTCGCTTTTATATTTACGTAATTAGATATGCAATTGTAGTTAGTGACAAGGTGCGTTTTTATAGACATAGGGCGTATTTACCCTAGGGCATTGGGGGCCATGGCCCGGGGCAACAAATAGCCAGGGGCGGCGTAGCAACCTTCGGTGCGCGAGTCCAACTCGCACTTGGCTGGTTTTTTCCTTACCTTCTTGGACGGCAAAACTTATTGGCCCAGGGCTCCAAATTTCAAAATACGCCCCTGGTCTATGACTATAATAAAGTCGCCAACGCGTTGGAAGGTAATAGGTATGGGTTGTATGAGCCGCCTTACCGGCATTGTAACATTATTGTCATCAAGATCATCAAAGTTACCAGTGGCGTGGGGTCCATATAGGCATAAAGGCACTGCCTACCCTGAACGACCATGGCTCCATATAGGCACAGAGAAACTGCCTACACTGAAGCCCTTAACGACCATGGCATATAGGCATAGTAGAACCCTGGGCACGCCACTGAAAGTTACCGATATTAAAAGCTTGCATTGATTTTCACCGTTAAGTACAGCATTAAACCGAATATATTTCATAATCTGGTGACTTAAATGCGGAATCGTTCCTCTGAACAGTCTGAACTGAACATGTAGGTAAGTAAAGTATTTTTTTCTTGACTCTAGCCTGTGATGCACCTGACCATTTTGTGCCAATTGTACCTACCGAAAATGTAGTTTTCTTGTACAAGCTAGGTCATTCGTTATATAAATCAGTTACCACAATTTATTCGCCACAAGTACTGTTACCTAATTGCATTACATATATTCATAATCGGAATTTTCCCGCGGCGACGCTCACGTGTACTATTTTCTTTATCCCTCGACAATCGTACGTGACACATAAAATTGCCTAGTCAATTCCCTGTCTCTATTCTATCTGTTTGAAAAAATCTCGCCAATCCGTTGCCTCGTTGTTGCGTGAAAGGACGACAAACGAACAAACACACATTCGTATAATATTAGTAGGATAGGAATATATGCTCCTGTTTGCCATGCTGTTAGGTGCTAGTGGTAATGGTTGAATTTCACAGGTGTAATCAATTGGATTTTAGTATCAAAACAAACCACACTATGCCGTTAAGACATTGAAAGAGTTTTCAGATATTTGCATGAGCTTCGTGCAGTTTATTTATATTTGGTAGTCATATCCCTAAGAGTGAATGCAAACATATGAGTACCATCATAAAACTACTTATAAGTTCATAAACCGATGGCAATAAATAAATAAATATTGTCCATTTTTCACACATCTTAGCGAAGCGGTGGTTCTTGGCTAAAGAAAACCGAAGCAGCGATTTCTATATTGTTGATTTATTTAATATTTTCTTCTGTTTCCGCGATTATTACTCATTTAAGTAAAACAATTTGATGGATTATATCACGTGTATTATTTCATTTGAGTTCCCGACGTTTCGGAAGCTTTTCAGCTTTCCATGGTCACGGGTTGACTGAGAAAAGATATATTTTCCTCTGTCAAATATACAATTTGTGCTAACTACCCACTTTGAGAAAACAAATAAAGGTGTAGGTACATACATGCCAGATGGGCCTAAGCAGTAAAGACAGTTACACATGTGCCAGAAGGGTTTAATTATTTTATTTTAATAATTTGCCAAGCAGCATTTCACAAATGAGGCGTACTGAGGGGAAACGTCGGGAACAATGAGATAATACAAGCGATATAATCCGTTAAATTGTTTTATTTAAAGGATTTCTTTAATTTTAGTTTGCAACTAATATGATTTTCATACTATTTCATAGTCTTAATACACGTCTACGAGATAGATGTTTATACTTAAATGGCTGCCGTGGCGAAACAATGAGCATTCTTTGTTTGACAACGGAACTCTAAAAATGTATCTATCTAATGTCAATATATTTCGTAACCACTGAATGTCACTGTCAGAGGTTTGGTTACCAAAGTAAACTCTTCAGAGGTCAACACATGAGGTCGCTGGCTTGAGGTCTCGTGCCCACGTAACCTCGCCGAGATGAGATAGGCTCGACAAATAAAATTACATGACAATGGCTATCTGAATTAAAATACGATCGGATATCGTATAGAGAAAATGACTTTTGGCACACTCATGTAATTTAAAGTTAGCTAATATGCAAATAAATTTAGTGTACCTATGCTCTACTTAGAGCATTTAAAACCTTCAGATCACAAAAGGTGTCATTACCGAAGAAATTCACAAAACACAAACATCATATTTATTGTATTTTATATTTATTTATTAGTATCTAGTTTCTGTGTATGTATCTGAAATGTTCATTTCTCTTTTGTTTTTATTTCTGGCTTTCATTTATGATTTGTCTCATCTTCATGTGCAACACTTACATACTCATTGGTTGTTTGTTTACTTTGCGCCATCTGTACTACCTTAAGGTTGTCTGGAAGAGATCGCTTTTTAGCGATAAGACCGCCTGTTGTTTACCATTTCTCATACTGGTTTAGATTTAAGTGTCTGATGTTATTTTCTTTTGGTGTGCAATAAAGAGTACTTATTATTATTATTATGTATGTCGCACCCGCTCACGGGACAATGGTGTCCCGGACCTTTGGGAGGCGTGCGCGGAGCCGAAGCCAACGCGTAGAGGCCCTTTCGACAATTTAATGAAATGTAAGGTGTACACCGCGCGGGTGCTGTTCCTGCCCGTGGGACACGCACAGAGACAGCACTCGCTAGATGCAAGAACTATTGGAGAGTGATGAGATCTAAATATGCTGGGTTATGGGATTGAAATGATGGACTATATATACTGGGCTATTGCTTGAGACAATCGAACGTCTACCAGGAAAAGTGTCCCATGGTTAAAGGCACTGGTAGACGATGACTTGCCCACCGCTAGATGGGCCCTCGTAAATAGCGACACATATAGTGGCCTGAGGGCAACATCGGTGCGGAGGGCTAAGGGTGGAGAGGTGTCACTGGACTTTCTACCGAAGCCAACTCGCGACTTACGTTCCACATCCACCCTCGAGCCGCAGCTCTAGCGACTCCACTCTGACCGGCCGGTTAAGGCAAGCCAGAGGTGGGGGCCTGATCCAACACCTTCCGTCAGGGTCCCCCAAAAGCAGTCAGGTACGTGGGGTCGCTACTCCCCAACAGCTCGCCACAAGCTGCCCTGCGTTGACTGATTGCCCCGGTGAACCAGCGGGCGGTGGGGTCGTCACATCCCTACGCCTTATTATTATTATTATTATTATCATGCTATAGAAATATTCCTACTTCTACAAACGCACACAATAAAAAGATATCATCTATGAAAAAACACCCACACACTGAAAATTTATTGTATATACCGATCCGCGTTTTTTTATTAAAGCAGATAATGTCTGCTAGCGAAATTTAAATGTTTATACTGACCTAATAAAGCGAAAAGTTGAAAAAAAAAAGTTGGAAAAGAAAGTTGGCTCGGAGAACCTTAAGTACCTACGTACTTAAGGTTCTCCGAGCCAATACGGGCGCTTGAATCCCGCTTGAAGCCAATATTTTACTTTTCTTTTTAGTGGGTATAAACATTATTATGATAATACAATATTTTTTCTATGTACACAAATAACCTTTAATTCTGTTCGCATAAAAATTAGCCAAGATCAATCTCAGGCTAGGTATGATGGTGTAATGTCGAATTGTTGCTCTGTTCCTGCCTGAAGAACGGCAAATCCATAAACATATTTTCGTTAATATCTAACACTAATATTATATTTATTTGGTATTTATTCTTATAATTTTGATGATATTATGTTATTAGTCGTTACAGTTAACCAATTTATGAGTTGCTCTTCAAATAAATACATGTTAGTAGGCGCTGAATGAATGATTCAATAAAAACGTTACGGGAAATAAAATTACACACCTCAATCTTACTCGATCGGCGACAGAAAGGTGTTGTTATACGGACGTGGGAGGGCCCTGAGATTTATATTGAGAAATAGAACAGTCCAGGCTTCGCCTAAATAAATCGGGGTGGGCTTGGTCCAGTGAGTTTTATACGACAGACAAAATTACAGTTAATTCGTATCGGCGGAAACTCAATAGTTATTGCGCCGTCAAATGTGAACACGAAACGAGATATTTTAGGCGTAGATTGGGAGACAAACTTTTTGTCAGTTAGCGAAATAATCAGCCACAAACGAATTTGTCTCATAGACGCGGGTTCCGTCCCATTACACGATAATAATGTGTCATTTTTCACAAACAAATTTTAATTACATGTGGTTTTCAATACCTTATTATACAATTATACAATTGACCTTTATATTTTAACTACCGTTCTTACGATCGGAAAAAATAAATATAAGACTATTTATGGAATCGATAACTTCAAGGTTTTATTATTTTATAACTAAGATATACTACGATGTACCTTATAATATTCTTGTTGTAAAACAAGCTACTGCTATGAGGACTAAATATAGCTCCTTAAAAGTAGACATAATAGCGTAAGAGTTTAAACAGGGTCCCGTTTGTATATGGAACCACAATCTATACGACAAAATCCCTATAAATTCAATAAAACTATGATACAGGTTGTCTCTTTGTGATAGCCACAGCTATGTCTGCTAATCGCCTCGATCATGCTCATTCCAATTTAATGCGAAATGGAGCCACTGAACAGGATAACGACATGATCCTAATTTGATCGAAATTCTTATAATGTATTGTAAGTTCCCTATCCACGGATCCAATGGATCCAAGACGAATTGGCTGCCGGCTCAGGTCCCGTGCCACATTATACGATAAGAATGTGATTGATGCGATTGGCAGGAGATCCAAATATTTCAAATTGCTAATTTTTTTTACACGTTGTTCTTGTCTTGGCAAAGAGCTTGATCAGAGTGGTAAAATATATCTATATCTATGCTATTATAAAGTTGTAAAAATGAAATGTATGTACACTGAAGATATTAAAAAAAAACTAATTGTAACGGACTATTTGAAAGTCACTAAATCTTTTTTTTTATATGTGTCGTTGTGGCTTTATCACGTCAAATCGGCTAAAGGGATTTCAACTATTTTTGGTACACAGGTAGCTGGGTATCTCCAGATAGTTATAGGATACTTTTTACCCAGATACGCTGACGAAAAAAGAGGAGTTATGACTTTTCTTCCTCCGCCAACGAAGTTGCGGGCACCTTCTAGTATATCATAAATCATAATATTATCTGTGTTATCGAATTGCGAAGCTATCTAAGCCCCTCGAGGTCTTAATTGTTATATATATATATAAATTGACAGGCGCATATCATATGGATAGGGAGCTTAAGACCATTTAGATACATATTATCAACGGCATAAATAAAAGTATTTGATATAAATAACATAAATAAACAAAAGCGTTGGTTTATATTTTGTAATACAGATAAATATGAATACGGGCTTATCTCAATGTGAAATGTAAAACGTACAATGTTAAGAACTTAGATATCTATGTACTCCAATTTGAGTTAAACCTTCGTTAATTGAACATTCATTTTATCAGAGCTTTAAAGGACAGTGAAGGTTAAACAACGCATTTATGGCTCAATTAAAAAGGAGATACGCCAAGTTAAATATGTTATCTTTCAGCAAAGCTGATAATGTTTGCAACTCTACGTGTACCATAAATAAAAACTTACAAGATAGCAATTCCATATAATAGATATGTTCGTATACTCTTTCCTATGTTATATGATGCAAATGATGTGTCACAAGTGTTGCAAGTGCAAAACAATAACGGTATACTTTTGTCTGTTTCAGGTGGCGTTCCTAGCCGCACGCACACCGACAGCTTGAGAAACTCTGCAACGGAAGACGCAACATCATCACGGATCATTTTAGTCGTTACGCTATTTTTTTACTGTATAATTATGAACTTTTTGGAAACCGCGTGAAACAATAATGTTGGACCAAGTTGCGTTCGTGCCCACGTGGTTTTTGATGGCATGGTTGGGGGCGTGTATACTATTCAGCCCTTTCGCAATATTTTTTATGGTATGTCTTCCGCAACTGCCATTGCTCGTCGTACGCAGGCTCTGTCATGTACCTTTCGAGTATATTTGACACGACGTTCGGA
The DNA here is from genome assembly GCA_905404275.2 of Hedya salicella. NCBI lineage: Eukaryota > Metazoa > Arthropoda > Insecta > Lepidoptera > Tortricidae > Hedya > Hedya salicella. The sequence goes on along the minus strand of FR990099.1, from coordinate 21,219,577 downwards.
CAGTTCGAGAGTGATGTATATCGTTCGGTTTTTGAGTGATGGATTTGGAAGTGAAGTTTTAGTTTCTATTTAAAAATACTACGAATATAAAGTGTAAAATTTGTAAATAGCTATTAAGTACTTATGATTAAAAATATTAGTTTTGTCAACCGTGATTTTTATTCATCAGGACATAACGTTAGTTATCATTAGTATAGTTTTCAAGCTGCGTCTGCATAGTGTTACTAAAATAGATCGCGTGATTAATTCAACACTCTTGATTATTATGAACGACCGCTATTCTAAATGAACTAATAAAAATTGTTGTCAGATGGGTTCCTTAAATACACATAGATACTTATTTTAAGACGTAACTTTAATACGAGCAAGTATAATTAGCACTCAAACGTGTTTAATAGCAATAAGTATTATATATATTACAACAACACAACAAACGGGGCTTAATCGCGTATAAATATCATTTATTTAATTAGCTTTCTTTGGTAATTCTTCGACGTTTCGGACGTTTTGAGTTCCTTCGAGACCCTGGACGTAACGCGACTTTCACGTTTATTGTGTTGAGACTGAAAATCGTATTAGCTTAAATCAAAGTATTATATACTCGGAAGTCGTACCTACCTTAAATTCTACAGTCTCAGTCAAGTAATCCTGTGAGATCTTTCGATTGGTGGTCACAAGTTGGGCCTTCGGTAAACAAAATAAATACTCACAAAGATATGACATTAACTAGAGTTACTAACAGTGGGGTTCACTTATCCGTCTTTTATGTTTGGAAACTAGTACAATCAGACATGTCGGTATGCAAATACTGGTGAGACTGATGAGATCGACATCGATAAACAAATGAACTACAAACATTCCGCTCTTTCAGCCACTAAGCTGGATTACCTGAGGTGCTGAGGTTAAAAATCTAATTAGGGTAAAATATCAACCTGGTGGCAGGCTGGCTTAATTTTTGGCAAGTTCTATTTCGATGTTAGCTCCTTTCATCTAGCCGCCAGCATAGCTCCCAACTTACATCGCTCATCGACATTCATGACATCGAGCCAACGGGTTTTGCACACTTTGATACAAATAAATACACTTCTAATTGGGTTTTTCTCAGGGCGGTTCAACTGCTGACAGTCCCCTGTCCTGAATATTAATTAGAATCATAATCAGAATAGACTATTACAGTATAACGTGGAATTAAGGTCTATGCTTGCTATGATCCAGTGTCCAGTTGTCTAGACCCGATATTTGCTAGCTGGTTTCTGGTATTTAGCTTTTCAGTAACGGAAAATGTATGAGCTACAAAACTAACTTTGTAATCGGGTATATTAATATAAATTACTTATTTACATATGCAGTTCGTATATCTGTAAAACTAGACTGAAATTGCAGTTTTTATTTTATTTTGAATGGTTTAATATATTTAAAAAAAAATAGGGTTCAAAATTTGGCGCTTGTGGGTTTGCCTTAGAACTTTGATGATTGGTCAGTCAGTGAGTGTTTCAATGACAAAATTTAGGAACTTCGACTTGCAATAATTCTTAAACTACAGGTTCAAATTAAATGTAATTTAGAAATGTATCTATGTAATGTCGTCTCTTGGTCACTGAAAATGTAGGCTTCTAGTTTTATTCACAACGAAGTTACAGGGGGTCAAACATGGCCCGAATTGCGAGAAAGGGACGATACGGTCGTGCCTTTTTTGCTTGCCCTACCGTGCTTACAGATATATTGAGTTGAAAAAAGGTTAATTGAAAGCAAATTGCAGGAGAACTAAATTAAAGTATTTTTTTGTGATATTTTCGTAGTCGGTTTTTATTTTTGTATTTTTTTTTGTTTCAATATTTCTGACAGGAGATTGACAGCTGTTGGAACGCTCAGAGTAATGTCGATAGCCATAAAAATTACCTGCTATTTTTAGATATACTTATAGTAAATAGATTTTCTTTATTCCTAGAGCTAACAAGTTAAATCTTTAAACTGATTAACAAGATCTTTACGATATATTTTAGTTATGGTTTATATGATAACATATCGGGCACTCAGTGTAGGGTTACGTAGCCATAGCCACAGGTAAGATTGTCTCACGGGTCAGGTCTCACTGCAACCATAATGGACTATGAACCGGTGTCATAAAATCGCGAGTGCTATATCTCCCTCCTAGATAAAGCTTTTGCGATGTTCCAACATCGATTGATGAACTTATTCGTTTGTAATTTTTTTGTTATGGCCGTCGTGTGACAACCAACTCGTGTGACAACCTTACCCCGCCTCCCCTATTATGTGTAGCCAATACAACAAAAAAATACACTGTGAATGTAAAAGAAACGACAGACTTTTTGCACCATGATTTCCGCATGGAGTTGGTAATTAATAGCACTATATCTAGGTAGGTAACTCTTCGTAAAAGTTTACCTTTTAACCGTCTAGTTATGAATGTTATGATAAAGCTCTTTCTACAGTAACTATCTTGGAGAGTATCACTCTTATACCTCAATATTTATTCTCTGCTTTATAGTACTTCGCTATACAAGGTCTATAAAAGAAACAACTGAGTGCTACATTTTACTATTGTAGTATTTTATAGGCATAAAAAACATATTTTAGAGTTTATGAGTTTGTAACGTCATAAACTTTACCCGTACTGTTTCCATTTAGATTGCTCACCCTAATTAAGCCCGAACTTAAACCCGTTTACGCAAGATCAAACTGCCAGATCCAAACCCAAGTAAAGTTTTAAGAAACCTAAGATGTCTGGAGAAAAAGATCTCAAAAATCAAAGGACTTTCCTCTGTACCTTCTTGGTCTTGTAATCACTTCACTTGCTCTTATCCATTGTGATCGGATAATGAAATCGGGACTTCACAATAAACAGAAGCGACGTCTGTTTTGTTTACAAATGTTCGAGTGAGGTAGTTCTTTGAAATAAGACGATGTTAGAAAGGTTTAAAGTGATGGACTGATTCATGCATAAATGAGTAAAAGTGTGATTTTTCCATTATTATAAATCAATATTAATATTTATATCTTAAATCCACGGCACCATATGGTAAATTCGCGACTGTGAATTATTAACAGACTCGCAAACTGTCTTTAAAACTATAAAGTTTTAGTGGTAATTTCGAAGTTCAGATTCGTAAGTTTATTTAACATGGTGCCGACGATCTCAGGGACAATTACCTATAATAGTATTTTATGCAACTGTTGTATAATAGGGGTCAAAAAAACGAGTGGCATGCGTTGCGATGCGAGCCTTGGTGAGCATCGCAAGTAAAGACGCCACGAGTGTTTTTTGACACAATTATACAACGTTGCATACAATAGTTTTTCTACGACTAAGGGGCAGTTCACTATTTACACAAGGACAATAGCGAGTAATTATACAACATTGCAAACAACAGTTTTTCTACGACTAAAGTACCATTCTTTAATTACGTAAGGACAATCGCAAGTATCGCAAAGGAAATCGCCACGAGCGTTTTTTGCCCGAAATATACAACGTTGTATATTGTCTTTGGTTTTTAAATTGAGCGAATCGGCCACTGTATTCTTTAAGCCGATGAGCTCAGTTTAAAACAAAAGTCTATATACAATAGTTTTTATACCACTAAGGGGCCATTCATTAATTATGACAGATTTTTCGAACCCCTTTCCCCCCAGGGATCCCTACGTAATTAATGAATGACCCCTAAGCACTTTTTAATAAAACACAAAAGTCTAAATATTTATATTTGCGCCGAAATTTTTCAAGCAGCAAATTGTTTGATACTTCTTGCGCCACGACACAAATTTATTCGGTAGTAAGTACAATTAGGCTCGTCTTCCTACATTTTTCTCACTTTCAACAGTTTATAACAAGACAACAACCAACAACTTCAAGATGAATTAAATTTAGCGCCACGAAGAAAATTAAAAAGCGAGCTGTCAATCAATATCTATGGCGTTTTTTTTGCAGTATGGCCTATGGTCTTAGCCTGTCCGAAAGGACGAAAAGGAAAAATATCTATGGCTTTCTTATTTTATCAATTCGCGTATACTTGCCAGTGATGAAAACATGTTATGATTTAAAAAAAGGCGACAAAATATGTGTACGTAAATAGTAAAAAATGTTTTTTTATTTTTTTTTGGCAGCAAATCATTTACCTACATTATTATTATTTTTAATTTAAAACTGTATTAATTCGGCGGTTTGTTAAGTTGGTAATATAAATTATTTCATATAACATTAGTTTAAAACTAACTGAATATAAATTATTAAATTGAAATTTTGTACTCTGTGGCACCAAAGAATACGTTTAGCGATATTGTGACACGCTTAGCAATGCTTTTTTGGGAAATAGACTATAGAGTTTTGCAAGTCTTAAGTAATGTATGTCTTTATATTAAAGTTGGTAACCATTTAAATGACAGAAAGAAGTACAGGAGTAAAAAAACAATATTTATTCGCACCTAAACGAGAGCCGCCATTGTGTGACGTCATAATGTGGTCATAATAACAAAAGCAAACGTCAAGCGTGCATACTGCAATAACCGTTGTGTGACGCTTCAGAGGTTTCTATTCTATGGTTCAAGACAACCAATACTTTTGCTATAGTGACGTCATTCAGGGCAGCAACATGGCGGTCGGCGTTTTCGGTCACGTCACATACATATTATAAAACGACAATTTCAATTTTCAAATTTAAAAAAATCTTGCGTTTTAGTCTTCTTCTATCTTCTAATCTTGTGATAAGTTCTACTCTTTTTCTGCTTTATTGGCCTAAGGTTCATTGGCAGAGAATGTCTTATGGAATTAACCGCCTTTTGTACGATTAGCTTTCTTTTTGTGCAATAAAGGTTAAATAAATAAATAAATAAGTAAACGAATACATTCAATTTTTTATAATAAAAACTACAATAAAAAAAATACGTAACTTCAACACGCAAATACCCTATTACTGCAGTGGACCTATGTGTTTTATTCTGTGTTCGATATGGTGTGCCCCGCCTTCTCTCGGATCGGACACCTAATTGCTAAAGCCTCACCAACAGAAAAACCTCACGGTTCGAAAACCCCTCTCAGTGGCCTTTTACGACCGACAGAGGAAACCATAGGCCTTTTTAGGGTTCCGTACCAAAAAGTTAAAGAAGGAACACTTATGATGCGACCCTGTCTGTCAATCTGCCTGTCTGTCCGACTATTAGAGTGCCATATTTCAAAAACTACTTATGCTATCTTTTTGAAATTGTGAATATTACGTGTATAAACACGGTCAGCAGTTCGATTTCCCACAGAGACAAATATTTGTATTGCAACAAATTCAAATTCGTAGATTGTGTATATTTCTATTCGAGATTTCTTAAAAAGCATTATTATGATATGCATAATAATACGCCATATAATAAACGAGTTAGATTAGAACCATGGACCAATAAAACTACAGGACTGTCGTCGGTCGTACACCGACTGCAAGGAGAGCAACTAGATGGCGCTTAAAAACTAAACATTTAACGATGTTATAATTAAAAAAGGAACAGTACATTAACGATTAGTTATAAACAATAATTAATTCGCAAATAGCTAATAATACATTTATGATTAGTTGTAAATAATGCACTGAATTTTGTGCTCTATTATTATGTTAATTAGTGATAATAAAGTGTGTCTAATTTAACTCTGATTTCATTTCCCTATTTCGGTAGGTATACACTCGCAAAATAACGGATTAAAAATATAAAGAAGTGTGACAGATACATCTGTTCACCACTAGTGCTGCCATCTATGGATTACTTATAAAATAACTACTATTATGAGCGGACATACTCGTACAAAGGGTATGGAAAGAATTACTTGGCACAGAGTTGATGTTTACTAGTTCATGGGTTATCCGATAGATGTCGCTGTAATACAATATTTAAAATTGTTGAATGCTCTTTACTTACCTATCAGCTCAAGTTGATTGAATATGGGTACATCTATGCCAAGGGAATCCATCTTGTCACCAACAGCGACATAATGTCCTCATACATTGGATGAAAATACATCTCGCCTTTCCTTGAGAAGAGAAAAACTTGTATTATCAAATGCCTATTACTATTATTGTGTAAACGATTACCTTTGTAAAAAAACGTAACCATCCAGCGATAAGCATTTATAAATTAAGTGTGCCCATATCTGGCAATTGAAGAATATCTTCAATCGACATATTAAGCATAATGAACATGCGTACTGTAATTATTATGATGTACGTAATGCACGTAGGTATATTGTTATTATACTTGGAAGGTTTTTTATAAAGATGACAATTTATGGAGCTGGATCTTGTTGGATGAATGAAGGTCTCCTTTTATCCGTGACCATTAGTGGTAAACCAAAAATAGCATGATATTTTTGGCCTATAATGACAAACGCATTTAGCATAACATAATAGCGCATAACATTTTGACAACCACCATTTGACTTCAATGCTGTTGCGTCGACGCGTATTCCTGCCTTAGAAGGGAGAGATTTCGTTGCTCTCACAACAAAACCACAGTAATATCTCAACATAATTAGCCTTATCTTTAATTTCGCTCACTAAGAATCAAAGTGACACTATACAAAATGTAAAATCATTCAAAGAGCGACGTTTTGCGGTTTAACGAGAATTAGTAATATTTTGAAGCAATTTTTTTTTGTATAGTGTCATTTTGCTTCTCAGTAAGCGATTAATACTGGCTACTGCACACCGGAGTGAGAATCGCAAATAAATAATGACGACATTGTTACTATTAGTAATTTGTAATGTTAAGTTTAAATGTTTATTTTTCATTTTTTTTTCGTATTTGTCGTGGACGCGACTTTTTTGTCCTTTTACAAGCTACTTATTATTTAACTTGCAATGTATGTTAGTAAGAGTCAAATCTTGCAAGTTAAAATTTGGCATACTTATGTCAGTTCTGTGACAATGCAATAGTAACTATGGTACCGTCGCGCTGACCTGATGATGGAGCAAGAAATTGGTCATCGGAGCTCTGTGCTGTGAGACAATAACGCAATCCTACTGTGTTTGGGCTCGTTAAAATCGTCTTAATGAGTACTGACGGGTGTTCTAAGAAAAGTACAGTCGGCAATAAAAGCTTGTTACAAAAATACACTTATGTCTTATTATAGGTGTTCTGCCTGCACAGTAAAACTTATTTTATTTATTTTAAGTGGCAAACAGCAAGGCACATCGCCCCTAGAACCGCCTTAAGGGCCATCGACTTCTTGAATGGCGACCAGGCACTGGAAGACGCAGCGTGGGTAAACCCTACAAAAAGAAATGATTTTATTTTTTTATATTTTACTTGAAGGCGCCCGCAACTTCCTTCGCGGAGGAGAAAAAATCATAACCCTTCATTTTTCTTCAGCGTAGTCGGGTAAAAAGTATCCTATAACCATCTGGAGATACCCAGCTACGCGTGTAACAAAAATAGTTGAAATCCGTTTAGCCGATTTTGCGTGATGAAGCCACGACGACACATACAAACATACATAAAATCCAAAAAAAATATTTTTCGTTTTAATGACCTCCAAATAGTTCATAACAATTATTTTTTTGAAAATATCTTCAATGTACAGACATTTCATTTTTACAACTTTATAATAGCACTATTATAGCTTTTGCCCGCGACTTCGTCCGCCTTAAATTCGTTTATCGCGGATAAGGGTATTTTTCCGGGATAAAAAGTAGCCTATGTCCTGCCCCGGGACTCAAACTATCTCCATACCAAATTCATCTAAATCGGTTGAGCGGTTTAAGCGTGAAGAGGTAACAGACAGACAGACCGACAGACACACTTTCCTATTTATAATATTAGTATGGAAGTATGGATAGACAAGGCGAAGGTCGCTTGCATCAGATCCGCTAGATGCAGGCAGCGCAGGACCGGGCAGTGGACGTCTTTTGGCTGATGATGCAGTGATAATTGTTTTATCCAGACAGACCAATAGAAGTAAATATAAGTGCATTATATTTTCTTCTGTTTCCGCGATTATGACTCATTGAAATAAAGCAATTTAGTTCCCGACGTTTCGGAAGCTTTTCAGCTTTCCATGGTCACGGGTGAACTGTGGTGGAGTGGAGAGAAAATGAGATAATATACGCGATATAATCCGTTAAATTGTTTTATAAGTGCATTCTCAATTTTTTTATGAATGACATCTTACGGGCATGTTGTGTGAACGTACCTTAATATACTCGTATTTACGACTCGAAGTTTAATTGCAACTGTGACCTTCTGGAAAAGTTCTGACGACATTGAAGGTAATTTAACTAAAAACATCGCCTGCTACATCTTTGCTGATTCAATACATTTTTTTTAAGAAAAAAAGAACCGACTTCAAAATAAACTAAAAAGCCATAAATAATATTTTATGTACGGTACGGATCACATTTAAACACCTTTTGAAGTCGGTGCCAAACCATTCATTTATTACTATTAAGAACCGCGGCGGCGAGCCTTTAGATATTACCTACCTACATATATATTTTGTCATAGTAATTCGTATTTTTGTTGAATAAAGAACTATATTTATTTCAGGTTTGGCACCGACTTCAAAAGGTGATTCAAATGTGATCCGTACCGAACATAAAATATTATTTATGGCTTTTTAGTTTATTTTGAAGTCGGTTCTTTTTTTATTCATAAATTTTTATTTTTTGCTTTTTAGTGATGGATTTTAGTAGTGATATAAAGTATTTTTGAGAGCCCAGAATGGGATGATTGAGGAGGCACTTTGCACGCATCTCGAGTCTTTGGAAGTAAAAAATGTAAAAGTTGGTTAGTTCATTGTACCTACCATCATCAGCTCAGCATGAAATGATGACAACCAGAGGAAAACAACTGATAACTTTAGAAAAATATATACAAAACATTGTTAGTGCCTATAATATTTAAGGGTTTCTCTCGATTTTCCTGGTATTCCATCATCTAATCCTGACTTGGTGATAAGGAGACTACTTTAGGGATACACTAAAAATAATATGACTAACAGTCTTAACGTATTTACCTATAATAGATGATTTTTTTTAAGAATTATCCTCTAACTCGTAACTATTAAGGAGTTGTACCTTACGTCATCAGCTCAGCATGATGAGATGATGACTACCATATGCAAATACTTAAATAGCTTAAGAAAATATATGAAAAACGTTTTAAGTGCCAATAAAATTTGAGGATTGCCCTCGATTTCCCTGGGATCCTATCATCAGATCCCGACTTGGTGGCAATGGGACCACCTCGAGAGTATTTCCTTTCAAATAAAAAAATATTATTTAAAATCGGTCCACAATTGGCGGAGTAATCGGTGAACATACATAAAAAAAAAAAATTAAAAAATACAAACTCGAACCTCCTCCTTTTTTGGAAGTCGGTTAAAAATAGTATTTTTTTTTAATATTTTCTTCTGTTTCCGCGATTATTACTCATTGAAATAAATTGTAATTTTGACAGAGGAAAATACATCTTTTCTCAGTCCACCCGTGACCATGGAAAGCTGAAAAGCTTCCGAAACGTCGGGAACTAAAACCATTCCGTCGAATTGAGAACCTCCTCCTTTTTTTGGAAGTCGGTTAAAAATGAGATAATATACGCGATATAATCCGTTAAATTGTTTTATTTCAATGAGTCTTTTTTTTTGTTTGTCTCCCTTTTCTCTTTTGGTCAATGAGACCATTGTAGAAGTTCTGAAATAGGCGCCTCGCTCCCGTTGCAAGCGAGGCACCATTGAAAAACTTTAGGTTTTGCCTAGGAACCTTAAGGGTTATTAGGTCTTTAAGGATAACAGGATGAGGAGCTGGCAGTGGCCAGCTGTTCAGAGTCAAATTGTTAATGCTTAGTACTTAGATATATATATATATATATATATATATATATATATATATATATATATATAAATATTGCCTAAAAATTCAGTGTATATTATTTTATGCATAATATTTCCATAAGCTAACAACATAATAAAAATAACTTAATTTTTTTTTTCAAGCCTTAATTATATTTCTCCATATTTAGCATTAGCAATTATAACTTCATTCGAGGGAGAAAAAAAATATCTGCTGTCTGCTATATAGTATTATATTCAATTTATGGAATGTTTTTGTTTTATGTTTGAATAGTTATTTATTGCTAATCAAGATCACGGTTCATTTAACATTGTTATAAATTTTCAAGATAATTTAAACAAGGGCTAAAAGCAGACTTATCTTAGCGCCAAAGGCGTGCGGTCCATATAGGCACTAAAGGCACTACCTTACCTGAACGACCATGGCTCAATACATCAGGCACAGATAAACTGCCTACCCTGAAACCCTAAACGACCATGGCTTCATATACGCATAGAACTGCGTACCTTGGAGAAAAACTCTGTGCACGCTCTGCTTAGCGCCATGCAAAACAACAGTAGTTTTCTTACTGCACTGATAAGGGGATAAGCTTCAAATTATAATTAGCCTTTCAGATTCATATTATTTGCAGATTCAGATTCTCATTCACTTGCCTTAAATTATTATATTTCAGGTATATTGTAGTAAGTATTTGCATATAGGTACTGTTTATAGGAACAAGGTACTCTATTAAAGTCGTAGCCTCGGAGGTAACTTTAACACGAAATTGACACCTTAATAAGAAGATACTTATTAAGGTCTGGACCAGTCTTTGACTAGACTACTAGACTAGTCTAGAAGTACTTGCTATATTTGCCCAAAATGCGAAAACGTAAAGTTCTCAATAAGGCTAATGACGATTTGAAGCTTATCAGTTTAGTAGGACAAAGCACTGCCGCTAGGCGTGCCGCTGCATTCGCCAGCAAGGACGCGCCGCCAGATGTAGAGACCTAGAAGTGACACTCACGATGTGTGAAAAAGAGGGGTTTTGTAATTTCAACTTATGTATTTGTGTGACTGTGCATCAGTGTATTTTTGTATTTATCTGAAAAAATGTAGTGCCTAAACGGACACAGATAAATATAATTTTTATATGAAAGACATATTTTTGTGTTTCTTTGTTTTTAATGCGGGAAAATTAACACCACATTATTATCTATTGTGATAAAGATACAAATCAAAGCGCAAAGCAAAATACGATTGCTCTCGCACGTGGTCACACCAGGAGTCGAACCTGGTACCTTTGGATTACGCGTCCAACGTCTTACCTCTCCATAGCAACCACTGTGCTCTTCAGCAATCTTATTTTTTTGCGCTTTGATTTGTATCTATATCGCAACAGATTAATAGATTTTAATTAAGGTTCTTTTTGTTAAACAAGTGTCTTCATCGAGAGCGTTTTAAATATACTTTAATAAACCAAACGTTTGAAGACTATTTGCTCCTTTTTCTAGACGATTACTGAACCAAGTATTTTACTATAAAGAATGATATGCATCCCACGGGATTGGAATACGCATCTCGAACAGCTCTCCCGGCCAAAAGAGACGCAAAAAATATACTAAATTGCTGCTCAACATGGAATGTAGAAAGTTCTAACTTCGAAGCTCGAAGCGTTGCCTCAGAGATTGTAGGAGACTTCGTAAACCATGTATGTATGAAATGCGATATAATATGCTCATAACTCATAATATGAGCTAACCGCCTGGCGTCGTATGAATGGTCACTTAATGTCAAGGGACAGAAATTATATGAGTGTTACTCGTATGTAAAGTGTGGAAAGTTAGAATACATGGAAGATATTCGACTAATTATAATAATAATTCTAGCCTCGGTGCCGTTAAGTACCTAAGTACTCTCTCCAAAAATCTCGTATATCATTTAGAAAATACGAAAAATATGTATAACCACAATTACATTTTGAATGAAAGGCTGAAGGATAAGAACGCAATGATATAACGGGTGAAAGAGAGAAATGAGGGAAGAAAACATGCTGCTCTGACCTCAAGTAATTGAACAAGGCCAAACGAATGAGGGTGGCTAATGAAATGTCAAATCACTACCTACTTAAAAAACCTATCTCATCTTACTCCATCGAAAAACATACCTAGTATGTAATTACGGACTTTTTCCTCAGATTGGTTATAAACAACTTTTAAACAAGAGCATTCTTCAAAATACTTAATAACGCAATGATATAAAAATAAATGCATTAAATACCAATTATCATTCTTTAACATCTTAATTAATGAAGCGAATGAATGCGATGATAGTATTGTGGAAAAAGATAGTTGCGATCGAAGCCGCCGGCAAATATATGAGTAAACCATAAATCTGTGTGATAAGTCCAAGGCTCTTCCAGCAGCGCGCGAGCTGCGCCGGCGCGGGCGCTCCGCCATTCCACCACCAATCGCCGTCGCGCGCGCAACATGACCCGGCTGTCTCTGCCTCTGCACGTGAGTTACTACCTTTATTACTCGCTTTTATTCAAATTTGAGTATTTTATTCTTAAAGTAGGCCTCCATGGTACTTTTTCATGTATAATTTTACCAGTATTTCGGAAATGTTGCCTGGTGGGAAAAAGCTCCGCAAGAAACTAAGCTTAATGTAACTTTACCCCGTTACTTTAAAAGCCTCTTTGCCATTTTGTTGAAGATGTTATATTTTGTTTATTTCTATAGTAATATATGAGCGGTTTCTCACCGACCACCAAAAACATCCCTTGGGTCTCGGATTTTTATGAACAGCTTTTTGTTGGACCCTAGTCTTATGTTAGAAAAAGGATAACAGGCTCCTCCCGATTTTTTTCGGAGTTATGATTCCCTTTTTAAATAGGAAATATAGATATATATTACGTATATCTTTATGTTATTGTGGCGATAAAATCTTTTCAGTTTCTCCTACAATTGGTGACGTAAATAATAATAATGGAAACTTTTATAGGGGTTACACCCACGTAACAGGCGATCTTTATCTTTTAATAGTGTACCCTCCTGTTTCATATTCATAAATTACCACTATATCTGACTACATTTACAATATTATAACATAATAACTAAGCCTAGTTGGAAGTGAGTGAACCTGCCTAAGAAGCAAAGTGTAACTTTTGAGAAATAATATTATATGAACACAGCTTTACAGATACTAAAAGCTTTAAAGTTTATTTATTTGTTGTACAAGAGACGTAGGGTAGTTAATAATTAGTCACAAACGGGAAACCCCTTAACTCTAAGCTTTCGGTTGTATTATTTCGTGTAAAGATAGTTGTCTACGTGTCTAAACGGCATATTTTCCTTGTATTTAAAAACAACCCACTTTAAACCTCTGCCCTCTAGCTTTAAACCTCTAGCACAACTGTGATACGCGACTCTTTGTCGCGCTATAAAGATTGTCGGTCTCTTTCCTTTCAACACAATGCGAGCGAGACGAGTGATGCTATGAAGAGTTGTGCTATACCGGCTGATTAACAGCTAAGAATTGTTAAGCACTTGGAAGTCTACAATAGCGTGTCGCCATCACGGGTCGGGCAAGACAGTAAGAGGATTCTTAATCGGGGCTCGTAACCGATATGTATATATAAATCTTATAAAATACATACTATTTCTGGAATGTATTAAAATTGTACTTAGGAGAAAACAGATATCTTAGGAAAAACCTGATTGTTGTTCTTGAATTTGAATAAAATGTGCTAAAATTTTGTAATTGAACGAAAATACAAAGAGAATACTGCTTTCGAGCCCTGCTTTTATAATGTTTATTTTAAAATATAATAATGATATGGTCAATGGCTAAGAGCCACGGTACACGGTAGTTTTATGCTATGGCACATACGTTGTTTAAAGTACTATAAGTGGCAAACGAGAAGATAATCCACATGATAACAAGTTTAGGTACTCGTTACTTCAAGAACCTCATGTTTTAGCTCTTTGGAAACTCCTCAGACCGAACTATACCTTACACAAAATATATTTCTGTATAAAACACTACGTCTGGTACAAGTTAACATTGGATAAAAACCAGTGCAATTACTTAATTAAAAAAAAACTAAGTACTTAATTTAACATTAACTTCAATCAACCTCTGTGGACGAACTTAAATGCCAATTAATTTATTGGTCGCGCATAATATTAGGTACCTAGATTAGTTCTAGGAATAACTTTTACTTATCGACCTTAATGTTCTTCCTGTTGAAATCAAATGCAAATAATATTGCATTGGGATGTGATTTGTTAGGTAAAACTCATACATCAGTTCAGCCCTGCCACTGATCATATAAAATAATGTGTAACGAGAGTGCTGAATAAAGGCACATCCACCTTACTGTTTAGTGTTGCTCACAGTTTTCTATTGAATGAAAGTTGTATTTGCTTTTGTTTTGTGGGCCTTTCGAAACGTACTCATTTCTGGTAAAGTTATGGTACCTACGGATAATAAAATAAGGCCTATTGGTCATAAAGGCTAGCTAAGGTATGTTCGTCATAAAATCAAAAATATCTAATTTAATCAACATATTTTAATGTTAATCATTATTTAAGAACATTTTTTATGTAAATATATATAAAATGCTAACCTTTACTATAATTATTTTTAACTAAGTTATTCTTTAATTTTACTATAGTAGCCTACAGTTTTAACAAAATTAAATAGTGAAACTATAGTTTAAATATCCTCATCATATGAAATGAATAATCACAGTACTAAGTATTGCTGCCTTCACGTGATTATTCATCTCAATACCAAATATATTAAGTATACTTCAACTATTTAAATATTTACCCTATTCTTATTTTAAAAAGAAAATCTATTGTTTTTCTTTTGTTGCCTGGAAGTTGTCGATAATTTTATTACAAATTTTCCTCTGCCTTATTACATACAGCTTCATTTACATCCTATTAATTTTAGCCTACAACCTCTGTTTTCATTAGTATCTCACCCATAAATTAACCCATCAGGTGAACTGATCGTCTCTCACCAATTATTGCTCAGATTTTAGTAATCGAAGCAACACAACTCAATAAATAATTTAATAATCACCAAGATCCTCAGTCATAACAAAAACTCGAGAAAGAGAGAAGGTACGTAGTTCACGAGACTCTTAACATTTAAGCCACTCGAACACATAGACGAAATATGTCAAAACTATCCTATCGGCGACACACCGACCACAGCACCGCGACTAATAGGCATAACGCCACATAATAGAACGAGTGACAAAACATTCTTTCCGCTCCTGTTTTTTCTACTGGTATGTCTGACAGGTTTTTATGATCCATTGTCTGTAGTAGCGAATGTAACATGCAATCTTACATCGGTGTCGATAGCCATCATGGCGATAATGACGAGTCAATGACTATCTTACACGATGTAAATGGACACGGTGCACTCTCAGAGAGAGTGGACGAGACTCAGGAACCTCATATTATTTGTGAGGCAGATTTATCTTAAAAATTTAGAAGAATAGAAAGACTGAAGAAAATATGGATGGATTGTGTGAAAGGTGACATAAATAAATCAGATGGAATTAAGCAAGGAGATGATGCGTGATAGGAAAGTATAAAAAATTAAATAAAAATAACAACAAATATTACGGGACAATTTTACACAAATCGAACTAGTCCCATGGTAAGCTCAATAAGTGTTTTGTTTTGGGTACTAGACGACGATATATTTAATAAATATATTAATTATATACATAGAATACATCCAAGACTCAGAAAAAAATATTTATGCTTATCTCACAAATATTTGCCCTTACCGGGATTTGAACCCAGGACTTTTTTTAACAACACAACGTTACTCCCACTGAGCTAAACCGGTCGTCAAAGTCTGATGATAATAAAAGTCATTTAAAAATAAAGTTATGAACCCAGCGACCCAGGGTTAAATCTTCTCTGCAAAAATATTTACCCAACCTTGTATACTTACACGATGTGATGTTCGAGCAGCAGTACCCTAATAAGAACCAACCTTTAATTTAATTAGGCTTCAGTAATGACAAAAAGGTAAATTACAAAATTAAAGTAATAATTATTCCATTATATTATTTTGGAAATGTTCGAGAAACAGGCCTCGGGTTTTGTATTATTTTTGGTACAGGCATTGACCTATAAGCTATAGACGTAGAAGATTTCAATTTAAACGTTTAATTATAGTTACTACTATTTTTCAAAGTAGTGAAGTAAATTTACTTGATAATATTTAAAAATAAATAAAAAATGGTAATAAGGAAATAAATTATACATTAAACTTAAGTACATCAAAATTAGATAAAAAAGAGTAGATTATAATAAGAACACCGCATCCAGATGGTCCGCCTGCGGCAAAGTGCCTATTATACTGGCAGCGTTACCTCTTTGAATCGTAAGGGCGATCCTTTGGCAGAGGTATGCGCCAGCTCTCGGGTCCCCTAAGCATCGATTCGGCAAGGCAAAAGCCGTTCAGGCCAGGCTCTCATAAACGACTTTATGTCCGCTGACCAGGAGCCAAATGTATCCACTACAAGCGCCGCAAACTCGTAGTCGTTAGGTAACGACACATTAATATTGTTGACATTAACCCTAATCAAACATTTCGGTTGCCACACCTACGGCACTCTGTCTCGATGCCTGCTCTGATAAAATGTTTAAAATTTTACGACGTCTGCATATACTCGTAAGTCAACAATCCTGAAAGTCCAACGTTAAAAAATATATATTGTATTCCACTCTGGATTTGGAAGTGTCTAAACAATTCGCTTCGGCATTTCACACAAACTTTATATATATGAAACGCCCAACACATACTCATTTGCAAACAATATAGTCCACGAGACAAATATCCAGACATGAAATAGGACAAAGAAGTAGGTAAAGATTGCCGCCGTACAATGAATAGGGAGCTTCGTGCTTTTAGATGCAACCCAATGCTCCGAGCTGTGCAAGCGCAGGGTCACTGACCTCCGCAACCTTAACAGAGAATGCACAATGATGCACAGACCTCGTTGTAAATGTTACACCATTTATCTTTCTTACATATCGACTGCGTATTGAATTGAGAATTTAAATGGAAATGTTTTGCATTTTCTTAATATTTTATAGCTTATTAATGTAAAAATATGTTTCGACCTTATCTTAAATGACGCCTTTAGGCTCATGATGGTCTATGCCATGCAATCCGTTAAGAGGAAAGAGTTTGAGATTAGGTTGGGCTGCGTGAATCGTGCGTTACGCAAATAAATATATTAACGCAAGTCAATTAACAAACCTTTTTTGGGGACACCTTACGCAGTACGTATTTCCCCATGGGGTCTGATCAAAATTTAAGACAAGTGAATCTTCGTAAGCTTGACCTTAATTGGAAAAGTTATTTGTTATTAAAAAAAATAACGGTGTATGGCGAAGCAGGATGTTATCGATACTAATATTATAAATGTGAAAGTGTGTCTGTCTGTCTGTCCGTCTATCTATCCGCTTCATGCTCAAACCGCTGAACCGATTGGAATGAAATTTGGTATGGAGATAGTTCGAGTCCAGAGGAAGGACATATGCTACTTTTTAATCCCGGAAAAATACGCCTATCCACGATAAATTAATTTAAGGCGGACGAAGTCGCGGGCAGAAGCTAGTAAAAATATATAATTTAGTTTCTTCAATTTACTTACAAGCAGTGGCATGCGGTCAAAAAGAAGCACAAAGGCACTGCCTGCCTTGAAAGACCATGGCTACATATAAGCACAGAGAAACTTTCTGCCCTAAAGCCCTGAACGACCATAGCTCCATATAGGCACAGAAAAACTGCCTACCTTGGCCAAAAACCCTGTGCAGGCCACTGCTTACAAGTAACCGTTTTTCTACTCAATTTATACAATACATACAATGAATCTTATTTTGGAGTCGGTGCCATATCTAAAGAATGTGTAACATGTTGAAAATTGACGATTTTAGTAGGTTAGGTTACGCTGGCACCGAGTCCAAAATAACATTTATTGTAAACTAACGTAACTCCTATTTTAGAAGTAGACACGGTCTGTTGACACGTACAAAGATGTTATTTTAAACATAAACTTATTTAGAACAAATATTCTATAGTGCTCGACACACCTTTGATCTTATTCAGAGATTTCAACAGAATTGAAAAACAGGGTGTTACTTAGTGGAAGTAGCAAAGTTTAAGACGTCCTTTCCTTCATTCTCTTTATATTATGAGTCATAAATTACATACAAATTATATAGGTACACCGTCCATCGAACTATGGAGAGCCCGATGGGACCTTGGCATTTCAATTGGTCATGCAGTTGGAGACGTTTGTTCGGGGACATTATAATGGAACAGCACTATTTATAAAGCAAAACTAATCAATCGTATGAATCGAGTAGCGTGAGTGAATTGGTAGCAGAGGAGAGTCGATGTACCAGGATGTTATGATTACTTATGGTTTCGTGACGATCGCAAATCTATCTTAATACTCACCCAAGTTATAAATGTGAAACTTTATTGATTTGTTTTTATAAACAAAAGGGCGGACGAAATCGTGGGAAAAACCTGCATATGCACTGCCTTAACTACATAATAAATGTACTGTCTGAAAGAAAATGATCAGGGAAGATTCAAGGGAAAATGTTCGTATTTACTTTTCTGTAATCGGTTTAAAATAGCTATTAACATTAAAACTAACGAGGAAGTCTCGTCTGAGATAACTTTTTTCGATTGTTAGCACAAGCGAAAAATACCTATTGTTTAATTTCCCAAACTGTGCCAAAGCCAAATCGTAAACGTTGTCATTGTCGAGTTAGTAGAAACAATAGAGTCATTAATTACCTACGAAGTAAACTGGCTTCAGCAAAGTTTCAAGTTCATAAAGATGTAGGTTAATGTGTCTAAAAATGTTAGGACACAGATATTATCGTGTGACAATGTGGTTAGTGCACCCACGACCGCTGGTTTCGCATGGCGAGTTGCGAAACTCAAACAAGGCAAATAATGTTGCCATTATCTCTCGCTATTAAATGAATCGGTGTATGAACATGAATGCACATATCGGTTGTCAGAAAAGTTGAATTGTTGCTGGATTTTACCTTAAGCACTCGTAAAAATGCAGAATTGTATCATTCGACAGATATTTCATTGTAACAGACGGGTTATGAACACAATGTACACAGGCAATATAAATGCGTAGGTTGTTACATTTAAAATATTATTTAAATTATTCTGTCATGATAAACAATTTTAATCCTTGGCGTCTAAGTTCACAAGGTAGGATTAAGTCTGTGGGAAGACCATCAATCTACTTCAATTATTTTCAAAGCAAAAATGGATGTACGTTGGCGTTGCTGATTTTATGCACTACGTACATAATATGCTAGGCGTACTTTTACGTAATATAATTGATTTAGTCGTGGCATTAATTGATGTCGTACACATATTTTAGAAATAGGTATGTATGTCTTTGCTTATTGCGCGAAGGCATTTGTACGCGATCTTGACAAAAGACCGTCAATATTTGACGTTTTCATATATCGCAATGCGACCGCGTTTCTTCGTTTCCTTCGTTTGTTTAAAGGTTAATTATACGTTCTAATTTAGTTCAAGTATACAAATAGGGGATAATAAATTAAATATAAGCACAATATCTCGGTTTCTTTTTTTTATCAAGTGTTCCTCATTCTTAAAGAGTTCAAGTGAAAAATAGAGCGAAGGTGACCGTCACACGTAGAAAATCATACAGAAGCACTATTTCACATACCCATCTAGTGACGCCATTAAGGGAATTCGTTCTTGTATCGGCTTCGTGGAATCAGATCTGCGCGAAATTCAAGACGTTTTTATAAATAATCGGTGCAGGTAACGCAAACTGCCAGAGGCTATTACGCTCGCTTCGGAGCACTGAGCATTGTAGTAGTAAAAATACTGCATAACTCAGCATTCCTCTCAAAGCTGGGTGTGGCTTACAGATTTTCTCAAAAAAAGGGGTTCTACAATTAGTGGTCGAATAAGTCACGGGTCGTGTCCGGCTGCGATCCGGAAGTCGAGCTACAATGCCGTGCCTTGGCCGCACCCTCAAGGTCTAAGAAATGAAACAACAAAAAAACGCCACAATGTGTCGCTCGTGAGATGTCGAGGTTCAGTATGTTCAAGACATGATCAATTACTGACATATTTTCTTATTAAATGCCAGGAAACATATCTCTCAATTACATTATGAGGCCAAATGATAATAAAAACCAATGTGTCCTTTAAATAAATTATTTTCAAATGATGCAGCAAAATACAACCTTATTTAATGTTGGTGTACCTAATTGTGTTACTCTGTGACATATAGAATCATAGCATTTACCCGCGGCGTTGCCCGGGAATTAGCCTATGTTTTAATCTATGGCCTGATCTATCTGTGTGCCAAAAGTTGCGTATCCAACATACAAACATTTTCGCAAACTCACTTTTAATAGTAAGAACCTAAGCGACCGAGTACCAAATTTCATCCAAATCGTTAGATAAACGTTTCTCGGGCACACATATATATATCTATACCTTTATAAAGTTGTACAAATGAAATGTCTGTACTTTGAAAATATTTTCAAGACAATATTGTAACGGACGATTTGGACATCACTAAATCGAAATTAAAAAAAATGTTTTTATTTTTTTGTATTTGTCGTTGTGGCTTCATCACGCCAAATCAGCTAAACTTATTACAACTATTTTCGGTACACGGGTAGCTGCTGGGCATCTCCAGATGGTTATAGGTTACTTTTTACCCGACTACTCTGAAGAAAAAAAAGAGGGGTTATGATTTTTCGTCCTCCACGACGAAGTTGCGGGCATTGCTCGTTTGGTTGTAGGATATACCCTTGGATAAAAGTAGTAGAGCTATCAAACCTGTGACTTGTGGTAGGGGTTTGGTCGCGCCGATCTCTATGCATTGGTATTCATAAGGTCGTCCAATTAAGCTATTGAAATATAATCAAATTAGTTGTCTGACAACAAAGGCTAGCACGCTCTGAAAAACATTCTGGTAATAATATTCACAATAGGGATAAAAACTGGTCAAGTCCGAAGCGGAGTTACGCGACAAGCATTGTGTTCCATTAGAATATACAAATTTATTCTGTTTAAAAAATAATATCAAAATGCGGGTCGGACTCGCGCACTGAGGGTTCCGTACAAAATATAAAAAAAACGACCGTATATATGGAAATCCAGTGTTAGCAGAGCCCTACTCCTAATCAAAATGTACGCGGCGTGGCGTCATATTATATTGGTTTTGGTTACTGACATAGACGGATTTTCTAATTTATTTCCTGGGTTGTGCTATAAGAACTAACTTTATACGCAATTTCAAGTTTGTAGGACAACTTGAGGTACCCTATAGGTTTTTCATGGACGGCAATTTGGATGAAAACACCTTTTTTATGACTGTATCTTTGGATTGCGTTGACTTAAAAGCTTGATTTTTGTACAATCTCAAGACACTGCAGATTTTTTTTCAATTTGATACATTAACGCGTTCCTGAGAAAAAGGGTCTTGACAGACAGACAGGCTAACGGACAACAAAGTGATCCTAAAAGAGTTTCGTCTTTTCCTTTTCAGGTGTGGAACCCTTAAAAACGAAAAGATCACATTTCTTGTAGAAGAACATCCTATAATTTAACAAGTATTTACCTTTGACAGACGGTGTACAAACAGACCTGTGAGACGGACAGACGGAAGGACTGACAGATAGCGAAGCACACCCATTGAGTACGGAACTCTAAAGACAGTCATATAATGTAAATAAACTTTACATAATTAGACGGTTTTACAAAACACATTTTAAGTTATACAGCAAAACGTGCTATCCTTACATTGTAGAGTAAAATGTGTTTGAATGCAATTCATCTGATTGATCATCGAGATAATAAAATGCATACCCACGTAGCCCACACGTATGGTATGATTGTAGAGCATGCAAAAATATAAATATTTATTGACAGGTGTTGCTCCATATTCAATGTGTACCTAATTGATGAATTATTTATTGCAATACTTTGTTTTAAAAGCTTTTATATACAATGTCACCTGTCCGCTTGCCCGATTGTCAGTCTGTTGTCTAACCTGGTATTTATTTATTAGACTTAAGTCGTGCGCTGACACTACACATTAACGCGAATGGAGATGAAGGCGAGATACATTGCCATTGTTAGGGTTCCGTACCAAAAAGGTAAATATGGTCGGTCTTTCTATCTTTCTGTCCAACTGTTATGCCGGTATTTATAAGGAACTAATTATGATATCCATGGGTTCCCTACCAAAAAGGTAAATATGGTCTGTTTTTCTATCTTTCTGTCCAACTGTTATGCCGCTATTTATAAGGAACTAATTATGATATCCATTTGAAGTCAAAATTCTAAAAATAGATTTTTAATTCCTGAGAAAACTTACAATATGGCAAATATGGGACGGGCAAAAATTCAATGTCTCGCTACTAGGTCAAGTATGGTATCGTATGATAGGGCTTGTTTGTAAATTTTCAAACAAATACCAGGTGCAAACTTAACTGAACCGGTCAATTAGGTTAAGTAAAAAGTTGTACGGAACCCTCGGTGCGCGGGTCAATCTTTCACTTGGCTGGTTTTTAAATACGAGTACGTTTAGAACTGCAAGACTTTCAGAATATAGTCAATAGTAAAGTAAATATGGTAGGCGTCCGAGCGTTTCAAACCCTATTTTTTACTTTTATTAAACGACTTCCAAAAAAGGAGGAGGTTATATGTTCGATAATTTGTATTTTTTTTTATGTATGTTCACCGATTACTCCGCCAATTGTAGACCGATTTTAAAAAATCTTTTTTTGTTTGAAAGGATATACTCGCGAGGTGGTCCCATTGCCACCAAGTTGGGATCTGATGATGGGATCCCAGGGAAATCGAGGGTAATCCTCAAATTTTATAGGCACTTATAACGTTTTTCATATATTTTCTTAAGCTATTTAAATATTTGCATATGGTAGTCATTATCTCATCATGCTGAGCTGATGACGGAAGGTACAACTCCTTAATAGTTAAGAGTTACAGGATAATTCTTAAATATCATCTATTATAGGTAGATACGTTAAAACTGCTAGCCATATTCTTTTTAGTGTGTCCCTGAAGCAGTCTCCTTATCACCAAGTCAGGATTAGATGATGGAATACCAGGGAGATCGAGAGAAACTCTCAAATATTATAGGCACTAACAATGTTTTGTTTCTAAAGTTATCAGTTGTTTTCCTCTGGTTGTCATAATTTCATGCTGAGCTGATGATGGAAGGTACAATGAACTAACCAACTTTTACATTTCTTACTTCCAAAGATTTGCAATGCGTGCAAAGTGCCTCCTCAATCTTCCGATCCTGAGCTCTAAAAAACACTTTATATCACTACTAAAATCCATCACTAAAAAGCAAAAAATAAAAAATAAATTAAATAAAAAAGAAACGACTTCAAAATAAACTAAAAAAGCCATAAATAATCTTTTATGTTCGGTACGGATCACATTTCAATCACCTTGCCGGCTTGGTGCCAAACCTGAAGTAAATAAAGTTCTTTATTCAACAAAACTAAATATATATGTAGGTAGATAATAACTAAAGGCTTGCCGCCGCTTCTTAATAGTAATAAATGAATGGTTTGGCACCGACTTCAAAAGGTGATTCAAATGTGATCCGTGCCGTACATAAAAGATTATTTATGGCTTTTTAGTTTATTTAGAAAGTCGGTTCTT
The DNA here is from genome assembly GCA_905404275.2 of Hedya salicella. Taxonomy (NCBI): domain Eukaryota; kingdom Metazoa; phylum Arthropoda; class Insecta; order Lepidoptera; family Tortricidae; genus Hedya; species Hedya salicella. The sequence continues at coordinate 21,195,983 of FR990099.1, read as the reverse complement.
TTTTCATTTAATTTTTTTTTGTTAATGCATTAAGATTGAAGCAAATATAAAGGAATAGTTTTTGGTCAAGAATAATATCAATAATACTATTAATAATAATATGAATGTTGGGATAGGGATGTGACGACCCCTACGCCTGCTGGTTCACCAGCGCAATCAATCAACGCAGGGCAGTTTATGGCTAGATGTTAGGAAGTACTTGAGTGCTCCTGAGGTACCCTGACGGGGGTCTGGACCACAACCTCTGGCTTGCTTTAACCGGCCAGTCAGAGTGGAGTCACAAGAGCTGCGAATTGAGGGTGGACGTGGTACGTAATTGGCAAGTTGGCATGGGTAGAAAGTTCCGTGAAATCTCTCCACCTCTAACTCTCCGCACCGATAGGTTGCCATCAGGCCACTATATGTGTCGTTATTTACGGAGAGTCATCTAGTGGAGGGTATGTTATCGTCTACCAGTGCCTGTAGTCAATGAGACCGTTATTCCTGGTAGACATTCGGTTATCTCAAGCAATAGCCCAGTATTTAGTCCATTATTGCAATCCCATAACCCAGTGTATTTAGGTCCCATAAATCTCAAATCCCATAACCCAGTGTATTTAGTCCCATGATACGGGCCTGAACAGCGACTGCGCGGGGTACCCCTTACATCTCATGAAATCGTCGAAAGGGTCTTTACGCGTTGGCTTCGGCTCCACGCACGCCTCCCAAAGGTCCGGGACACAATAGGGATGTTGACTGTACTCAAATAATAATAAATTTTTGATGCGAAATAGTAGTTTTTATGACGAAAATCCTAAAAAGAAACTTTGAGTTCGATACCTTGCGTGTATCTTGTTTTATGAGCCTTTAAAAATAGGTGGGAAAGTCTATTTTTAAAGTATGAAAATATAAATAAATTATAATGACAATGAATAACCCATAAAATGTATGATAACTTTTGTTATTAAACCGTTTCGAAAAACGCAAGTTTTAACATAGCTGCAGAACAAAGTTCTTAATTTCTCCATACAAGGTAGGAAGATGTGACGTCGCACCGTCCTAGGGTTTAGTATGGAGCATTTTTGGAAAAGTCCAAAAATGTGATTCTAATGTATCGTGGAGTGTTTATGATTTTGAAGTAGTTTTTTCACCAGTATTTCTATTATTGAAGGGTTGTTCTAAAACATAACACAGAATAAAGTTGTCAACATCCCTATTGGCCCGTGAGCGAGTCTCTCATACAAAATATGAATGTTACTGAATGGGTTCATGTGGAACTGTAACATGAGTGCAATAAATTCAATATTAGATGTAATAAATAAAAAACCTTGGAACACGAGAGTAGGTCGACACGTGTTTTAATTAAACTCTAACTGGTTCCATTACTAATTTACTATAATTATTTCATAGACGTGAAACTAGACGTACTTCTAAACCGAAATGCTCATAAATATGAACTAACATGGGTAAAACGTTGATTGTGTCGTAATGGGTGCGGTCTAATGCAACTGTTACAAATATTAAGCACATACTTGACTTTAATTTAAAATCATTTCATATAATTACTATAGTTAAAAACAACTCAGAGACAGTTAAATAGCGTATTTGAAATAACTACTACAAGTTTAAACTTATCAGGAACTTTGGGAGATCGAGCTTTGAGAGAGTGCGTTGACGATCTTTTATTTTTCGATGATTAAACCGATCTAGATACATTTAAACAGCAAAACTAGGTCCATATTTACATAAACCAAATTTCATTCAAATTGTTGAGCTGTTTTTGAGAAACATATTATATATAAGAAGCTTAACAATGCTCGCCGTCTTAGAGCCACCCAATGCTCACGTGTTAGACACTAAGAAGCGTTGCAGAGCCTATTGTACTTTATTTCTGGTATAAAAGAGGTGATTTTCGTAATTACCCTGAATCAAAAATCATTCGGAATTATCCCAATGCACCCGTACGGGATTTCTCGTGGTAGTGTTAGGTCGCGGTATGTTGCTACTATACTAAGCTTGCCGCTGTACGATCTTGATCGCGCTGGGCGTACTCGTAGACTCGTATATGGGAATCTGGGAGCAAGGGCGTAAGCAGATGTCATCTGCCGTCTACCTACGCCCTTGAGCAGGCAATTACTGAACTATCTTAATCTTTGGTCCAAATACTTGGGCTAATTGTAATACATTGTGTCTGTCAGTGTGCATCATAGCGCTCGAACGAATGAACCAGTTCAGATTTTTTTTATGTTTGAAAAGTGAGTTTATCGAATGTGTTCTTGCTAGCTATGGTTCAAAATAATCGTGTATTTGAACGTAGAATAAAGCACGTGGCCAGTAATTATGTTATTTCTAGACGGGCAATGGAATCGTTGACGCAGCGTTCAAGGCAAATCCTAATTGCTGCAAGCATTTAATGAGATTCAATAAACTAGTTTCCATCATAAACAGGGGAAAATTATAGGCTAAAACTGTTTACTAGTACTGAGTGGTAACTGATACCAATCACGGTAGTCGTGTAGAAAAACCCCTTTGAAGATTGCAGTTATTGATATAATTGAAGTTCGTGATGATTTTTGTAAGCACAGAGTTTGTGATGTAGCTAATATAGGTAATTGCATTTCAAACGTAATGTGAAAACTAACAATTTAAGCATCAAGGTAGCTACGCTACTCGTACGGGAGGAATTTATACAAATCAAAACTAGAGAGTGGTACATTCAGAAAGTGACCATGAAAATGTCCAAGAACTGTTTGCCACCGAATGTTTTTAAAAACTATGAAATAAAGACAAAATACAAGGTGTCATTATCAAATTCCAGTTTGTGCTGCTTCTGGGCGCAGTATGCGCGGAACCGGCGCCAGCGCCGGGCCGTGTGCCGAAGGTGTACAACGCGCTGATCACATCTAACCAGAATCTGGAGCCCAGCAAGGCATATCCTGTCTACCAGCCTGTGCTGCACGACGCCTTCGGCTTCCCCTACTCACCATTCGTTTATGGAGACTACCCTATCAGTAATGTATGTCATCATATTTTCTTCTGTTTCCGCGATTATTAGGTACTCATTTAAAAAAAAAAAAAAAACAATTTAACGCATTATAACGCGTATATTATCTCAAAAGCTTTTCAGCTTTCCATTGAGTCAACCCATGACCATGGAAAGCTTTTTTTTTTTTTTTTATTATAAATAGATGGGCATTTGACCGCAATCTCACCTGTTGTTAAGTGACGATGCGGTCAAGGATGTATCATGCCCGTCTAGAAACAGCCTATTCACTCTTGTCTTGAACACGCCCAAATTATAATGGTCGGGGAACACACTCGCAGGCAACGAGTTCCACTCCTTTGCGGTACGCATGATAAAAGTTGCACCATAGCGCTTCGTGCGGATTCGCGGAATATTGACCACGTGCGGATGGAACGAACGCACGCGTCGTGTGTCCCGATGATGGAAAGGGGCTGGTGGAATTAAATCATGTAATTCCCCCGCACACTCACCGAAATGTAACCTGTAAAAGACCGACAGACGAGCGACCCTACGTCGATGCTCAAGGCTCTGCAGCTTAGTGTCAGTTAGAGTAGGGTCGCCAATAAGCCGCCTAGCTCGTTTGTCAATCGAGTCCAAAGTGGCCAGTTGGTATTTAGCTGATCCATCCCAAAGGTGACAGCAGTACTCCATACATGACCGGACTTGTGCTTGGTAAAGCATTAAAAGCTGTCCTGGAGTGAAATACCGCCTAACCTTGGAGAGGATTCCGAGCTGCTGTCATCTGCGTACCCAATGATACCGGGCATAAGCAGATCGTTTATGTGCAGCAAGAATAGAGTTGCAGACAGGACCGACCCCTGTGGAACTCCGGCATCGATGGCTTGGTGGTCTGATGAGTAGCCATCGATGACTACTCGTATCGACCGGTTAGACAAGAAGTCAGATATCCAAGTACAAAGACCATCAGGAACACCATATGCAGGAAGCTTGGATATAAGGCCAGCATGCCAGACCCTGTCAAAGGCCTTAGAGATATCCAGAGACACGGCAAGAGCTTCGCCGTGTTTCTCAATGGCCTCACTCCATAAGTGGGTGGCATACACTAGAAGGTCCCCAGTTGACCGGCCTCGGCGAAATCCGTACTGACGGTCACTGAGGAGATCGTTACCTTCTAGGTAAGCCAGGAGTTTGTTGTTCAGTGCACGTTCCATAGTCTTGCAGAGTATAGAGGTGACAGAGATGGGACGGTAATTGACAGGGTCAGCGAGGCTGCCTTTTTTGGACACAGGTTGCACGTTTGCAAGCTTCCACGATTTAGGTACTACCCCAGTCTCTAGTGAGAGGCGATACAGGCGTGTCAGTGGTGGAGACAACTCGGGTGCACAGGTACGCAGGACTATCGCTGGTATACCATCAGGTCCACTGGCTTTATTCACGTCCAGAGACTGCAGGATTTTTAAAATCTCTTTTTGATGTATACGTACTTCAGCTATGGAGCAGTCAGCACGTGGTAAAAGCGCTTAAAAGCTTCTGAAACGTTGGAAACTCAAATGAGATAATATACGCGATATAATCCATTATTTTTTTAATTTAAATACATGTCATCGCTTAGCGAAATCTAACACCATACTCGTACATAATGTCTTAGATTTTTGTTACACGGTTAGCTGGCCATTTTTGTTATGATTTTTCCCTCCTCCGTGAACGAAGTTGCGGGTGCCTTCTAGTAATAAATAAAATGTGTCTTCACTTACTGAGCTGCACGATTTCATCATATCCCATTAAAATCTGAAGTGTGCATGACGCCTTCGGCTTCCCCTACTCGCAGTTTGTCTAATGGTATAAACTAGGCATAAATCTCTCAGTTTTTACATGTATGCCATCGCATAGTGAAATCTATTTTAGAACCTGAAGCTTTGCAAAGCTTTCCCATCTTCGAATTTCACGGCTCGTTATTTGCCGGAGACTACCTTATTAGTAATGTATATCCCGCATCTCACTCACTTACCAAACTGCACGCGTTTGTCACAACCAACCAGAATTGAAAGCAATGCAAAGCCTATCCTGTATTACTAGCTCATGCTTCATGGCGTTCCGAACTGCTTCATTTCTCAACATATTTAGGTATGTATATAATTCCGTCTGCTAAGGTTTTCACTGAAACTTAAACAAACCTAACCTAACCTACCGGGACCTACACAACTATAAAAATAAAATCTGGACAAGTTTTTGGTTACATAGAGAAGTGCTGGTTGTTAAATAAAACTGTTGCGAAATGAAGCAGTTTGGGAAAATTTGATATGCAATAAGAACGGATGCACTTCGGTTTTCCCTACTCACCATTTATTTATGTAGACTACCCTATCAGTAATGTATGCTCTCACTAACCAAACCCCACGCTTTCATCACATCAAACCAGGATTTGGAGCCCAGCGAGGCCTATCCTGTACACCAACCTGTGTTGCATGACGCCTTCGGGCTCCCCTACACGCCGTTTGTCTACGGAGATTACCCTATCAGTAATGTATGTTATCACTTAGGTGGGCTTGCACCAAAATGTTAACCTAGAGTTAAGACTTAGAGTTATTCTGACAGTTCTGGTATAAATCTGACAGGAGTTAAAATCGTTAACTCTGGACTGCGCAAGTGGCCCTTAGTGAAGTCTGTTACGTACCATTATAGTTAGCACCTAAAACAATTCAAGACTTCTCATATGTGGACCAGCCTGCATCTTCGGCATCTCCTATGTGACATTCATATGAGGAGATTATCTCATCAGTAATGCATATATATTATGGGTTAGCTAGCTCTATTATCGGAACTCAAACTTAGCAAAGCTTTCCCTATGTGTACCACTCTGTTAAATGATGTTTTCGATTCGGCTGGCCATTTTTCTGGTTTTACCCTATTAAGAAATGCATATCCCGCAATAATGCACGTTTTCACTTAACAAACTGCACGTTTTTACCACAACCAACCAGAACCTGACGCTGAGCAAAGCCTATCCTGTAACCAGACCGTGCTTCCTGACGTTCCAATCTTCTTCATTTCTCAATGTATGTAAGAAAAGTTTCACCAGCTAAGCTTTTCTCTAAAACTTTTAAAAGCAAACCTAACCTATTGGGTTCTAGACAATGATTAATAAAATATCTGGACAAGTTTTGGGTTCCGAAGAAAAGTGAGAGTTGTAAAATGAAGCAGTTCGGGAAAATAATTATGCAATAAGATATGTAGAGCTACCCTTTCAGTAATATTACATTCCACATTGAATGTATGCCGTCACTAACCAAACTGCACGCTTTAATCACATCCAAGCAGGGTTTGGATCCCAGCGAGGCCTATCCTGTCGACCAGCTTGTGCTGCATGACGCCTTCGGCTTCCGCTACTCACCGTTTGTCTATGGAGACTACCCTATCAGTAATGTATGTCAACCCTCAGTAAACACTATTATGCGCTAAACCTACTTAGAATCTCTCCCATTTCAAGACTTACGCTTTGTGAACCCATATTTTTGGTTTACCCTACTCGACATTTATCTATAGAGACTTCCCTGTCAGTAAGCAAAGTGTTTTTTTGCGCCAAAATTCGGACACGTTAATTTTATACTTATTTATTACAGAACATTATATGACAAATGCATGACGAAAACTCCCACGGTCCATCATGTATACTTTTTGATTAAACAGCATCTGAATTTTAAAAGGTCTCGGAATTCTCAAAAACGTAAAAAAAAATCGATTTTTCAAAGTAAGTAACTTTTTTCGCTGTAGCCACTATTATAATATCAACGTAGAACCGAAACTACTGAACTTACGAAATTGAAATGTTTACTGTTTTTGTTTGATATTTGGGGTCAAAGAACATTATCCATTTGGCTTCCTCCACTACCCCATCAATCCTATATATGTCCTAATATATGTCCCATTTTTAATATTTGTTCCAACTTTGCAAGTATCCCTTCCAATACTTACCCTGCCAGGCCTGCCCCGTGTACTAGCAAGTGGTGCATGGTAGCACTTTCTTCTTTTCTTACTTGCCATTCACCTAAAAAAAATATGAATGTTATATTAAGAATATTATATATAATAGATAGAAGTAATAAATATTTTTTCACTTAATGAGCTGCATCACATTCACCAGCTGCAAATTCAATCTAAAGTAAGCCCTACATTGTATTGTTTTCAAGGCCAGATTTCCAAGCAATGAAAATAACTTTGAGCCCATGTTAATAAAGTTAATATTAGTGTTACGAGCGTGGGCTATAGGATAGAGTTAAAACACCTTGACAGTTCCACGTTAGTTTATTCACGACTTACAGTAGCAGGGATTCACTGTTAAACGCGTCCCGGATAACGATACTAGAATTCGCACCATGTATAGCACACACACTAAGTCACTGACACTGAACACTTTCTAGTTTCCTTGCACTACTTCACTTTTATCACTTCACTTTGAACTTCCTCTTCTTTCCACTTGCTTTTCCTTCGCTTGCCACTTTAAGACTGCCCCGTCTGCTCCACCGTCGTCGTCTTTTATATCCGTGAATTTCGCTCATCTTTTGTCACTTTTTATCGTCATATTTTCGTTATTCGGCTGTTTTGAGTAGCGTCGTTTTTCTAGTAAATTGGGTTATGTCGAAGATTCTAGCATATTCGATGGTATTCGAACATTTGTCCTTTAAACTTCTATGGCACGGAATGTTCTTTTCTTCAAAGTTTCTAGAAACTTTAGTCTCACTTACTAAAATCTAAACATCCGTAGAAAACTTGCAATAAGCTCGCCAATGCTGGGATTAGAACCACCGACCTCACGATCATTAAGCCGCTGTCTTACGACAGGGCCATTCGGTTCTTAATTTAGTCTGCAAAAAACCGATACACATTTATTAAACACTACTCGACGATTGATGATGTTATGGTATTCGCAATATTAGCATTATCTTATTAATTTCGTTTGACGTGTTGAAAAATCAAGTCTTTAAGGAACAACCTTGTTTTAGCATTAAGAACCTAGCTCAATGTTTATAAAAACATTCTATTTTATTATATTTCCAGGGACTGTTCCCCGCTCCCGCGGCGTCTCCAAAAGGGCAACCAGAACCGGCACCGCCAGCTCCATCTCCAGAATCTCCTCCTGAACCTACAGACGCTCCGTCCGAGGAAAACTCACCATCCACTGAGACCGCGCCACCAGCGCCCGAAACGAAGGCCGAGGACGACAGCAGCAAGCCCACGCCCGCGCCTCCACTTCCCCCGAACACCCAGTCCCCTATACCTCTGAACGAATTCGGCCTGCCTCCTCAAGTACTACCTTTAGGCCGCATCGACCCAGCTTACAACGGATTTACGCAAGTCGGTCCGTTCACCTACACGTATCCTGGCTTCAGATTCTATGACCCTTACGATCCGTTCAGCTTCAGCCCGTACGCAAACTTACCGTCTTTGTATAGACCGTTGGCGAATACTCTAGGACCTCAAAGTCCTGCTTTAGTACCCGCCAGAGTCCCGCCAGCGCCGGCGGCAACCGCACAACGTGGGGACACTCCTCCCTCTGAGCCAAGTGACCTGAACCTTCTTAATTATGCGTCAAAGGACCCCGCTATACCCAACGTGCCTCCCCCGCCCCTGCCACTCGGAGGACTTAAAACTGACAAGTCAGAATAGTGATGCGAAAATGAGATTAAGTATTAAAATTATATATTACGACTTAGCACAAGACTAAGGTTTATTTAGTTACTTTAAATGATGATTGAATTTCATTTAGCAAATAATTTATGATTTACATTATGAGGCATGACAAAGTTCCTGGTGATATTTTTTGTATTTGTATCATTTAAAGTTTGTACAAGTGTTATTGATAACGATATTTTTCATTACATTTATTATTAAAGAAAAATATACTTAAATTATGTACATCATTTCACTAACTACCACCATATACGTACAGCGTCAGATAGTACGTAACATAAAAAAGTGTTAGATGTCTCTATCACAATTCCTATCCCCTCATTTACCATAGCGATTGTATGCCGTAAGGCACGTTTGGCTTAAATGTCATATTACATAATATAAAATTACCGAATATACTAAATTCCTTATGTATTTTATCCTAATAGTGGAATCAATAACGTTTATCAACCCTCATATCATTAGTGCTCTAAAATGCGTTCAGAAACCGTAGGAAATGACCAGCATTATTACAACCAATTTTACTATAAGAACTTTCTTGTTTGTGGTAGTAGGTAAAATCTGTACTGGAATGTTATTTCAGTATAAATTTTTGTAACGTAATGAGTTTAAATTTGGTACAGCTGTCAAAACTCAAGTGGATCTCTATTCTAGTATCTATAGATATTAAAACAGTTGTCGATACGAAATGTCAATTCAGTATGTTTTTAAATATAAACCGCACGATATTCTATCTCGAGTGATATGAGAATAAGGACTTCATTCGCTTGTCTATTCTATGACATTAAAAAAAAACATTCATTTTGACGGAGGATCGAATTGCCGCATTAATGTTGTCGTTTCTTTGTTGGTTTTTTGCTGTTACGAAACTAGATTTGTGAAAAGTTGTTTGTAATTTACATTTAAGTTGTAAATATGAGTAGAAGTGACTCCAAGAACTATATGAACACTCCGCCGGATATCGTAAATGCAGCCACGATTGCAGCAAATAACTTGTTGTCAGAAAAATCGATAGCCAAATTTGGTACTAGTAAATTTTTTTTTTATATAAAAAATACCGACTTCAAAATAAACTAATATTGAGTAGAAGTGACTCCGAGAACTATATGAACACTCCGCTGGATATCGTAAATGCAGCCACGATTGCAGCAAATAACTTGTCAGAAAAATCGATAGCCAGAGTTGGTAAGAGTAAATATATTTTTTAAATAAAAAAAAACTGACTTCATAATAAACTAAAAAGCCAAAAATAATATTTTATGTACGGTACGAATCACATTTGAATCGCCTTTTGAAGTCGGTGCCAAACCATTCATTTATTACTATACTATTAACACAGATGGCACGCAAGAACCGCGGCGGCGAGCCTTTAGTTATTACCTACAAATATATTTAGTTATAGTAATTCGTATTTTTGTTGAACACAGAACTTTACTTCAGGTTTGGCACCGACTTCAAAAGGCGATTCAAATGTGATCCGTACCGTACAAAAAATATTATTTTTGGCTTTTTATTTTATTTTGAAGTCGGTTCTTTTTTTATTTAAAAAAAATATTTTTTGCCTTTTAGTGATTGGTTTTAGTGATATACAGTATTTTTTAGAGCCCAGAATGGGACAATTGAGTAGGATTTGATTGTAAATAAAAATCTAAATTATAAGAATTGGCTAGGTCAAAATGGTTAAGTCCAGTCGCTTGCTGGTTAAAAAAGAATATGACTAACAGTCTCAACTTACCCATAATATTTAAAAAAATATCTCGCAACTATCGACCGTTAATAAGGACTTGTACCTTCCATCATCAGCTCAACATCATTAAATGATGACAACCAGACGAAAATAACTGAATAACTTTAGAGAAATATATACAAAACAATGTTAGTGCCTATAATATTTTAGGGTTTTTCTGGAATTACCTGGGATCCCATCATCAGATCCCTACCTCGAGAAATCTGTGATAGACCTTGTAAACGGTAAAAAGAATTTCGCTAAAGGGCAAATATATGTTGGACTAAGCCGTGTCAAAACGTTGGAAGGCATAGCGTTGTTAGATTTGGACGCCAACAAATTATTAAATCGACCACATGATGACAGATCGTTAACTGAAAGAACAAGACTACGAAATCTGCCTTCTGACGATAGAAGCTACACATAATACATGACTTTTATGACTTCTACGACTTTTATACGGCACTTACAGTCATAATTAATTCTATTGACAATTGCTCACGACCTTTAGCTGAACGTTGCTATTTCAGAATCAGGGCCGTTAACCGTTGAGGAGTTCTCTGGTTCTCCACTATCAGCTCCACTTTGCTACCCTGATCTTAACTAACTTCTGCCTAACATGATAAATAATTATATTGCGATTAGTGAATAAAATAACACTAGTGTCTGGTGGCTTGTGTCTTCATCATCAGTTTCTCTTCACCAAATGATGATTTTCGAGTGTAAATGCTTGTTCTTCTTTAATAAACACCGAAATGGCCATTGCCCAAAATATTTGAGGAATTCCTTCGATTCCTCGTCGATCTCATTATCAGATCATCACCAAAATTTTATGGGACCAACTTGGAGATTCCTACTCTTAACCGAAAAGATAATTTTCCAAATTGACTCGCAATCCGCGAATTAAATAACACTGGTAGAGCCCTCAGTGATAACTGATGGCTTGTGTCTTCATCATTGGTTTCTCTCCACGAAATAGTGATTTTCAAATGTAAATGCTTAAACTACTGTAATAAATACCGAAATCGCCATAGATGTGCTCATATTATTCGAGGAATTCCTTCAATTCCTCATGGATCCCGGCATCAGATCATCACCGAAATTTTATGAAACCAATTTGGATATATGAGTAGACTCATGAACAAAAGAATAATTTTACAAATCGTCTTGTAAATGACGGAGTTCTGAGGTACAAACATAAAAAAAAATACAACCTAATTGAGAACCCCCTCCTTTTTTGAAGTCGGTTAAAAAGTACAAAGATTTTTGGAGTGGAGAATGAACAAACGCGCGTTTTCGATGTAAATAAATAATTTGTTTCCTTCTGTATGTGTTCAAGTTTATTTTTACTGCATTATTTTAATATTTATAGTCTATTGATATTTTACAGGTAGCACTAGTAACAATGCAGGTCATTTCCCTACGGCTATTTCTAAACCCATCTTAGAGTACTTATGATATGTGTGTAGATAAAGTAGTGTATGCATCTGTACATGATTAGGCATTAAAACACTCGTGTGATCCTATTATGAAACTCGCTGACGCTCGTTTCATAAAACCACACTTGTTTTTTAAATGCCTCTCATTATGTATCAGTTACATAAACTACTATAGCTTAATACACAACTATGAGTCTTAAAATATGCAACATAAGCTAATTTTGGTGCTAAATATTAGATTTTACCATACAACGTTCTGTCAAAGACAGAACCTAGAAAAATATATTGTAATGTAATAAACGGTGTTAGTGCATTTAATGCTTATGTCATACAATGTTAGGATAAATACATATATAACCATTATAGGACAAATGAGTGTTAGTACTTTAAATATTAGAGAAAAAGGTAAGTATGAGGACATTCAGTATTAGGGCCAACAATATAAGGACACTTGCATTAGGGCAATTTAGCTTAGGGTAAACTAGAATTAGGATAAAGGTTATTACGGAAATACAATGTAGAACCAATTATTATTGGAATTCCAAAATATATCCAAGTATATATCGCAACATACCTTTATTCTAAAAAAAATATGATGTCTTTTTTAAGTTTTTAAATACGAATTGTATGACTAAACATGAAAAATTAAGTTTGAGATTGCCTAATAAAGTTTCGAAATCAATCACGTCGATCATTTAATAGGATAATGATTGATGTTTCGAGACTCGTCGAGTTTCTAAGTGTTTCCGATGGTAATTCGTTTCTTTATGCACTTTATTTGTAAATACGTGTAATCCTAAATAATAAAATGCAATATTGATTCGTGATACGATTATCTGGAAAAGATAAACTGCAACTGCTGAAGCTTACGAATGACCGCAGAGAACGTGGGGACCTGACGAAGACAAACAAGATCCTAACCGGACATTACAACTTCAAGGACTTTCACGAAATCTTCGTACGTAATAACAACATCTGTTTGTCCAGCTGAGATGTCATCACTAAAGCTCGCAGGTTGCATAATAACCCAAACAAACGCTTTCTGAGCAACAGGGTTGTGAGAAGTCAAACTCAAAGTTCCTTATTCTTTTTACAAGCATGCCACTTAACGGCAAAATAAGTCTATAGATCATTAGATATAGGCACGATCAACTGCCTGCCTGATAATAAATAATAATAATAGTAAAAACTGTGCCGATTATTATTTCGACAGCAGAAGTTATTTATTCATCACACCATACACTGTAGCTTCTAAGTCATTAATGTCCACCAACTCACTTTCATTACACTACAAAGAGTTATTATTTTGAACACTTGTAAATTCTTAGCCATGTACCGATAAGTTCACAGTGAAATTAACCTCAAATCAAATGCCATATTCGTTTAGGCAAAATCCTGTGACTATGGTAGAAAAGCTATCTCCACCTGGAGGGAGAAATGGAAAAAACCTACTCATTCGTTTCTAACGGTTAATTAAAGGCAAATTAAAAAAAAACCAGCCATGAGCATGTCGGACCATGCTCAGTGTAGGATTCCGTTTATACAAAACAATGTCCAGATGATAAAAATATGATATGAAAAAGTGCACTAGCAAACGAGCGTATCTACACGGCACTTACAATAACTTAAGCAACTTATCTATACATAACACAAAAAAAATTAAGTTTGTGGCGAACAAACGTCATCATAATGCTGATCATGCCGCCTCCTGTGTGACACTTCAGGACTGTTTTTCAGCCGAAACCTGAGACTATGTACTCCACATATAAGACTTACTCTCTCCGTATCTACAACATTTACGAGTATAATGCTTATGTTGCGTAAATCTGATCACAAAGGTATCCGAATTAAAAATGTAAAGAACTATGTTAGATTACCGGACCATCAGTGCATTAAGTAGGTATATAAACTTCTCCAATTTGATTTATTTATGATATCAAAGCTTAAATAATAAACAAGTATTTTATTGCAATAAAGCATAAAAATAAATATGTACAATTCAGCTAAAACTAAAATATAACAAACGTATTCTAAGCTAAATAAATCAATCCTAAAATGTACAAATCCTCCAAAAGTTAACCTAATCTTACTTAAAAGACCCCACCCTGTATTGTACCTGGCTCAAAGGTGCCCATAATGCCAGCAGCGCTTCCTCGCTGAATGGCTGTGGTGACCTGTTGAGCCAGATATGACCCAGAGCGGGGATCGCCACCCCTGTTTCGTATTTGCCGGCCGAGTTCTTTAAGAAGCTCGCGAGCTTCGCTACCCCAGGGTCCCGCTGTTTCAACGGCGACCGGCACGAAATCGTAGGCTGACTCCAATGAAGAATATTTGGCGTGTTTCATCTTTGCAGCATATTCTGCAGCGGAGCCAGCACACCGCAAAGAGTGTCTCAAATGGGATGCAGCGAACGTGCTAGCGCATGTTGCATCCCATAAGAGACACCGTCCTCTACGCCACGGTACTAAAGTAAGGCCATCCGGTCTCTTGCCGTCCGTTTGACTTAAACCCGGTGGCTCCAAAACACAAGGCACACTGGCTGAAACCATGGCCCGCCGGATAATTTCGTTGAGCGAGTGGTGTCTTGGGAACCGACCGGCGCACCTTTGGCAAGAGAGACCGTGATGACCATTCTCCTCCACCATAATTCCACATCGTCAACGGTGGGCCTGACACACCCTCGTACCCAACCTTAATGCCACTGCTATTCTAATCGTTGTCTAGCAGGGTGCCTAGTTGAGGTGAAGGCAGAGCGTGCAACCAAGCTCCTGATTCTGGTTGTGCGAGGGCTTTAAAGCGCGCCAGGTCAGCTCCAGATGCACCTTCCACCAATAAGACGTAGGCTCGTTTGCTGTACAATTCATCCCATTGTCTTTGCATGATTGGGTTTTCAGGGCGGTCATCTCCAGGAAAGATTGCTGACCACCTCGCCAGGGCCTCTGTGAGGAAGGGAACTGGGACGTTGTCACCATTAAAACATAATATGCGATTGACAAGATCCCTCGTTCCATGAGAGGATGCAAGGAAAGCAATAAGTCCTACATCTTCGACGCGGCGCATACCCAGCCCACCATAGCGTATGGGGAGTGCAGCCTGTATCCACTGGGTCTGATCGAACTCTACATTAAGCAACAATTCTAAAGACGATTTCAACGCTTCGTCAATTTCCTTCACTTCGCTCATGAATAACCACGAAGGAGTGGTTCTAAGTATATATGTCATGCGGGGTGTTGCAAAACAATTACGTAGTAGTGTCAGTGACACATGGGACGACATTTTGGTTAGATGTTCACGGACTGCTAACAAGCAATCCTTTTTGGTATGCAAAGCAGCCCTGACTCCATCAGGAAAGATAGGAGCACCTAGTAACGAGAATGTTGCCTTATCTATTGTCCTGATTCCCGGTAGCAGATCTTTTAATATCGTTAACGATGAATCTGTTATAGGGCCGCAGGCGTAGAGCTCGCATTTAGCCGGATTGATATCTAAACCCACATCTTTTAGCACAGGAATGAGCCGCTTTAGGTCCTTGATTATTGTCTCGGGTCTTCCACCAATGGTACCATCATCGAGGTACCACTATTCATTGTGATAGTCGCTTATTGTATGGCTAAACAGAAAACTAAAGGACCCAAAGGATCGCCTTGCTGAGCTCCAACTTTAGATGAAATTAAATGTTCTTTAAGGTAAAGATTACTAGTGGCTGAATAACACTGGTACAAAAAGGGATATAGAGATGGTACATTATCTATAACTTCATTCAGTAAAATGTCCCTCTCGACACTGTTAAAAGCATTTTTTAAATCTATTTTGACAACAACTGAATCTTCATTATCATGCGTCATAACACAAGACCTGGTGGCGTGTATTGCCACCTCGCAACCTCTAGCTGTACCAAAACCAACTTGCTGGGATTGAAGGTACTCTGACATGGCGTCTCTAACGGCGTGACAACCTAGCTTTCGAACAAGGCGACGAATTGTATTGCCCTCAGCTATCGGCCTTACACCACCATCTTTCTTCAAAAGAGCACATAGTGATGCACCGTAAAGAAAAGGCCTCACCTGCAAATTGAGCATACCCTTTAACAAAAAATTGCACAACTTGGCGAGGGATTCCAACAGTCAGGGGCCATTGCTACCCGCAGAGATAGATATGAGCTCTTTAAGGTGTTGAGGGCGTAAACCATCTAGTCCGGACGCGGAACCATTGTAATGGTTCCGCCTATGGCATAGGCTACCTGGCCGGGGGTCACAGAAAGAAAAGCGCTATTTCGGTCTGGCTCTGGAGGGAAAACCAATGGTCTGGAAGGTGATGGATGCTTCTCGTGTAAGGTTCTCAATGTTTCATTATTAGAAGGTGCAAGTGATGAGTCAGATAAAAGACGACGAATAGCTCCGTCATAAGTCACCGTCGTGTACTTTCGCCTCTATAGCGCGGTACATAGAATTAATTTTTAAGAGTTAAGCAGTCTTCGGGATATCCTATACTAGCGTTTTCAATATTTTCCTTTACTTTAGATGTGAGTGATCTACCTGACTTATTCTCGGGTACTCTTAAAGCCGAAAATGAAAAGGAGAGCAAGGCAAACCAATCGTCGACACTGTTCGTACGTAAGCAATCGTCTATTACAACGCACAATTTACCAGCAGCGACATTCCGTGCTCCCTTTGGTATATGTCTCAACACACGCACGTTCGCTTTCAGGAAGGGCAACTGCTCTAGCTTAACTGCTTGATTTTTCGATGAATCCGGTACAGAACTCGAGGCCCCGCGTGGAGCAATGTTAGCGTTAAGGAACGCTGAGCTATTGGTATTTTGTGTAACATCCTTGTGAGCGCGACTGATGTGAACACTGAGGCCGCGGGGTGCGATGTACATTTTAGATGACCCCGGACAGTGTGGGCACGATACTCTGCAGGGGCTGCTCATAATTCGTGGTTGTAAATAGTTTGTAACAGTTGGGTTCAGCCGGGGGTTACCTCCATAGTTTGTGGGGTAGAAAACATTCACAATGCATAAGAAAAACATTAAGAACACATAACGTTTGAAAGTTATACAAATTCTTTATTATATATTATTAATATAATGTTACAATATACAATATATCTAAAAAGTGAAATTGCATTTTTATAACCTATAGGCGGTGGTATATTATTCCACGTTTTTGAAGCGGCTTATTTCAACCTAATTTTAATTTATTTTTATTTCGAGTGAATGGGGTGATTATTTGCCTTATAAACAGACAATTTCTCAAAAAGATACAAGCAAAAAATGTTTTCGAACAATATGCATAACTATTAAAAAGAAACGTTCACTTGTAATAGAAGTTAAAATCTTTTGTGAAACGGGCCCTTGGTCTTTTTTGACAAAATCTAGAAACGTTTAATATGATCTAAGTACTAGTAGTACTTTCGTTGGGAATGTTTCAAAATAATATTGATAAGGTGACTCAGAGCTGCAACAACGAGGCTATATCCCCATTATTAGGGCACTTTCAATACATCGAAATCTATGATAGTAAATCTGATCATTCAGAGCGACGTTTATCTACACAACTACCGAGATTTAAACCCATAGGGACATATCATAACCCTGCTAATTGATATTGCTACCGATATCATATCAAAAAGCGGTGTTGACATGTACGCCCGGTTTTAGTTATTATATAGGGTGTTTCTTTACGTCAAAGTCATTTAATCGATTTTAGTTTATAATTATCAATTTCGTTCGTGGGGGAGAAAAAGTCATAACCCCCAATTTTTCTCCAGCGTTGACGAGTAATAAGATTTTATTAATTTATTTAATGGTACGATGAAAATATAAATTTGCAAAATTTCAAAGTTACACGTATTTCAATCATGATCGTCAACTTAAGTAAAATAATAAGAACAATGTCAAATATGCAATAATAATAATATGTTCAATTCAATCTCATCTCTTAATAAGGATCATCATCTAGATTTAAAAGAAAATGTCAGACTAGAATGAATCGATACAAAGTAACTAAAAATAATTTGTTCTAATCTAATGTAAACTATACAAAATCATTCGGAAAGCAATATTCTATTAATCCAATCAAATTAAATCTCTCAATAAGGATCGTCATTCATTACAATATCATGTGAAATAGACTGTCATTTGGTTACAAGATATATATTTAGAATATTTAGCTTGATGTACTAATTTACAGATTACAGGGGGTTATCCAAAAACGTTTTTCTCAGTCAACGCCTACATGTTTTGTCAGACGACTCATTCCTTAAATCAGTGGGTAAATGTTCACAGCAGGTCAGGCCGATAGCAAGTGGGTTATTGCCTGAATGTGCCATGCGACGAGGAACCGTTTTCAGTCGCCCGGCAGAACGGATCTGATTTCCTATAACATCTACGGAGTGAACTGTTACATGTTACTTCTTATATATAAATTAACACCAAACAAATATATTGCGAGTAATGCATCATGATGTGTTACGATACGAAGAGTTCTTTACACGGTTATTATGTGCTCCAACAAGTATACGGATATCACGTTTCTGAACCGTTAGGATTCTTTTTGCATCAGTAGTGTTCCCCAGATGAGCATTCCGTGCAAAATGACGTTGAGGAAACGGGCAAAGTACATCTTTTAAATAACGGGTACACCTACCCGTGAACACGAAAGCTGAAAAGCTTCCGAAGCGTTGGGAACTCAAATAAGATATTATACGCGATCCGTTATATAATCCGACCAGTATATAATCCGTTTAAATTGTTTTATTCAAATGAGTGATAATCGCGGAAAGTACTAGCTAGAATACATTATTTTATTAAAGAGATCCGATGCGGTGCCTACTTTCCGGCTCCGTCATCAATTCACTTCGATGGTACCATTCTCATCAAAAATGAAAATACAAAGTCCTCGCAGAACAGAGGTGAGAAGTGAGTTTATTAACACTCCGCTACCCAAACATATTTTGGAAGAGATCGTTGTTTAGCCATAAGACGGCCTGTTGTTTTCCTCTATTTCATTGTAATTCTCATGTTTTAGTTTTTCTGTGTATTTGAGGTGTGCAATAAAGAATATGTATGGCATTGTTGAAAAAAACCGGTCAAGTGCGAGTCGGACGTCGCGTACGGAGGGTTGCATAGAAACTTTCACTTATTTCGACTTAACTTGCCGGTTGAATTAAGTTTGCCTCTGGTATCTAAGACGTCACATACAAATGAGGGGCAAACTTAACCAAATCGGGTTCTAATAGTTGGACAGACAGACAGACAAAGTCGCACCATATGATTTCCTTTTTTACCTTTTTGGTACGGAACCCTGACAATGGCCAATAATTAGACGATCTCTGTTGTTTTGAAAATTGAATTGAATTGATATTTAAGGCGCTCAACTTTTATTTTATTGAATTTAAATTGTGGTGAAATAAAATCAGATATCAAAGATTTGTTCACATTATGATATTTCTTTATTGGGATATTAACCCAACAAATAAAAAATAACTATAGAAAATTAAAAAACCCCCGACTTGTTCCACTAACAGATGAATATCTTGGAGACCTGTGCTCCGATTTGCATCTAACAAAGTTAAGAACACTCGGGATAAAATTATCTATGACACAAAATACCGCACTCAAATCGGTCCATCCATATGGGCGCTACGATGCCACAAACAGATACACAGATACACAGAGTCACAGACACGTTAAACTTTAACACCCCTCTTTTTTGTCAGGGGTTAAAAACAGCCTGTACAACATGTTCCATGTTTCAATATTAATCAATATATTTTGTTGACACTTCATTTAGATGAAGCCGCATACTGATAAGTGATAACAATAATGTATCAAACGCGCAGTACTCGTCTGCAGTTTTACGTCGTCTCTCCAACATGACTTGTATATTTTCCGTTTCTATTCTTACAATATTAGTTAAATTTAGTTTACAGGTAATTATCCATTTTATTTATATAAATGACATATTTTTTACGCAAAACGTGCAATCACCATAAAGTTTCTATTCTTACAATATTAATTAAATTTAGTTTACAGTTAATTATCCATTTTATTTATATAAATGACATATTTTCTACGCAAAACGTGCAATCACCATAAAACATTAATCCGCGTAATAGAGAAGTTGTGAAAAATACAATGTATTTCTAATCTGCTTACAGGATTGCCCGGAAGAGGTATCTATAAGGAATATAAAAGTCACATGGCCTTCGACCGACTCCGCATACAATGTGACGTCTACCCCTCTGTGCTACAGATACGAAAGGCTTATTACCAGGAACTGCAATGGCACAGACTGGGAACCTACCATCGACCAGATGGAGCCGTGTCTGCAAATAGCCAACTACTTAGACTTATCAAAATGTCCTCCAGGGCATCACCAGATCTCAGAAAGCGACTACTGCTACCAAATCAATGCACCGTCTGCTTGGAACTACCCCTGTTATAAAAGTGGGAGAACCTCAGTTATAACAGATTTAGATGAAAAAGATGTTACGTCCTTATTAACCACCTTAAACGCTACTAAAAATAAATATTACTGGCTGCCGGCGCAAAGGGCAAAACTTTTTAATCCAGTTGTCTGGCACGTTCCAGGGCGTAATTGGGGGCGAATAGTGGAAACAAGCGATAACAACATTTTACAAGTGCGAACCGCGATAATGAAAAATTGCCTACTTCTGGACGTCGAACAGAGGACTATTTTAACAGAAATATGTAGTATTAAATATCCGAGTTTGTGTTTTTCAGTCAACGAGTTGCGTGACCCTTCAAGTTGCCCTGATGGGTACTATGGATTTCAATTTATGCCTGATGATACTATTTGTTATGGAATTGAAGAATCCGATAATGTTACTGGTTTGACGTACAATGAATTTGTTCAAACAAAGTGCTCTATGCCTAGCCCAAGCCTTAGCCAATACAACACTGAACTGATGAGATATGTTTTTACAAAATTAACCACATTAAAATCTTTGAATGAAAGCGCTTGGTGTTGGTTTCAAGTATTCCCTGCGAATAGTAGCAACTTGCTAGAAGATCAAAGTGGTAAGCAAACTGAGGTTCAACAAAGTATGCCACGATCATTTCAAGGCATAATAAATAGCCGCGGAACATTGAGTGTAACAAATACAACATTAAAATACCCTTGCATGGCTTGTGAAGTGAAAATAAATTTCAAAGAAAGTGAATTAATTTTTGAATATAATGACATAGAAAACAAGATGTACCTGACAATTTACTACCCTTCGGGGTTATGGAAGTACGACGTCAATGATAAAGGTGTTCAGTGTTTTTCTAATGCAAAGGGATTCTTTAAAGTCGTAGATGTCAATGATGAACCCATTCTTCAAGTGAAGTTAGCAAGACAAATGAGTGATTTAAACAATGCAGATAAAATTGTATATGAAATCGATCCAGTTACTTACCGAGCTGCTCAATATTGGTGTCAAGGTCATACTAAAAACTTTTCCTTAGTTACTACAAATAAATTAACTGTGAACCCTAATTGTAATGAAGAACATGTATTTGCTATTGTTATTGAAGAGCGAAATGTTTCATATGACGCGGATGAACTAGATATGTCTAATTTGATTTCAAATATTACTGAAATATTTAATGCCAACAAAGTTTTGGTTATGGATATATTGGATTTTTCAACGCAACACATGTTACTATTATTGCATTTACACGTCCCCATTAGTGAGAGTTATGATGATAAAGCTAGTAATATTCAACAAACATTTTCAATGTTAAAAGAAAAGGCAGAAACTGAATTACCTAAACACAACTATACTTTTGTAAATATATCCAGCTCAATTTATTGTTTACCTACTACTAGTGACGACATATTTATCTTAAACTGGGAGCTGACCTCTATTGGTCACATTGCTGCTCCTCAACAGTTTTGTTTGCAAGAGAATGGTTTGCCAGTAAAAAGACTTTGTTATGGCTCGTATCTATTTGGAGGAAAATGGGGTGATGTTGAAGGAATATGTGATAGCAACTATAAACCTTCATGGACGACAAAATTTTTATTCGATTTTGTAAAAGGCAACATACCAGATAATGACACTACACATTTTTTAACCGATGGACTTGGAGCTGTACTCAAAAATGGAAATAATATAATTCCTGCTGATATATATTACTTGTCAATGTCATTGCAGCATGTGTTGTATCTAGCCGAAAACAATAAAACTGTGGACATGGGAGATATCGAAAATATGGCGTGGGTGATGGATAGAGTAATGTCTCTAGATCACAGTTATTTACGGTTGTCTCAAACACTCAATTCGACAAATGTAATTTTAGATTCAGTAAATGATATTATTGAACACTTAGTCGAGGAGAAAATGGAGAATGACAATTCTTATTATTTAGCAGTCAAACCACAGTTCGTTACACAAATATCTTACCCTTTTTACAACAATATAACCGGCATAGCGATTACCAAACATACAAATTCAAGCGATTTTACTGACATGTTAATACAACCCTTATTTAAAAACACAACATTGAGTGATGTGCTTGCTATTAAGAATTTAGAAATTGCAACATGGTTATCAGAAGAGATTCTTAAGTCTATACATATATTTTCTAATGATACGACCAAAGTCTTAATGTCTGACAAAAACCTGTACGTTGTAATAAGCGTGTTTTATAATGATGCAGTTTTTCAAGAAGTGGACTTTCAAAAACATGAAATAAATAGTAGAGTTATTGGTATTTCAATACCTGGATATACGTCTAATTTGAAGCATGCTATCCCGCTCATATTTAAAGACCTTAAATTAATCGATAGCAATGATAAGTTTTGTGGGTATTGGAATTTTTTAACAGATAATACTGAAAAAGTACCTGGCTCGTGGGCAAAAAAAGGATGTTTCCCTTATAAAACTATGAATGACATTACAGTTTGTAAATGCTATCATTTGACTCATTTCGGTCAACTAATAAATGCGGGTAGTAGTTCAGAAAATCAAAAGACTCCGGCCCACCACAAGAAAGTTTTAAATATTATTACATTAGTAGGGACTATCCTCTCTTTAGCAGGTATAGTGGGGATATGGATAACGGCATCAGTTTTTTCAGCGTGGAGACAAAAAGCTGGTACAAAGGTGCTACTACATTTGTGTACTGCGATTGCTTTGCCTTTAATATTCCTTGTCGTGTTTAATATCGATACCACGATAATTATTGACGATGATGGAGTATACAAGGTGGCAGAGCATATGAAGATTACCTGTATAGTTCTAGGTGCATTATTACATTACTCCATTCTTGCTAGTTTTATGTGGATGCTTATAACAGCTGTCTTACAGTTTGTGAGATATGTGCGGGTGTTAGGAGTATGTAGGCCGTCAAGATTCATGATTAAATTAACCGTAGTGGGCTGGGGTATACCATTTGTGCCGATTGGTATAATTGTATTAGTTGACAAATATAATTATATTCCAGAACCATCTGAAATTGAGTTTGGCAGGTACCTAATTTGCTATCCAAAAGGTTTCATTCTCATAATGAGTGTAATTTTACCAATTTGTATGATACTGGCAGTCAATATTGTACTCTTTCTTGTTGTAATGTACTCTATATACCGAGGTCCTGACGGGAAAATGAGAGCTACAGATATTGATCTTATAGGAGCACAATTTAGATTATCTATATTTCTGTTTTTTTTATTAGGACTGTCATGGATATTTGGAATACTGTCGTTTACAAATAATTTCTTATGGTCTTATTTATTCTGTTTAACTTCAACACTTCAAGGATTTGTATTATTTGTATATTTTATAGTTTGTGATCCTGCTACGAGAAATATGTGGATATCATTAATGACACCAAATTTTCGCACTGCTAGACCTAGAGAGAGTATTACAAGTATCAGTAGTGGTTAATATTGTAAATATTTAAATATAAATAATAAATATAATACCTCTGAATAAGTATACCCCATATACAGCATATTTAATTTGAATAATATTGTTACGCCCCACTACGTTCCCTAGATACAATACACGTTGTAAAAAAAAGTCCCCCGCCTCGTCTGTCTATGTATGTCTGTCTGTCTGTTCACGATAAACTCGAAAACTACTGAATGGATTTTCATTCGATTTTCACCAATGGACGGAATATAGCGGCCTTTGCAAATAAAGTTTGGACTGCGGATCGTTCCCAACCAAAGATAGTGCCGTCGGTCCGTCCGTCAGTTATTACCACGCCACGCATCAAACTGTCATGCGCTAATTACGATCAAATGTGGTCACGGTTTGGATGGCGGTTGAATCTGTGTCTTCTGTCCGCCCGGAGTTCGAACTGTGGGTGTAAAGGATTTTCGGAATTTGGATAAACTGTCTCGGCGTGCGCTGCTGAAATCGTAAGTCCACTTAAATAATGTATGGTGGGATTGTACTCTTTAAAGGTCTAAAAAAAGTCTCCGCATTTAAGGATAAGCCATTATTGGCAAAATAATGAACCACAAATACATGTTAAGACGTTTCACTATTTACAATGCACATTTTTTGGATTCAATTGATTTTTATCAAAGTAAATACTATTATTGTTTTTGGTATTTAAATTAGATATACTTTGTCCTTCGCATTATGAAATTTGACAAATACTTTAGAAGTTTCAATTATGACATTGTTTAAGGCGTTCAAGCGCGTTGCTAAGTGTATCGTGATAGTGCACGTTTCGCTCTTATGACGGAAAAAAAGGAAATGCGCGTCCGACGCGCGCATCGAGGGCTCCATACAAAATATATGCGTTAAAACGACCGTATCTATGAAATCCGGTGTTATCAGAGCCCTTCTCTTAAGCAATATCAACGCAGTGTAATGTCGGTCTATATTGTTATGAACCACCCTTTATGCGTGTATTTTGATTCTCGCAAGGTAATCAATACCTATACGGATACTTTCCGTTTATCGTGAAATTTTGGCAAAAAGCAATGCCATGTAGCACTAGTAAAGGAGAAAGTCCAAAAACCATAAATTAGTAGATACATCACAAAAAATAATCGATTGTAAAATTATTCTTATCCATGAGAGGAGGCCTGTGCCTTGCAGTGCGGACGTATGGATATAGGCTGATGATTATGATAATGATTAGTAGTAGTTAGTAAACTAATCGCGCCCTATGTCGATGTATGTGGACAACAGTTTTCCAACGGGAAAGTTAAGTTTGTGCCTCAATACAGTTTATCTTTTTGTCAGAGCCATGTTCGGTGCTTTCATTTGTTACCTCATAATTATCTGGGTTACTGTAGCTATCCATTACTCAGCATGGTGCCACAGCAAGCCCTGGCGCTAATTTTCAGTGGTGCCCAATATAAAAGTTAAAAATAATATTTTCTTCTGTTTCCGCGATTATCACTCATTTAAACAAAACAATTTAACGGATTATATTGTGTATATTCTCTCGTTTGAGTTCCCGGCGTTTCGGAAGCTTTTCAGCTTTCCATGGTGTGGTGTCCTCCACAAGGATTTGTATTGGTAATTAAAACACACAAGGACTTTGAGTATACGCCCAGTTGGCGATGACAGCGACCACTCCGTCTGACAGCTGGGCAGATACTAACGGAGTGGGGTTCCGTCCACCACTTGATTGTATACATTTATTTATATATATATAACATCGTTATTCATTTATTACATGACACACATGACTACGTGAAATCCAAAATACCACATCTCTTCCTTTTTGTAAAAAAAATATATAATCTTAGTTAAAATAGAGTGCGACTTAATATACGATGTTAAGCTATATTGTAAGGTATTAAATCAGTTACCAAGATTTTAATTTGTTTTATTTTTGTTTTAATCATTAATCGTTTTCATTTTCAGATTCACTTAATTTATCTGATTCTACATTTTGTCTTGATTCTAAATCGTCTACTACTTGCCAATTTCCTTCAACGCGTTTAAGATGAATTATATTTCTTTTATACTCTTGTCCGGTTAAATCATTTCGAATATTCGCTTCATTTCCTTCCTTATTAACGACTGTATGCGGTTCAGGAGCAAAAGTCGGTGTCAGTTTATTGTTTTTGGTAAAGTTCTTTACGTACACTTTCTGACCAACTTCAATGTCTTGCTCTCGTGCTCTTCGCTTCCTGTCTTCCCTCACTTTTCCTTTTTCTTTCCTTAAAACATCGTTATCTCGTACTTCAGGCTCTATGTCTTTATTTTCAATGTTCACTAAACTTGGTAATTTGTCTCTGAACAGCCGGCCGTAGAACAATTCTGAAGGAGATTTTCCGGTCGTCATTTGCGGAGTGCTGTTGTACATCATGAGGTATTTGAGCAAATCGTCTTTCCAGTCCGTTTTCTGTGTTTGACTAATTTTTAACCTTTTTAAAATATCCCTGTTCTGCCTTTCTACTTCTCCATTTTGTTGAGGCCAATAAGGAATTGTGTTATAAATGCGAATTCCTGACTCTTGGCTAAATGTTTGGAAATCCTGGCTTGTGAACTGTCGGCCGTTATCACAAGTTATGCTTACTGGAAAATCTAATCGAGAGAAGATTTCTTTAAGAACGTTAATTGTATCTTTGGCTGTAATCGATTTCATAATTTTTATTTCTTTGTACCGACTAAAGTAGTCGATCATAACAAAAAGATAGTCTCCGCTAGGCAATGGACCTAAAAAATCTATAGCTGTGTCAATCCATGCTTCAGTTGGTAACTCCCGCCTCTTCATAGGAATAGGTGGGTTGGGCCCTGATACCAAAATACAACCTTTACAATTTTTAACGGTGTTTTCGGCGTCTTTATCTAATTTGGGCCACCACACTTTGGTACGCAATCTAGCCTTCATTTTTACTATCCCGGGGTGACCTTCGTGGGCGGCTGCTAGTACTTGAGATCTTAGTTTTAATGGGATGACAATTTTGTTGCCCCGCAGTAAGATATCATCATGTAACCAAAGTTCAGTTTCAAAAATTTTGTAATTATTAATGTTAGGGTCCCATTTGTTTGATATTAATGCTTCTCTAATGAGGGCAAAATCTTTATCGGCCTCAGATGCATACAACGCAGTCGGACGAGCATGTTCGACAATATGGTTTATGTGGAACTCGTTGTCAAATGGAATCTTATGCGTGCTTGTGCAAAGACGCGAAAGTGAGTCGGCAATATTAGATTTGCCTGATTTGTACACAACTTTGTAATTATAAGATTGCAATCTCAGTACCCATCGTTCAATTCGAGCACAGGGTTTTGAACGAGTTCAAAAAATTACTTCCAACGGCTTATGGTCAGTAATCAACTCAAACTCATCTTTACCGTAGAGGTACATGTGAAAGTGCTCTATTGCCCAAACTAAAGCAAGTGCCTCCTTCTCAGTCTGGCAATATCGCTTTTCAACGTCGGTTAAGCTTTTGTTTCCGTAGGCGATAATTCGCGGCCCCGTTGAGTCATATTGCACCAGTACGGCTCCTAACCCTACAGGACTGGCGTCGGCAATAACCTGAGTCCGGTCTTTTGGGTCATAGTAACCTAGCGTTTGAATCCCGCTAAGAGATTGTTTGAGCTGGTTGAAAGCCTGTTTTTGGTCATCTTTCCAAAACCGTGTGATATCTGTATGTTTATTAAGCTTGAGACGTAAAATTTGACGAATCGGTTCGGTTAGAGTCGCCAAATTTGGGATCCATTTACCTACAAAATTGATTAAGCCAAGGAAACTTTGGATTTCTTCGACATTGTTTGGTTCTCGGAAAGACTCAATTGTTTTCAAATATTTGTCTAATGGTCTTATACCATCTTCAGATAGGCGGTGCCCAAGAAATTCTATTACCCTAGCATTCAAAATGCATTTAGTTTTATTCAGCAATACATCATTTTTTCTAAGAGCTTCTAAAACCTTTTCGAGCCTCTTGTTATGTTCATCTGCGTTCCTTCCGAAAACCACAATATCGTCGATAAAATTGACAACCCCTTCATATCCTAGGAGCATCCTTTCCATAATTTTTTGAAAATGCTCAGGGGCACTTGATATCCCAAACATAAGCCTTTTATACCTATATAGGCCTTTGCTTGTGATAAATGTTGTGATTGGGCGGCAATTTTCAGATATTTCTACTTGATAAAATGCATTTGAAATGTCTTATTTGGAAAAAACAGTGGCTTTTCTAAATTTGGGCATTAATTGGTGCATCGTCGGTAACGGATGATTTTCCCTAATTATTGCCTTGTTTGCACACCGCATATCAAGGCAAATTCGTACGTCTCCGTTCTCCTTAAGGACTGGGACCATAGGATTGACCCAGGGAGATGGCTGATTGACCGGTTCGATGATATCCATTTTTACTAATTCGTCGATTTTATTATTTATTTTTTCTTCTAACGGTATTGGTACCCGCCTATATGGCTGACACACTGGTGTGACTGTTTTGTCAATCGCAATGTCCAGAACTACGTCTTTAAATTTAGGGAATTGATGGTCATTGTCACTTACCGCTTGCACCTCAATTCCTAGTTTTAAAACTCTCAGAGCAATTGCACTGTCTTTCCCTAACAAGTCCCTCGACCCATCCTTTATGATGTAGAATTTGGTTATTGTTGTTTCAGGGCCGACACAAATTGAGGCTTCAAATGATCCTAATACCGTTAAAGGTGTCTTAGATCCGTAAGACATAAATGTTTTGTCTGGATTTTTAACTTGGTCCCGGATTATAACTTTTTTTGATTTGAGCAGATTCCATGTATTTTCACTAATGATATTACATTTGCTGCCTGAATCAATTAACATGTCAATCTCCACCCCTCCAATCTGACATTTTATAGACGCATCCTCATCGATATGAAATATTAATCGATTTCCGAGTCCGATTGCTTGTTATTTGACGTTTTTGATGTGTCAGAAGTTTTGACTTCAATGCGGCGCTTTTTGGAATTAGGCTTGGAATTATTTGTATTGGGTCTACGCTTACTGGCCCTCGTTCGGCACATTTTGAGGAAATGGCCTTTAAATCCACACTTTGCACAAATTTTATCTTTAGCGATACACAGTTCGCTATCGTATTTATGTTTTGTGCTCCCGCATCTTGTACACTCAGTTGGTCTTTCATCAGATTTTTTATTTTGTCGAGTATCTATTTTATTTACGTTGGTCTTTTGTTTTTCTTGGAAATCACCCAATTGCCTTTCGACAGTCTCAAGCGAATTCGCTTCTGTAATGATTTTATCAATTGTAACTGTATCTCCCATTAACAGAATCTTCTTCCTCAACTCTTGTGATAAACATTTTTCAGTTATTTGATCGATTAAATTTTCATTTTCATCTGTGAATTTACATTTAGTGCTTTGACGACGCAATCTAACTAAAAATTTATCAAATTTTTCCCCCTCTTTCTGTTTTGTCAGCCTGAATATGTGTCTCTCATATAAGTGACTTTGTTTTGGCGCGAAATATTCATCCAGTTTCTTAATTGCTACCTGATAAACATCGACCGATTCGCTCGCTTCAACGTGAGCGCCGGGGATGTTGAAGTAAACATCTTGCAATGTTAACCCTCCAGTATGCAAAAGAGTAGCCCGTTTCTTAGCCGGGTCACTTATATCAGACGCTTGCAAAAAAATTCCTAGTCCGCGTTTCCATTTCTCCCACCGAATACCGAGAGAACTTGTTTCGCCTTCACAATCGAAATACTCCAATGAAGGTATTTGGTTCATGGCGTCTGTAAAGAGGATAATACGAGATATTGAACTATTATTTTATTTATTTAGCTTTACTTTGAGGAAGAAGAATCCGTAATTTTATTTGCGAACCATATGTTACCAGTTTTTTAATTTACACACTTGCAATGTTCATATTTAACACGTCGTCAGTCCCATAGTTTTCGGCATTTATGTAATATCAATGGAAAGTCCGTAAAGATACGAATATTTATTTAAGAATAATATCAAGTGAGTTATTTTTATAAATGTGGATAGGTATTCTTAATTGCGCACAACTCACTGTTTTACGAGTATTATATTATATTGACACGTTCCAAATTTTTGGATAGGGCCCTGGGAACGTACTAAATAATCTTGCATTTTGGCACTGGTTTTTTATTTATTTTTATTACACACCCGTAACTCGTTTGTCAGCTCTAAAATATTTGACTGCAATTTTGTGCCACTACACACACCACA
This sequence comes from Hedya salicella, assembly GCA_905404275.2. Classification (NCBI taxonomy): domain Eukaryota; kingdom Metazoa; phylum Arthropoda; class Insecta; order Lepidoptera; family Tortricidae; genus Hedya; species Hedya salicella. The sequence goes on along the minus strand of FR990099.1, from coordinate 21,166,028 downwards.
CAATATTTAGCAATCATCTATGTATATAGATATATTGCTTCTTTTTTTTCACACATTATATACAAACAATTTTGGTTACCAATAGGTTTCAATTGTTAAGTTTCATTAAGATAACAGCCACAACAAGTAGAACGAAATACAATACCCACCTGCACTACACCGCTCAATGTACCCTACCGCAAATAAATGGATTCGCGTAACGTAAACAACTCCGGTTGCTTAGTCTAGATTCTCAATTTACTTTTAATATCTTAAGTTTTGGTGAACATATAATACAATTAGAAGGATGGCCTCATCATTAAGTATTTGAAAATAAAGTTCAATAAATTTATGTATTTATTTGTGCGGGTGGAATGTGGAATAAACTTGCACTTGTTTTCAAATTAAGCTTCATAAATTATACTTCATAAGGCGAGTACATATGCATGTACTGAGAATAGCAAGAATTTGTTTATATTACTGTTCTGGTCCTTAAAGTTTAAGTATTTTAACATTATATTCACATAGTAACTCCGTATCTAACCTATTGGTCACCAAATTGCATGCTATAATATTGTTCACGTAGTACAAATACTTAATACTTACGAATTGATCCTCGTCGCCAGTTTGTGGTGTCCTCCACAAGGATTTGTATTGGTAATTAAAACACACAAGGACTTTGAGTATACGCCCAGTTGGTGATGACAGCGACCACTCCGTCTGACAGCTGGGCAGATACTAACGGAGTGGGGTTCCGTCCACCACTTGATTGTATACATTTATTTATATATATATAACATCGTTATTCATTTATTACATGACACACATGACTACGTGAAATCCAAAATACCACACATGGTCACGGGTTGACTAAGAAAACATATATTTTCCTCTGTCAAAGTTACAATTTGTGCAAACTACCCACTTTCAGAATACAAATAAAGGTGTACGGTCAGCATCAAAAGTAGCTGACAATTTTACTACTGGCATGATAACATTTGTATGTCAAATTGCATACAAATATTATCACTTACTTTTGACGCTGACTGTACATACATGCCAGATGGGCCTAATCTATACAGACAGTTACACATGTGCCAGAAGGGCTTATTTTTTTATTTTAATAATTTTATGTAAAAATAAGCTTAACCAACTGAGCTGATAAGAAAAAAAGAGAGGGCTACATTTAGGACATTTGACACTAAATTCAGTTAGTTTGGGATACAATAACAGTTATTTGATGGATGGTTTATCTTACAGAGGTTAACGTGGCGGCCATATAAGTAGATTCCCACCTGGTTACCCAATGAAAGGCGTATAACCACCTTTTTCTTAATATGAGTAAATTAATACGCTTCGAATGCCCTTCTAATATTCATGGCGCCACGCCTCTGGTACCTTATTCAACTTTCAGTTTGTACCCATGTATTTCAAACGGAGCTTTTGATTGAATAATGGTCATTGAAAACTCATATTGCTTCGAAAATTTCTATTCGGTAATACCCCACAATGCAATGTACGCGTATTTTTTTTTTATCACTATTTTTTATTTTATGGCCACCATTTTGTTTATTATAAAAATAAAACCTTTTCTTTAACCATTAATGACAAACCGATAAAGACCCGTATCATTAAAATCCATCCAGTAGCTATAAAGATTGGTGAAGACATATACCTATGCGTCAAAAACATGACCGGGAGGGTTATTGCTTAACAAAATTTTGACAATAGGTGTCCGGATCAACTATCATAGCCCATAAATGGGCGGCCCCCCTATTGCCTAACGCGTTTGACGCTCGGTATCAGAATCAAGTGTCACATTTTGGCTATGAAGGTTGATTCGGATACCAATTTTCGTTAGGGACTAACACTCGGTCTTTGCTGCCGTGCAGCAGGGTAAAAGTTGTGATCTAAGAGGACCGAAGACCATGCTACCTGACATCTAGTATTCCTAAACAAGACTTGGTTGAATAATATATGGACATAATTTGCCGCTGAACCCATATCGGAGATAGTCTTAGGGATACATGTTGATTAGCGATCTCTCTGAACGAGACGTATTATCGATCTCATAATAACATGTACTGTATGTTGAATCACATGCCAGGTAAACATTGACATTCCAAAGAGAAATTCATCAAACAAGCAACCAATAAAGCTTAGTGGACAAACAATTCGTAAACATACCGTGGAATTGCATTTTTTTGTACATTATTTCCATATTCACCTGTGCCTTAATCGTACATCAGCTCAATCTTCAAGTTACAGCTTGTGGAAATGGAAAACTGAACCGTCATTTTACAATACTCAGTTACGAATTCTAGAATAATGCATTGGGTTACAATTTTTTGCTTCTTCATTTTTGTAATTTTCGGTAAGAATGTGTTATATTGAAAGTAAATATTAAACTGTATATAAATTATTTGGGCAGCAAACTCGCTGCCAATAATGTACGTTTAGCGGCTCAATCTCATTGATTTAGATTTTTTGCAATCCCATTACTGTTTGTAGTACATTATCTTCTTTTAAGATTAAAGATTTACATAGTAAAAATTGGGCCATTTTATATCAATTATTAAAATTATAATATACTAGCTTTTGCCCGCGACTTCGTCCGCGTGTAGCTCGAATTTCAAAAAATCCTCCTAAGTGCGCCTCTACATACATCTTTGGCTGATTGAGATTTCGCAGCAACATTACTTGAGCACCCACTTTTAAGATAAGTATGGGAAAAGGTAGGCCGGGTGGGTTTAGTGCATTTAAAAACTCTACGCCATAGTTTATGGCATCCTCCGTGTTCACTACAGAGTCTACAGACTTGTATTCGTATTCTTCGAACGACTTCAATAAAAGCCTGGTCCTTCTTAGGTATCTGAATCGCTCGTTTACACAACCTCCTCCATGGACTTGTTGTGTAGATTTTGAACATCTGGGTAAATTTGAGAGATTTAGGTCGTCAACGGTCCGCACAACTTTGGCAAGATCCGATGGATTTGTAATCCTTCCCTCAGTTTCGGGATATTGACCATTTCCAATTTGAGGAAAAAGGTCGGAGAATTCTCAGGCGCAAATATCACCCTTAAAGTGCACTCGCATATTTATCTTAAGGTGGAGTTTTTTGATTAAAGGCCAAATATTTGACGCCTTAATGCAAGTTTTAATTTCATCACCTCGAGTTCCCCTCGGAACTACGAGCAGAGTTTGACGGAAGTCTCCAGCTAGCAACATAGTGACTCCCACCCATCATACCATCGTTCCCTCTAATGTCTTTCAAAGTTCTATTCAGCGCTTCAAAACACCCTTTATGCGCCATTGTACTTTCATCTCAGACTGTTAGCCCTCATTTCACCCCTTTTAGGGATGATTTTAAAAAATGCTGTAAGTAGTTTTCTTAGTTTAAATGAAGTCTATATGCGAAATATAATAACATTTACTTTATTAATTACAGGTTTTCCATACAAACTTTCAACCCCCATTTTAACCGCGTTAGGGGATGAAGTTTCAAAAATACTGAAATTTGTTTTCTTACTTTTAAATGAAGAGTCTATACGTGAAATATTATAACAGTTACTCAATTAATTACAGGTTTTCAAAAGATACTTTCAACCTCAATTTAACACCGTTAGGGGATGAATTTTTTAAAAAATTGAATCTAATTTTCTTATTTTTGAATGAAGAGTATAAGCTAAATATTACAAGAGTTACTGAATTAATTAACAGTTTTCCTAACAAACTTGCAACCCCTATTTAACAATGTTAGTTGATAAATTTCCAATAATAATAAAATTAATTTTCTGAGTTTTAAATGAAGAGCCTATACGCGAAATATTATAACGGTTAATCAATTAATAACAGGTTTCCCATACATACTTTCATAATTTATCCCCGTTACGGGTTGAATTTTCAAAAATGCCCTTATCAATGTTTTTCACTGTACATTAGGAGGTTGTGACCGAAGTTTTAAGCGTCTAACTTTTTAAACGACATGTGTCTCAAACAAAATTTCAACTCTTTTTTTCCCCCTTCAGGGATTATTTTTTATACCAACCCGTAATCATTTGTTTTGTTTTTTACACCTTTCTTAGTACACGTCCACGTACTATAAAGAAAATTTGTTCCAAATTGAAATTTGGAACAAATTTGCTTATATCTTTAGCGGTTTAGGCTCTGCGTTGTCTGTCAATAGGTCAGTAACGCAAGAGTTTTATATATACAGGGTGTCCCAAGAAGTAGTGATATACTGAAGCTGGGAGGTAGAGGACCTAGAGGGCTATCTAAATCACCCCCATGTATGTTCCGCGATTTTTCGTATTTTCGGAAATATGACTTTTTTTTTAATTTTTCACCTATCACCGAGTACGATGAGATTTTTATTTATGGTGACGTGAATTATTGCGGTAGATGCTTGATTTTTTTTGTGTGCTAAGCTGATAGATAGGCCAATTCAGTATGGCAACATTTACTATCGTTAGATCTTTGAATGGAATAAAAAAAAATTAAATGCCAAGAATGATAAAATTACCCAATGTGTTCACAACTTCAAGGGGCTTTAAAAAGATAAAATCACATAAAAAAATTACCGTTTGGCTTTTAAAAACTTGCTCTATCTATCAGGTAGCTACCCTGAAAATTTCATTTTATTATTCATAAGGCTTCAATCAAAAAATTGAAATCTAAATGTGGTAAGTGCAAAATTTTAATTTACATGATGATTAATACAAACAAAGTAAAACCAATTACAAGGTGTTTAATTACAAGAAATTTTCAAAATGGCCCCCCTGTTGCTCAATACAAGTGCGACATCGCCGAAAAAAGTTGTGTTTTAAACGTCTGAATGCACTTCTATTATTTTTAATGGTTTCTTCTGCTACTCTCAATTTTCGGGTTAACTCGTCCAAATTGCGGCATTCTCTTGAGTAGACGAGGTCTTTGTAGTATCCCCATACAAAAAAATCAATGGGGATTAGGTCGGGGGACCGTGGAGGCCAGGCTATAAGGCAGGCGTCACCCCGGCCGCAACGACTAATCCATCTTTCAGGGTATCTTTGATTGAAATAGTTTCTTACGTCCAAGGCAAAATGGCATGGTGCACCATCACAGTGCAGTACTATGCTTCTGCGTGTCTCCAAGTCCACATCTTCTAACAGCAGGGGCAGATCGACGCGTAGAAAATTTAAAAAGTGATTGCCGCCCAAGCGGTCTGGCAGCTTAAAGGGCCCGATTAATTATGCCAGACCAAAGGTTAATACTAAAGTGTTATTGGAATGTCGATTCCCTTTTTAAATTTGGATTTTCAATTGCCCATGAGTGAGAATATGCACAATATTAAAAATCCCATTGCGTCTAAAGTGGGATTCATCCGTCCACAAGATTTGGTTAAAAAAGTTTTCGTTTTCAGCTTGTCTCCTCAGCATTTCCTGACAGAATTCAATTCGCCGATTGTAATCTTCCGGTTTCAACTGTTGCACTTTTCTAATGTGAAACGGATGATATCCTACGCTCTGTAGTGTACGGTGTACCTGAGATTTAGAAAGTCCGGTACGACGTTCCATAACTCTCACACTGGTCGACGGGTCTCTGTCTACTTCTTCAACCACTGCATCTACTACATCAGGATCCGGCATAGTGGCCATACGGCCTGATCTGGTACCCGGTATGTAACCTTCCAAATACACATTATGTACTCTTAAGATCATGCGATAGTCAGGAAACGTTTCAGGTTGAGGCCCGCCTCTTCGTTCACATGTTCCCGGTACAGCCTTGAAGCTTCCGCCGCATTCCCCCTAGCATAACCGTAATAGTAATGCATTTCTGCGTAGTCACGTGAAGTAAACATGATCACTTACACGCAAACTCAAGTCCAGTTAAATAATGCCAAATCGTCGATTCCAGGTAATAACACTAATCCAAATCGTAATGCAAGTCAAAGTCCATATGAATAGCCAAAATGATTAGAGAAACGAACAATTAGCAGTATTGAAACACAATTTTTAAATTATTGAAAAGTACCAACAATGACCAAACAACGTGAAAATTTTCTCATGCGTCAACCGTCTTTTGTTTTTTGTTCTTTTTCTATTGATGGCCAGTGCGTGATTTAGAACGAAATTTATTTAGAAAGTTAATTAATTTTGCACTTGCCACATTTCGATTTCAATTTTTTGATTGAAGTTTTATGAATAATAAAATGAAATTTTTATGTGATTTTATCTTTTTAAAGCCCCTTGAAGTTGTGAACATATTGGGTAATTTTATCATTCTTGGCATTTAATTTTTATTTTATTCCATTCAAAAATCTAACGATAGTAAATGTTGCCATACTGAATTGGCCTATCTATCAGCTTAGCACACAAAAAAAATCAAGCATCTACCGCAATAATTCACGTCACCATAAATAAAAATCTCATCGTACTCGGCGATAGGTGAAAAATTAAAAAAAAAGTCATAACTCCGAAAATACGAAAAATCGCGGAACATACATGGGGGTGATTTAGATAGCCCTCTAGGTCCTCTACCTCCCAGCTTCAGTATATCACTACTTCTTCGGACACCCTGTATAGATGTATAGATAATTCTTCGGAATAAAAATGTCAGAGTTAACCAAAAGTGATGATTATCCATTTATTGTTGAAAATTTTTAAACCATAGTTTTGTAACAAAATGTTTATCATTCAGAGATGATTGTAAGTCCAAAATGTACAACGGGCTATTATCCGGCTATATTAAGGTATATTCTTAAGGTGTGTGTTCTTTGCTTAATCGTGTAGGTAGTATTAATGTTGCTAGCTTACAAAATGTCACAATGTACAAAAGGTCGTGTGAAAAAACCCCTTTTCTGAATGAATACCCTGGATTGGCGGTAGAGTGTCGATCGCGGACGGTTGTAGTAAAAAGTTCTAAAGAATAAAATAGTTATTAGAGAGATTTCTTTGATGAAAAATAGTGAAAGTAGTGTATAAATAGTTGCTACTTCATATTTTAATTAGCTGGTGGTGGAGCGGTAAGTGGATTTATGTGTTGTCCTTGTGTTTAGTTCCCAAGTAGTTTATCTGTGTTAGTGGGTAGTCCACGCCAGCATCCTCATGTTTGAGGGTGCTGGCTTAGATGACCCTGGGGATGGCAATTTTCGCCCCTTTTTAAGGGAGATTAGACTTTCAGACCATGAAAAATTTGAAAACTCCCAGGCGAAATTTGTCACACCTATAGAAATGAGTAAAGGAGCAAAAAGGAAAAGTCGCCCGAAGAAAAGTAATGCGTCGGATAAGGCTAATCGATCTCGCTCCCGTTCGGGCCCGCCCTCTCAGAGGCATTCAGAGGATCCGGAAGTGGAAGATACACAACTCCCGCCGGGTGAACAGTCAATAAATCATTTTACATCAGCAATTTTACCCACGCCTCCAGCGCATCTAATAACGGATTCGCCGAGCGAATCTGTTCCTCAAACTCAGACTCCTACCTCACCCTTCACGCCAGTCGGGCGTGAAAGATATAACAATAATGACCGCGGACCTTTTGTTATTCACGTTAAAAAAATTGAGGCGTCTCCGGATTCCGGTACGGTTCTCCATCCAGTGTCTTTTGGATGTTTCATTGAAAAAAGAAAACGGGAATTTCCCAACATAATAGAGGGTAGCATTAAGAGGATAGGGCGAAATAGGGTGACAATTAGTTTTCATTCTGGGGTAGATGCAAACCAGTTTATTGAGTCAGTCACGTTAATAAACCATAAATATGAGGCATTCATACCTTCTTTTAATGTGACCCGCATGGGCCTCGTGAGAGGAGTCCCCTCAGAGTGGTCACCTGAAGAGGTCCTAGAAAATGTAAAGGTTCCAGTCAATTGTGGGGATGCACACCCTGTTAAAGTCAGAAGATTGAATTTTAAAAAGAACAACCCTGATGGCAGTTTCAGTTGGTTGCCCTCTGAAACGGTCGTGATAACTTTTGACGGACAAATCTTGCCAAAAAGAGTATTCATGTGCCTCAACTCCTTAGCCGTGGAACAATATATATTTCCAACTATACAATGCTTCAAGTGCTGCCGATTCGGACACACCAAGGAAAAGTGTCGGTCTCTCCCCCGTTGTTTCAGATGCGGTGGCTCCCATGCTGGGGACACCTGCACTATAGATCAGGTGAATTGCTGCAATTGTCCTCAGGGGCTGGGCTCTGGACACTTTGCAAACAGCAAAAGTTGCCCGGAGTACAACCGCCAATTAGCAATCAAGAAAACTATGGTTGATGATAATTTGTCCTACATGGAGGCATCTAGTTTACATTCAAAAATAAGCAAAAAAAGCTATGCAAATGTAGTAGCAACTTCTCTCCCGACCCAACCCCAAGAAACTACCTCCTATAAAAAAAACGTTTACCGATCCCCCCGCTCTCCGCCATCACTAGCTAAAGGCTATGACAAGCAAACTCACAATTCTATTACGAGGGACCCTAGCATTGATTCCTTTCCAGTCTTTTCTCAACACCCTCAACAAAAATCAAGCGAGGATCTAATAAGAGAGCTTATTAAAATGATTTCGTCTCTCGTAAAAGTATTTTCTCCCTCTAGCCCTCTAGCTGATCCCTCATTGCTGTCCCACGTCGCCCCGTTTATTTCATCTTTCCTTCAACTCTCTTTCAATAATGGATCTAATAGTTCTTCAATGGAATTGCCGTAGTGTAAGCAACAAAAAACATGATCTTATCTTCTTAATTAATAAATATAATCCCTTTATATTAGCAATATCAGAGATATGGTTAAAAAACAATTCCAACTTTAAGTTACCTGGTTATGTATCTCTTTTGGACCCTCGGGCCGATGGACGAGCTGGATGTGCCCTGTTCATTAGAGATCATTTATCGTATACTAATTTCCCCATCCCCTTACATTGCCATGGTTTTCACACTATTTGCGCTCGAGTAGAAGGTATTACCTTTCTATCATTGTACATACCTTATCCATCTGTTGATATTCTTCGAGTACTTAAACAGATAATCCGAACTCTTCCAACTCCTGTCATAATTTTGGGTGATTTCAATATTCATCATCACGTTTGGGGCTGTGATATTAACGACTCGCTTGCTGTACAACTCTTAGAAATTCTAGACTCAGCAGATCTGTGTTTGTTGAACTCGGGGTCTCCTACCTTGCGTACATTACCTCATCAATCCACTAGTGCAGTAGACCTTACATTATCTTCCCCCATCCTTGCATCCCTGACCACCTGGGAAGTCCTGGAGAGCACCTACGGGAGCGATCACTTTCCTATAATCCTAAGAATTTCATTGAAATCCCCAAAGAATCCTCCCATTACAAAACCTCTATTAATATATAACATTAATAGTGCGGACTGGGATAGTTATACACGATACTTGGATTCTGAGGTTAAAGAGTTACCGCCCATATTTCCAAACTCTATACAGGCTATTTCGGACGCAGTGATATCGGCCATTAAGGTATCGGCGGAAAATACTTTTCCTCTTAAGAACACTGCTTTGGGTAAGATTGCGTCGCCTCCCTGGTGGGATAAGGAATGCACTAAGGCTGTCAATGACAGAAAGAAAGCAGAACGTACGTATGCAGGTAACATGTCAACAGAAAATTTCCAAACATTGACCAAGATAATGTCCCAAACAAAGTCTTTACTAAATAAAAAGAAATCTGATGGTTGGAAATCATTCTGTGCGACCTTGAGCCCATCAACTCCAGATACTGTGGTGTGGAATAATATCCGAAGGTATAGGAGATCGTATAATAACCGTAGTAGTTCCTATCCATCTTCACATGACTGGGCGGAATCATTTTTGGCAAAAATAGCCCCCCCTCACGTGCCGTCAATCTTAGACTCCCCCATAGGCCTCCTTAACAATAAGTCAACGGACCCCCTGGATCAACCCTTCTCCTTAATTGAACTTAAGAATGTCCTCTCGTCTGTCAAAGATTCCGCTCCGGGTCCTGACGGGATTACATACTCCTTTGTAGCCAAAGCTGGTGATCCCTTTCTTTCATACTTCCTAGATCTCATTAATGGCATATTACTCTCTGGCCTACCCCCACCCTCCTGGAAATCCCAACTAGTCATGCCTGTACTGAAGCCTTCCAAAGATCCTAATGATCCACACTCATATCGGCCTATTGCCTTGTCCTCGGTCCTGACAAAGATCCTTGAACATTTAGCCAAAAATAGACTCGAATGGTTCCTAGAAAGCCAGGGATTGATAGGTGAATCTCAATTTGGGTTTAGAAAGGGAAGGAGCACAATTGATAGTCTAAGCATTTTTACCTCCGACATTAGGATTGCTTTTGCGAACGGTGCCTCAGTGGTTGCCGCGTTTCTGGATGTGGATTCCGCCTACGACAATGTCCAGCTCCCTATTCTCAGGGAGAAACTCCATAAGCTGAGAATTCCGGTGAGGCTGGCCTGTCTTGTGGGCAATCTTCTTTCAGAGCGGCGGATTAGTTTTCGTGGAAGAGACCCTGATATTAATCCATCAAGAATAGTATGGAAAGGCCTTCCCCAGGGATCTGTCCTGAGTCCTCTACTATATAATATATATACTAATGATTTGGAAGAATCAGTTCAGGGATGTCAAATTCTACAATATGCCGATGACCTACTTGTATACTCCTCAAATAAAAACATTGATCATGCTGCGGAAACTGTATCTAACTCCTTACGTTCATTGAATGCCTGGCTTACTAGTAGAGGTCTCTCTCTGTCTTCTTCAAAAAGTTGCGTAGTAGTCTTCTCACGAAAAAGAAATATTCCGTCTGTTAGAGTCTCTATCGGTGATACGGTCTTTCCGGTTCGTTGGTCATATAAATTCCTAGGAGTCGTTTTGGATTCGAAATTGGAAGGATCCTCTCATTTTGAATATCTTATCAAAAAATGCGAAAGAGGCCTGAATACCCTTAGATGTTTAGCTGGTGTCTGGTGGGGGGCTCACCCTACCTCTTTACGCTTACTATACAATGCAACCATTAGAAGTGTGCTAGATTACGGATCGTTCCTTCTTGAGCCGGGAAACAAAGCGGGACTGAGAAAACTTGACCTTATTCAATTCAAAGCTCTAAGGATCATCACTGGTGCAATGAAGTCTAGCCCAACTAACGCTTTACAGGTGGAATGTGCTGACCCCCCTCTCCGACTTCGCCGACAGTTTTTGGCTGATAACTATTTTTTTCGCTCCCTCCAAATTTCCCATCATCCCATAATTCATCGTCTGTTTGACCTTAAAGAAGCTACTTGCAGGAATATTAAGAGTCCTCCATGCCTCGTTAATAGTCTTATAAAATTTCAGTCTATAAAAGACCCAGTTTATCATTCTTTAAGAATTCCTCTCTTCGAATTTAAATACGAAACCATCATATTCCACCCTCGCGTAATTCTCAACTTTGATATTTGTCACAATGACCCACATGCGGATGAATATCTCCGTCAGATTCTTACTCGTGAATGGCACGACTGGAACACAATATACTGTGATGCCTCGAAGCTATCCCCAAATGGTTGTGTGGGCGTTGGAGTCTTTCACTCGCAATATAATATAGTTCAAAAAGTGAAATGTCCTCCTGAAACCTCGGTTTACACAGGAGAATGTATAGGAGTACTAGAGAGTGTAAAATATGTATCACTTTTTAAATTGAAAAAGACTATAATTTTGACTGACTCACGTAGTTGTTTACAAGCTCTGTTGTCCAATCCATTTTCAGTCAGAATACATAACCCAATTATATACCAAATTAAGGAGCTCCTATTGAAATGTAAAAAAGCAGGGTATGAAGTCGCGTTAGTGTGGGTCCCCGGTCACTCTGGAGTTTACGGCAATGAAAAGGCGGATCAGGTCGCTAAGGATGCGGTGGTGTGTGGTGACAAGGTCCCTTTCCGTAACTACTGCCATGATTTAGTCCCTTTTGCATCTAATTCGTTATTTCAGGCATGGAACTCCTCGTGGAGATCATCTAGCAAGAAAAGAGGAAGGGTGTACTCACTAGTTCAACCGTCAGTTTCAAGAAAGCCATGGTTCGGAAAGTTATTTTTACCAAAACAATATTGCTCGACAATTATACGGATGAGGCTGGGTCATTGTGGCTCTCCTTCGCACTTAGCAAAAATTCATATCCGAGACTCCTCCCTCTGTGAGTGCGGGTTGGACGACGGCGATCTTAATCATATTTTTCTTTCATGCCCTTTACTCAATCACTCCTTTTTATATCAGGAACTGATAAGAAAAAACGTCCAGTTCCCGACACACATCTTAGACCTAATACTTTTTAAAGACAAAGATATTTTCATGGCCTTAGGCAAATTCTGTGAACAAAATAATTTAAAAATATGAAATAATATGTGCATGTATATTACATACCTTTATTTGTAATACAGTATGATAACTCCTCTATTTATTTTTTCTTTATCTCGTCCAAATGTTAACATAAATTCAGATTCTTAACGTTAGTTTGAAATATATAAATCTGTGTGATTAACCCCCGTAGTTGTGTATTGTTAAATTAATTTTGTAGCTTTTTCTTACAGGAGTAGCAACTTTTAAGTTAGGTAAGTTCTCTCCATATTCGTGTATACGTATTTTTTTTTTATATAAACAAATCGACATGACACTGGCTCAATCTATCGAATAGCCTTAAAAAAAAAAAAAAAAAAAAAAAAAAAAAAAAAAATGAATACCCTCAAAAGTTGTAGCCTATGTCCTATTCTGATATCTTAGCTACTTACTGCAGAATTATACGCAAATCTGTCATGTAGTTTTTGCGTACCAGCGTAACGTACATTCTCACAAACATTCAAGTTTATGATATAAAAAAAATGCACAAATAGATACTAACGTGTCAATTTGGTTTCCTAGCAACTGTTTGTTGATATAATTTCTCGCAATAGAAATGTCACAATGAACAAAACTCAGGGTTTTCTAAGGCTTTTCCATTTATTGTTAAATAAACCCATTTTATGAATGAATATCCTCAAAAATTGTAGCCTATGTCCTATTCTGATATCTAAGCTATATTACTGAAGAGTTTTACGCAAATCTGTTGTGTAGTTTTTGTGCAATAGTGGAACGTACATACATACTTTCACGTTTATAATATAGTAAGGATGTAGATTTGTTTTTGTTATTTTGATCTGTAGCAGGATTGTTTAATTGTGTTTGTTTCCTCTGAATATCTGTTTTAGATTTCAACAAAAAGTAAGGTCTGTCTCGCAATATTCGAAATATATATGTTCTAGCGGCCGCCCGCGACTTCATCCACCTTACTTTCGTTTTTCACGGATGAATGGTATTTTTCCGGGATAAAAAGTAGCTTTTATCTTTCCCCAAAACTCGATGGTTTATTAATTTAAACGTGAAGCATATTACCAAGATTTCAAGTTCCTAGCGTAAAAAAATATATTTACAATCATTACAAATTTTCATTCCTTTTTTCGTCCCTAAAAGGTATGAAATTTGACATACATTAGCCTATGTCCTATTCTGATATATAAGGTACATAATTGGAAAGTTTCATAAAAATTCGTCCAGTAGTTTTTGAGATTAAGTGGAACGTACATACATACTTTCACGTTTATAATATACTAAGAAGTAAGATAAGATAAGATAAGATTGTTCTTAGCCCGTAGTTATTATGCATGGCGAGTGGTGCCGGCACACAAAGCTTCTTATGCGTTGCGAGCCAAGGACGAGGGGATTGACGATAGCCACATTTCTGATGACGATGATACTGAAGAAACTATGCCAAAAAGTAAGTATTTTCCTAACAAAAAATATCTAATAAAAGTAGCATGGCGTATGCTTACCTTCCAATATGTATGGAAAGGACACTACCATGACATAATACCTATACCTACTATGCATTTACTGTATCGAACTTTGACGTTATAGAACTGTTAAAGCTTTTTAGGGTTCCGTAGCCAAAATGGCAAAAACGGAACCCTTATAGTTTCGTCATGTCCGTCCGTTCATCCGTTCGTCCATCCATATGTTACGAGCGTTTCACTCAAAGAATACATGATGAAATTTATAGTATAGGTATTTTGTATAAGCCGCTACTTAGTTCAATAGTAAAATAACAAAAAATATATACTAGGTGGGCACTAACCAAAAGCGAAAAACTTTTCAATTATAATCGCATATACCGTTTTTGACCCCCGTTAACGCCCACGCCCCCGTTTTACGCCCTTTTGCTGAAAAACTGCGCTTTTCAGCAAAAGGGCGTAAGTACTTTGGAGATACGCTCTTTTGTTAATACATTTTTTCACTCGTATTTTTTTTTTGCAATTTTTCATATGTACTGTTACGGAAAAATGTTCCCACATGCTCTTGGCCGGTTTTTTGTCCAATCAATTCCCAACGTTTCTGCTAAGGGTCGTGAGCAATGGAATGCATTATGGCTATAAGTGTCGTATAAAAGTCGTAGAAGTCAAAAAAGTTGAGACAGTTAGCCGTATTCGTTTTTAACCAGCAAGCTACCAGACTTAACCATTTTGACCTAGGCAATGCTTATAATTTATATTTTTATTTACAATAGTCTTATTTACAATTGGTCTTATTTATTTACAATAGCCTCTATCGTTGCATTTCACGCAACGCTTTTTCTTCGTGTGGTTTCTTCAGTAACTTGTTTAGCTTTAAGTCGCAAAGAGCGTATACCCTCCAATGTCTTTACACGACTTAGCGCAACTTGGCCTTTTGCGAAATGTTTCTTACCTAAGTCAATCACGACCTTGTTAAGGGTGGTGCCCTGGAGTTTATGCACCGTTACCGCCCAACTAAGGATCAGCGGAAGCATCCTCCTTTCAACATCCCCATAGCCTTTAGTTGCCTGATATTATTGCAATCAACATTAGGGGACTCTGCTTCATCCCGAGCAACAGTTTTTAAATGGTTTAGTGAATTTTAAAAGGTGCAATGAATATGAATTAACCAACTTTTACATTTCTTTATTTCCAAGGACTCGAGATGCGTGCAAAGGGCCCCCTCAATCTTCCCATTCTGGGCTCTAAAAAATACTTTATATCACTAAAATCCATCACTAAAAAGCGAAAAATATATTTTTTTAAATAAAATAAGAACCGATATCAAAATAAACTCAAAAGCTAAGAATAATATTTTATGTACGGTACGGATCACATTTGAATCACATTATGAAGTTGGTGCCAAACCTGAAGTAAAGCTCTTTATTAAACAAAAATACGAATTACTATAACTAAATATATAGGTAGGTAATAACTAAGGGCTCGCCGCCGCGGTTTTTGCGTGCCATCTGTGTTAATAGTAATAAATTAATGGTTTGGCACCGACTTCAAAACGTGATTCAAATTTGATCCGTACCGTACATAAAAAAATATTTTTGGCTTTTTAGTTTATTTTGAAGTCGGTTCTTTTTTTTTTTTATTCAAGTACAAGATTGTCAGAAAGTAAGAAAGTTTGCATTTCATTGTTCAAAAAGAGCCGATATGTATTTAGCAAGCAGGCTAGGCTGTGAATTTTTCCTATAGACGAATGAGCTATTTATTATTTATTTGATTAATTCGCAGATTCCCTGCACTCGTCTTACAAATTTGGTTGGTGCACGCCCGATGTGATTCAACCAGTCAATTTGTATAAAACAGCAAATTACTCAATGCCAACCGTGCATGATGCCGATACTCAATGGGTGTATGTAAGTTTCAGGATTTAATATTTTCTTCTGTTTCCGCGATTACTATTCATTTAAATAAAACAATTTTAATGGATTATATCGCGTATATTATCTAATTTGAGTTCCCGACATTTCGGAAGCTTTACAGTTTTCTGTGTTCAGGGGTTGACTGAAAAAAGATATATTTTTCTTGTTCAAAGTTACAATTTGTGCAAACTACCCATTTTGAGAAAACAAATAATGGTGTACATACATGCCAGATGGGCCTAAACTGCAAAGATAGTTACACATGTGCCAGCGGGCCTAGAATGGTTGCGTTTGTTACGCGATAAATAAATGACACAGCTGCCGTCACCTTCTGACACGTATGTGAGTACGAGCGTGACAGGCGCGTTATCATATCATTTATCGCGTCATAAACGCGACCATCACAGGCCCGCAGAAGGGCTTAATTATTTTATTTTAACAATTTACCAGCAGCATTTCACAAAATGAGGCTTACTGAGAAGATAAGAAAAGCTGCAGAGAAAAACTCCCAGACTGCCTGGTTACTAATTACATTATTTGAAAAACAAAGACTGCTTAACCTACTTTTACAGATAAGATATTTTTACACCACTCGGAAATTAAGGCTTTGCAGTCCTGTGTCTTGCTTGTTCCTTGATGAGGGGTATTACAGGATCCCAAGCTGGTGGTATCTGGCATTTGTGTACACCTTTATTTGTTTTCTCAATGTGGGTAGTTTGCACAAATTGTAACTTTGACATATAAAAATATACTTTTTCTCAGTCAACCCGTGAACACGAACTGAAAAGCTTCTGAAACGTCGGGAACTCAAATTAGATAATATACGCGATATAATCCGTTCAAATTGTTTTTTTTTGTCAGGACTTTATTTTGAGTTTAAATTTTAATTTGACGTACTTGTATATACAATATCAGTCGCCCAAATATATGCCATACAAACAAGACAGAAGGGTTACCTTTTAACCTAAGCCTACATTATAAAGACCACAAATTTAATAAGTAGATATACAATTATTCGTTTTTAAATTTAAATTTCAGGTTCTAGATTCGGAAAACAGGAGAAAGTTTAGTTTGCAATGTGTTGTAGCGAGAATTTATGTACCGCAGAAGTACCAATTCAAGAGGACTCGTGTTCCCTTCAACTACTGCCAAGGTTCCGTTTACTACCTGATGATGAACACCGTGGGCAGAATGATGATACACGAGTTTTACTTCATGACGCAGTTGTCTATGCCAGCGACATTCGTTTTTGAATATTATCAACCTATAATACTGTAGATAGATGATAATAAAAATTGTTCTCCGCTACTCAGTCGGTTCGTTTATGTTAGAGTTTCCCCGCTATATTTGCTGATATCTGCTCCCATAAACATAGGAATCTAAGTGTTGTGTGTTCAGGTTTTTAAATGCCGTACCAAAAAAGTAAAAAAGAAACCATCTGATGCTAGTCGGTCCGTTTGTCTGTCTATCTGATTGTTACAGAGCTATATCTCAAGAACTGCTTATACTACTTATCTATTTCAAATTTGGAGTAGTTATAATGATGGCTAGCCCAAGTATATTAAAAATAAATAAATCAAATATATTTTTTGGCCCCCTCATGTTGGAGTTGTAATAGGGCTTCTGATTAGGGCTTGATTTTCATCTTCTTAAACAGAGGCAGGGAAATGGCCAAAACTGAGATTTGAACAAATCTCTAAGGGATATGATGACCAAATCACGCAGGATGTTAAAATGGCGAATTTATTTTATCATTTGCCTAGAAAACATCAGTCAAGACCAAATCCCTGAATCTGTTTAGTAAAATGACGAAATCCGCCGAAAATGCAACTTGTTTTTTCATTTCACCGGATTTGTTTAGTGATTTGATATAATCCCTGAAGCAAGTCAGCGAGTTGACGAAACGAACTAACAAAGTCAACTGGTTTTATCATTTCACTAGACTCGTTTAGTGATAAGATAAAGTTTACCAAGTGAAAATTTTGAAATTTTCACGAATTACATACTTAAATCGACATAAATATTACAGAAAAATTATAGCTAATTATTTTTAAATTTTCAACCGTTATTTTTGAACATCTCGGTTGTGTTTGTGCGAGTACGACTCGCATTTGGCCGATTTTTTTACTTGGAGCGGGTTTAACCTATTACCATTAAAGGGTCCACATCAGTTTCGTCACACCTTTAGATAGCTAAAAAACGTGCATAACTTACAGGACCGGGCCGGGACTCCCGGATGGAGCGACCACTCAAGTCAGAGCGGTTGAAACGCTCGCCTTAATCGAAACGTCTGTCGATTTTAGTGAGATCTAGAAATATTTCTTAAAAGTCCGGGAGATGCATGCAACAAAACTTTAAAGATGCCAGAAAAAAATGAGAGTACAAAAGTGAGGTAGGTAGTTGAAACACTCGTATTACGATTTTACCCTTATGCTAAAATTATTCTGGAATGATGTGGATTTTTTTCGGGAGTAAAATATATGGACCTAAATCGAAAATCGGCCAAGAGCATGTCAGACCATGCACAGTGTAGGGTTCCGTACCCATTGCTACAAAGAAATGGACTACAGATGACAAAAAAAGGATGTGAAAAAGTCCACCAGCAAAAGAGCGTATCTTTCTGGCGTTGAATGCTGATGTAAATACATATATGGATTAAGAAAATGGGAAATAGAAAAAAATATGTTCGGTTCAGATATGTGTGTATTTTGTTTGATAGTTATAACCTATAAAGATGCATCTGATCTACTGATTAAACAATATACAAAACAATTTTATCTTATTTTTTGTACCTTAACATACCTACTATACTGTACCCACTCTAAAACAATAAGCAAGTGAGTGAAATACTTCAAATGTCAAAATATGTTTTAATGCTATCTCCAAAAGTTAGTTTATGCTTGGGGCTAAACGCCAATGGAACTTAAGTAGGAAATTCAAGCCGCATTTATCTCAACCGAAGAATCGCACTACCAGTCCATTCTACTTGGTCCGAAAAAGTATACATCCCAATCCATTCCTCCTGACATGTTTGCTGGGATGAACCATTCCAAGAAGTGGTACTTCCACCTCACGTGTGAGTGACAGTATGTGATGCGGGGAACACAGATCTGGAATAACGCAAAATAGTATGTAAGCTATATGTTATACGACCAGAAAATTTACCTGTATTGAACATAACATTACTCATAGCAATAGAGGCAAAAAAAGGGTGTCAATTATCGGTATTACAGTGTCAAACTTCTAATATATGTGTTCTATTCCTAGTTATGAGTTAGGGCGTATGCACGTAGAGAGCTGACTACCGGTTTAATTTTACTTCCCAACTAATTATTCGCAGTATTTTTGTTGGGCAATCTAATGATTCTGTCAAATTATCATTCAGCAATATGTTATTTTAATAAGTTACATTTAAAAAACAGCTTGAAGCAAACGTTCTACACATTTATTTCATTGCAAACAGGTTTTATTACTTTAGGTCTGTCTGTTCTCGATACGTGTAGATGTATAATGTATTGAAATTTTATATTATTTGGCTGTAATATAACGATAATAGTTGAAGGAATCTGAAAAAAATGTTTAAAAGAGTGAACTGATGTTACGGACGAATGCTGCGGGGGACTTTGGTTTATAATATCTATGGATGACAGCATTACTAAATTACAAAAAAATTAAATTGCAATAAATTAAAACAATTAAATGCAACAAAGGGTTAACAGTGCCAACGAATGGGGTAGTGGCCAGAACTGGAAGAAAAATTGAGTACTAGGTAAGTTAAGGAGATACAGCAACGAACGTCCAACTTTCCAAATAAAATTAATGAAAAAAACAAATAATGAACGGTGAAAATGTTAGTTATGCATGAAAGTTGTTCATCAGAATATTTCTTATTAATCTTATTAAATTAAGTACTAGGTAAGTTAAAGACTTACAGCAACCAACTCCAAACTTTCCAAATAAAATTAATGAAAAAACAAATCACGAACGGAGAAAATGTTAGCTGTGCACGCAACATTTTCATGAGATTTATTTATCTTATTTGCTAATAATAAAAAGTATTATTCCCTCGAGCTATAGACTTAAATTAAATGACTAAAGTATTTATATCCACTTTTATGTGGGAAATATTGAAAAAGTATCATCGTCGTTTTTAATACAAGCTTATTTTGGTTATTTACGATACGAGTGCGGTAAGTTGGTCAAGTACCTATTCGCACGTATATCGTACAATGTTGTAAAATACATTTGCTCGGAACATGCCTCCTTGTTTGTCTTCGTCTGTGTTGGTCCATAAATGTATTGTAAAATTACTTTACCGCACGTGTGTGGTAAGTATAGTACCTACGTTATATAACTTTTATTAATTTCACATTTGTATGTAACTTTTCAAATCTTGCAAGTTAAACTTGACGAAAAATTAAAATTTGACATACCGATGACAATGAAATATTATGATACCATCGAGCTGATCTGACGATGGCGCCGGATGAAGGTCATAGGAAGTCTATTATAAAAATAACGCAATCCTACCGAGTTTGGGCTCTTTACATTCGTCTCGGTGAGTAGTTGATGAATGTTCACAGAAAAGTTAAGTTGCTAGCAATAAATTTATCGACAAAGGCTTATTCATCGGTAGTGGTATTGACATGCTATTAGTCGGTTTTTCCATCAATATATATCTAAGATTACCGCACTCATGACTTAGTTCACCTGAAAATTGTACGAAGTATAGCGAAACAGATCATCTCGGCTTGAGATCGCTCTTAGTATGATGCACGTAGGTATCCGAGGTACATCTATCCATGCCTAGAAAGATATATAAATTATACATATAAATATATTACAATAGTCTAGAAGATCAGTGGCGTGGCATCAAACTTTATCCATAAACAAGCTGAAGCTAATTTGACTCGATTTTTCTTCAAATACTGTAGTCAGCGGTCTGAAAATGGGTAACTCGGTGGGAATCGAGTTCTATGGATGCCACGCCATTTTAAGATACCTACAATTTCGTTCGGGGGGGATAGGCCTTATGTTAGCGTCTGTCGACAATGCTCATACATATCAAGAAGTGCGTTGCAATGTCCAGTTTTTCTTGAAATCGCAACCTCAGTAAAGGGGAGTCATAGTTTTCGGAATATCATAGATTTGTTTGTATTTTTTTAGAGCTACTGCCTACGTCATAATATTAAATTTCAGAAATATCGGACAGGCTCTGCTTTACTGCTTTAGTTCTGTAAATTAAATATTTGTAATTTTTCACTTCTTATCATAAGAAAGTTAAGTTAAGCTAAGTTTTGCTAAGCAGGGTACTGGACGTGGCCTACCGGACTTTTTTCAATATCAATATAACTAACTCTACGTATGGTTGATGCCACTGAAGTATAGTATAGCTCGAATAACGTATGATTATAAATAATGATGATTTTGTATCGGTTTCTTCTTTCTTGCAATCAAAGTCAAGAGTAAAGTTTCTCTTTCCAGTGTAATCGCCATTGGGACCACCGAGTCACGAGGTCAGCGCTGACATCTGTGGTTGAGATGTGGAAGATTGCGACAATATCTTTTGCCAGTGCTGTTAGGCGTTTAATTCAATAATTTCAGGGGGTAGATCACCAGGTCACGATGGCCTCAGCGTGGAGCACTTGCGGCATGCTGGTCCTCACCTTTCACGAGTATTTGCCTTGCTATTCAACTAATGCTTAAGTCACTACTACTTACCACCAGCTCTGGTGAGGATTCTGGTAGTTCCTATTGTCGAAAGTAAGACAGGACAGAAGATGTCGCATTCAAATCTAACTACAGTCCTATCTCACTAGCCATGATAGTAGCAAATACACAAGTGTGCTTAATTTACATCTGATTCGGCATATTAAGATAAATGACGCGCAGTTCGCGTTCTGACCTGGCTTCTCAATGGAGATTTCCATTCTCAGATTAACGCATGCTGTCAAGTATTACACTGATAGAAAACCACGGGTCGACGCCTGTTTTATGAACTTGACTGACTGACTTAGTATCTTACGAACATCTGTGGCAGCAGCTCCAGGCCACAGGACTTCCACCAGAGCTAACCTCACTCTTCAGGTACTTTTATATTCTTAAACCAGGAGAATCGAGTGAAATGGGCTGGCAAGTTCCCGGATCCATGGAAGCAGGAATGCTTGAGCACGACTCTGCTTTTTAATATAGATATGGATGTGCTGATTGACGGACTTAGCAGAACTCGTGGCTGTCCGTAAAATAATGTACCATTTTACTCACACGCATTATTAACTTTCCCAGAAGTTGTAAATGATCAAAATGCGTATGTGTGTAGAAAATTGCTCCCTGTTTTGCAAGACAGTTTCCATAATAGTATTCACTGTGAATATATTCTGAAAATAAAAACAATAGCAATTTGTTTTTTGGACTTCCTCGACAACTTTTCTTAGACTAGGTACGCCCTACTCTAAGTCTAATCTAGTATTTACGAATATATATAAAATTCATCAGTTAGGGCAGAATCTGTTGTCACTTTACTTGTAAATGCCTAATTCAATCGATAGTATTAATTTCTTACCCTCGCTGGAGGACGTAGTCAGTTTCCAATCTTTAAATGTTGTAAAATATTGCCAACAAAAACACGAAGACACTGCAAAAGATAATAAAGTAATTAGATTTTCATATTTGATCTCGCAGTTGAAAGGTGTATAGCGCACAGAACCACTAGTTATAATTACTTACCAAAGGTTAAGAGAGATAATGGAATTATCATAATATTTGCGTTGTGTCAAGTAATAGTCCAATCTACCACAGTCAGTTTTTTGATAAGATGATTCCAGTAACAGATCAGTCTAAAAAATCAATACGAGCAATAGGGTAGTTTCTTGTGGCCAATGTACATTATTTCTAGCTAGGGTAATTCCGAGGTGGTTGACCAGTTTTTTTTAAAATGGTTTTATAAATAAACTTTACAAATTAATATTATAATCGATTATGTATCCTTAAACTTTGAATAGTTATCTTTAATGTAGGTATACAACAAGACAACAACATATTCTAATGCAATAAACTTTAAAAAATATTTATGTATCACATTTCGCCATCTGTCCCGAGGTGTCCGGGTGTGATGCCCACAACAATGATTTTACATACTCTTAGTTTTATTTTTAGCTGTACCTTAGCATCCACGGACGATGCGGAGCAACGGTTCCATGAATTATTTCTACGAGCAATCTCTTCCTATTGGCCAACTACCCCGGAATTACCCTCACCTTAAATACCCAACCCAAAAATACACGAAATACGTGAAACTGCACTTATTTTTGCACTTATGGCGATTATAAAACGATTAAAAAACGAAGAAATAACAGTTAACTACTTAGTTTAAAAAAGTTTACAGTATTTTGAGTGTGTTGACACTTCGCCAAAAGGGGCAAATTTTGATCAGGCAAGTACCCTATTCAATGTGCAATCTAAGGGCCTATGCATACCGCGTTTTTCAAGAGGAACACGCGTCGACAGCGTCTTTGACAAACGATTTTATTTAATCCACAGAGCAGCAGTGACTCTTGTATCCACCTGACGACAAGGTTTAAAAATTTGCCAGTTTAAATTTAATTGGGGCCTATGTCCTACGTGTAGGACGCTGGTAGTCAAAAGTACGTATCGCGCTTGTGTCGATACAAACGCGGGTTGACGGCGCCTTTGATAATGTGCATAGGCCCTAACACTTTATACGTTCCGCGTAAGCACAAACCAACTTCTTACACCACGGTAAGGCCAGTTATGAAACATTATATTGTAAGGTATCTGTATTTATAGTTGGCTACGTATTGAATCATACGTACAGGCTATGACTAAAGTAAACAATCCTAATAATATTATAAACGTGAAAGTTTGTGCCAATGTATGTATGCATCTTCGTCAGATTTGTAAAAAAACACGGAACAGTGAAGATCTTAACGAAATTTTCCATTAATGTTGTTTAGAGATCAGAATAGACATAGGCTATATACACTAGGTATAAATTATTTCAAAATTCATCCCCTAAGGGGGATATATTGGGGTTGAAATTACTAAATTGGAGATATATTTTATTAAAGTAGACTTCAATAGAATTTTCATTAAAAGTTGTGAAAAATAATTTCACTATTTTCAATAATAAATAAATAGCATGTACGATGTGCAAGTTCATCCCAGAGGCCGTGGATACCGCGCGGTCATGGTGCTCTGATACTCGAACAACTGAAGTGCAGATCCCCGTTCCGGTTAGTAATACCTTAATCAAAGGATTTGCCTAGCTATACAACGCAGCTAGTATATTATTAAAAAATATTGGACACATATTTTTTCTTTTTTCATATAATCGAAAATCGAAAAATAAAGGCGATACATTGAGTGAACATTTCGCGTGACGTTACTCCTAAATACAAATTTTACTTAGGAGTGACGTGACAAGCCCCCATTATTTTTTTATTATTTTCATAAAGCAAATAATACGTGTCCAAAAATTTTTTTATTTATCTTACCGACTAATTATTATTTTTTCTTTTTAACCGACTTCCAAAAAAAGGAGGAGGTTCTCAATTCGACGGAATGTTTTTTTTTTTTATACCCTGTCATGATGCCTATTCCGCTAGTGTTTTTGAGCCAGGCACCTGCTGTAATCAACTTTACAATTATTACATTAAACAACCTTTAAGTTTATTATAGTTTACATAAAGGGTACTACTGTATTTACATAGTTCCTTTATTTAATAATTCAAAAGTAAATAAAAGATAGTGTGTGCTTTAAATGGTCAATATTTCCACAATATTACCGGAATCAGAACGTAACCGCGGGCTCAACATAACTATTATTAATTGAGGTGTTTTTATAAACAATATATCGAATCCGTAAATATGAATAATACATCATTTGTAGAATGTGTAATATACACTCGAGTCACGTTCAACTAAGTAAACAGTCATAACTAGTCATAAGAGCACACACAATGTTTAGGGTTTTTCTTGCTCATCACTAATTAAATTAACTTGAAATCTAAACTATTACATATAGTTTAGATTACAAATGTATATACATTGAAGATATTATCAAAAAAAGTGATGAGAACTACATATTTGAAGGTCACTGAATCGATTATTTTTTGTATGTTTAGTTGTGGCTTCATCACGACAAAACGACTAAACGAATTTCTATAATTTTCGGTACACGGGTAGCTGGGCATCCACAGATGGTTATATGATACTTTGTACCTAGCGTAGTCGAGTAAAAATCTCCTGTGGTATGTTGTTTTTCATTCTTCTCACCATACCATAACGATTATGACGCTGTCACAACATTGCAGCATCAGTTCGAAGCTATGCATTCTTTTCAACTCTTGTTTACTGAAGAGTCAACCGTCGGTCGAGATAGTCACCTTAACTCATGAAGAATAATATTTACATATTGTTTATCATTTTAGGTAAGTAAAATTTGTTTTGTTATTTTTTATGCCATCGTAGTTTTGAGGTATACGTTTTATCTTTTTCCCCGAAGTATAAACGTTATGTGAATTTACAAATGTCTTATTTTTATACCGAATTGTTTTTTGGATATCATTTTTTAAACACCCGAAGTGATTTGTACAGTTTACTCGTATGAATACAATAGATTAGTAAGAAAAAACAAAAGTCTCCTCTTACTTATCTATATAGACTAAAATAAAAATATATACTTATACGAGGAACCTGTACAAATGTCACGACGTGTGTTTGAAAACTATACATTAAAAAAAAATGATGTAAAAGAACTACATATTTGTAGATCCTGAGTGCACATAACGTATTATACTACGAGAATCAAGAAAAAATATAAAATGCACAACTCTAAGAAGCTTAATGTTCCCAATTTGCAGTAAACTGGATATAAATAAATATACCAGTAACAGCGATAAAAAAAAGCCAGATGTAGAAAAAACGCTATAAACAATCTCAATCAAGTCCCCTTTCAATCATAAAAATTTAATCAAAATTGGTTCAACCGCTAAAGGTACGTCCACACTTGTATCATTTGCTCGTTTCCGATCACCGTGCCGTAGCATGACTGCGTATCGCGGTGCTTGGATGCTTACTGTCGGCACGCCGATAATACCGCACTCTTCCGATTCAAGTGTGTGATACGCGTAGCAAATGGATTTCGAGTGATCGGATCGGCGCAACGTCCAAACGCGTCATCGTGACACGCGATCATGCTACGCGACGATGATCTGATACGGGCAAATGATACAAATGTGGACGCACCTTAAGAAGCTGCGACAGCGAAAGCTGCGATGCCACAGATACAGACGTCAACCTATAACATTATTTTTTTTTAATATGAAACGTATAAATACAAATTCTTGTATTTCTATGTTTTTAATGTGGGAAAATTAACACCGCATTATTATCTATTGTGATATAGATACAAGTCAAAGCGCAAAAAAAATACGATTCCTCTCTAAAATAAAGTTATAACGCCTTTCAAAAATAAAAATAGGTTCAGGGGTCAAAGCGGATGGATAAATTCGAGGCGGATGCCACAGTGCTCGCTGGTGGAGGGGTGACACGCTCGACTTGAAATCGAGAGGTACCGGGTTCGAGTCCTGGTGTGACCACGTGCGAGTACCATCGTATTTTTGTTTGCGCTTTGACTTGTATCTATATCACAATTCTATTTTTTCATAAAAGGTTAATTATTAATACTGTTTTCCATGTGTTTCAGTAAACATCTATATGACTGTATGCATGATTCGAGACTTATCAATCTGCCATGACGACTTTACACTGAAACCGGCCGACGGAATTCTTAAGGAACATACCTTCACATGGCTAGCGTACTTACAGTACGTTCATGGTAAGCTTGATCAAATAAACAATTATACATAACACATATTACGTATAATAATTATAATGTATAATGTCATTTGAAATAGCGACCATGTGATATAATATCATGTATACCTACTATTATAAATTAAAAACTGAATATCTGTGCATTATAGATATTGTCAAAAAATGATTGTAACAGACTATTTGGAAGTCACTGAATCGAAAAATTTCATTGTGGCTTCATCACGCCAAATCGGCTAAACGGATTTCAACTATTTTTGGTACACGGGTAGCTGGATATCCACAGATGGGTTAGAAAACTTTTTATCCAACTGCGCTAAAGAAAAAAAAGTAGGGTCTATGACAATGTATCTTCTGCGAACGAAGTTACAGGCACCTTCTAGTATGATATATTGCTGTTAGTAAAATAGATTATTGGATTAAGTTAGAACTTCGAACAAAAAATAACCAATAAAATAGGCACAAGGAAAACAAGAAAGGGGGAACTAGGGACTCGGGGAGCGAAGCTCCCCTCATAAACTGGTTAGGTTCGTTTTTTGCCTTCCGTTCCAAAGATAGGAAATAGTAGCCGCGCAAAGTGGTGGTTCTATCGTCCACTAGATACTCACACTCCACCGCTCCAGTACTCTATGTCAGAGTAAATTTAATTTACGTCATGTAGGTACATTGTATATTATGCAAGTCTTTAATATTTGTGCTTGCAAAGAGTAAGGACAAAGTGAAATACAAAATAACAATGTTAAGAACGTATCCCTGAAAATGCTTATATCTCTTGAGCGTTGTGACTTTAGGATTTCGAGTAAATTTATGTGATATGAATATGAAAATATGAAATTTATTCCTTCTAGTTATGACGGGTCTTCAGGACCCAACCAAAGCGCCCCGCGTGGTGATGGTGCATCGGCAGTTCGTGGTGGGCACTGCTGCGGATTTTATGCGACTGCCGAAGAACTACAAAATGTAATCACTCGCTCACTATTCCTACCTACTGTCGAGCTTGTAGTTTACCGTTACAAGACTTACTTAAGTCTCATTCATGAAACCATCCTTTAAGTAGATTTAATAATATTCTCTTATGCTTTCGCGATTATCACTCATTTAAAAATAACAATTCAAACGGATTATATCGCGTATATTATGTCATTTGCGTTCTCGACATTTCGGAAGCTTTACAGATTCCGTGATCACGGAGTCGACTGAGAAAAATAGTAGATTGTTTGACAAGGGGCTGAAATAAGCCATGACACGAAGTCATTATTTAGACGAGCTCACGAAGTGAGCGAGGACAAATATGTCTGAGTGTCATAATGACTTTTAGCCACGCGTTAAACACTCTGCTTTTCACTTCGACTACGAGAAAATAAAAAAGACCTAACATTGAAATTGTATATTTCATGAAAAACTAAAAGTACAGTTTGAGCAATTCTATCAGAAAGTTTGGCCAATCTGATCAGGTTGGTTTGTTTGTTTTTAATTATTCGTAAGGATTATGCAGCTAGCTGCAAGTTTTTGTTCAGTGTCATAGAAATTTGTATGGGATTATATGGCTTTATTCTAAATTCTAGGGGCTAAATTTACTATTTTAGTCTCGCTTCGCGAAGCTAATATGGCGTACTTTTTGAGCAGGAGAAGTGAAAAAATATTTTTCTCTTTTAAAGTTACAATTTGAGCAAACTACCCACTTTGAGAAAACGAATAAAGGTGTTCATGCATGCTAGATGAGCCTAATGTGTAAAGACACACAGTTGCAGATGTGCCAGAAGAGCTTATTTATTTTATTTTAAAATAAACTACCAACGTTTCACGGCATGAAATACATAGAATGAAAATTAGCTGGGTTTTATTTCGTAAATAATCATATATGAACCGTGGTTTATGCGTTAGATTGATTGTCACGTGAGGTGATTGAAACGTTAAGGTGCGTCCACACTTGTATCATTAGCTCGTATCCGATCACCGCGCCGTGGCATGACTGCGTATCGCGCTACTTGGGCGCTCACTGTCGGCGCGCCGATCATGCCGCACTCTTCCGATATAAGGGTGTGATACGCGTAGCAAATTTCGAGCGATCGGATCGGCGCAACGTCCAAATGCGTGATCGTGACACGCGATCATGCCACGCGACGATAATCTGATACGGGCAAATGATACAAATGTGGACGCACCTTAAGATGGGACGGGATCGATTCCTAGTGTGACTACGAGGGAGAGCAAAAGGCATGATGACGGGGTATGAAAAACAAAAGTCTAATTAGTCCGTCAGTTAAATAATAAAAACATATTGGACACGTACCGTATTTATTGCTTTTTTCAAAATAATAAAAAATACTCAGACAAATCGCATTAAAGTTTAGGAGTGGGGGCTCGAGACGTCACTCCTAGGTACAATTTGAACATTTTGACTCAATGCATAGAAAAAATACATCCTCAATATTTTTTATTAATCTACATGACAGACTAATTATTAAAAATTAGTCAACATCCCTACTGTGGTATTCTTTGCGCTTAGATTTTTGTCTCTATATTCACAACTTTAATCTATTCACTTCTGATAAATGAATATCAGTTTGTTGTATTATAATATAAAGCCTTATTATTTGGTAGAGGTCACGTCGTGTTCGGGGACTATGAGCGCGATGAGCAAGATTGCCAGCTGAGTCTCCTACAGCTCAAGATGGGGGAGAAGTGTCCGCGCGCCTACCTCGAGAGTCCGGTCAGTGACATCACTCCACATCCAGAGTTTTCAAGGTGAATGCAAACTATAGCAGGTATTATTGTTTGAAATCTAAATAAGTTCAAGATGTAGAAAAGTGTTTCGAATGCAGATAACTAATGACTAACTTGGCTAAGGCCGGCAGTGCACATCAGTGCAGAGCCGCATCGCCAGTGTCGGTGACTACGAGTAATATCTCCAACTCTTTGTTACATAATAGTATTTTTTCTACTCGTGAACTATAATCTGTCAATTAGAACTCCGCGAATCATACTAAAAAGGCATACTTTTTAGATTGGACCAACACTATATACTCTATGGTTTATATTATAGTACAGGGGCATATAATACAAAAAATTTAGTGATGGTCCAATCTAAAATGAATGCCATTTTAGTATGATTAGTTCATGAGTAGAAAATAAATATTACAAGTTTCTTTCCATCCGATACAATGTAAAAGAAACGAATGATGATATGTCAAACACTGTTGGGGTCCAATCGTACTAGCCATAAGGTTTAGAGAAGACTTACGGCAACCCATTAAAATAATGGAACTATTTTAATTCTTCGTTGAATTAACTCATTGATTAGTAGGGTAAACTGCAGAGTTTTTGCCAATGTATGATCCCTCACTTCAAGTTTGGCATTGAAAAATACCAATAATAGTTTTACTTTATTCACAATTTATTTACGGATTTTTAAATTTTTCGATACTAAAATCGCATTGCTGTTGCCTTAAAGTAAAACAAAGTAATAGGTTATCTAAAATGTACCATCATAGATCAGCCGCCTACCGACGTTGTAATTATGAGTAATCGTCTATAATACTATTTACCTTTATATTATACTTATAAAATTTACTCCATGTATATGTATACATATACAGATATATGTTCACTTGAGCTCCCATTAACAAGTCGCACAGTGTGCTATCCTGCACAACCGACCCGCTGGCTCCACAGAAAACCAGCGCCGTTGGCAGTGGTATACTTAACCAAGCCGACGGCATTGCTGAGTGGAGACCATTTTAGGTTCACATCTCTCGTTTACATTATATTGTCAATTTTGTCATGTTAAATTTGTTATTATGTGTTATCCTGAATAAAGCTTTATTCTATTCTATTCTATTCTATTCATTGGTTAATCACTGTATACTTGTATAGTGGGCAATAATTGTTAGGTTTACCCTGAATACACAGTCAACCAATTGGAACCCCTGGCTATCATGGAACTATGTCAAATTGACAGTATTATATAAAATCTTTGCTTTTACATATACGATGTCACTTTGACATTGTTCTATAATTGCCTAGAGTTCCATAGTGGTTAACTGTACACATTTTTGCTACCCATTGAATAATCTAAAAGACGAGCGGGCAATACAATTGGAGTTAATTTTTATTTTCAGGTTTGGAGTTGGAAATAGCTTAGCCGTCGCTAAACTTATACGACCTGTGCAATCAGGTGTGGAACTAAAAAATAGTACTTAGTTTATTTAATTATTTCAAACATGCATGCATAGTTTAATACAAAACAAGTTGTTTTCAGAATACACTATTCCAATCTGTTTGCCATCCTTTACTGAACGTCACAGGAAACGTAACAACAAGATCGTAATTCTGATCGACTACATAAGCGGTGAGTTATAGGTACCTTTTTCATGAACATTACTAACTGACTTCTGTCTAATTCATATCATCAAAAAAACCGGCCAAGTACTAGTTGGACTCGCGCATCGAGGATTTTTTACAAAATATACGCTACAAATGGCTGTATTTATGAAAATCTAGGGTTACCAGAGCTCTACTCCTAAGCAAAATGTACGCGATGCTCGATCATTTTATATTGAAATTTATATTGAAACAGACAGACATAAAATTATACTGTTTTAGTATTTGTTGTTATAGCGGCAACAAAAATACATCATCTGTGAAAATTTCAACTGTAGTTATCACGGTTCATGAGATACAACCTGGTGACAGACAGACAAACAGACGGACAGCGAAGTCCTTGTAATAGAGTCCCGTTTTACACTTTGTGTACGGAACACTACAAAAGATGAGTTCAATTATTCAATTTTTTTTACAGATGTGCCGAGAGACTTTGACCAAGAGAGACTAGGAAAAAAAACACTAAAGTTGTACACACATAAAGAATGTCGCCGACATCGCAAGAAATCGGTAAAGTTCAATTTTTTTATGAACCCAAACTGTGACTCACTTTTACCTGTACCTTCAAAACAATAGCTCAACATTGTCTCCGTGTAAATGCGCCACCACATCAAATGCTAATTTTTAGGTTACCGTACCAATAAGGAACCCTTAAGGTGTGACTTTCTCCGTCTGTCTGTCGATCCGATTGTAACAGGAAGTGCTTATGTTCTCAATTTTATATTTGGCATAGTTTTGTACGAGAATAAAATGGTTTTCCTAAGTCTTCGCTAAAAAAATTCAACTTCGTGAAAATTTTAAAAATAGATTTTTATTTGTGAGGTAAAGGATGTACGAGCTGATCAGGCAACCTAAACTACTGTTAATGGCCACTAACAATATTTTTTCAATACTCCTTATCTGTTCTAGAAATTGGGCAGCGAGGGTGCAACACACGTCCTTTGCACATCTGGTTGTGGGGTGCGGCCCGGTACGCCCATTGTTTCCCACAGTCCTGATGGCGAGTTCGAGCTGATCGGCATGTCTGTTGGCTTCGCGCCGTGTTCACGCCGTGGCATGAGACGGCGACTCAACGACGACCCGCCGATGTACATCGATGTGTTCCCTTACGTCAATTGGATCGTGAATATCATTGCGGCACACGTCATACCGAGGCCTTATCCGCAGAACTTTAGACTGGTCGATGGGAAGTCAGGTTAGATTATTAATAGATTAATTTATTAATGCCACTGACTTTTGAACAACCGTGAAGGGTGATAGTTCGTGCTCATTCACGCACATCAACGTGTTCCCTTACGTCAACTGTCTGTCAACCGTCATACCGAAGCCACAGAGTACTTTGTTATGTATTGAAATAGAGACTTAACTCGAGTCTTGATTTGGGAAAGAGAATTGTGGCGCAATCTGCATTTTTCAGACTGCAACTCTTGTTGACAAATGTGGATACAGGTTGCTATAGTTACGCGGGTTATTTTAAATTCCGCCCTGTCAGGCCAATCCGTGCTAACGTGAAAAACAGTCTCATATCTGTTTTTCAAGTTAACATGGATTAGCCTAGATGGTAATTGGGATAGAACTGAACTCAATTCAAGTATAATTGAAAGCTTATTGCGAAGTTTCATTGCAATATTTCTTTGTTTTGTCATTTAGTTTCGCAATAAAGTTTAAACCGAAGCTTAATCCGCAGAACTTTAGACTCTAGGTTGAAAATTAGTTTATTACCATCCACAAATCGGAAGCCACTGAGTCTGTACACAATCAGTCTAAAGAGTTTGAGCTCACCGGACTTTGAACTAGCTTCGCGCCGTGCTTACGCCGAGAGATGAGGTGACGACTGAACATCCACCGAGAAGGCAGATGCGATTATACTGATAATTTAATAAAGGTGTTAGATATGGAATACAGTTGCTAGCGTAGGCCGAAGGTTAATGTGGTTAGAAATCAAAGGTAGGTACTGATACTCGGCCCGCACTGAGATTCAGCAACCGAGCTTCACTTAGCGGTTTAAAGGCATCTTTTAACATTTGCCATATTATGTTATATAGTGGCTTCCGTATGCTTATTTGGAGAAACTCTATTTATTTATTTTGATAAAAATTGTAACCAATCTAAATAAGAAATGGTGGCTTAAACTAGTGATATTAGCCTAATTTTTTTTATTCAGGTCTGAGCGTTCACAAAAGTGGTTATTTGCGGAAAAGAAGGGAACAGCAAACCGGTTGGCGTGCTCGCACTTATCTGCACGGTAATTTCTGCTACAAGTCTAAGAGGGTCCAGGACCGTCAGGGCTACTTCTTTTATTCCGAGAAGTTCGTGGTGCGTGGCGTATCTCCTACCAAGTTAGATATCGTGCTCAAGGTACGCTCAACTTCTAAAATAGTTAGTTCTTTAGCACATTCTCATTTTTATTTTGCCACTCAAAAACTACTATTATATATGTCACTGTCTAGTAAGATTGTAAACTGACGATAAGTTGCGAATAGTTCATACTGATTACAATATTGTCCATGTTAAACCGTCAAATTGTGAACACAATGCTAGCTTAACTAGTGGATAATTTACTTTTCTTGTAATGCGATGTGAGCTAGTCAAGGAAAGGCTTCTTTTTCCACCCTGAAGGACGCAAGGTAACTCACGAACCTAACCAGGATAAAGTAGTAATGGCTTAAAAGTACCATTTGAATGCGGGGGATGTGAGCCTGTGGGAGCAAGTTGGTATATCTTATGGGACGCGACCATATTTTATTTATTTGACTCCTATAGCCCAACCCTAGTTTCCACGAAGACCGAACAATTAGACAGTTTACAATCTCACTAAATAGATTATAAATAAATTAACGATGTTCACAATGTCACGAATTATTGTGAGTAATGACTTTTTATTTCTCGCGGACCTTATGCACTGATTATTTGTCCCTTTAGATTATTGATATTTTAACGGCTGATTAACCTTTTAAGCGCCTAACAGGCGCAGTAATATGACGTGACTCAAACGCCTCGCAATAAAAAATAAGATTCATAAAACGCATTTTTAGGTTTCCGTACCCAAAATGGCAAATACGGAACCCTTATAGTTTCGTCATGTCCATCCGTCCGTCTGTCTGTTTTTCCGTCCGTATGTCTCAGGCATTTACCCAAAAAGTACAAAATGTACATTGATGAAATTTGGAGTATAGGTGCCTTGTGTGAGCTGCTACTTCGTTTAATAGTTTAATAATAAAATTTAAAAAATCTTGGAGGGTACTCCATCCATACATGTAACCGAAGCCCTAAACTGAGCATGGTCCAACATGCTCTTGGCCGGTTTATGTATTAAGCTTTCATTGACGGTTGTACATTTCTTTGAACAACCATTACGAATAAATAAATATTACATAATATGAAAATATATACGGTACCAAATTATGTATAGCTAATGATGGTTTATCTACCAAATGTTGGTTCTCTCACAAATGAATAGTTAGTCGAAGGTATTGAAGCCATCGCATTACGTGAACATTTGAACAACTGAAATCCAATACTATTCCCTTAATTTCGCCCTTGATATATATTAATAAGGGCGACCGATAAGCCCTTAAACATGCGGTAATACTAGGCTTGCACCCAGAGAATCACTTTCAGCTATGTGCTCTCTGAAAAGAAGTCTTAAGGCTTACTAGCCAGTCCATTTCGGTTAGCCAGTAGCGCGCCGTCAACACCAGACGTTATTAGAAAGGTCAATATTTAAAAATTGCGTGAGTTTGGTGTTCAAAATTATATAATTTGTCAAGCGAGATAAAAGTTGAAAAATCAAATTATATACGAATTTGATAACTCGTATTTAAAAGAAGTACTTATACGTAGTAACTCGGCAAAAACATGAGATACCAACATTGCGTTTCGAAATGTGTAGGGGTAAAGAAATACTCATAGAATCGATATCGCAGACAAGTGGCAGACAACAATATTTGATCTGTACTGAATACGTGTACAAAAGCTTTGTAATGTTATTTATTTTCCTCATTTCAGAAATACGAATCGTTTTATTTTGCAGATATCCGCGGGTGTTCAGACTACAATCCTTTGCGCTCGTATGCAGTTCCCAAACAGACAGGTAAGTAAACATCATGCGGGACAATTATGCAAAAAAAGAATCAATCCATGCACTGATCCATATATCAGGCAAACAGTATGAGAAAGTTGATATGGTTGAGGACAAAATTTGAATGGCTGACCAGAGATTTCAATCATTCCCTTAAGGCATCCAATCTGACTTCGTGTGATAACAAAAGGCATAACTAATCTTGCATCCAAAAAGTGTAAGAACCTTTGCACTTTATCAAATTATGAAGGCCTTCCACGCACTTTCGGCTTAACGTATGAGAGTATATCATTCTAAAGACACGAAAAATTTTATAGTTGCTATGTACTTTGTCTGAGCTTATTGTTGCCATTGAAAATAATTGTTTTCTAAATAATACAATGTCTTATTGTCCCATATAAGATAAATTATGCCCCTGTGCTTGTCATTGTCGCAGTAGTTTTTAGATTGTCAACTTATTTCTGAAATGTTTAAGTATATGCGCCATACGATTAAATAAAGTAGTTGGCACCTTCAACCTTAAGAACCTCAGCGGCCGAGTTTTGCTCGGTGGATGAAACCTTAAGGTGCGTCCACACTTGTATCATTTGCTCGTATCCGATCACCGTGCCATGGCATGACTGCGTATCGCGCTGCTTGGACGCTTACTGTCGGCGCGCCGATCATGCCGTACTCGTCCGATACGAGTATAACTGTGTGATACGCGTAGCAAATGGATTTCAAGCGATCCGATCGGCGCAACGTCCAAACGCGTGATCGTGACACGCGATCATGCCACGCGACGATGATCTGACACGGGCAAATGATACAAATGTGGACGCACCTTTATGGTCACCAAAAGTTATAACTTTTTCCTCCTCCGCGTACGAAGTATTAACTCGGATATATCTGTATTTGTGTAGGTCACACCCACAATCACCGGCGTCGGCGGTTACAACATGACTCTCGCGTTCACTACGGACTGGTTCCCGTACGTGTTCTTCTTCACGCTGGGTCTCACGGGCAAGAACACCACCCGGGCTAACTTACACGATTGGATCGTTGAACGACAACCGGACGCTTGGTTATAATTGTAAGGAAACAAGTCATCGGTTAACCGTTAAGAAACTCCTGACACATCTACAAATTGGACGTAGATATGCGACAACGTTGCAAAAAGATTGACCGATTCAATCAAATCAGATCAATCCTACAGAATTCTTACCTTTTTCTAAAAGAAAGGTCACACAATCGTCTTGTAATAAGGGCGGTAAAATAAATAATGTCACAAATCTCTGGTATTTGTGTGTTCGCAAGGGGGTGATAAGCGGAGCCATGATGTGTACACAATTTTCCAGCTCCTAGCCAGGAAGAAAAATGTATTGCTCGCATAGCGGACGGTAAATACTGCTAATTTTACATTCATCCTCCGGTTTAGCAAGTTACCCGTACATCTTCGTACCGTTCAGTCAACTGCGTAGTAAAGTGCAATCCCTGCCGTATGTATACCGTACATATATTTTTTATTAATATTATCAATGGTGCCAAGAAGCGGACCAAAGTCTGTATTTTGAAAGACAATGATTGGGCCTATTGCTATGCCCGGAACATTAATGTAACAAATACGAACCATTGTTTTTTTGTCTCATGACAATGCTGTGACTAATTACCATTCGTATGCGATGACATTAATACATGTTATTTTTCTCAAACTGAATTCAAGGAACTGCTTATCGTAATATAATACAGCACTGGCATTTAAAGTCCCACGCTTTTTTACTACAATGCGTCATAAAGGTTTGATATGGTTAAACGCCTACATTTAACTTGTGATAAGTCACTTTACTTGAGCTTAATCTATCATCACTCTTACGCAAATAACATTAAGCCATCTGTGTATGACAATCAAAATCCTACACGAAATGTAGCCTGGATATTATTGCAGGTACACCATAGCAAATAATTGTAAGTATAATTAATTACAAGGTGTAGTAAAATAATGAGTGATCTGAGACATGAAAGCGTTTATTTATTAAAAGGGTCAGAATCATAAGCCGGTGTTGTAGTAAAAACAACTTTAATTTACAAAGTACACATAACTTAAGCAGATTCTACAGATATCGTGTCTTCATCGTTTAAACCCTGGCCTTGGCTATCGGCGCCAGGGAAACTGGATGGCGGTGATGGTGTTGGAGCCGGCGACGGAGCGAAAGGAGGAAATTGAGGGAATCCTGGTGCGGAACCCTGTGGGAATTGAGGTAGTTGTGGGAAAGAAGGTCCCTGTTCAGAACCTTCCTGGGGGAATTGTGGAATTTGGGGAAATGAGGGTACTTGTCCAGATCCTTGGGGAAACTGAGGAATCTGCGGGAATGAAGGCCCTTGTCCAGAACCCTGCGGGAACTGAGGAATTTGTGGGAATGAAGGTCCCTGGTCAGATCCTTGAGGAAATTGAGGGATTTGTGGGAATGAAGGCACTTCAGATCCTTGAGGGAACTGTGGGAATGAAGGTCCCTGTTCAGAACCTTGAGGAATTTGTGGAATCGAGGGCGATGATTCAGATCCTTGAGGAACTTGAGGTATAGCTGGGAAATCTTGAAAAGTTTGCGGGAAATTTGGGAAAGTGCTAGCTGGTGGTGTCTGAGGCGCCGAAGGCTGGGGCTCCTTCTTTTGGCCTTGGTTTGGATATTCTATGGAATCCACAACCGTTGTATCGGAATCTCCTGTTTGCTGAGCTGGAGTGGTAGGTGTAGGTTGCTGTGCCGCAAAAATAGGAGTTGTCTCTGGTTGTGTTGGGAAATTGGGAGCCACGGGCTGTAGGGCTGGATAACTGGGCGCTGCTACTACAGTAGGAATGGAAGCAACTGGTGCTATGGAAGCAACTCCGGGGTAATAGGGAAAGGAAGGGAAAGAAGAGAAGTAAGTTGACCCGCCGGGGATAGCATAGTGAGTGTAATACGGAGATATGGAGCTGAATTGCGGCAGCTTGTAGGATAACTGTGGTTGCAGTCCAAGTGAGTACGATCCAGGCAACTGTCAACAAAAACGACAAATATATCAATACTCTTACTTACATAATTGTGACATTACTTAATATAGAGACTTCGAATACATATTTAGGACTTTGAACCATAATAACTTCATTATATATGTGAAACCCAAATTCCTCTGTCCCTTCATGATAACAAATATACGTATTAATAAATTAAATGACATGACAAAAAAACAATAAACATTAAATCGCATATCAAACCGTCGCGATATTGAGATGACATTGAATATCTATACTATTATAAAATTAAAATGTTTGTAACATTGAAGATATTTTCAAAAAAAAATGATTAGTGACCTCCGAATAGTCCGTATCACTTGATACGGACTATTTGAAGGTCAATAATGTTTTTTTTTTTTTTTGAGTTTTTGTATTTCTGTATGTGTCGTTGTGGCTTCGTCACGTCAAAATGGATTTCCACTACTTGTGGTACACGGGCAGCTAAGGCATCCACAGATGGTTATAGGATACTTTTTACTCGACTATGCAGAAGAAAAAAGAGGGTAATGTTTCTCTTTCCTAAGCTGACGAAGTTGCACCTTTTAGTTATCTATATTTGCATTATTTGATTCCGATACCAAGTGTCAAAATTTTGTTAGGCAATAACCCTGCGGGTCAGAATCAGTTGCTCATTTCTATAAATCTGTATTACGTATGTGGAAACGCTATTGCATACTCAAGCAAATATGCATGTAGTGATTAAAGGACTATAAAGGATTCAAATCAATTAATACAAAATATGCTGAGTTATATTTATCTTTACAATAAAATTATGTTGCAATGCTTGCAATGCTTCAAAATATTGTTATATCATTTTCATAAAGTATGTTCGGTAATAATTATTTTTTTGCAAAGTCAGTTTGACTTACCAAAGCATGTTTAAATTACGGACATGATAAGAAAGAGTAATAAGTCATTGGGGGTTATTTTGGGATACATACAATTATGTTTATCTGGATACTTTCCAAACAATATTTGCGAAACCCTTATCGAAAATGAAGCAATTTATATACATTTCTGTTTTGTTAATAGGTGTATACCAATTATTACTACTCTTATTTATTATACATATAAGGTAATTGTTAAGATGTATGTTTAAGCCTCCTGGACCCGGCAAGTTCTTTCAAACATTCCTTGGGTCAAATAAAGTTAATTTGTCACAGACACTATTATTTTTACTTAGTTTGCTCGTACGTACTGTTTTTCACCAATCTCAGTTAATTTATGAGTATCATCAATAATCATCATTGCTTTTTACGCTAGTGACATGTCATAGTTGGCTATGTAAGGTAAATGAAATATAAAGCTCCGATTATGCTTGCCGTTGATACAATATTTATTTAATGAGAATGAAAAAGGAAAAAAATAAAAACTTTGATAGTTTCAGTAAGAATATTATAATATTGATGACGTAAATCATGGTACATGTTTTATAGAAATAGTACTTGAGTGCATATCGTATAATGCGTTGCACTCGTATCAATTCTGAAATGACTTAATCAGAATTCCACAGCAATTTCAGATTTTTTGATGAGTTTAGCAGAGTCTCAAATTGCGGATGCCTTAATTTGCTACCCATAATCATTGAAAGTCGTAATGTCACTCATAAAATGATTTTTCATCATTCTGAAACCGTATTTTCTGGAATTTTGAATGGGTCAACCTGTAGGTTTACCAATTAGGTTAGGTTAGGTTTGTTTTATGACAATCCTGAACAATTGACGGTTTCGTAGAAAACTGCTATCAAGTTCGGACAAACATTACATTAAGTAAGTAAATGACTTTCCATTTTGTGGCAGTCAACAATATGGATCTCTCAAATTTAGGTTGATTTATACTTATCTCATGTCAGTATTCGCGTTTTTGATACTATATGCATCTAAGGGTTAAAATTACTTACAGCATTAATGTATTGTGAAGTAGAGTATCCAAAGGACTTGGTCTGCGCTGGTATGATGGTCTTAAGGAGAGGAGATGCCACCGACAGCGCAGCTCCGGCCGCTGCCGCACCCACCAGCGCGCATATCACTGCTAGACCCAACACCTGAATGCACAAACTGACTGTCACACCACTTGGCTATTAACATAATACGCCGTTATTAGTATTATAGAAGAGTTTTAAATATTTAATTTGTATCGGAGTGGAGTCGAAGTGCGATAATTAATTCATCCTCGCAATTTTTTTACACTTAAACTGAACTACAGAGGCGGAAAAAAATCAAACATGGGTATGAAAATGAGGGTAAACATGTGTGAAATGCCATGAAATTCTATATTTTGGTTAGACTGTTTTATTGTTGCACATGGCTAAATTTACACACTTTTCAAATCAATCCAACCATCGAAAAGAGGTGAAAATAGACCTGCAAAATTTTACAATCATATTATAATCATACATGTAAGTCTGACTATGTTTGCTATCCACTATAACGGACTACATATTGAATTTAACGGATTATATCGCGTATATTATCTCATTTTAGTTCCCGACGTTCATTTGACGACGTCGATTGTTTTATTTCAATGAGTAATAATCGCGGAAACAGAAGAAAATATTATACATATTGAATTTTAGGAGTTAATGATTTTAATTAATAGGTTTCCATTAACTTTAGTGTTAATTGCGTACCGGTAATTATGATTTAAACAAAGATAAAATTAATCACACTACATTACACAAGCACCATTACAAGGACTATCACTGATTGAATTATCAACTAAAACTGTGAATCACTCCACTCGACCGGTCCGCGGGCAAGGCAAGGCTCGTACCTTCATTTCGGAGACACTACTGAGACGTCACCTCCGTAATACGCGGCCAAATCTTTTGACGAGTCCTTATATACGTACGGGGTACCCCGCCCATGGTCGTGCGAAGAAAGCGACTTGATGGGCCTCTAGTCGCTTACGTGCCTATGAAAATTTACAAGAATCGAAGCTCAAAGCACTAGCCCGGCGGACCAGAGTAATGATTTCACTTTTTAAGGTTAATGGAACTGCTTCATATTCATACTTTTTTATTTTTTATGCGCGTATTTTGTTTATAGCTCAGGTATCAATGGCATGTTGTTCATATGTTTGTTAAGCTGTGGTTACTGAACCTTACGTCCCGGATCTCCCGGATTTAAATACTTCAACAACTTATAGAAATTTATGTTTATAATATTCTAAGAGTTCCGTGAATTCCTCGTGGTTTCCGTCATCCTTATCCATACTAATCCATATTAATATTATAAATGCGAAAGTGTGTCTGTCTGTCTGTCTGTTACCTCTTCACGCTTAAACCGCAGAACCGATTTGGATGAAATTTGGTATGGAGATAGTTTAAGTCCCAGGGAAGGACATAGGCTACTTCTTATTCCGGAAAAATACACTTATCCGCGATAAACGAATTTAAGGCGGACGAAGTCGCGGGCAGAAGCTAGTATATTATAAACGTGAAAGTATGTATGTAGATACGTTCCACTTAATCTCAAAAACTCCTAGACGAATATCAGAATAGGACATAGGCTATAATGTATGTCAAATTTCACCCCTTTTATGGACGAAAAAGGGGATGAAAATTTGTATGGACAGTAAATATTTATTTACGCTAAGAACTTGAAATCTTGGTAATATGCTTCACATTTAAATTAGTAAAATATCGACTTTTAGGGAAAGACATAAGCTACTTCTTATCCCGGAAAAATACTTTTTATCCGCAATAAACGAATCTAAGGCGGACGAAGTCGTGGGCGGCCGCTAGTATATATATAAAGTTGTAAAAATGACATATCTGTATATAACACAAGTTAGCATAATTATAAAATTCTAACCATAGCTCTAAGTTTGTGACCACTAACACTATAGATTCAAACATCGAAATTTATGATTTGAATTTGAATTAAACATTTTGAAAAAAGTAAGTGAAACGGACTATTTGAAGGTCACCGAAACTTGTTTTGGATCTTTTGTATGTTTGCATTTGCCGTTGTGGCTTCATCACGCCAAATTCACTAAACGGATCTCAACTATTTTTGATACACGAGAAACTGGGTATCCACAGATGGTTAGAAGATACTTTTTACCCCACGCTTTCCTGACAAAAAGGGTCTTAACAAACGGACAAACACGTGACCCTATAAGGGTACCGCTTTTTCCTTTTCCGTTACAGGACCCTAAAAATGGCGTCAAGTCGTTACCCCATTATCGCGCGTGAAGTAAGGACACACCAACAAACACCCTTACAAATTTATAATATTACTAAGGACAAAGAAGGACTAAGGATTAAAAATAGTAAAGGGCTAAGATTACAATCAAGACACACGACTAGACGTAACAAGGTGAGACATACTAGTATAAAGGCGAACGTGTGTTTATAAGGAATCTGTTTTAGTTAACCAGTTAAAGTTGTAGTTGTAGTCATACGCATACATTGCGTGAGAAAAACTCGTGCCTATAACGTTAGAGTATCATTAAGTATTAGGTATCATATTTCTATCAATTATTAACCTTCATCAACATCATCATAATCATCAATTCATTTGCGTAACTGTATAATGGTGCCCGTGATCCGTGTTGATACAGATCGCGGGTGACATTTGCGTATGCGCATACACTGAGCCACCAACATCCAATACCAAATAGCTTTATATGTGTATAAGGTTCTAATGATTTTACGTCCTTTTGTTCTGAACAGTAGCATCGGCCTCACATTCGCACCAGCTGACATTTGTGCGATCCAGAACTCGTTCGGATGCTTGGAATACTGTTGTTGTTTGGGCGTTAATAAATGAAGTATGAACGGTCACTTCTAATAATAATTTTGGGAATAAATAATTATGTACTCAAGAGTTTAAAAAAACTATTT
Organism: Hedya salicella; assembly: GCA_905404275.2. NCBI lineage: Eukaryota > Metazoa > Arthropoda > Insecta > Lepidoptera > Tortricidae > Hedya > Hedya salicella. Next base: position 21,123,181 of record FR990099.1, on the reverse strand, counting down.
CCCACTTGGTGTCTCAGATTGTAGAATTTTTGCGCTTGCTTTACGCAGAATTAAGAGCACTATCGTTGTCACGAATAAAAAAAAAACCGGAAACTGACTGATTTTGTTTTTCGAACACCTTTTTGTTTATTTACAAAATCGAGATACGTAACCCAAAACGTTAATAATCTGAAACAACAACTAAAACAGACATACCTACAATCACGCGTTTTTCCCATTACGGGGTAGGCAGAGACACCTCCTTCCACTTGCTACGGTCCTGGCATACAACTGCCACTTCATCAACATTCATTAATCTCTTCATCTTGTGCTGTCACAACCCTTTCGCTTTGTGTCATTCATACACAGAATATCAATATTTCTTGCATCCATTATCTAACATACTTCGTCTATTTTATCATTAATTCCACCCCTTACATATAACCTAGCAAAGCGGCTCGACTACATCGCCGCCATTGCGTTCCAACGAGCGGCTAGGGGTAAAATATGCAAACCCAGCAGAGCCCCACATACCAGGTAAGGGTTTAGCCATATTCTGGGGTCACCAGTCCCAGGGCAACTCGGCACGCTAACGACGAGACTCGCCTCTAGCCACGCATCCATCGGCACGGCATACCTTGGATTGGCGGAATAGGAGGAAGGATAACAGGGTAAAGAACGGAATCGTATGAATTTAGCTAGGAGAAAGGGTTAAATGATACTACTGTCGCGGAAGACTATGTATGAGCCAGTAGCAGCTCGGGGAGCCGGGGTCGCATACCATTACAAAAATGCCGGAAAAGCAACTTCGTATGAGTAACTGAACTTGACTATAAAACAAAGCTAAAAAACAAAGGGTAAATGTTATTGTAAATAAAGTATAACATATAAAATAACCATCCTCGGGTGTCCCACTACAACTTGTACCAAAAAAAAAAAATCTGTCCAGCCGCTTTGGCGCTGATGAGGATTATCGTAAATTCGTGCCACTGACTCCAGCGTCAGCATATGCCGACCACATTTCATGATAAAAAAAACTCCATTTTATTTATTTTTGCAGGTTCATTTTTTATTGCTGTGGCATTTGTGTCACGTTATATTACTTCGCTGATTGGCGCTCAAAAAGTAAATTCTCGAAGCATACCCCGGATTTTTTAATTGATTAATCGGGCGCAGCATCTTCATTTCAGCTTAGGTAAAAATGATTTCGTACGAGTATGTCTGTGTATCCGGCCGGCAGCTGTCTGGCTGTTCTCCTCTACAGGCCGCATTTTTTAACCGATTCTGGTGAAATTTTGTAAACAGGTAATATAGCGGAGTTCTTCAACTCCCTGGGGAGGTAGACCTCAAGAGTCCTTCAACCCCCGGTGGCTTACCACAAGTAATAGCGTAGATGTGTGCAATCATATGAGTCTTTTGTGTAAATTGTAGCTGAAAAGAAGCACGGACAGGAGGAAAGAAGTCGAAGGAAGACACGGACGTAAGAAAGCCGTACGGTGACCGAAACGGTACGAAAATCAAAGTACTATTTAGACTGTCGGTTAGATAAAAAAAATATTGGCCACGTATTTTTAGCTTTTTTAAGTTAATAAATAACTACTCAGATAAATCGAATTAATGTTTAGGAGTGGCGCGACATTTTGACTTAATGTGTCTTTATTACAAGCTTTTATTTAACTTGCAATGTATGTATGTATCTAATATTTGTATGGGTGGAATCTTGCAAGTTAAATTTGACCTACTTCCCGGATTCTAATTAAGCTAAACTTTGGCATACTTATGTAAGTTTGGTGACAATGCAATAATATGATACCATCGAGCTGATCTGATGATGGAGCAGGTAGGTGGTCATAGGATCTCTGTAATAAAATAACGCAATCTGACCGAGTTTGGGCTCGTCTCGGTGAATAAGTAGTTGATGGATGTTTAAAGAAAAGTACAGTCGGCAATGAAAGCTTGTCACAAAAATGGTTTTTTTTGACAGAAACTTATTTTTTACATTACACATTACATAAAAAAATACGTCTGTAATATTTTTTATTAATACGTGACGGACTAATCATAAAAAGTCATGAACCCTATAATACATATAATCCTTTTAAAATATACCAAACCCGAACTAATAAGTTGCAACCGTGTTTTCAACCCTTAGTATACGCCGTGTACGCATGTGTCTGTTTGTTCGTGTATTAATTATCCACGCTTTCACAACACTATAATAGCTTTTTTAATAGATTTCCTAATTTGCAAAGGAGTTCTTATATTAGATATGTTCTAATAAAACTCTGAGTCCGAAGAAATTTGTGTAGTTTTCGACATTGCTATGCTATGACCTAAGTAAGCCGAGACCAAAAGTAAGTAATCGCCACAAAATCTCATTTGTTTGATTTTTTTTATTGCTCCTTCGTATCCCAAAATTTCTAAGGACAGTATTGTTAAAAGAAGTAAGGTTTAAATGAATGGTGATACACGCGAGTTTGGCATATGTGCCTATTTTCCTATCTGTTTGTCTGCGGCAACGTAGCTCTCAAACGCGTGTATCAATTTGTATTGTTTTAATTTATTACATTTGTTTGGGACATGGTTTTGGCACCGTACCGATATGTACAATGTACATCTGTACAAAGGTCATTAAACAATAAATTAAAAAAATAAGTAATAATAATAGTATAGATATTTTTTTCGTATAGAACGTACTAATAGGCAATCTAACCTTCAAAGCTACTGGCTGATCAAAAACGATTTCTTGACAGCAATGAGACAATTGTTTGACATTTAAATTAAAGGTTATATTTTGAAACAATAAAAAATTTAAATCACATTTATTAACTAGTATTTTTACAAGAACGGAAATGTTTGTGTCATTAAACAGTGTGTAATAAATAAACATTGCTGTAATGAAACAGGAATGTCCGGTAAGTATTTTTTTATAAATAGGTAAGTAGTACTCACCATGACTCTGACTGAATTACACAGAGACATTAATATGTTATGGATTGGTTATGGATTTAGTTACCTACTCATTGTTCTCAGTGCGAGTAATACGTATTGCGTTTAGATATTAAAAATAGCTTCGACTTTTTCATGAATTACACGTAATGATTTATTTGCAGCATTTGATATATCGTCTGACAACATCGCCCAACGGGACCTCAGCCCAAAAGCCAAAAGCCTCAGGAAAAAACGTACGCCCAATATATATCAGTTAAATTAGATGCGTAACATTTTGCGAATAATTTGATTAAGCTTCGATAATACCTAAAAGAGGCGTGGCATCAGGAAAATTACAAGGGAAGCCGAAGCGTATTCATTTACTTGTTGGTTATAAGCCTTTCCTTGGGCAAGCTGGTGGGTTTCGGCTTATTTGGACGCCACGCCACTGATACCTAAGGCTTTGTATTGAGTAAATATACAGTAGACTGTAGCAAAATTGACGTAGTTTGCCCGTTTATTTCTAAATCAGTTTTATAGCATGACATAAACGCGGCACGGGGCGAGGTAAAAAAGTCATCCATCACTACTGCTCGGTAATTCCGATATCAAAACATGGAGACTTTTATTAATGAACATACCTACGGGAGGAAAAGATTTCCCGGCGTCGCCCCCGCGCGGTTTTCCTTTCAGAGCTTCAGTAGCCCGGCGGCCGCCGCGAAGTGCACGCGCGCTCGGTCGCTACACCACTCACACTATTTGTTTACCAATAGACGACATTGCTCAAGCAAGGGACTACACAACACACGCCACGTATGTGCCACGAAATCTATTAAATTTGTGCCACATTTGATTCTGTTGCGATCCATAAGATGAATTTAAGTGCCGTTGGAAGCACATTGTTATGTTTTGACCTGAATTCACCCCGACGCCGCTGAATTTCGTGTTTCATTAAAGGTTGACGATTTCACATACATAATGGCCAGGGATGCTGTAATTTCAGGTTGTTTTGGCTATCAAACTGGTCACCATTATAAATTTGATTAAATTATATCATAGAACCATTCAAATTCGCAAGGTTAAACAGTAAATCAGCTGTCTTGTTCAAAAACATTTTTCATTTAAATCAGTGCCAAAACACGAGCCAATTCTATTCTAATTTACTTCATCTGCTTGAGTATAATTGCTTTTTTTCACTGCCATGGTCAGTGATATAATTCTAGTGAAAAATAATCAAATTTTAATTGCTCACTAACCGCCACCACACTTTTCATGATTATTTTCTACACCAGCAGCGAATACATCTGCTTCATATATTAACAGCCAACGACGAAGGTGTACGCCAAGAAAAAAAATTCCCATTTTGATTCGGAAAGTTAATTTCCAGCTAACTTTTGCCATGTGTCAAAGTCAGCTGGAGATTAGAAGTAACGTTGTGAAAGTAATTTAGTTGTTCCATTTGTGGTGCTCTTTTATCTGACTTGACTTCTCTTTCTTTTTATACCACGTTTATCTCTTTTTATTACTTTACATACGGATCGAGTGCGCCCTTGTCCATCAGCATTTATTTTTTTTGATTGGCATACAGAACGGAAATAAGAACCGGGAAAAAATGCACGGAAGGGTTGTTGTAGAGAAGTTTAAACCGCTATCATTTTCCTGTTGCATATGTTTAGGACGTGAGCCGCAATAATTGTAACTTTTCAATAAATTAAGGATATACAACAAGCGCAGTATATTTCTTCACCAAATTATTACGTTCATTATGGCTTATTTCTTCAGAATATGCGACAGGAAAGTGATAGCGATTGAAACGCCTGTAGAACTACCCAGTAAATATTGCTTCTGAAAGAAAATTATACGCTTGGTTAAAGTAGCAAACTTTTTTCTGTACATATTTTATTTATATATCGTACCTAGATATTATTTTCATTCAAATATGTCCTTATCTACGCACGTGGCGGGTGCAACTACATCTAAACTCTGGCGTATGTAAGCAAATCATGTTGCGAAAGCATGTGTGGGTGTTTAAGCCCGTTATTGAACGTTCATGCAACCGTCCCACGCCATCCTTGCCACTAGATCTATCAACGGTGATTGAAGTGGAAAGGGTGATTACTCGTACCACCCTGTATAATCCGATACCAAAAGGGGTCAAGCCGTCCCGTGGGTGGCCCCTCCTGTCTGACAATGTTTTCATATACCTGACGTTTTGAAAAAGAGTAACGACATTACACCTTATTGCTGAGGGATAACCTCTCAGCACCTCACAACACTTTTCTAGTTCTTTTTGTTTCTGCAGCCTACGGTTACACACATTCTGTGAACATTTTAAGAGTCTTATTATCACGATTCCGTTGACACCCTATGACAACGACTTACTTAAGTTGTAAAATTCTATAGTGGAACAGGTTATTTGAAGATCACTGAGACCATTGTTTTTTGTATGTAGGTTAGTATGTGTTTTTGCGGCTTCGTCACGTCAAAACGGCTAGATGAATTGCAATCCTCATAGTTATAGGATACTTTTTACCCAGCTATGATAAACCAAAAATGTCTCCGCGAGTTGTGGGCAACTTTTAGTCTTTATAATAAAACAGTAGTAGGACAACCAGTCAAATAATAAATAAATTCGATCACGTCCAATTTAAAGCTGTTGGAATAAACTATTTACATAATTATTTAAATGTTCTGGCCGCTTCCATTTTGACTTGAGGGGAAGTCGATTCGTCCGACATTCGGAACCATGTCGCATCAGAATTAAGACACTGGAAATTTTCAAAAGTTAGGTGAATTGCGATTTAGCTCGAGCATATTAGTTTGATGGGACGCATTTTTTAAAAGTCGGTTTTAAACGATTTCTTAGATATCTCGCTAATATTATCTATGTATGTGCTCAAAGTTAACGCTTGGTCAATTTATAGGTATATAGTCCACTTGTCCTGAACTTGGTACCTACATATCAGTATCATAGAATTTAAAGGAATTTAAAGCAATTTAAATGTTGAACAGCACATCGCATGGCGGACGAGGTGGCGGCGGACTGCCTGTTCGAACGGCTGCGGCAACACCAGCAGCGGTCACCCGATGCCACAGAGGTGGCGCGGGCCATCACAGCACGCATCAACGCGAGACTTACCTCCCACGGTATGTTTTTTGTGCCTCTCTTGTAGCGGCATATCGTGACAGACTGCCTATTCGAACGGGTGCGGCAGCGCAAGCTGCGATCGCCTGATGCCATAGAGGTGGCGCGAGCCATCACAGCGCACATCAATGCGATACTTACATCCCACGGTAAGTGTTTGGTGCTTCTCACCTGTTAGGCTATATTAAACGGTGTGCCTGTACCAACGGGTGCGGCAACGCTGGCAGCGATCGCCTGATGCCATAGAGGTGACGAGATTTGCATCCCACGGTATGTGCTTCGTGCTTCTTCCCTATTGAGACATAGCATGACCGAGTGCCTGTTTGAACGGATGTGGCAGCGCCACCAGCGATCGCCTCATGCCACAGAGATAGCGCAAGCCATCACAGCGCATAACAATGCGATACTTACATACTGCGGTAAGTGTTTGGTGCTTCTTCCCTGTTGGACTTTAGCATAACTTAGTGCCTGATCCAAAGGCTGTGGCAGCGCAAGCAGCGATCGCCTGATGCCACTCAGGTGGCGCGGGCCGACACAGCACGCATCAACGCGACACTTACATCCCACGGTAAGCGTTTGATGCTTCTCCCTGATGGAGCATCAGCATGATTGACTGTTGTTGATGAACGGCTGTGGGAGCACCAGCAGCGATCGCCTGATGTCACGGAGGTGGCGCGGGCCATCACAGCGCGCATCAATGCAAGACTTACATCCCACGGTTAAGTAATAAATATGCTTCTTTCTTTTTGGTAAATAGTACTGTGGACTGTATATTCGAGCTACTGTCGTAGCACTAGCAGCGGTCACCTGATTCCACGGTGCAGCACAGCGCGCATCAACGCAAGACTTTCATTTCAAGTGCATCGTGCTTTTTCCTTACGCAGGTCATAGTAAGGTATACTGCATGTTGTATGTGAGTATTTTTTTTCTCTGTTACTCCCACTCTCTCACCGTCTATTTGAGCAGTCGTGGAGCAGTAAGCAACACACCACGCCCAGGCGTGTCCTGCTAACCTGCCTGGGTATAGCCTGGCCTTACCTACGCCAAGAAAGCACCAAAATTGCCACACTTGCTTTCCACTATGGAACGGTTCTCTTAAAACCTTTCCAGAGCGTCCTTCTACATTAGAAATATGCAGAAAACCAAGCATTCCTCGTTTAATTTTGCCATATTCAGCGTTGAATACCAAAACCTAAATCTATCTTGTTACAAATCCTAGGTATTCTAAATGCACAATAGATCTTTCTTTTGTTACCTAATTCTTCTCATGCGACCGAGCAACAGTAGTATAAATTCTCTTTGCATAGCCATCGTGATTAAAATTCAGCTTACAAACGTTTTACGAAAGTTAAAAAATATTGCAGAGACATGGTAGATGGTATTGCGCCAAGAGACAGTAGTGAAAAATGTGTAAAAACATTATTTACTTATAAACACAAAGATCTAAATAATGAAAAATATATAAAGAACTAAGTGGAGAAATTCACTTTTAAAAGATGTTGCTCCACTAACATCATCATTTTAGTCGAAATTCAATAATTTCTTTACCATATTCTCCAGACAAAGGTTTCAAAAAGTACAAGGTAAATATTATTAGAAGTGACTGTGCACAGCCATAAGCAGTCATTTGTGTTATACACGGAGCTTATTTCAAAGGTTATGCTACGTTCACAACCCTTTATCTACGATTAAAACATGCAAATGCCGGCACGTTTCGTACCATATCGCCTATCTTCAATACCGTTATCGACTTTAACAACAACTGTTTCCTTACAGTTTAAGGTCACCGTAATAACTATCTTTACCATCGCATATATTTAATCTGCATAAATTTACCCATAAAATGACGCTTTAATTGAACAATAACTCAAGTAACTTTGAGATGTATTAGCGCATTCGATTTTATTATTACAATGGTGCGACATTTTGAAGTAGGTATCATATCCTCCTCCTTCGGCGAGTACCTACTAACGGTTGATGACGACTTGCATGCGTGGGGACGTCAGACGTTATCATAAAGTAACCGGGTTTCATGGATTTACATTTTCACGGCTTCTTTAGCGTGTCGTTAAACCTTGTGGCCAGATATTTCGGAGGTTTCAGAATTTCCTTTCAAGTCTAGACGTCGTTTATGGAACGATGTCAATTTGATTAGGGGAGCTATCTGAGGCAGTCAAGTGGCTTCAGGTTTAGTGCCGCTTACCTCAGATTTATTCTTGCTGAGAATAATTGACAAGATTTCATATTTTTAAGACTGCCCTTTTATTACTTTTCTGTCTTCTGCTTGGAAAGAGAAAGTGACCAATATTTTTATATTTTCGATACGATTAATATATTTTTTTAAATGTTCTCATTCTGAAAGGGCGTAACTACCAAACTACTTGCGAATAATGCGATTACTTTCGTATGTTGTCTAATAATAATAAAAAAACGGTTAAGTGCAAGTCTGACTCGCACACCGAGGGTTTCGTACAAACTTTCACTTATGGCGACTTAATTTATAGCATCACATACAAATGAGGGACAAACTTAACAAACTGGGTCAATCAAAAAATATTTTTGGTGATTAGTAACACAGACAGATAAATGATTATAATTTTTCTACACTACCTACACCATAGCGGGCAAGCCACATTGCTCATGTAGTTTTCGAGTAGCAAAAAGCTAAGAGCGATAGAACCCTACAAGAATCGCGGAGAGCTGCTGGCGATAGCGCAAGACCGGCCATAATTGTGGAGAATTTTGGAGGAGACCTTTGTACAGCTTTGTTAGTAATTCGTCTGAGATGGTGATAATAACTTCTTAAGGTAACTAACATTGCCCCGCTTGACCTACCTGCAGTAAGGAATTTGACTATCTAATGTTTCCGTTAAATAAGATGTATTTTATATGTTTATGGTTTGGATCAATTGCGGCTATTGCGATACGAAATACAGATCGCTTCGATTCTAGATGGTTATTATTCTGAGCTTGTTATGTCCCACTGCCGGGCAAAGGCCTCCCCCTTTTTACTTCCCCATTTCTTCCAATGTTCTCTGTCCTGGGCGGTTTCTTGCCATTCTTCAAGAAAGGAGTCTAGTTCATCCCGCCACCGCCGATGAGGTCTGCGGCGTCTCCGTTTTGAGCTATCGGGTCTCTCTGTGGCAATCTTGGCCCACAGCTTACTCGGCATGCGGCAAACATCTAGATAGTTATGCGCGTGTCTAATTTGCCCAATTACATGATGAACTCAAATTGTAAATTTTTCTCCAACCATAAACATTAACTGTTCTTAGAGTCGTTAATGTCGACATTAAATAGTAGTCTTTAATAGTCCGAATTTTTTTTAATATTCTACTCTTAACTTTTTTGATATTTGTTAATTTACTCAACATATAAATTTAGACGTATGTATATGTGCTTATACTCAGGCATGAACATTGTTTTACAGAATTGGTATTTAAATATAAGTGCACAAATCCTTTCCAGTTGGAAGATGGTAATCATTTCGTAAAAAGTATATTCAGTAAATTTGCTATTACGTAACGATTTTGGAATATGTGAAATATAGGTAAACTTACAACCAGAATTACTACTAACCGAATAAACAACTTAACCCTCAGTTAAATTTGCATTTTAAAATAGCCCTCGATAACGATCGTTACAGCTATGTCTAGACTGTAGGCTAGCGGTCGTATTACACGTCCCTGTGGCACAGCGAACGAACCTTCTTTCTTTATTTATGTCTCTGCTTCCCCTCCTTCTTATGAACAATTCTTCTGTCTGAAAATTAGCTTTCGCTCAGACCACGTCGTTCACTTAGCGCCCTTTAAATAAAAAATAACATTACAGATGTATGTGTCTAGACCACCGGTCGTATATCACCCCGGTCTGTTCGGGGAGTTCTTCTCCGAATGCATTTTGGCAGCTTGCCAACCATAATTTTTGACGGCATCTCTCACTAAAATCAGCAATGAAGAATACAAGATTTTACTAATTGAGCCAGCCCAACCGAACCGAAACAAACGAAGCCAACTGTTCCAAAATTTGCGTAATAAGTGACTATGAAGATGAGTGCCAATTGTGTTGTTGTGGCAAGTTACGTAACATTAACAACGAAACTATTTTGATAGAAAGGTTCTCCTGGCTGACCCGGCTTTTGATAATCATTACGTTTCTCTGATTAGTGACCAAAAATATGAGCCATAGCACCATTTCTATAAATCCTTATCTCAAAAGAATAAAACAAAAACATTGGGAATAGTTGCTCCAATCCTTTGTCGATTTTTTTTCTGTTTTTTTTTCGCATAATTAGGTAACTCATAATCTATCAACTTCCACAGCTGGACAAAGGCCTCTCTCGGGGTTCTCCACAATGACTGGTCATGCGCCGCCCTCATCCAACGGTTTCCCGCGATCTTGACCTTACCCTGTGCGTCGTCCTGTACGCGGTCGTATCCTCACTCGCGTACTTTTCCGTCCCAGCGGCCATCGGTTCTACGAGAAATATATCCCGCCCACTACCACTTAAGTCTAGCAACACCGAGCATTAAGCTATATCGACGATCTTAGGTCTTCTGCGGATCTCCTCATTTCTAATTCGATCAAAGGAGATTACGAATAGCTCGCTCCATTGCCCTTTGAGTGACTGTGAGCCTTCTTGTGAGGCCTATTGTGTAGGTCTCAGTACCGTATTTCATCACTGGCGGCACTTACTGGTTATACCTATACCTTCGTCTTAGGACACTGTGGTATATGGGACGAGAAGATATTGCGTAGCTTTCCGAACGCTGCCCATCCGAGTTGGATTCGACGAGTGACCTGTTTCTCGAAGTTTATTTATGTTTGACCCAGGTATATATAGTCGTCTACAACTTCTAGCGTAGAGTGTCCAACTTTCAGGGGAGAGTTAGGTATTTCAGGGTGCAAACATGAGAGTTGGACATAAGTTTCCTCTTTTTGGAGGTGGGGGAGTATTCGCCGTGGATGTCGATGCCAAGTCTGTCTCAATCTAGACGCTTGGAAGACAGCTTCCAAATCCAAAGCAGCAGAGACGAACTGACATAGTTGCGTTTTCATACAAACACCGCAGTACCTCGATATACCGATAATCAATTGGCACCTCTGGAGAGACTGCAGTGCTGCCCTAGTCTCAATCGAATCAAAAGCCTAGTATTATTAGTTGTAGATGGCTGGTTATACTCTTCAGTCTTCTATATAACCTGTGGTTTGTAATACGGACAGCTTTGCGGAAACCGGCGTGTTCAGGAGGCTGGGAGTCGTCAAACCTGCATGCGAGACGGTTCGTGCTGATTCTCGAGAACAGCTTATAGACATGACTCACAAGTGAGATGGATCTGTAATTCTTCGAAAGGTTCTCTCTTCTCTTCTGTCCCATGCCTGTGGCATTTTGTCCTAAACTATGACGAAATTAAATAGCTTTTGAAGGGCTTTCATAACCTTCAGAACCGACGTATATAACTCCGTCATCGCCGGTAAATAAGTTGAAATAAATTTCAAATAATAAGATTTAACAACTCATAAATGTGTATTTTTCTTCTTAATCCATATGTTTGGTAATCAAAACATGCAGGCCAGTTATGATTATGACGCATATTTTAACTTTCATGCATTAAAATAATAAGAAAACTCCACTTTGAACTTTATGAATATTGTGGGCAGGATACAGAACTACATAGAGAGATAAAATTAGTTAAAACCGTGAATTTAAAATCGCCGGTGACATGATAAAAATGTGGTGAATAACTATAAATTAAATTACTTTATCGCAGATAAAAGTATTTTTCCGGGATAAAAAGTAGCCTATGTCCTCCCCCGGGACTCAAACTATTTCCGTATTAAATTTCATCTAAATCGGTTCAGCGGTTTAAGCGTGAAGAAGTAACAGACATACAGACACACTATCGCATTTATAATATTAGTATAGATTGTGTTGGGACGTAGTAAAAATAAAGTAACAAACAAATATAAAATATACTTCAATTAAGAATTCTCCAGACTCTAAAAAGAATAATACAAAGTGCCTAAAATTACGAGAAAATGTAAACAAATATGATTTGAGCCATACGTTAGACAGCAATTTTCGATGTTTCCACGCATAATCGCCTATAATCGCTCGATCAGAAATAACCATTTACATGGAAAACCAATTTAAAGGGTGCGTTCTAATTTCAGCACAATCGCCCGCTAAAAATAAACGCAATGCCTTATAAAGGCACTTTTCTGTTTCGCGAGTACAATTGATGATATGATAGAACATGTTCCACCTTCATTTAAAACAAATGAAATGCTATTCTCCTCTATCCTTCGAATTTTATACCTATCTATAGTATTTTAATGTTTTAAAAATGAAATGTAATTTGAAGATGATTAAAAAAATATATTGTAATGAACTATTTGGAGGTCACTGAATCGAAAAATATTTAACTTTTTGCATGTTTGTATACTTTGTATGTATTATTGTAACTTCATCACGCCAAATCGACTAAACAAATTTCTACTATTTTTGGTACACGGGTAGCTGGGTCCACAGATGGTTATAGGATACTTTTTACCCGACTACGCTGTCGAAGAAAAGAGGGGTTATGACTTTTTCTCCGCCTTGAACGAAGCCTTCTAGCTAACAAATACGAGTAGTTCAGTTAGACTTATAATATCAGACTTACCTATCAAACAACCAGTCTAATGTGTTGAAATAAAAGTTGGGTAATATTCTGATGTAGTAACTTGCTTTGTTGTTTAGGTTAGCGTGTAGTCTATAGAAACTGACAAATGTCTTGTTCGGCTTTTATCGTTTACGATATGTAAATCAAGTGCGATTGTATCAAAGAAAAGATGTTCAAAGAATTTACTTTCTTTAGGTACAAAACTAGATATTCAGCTTATCAAATATTTAATTTATCAAGTTTTGGCCAAGACTACACGTTTCGTGCTAACTTTACATTTTGCGGCCTTGGGAGCCGATATATTTCCCTAAAATATTCTTTCGTGCCTTTCTCGCTTTTAAAACAATGAAGAAATAATTTCGTCAGGCAATCATTCCTTTTATTCTCACGGCGTTTTATTTATATCGCATTAAGGTGTCGCTATTGCAGCAAAATCGCGTGACGGGGTTGAATAGCTCCAGTTTGGTGCAGTGGGCCCTCGTCCAAAGCGCCGAACCGTGCCTGCCCCACCAAGTGTTACCATTAATTTATAGCATTGTGTCGAAGGGAACTCATTATTGTGTTTATTTATCGCAGAGGGTAGTACCAGCCGCGGCACTTCCCAAGTTGTTATCTCTCGCCCCCATCAGCCGCAATACAGGTGATTTGATTAGTCATGCCGCCGTCGCTGAATAATTAGGGCCTGTTTTTGACGATCTATCAGTTATAGACATTCAATTTTAAATGTCTGTTCATAATAACGACGATATTAGTTACGGACGTAGAATAAACTTAGCTATACGGTGAACGGTGTACTGAATTGTATAGTTCAGACATTATAAGACATTTTTTGGCTAGTCTTATACATATATCAAACGCTCGAGAGCACCAACTTATCTTAACGTTACTATTAGTGTATAGTAGGTTCCTAGTTTCTACCCTACCCAAGATTAAAAGTTTGATAGATAAGCATCAATCATACATAAATCTGACAGAATGTAGTAGTTTTGTCAGCTTTATGTATGATTGATGTTTTCGCTAAAAGGAATCCCATCAAAAACATAACAGGTAAAAAGATTGCCGAGTCCCACAACCTTTTCTACCACAAAAAGTTGAGAGATATAATAACCAAGTCGGTTAATATATTCAGTAGTACCTATCCAGGGAAAGATCTATCCCATACCTTTGTCATTCATAAATGTTCACCGACCTAACAACGTGTTATTGTGACGGTTAATTAGTTCAGTAATACCTATCCATGTGAGCATCTATCCTACACCTTTGTCATTCATAAATGTTCATCGAATTAGTTAACTAGGAACATGTTATTGTGACCGTTATAGTGACCGTATCAATATTACACATCTTCATATTTTTAATAAATAAAACGACTTGGCCAATCGCACAACGGAATAAACTACATGCAGCAAAATTTGGTAAGATTTATAAACATAGTTGCACATTCTTATAAATACAAAGATCTAAATAATGAAAAAAATTCAAGACTCCGACCGCATTTGAACCAGTGGCTTTGTGCCTCGCCGGGGCGCACGCTGTGCCATTTGAGCTACAGAATCTTTCGTAAAAAATCAATGTATACACCACAGCGATATCTCTAGGAGGCAAATGTAAAGTTTGCTCTGTCAGCGTGACGCGGTCTTAAAACAAGGGTTCCCCACACAAATATCCCACCCATCCTATTCCCCAAAAGCCTCAACAAAAACCTAAATGTCCCTAGCTAAGACCACGTAATACTGACATGACGTAGACCGGCTAGCATAGCTAGGTAAACACCGACTGCTCCGTGCGCCCGAGCGCGGCAGCCAGCAACACGTGGTGCCAGGAGCTGCTGCGGCAGCTCAACCGCCGCAACACACTCAATCGGTAACAGCTTATTAGCTAGCCGAATAAACAATACCTCCAAGTGTTAGGGTGAAAATTTAGTTTCATAAATTCTCACCATGGCGCTGACGGCAGAAAAGCCGGTTAAAATGCAAAAAAAAAAAGCTTGAACAAATAGTGACAAAACTTGAAGACAAGCTGACTGTACTCTGTGGCTGAATTGGCAGACCGTGCGCCACGGCAAGTCACGAGGCACTGGTTCAAATCCGGTCAGTCTTGAAAATTTTCATTATTTAGATTTTTGTATTTATAAGAATATATAATTTCTTAGTGAAGAAATTCACTTTGAAAGTCACAAAGATCGTAATGGTCAAAATAAACAGATTTTCGTAAAAAAATAATAATAATTGCACATGACAATAATCGTGTCTAATGGTACTTATATATACATACTGGTATAGCTTGTGATAGTGCGAGAAGAAATATAAGATGCCTGTAGATGCAAAAGGAAAAATATTTTAGAAGCTAAAAATAAAATAAAAAACCGGCCAAGAGTATGTCGAACCATGCTCAGTGTAGTCCACAGCCGTTCTCCAAAAAAATGCATGGCTAGAAATATTTAATTTTGCAATTTAACTACTAAACTAAATAGCGGCTTACACAAGACACCTTTCCTTCAAATATCATCAACTTGCTTCTTAGTTTTTGAGTATACACATTTCAGACTTTTCATAGAACCTATTCGTGATTCTTGATAATTTTATCATTTCGCCATCTTCTCATTATATTTAGCATCATTTATTTATAATAGTAAAATAAACAGTTTGCGCCTGAATAAAATATTTAAACCCAAGGTCAAGTCAAGGAAGTCTACTGATGTTCCGTCATCAAAACATTTCTCCATTTTCATAAATAAGAGTCACATTGTGTAACGAATTATTGTTAATATCCACCACTTCCCGTTGAAATGCCACGAAGTTTTATGAAGCATATGAACATCTAAGCAATCAAAGATATTTATACACGTGCTGTGGTTTATTTCAGTCGCGCTATAAATCTTCGCGGGCCTTGACACTGCTCTGGTCAAGTGTTGTGTCACTTCGAACGGCAATGGCGTCTTGTAACTTCCTTGGAGATTGACGAAGTGCCAGTTAGGAAGGAGGAAGTGAATATTTCTGCCTTTGTGACTTGAGTCTGTTGGATACACTGGACGCTTTCGCCGGGTTATTGAATATGGGTAGTATATAAATATTTAAATAACACTAAATTTGTTAGAATTATCCCCGGCCCTGACCGTGCTCTGGTCAATAGGGAATATGCATGAATTTTAATTTTTGCTTTATTAAAAGCTTATTCATGTAACAAACAGTAAACAATAAGAATTTTTCAAATAACTATAAAAATACCCAAGATATAAGCCATTAAACATTTAATTCTATCTCTTTCTAGCAAAACAGAATTTAATATGGAGTTTATATGACCGTAGTAGACTGTGACGTAACAGTATATGTCGGACCTCTCTGTCAAATCGCTGTCTAATTAGTAGTTTGAAATGCTTATATCATACGTATTTCTTGGCCGATCTTAATTTTAATTTCACTTTTTGGAATAGTTTTTACGGTATTTTCATACTTCGTTAAGAAAATCGATGAAAAAAAATCATGCATGTTCCCTATTGTGTGTGTCACTTTGCATGGCAATTGCAACTTCCTCGGCTATTGAAGAGTTGCCAGTTAGGAAGTGGAAAGTAAATATTTATGCATTTTTGACTAGAATCTGTTGGCTACACTGGACGTTTTCGACAGGTTATTGAATATGCATAGTATATAAATAGTTAAACTACATAGTCAAAGAGTCTATGTTACATCGAACGATTATAGCGACTTGTAACTTTCTTGGAACGAATTGCCTGTTACGAAGTAGGAAGTGTATATTTAAGGCTCTGTGATTTAAACCTATTGGATATTCTGGACACTTTCGCCAAGTTATTGAATATGGATATTTAGAAATATTTAAAGAATATTGATCCGTACTAATGCAACCTAAAACTATAAATGCGAAAGTAACTCTGTCAATTGTTACTTCTTAACGCTTAAACCGCTGAACCAATTTAGATGAAATTTAGAATGGAGAATTGGAGATAGTTAGTTAAAAGACCCTAGAAATGATAACAAATAGTTTTTGTCGCAGAAGGCATATTTTAAAAGAGTGAAAAGCCTGCACGAGCCTTGCTCTTGAAAAGTGTCTATGTCACTTCTTACGGCAATGGCGACTTCTTTAGAGATTGACGAGTTGCCAGTTACAAATTATTTTTTTTGTATATTTAGTCCGAATTTGTTTGAAACACAGCTAATTTGTAAGTAGTTAAATTACCTTTGTTAAATATCTATAAATTTCCACGGATTTTGACACTACTCTGATCAATTTTCTAGAAGATTTGTGTTTTGACGATGGAGTACAGAAATTATCTTCTAACTTAAACCTGTTGGTCACACCAAACGCTCTTGTTAGGTAAAATGTATACAGGGACTTTTCATGGGAGGCCCAATACGTGGAATGGGTACTTTTTACTAAAGTAAATACGAGTATATTATTGAGTAATTAGATCTATTCCCCGAAATCGTTAATTCCGCGTAGCAAACTTTCCATTCGCATTTTTCCCCACACGAAATTCTATCCGCAACTTTTTTTTCTTCTGTTATAGATGTTTTGCCCGGCTTCGGGCACCGCACGGTGATTCCGCTCCCGTACAAGGGCGGCCATAAATACCTCAACTCCAAAAAAAGCCATTTTTTCGATTTTAAACTATAAAGGGTTATTATACAAGCATGAAATATATCATTAATAACATTTTTAGACATTTATAATAAACTTGTGTGACTATTTTTATTAAAAAAATATCTGTAGTCAAAACCATTTTATAAAACGTTATTAAATTTAAACATAAAGCCATTAGATAAAAAAAAATTGTAATTAATGAAAACATAAATGAAACAGCATACTACATAAATAATAAAAATATTTATTTCAAGACTATTTACATATATACAAATAAGGTTATATTAAAACAAAGCGATTACTTACTATTTATACATTCAATATTACCTACTTACTATTTACACACAACAAGTCCAATACAGATTTAGACAAAGAACTTTTTTTTTTAACAGGTAACCTTCTCAAACTTGATATTAGGGGATCTGAGTGAAGAAGAAGTCGATTAATCAAATCAGTATTAGTCAAAACGCGGTTCATTTTTCGTGTGTGATCTAGTCGAAATGCTTTATAGTATTTGTTACTCGCTTCAGCTGCTTCTTCAGACAGTTCTCCTATAGACAGTAGGCCGTGATTGATAATGTCAGCACCATGAATCAAAATTTTGTGGACAGAAGCAGGCAAATAGTACCATGGATATTCGGCAACTAATTGCCGTGCAGTTTCTAAAGCGAAATCTCTGAATTTTGTCGCATCAATGTTATATCCCGAATTGATACACTGAAGTACAGTCCAACAACGATCTAGGAGATCCTTCTTAATACCCGTAATTTCAGCTGAAATATCTGAGCTTGAGAAGAACCGCCTAGCAGTGTTGCCATCGTTCGATGTCCCGCTTCCGCCACTTTTGGGTTTATCGATAATAAGACCTAACTTTTCCCTAAATTGCGATTGTATAAGTTTTTTTTTTTTCAGCTACAAGTCGTTTATCGCTATCAGACCTAGCTTGCCATTTCTTAACCTCTAACTTGTAAGCGAGATGAATGAAATATTCAAAAAATCGGATCAATGCGTGAAGTGGAGACATGCCATATTCATATTTACTTTCGTCAGTTGCTTTGCACAAACATACATCAATTTGATTCATCTCACTTGGTAAAGCTTTACATATATAACATCTAGTTGAAGAAACATCACTAAGTGCATTACACACCTTACCATCGACCATAGTAAGTTGTAAGCTATGATTAATTGTGTATTCGCATGCATTTGTCTTGAAGATAGTCGGTTGCAAGTTACTTATTTTCTGTTTGAAATAAGTCTCCTCTTCAACTGATACTGCAGTTGTTTCCTTAAAAAACTGAAAGCGAATAGGTCTGCAGTATCGAGTTGAAGAAGGACGAGGATTTTTCCACAAAATGATTGAGTTTTCCTTATTATCCGGGTTTAAAATAAGTTGAAGCGGTACATATGAAGTAACAAACAAGCTACTATCCACAAGAGAAGAATCTGAGAAAGTTTGTTTGTATTCGCTATGTCCTGTACTACCATCAAATCCCCATTTCCCAACCAAAGATATTTTATTTAAAGACTGGTCAGGTATTTTATCTAAAATATCTTTTTGAGACTCAAGAATCCGAGTGGCAGTGTGATCTAACAAACTCTGAAGTTCGACTTCGGCTGATGATTCAGTAACGGCTACAGTTGTAGGGTAACATCTCTTTTTAGCCTTTACAATGCGTTGATAGGAAGGCATACAATCTTTCAGTATATTATTATGTATAAAATTCTTAATTAATAGATATTGCTTTCTAGAAATCTTACCTTCTGCAATAAGTGACAAAACTTTGTTTTCGTCGACTTTTGTAGAAGTTAAGCTGGAATCAGCAGAAGCATTGAGCAGTGTATTTACAGCAGACTCGTCAAAATTAGATAGTTCCGCCAGTCTCCTTCTTTTAGTGCGTTTACTACTTTCATTAAAGTTTTTCCTCGGACGGCCACGAGAAGTGGAAGGGGAGGGGTCGACGTTATCATTCTGCTGAGAAATACGCTGCTCGATACTTTGGATCACATCAATGTATTCTACATCATTAAGCCACTCTGCATATTTATGTAGAAATATAGACTTTGTACATCTTGTTTTTTTCCAATAACATGCAATTCGTTTACATAAATTCCTTATTTTAACCCTTAAATTCTCTATGCCAATATTTTCGATGTTATCCGAAATAATTGATGTTTCCGTCAGTGTAGTAAAAACATGTTGAAATTTTTCTGTATCAGTTCCTTGTCCAGAGTGCCAAATATCAAAAACACTACGTTTCGAAATAGAACACCTTAAAAATGTACCTAAAACAAAGATAAAAACATTTTTTAAAAATCGGATTTTTTTCGGCTACCCTACTCTTGTTCTTTGAAACCCCTTTTACCTAAGAAGAGGTCAAAAAAGGTCGATGAAAGTTACAGCCCTTATTAAGGACACTTCCATCTATAACATAATATATGTGTCAAGTGCGGCAAACCTCGGCATCAGAGTATAACTCTCAATGAAATCATACTTCTTAAAAATTAATCGTAAACGACAGACCTCTACTAGAAAATTATTTTAAAATATAAGCACGCATATTTATATATAAAACATAATTGAAAAATAAAGTACATACCCTCTTCTTGGATTTCCATAATAATACCACGTGGACACACGCAAATAATAATAATAGTACACAATAACAAAGTGATTAAATTGCGGCGACAAAAACACACTACTAATTAGGGTCGAGATGCGTTCACTTTCGTTGCACAAAAGTAAATGATAATAGTACTTTATTGCTGTGCTATATATAGTATTTAGAAGATTGTCTATCGGTGAATCATTTTACTTACTTTTTAGTCCAGGATACGCTCATGACTTTTTTCGATTTATGGCCTACGGCGGAATCACTGTGCACCGGCACCGAACGAATAATGTTACAGAAAGCTGGCACAAAAAAATAATGCAAATGAGAAAAAAAAGTTGCGGATAGAATTTCGTGTGGGGAAAAATGCGAATGGAAAGTTTGCTACGCGGAATTAACGATTTCGGGGAATAGATCTAATTACTCAATATTATTTGTCTTGAATAATGAACGTCTCAATGGGTATACCTGATGGGTTGTACCTGATGAGTGATGAGCTAGAGCTACCAACAGTTCCCGCTATGTATAAAAAATAGAGTTATGTTGTGCTAAAAGAGAATTGTCGATACGTGAGTTTGACTTGGTCATCAGTTATCAACTTATTATGATTAGACGATCATACGCCTAAACAGGCATACCATATATTTTGTGGCAATTTCATATCTTATTGCTTTAAACGAACAAAACCAGTTTCGACACTTAATTGAACAGGAAGGCATACCGGTAAATATTTTCTCGTTAGTAGATAATAAAATCGACAATTTGATTGACCGATCTCATTTCTGACATCGGCTAACAATTAGAACGCTCTATAATTGTTGAACAGATGCCAAACGCCACGAAATAAATGGCGTATCTAGTTGCAATACTGACATTCTCTTATCAGACAACTTCTTTCGCGGAGGAGGAAAAAGTCATAATCTTCTTTTTCTTACGCGTAGTCGGATTATAGTATCCTATAACTAGCTGTGGCTATACCAGCTATTACTCTACCAAGATGGGCACAATCGGTTGTCTACATACCATACATCCCATTGACTCATTCGTTACTTCACTACTTTTGTTGCCATTAGAACTCTATGTAGTTGTGTGTGTACTCTGATCACAGAATAAGAAATAGTACATTAATCTTATCGCAATAACGGACACCGTGTGTTTTACTCTACTGCCATGAATCAAGATTAAATGTGTCGACTAGAACAGTATAGAGCACTGGCACGTTTACTTTATATGACTCAAGCATTTTTTTAAATGGTTACTATGTGTTCCGCCTTTACATAAAACCCGACGGGCAAGGAATGTGAAAGAAGTCGCATTCTGAATATCTTTAAGTGCAAGTTTATTTACGACTAATTCAATCTTACTCTTTTACTCGACGCTTATTCAATCAGAGATCGGAATGAAAGTGTAATTTTGTACATTGTGAGAAGCGTAAAAGCTTAACGATACTTGAAAGAAGAAATGAGGTAAACTTTTTTAGGGATTTAAAATTATACCTAGAGACAAGATAATATTGTCGTAATCAGCTGTAAGGTCAAATAAAATTATTTTTATTGGACCTTTATGAACATATGACCTTACAACTGTCCAAGATAATTTAAATAATGTGAAAATGGCTATTATCAAAGTTGCATTTTGAGGCTAGAAAGTTGTTTACTAAATACGAGTAGGATAAACCAAAATGGGAATGCCTGTGCCTGTGACGCATTTGGCAAATTTGTTGCGTTAGCAACACACAATTAGATTATGATATAATTTTGGACTTAAGCTACTTACTGTCCGATTCGATTAGTTTATTTGCCCAAGACAGAAGCATATTCACGGCGTTGGCACCTTCCCGCGTGGTAATGAGTCGCGCGTTATGATTGCTGATCATAACTACTGATGCGGACCATCAGTTGGTGTCACTCATGCGCTGCATTCTGCTGGCTATTATTACCAGCAATTCTTTTCGCATGGTAACGTAAAAATTAGTTTAGTAGATACTTAGCTTAGTTAAATCCGAAAATAACAAACTTAGCGACCTTAAGCTTTGTAACCACACGGCACCGTGCCAGCTGCTTTGTATTCAAATATTGCCGATTAATTGCCTTACAATGGTTGTATACCATTGCAGTTTTTACAAAGCGCCTTATTCCTTGTGAATCCTTGTCTGCATGTGTCGTGTGCGAAAAATTGTCGACAAACAACTCGAACGATATTACAAACTTGTACACGTACCAGAAATTTCTTGCGTTAGTAACGCACACCAAAAACTCTGATTATAATTAAATAAACAAAGAAATAAATAAGTATTAGGGGACAATTTTTTTACACAAATCGAACTAGTCCCATTGTAAGCTCAATAAGGCTTGTGTTATGGGTACTAGCCGACGATATATTTAATAGATATATTACTTATATACATAGAAAACATCCAAGACTCAGGAACCAATATTTATGCTCATCACACAAATATTTGCCCTTACCGGGATTTGAACCCAGGACCTCAGCTTCGCAGGCAACGTTACTCCCACTGAGCCAAACCGGTCGTCCAATTGTGAATTTAACGTATTTTACTGCCTGATTCGATTAGTTTATCTGGCATTCCGGTGTCTAAGACAGCAGCATGTTCACGACGCACCATCTTGCGCGGTAATGAGTCGCGTGCGCGCGATATTTTTCATGATTTCTGATAATAACTACAGACGCGAACTATCAGTTTTCGTCGCTCATGCGCTGCATTCTGTTGCTATTCTTACGTGCATATATTTTTTTCTTGGACCATACTAATTTCTTATGAGCTAACTAATAAACAACGATGCAGTCTACGATCCTTATTAAATAATAAGTTTGAGGTCTCAAGTTTCTTAACCGCTGCTCTGTTTCAGATCAATCAGTAGCTCCATGTAGAATTAAAATTGTTATAATATGATATACGAATACATCCGTTATGATATAGAAGTGTGTCATTCCTTGTAAATCATCGTGTCCAACTGTTGATAATAGTCAACGCAAATCTCCAATAAAAAAAATCGAGAGACGAATTGAGAACCTTCTCCTTTTTTGGGAGTCCGTTAAAAAGAGAAACTCAAACCCTTGGGGGAAGTTTGTTGCATTAGCGACACACACTAAAGACTCTCATGATAATTTAGCATATAATCTACCATCTGATCTGATTAGTTTATTTGGCATTCCGGTGTCCAAGACAGGAACATGTTTACGACGTTGGCACCGCCGTCCCGTCGAATTATGATGGCTGATCATAACTACTGATGCCGACTATCAGTTGTCGTCACTCATGCGCTGCATTCTGCGGGCTATTCGCACATGCAGTTATAATTACATTGAAACGTACATATCAGCTAATAAATAAATACAATTACGGTCGATGGTCTATATTCCACGATTTGTATCTTACATCCGTAAACGACTTTACATCCTCTAGTTTCATGTGCACTGCCCTAGGTATAGCTAAAAACCTTAACAAATGCCCTACTTGCCTGTTGTAATGTACAAAATTGATATGGCACATGTGTAATTTTTGTATTATTGAACGTCAAATTATCTCTATTAACATGTTACTACTATAACCGGTAAGGACTTTTCTTAAGTTTATTGTGCCTATAAATTGGTCGGAGTTAAAATTACAGTGTCTTTATTTAAACTTGTCATATCATACAATATTAGTTGTACGTCCCTACAGGGTTCAAAAGAAGATATATCTCAGGATGAAACTAATTTAAAAAATCTTGAAATATAGAAACGCCTAAAGTATTTTTTGTTAATAAAGATATTAAGGTAAAAAGGTATTATTATAGGCATAACGATATGTTGCAATATATATGGCGCTTTGGATGCTACACCCTATTTCATGCTCACTGTACTACTACTATACACTGTACCTACAAAAGAAACGCATGTTCAAGTAGTCAGCTTCGTTGATAAAGTAACTGAATGCCTGAGTGAGAAGTTGTTTTAAAATAATGTTGCTGAATACTTCAATAGAGCTGAATATAATTCGCAAAATATAGCACACATCAGTATGTCACCATTTATCACAAGCTGAAATCGAGACCCGCGCCCCGTTTGGTCAATTATGAGCGCACTATTAAGTGCAACTTAGTTGTTGTTTAACAACATAAACTACACTGTTTAGATCGATAGCTATTAAATCACATTAATATCATAATCGCTGTTTATATTCGGAGCTTCCGTCGGTCTGTTGCTAATGTTGCTATAGCGTCAGTGTTTTCTATAATCTCTGTTTTGGTGTTAACGCAACACTTCTAAAATACATCAAAACTCGATGCAACCTTCTCTTATTTACGACTTTATTGGAAAGAATTAAAATGAAAGTTGGAAGGAAGCTCGTTTATGAGTTAGTGCATTTTGGAGTTGGTGATGTAATGTTTGTGGATGAAGATGACGCGCACGCTCCCCGGTGGCACCGCGCCAGACTCGCGACCGTTGGGCTGTCATTGTCGTAGCCCCGCTAGGCCATTTACTGATTATTTGTCCGTACAAACAGCCATCCACTTGGCCTAATTTATGGCTGCTTCCGCGACAAAATTCTTGGCGTACCTTCGTTTGATGAATTATCATGGTTTTGAGACTATGATTGATACTCAGTTGTACCAATGGTCATTAAAACATATGTCTCTATAAGTCGTTTAAGCCACTATTAATTTGTATCTTCCCAAAGTAGAAAGAAACAACAAGGGTAATTTAAAAGGTGTAAGAGATTTATTATATTGTTTCCTATTATTAATTGTTACAATCGTAACATGTAAATGCTAATCATTAATACTCTGTTAACACAGTAAATTTATTATTGTAATTTGACACCTACCAACTAAATTTATGAGATTATCCTTGGGAGTTATTGCAATATAAGACGGTATATTTAAAGTATGTCTAGGATATCTACAGAATCTAGACTAAAATATTCAATAAAAATATTAGCTATTTCCTATCGAAATCTTCAATAAAAAAGCTAATTGAGGCCCACCTTCGAACGATTTCGAACGTGTAATTGACTTTGGCATGCGTTATTAAAACTCGTCCACGAACGAGTCGCGTCGTTGACGTGGCCTATAGAGTAATTACAAAGTACGTACCTATCGTTATTTACGAAGATAATTTTAGATCGTAATGTATTGAAAAGACCACTAGACGGCCTTCTTTGTGCTCCAGTTGCAAGTCGAACAAAGCATCTCGCGGAAGCGAACCATCGCACGGTCATCGCGCCTGCGACTGCGAGGCCACTCCCTTCCCAGCACTTGTTTACTTCATTTACTTCACAAGCATCGTTTCCAAATGACATTATTCAAGTAAATAAGCTGAGTTATTTAATTCATAATATTATGTTACAGATAAACATGTACGACAAAGTACTTTGGACAAGATATGGAACAAGCAAACGAATGCGCTACAAATGCTACTCACAATTTTGGAGGTAAGACAGTAGATTTATTATTGTTGTTGAATTATCTTCTACTATATTGAGTTTATGTAAATATCGTTTCAAACGATTTCAGACCACGAGAGACAGCCCAACGTCGACTTATATAACAGCTATATTACGAGAAACATTATGTTTAAAACAAGGGAAAGGAAAGAAGTGTTCAGGTATGTAATACTAAAAAAGTTGTTAATTTATAAGTATTTAAACAATGTTTAATATCGTGTCGATACAAATAGTCACCTAAATTATTTGATAAATTAGCTGGCCCCGAGGCGACGGGCAACAAGAAGAAAGAGATGAAAAAGGCAGGCAAAGAAAATAAAGATCCTTTGCTCAAAAAGGGTATGTTGGGCCTATGTTCCAGAGTCGTTGGCTTCCTAATATGAAAATTGCAGTTTAACTAAAGTTTGGAAGCATGCATTTGTTGCTTTTAAGCTCTTAAGATTACTTCATCCCATTTCCATTATTGTCAACTTCCTAGATTGTCAACGTTCCCAGTTCATCCACGTTGCATTTCCAAATTATCAACTTATCATTTTTACATTCAAATGGTCCACTTCTTATCTCGTTAACGTATTTCCAACTAAATACTCTACGTTCCCAACTCATCCATATTCTAACTTATTTACTCTCTATCGGATGTCAGATAGTAGTTCGTCAACTAGTTAAAGTAGTTGAGAATTTTGACGATCTGGGAATGTAAACAAAATAGGAAGTGGACGATTAGAGAATAAAGACGAGATAGGACCCTGTACGAAGTAGGAATGTTGACAGACTACGAAGTTGCCAAAAGGAGAATTTGGACGAAGTGAACCTGAACGCTTAATAGGACTGGGGTCTCTTTAAGCCGTCACCAGCGGCCGACTATGTGCAAGACGACGGTATTAAGTACCGATATTCATACGTTGTATGAATTCATAAGGATTGAATTCAGACAGTCGCTGAGAGAGCCTTTTTAAACGGAGAACGATCTTTGCCGTGAATATTTCACAGCCCTTCATAGGCTGAGGTGACTGCTTAACATCAGGCAGTTCGTATTGTTTGCAACCATAGTATTATAAAAAAAAAACAATAAAAAACGAAGACAAATGCAGTGCAATTATAGGGGCAGCATTTCGTCGGTTGCAGGTGACATGCGTTTAGTTAGATAAACCACTGCCTAACACAAAATCAATAATATTTTACTCGTTGATTTCGTTTACTGCAAATAATCCTAATACAAGGTTTAAGTTTGTTAAGGGATAACCAAGTCCTGTTTTTAAGGATTTATATACTCAGTTCTAAAATTCCGCAAATAATTTTCAATTCAAGATGAATCCTAGAAAATAGGTCGAAGTCAATTGGACGAAGGCGCGAAAAAAAAGAGTTGGACCAGCGGCGTTAGTTCTATACAGGGTTGGGCACATTAAGTGTCCTAGTCGTACATCTTATTTTTTTGTAACGTAATGGACCTTTTTTTACCGTGTATATATGTTTTTAAATAAATAATTTATTCGTTTTTATGATTTCTAGACTTTATCTTGATTTTTTTCGTTTTTGTTTTGTTTTTAACAATGGACGCGAAACGTGAGCTCGTTGTCGATTTGTAAAAGAAAAAATTTCGCCCGTGCGAGATATTAAGGAAACTGAAACATTTAAATATCAATATAAGGTTCATATCGCGGACCATCAAGCGATACAAGGAAACAGGTTCTTCGCGAATCAGGCCCAAACCTGGACGTAAACCATCTGTTCGCGTCAAAAAAGTAATCAAAAATGTTCGTGAGCGTATTAGGCGTAATCCAGCCCAAAGTGCAAGTAAACTCGCGAAAGATATGAAAATATCCCGACGATCAATAAGTCGTATATTACGACATGATCTTGGATTGAAGGCCTACAAGAAACAAGAAATTCACGGATTAACGGAAGGCCAGAAAAAAGCTAGAGTGAAAAAATGTAAGGAGATACTAGCATAGCACGAGGGCGATGACATGATTTTTTCCGATGAAAAAATGTTTCAATTACAGGATAGCCAAAATCAACAGAATGATCGTGTGTATGGCGTATCGTTGAGGGACATACCAGTGAACAAATTAGCTGTACACCGATTTCAAAGTGCGTCTGCTGTCATGGTGTGGGGTGCGATATCGCCTAGAGGCAAGTTACCACTGCTGTTCATTGATCGAGGAGTCAAAATCAACCAAGAGTACTATATTCAGAACGTATTGCTGGGTCATTTGCTGGAAAATGCCCGAAAGTTATATGGAAATGATTATTTTTGTTTCCAGCAAGACAGTGCCCCATCTCACAAAGCCAAACGCACTCAAGACTGGTGTCGAACGAATTTGACAGATTTTATACCTTGGCAAGAATGGCCCTCATCTTCACCCGACTTGAATCCGTTGGATTTTTCAATATGGGGATTTATGCTGAGTAAGATTGGGAGCACGCAGGGCATGAATGTAAATTCATTAGAAGCATTGGTTGGAGAAGATATGGGACGATATTCCAGATGAGGTTGTGCGTGCCGCGTGTAATTCCTTCCATGGGAGAATGCGTAAGGTAATTAAAGCAAATGGAGAGAGATTTGAACTTATGAATTAATTTTATAATTTATGGTTTATGTTTAAACTAAATACATAAATACTTTTTTAATTGGGAGAGTTGTTTTAATTTTATGGATATTTTAAAGTAGGACACTTAATCTGCCCAACCCTGTACATGAGTAACGTAAATGGAATCTAACATGCGTGACCAAACTGACATCTTTTTGACCAATGCATTAAAATATTAACGAGCTCCTATTAAAATCGGGGAAACATTTGTGTCAAACCATGCACAAGCACAACTAGTGCATGTACTAGTTGTGCGTAACCAATCGGTTTCAGATAACTAGATTTGGCACACCCTGCATACGCTTAGATCTTATCCCATCTTAAATGGAAAGTAATTCTGTAAATGTGTCTTGTGCATAGCGTAACAGTGGTCCAACCAGTGACATTCACAACGAGTTCGCGTGGCTTTACATTGTAAACACCAATTGAAGTCTTGGCATTGCGATATTAGATAATAGAATAATGAAGCAATTGTTCATTCAGATGTCTATTTCACCGCACTGTTTTACAAGATTAACATACGCACGTAGACGATAGCTGATGTATGGTTGTAAACAGCACGAATGCCGCCGGCTAATCCAATAACAATGTTTGGCTTCTACCTACTGTTGAAATATTTCCTGATTTGTTTTTGAATTGCTGATGATGTGGAATTTCAGCCAACAACATTGCGAGGATGCAGTGCGCGCAACACTTCATAACCTTAAACGGCACCCAAATTCTGTTCCGCATCCTAGTTGCTATCCATAGCAAACGAGATGGATCCGTCGGTGCAGAGCTGATGCTCCAAGATCTAGTGTGGATCCTCGCTTCACTGGCTCCCAAAGGTAGGCTAATTCATGGTGTTGATTGCAGCGAACAACCTGGCCCGTCAGCAGTGCGCTTATGATTTTATAGCCATGAAGGGCACTCAAACGATTGTGCGGAAGCTGATCAGTACCATGCATGACAAACGGGACCGTCACTCCGGAACCGATGTGATTATGCATGACCTCATCTGGATCCTCACCCCGGTTTCCTCTAGAGGTTAAACACACCTTTATCATTCAGATTCTTAATTAATATTGCCATAACTCCAGATTCCTAAAAAAATGTTACGTCAGATTTCACAAATCGGTTTATTAATAACCCAAGCGTTTGTTGCGCATCACTTTGAGAAATACTGTTTTGTTGAATTGCAAATACATTTTGATGAGATTTCAAACAATCTATTTGATGTCCTAGATCTACACCACATAGCTCGAAATACCACTAAAACCCACTGACACCACGAAAGGGAGGCGGTTCAAACGCTGCAATAATTTGCTTAGTCTAGGACTAGTTGGATTTGTGTAAAATTATATTTATTAACTCAATAATCGTTCAAATTACACAAATTATGTAGGTACATTCCAAACACAGCATTTAAAAATGCTGTGTTTCAACATAACATTCCGTTTTAAGCGTATTAAAAAAGTTGTAAGTAATTTTTAGTAATCGGACACTTTATTGTTCCTATTTTTGGGAATCTGGTATTTTAATTAAAGATGAAATAGAGGTTATGAAATTTTTCACTGTAATTTGTTTAACTTTTATAGTGTTGCATTTGATGAAGGACTTTATCAAAAACGATATTTTTTCAGATCCTAAATTTGCACTGAAAGTGAGAACACTGGGCTGCGTCAGGACTATGCATCTTATCTTCAAAGGTCACTACACGGACAATAAGCTAATTTTCCCGCTACTAGTAATACTAAAGCAACTAGCCAAAAACTGTAAGTATTATCAAATTGGTCTACACCTTTGAGTGAGTTCGACTAAATTAGTATCAAAGTAGTTCACAACTGTTTAGGCACCTTTTTAAATCGGCTCATGACAAAACTAAAAAGACGTTAGAGGATCATGTTAAAACTTGAATAATTCCCGTTTTCAGCCGTGACTACTGCGATTTTGATCCGGGACGGGGTGGTGTCGACGTACGAGCGCGTGCTCGTGAGCCTGGGATTCATGCCGACGGCGCGCCTGCGCCTATGCCTCGACGCCATCGACTACT
Source organism: Hedya salicella (assembly GCA_905404275.2). Lineage (NCBI taxonomy): Eukaryota > Metazoa > Arthropoda > Insecta > Lepidoptera > Tortricidae > Hedya > Hedya salicella. The sequence goes on along the minus strand of FR990099.1, from coordinate 21,093,178 downwards.
TCAGCAAGAACAGTTGAGTCACCCTCCAGTACAAATTAATTACAACAAATACATAAAGAATCTGTGGACTGGCATGACTTACCCTTACAGTAAGTTCGCCGTGAGAAAATAGACTCGACTAGTAGGTTTTAAGTAGTCCAGACCGGAATCGGCGTCAATCTTTTGTCGCTTTCAAATGCAACATACGATTGATAAGTTGCTATTTTCTCAAGGAAGACTTATGGGTCAATGTCGAGCTAACTATATAGATAGATTACGATTATATGACCCATTCATCGATTACTAGATGCTAATACAAATTTATCATGATGTGTCTAAATATGTCAAATGTGCTAATTTAACGACAATATACCATTGCTCTTCAAAACACCAATGATTGCGGATACACTAGAATGTGGAATGTCACCGGATCAATTCGCATGATAATATCGGATCGATCGGCAACACAGAATAGTACCTACACTAGGAATGATCATTATGGTTTAAATCGATACTCCAATCAATCGAGGGATATTTCGATACAAAGCTTTATATCTTTGTTAAACTGCCTGTCTTGGAAATCGTTCAATAGATCAAAGACACTGAAGTTTACTATCGAATTTTTTGGTCGCGCGCGAGGTCTTCGTAGCAAAAGTAATACTTGTTGATTGGAGTACGATTGCATGTCATGAGTATGCAAGTTGAGTCACACGTGCGTAACTCACACAGAGGTGTGCTGCATGCAGATCGTGAAGACAGGCCTCTGTAGCGTGCTCCTCAGAGTGTTCGACCGCTGGGACCGCTACGAGGGCCGCATGAGGCTGAAGATATGCGCGCATATCCTGAGGACGCTGCAACATCTTTGCAATATAAGTATGTATCCACATAATGTTCTGTAGAGTAAAAACGGTGCAATACAGTAGCCCACCAATTTTGGTTTAATAGCAATTTCATATTGAAAAAAGATAACTCTAAACAATAAAAAAATAACTGAATAATTTAGTTTCTTCTATTTACTTACAAGTAACCATTTTTTTCACTGAATCTATACAGTATATACAATTTATCTTATACTGGCGTCAGTGCCATCTAAATAATGTATAAAATGCTGAAAATTTACGATTTTACTAAGTTGTGACACAATAACATTCAATTAAATTGAAGAAACTAAATTATTCAGTGTTTTTTTCTACTTATTAGTGGTTTCTTTTGGGAGACTGTTTTCTTTTTTGTTAGAGAGTTAATTTATTTCATCCTTTTTAGTTAATCGTTACTTAAAAGTATATCTCGTGACAATTCGAACTAGCCCAAAGACGGCTAAGATACATTATTTTATTAAAGAGGTCCGGACCTCCTTCCGTTCCTACCTACCATTCCTACCTTCCGGCTCCATCATGAAATGAATTTTATGGTACCAATTGGCGACTATGAAGTAGCTTAGCTATTTTAATCGAGATATATCTCGTCGCCACCCGTAAATCACTTATCTTTGAGGAGTTCCAATGACCTTCTGTGGTCTTCTTCACCAGTTCCTCTTCACCAATTTACACTTTTTTGAATGCAAATATTTCTTGAAATAGCAAAATCACCACATGTATTCCTACAATATTTGAAGAATTCCTTTAATTCCTCATGTATCCCATTATCAAATCTTCACTAAAATGATATACTTAGAACCAATCTGAATGCACACCTCATTTCAAACTAAAAAAGAATTATCTCAATCGATTTATAAATGACAGACTTCTGAGGTTAACAAATATAAAAAACTGGTCAAGTGCGAGTCGGACTCACGCACCGAGGTTTCCGTACAAACCGTCACTTACCCTAACATTATTATATTACCCGGTTCCGGTTGAATTAAGTTTGCACTTGATATCTATAGCATTGCATACTAATGAGGTGCAAACTTAACGCAACCGGGTTGTTCAAAAAATTTTATTTTTTTTTAAATGAGAAAAAAATTAGCTAGTTAGGGACATGATTATAATTTTCGTGTAATATTTATGTTTATTTGTACAAATTGTGAATATTTTAAAAACGGAACCCTAAAAAGAATACAACTGTATTGAGAACCACCTACCTACCTCCTTTTTTGGGAGTCTGTTATTAAAAAAAACTTTCTTTTCACGCCCATTTTGAGGAAACGCGATCCCCTTCTGTATTTCTTCCTTCAATATCGGACACTCCACTGAATTAGAGTTGTGAAAGGGTAGGCATTAAATTACCTACATTGAAAGCTAAGCACAATGCACATTATTGTACTCGAAAATAATGAATGATCACTTATTTCAATACATCTAGACCTATCCGAAAGTTTATATGTCTCATCCGCATTCACTAGTTTCACATTCAAAGAAAATACGTAAAACCGTGTACCTATCGTATGGCGCAACAAACGATATCATAGTAATCCTAAATTAGATTAGATTAGATGCCACTACTGACTGACTTGTCCAATGTTCTGGATAGGTTTTCCGAAACACAGAATTGGACCTTTCGAGAAAAACATTCTTTAGTAGTTGTGACAAATATTTTTAACACTTTATATTGTCAAATATTATTAGTATTTCCGTACATGTTATGTTATAAATATTTCAGAAGCAGGACGTCGCTCGCTCTGCACTAAGAAGAATGTGCAGACGCTGCACCGTTTCTGCTCGCAGTGCCCTGACGAACCTGAGTTTGATGGCCTCTTGGCGAGGGTGTGCTCAGTGATCACGCTATGCCTTAAACACCAGGCGCTGCCCGTGCCTGCCTCCAGCCCTGCAACCTTCAATCTTAACCACGTACTTAAAGGTAGACGCACCTTTAGATTAAAGGATATAGCGATCTCTGAAAACAAACAGGACATTTCGTAGCGGTTTAGAAAAACTGTGATAAATAGCAGTGTTTCTCAACATTTTTCGTAATGGGGAGCTTACCCCTCCATGGAAAAACCCCCCTTTCTACGTTGAGTCAAACCTCTGTTTCAAAATGTAAAAAATATTTAATCGGAACAAATGGAACCACGACTCCTTTAACAGGCCTCGCGACCCCCAAAGAGCTCACGACCCACAGGTTGAAAAACACGTGCCGTAGAGATTGTAACGCTGGTCCAATATGCTAAAGGTTTGAATCCCCTTCGTAATCATGTACGCGACTGAAATAATATTACTTGGCATACTCCAGTAAAATTTTATAAAGATGTGTTTGTTAGTAAAATTATGAGATTTTTCCGACATAACTTTTTTAATTAACATTCAAAGCAACCAGAAATTCAGATATAGGTGAATCCCACCAAAAATATTTCATGTAAAATTGGCAGCCAAGACTCACAAGCTCATTACGCTTTCGCTGTAAAAAAGTTATCAGATCCCAGGAAAAGTCAAGCCCTCAAACTCTGACTTTACTAACCCTACCCTGGTTTCAAAAGTATGGCTTGGCTGTTTCATACATCAGTATATGAGGGCGTGGCTTTTCCTGGGATCTGATAACTTTTTTTGGGCTGTTGCGTTTCTTGAGCGTCAGCTACTCCTTTTTTTCATCATCCACTCTCTATCTTTGCCTTAGCACTGTCATATAAGATCGGGTCACCGTGTAGGTACCAAGTAATAAGTAATATATGTATTTTATGTGAATTGTTCAACCAAGTTTATAATTGCATATTGGTGGGTATATAAACAAATTATTTAATATACAAAGTCAGTGTAGATATTATGTAAGTAGTAATTGTGTAATCAAGAAATACATACAATATCTTTAGAGTTTAAATCTTAACAATCATAAAACCATGGAATGCAAGTAGGTGTTTATCCGGAACATGACATATTTTGTTTTGGATTTTTTAGGTTACGTAATTTTCCTTCATTTTTAGATGATTAAAGTTTTGGATCTATTTAAGAATTCCCAGGAAGAACGATTTAACTAGTAAAATACCTTAATATTTTTTGTTCGTCTTGGTGGGGGCACTACCGTACCCCCAGACTTTTTCTGTTCTTAGTATGTAAATTCTAGGCTCCATTCAAACTTTCAGCTTTTTAGGGCATCGGGAAGTATTTCAATTTACTAGTTCCGTGCCGAGACCTGCACCCCCTTTTTAGGGGTAGGAGGGTGAAAGTTACAGATTTCTCGATTTTTCTATTACTTGTATGTAAATCCTAGGCTCCATGCCAAATTTTAGCTTTCTAGGTCATCGGAAAGTACCCTATAATTTATATACGTGAGTGAGCCAGTGACAAGATCGGCGTATTTTAGGTAGCAATAAAACCTAAAGTAGGAAAGCTAGATCAATGAAATTAAATGCATTTCATATGTTCTCCAACTAAATCTTAACCTGTGAATTTGGGGTCTCAGGTATTAACTGGGACGAAGCTATGAGGGTTTGAAAATGAGACGAAACGGTTCGGGAAAAGGTAGGTAGTGCCTCGCTTCTTTTTTTCGTCTTGGCGGGGTCACTACCGTGCCCTCAGATTACTTACAATATTTATGGCAAACTTGTAATAAATTAATGATTCTAAAGCGTATGTGTGTGTCTATGGCGAGACGATCTACTTAGATCACTTCTTGAAATTCAGGCCTTTGGCTTTCGCTTTTAATCAAGGGAGGGCTTTTGCCCCCATGTAAAACAACATGGGCTCAATATATATAATGCGAGTAGCTACTCATAAATTCATCATTTACAGGTACAAATACATCTTGGGCGTGTCACGAAGACGACGAGGATGGAGCAAATTCGGATTGCAAGACCATTAACTCTGACCTCGATGACGATGGGCCTGATTTAGATCTAGAAGCCACCGAGGAATATGCAGATATTGATTTGGACAATAGTGATAAACTAGATTCAACTGAAGGAGAAATAGAAAAACCTTTTAATTTAAAAACAGATAGTTTACAAAGTACACTATTTTTTAGTTCAAACGAGAGAGATATAGAAGACTTAAAAAAGTAAATCGATAATTATATTTATTTTATGTATTATACGGATACAGCATAAATTTTGGCTGACAATATTTTTAAAATTCGTTTCAGGTATTTTATATTTTTTAAGGAATTTGGTTCTTACAACAAACAAGTAAAACTGGTCAAGAGCCGTTCCAATTCTAGAGGTTCAATTCTCGAGGAATTCCTACAATCTCAAGCGAGTAAGAGTATATCGTCTTCACTAAATTTATCACCGGCTATGACGGATTATGATAGTATATATCCTGGGATGCCAGCCGCAATACAGCCCTCTTTGTTGCTGCAAGCTTGTAATAAAATTCACGAAAGTACATGTGAGTATTCGGTATGACTTAATCACCGTTCTGAAACTTCAGTTTTGACAACTATATGGTTAAATTAAAACTTAATCAAGACCTTTACATTCTATAATTGGTATTGTGATTTTCAGCTACGTCTTCCTGCTCATCGCTCAAGATACACAAGGATCTCTCAAAGTTCAGTTCATTCGCGATGGTATATTCGACGATAGCATCTCGGGTTAGGAGCGTGATTCCATTTGTGAAGGTGGCCTTTCCAGACATGCTCGGAGGACAGTGCCTCAGCCACCCTGAGCCACTCAACAAAATGGAACGAGCTGCTTGCAGGTAAGGATAGTAGTTAATTTTGATTTAAAAAAAATCGACTTTAGTCGAAAGCCCGATGGAACTTTTCCACAAAATCTGACCGTCTATTTGACTACTTTATTTGTCATATCTATCATGTTTGGAAATCGTTTTTTAGCTACAACTATCACGTCTAATATGATAAAAATGAGCTGTTGTCCTCTCATAAAGAAACGTAAATGAGCAGCATAAATTTAAATTACACAACTTACGATAGTTATAGGGCTTAGCAAAATGAAACTGCATTTTATGCAGAAAGCAAGCCGCTTTACACAGTGATACTAGGGACTAATACGAATGATTTCATTCGAGGAAATGAAAATTTCATCCATTGGATTCAAGATGGCGGAGCTTTTCCAAAATGGCGGCTGCATAATAAAAAAAATATAGTCTCAAAACGGCTGCACCGATTTTAGTGATTTGGGTGTCAATCAATTCGTATTAAAACCTCAAATGAAACGAAAAATATACCATTTCATAAATTAAAGATGGCGGCCGAATATTAAGAAAATTGTGTAATTTTCAAATTTTTTTTTTCGGTCTAGTTAAAATAACAACTAATTATCGTATGATATGGTCACATATTTTTGTAATTTAAATAAAACCTGCTAATATCATCTACAAAATAAAAATAAATCTTGACAATCCGTTTTATACTTTTTGATTACAGATGGTTTGAAACTACCCATTTTTAATATTCGATTTCATTTTGCAAGGAACTTATTTGTGCACAATCTTGTATTTCTGGGTTGACAATCGGTTTTAGTTAGGTTAAAGTCACTGTTAAAAAATATTATCGAGTTGATCATAAAAATGAAGTTTTAATGCCATAGACAAATAAACTGTACTGCAGTGTAGAGTTTATGTGGTGATAAAAATTTGTTCTCACTCAAAGCTAGCATTTGAATTTGCAGAATCAAATTATTGTCCTGTGTGGATAGAGCAATAAACCCTGAATCATATATGAACGAAGTAGTTTATGATTTAGATCAGCTGAGCGCTTCGCCGGGATTATCCGATAACACATCACAAAAAAGGTATACCTAATATTTTCTTCTGTTTCCGCGATTATTACTCATTGAAATAAAATAATTTAACGGATTATATCGCGTTTATTATCTCATTTTAGTTCCCGACGTTTCGGAAGCTTTCCAGCTTTCCATGGTCACGGGTGAACTGAGAAAAGATGTATTTTCCTCTGTCAAAGTTACAATTTGTTCAAACTACCAATTTTTTTGAAAAAAAAACACTTATAAAGGTGTACATACATGCCAGATGGCCCTAAGCTGTAAATACAGTTACACATGTGCCAGAAGGGCCTAATTATTTTATTCTAATAATTTACCAAGAAGCATTTCACAAATGAGGCGTACTGAGGAGAAAAGAAACGCTGCAAAGAAAAACATATTTCAAGCCGTTGAAGAAGGTGTCTCAATACCTTAGACCCGTGAAGAGTAGCACCCCTTTGCAGAGTGCAGGCATTTATAAGCTGGACTGCGAGTGTGGTCTTTCATACATTGGTCAAACGAAACGCAGTGTATCAACCCGGGTGAAGGAGCACATAACAGATGTCAAGCACCGTCGGTGTAATAGGTCTGCAGTCTGTGAACATGTCATTGACAAACCAAACCACTCAATTAAGTTTGATAAACCTTCTATCCTTGCCAAAGAAAAAATATATTTTCCCAGAATGCTACGCGAGGCTGTTGAGATTAAAAAGCATCCTAATTTCAATAGAGAGGATGGATTGTCACTACCACCAGCTTGGGATCCTGTAATACGTCTCATCAAGGAACAAGCGAGACACAGGACTGCAAATCCTTAATTTCCGAACAGTGTAAAATATCTTATCTGTTTAAAAGTAGTTTAATAGTCTCTGTTTTTTTTAAATATTATAATTAGTAATGAGGTAGCCTGGGAGTTTTTCTTTGCAGCGTTTCTTTTCTCCTCAGTACGCCTCATTTGTGAAATGCTGCTTGGTAAATTATTAGAATAAAATAATTAAGCCCTTCTGGCACATGTTTAACTGTCTTTACAGCTTAGGCCCATCTGGCATGTATGTACACCTTTATTTGTGTTTTTTTTTTTCAAAAAAATGGGAAGTTTGCATAAATTGTAACTTTGACAGAGGAAAATACATCTTTTCTCAGTCCATCCATGACCGTAGAACGCTGGAAAGCTTCCGAAACGTCGGGAACTAAAATAGATAATATACGCGATATAATCCGTTAAATTGTTTTATTTCAAGGTATACCTACTTAGTTTTATATTCTGATTGACATGTTCCTTTCAACAATATTTCGTTATCCTTAATTGGTTTCTAACCTTACAGCACAGAAAGCATTTTTCTGTCAAACAATGATGAGGAAGAAATTACCAAAGTAAACACTTTTGCATCCCGATTGACATTTGAATCCAGGTTTGAATCTGGTAATCTACGGAAAGCTATTCAGGTAATAAAGGAATCCTACGCCATCTACCAACCTCTTCTCCATTGCCAAGAACTCGTTTTTTTTTTAATACGTAACTTAAGTATGCAATGTTACGTACATGACATATATTCGAAAATGAACTAATTATGAGAACCCGTGCTTTAATTGTAACAGTATCACGACGAAATTTCTTAAGTACCGTGCACATTATGATCATACAATCGATCACTTAACCAATGTATATTTTTCAGATAGGTCCAAGAGAATACGAGCTGATTCTGATGCCCGATGTCAACTCCACGAAGAGACACCAATGGTTTTATTTTGAAGTTCGTAGTATGCAGCAGGCTCGCCCGTACATCTTCAACATTGTTAACTGTGAGAAGTCTGATAGCCAATTTAACTTCGGCATGAAACCAGTTTTGTACTCTGTTAAGGAAGCGGTTCTAGGTAGACCAGGTAACTGTTTTACTATGAGACTATCTTAATTTGTAAATATAATAATCAAAAAGCTTTGTAATTATATATGAAGTTTTTAGTTGAGTAGGAAACAGCATTGGGAAGCGTTATCTCCAGTTTTTTATGTAGCGCAACACCTTCTATCGCTTAGAATAAAATTGATGGTTCGCGTAGTGCGAAAGTACAAAAGATCTTGGAAGGTATGTCATTGGATCATACTGTCCATGTTTAACATGGACATTATGATCTATTGACATACCTTCCAAGATATTTCTTTGAATTATCTCTTTACTTTACCTACATTATGGCAACATATGTCTGCTATGTAACCCTTGTTATCTGCTATTATTTTATTAAGAACCTAGAATGTCACACTGCAAGAAAAATGCCTCACTCTCATTCAAGGAATCAAGCTCGTCTACTAGCTAATCAATTTGCTATAATTACAGGTTGGGTCCGAGCCGGCTCAGACATCTGCTACTACCGCAACAGCTACCACTACGCGAACCAGAAAAGCAGCAACAAGTGCTACCTTACGGTGACGTTTAACATCGAATTCCCACACACCAACGACGTGTGCTACATTGCCTACCACTTCCCGTTCACCTATTCAATGATGATGGTAGTTTTATTCTCTTCTTTTTGTACGTTTTTTTTTCATTGTTAATATTTTCTATTCATTGTATTTCTTTCCGGTTCAGCTCCGAACTAAGCTAATTAATTGTAGCAACTTTCAAGATAACTATTTAACTTAGAACAGGACGTAAATGTAAATCCAATTCAATGTATAAATCTTTTTGTATAATATATTGAAGCGTGGGGGAAATAGTAATTCCAAAGCTACACCACACAATAATAACATTTTGATTTTTTTCTGTCGATCGCTATTTGATTGCAATTCTATGCAACTACAGTTAAATATTTACGTATTAAAATTCTTGTCATCTTTGAAAGAATAAATAGCGTTGTTGACTGAACTCAACATTTGAAAAAATATAAAAGATCCTGATAAAACAAGCAAAATAAGGAACTAAGTCAAAATTTTGAGTTATGATGCGTCACGATACCTTACGTGTCGCATCATAACTCATGTCGTAAATCAGCTCGTTTTAAGAGCATTTAAAGTTGGGTGGAAAAGTCCATTTCAAAAATATGAACATATTAAAAACTAATAATACCATTGAATAACCCATAAAACGTAAGGTAACTTTTTTTATCAAACCGAGACAAATAAGTTTAAAAATAGCTGCAGAACAAAGTTCTTAATTTCCCCATTCAAGGTATTACTATGTGACGCCACAATGTATTAGGCTTTATTATGAAGCGTTTTTTTGGAAAAGTCCGAAAATGTGTTTTTAACGTTGTTTTATCTCTGGGAGTTTTTATCAGATTGAAGCAGTTTTTTCACCAATATTTCTATTATAAAGACATCGTTCTACAAAGTGAAATTGAAGACGTGATACAAAATGTTACTATCCGTCTCTACTCACAAATATGATAAAATTGTATGAGACCAATATCGAAATCATTCAATGAAATTTGAACGTCCCATACTTAATTAGTCGGTTAGCTTTAAGTTTTGTATAGAGAAGACGCTTTTTTACAATTTCAAAATTAGTCTCATACGAGTACTAAAAGATGATGGTCATTGTGAGAAGACTCGAAGAGTGACATTTACTATCACCTCTTACATTTCACCTTGTATAACATACCACTGAAAAAAGTTGTCAAATACCCTATTGTAAGAGAATAAAAACTTAAAAAGTAATAGTAGTAGTAGTAAAAGTATGCCCAACATTTTTTACCTTTCTTTGCACTTTTTACTGGATTTGTAATTCGACAGGCCAAACTGTGGCAACGGAGCCTGCAACTTCCGCCGAACGCGTATCTGCGTGCGGAGCCGCTTTGCTACTCGCTTAACAATAACGAGGTCCCACTGCTGACGATATCTGCCGATGACACCCCATCCAACCCGATTACGGTCTGTTCATAACTTCGATAAAAATCTATAGTCGTCTTAATCACCATCACCCAGAGAATGATTCCTGATTAGTTAGCGCTTTTTTTAGGGTACGTTTATGACTATGACGGTTTTCCCTGATTTGACAGGTGAGGTTAAATAACAACCAACCTTAGACCGACAGATATTTGACCTCCATAGTCTCGGTGATAGAGAGATCAGACTGACAGGATTGTGATTACAGTGTAATAGGGAATTCTATCATAATATCTATTATAGTGTAATCGAATCAAAAATATCAGCGTTTAGATTTATGATGTTCACATTTATGTTGAATATACCTTCTTCTTAAATTAAGCCATGTGAACTTAGGATTTCGAGGCCTGTGCAAGATTGTCTCCAAAGTGTCATGTTTCGGGCTCAAGTCTGTAGCTGTTTATTTTGTAACGTTTTTAGGACCGTGATATAATTTTCCTCACGGCGCGCGTCCACCCTGGCGAGAGCAACGCGTCGTGGGTGATGGATGGCACGCTGAGCTGCCTCCTGGGTGACTCGGATGCGGCCGCGGCCCTGCGCGCCAAGTATGTCTTCAAGATCGTACCGATGCTCAACGTTGAGGGCGTCATCAACGGCTGGTGAGTACTAACACCTTTACTAACTGTATACTAGTACGTACAGATGTTTGTAGGATCGTGAGATAGTCTTCCTCACGGCGCGGTTGAGAAAGGCCTCGGTGACTCGAACACTCCGCTGAGCGTCAAGGACATTATATACGCTACAAACAGTCGTATCTATGAAAATCCAGTGTTAGCAGAGCCCTACTCCGAAGAAAAATTTGTACGCAGTGTTCAATCATTTTATATTGGTTACTGACATAGACAGACAGACGTAAAATTTTACTGTTTTTAGTATTTGTTATTATAGCGGCAACAGAAATATATCATCTGAGAAAATTTCAACTGTCAACCAGGCTGTATCTCAGGAACCATGATAGCTAGATCATGGTTCATGAGATACAGCCTGGTTACAGACGTACGGACAGACAGACAGTTAGACAGACGGACAGCGGAGTCTTAGAAAGAGGGTCCAGTTTTACCCTTCGGGTACGGAACCCTAAAAGTAAACTTTCAATTGCAGCATACGTCTGGACATGACCACTGGAAGCGAATCCAAAAAATGAAACATTCATCCAATTACAAAGTTTAAACTTTATTATCTTCGTACATCACTATTCTTTAAATTCTTGAGTTTCAACTTAAAATACTTAACTAGGTACGTCTCGATATAAACACTATCTTAACCCACTACGTCGAATGATATGTCCTGACAAATAATCCGATTTTGCACTTAATTAAATTAATACACGTTACGGTTTAATGAAATCACCAGAGATCTGATATACCTACTTAAATTAACGTAGAAGTCTTCAGTATTCACTCGTGGAATACTCATTTTGTGATATTCAATATTCCCGAAGACGGAGGCAAGTCGTGTTCGCGAGTCGCCAGCACCTTCATGAGAACAGTCCCAAAGAACTTTAGTCCCTAACGTCGTTTGGCGACGATTACAATCATTCTAACAGAATCTACCCAAGACAAACAGTCGTGTCTGGGCTTAAGCACCCTCAGCAAGCTCTATCGTAAATTACAATCACGAAACATTAAATAAATCGAATACTTTTGGTAGAAAGAATACCTGATTGTTGTAAAAACTTAAAATTCGTGCGCGGAGTCAGACGCTAGTAAGAGGGCGGTGCCAGCATGCCACTGGCGTGGACGGAGTGCTCGGTAGCGTCCGGCTCGGCGGTGGACGACTCGTCAGCGGGCGCGTCAGCGGCGTCGGCCTCTCGGCCTAGGTACGCAGACGGATCGTCACCCGCCATGCCCTCGTCCTCCTCGTATGGGCCCTGCGTCGGCTCCTCCTTCTGCTCCTGCTCAATATCGTGTGAATGAGCGTCGGAAGCTCGCGAGTAGTGGGAATCGATTTGCGGCGGCGATTTCAGCAGGGCTCCGGTCTTGAGATGCGGGGACTGTAGACCATCGAGGGAGGAAGGGCGCAGCTTCCCGATGAGGTCGTTGAGGGTGAAGTGGGTCGGCAGGTGCTCGGAGCGCGGCGGCGGCGGCGAGGACGACGTCAGAGGGTGTGCCGTCGTCGTGGTCGTGAGTGACAGCGGCTTCCTGCCGGACAAACAGACCCCCCCTCGTGTTACCCACTGTCCGAGAGTGACCACGCCAATAGCAACTCATTAATATTATACAGGTTGTCCCAAGAAGTAGTGATATACTGAAGCTGGGAGGTAGAGGACCTAGAGGGCTATCTAAATCACCCCCATGTATGTTCCGCGATTTTTCGTATTTTCAGAGCTATGACTTTTTTTTAATTCTTCACCTATCGCCGAGTACGATGAGATTTTTATTTATGGTGACGTGAATTATTGCGGTAGATGCTTGATTTTTTTTGTGTGCTAAGCTGATAGATAGGCCAATTCAGTATGGTAACATTTACTATCGTTAGATCTTTGAATGGAATAAAAAAAAATGCCAAGAATGATAAAATTACCCAATATGTTCACAACTTCACGGGGCTTTAAAAAGATAAAATCACATTTAAAAAAAAATACTTTTTGGCTTTTAAAAACTTGCTCTATTTATCAGGTAGCTACCCTGAAAAATTCATTTTATTATTCATAAGGCTTCAATCAAAAAATTTAAATCTAAATGTTGTAAGTGCAAAATTTTAATTTATATGATGATTAATACAAACAAAGTAAAACCAATTACAAGGTGTTTAATTACAAGAAATTTTCAAAATGGCCCCCCTGTTGCTCAATGCAAGTGCGACATCGCCGAAAAAAGTTGTCTTTTAAACGTCTGAATGCACTTCTATTATTTTTAATGGTTTCTTTTGCTACTCTCAATTTCCGGGTTAACTCGTCCAAATTGTGGCATTCTCTTGAGTAGACGAGCTCTTTGTAGTAAAAAAATCAATGGGGTTTAGGTCGGGGGACCGTGGAGGCCAGGCTATAAGGCAGGCGTCACCCCGGCCGCAACGACCAATCCATCTTTCAGGGTATCTTTGATTGAAATAGTTTCTTACGTCCAAGGCAAAATGGCATGGTGCACCATCACACTGCAGTACTATGCTTCTGCGTGTCTCCAAGTCCACATCTTCTAACAGCAGGGGCAGATCGACGCGTAGAAAATTTAAAAAGTGATTGCCGCCCAAGCGGTCTGGCAGCTGAAAGGGCCCGATTAGCTGACCGTTAAGTATGCCAGACCAAAGGTTAACACTAAAGTGTACTTGGAATGTCGATTCCCTTTTTAAATTTGGATTTTCAATTGCCCATGAGTGAGAATTGTGCATATTAAAGAGACCCGTCGACCAGTGTGAGAGTTATGGAACGTCGTACCGGACTTTCTAAATCTCAGGTACACCGTACACTACAGAGCGTAGAATATCATCCGTTTCACATTAGAAAAGTGCAACAGTTGAAACCGAAAGATTACAATCGGCGAATTGAATTCTGTCAGGAAATGCTGAGGAGACAAGCTGAAAACGAAAACTTTTTTAACCAAATCTTGTGGACGGATGAATCCCTCTTTAGACGCAATGGGATTTTTTCGGCGATGTCGCACTTACATTGAGCAATAGGGGGGCCATTTTGAAAATTTCTTGTAATTAAACACCTTGTAATTGGTTTTACTTTGTTTGTATTAATCATCATGTAAATTAAAATTTTGCACTTACCACATTTAGATTTCATTTTTTTGATTGAAGCCTTATGAATAATAAAATGAAATTTTTAGGGTAGCTACCTGATAGATAGAGCAAGTTTTTAAAAGCCAAACGGTATTTTTTTTATGTGATTTTATCTTTTTAAAGCTCCTTGAAGTTGTGAACATATTGGGTAATTTTATCATTCTTGGCATTCAATTTTTTATTATTCCATTCAAAGATCTAACGATAGTAAATGTTACCATACTGAATTGGCCTATTTATCAGCTTAGCACACAAAAAAAATCAAGCATCTACCGCAATAATTCACGTCACCATAAATAAAAATCTCATCGTACTCGGCGATAGGTGAAAAATTAAAAAAAAGTCATAACTCCGAAAATACGAAAAATCGCGGAACATACGTGGGGGTGATTTTGATAGCCCTCTAGGTCCTCTACGTCCCAGCTTTAGTATATCACTACTTCTTGGGACACCCTGTATAATCCATTTGTATTCGGGTGTTTCATGAAGGACTTTTGGGTTTATAAGTTTAAGCCGATGATAAATGATAGTAAGAGCAAGTACGTATTAAAAAAGAATCATAGTACCCGAGGAGAAAGCAAGAATTAAATCTGTAAAAACAAAGATATCCGAAAAAAGAAACGGACAATTTATGTTATTTGCCTGTTTTCTTTGTAAAGCAGTTTTCAGGTTTTTGATGCCACTTAATTCTTGTTTTCTCTTAAATAAATGAATTAAGTAGATGAAAAAAAAGAATTAAATATATTATGATTAGCACATGAGATATAATTAAACTAAAAATAATGTATCACTTTATCAAGAGATACCAAGCAAAGCCCCCTTCACCCACCCACCAAATAGTTATTTTAAATTTTGAAAAATTGTATTTATTTACAAGAAATATAAAGCGTTTTTAAACCAAATGTCATTCTGTTGGGTGTAGGGCTCTTGTTTGGTGGTTGGGTTGGCGCAGAGGCCGTGTCCCGCGGGCCCGCGCGCTTCAACTGAAACACCATGGTGAACCACTTGGACAAGACTTCCATGTTAGCACACTGACACACAACTACTTCTACAGTCTATATCTAACCCAGAAGAGTAAACGTTGTCTCGTGAACGTAGTGTGATACTCGTGGATGTTAAGCATGTATATGTACCCAGGGGTATAATATGCGCGTGGCTGGTCGGGGATTGGGCCTCCGGAGACGGCTGGCATCTCACCTGGCATTACCCCTGCGCGGAGGAGACGGGGATGGAGCCATAGTTGTAGTAGTAACAGCGCGTTTGCTCGCAGATGAAGTCCTTGATCTCGCCGCAGTGCTGCGGCTCCCAGTGGAAGGTGGGCGCCTTGAGGGCTACGCAACCGTTCGTCATTACATGCTCGGTGCTGGAAAGCCAAATGATAATTGGTGCTGTTAAAGTTGTGAGTTCAGGACCTCGTCAATCGCAGTCTGCGGGACTAAACCTTCTCTGCGATTCGCAGAGAATAGTCCCCGTGGTTTAAGTGATACAGTGAACATACGAGTACGAACACAAGAATACCATTTGACACCATTGAAAGTGACATTAAATATCGAGTATGGTATTAGGTGGATGACGAATGGAATTTGGTTTCGAAAACTGAACATAGATACGACGAGTAGTTATTGCTAATCACAAGCAACCATGTAGTTTTGACATGGAATAGCTCCTTTATTATAGTCTCATTCGTGTTTAGAGCATTATTACTTATACAGTGTGTCCCAGGATAAAGTGCACAATCGAATAGGGATGAAAGTAGATTCAATTTTATCGTCATAAAAATAGAGAGAAAATTTCAAAACCATTATTTATTTTTTTATGAATTCAAAAAAAATGTTGTATATAGTGGACCTTATTGAAACAAAGCAAGATATCTCATCGATTTAATAACCTTCAAATAGTCCTTATATTTTTTAATATCTTGAGTGTACAGACATTTAATTTTTACAAGTTTATAACAGTATTCATAATCAGCTTACTCCAGAAAAGAAACTTTTCACAAGATGAACAGAAAAAAAAGTTTAAAAAATCCACATACCCATGTCGTGCGGTGCGCTGTGGCGCGGTGCTGCCTTGTGGCACGTCCAAGGGATCGATGCTGTCGTCGCGCGTGCTAGGCACGTCCATGGTGACACGCCTCATGTAGTTGAAGGTGGCGTTGAACGGCAGCCCCGTGCTCATCCACAAGTACATGTCCGTGCCCAGGTTGTTTCCCGATGTCCAGAAGTCATACTTATTGTAGCCTGAAATTATTACCAGATAACATTAAAAGGAGTTTTGAGACATCAGGCAAGACTACATATGGTTATCATGGGAGCATTAAAATAAGGAACATAAAAGAATAGATTATGTTACAGCAAGCCGATTACAACCAGATAAGGACGAAAAAAAGGCTAGGTGATCTGGATAATATCAATTGGCAGGCATATATGGTTAAATGAGGGGCCAGAACGAAGTGACTACGATAAGGAACATAAAATTTACAAGAAACAGATTATGTTACAGACAAGAAAAATAATAAATTATCGAGATGATACTTCATAGTGGCAAATATAATTTAAAATGTGGCCAAAAAGAAGTAACCACACAGAAGAAGAAAGAAGTGACCAAACAAGGCACATGCAATCGAAAAGAAATAGATTAAGAAATACTGAGAGGACCACGAAAAGTTTTATAGTTCTGAAGGTGCCTTACCTGCATTTGTAAGATACGTTGTTATAGAGTCTGCCTTTTCCTTTGTCTCAAAGGATGCTAGCTGCAGGCCTAGCGATCTGAAACGGAACATAAATTATATAATTTAGTAGATGTTTAGTCAAGTCCTAACAAGCAGGTAACTCCAACTTGTGGTCATTGCAGCCTTTAAGTATCCATTACACATTTTGAGACGTTTATCGGCATTAAAGATTGTATGATAAAATACAATTGATCTTATCATAATTAAATTTTATTATAATCATCATTAATTTTAGAGACAAAGTCTTGCAGACGGAAGAAGTTTCTAGTCATCGCCCATATACACCGGATCGTTAGCACATTGATATGATGACACGACACCAGCTTGTGTCTTTGATCGTCTAGGTTTTCCCTTACGAGTACATAAACATGCTTTCTATCTATCCTTCCTTAAAAGGCTTACTTAACCTGCCTAGTCTTATTTAACCTGCCTTGCCTTGATATATTAGTATGTGTGGGTCACATCTTGCGAGCTGAATTAAAACCACTTCCTGGCGTTCGATTGGGTTCAATTTTGGTAGACTTGTGTATCTTCGGTGATAATGCAATAAAATGGTACCATGCATCGAGCTGATCTGATGATGGAGCTGGTTGGTGGTCATAAAAAATAACGAAATCCTACGGAGTTTTGGCTCTTTAGAATCGTCTCGGTGGGAAGTTGATGGATGTTTCAAGAAAAGTACAGTTAACAATAATAGCTTGTGTTAAAGAAGGTTTGTTTTTGACAGTAACTTATTACTTTTACTGTGACCTCTGCTTTTGTTTGCTGTTTTTGCACATACCCTTTTTCTGTCAAATGTTTATATAGACACCTAACTGTTTTGTATACTGATACAACGTTTTAAACCATTTGTGTGTGTCACCTGCCGAGTGAAACTGAATTTCTCTAGACACGTTATTGAGGATGTCCAGATCCTTGACAGTGAGCAATTATGAACCCGTTCAACCGGATCCATAAACGCGATTTATCTAAATAACCGCCTATTCCAGCTAATCGTATTCAGCTATTAGCTCGCATAGAAACTATACGGCGAGCCCTGTTCGAGGCAATTTATTCGCTAAAGACAGGCTTGGAGCCTGCACTGCGAGGACAGCATTCCAGCCCCAAGTTCAGAAAACTCTTGATGCTAAAAACTGCGCGGCGACAGGCAATCATTACATTCAGTTACCTCCTGTTATATCGTTTTTAGATAAGTTCCCTTTTAGAAGTCCGTTAAGTAAATTAGAAAGATAAATGCTAAGTAAGACGAGATTTCATATACCTACATCTAATTTAGATGCACATGCAATGTTGCGTTGTTGAAAACATTCCATAGGTACAATGATTTTCCCTATTGGATAGTCATACAAACTTTGATTTTCTACATTATTTTTGAGCAGACTTCATAATTTATAAATTGACAATTTGTAAAACCGTTGTTTTATCTACAGTTTTATGGTGCATATAGTTATTTAAAGCCAATTTAGCCAGCGTCAAAGTTTTAAGCCAAGCTACGGTTTTATATTTAAAATATAAAACAATGAGTTGATCAACACCGACTCATGTCGCCCGTCCAAGATATACGTTCGCGCATCATTCCGAAACGGGTAAATATAATTTGGATAATATTTTTTGTTGTATTTGTAATTGTCAGAAAAAGATTTGTATCCAAAAATATGCTAATAATTGCATCGAAAAGTGAAAAATTACAGTTGGCAGCTAGTGATATAAAACGCGCAACAATGATACATAATAGATCTCCATATTAGAGCCATATTAATTAGTATGTTAAATAAGGATAAAAGCATATTCACAAGGCTTGTTTATATTATGAGCCCAAGTGGGCCGGATAAAAACAGTTCGAGAGGCTTTAATGTTTTTTTAATGGTCACAAAAAGCGTATTTGTTAAAGCTTTTTGTCGAACAGGTGCAAAAAATCGAAAATATCCGGCGAGGTAGTCCCGTTATTTCCTTTTTGTGTTCACTGTCACAATCACGAAATTATGACTAATTCTGTTCTTATGGTGTTTGCGGAAGGTTTATAATAGTTTGATTCTTGGTTTATTTTGTATCCTGGTGCAATTTCTGTATGATGCGCGTCGCGAACGCATGTTCGTCACGCACCTGCTCCCGCGACACCTCAATGAACCTGTCAACTTGAATGACGAATTCGCATAATATATCTTTGACTGTCTCGTTATATTGGAGCACAACCTTAATCGATTTCACCATTGCTAACCTTGCTGAACGAACTATTAGGCGCTATTAGGTTGAAAAATCTGTTATTTCTGTAATTAAGGCCACACATCCATTAGAATAGAATAGAATAGAATAGAATAAAGCTTTATTCAGGGTAACACATCATAACAAATTTAACATGACAAAATAGACAATATAATGTAAACGAGAGATGTGAACCTAAAATGGTCTCCACTCAGCAATGCCGTCGGCTTGGTTAAGTATACCACTGCCAACGGCGCTGGTTTGCTGTGGAGCCAGCGGGTCGGTTGTGCAGGGTAGCAGTGAACCAGTGTCACCAATACCTATTTAGCATTTGACTTCAAGCTCACTTACATGATAAATAGCGAGCTTAATGCTTACTTAAATAGTATCTAATATTTTCTTCTGTTTCCGTGATTATTACTCATTGAAATACAAAAATTTAATTTCACCCGTGACCATGGAAAGCTGAAAGCTTCCAAAACGTCGGGAACTAAAATGAGATAATATACGAGATATAATCCGTTAAATTCACAAGATTTCATATTTGGCTATAGCCCTAAATTGATATCCAATGTATAGAAAAATGCATATACAATCCAAAAAAAAATATTTTAAGGTTTCTTTTTCTGCTATTTTTCGAAAAAAATAGCTGAAAGTGCTAAACCGGAAGATGACGTCATTTAGAGGATGGAAGGTCTGTGCCTGTGCCTGTTGTCACTAAGTAACGTTTGACAGTTAAATCCAAATATGTCATTGCTTTGTCTTGCTCAAATTTCGTTCGTGCACTATTTTCCTGTCTACGATTGTTCTATTGCGACTCTGCTTTTCCACGGACACTGATTCGTATCTTTTTTACTACTCAGCTTTTCCACGGATATTGGTTTTAACCCTTTAAAGAGTCGGCCCCCCTTTTGTATACTCTGGCTCGATAATACAGTGGGGTACGTGGAGGTACAGTCACCAGCATCAATATCTGCTATAACAAAGTGGGCGAAAATATTTGACATGACCTAACGGCCCTGGAAATAAAGTCGTGTCAGATATTTATGCGAGCTTTGGTATGGCAGATATTAATGCTGGCGACTGTACGCTGAGTCTCCAACATATGTTTTGTGCAACGCCGTATGCCTCCAGAGCATCGCATGTGAAACGAATTGTAAAGGATTACCGTTTTGTACCATTTTGTATTGTGCAATAAAGTTTAAATAAATGGAATATCTCTCTAATGAATCTGAAATAAATTACTAAACAATGTGAAATTTTAGTGGTTGTTTTCCCGCAGCGAGATGATTTTGAACATGATACTGAACAACTTTCCCCAAGGAACATAGATCGAAACATGAAAACAAAAATCGGCTCCCCATAAGTAGACTTGATCAGCTGATTGCATATTTTCTATGGGAAGTCGAAATGACATTGTATAATGTCAACAATAAAACATATATTTAGTAAGATAAATCGTTTATTTTAAAGCTAACAGTAATAGTAGTAGCTTCATAGTAGCTTTAAACATGACACATCACACACTCCCATTCGCCCGCAAGACACCATTCAGCTTTATTTTCTAGAGGAAGTGCAAATAACTTAAAAAAAATTTTTTTTTACATTTTTACGTAAAATATATAGTTTTTGCGGAAGACATATTCACCGAAATTTCTCAAATTTGTAAACAAATATTTGAACTATCACTAAACGTCAATTCAATTCCATAGATAAGTACTCGTACTCTAGGTAATATTACGGCTGACACACACGACAGATGCCCGTTTGGTGTATTTAAGCAGATTATTAGATTTTTGTTTGCTAATTTGGCTCTATTTTACAAACATTACTTCACTAAATTTACGAAATCATATCTGAGTAGGTTTACCGACATGATATAGTTATTAAAATCGTTTGCGTGCATGGCAGTCTTATGATAAACATAAAATTTTTCTTCGTTGGCAACACATCATCCACTAAATGACGTCATTATGGCGGTTACGCTTTTTTAGAATGAGTAACTCTAAAACTCGATTTTTTGCTTGGAAATGGAGACTTTCGAGGAAAGTAAAAATTACGTATAACTTGAAAAATACCCTCTTTTGAGCTGCATAATAAAAAGGATTGGTCTGAAAAATTAAACATTGTCAATTATTTTATTTCAGTTTACTCTCGATCTTATTCAATATTTTCAGTAGCTATTTTATTGTTGAAAAGTTTAACAATTACGGACTATTGAATTACGAACCTCAGTTTTATTCTGTGTCTCTCAATTGTGAAAAGGTTTCCATGCTAAAACGATGGACCATTACAGTTTTCGTTGAACGGTTTTCTTCCGATCTATTCATTGCCGCTCATTATATCGACCTTAATCTATAACCGCCTTCATTTCCAAAATAGCCAACGTTGAAATATCACGACTTGTTCCACGGAGCTCGTTAACAATATTGGAACAGTAAATAGGTCGTGACTGTGGGAATGGGAAGGACATCGTGAGTGCGCGGGCGCGGGGCGACTGACCTCCCGGTTGTTTGACCGTGCACGTGGTCGCGGGATCGTTACTGCTCCGTACAGCCATTAGGGACAAAACAACACGTAAATAAAGGAAACCAAAACAGCAACGGTACTTATAAAGAATCTCTTTGTTTGCTCAGATATTATAGAGGAAGTATAATTGACACCGTTTGTCGTTATACAGGGTGTAACCCGTCAGACTTTAACCATCGAATGCAAAGCCTAACTGGAGCAATAAAGTGTTATAAAATGCAGTGCGAAGACGCGTAATTTTTGAAATATTAATCATAATTATAATTACCTTTATAAATTCATAAATATCATGTATGACTATCTCGCCTTAGTGAGGTTAGTTTCAATTAAGTTTTATAATTAGTTTGGTATCCATTTACATATATTTTTTCTTTATTGAGTAATTTGTGTTGAACCTACTCGTACTTATCTCTCAGCTTTAAGTCACATCTTCATTACAAGCAAATTTATAAAAATACATAGTTCTCAAAAAAAGATCTTTTTTAACTGAAAGTTATACCAATGTCCATTGAGGCACTAAACTCGATGGATAAAGGCTAAAGTCTGTCTTTTGACTCCTTCTCACTGTGTATCTTCACATTACATTTAGATGGCTGGCGCTCTGTTCTACTTTTGGATGTGAATATGGATTTAGCGTTGCCATCGTTGAACTAATTGATCTGAGGATTTATATTTCCAGGATTAGATTTTATCCTATGTTGTGGGACCTACATCCAGTAGCGCTTACGCATAAGAGCCGTGAGCTTGCGAGGGGCTCCATCTAAGGGTGTCGTCGCACGTTTAGTAACAGACGAAACATTTGGCCTGGAGCTTGTCTTGCTAAAAATAGTCCCATTTTCTTCCAGTTGTAACCGCGGCCATGGATTACAATACAATACACTTTATGCGCCTGCGCTAACAGTGGTTACAAGCTAGCGGAAGCGTGCCAATATTGTTGTGAAGTTTCCAGAAACTCCCAACGGTTATGTAAATGACCACTTCCTGGTCGGCGTAAGCCGATGCTTGTTAACGCCCCAGCTTAGTTATAGCAGGACTCGAACAGGATCAGCCAGACACGACTAGATAAGGATACTCGGTCACGACGGTATTGTTACATCAAGTTGACCGTGAGAAATGTAAGCTGACGCCAAAATTGAAAACGTTTTGTTTACGCGGATTTAGATCCAGTTTGGTATAGATTCGTCACCACGCAATCGATTTTCTTTGGTTGAATAAATTTATTTTCGCCTTAGAGAGTAGAACCAATCACGTACCTACATAACGCGATTGATAGTTTCTAGTGTCAAGAAATGAACATTGGAAGCTCCCTCTTAATTGTCCTTTGTTAGATTTAGAATGCAATATTTCGTAATATATATTTTTACCCATCGTAAGTTACCTGATACAATCTACTTTTCAAAAATACGCAAAATAAAACCTCGGCGAAACACTGTAGTTCCATGTATGGCAATTGACTTCAGACGATTTTTCTTATAATTTGTTGAATATGACTAGATTCAATTTTCTAAAGATAATAAAATTGCCCATAGGAGCTTACCTGCAGTATTGATATGCTAAGAAGTAATTGAGCTCTGGGCTGTAGGGGTTCATTCTGGAGATGAAGTATTGGACGCCATCCAGCTGAATGGTCGTTATCCTTTGTGCTGAAACAAGACATTATAAATCGTTACTAAAATCTTTATTGATTTTTTAAGAAAATCTTGATGTTTTACCTTCACGATCTCTGTGGTCTTAGAGTGAATTATTCACTAAGAAACTATATTTGACAGAAAAGCCGGTTAAAATGCAAAATGCAAAGATCTTGTAACAAATAGTGACACAATATGAAAACCAGGTGACTGAACTTTGTAGCTCAGTTGCCAGAGCGTGCGCAAGGCACAAGGCACTGGTTCAAATTCAGTTGCAGTCTTGAATTTTCTTAATTGTAGATTTTTGTATTTATAAGAATAAAATCTTTATTCCATAACTTCGACGTTTACGTTTTAAGCAACCAGAATCACCTAATAGCTGAGAAGGCTTTAAATAGAAAAATAAGAAATTTCATCAGACCGCTCTCGTGTA
The DNA here is from genome assembly GCA_905404275.2 of Hedya salicella. NCBI lineage: Eukaryota > Metazoa > Arthropoda > Insecta > Lepidoptera > Tortricidae > Hedya > Hedya salicella. Next base: position 21,069,478 of record FR990099.1, on the reverse strand, counting down.
TGGAGTATGGAGTTCAAGTTAAGAAACGACACCCGACCATATCAATTTCGCTCACGGGCCTTCCATGTTTATTCCTGCGTGTACGCATAATTCAATTTGGGCAACACGAGTACCCATTATCAGACACAACACGATTACTTTCCGGCGTGTGGTTGTGGTCGCTCGCTGCGCCGTGAATGCTTGAAGCGGATTATTATTCTTATTTATTGGTTCAGTAATTTTTACCGAACATTGTATAAAAAATAAATAAGAATTAACGTCACATCAATATTTTTTTGCATATTTTAAATTGTATTACGATTGCATACCATTCGGGCGCTCATTTAAATACCTCGTTTTTTAAATAAGATGTACAAGTAGTACGCCATAGGTTATATGCATGAAAAGTATGAACAATATGAACATGTGTACCATTCACTATGGGTAGAACTTTATACATTCAATGTAATATAACTAGTTGAATATTTCCTCTAAAAAGAAAAACTTAGCAGTGACGGACAAACAGACACACACAGTATATGTCAAGGAATCTATAATGGATCCCAAGAAGTTTATATCCCAAGAGAGCATGAGAATAGAATTTAAAAAAATATTAAAGATGTGTATGTAACGAAATAGATTATCATCGGGCAAACATCAATACCAAATTCCCGGCAAGCGTGTAACAAGACGATTCATCTCACAGTACAGAGTCAACATGAGTGTGTTAGGAGGGGACCCAACAATGAGACTTGTCACAAATATGAATATGACCCCGAGGAAGGCGCGGCGCGACCATTCGTCTTCATACCAACTCGACGCCTCCGCTTGCGCCGCGCATTATATTACCGTCATGTATGATTATACTTTATGCTCTCACGTGTTTTTATCTTGTTTTCGTTTCGTGTCTGACTAAAAAGTAATGAATGATAGGTTGGCATTAAACTTTTTAGACGTCTTTGACGCAAACATCTAAACTCTGAATTATTTACAGAAAAAAAAACCATTTTACAATAATTTGATGGTAAAAAGCTTTTTAGTTAGAAGTAACTTTTGAAAGGAGAAGATTCATTGGAGCTATATATTTTTATGATATAGTATAAGTTTGTCTAATCAATCATATCAGATATTCTAGATTTATATTTGTATGTACATATGCAATATGCATACTATCTTATACGTAATAATCAGTTGTCAGTGCAATCGTCGTGATATAAGTACAAAGGTGAACTTATCCCTATTTGTGATCTCTACCAGTTAACAAGCAGTAAGCAAGTGAATGAAGATATACAGAAAATACACAAACTAACATCGTGTAGATACAAAATATATAAAACACTAAACTGCACACAAATTCCGCTTGTCGCGTTTTGGTAATTTTTGTCTTTGATTTGTAAATATTGATGTTGCAATGTTAATGCTTCTTGGCTTTTAAATTTATTTATTTCATATAGTCGTTCGTATCTTGGCTTACAATAAAGTATTAAGTTGTGACACCCCATGTTCCTTTTAAACGGTACGTAAAACGTTTCAAGCTCATTGGCACATAGAGCACGCGCGTATTTAAAATTCACGGGAAGTGCAACATATAAAATGAACATGAAATTGGCCAAGAGGGCCAAGTGTTTCGAATGAGCAACGAAAGTAATATTAATGGTGGCTCATATGTGGCGAACCGTCTTGTGGTCCCGCGAGCTTACGTACTCGTGCCTTGTAGTCCGGTTCGGACTTGTGGTGTGCGTAATTAAACACATTACCCATCTTGTTCCAGCTGACCGCATACATTTCAATACTGATACGTATCCAAAGTGAATTAATATTATAATCACGCCAAGGATTTCAAAGATGGATAGACTTCAATGCACGTGGGATAAAACTCATAAATTTGATTTAGGTGTATTTCAGTGTATTAGATATAGATGCAATTGAAAATACAATGAATACCCTAGCAAACGCTACATGCCGTCCACTAAGTATACACCAAACGGCAATCACATCTATACTATTATAAAGTTGTAAAGATGAAATGTACATAGATGATATTTTCAAAAAAATGATTGTAACGGACTATTTGGAGGTCACTGAATTGAAATATTTTTATTTATTGTATATTTTGTATACATGTGAAAAATATGTATTTTGAATTTTTTTGTATATTTGTACCTATGGCGTTGTGGCTTCATCACGCCAAACCGGCTAAACGGATTTCAACTATTTTTGCTACACGGGTGGTTATAGAATACTGTTTACCCGCTACGGTGAAGAAAAAAGAGGGTTATGATTTTTTGTCTCCTTCGGAGACTCTGTTCTATTTCGTTTTATTATAGAACATCTAAATACCCCATTTACCAGACTAGAAATCCTTCAACCATTTTTCAAAGAGGTTACATACTTTAAAGGAGTAAAGCTTTTCAATATCAGCTTATGATGTCGCAGCCACATTTTCAAACCCCGGCTTTAAGTACTGCTTTAATCCTCTCCAATCATCTCGTGTGCTCTAAGTACCAGACTAATGGTGAAACGGGCCCAATAACTCAACCGAAGGATGAAATATAAGCGGCTCAGCGAGCGCTTAAATCAGCTCTCTCTAAGTAGCTCGAGATAAACTGTTAAAAATAAAACTAGAAACCGCGGTCTTTGACTCGATCTTATTAATAAACTGAGAGAAAAATAATATATCGGCGTCCTGTTTAGAAGCTATAGGCGAGATTGCGGGAAACACGAAGATCTTATTTGCATAGGAGGCTGCGCGAAGTGCCGCACGCATTAATCGACTCTATACAAACATCCTACGCTATTCTGGTGTTTGCTGTTTTAGATTGCCGGTAAATGTTTATAACCCATATAAAGTGCATAACGAAAACATAATTTGTGCAACATCTTCGCTGTTGTACATTTAGTTTCAAAACATTTCACAATAGTTATGATTATGACGTGCGTGAGGGATCCTGCAGCACGTATTCTTATTAATTTATACATGTTTTGGATTACTTACCTTATTACTCGTATATTTGTACTCAACGTTCCCGCGCCTCTTTTCAATTTACTATGAATCAACCCGTACAAATACCGTGTATAAACATAACTTTATTCCATTATCCCATTAGGTGAATATCTGGTATAATTGATTACTAAAACTCATACTATATCATAAAAATACCACTCCAATGGATCTTCTCCTTTCAAAAGCTACTTTTAACTGAAAAGTTTATTTTACCTGAATATTTATTTTATTTTATTCAAGAGCATATGGGTCCCACTGTTGGCTAAAGGTCTCCTTCTTATTTTACCTCATGTCCCAGTCTTGGGCAAACTCCTACCAGTTCTTCTGGAAGGAGTTAAGAACGTCCCGCCATCTTCGTCGATGTGTACCCCGACGCCGGACTCAGTTTTGTGGCACTCACTCGGTAGTTACTTTAGCCCAATAGTCACCCAGCATGTGATAGACATGTCTGGCCTAGTCCCTCGTCACTTCAGCGGCTGATTGGGCTATTTCGATTCTTCGAGCTTTAGGACGTCTTGCCATATTTAGAGTTTTTTTCATATATCCAAAATCCTCTACATAAACATGACAGTATCTAACGTATGCTGAAATTAACAAGGATTGTTAGTCCTTTTTGAGCGTTATTTCTTTAGAGGCAGTTGGGTCGGCGCTCGCGCTCCCCGGCTATTAGAGCCGTGCGCCTGCGATCGGAATCCATGCATAATGCAGCCTCATGCATAAATGATGTTGCGCTTTACTAGCGGACGTCGCTTTTGGCTTTGAACAAACTTTTCAACTGAATGTCGCGCTTAATGGCTTCAGGTAGTTAGTTCATCTTTGCAACTCCTTACGATGTTTTCTACAATGTTTTAAACTTTGCCTAACTAACACTGTCTTACAAAAAATGCCTTAAGTTGTGAGGTGGTTGACTAGCGATTCATTGCCATTTATCCTTCATCTGTATATAGTATTTTACAGCAATACTCGTACATCGTTCGTGTACTTCGCTTCTTTAACTCCTTATGTAGAGGTTTATATGACATCACTAACTCGTCGTTTTTTTGACTTTGTGTAATAAGTCTATTGAAGCCTGAGCGATGGTATTTCTAAGCGATTTATCCCCATGACTTCATGAGCATCGTTAAAGGGCTTTTAGAAAGTGCAGATTGACAGTGGGTTGTAGTATAGTAACAAAGTTGTAGCTCAACAGTATATAGGGCGTATGTGACTCTGAATTTTATAGAGTTTATATCTTATAGGTTTTGGGATACAATGAGCATCGGGAAGGTGGGTCACGTCGCGTGAGTCATGCGCACACGGCGCATACTGATGCGTCGCGCATATATAGTATATACACCTTACGGCGTCGACTATATCGGAACTACAACCAACACTCTAATCAATAGTGATTATGCTGTAGTCCAGCACCAAGAATAATCACTATATTCCGAGTGAAAGGGTAACACTCCTGTCGCGTAATCAGGAAGTACCGGGTTCGAGTCCTGGTGTGACTACGTGCGAGAGCAATCGTATTTTTATTTGTGCTTTGATTTGTATCTATATGACAATAGATAATAATCTGGTGTTAATTTTCCCGTATTAAAAACATAGAACCCCATTAAACTTGTGGCACAGAATAGATAATAGTATTCTTGTGGTTCATATAGAAGAAATTCACGGTGATATTGTTATAATGATTTGAATAGATTACAGTACGTAACTTTAACGTGGCAAGTTAGGGTTATTCGTGTGTAACAAAATCACAGTGATTTTTTTTACAACTGGTGATTCCTCCAATTGCCCTTTGTTTAGACCCTTATAGAATGAGGTAGTTCTGTTTTATTAAAATCAGTGGCTAAAATTAAAAACATTTTAAAAATATAAATTCGTTTCTCGTTATTTTTCAAATATTATTAGATATTTCGAATTAGGGAGTAAAAAAAAATATGTTGTCTATTCTCGATTTTTACAGAGAGGTCTATAAATATAAAGATTGCGTATCTAGTCTCTCAATAAACCTTTAATAGACTCAAAACCTATGCCTAATTGTTTATTATGAAAATACCTAACTCGCTAAACACGCCTTTTCATTAAAAAGCTTGTATTTTTTATGAAAAGTTGCAAAAACTTGTTTTTCGTCGTAAAAATAACACAATTTTGGTCGCTGTCAACATGATGAGATTGATGAGACATATACAACACGGAAAAGCTAAGAGCTACGGGTCGGTCATTCAAAACTATAAGCCCCTTAACATCGAGATGGGAAGACAAGTACTCACAATATTATGTTCAAGCGCAGGTTAGGCTTCACGGTGATTAAAAGGAAGCAGTCGTACAACGTCTTTTCTGATTTTATGGACGGATCGTGATCACGCAGTTTATCAAATTGACAAGAACATTGATCAAAACAGCTCAGCTCAAGTAGCAACAGCAATCAACCGCAATTTCATTATTGCCGAGGTGTTTCTAGTATTAGTAAAATTACATTAAACGCAAGTGTGGTGACAAAGGCGAAAAACGTGGCGACAACAAAGGCGAATAGTTCCTACATTATAAAAAGTGCAGAAACATCGCAACAAAGGTGGTGTGACCAGAAATAACGATCTTCCATGACCAACCACCACAGAACAACGCATCCACGACTACTCTTACAAGAGGAACACTTAAGATGAAGAAGAAGTTCACAGGACGCTCCTAAATATTGTGTAACTTCTCAAGGATTAAGCTCAAAACTATAACTGCTAGTTTTCATGTAATCTGCTTGAAGGTGAGTGCACTCCAAGGTGCGAGGACCGTGGATATCCGGCGCTGATCCACCGGACGTGCGTCAGGCCTAACGGGCTGCGACCCAAAAGACGATCGGCAAATATCATGGCACGTTTACTGAACAATCGCAATTTGAAACGAACGCACGTGCAGCACATTGGTTTCGATGGTAACGGCACTGTTTAGTGCTAAAATTTGCCCGTGACCGAGTCCTCGAGGGCAAATAGCAGATTATTCACAGCTTTATAAAAAAGTGGTTGAAATTAGTTCAACCCTTTTGACGTAATACAGTTATAATAAACATAAAAGTACCAAGGCATGTTTAGTGAGCAACCGCAATTTTAAACGAATGCACATGCAGTATATTGGTCTTGATGGTAACGGCACTGTTTAGTGCTAAAATTTGCCCGTGATCAAGTCCTCGAGACTGAGGAATGGAACAAGGGTTACTCACTGTTTGGGTAAAAGTATTGTATTAATGGAGACTGGAAAACCCTAACGGTTGCCCTTATGCTAAAAGTGGTTAAAGTCTGCACCTTTTTACTGTGATGCAGTAAAAAAAAAGAAATTGAAGCATGGTTTATATGATTGGATTGGCCACATATCGACCGTATACTTGTGTTTTCCGTACTTAATGCATTAAAAGATGAAGAAGATATATAGAACATTATATATATCATTAGGTATGCAAGTGACTAATACACCATTGTAGAATGATGTTAATTTTAGAATTTTTCTAAAAGCCGCAATTGTAGAATATATATAAACCCGGAAATATTCAAATTTTCTACGACTAGCGAATGCAGCTGCTAATCCTAATAATATAATAAACGTGAAAGTTCGTGCGGATGTATGTATGTACGTTCTTCTTAAGTTTAAAAACAACTTAACGGATCTCAACGAAACTTTCCAGTAATGTTGTTTAAACGTCAGATTAATACATAGGCTATGAATGCATATCTACGCGGACGAAATAGCGGGCAACAGCTAGAGAAAAATAAAATTGAAATCTAGTCGGTATTATTTATATAAATTAAATAGTATTTATAATTAAATTAAACTCTTGACGAATGAAACAAAAAGTACATAAAGTAAATCCGATCAAAACGGCTGTTAGATAAAGATCGAAGAGCCATGTTTAATGAAAGATTGCCAAGATCAAGAAACAATGTTATCGTCACTATCTTATGAAGAAGGGCATTAAATGTATTCTCTCATCAATTTTCAAAGACGGTCTGCTGTTCGGATGTGATTACTAAGTCATTCAATCGCAGGAGTCACCTGTCGGAAGTGAGCAGATGTTGCCGCATACAGATATCGTGGGCGCGACTTCTATTATTAATCGCATCGACTCGAGGAGCACCGTCGACGCATCACAATTAGACTCCCTTTTGTAATAACCTGGTGAATCACGCCTCAGCCGTGGTAATGACAGGTTCCTTTCCATTTATAAATTAATTCGATTCGATCAAGTATTTCATGACAATGAACTGCCGTTTGTCACATTATGTTCCTGTTTCAAAATGATGATTAATTATTATTATGGCTAGCCCTTCATTACATAAAGCAGTAAAATGTAAATTGTTAAACATGCGCATAATTACTTTTTGCAATTCTTAGAAAAAGCAGTTCCGTAGGGTGCAATTTTGCGCGCCTTGCGAGACAACTTACATACTTATCTAATTGGCTTCCTGTTTCTCTGAACTTACTTTTTATAATAATAATTACAAAAAACTGGGAAACTATGCACCAGTGAATGCTTAGCACGTATTTAATTCTAACAATAAGCACTGATTGTTTCACCCTTAGCAACATAATTGCAGCAGCTGAATTCATTAGAATAGACTTTGTATAAAGGTCATTTATAAATTATTCATTTGGGAGTAGTTAGGTGCATAGAACTTGGTAAAATAAGACATTAAGTAGACGGGGCAGGAGCGGGCTCAAGGAACCGGTCCACTATCAACCTGGACACTAACGAGGCTAAAAATAGTATTTGTAAAACCCGAATAGGCTGAATAGCCTGCCTCGCTACCTGGAGTCATATTTTTACTGGCTAAAACAGCGGGGGACGGCACTCCTGTTGTCGACGCAAAGACGTCGCGATCATAAAACGATTCACGTTGATTATTTCTCATATATAATAAAGCCAATATTTTACGAATAGCTTCATAAATAAATGACACAATGTCTTTGTCATGATTCTCCCTGCTTTGTCACCAACAATGAATTATTGAAACTTTTGAATTGAAGTCAGCGTAAAGCGATTTCCAGTTTTTATTGTTCATATAATCGAAATCATATTAATTTTGCCACTTTACGTAGATTTCATTGTGTCAGACCTAACGTTTTCCGATAGAATATCTCACACAGGTTTCTTAGTAGTAATTTACGAATCGGTTTTAAAATTAACAGATTTATGGGTCTATTTATTTTTGACTTTTATACATATAGGAATTGGAATCGGCTGATTAACATTTCTCTTCTCCTTGCGCCTATATAACCTGATCATCCATTCACTCTCTTGTTTGACTGTTGGATACTTCATTACGTACAAAACAGTCGCAACGTACAAAATAGAGTGGTTTGAATAACTGTTAATGTTGATGTCATAACTGTGAATGGCATTTGTCTCCGTTAGAATAATGTAAACTGACAGTCACTAACAAAATTAGCTGAAACATTATTTATTTTAATTCGTAAACCGCGTACCGTTATGCCCTTTACTTAGGCAGACCAGGGACGGTGCAGGTAAGTGCAAATTAGGTAGAAAGTAAAAATCCTCGTACACAGGTACAGTCAGCTCTGAGAGAAGAAATTTTTAAACGCACTAATCATACCTAACCTATATATCTTTTTGCAACTGACTCTACTGTCTTCTGCAAAAATATCTAAGTAGGTACTAAATGCATTTATAAATATTCTAGCATCTAAACTATATTCTTATAACAATAGTACTTTGATAGTTTTATAACTGACTACTTAGATGTATGAAGAAGACGCTAAATACTTGGTGATAGCGATGATCATTGAGTACAAGAAGAAAAAAATGCTGTAACAATTCAGACAAATGAGCGTAGATGAAGACATGATGATGATACAATTATACAATTATATGATCCACTTATTGAGTCATCAATAATAGATTCTAAAATACTTTACACTCAATGAATTCCCCATAATCATATATAAATAGAACAACACGATTTCCACGGGAGAGAAATCGCGGGTAAAACTACACGACGATAACAGAGCGCATAATACCTGTATGGGAGTTTATACTACCGTTCGCTTTTACCATACACTATTTATATATTAACTGCTGTAAAATGCCATTCTACTTCACTGTACCCTTGACTCTGTCCGTGAACAGCGGCTGAAGCGCGTAACGTTACATAACGCGAATGACTCGCCCCGGCGAAGATAATCGTCGTACCCGGCGGCGAGGCTTCGTAAATTGGCCATAAAAATACTCGAGTAAAACATGATCACATGACATAAACCTTTTACTCTGTCAATTATCCTGGGATTAATAACATTCACAATGTAGCCAGGACAAACTTTCCTAGTCTTCGACGAATTGGGGTCCGATTAGCTACAACTGAAATTGTACCTATCCTTTTTCAATGTACAGCTACTTTGTACGTAATGATAGAATATGGTACAGTATCGTGGATTAGAGTTTCGCGCAAATCATAAACATGCATTTCGCAATGCAATATATTGTATTATCGTATAATATATACCGATGGCTTTCCAAAGAAACATACATAATGTTTCACGATCACGGCCATATTGCAAGTTCAAGCGGTACGTTTATCAACCTTACCCATACCACTATTTCATTCGTATGTACTCACTATCGGAATCTAATTTCGAACATTACCATGAATCTTAAGACGCGCGCTCGATAAACTATCGACGGATGATTTAAGCCTCGGAAATTAACTGGTCGAATGGCTCATTTCAATCGAATCGCGTTTGATGCAGACTTAATTCTGCCAAGGAAACATTAACGCACTTAATACCACAAGAGAATCCTGAAATCACAGGACGTCGTTCTAATCTAATTAAGTTAATTTAGCGTAAAATGTGTTCCAGCGTTTTGATTACTCGCGTCCGTGAGAACATCGATCGAATTGTTCGCGGTCGGATAACGATTGACTCGCAAAAAAGGGATCGAGATAATAGCGAGAGATCAAGCGGAGACGAGCCCAAGGACGGCGCGCGCCCTCCTCCCGCGTGCACCGGAATGCACCTCCCGGACTATTTTTAGTAATCAAACTCGATGCCGACCCGGTCCCGACCGACCGAACTAAATGTTCGCGAATGCTAATAGTTCCATTGAAATTTATAGCTAACGAGCCCGCATGTCCAGCCTGTCAACGACATATGGGCCGCTGTTTACCAGCCGTCATGCCTCGATATCGGCCCATCACAAATAGAGAAAACGATCAATTTTCAATGAGATACGATCCCGATTCATCCTGTCGTTTCAACGGATTTATCTTCGAAATAAATTCAGGCTTGTTTTTTTACAAAGAATCATCCAAAAATTCACCCCTGTTTCGTTTAAGGCTACTCGGTGGTAACCCATATAACCCACGATAACCCATACGTAATTTGATACCATAGTACCACCTGTTGCTCTAACCGCATTACTTATGAATTATAGCGACAAAAAAGTAAGAACTCGGGGAACACAATAAGAGCGCGGTCGCTTTCGGCACCCGACGACGCAATAAACGATTAATTAAACTCGATAAAATTTTGGATTACATCCTTCAAAATGTAGTTAACAGAGTTGTAAAACCCTTGCTTGTAAGGCTCCGAATTGGTTAGGGTAACTTTTTCTATTTTATTTTGAATACTCTTGCATTAGTTTCGGCACTGCCGAGGTAAAGAGTGGAACTCTCTTCCAACATATCTTTTCACGGAACAATATAACTAGGATCTCTTCAAAACGAGAGTAAATATACACTATCTAGTTAAACATGCTCCATTGTCGCTTACCAACAGGGGAGATTGAAGTAAAATGCTTGCCTATATTACATAAAAAAATATATATATCAGGGTAAAAGTACGGTAAATTTGTTACATAAGTTTTGACATGGTGTGTCTATCTAGTCCCCAAATATTTTGCTTTTTGCGTTAGTTAGCAACTAAGTAATAATAGTCCCCTATTAAGACTGATATAATGAACTTAGCCATACAGCTGTGTGTGTAATTTCTCATACATACCTACTTAGAATCTACTCATTGGTCGTCCCCAAACTTCATATGGGCAAGGAAATTTACTTAAACCTTACTTAGTAGGGACCTGATGCGTTGTCTGTCAGTCAGAATTTTATTAAGAAATATCAGATATAACATGGCTAGTGTTTAACTGTTTATAAACATTGAATGTATATTTCGTAGCTCTCAGTCCCGAGCGACACCTGCTAAGTGTTGTGATTACGACCGGAACAATGCTTTCGACCCACCTCGCCGTCTGTAATTCTGTATAACAGTACCTTCAATAACAGTTCTATTTTGCAAAACAGTTATATTCACCCGATGTTTATTTTACAAGAACGCCATATTCGTCATCACATCACCAGTACCAGGTTAGCTCGTAATCTGATAAGTATTATATGATAATATATTAAATATAGAGATTCATCTCTAAATTTTGAGCCTAGATTGACGGTAGTATGACGTCTGCTGTCGACTAATAAGTGACCGACCCTAACATGACCTTTAAGCGACATCGTAGGTTGGTCACTGCCGTCAGAATGGGTGAAGAATCTTAAAAGTCGCTTTGTCGGAGCAGAAACCCATGAATATTTTAAACTTCTCAATGTAAAAGTGCATTAGTTTACCGTACAGCGTATGATTACCTCGAAGAGAAATGCAAGCTATTTTCCACACGGCTAACAAGATACAATATCCGTTTAAAGCTTGAGATATTGCGTCATCTCATCTCGCCCTAGACGAGATTTGCAGAACGTGACCGACGACGCATAATGTGATCACTGGACGCTCGGGGCTTTTTTCATTGGGAATATTGCTTGTATTGTCTTAGATCACTTTATTGAAGATCGAAATCGCTAATCGCAGGTATATGTTAAGGTAACTTAGTACGTCGTTTGCCTTCGGATAAAGAGTTATAATTTATTCTATTTCCAATAGACAGACATCCTGCCCGCGCACGCGGCGCGGGGCGATGAACCCCGCACCTGCGGCCATCTCCTCACCCCCTCAAGTTTTTTTCCCAACACTTGACTTCCGTTCACTCGCTACAACCTGTCCGATAATCGCAGATACGCATCATTAGCGGAATCGTTCCAGCGATGTTGATTGCTGTGAATCATTAAGGTTGATTAGCGATTCAGTATCATCGACTGAGGTAAAAACCGCAAGCCGAATTTTATTGAGATTTACCGATGTCGTTGACTCTAAGTGATTTGATTTTCGAGGAAGCAATCATGCAAATCGGGGATCATTATATTTTGCCGAGATACTTTGAGATAAGATCTCATGGGTTGTTTTTGCGGTGGGGCCGTTTTTGCAGCGACATTGTAACATGCCATTATAGGAGCATTGCAATGCAGTTGCATCGAACCCTTAAAGAGTATAGGCTGCATATTTTGCGTCGTGACAGTGGCAGGGAGCCCGTGTTCGTGCTTGCGGGCTGTCGCATTGTTCCGTGCGCACGTAGCCCAGTCGAGCCCAGTCGTGGCTGGTAGTGTAAGATCCCGCCTAACACCGATCTTCCTTCATCTTTTTCTAGATAAATCATTTTTTTTTTACCTAAATATGGGGTAACTAAAGCAAAATGGGCTAGGTTTGCCACTCGTGATAGTAAGGCAACATTAACTTCATAACTTATTATTTACTTACATCTCAGAATGAAATTTAATAAAACTTGATTAGGATCGAGAGTATACGTTAGTATAGTATACGTTAATAAGACGTTAAAAAACTATAAGTCTATCTATCATGCACGCTATATGATCGCCTATATTTTTGTACATATTCGTCCCGGGAAAACTGGAGAAAAAGCACACTGAACCGGTGAAGGCCGGTTCACCTATCCTTGCTAACCAACCTGAACTGAATGCATTGTTTTTTTTACCCGACTACACGACAGCAAAGACCGGGTTATTTACCTCATATTGAATTCAAAATTTGTTTCATTTAGAATAAGTATGAGTGAAGATCGCTATTGGGAGGGATATTCTCCCACTCCCTTCTGCCACATGCACTGCAACTGGAACGCTGCACACTTGAGTCAACACGCTCCTTAGTCCCTGCCCGCTTTATGGCATGTCACGGCATACGCTATGGTGTAACTTGTAAATCTTGTAATACATCATACGAGCGCAAGCAATTATTGCCGTGTAGTTTCAAAAGCTTTTATTTTTTATGTTATTTATGTTGTATAATATTTTATTGAATCGATCCTTGGAAAAGGAAATAGGAATATGTTATTAGTTTGTAATCCATACTAATATTATAAATGCGAAAGTGTCTGTCTGTCTGTCTGTCTGTTACCTCTTCACGCTTACACCGCTGAACCGATTTGGATGAAATTTGGTATGGAGATAGTTTGAGTCCCAGGGACGGACATAAGCTACCTTTTATCCCGGAAAAATACCCCTATCCGCGATAAACGAATTTAAGGCGGACGAAGTCGCGGGCATAAGCTAGTATATTATATGTACGGCATTTTCATAAACACTTGAAAGCGCTCGTTGCTAATATACTGCATTCCCGAAATACCAAGTTTTGCAAAATACCACATTTTGACGACCGATTTGGCTCAGTGGGAGTAACGTTGCCTGCGAAGCTGAGGTCCTGGGTTCAAATCCCGGTAAGGGCAAATATTTCTGTGATGAGCATAAATATTTGTTCCTGAGTCTTGGATGTTTTCTATGTATATAAGTAATATATCTATTAAATATATTGTCGTCTAGTACCCATAACACAAGCCTTATTGAGCTTACCATGGGACTAGAGCCATTTGTGTAAAATTGTCCTGTAATATTTATTTATTTATTAATATACCAAATTTTCGATATAGGACATTTTTAAAACGATTTACATGGTTCCATGAGTAACTTTCAGTTGTGTCCGATGTAACGGGAATGTGGTAAGCTAAGAGTGTGTTATATTGATAATCCGATATTTTGCAAAATTTTTATTTCGGGAATGCGGTACAGCGGCATATTAGCAACAAGCGCTTGATATTTGAAACGAACATTTAACGAAAGTGATTGTTTTAGCAGGTTAAGTTTATCAGATCTTGACAAAAAAGGTGTTTGAAATTTAGACATCGACCGGAACCGTAATATGATATTTTTAATTGTTTACTTAATGGAAACAAGCTTTACGTCCTGTAACTTTATTGTTATGCAAAGAATATTGTTCCAACAAGAATGCAATTATAAAGCACTTATAGGTGTTTTTTCATTAAGGGTGGCGGAGCAGGCATTGTACTCTAATGAAAGCTGAACAATGAAGGTCGTAGACCTGTAGGTCAGCGCCGGCACCTTGCTTCGGCTAGATAAGCTTATGCTGTTTGTATTGCCTTTGTTCCAACGTAATAAAGACTGGGTTTATTTGTCAACATTGCGAACACTGGCGCATGCCTATTCCGCGGTTGTTGTAACCAGCTTCTGAATGCCTAGAAGTCGTCGCATAGCTGATGCGTCTCCTGTTTTTTGTTTTTGTTGACGTGCCTTTGGTAGTTGTAGTTCTTTCACAATAGTAAATAATATTTTCAAAGGCAATTGAAACATAAAAATAATTAATATCAGTCCTTCAAATTTAAATGTTTTGGTCGGTCGTAGTTGTGATCGTTTAATTTATCCGTGAAATATACTATAAGGCGCACGCACACCAAACTCATTTCAAGCTTTATATTGTTTTTCGCCTATTATACCTTACATAGAAGATAACTATTATTTTCCTCAATATGATTACCGTATATGCCACTTTAATTTTGTTTGGTATTAGAAGTGTGTCTAATCATAATGTTTTGTATGTTCCTTAGTTTTCAATTTCCAAAAAAAAAGAAGCACATAGAAGATTATTGTTAAGTTCGAGTATTTTTGAATAAATAACTATTGTAAACACATGTGCCATGCTTTTAAATGATGTATTTTCTTTTTTTATGTATCTAAGCAAATCTAGTAATCTCAGTGGACACCCATGGTTCGCGTTGTCTAATTATAAAGTATGGTCTAATTGATACCTGCGGCGGGCCCGAGGGTGGCTGCGAAGAGCAGGAAGCAAGTTGCTAGGACGAGCTGCATGTTGCCGGTGCGTTGAGAGATAGGCGGGACACTCGCGGGGCGCACGACACGGGATTCTCGGGCACACTGAGCGCGCGAGCCCGGGATCCCCCCTTATAACAGCGACGCGTCCCGCGCACGCCACCTCTGAAACAACACGAGCCTTTCTGTAGCGTCCGCAGCCTGTTGCGTCACGTACACTGCCTTCCGCTGCCACCTAACTCCAAAACCGATTAGGATTCACGCAGAAATGTAAATAGTATTGAGATTTCGGGACGGAGTGAGACGGCGCGGCTGGTGCGGGGGGCCCGCGCGGACGTCCGGCGCGGCCCGCTCGGCGCCCGCGCCCGCGACGCCCGACACGGGAGTTATCTCTGCAAATCGCAGCGCACAATAGTTCGCGCTCAATTTGTTCTTGTTGCGGTCGACGCAAATTCTTTGCTCTATACAAAGGGTTGTCGTAGTTTTTTCACGAGCGCGCCGCGCTCCAAGGGTGTGCCGACCTTTGTAATACCTATCTACACTTGAGGATTGGGGCACGCAACTTGACTGCAATTATTCTATGCGTACTAATTTATGCTTATGCATCTTCTACACGCGTGAAAAAAGACTAAAATAATTATTATTTATATTGGTATTTATCTTTGTCGGCCAACAGGCACCCACTTGGTAACGTTCGTTAAATACCTACTATATATATGTTGAAAATCGTATAGGCATATACGATTTTCAACATATATATTAAGCAATTCAAATTTGATCGATGTTTTATTGTTAACATCGGAAATTGCATTTTAAGTTTAAAAAATACAGATTTTGCGACGTATGACGAAGGCACTAACACTCATGGTAGTATAGGTTGGAGGCTGTTATTGCATATAAGTTTATTCACGCATACATTGGGATGTAATTCATAAGGAAAACTCTTCTCATTTCATCATGATACGGATCAGTGAGTAGGAGGGGCTAATTTTTCATCAGCCCGTTTTCGGAGAAGTTATACTTACACATTCGTAATTATACGTTATTGTAACACGTTCAAAAAAATAACAACCACACATTCATTCATTTATTTTAACATAATTTTAACGTTTTTCTTGCATATAGGTGCTAGGTATAGTCAGCATCAAATAGTTTGTGACACCGAAAGTCGCCAAATAGATCGGTACACTTCTTTATGATCATGACAGTTGCAAGAAGATTTTGTTCCAAACTATTTGCGACTTTGGGTGTCACTATGTAATTGATACTGACTGTACATACAATATGAAACAGAGAGCTTCATTTTCTACTTTTTAACTCGGTAAATTTAGCGATATACCCAAAGTATAAATATAGATAAAATAACGTTTGTCATGTGGGCATAGCAGCAGGGAAATACTAGCTTTAATCATGTTTTTTGTACAATAAAAAAATATCTATACAATTGGGATGTTGACTGACTGTAATGAAATAAAAATAGAATCTTGATGCGAAATGGTATGATAGGAATCATAAAAAAAAATAGAGTTCGATACCTTATGTGTACCTTGTTTTATGAGCCTTTAAAATTGGGTCGGAAAGTCCATTTTTAAAGTATGAAAACATGAATAACTAGTAATAGCATTTTTATAGTTACACAAGTTTATAGTAACTTTTGTTATCAAACCGTATCGATAAACGCAAGTTTTAACATAGCTGCAGAACACAATTCTTAATTTCCCCGTAAATGATCTTGTAAATGGAGCGTTTTCGGGAAAGTCCAAATATGTGATTTTAACTTTGTTGTATCTCGGTGAGTTTTTATGAAATTGAAGTAGTTTTTTCATCGATGTATCAATTATTGAGAAATCGCTCTATAACATACCACAGAAAAAAAATTTCAACATCCCAATATAAAGGAGTAAAAATTATATGTTCTGTACATTGAAGATATATAAAAAAAAGTCTCGGACTATTAGCTATTTGGATTTTTCGCATATTTGTATGCGTCTTTGCGGCTTCATCACATCAAAACGGCTAACACCTATAAAATTTACAAGTATTGCTACGACCAGGGGTCAACCAGCACCATGCGTTGACATTGACATTGCCTCGCACACAAATGCGGCGCTGAGTTCAACATTAGATGTTGAAATAAAAGCAAGTAGGCTTGAAAGAGCGCCGCCACGGCCTCGCCACTCAGACATGTGGCTTCGAGCCACGTTAATTGGTAGGCCGATGTTTGCACCGCGCCGGTCTTTGACACGCATCTAGACCAATCTCATCCTTCCCGGCGTCAAAGGAAACTTTATTTCTATTAAAAATAATTAAATTTTACGACAAACCTTGAACAAGTAGCAAGAGCTGGGCACTTTTCCTCACAATAGGTTTCTGCACTGCACTGCCCGTAAGCATAACACTTAGGTTTACACTCGGGTAATTACGACCCTATTGAACCTTCAATACAAGACACTGCACTTAAAAGACGCGCAATAACACAATACTAGAACCCTGAAAGTTATTTCAAAAATGACTTTTTTAATCTCTCGCAACCGATGCCTATCAGTCTTGTTATTGATGCGATGAATTTCATTCTGCACCAACACGAGTCGATAAAATAAAAATGGCGTTTTTATTTTCATATAGAATCAAGGAATTACTTTAATAACTGCAAAGAGAGTAAAAAGATATGATATATGGGCGATACAAAGAGTTTTTTATCTGAAGATGTTACGCCGCTACGGCAGAGCATTTAATTGAGCGGGTGCATGACTCGTTGTTTTGAATAATAGGTGGCAATAATGGGACCGCACAGGCGCCCAAACATCTATTAGTGCATTCGCGGGAGGGCTCCTCGTGCTGCTGCTGCTCTAGTATTATGTATGCGAATTGCTTATTTTTTAGCAGTTTCTTTATCTCTTTTTTTAAACATTCAGTTAAGCATATATGTAGCTTGAAGCAGTATTCCCGTAATTTCGCTCCTTTGCGCAAACATTTTCTGTTTACGTAAGTATTCAAAGAATTCAAGTACGCGACAATTATCCATAGCTGTGTCTGTAAAGCTATTTAAGTTCACTGACACGCTGAATGCTTCAAAGCCTGAGAAAGTTATGGAATTCTAAATCTCAGAAAGAACAAACAAAACGATTGTCAGTTTGGATCATTGTTGGGAGTTTGGCAAGGTGGTCGATCTAACGTTTGTGATTGTGATGGCTGTTGCATTCTCGGTGGTCATCGTCGTGTTCTTTGATTACTGCGATTATGATAAAAATGCTCGCTACTATCGTTTTAATGGCACTTTAAAAATAACCGTGTAATAGTTAACCGCAATAGCAATGGAAGTTCACAGGATTAAAAATAAAATGCAATGCGGAGTGACTTCGGCACGACTTGCGCGCGTAATATTCGTAGTAACCGCGCTGTTTACAGTATTATGTTAATGTAATCTTATACATTATACACAAGGTATATGTTAATCCTGTAAACGGTTTTTTTATTTGCATTCTTATACCTTTATAGTAGGTATTCATATAAAAAGTTCTATTTTTAATGGTTGTGTGAAGGTACAACCTTTATGTACGTAAACGTATTAGCGTTATAAAACTTGTTTACCCTTAGTTTTTTCATTACTTTACTCACTAAAAATGCTTTACTTAGACCTGTAAGTTTATCACTTTAAATGAGCATATCCTATGCATTGACAATGTTCATGAACTATTTTACGCTTATTCAGATAAAACGATGTAAAGTAAGTATACATTGAAATATATATGAGCAATTTGAGACAAAATATGACAAAAGATAAGTTTTATATCCCCAAGTAAGATGCGCTGCGTGTGTTTTTCTTACATGTCACTGCCATGATATGATTCGTCATCTCATCGCTTACATCGCCTTCTTGGTAGTCTTGGTCTACCTCTTCCTATCAATTTAAATAGATAAAAAATACCATGCCGGGATTTAAAGATATTAGATATTAATCACTAAACTGACTAAGTTGTAACCCTTCCATAGAAATAAAAACAACGAATCTGTAAGTATTTGTATGAAATGTAAAGTCAATGCCATTGAAATCACAACACATTTCATACAATTTTTCGAACAGATTTCTTTGAGAGTTTCGCCTGCCAGCGGGGATTCACGCGCCATGCGTCGGCGCTCCCTGACAAGTGCGCATGTGGGAACCTATTGAATGGAGCAATTGCGTCTAACTCGAGCAAGTCGAGCAGTTAGCCGCGGTCGCCGGTCTTCCGTAAGCCCGGCAAATTATTGCCCTCCTGTCTCACGTTTCCTCCAGGGGACTGGTGTAGGTACAACCGGGGAACATCCGGATACTCTCACGGCTAATTTATTCAAACTCGCCATGTAATGTATCAAAGTCGTTAAATTTGCTTACGGTTATGTGCGCGGTGCCGAGTGCGAGCGGGGCGACTGCGCTTTGACGCTCTTTTTAAGAAAATATAGCTTGAATATATTATTTTAAGTATATTAGCTCTCTCCCCGCAAATACGTCGCAATTAGTCTGAGAGATGACGATATTCTCTTGACCAGGAAATCCTATATCGCACTATTGAGTTTTCTCTTACGGAAAGTTTTTAGTTAGAAGTGTTAGAACTAGGATCTCCACGTGGCTTCGCTCGTGTGGCAAGGGTGTTTTGTCTGCAAGAAAAGTTTGCAGTGCAGGGTCGCCCAAAAATACATTAACGAAGCCGATTCAGAATATTCATATTTTTTACTTTAAAAAATGTGTTCATTATATCCAGCTTTGTATCACAAACGCAAAGATTGCTAAAATGTTGGACTATTAGGTATGCCACTGCTCCTCTGAGGATAATATGTTTGTGTATAGCTTTTGAAGCCTCTACCACTTTGGTGTTTGCACAGACCCTTGCTTCTAAAATTGACCACAAACTGTAATCCATTGAATTTCAGTCAGGCGAGTAGGATGACCACTCTTTTGCACATTAAATACAAGAAAATTGTCTTTCACCACCGTGGCACACAGAGCTGAATCATATTGGTTTAATCAGGGTTGGTTGCTGAAATGTTATTGATCGCAAGAAAAAATATTGCTTCATGAATATCTCTTGGGTGTATTTTTTAACCGACTTCAAAAAAGGAGGAGGTTCTCAATTCGAACTATTTTTTTTTTGTATGTATTTTACTTGATATCTCCGAGAACCGTGAACCGATTTTCAATTTTTTTTAAAATCGAAAGGGTGTAACTCCGAGTTGGTCCCGTTAGCACTAAGTCGGGATCTGATGATGGAATTTTGGAGAAATCGAGGGAACTCTTCGAATGTTATAGGGACATGTACGGCGCTTTCGGTAATTTATTGATAAAGTCAAGAATTTTCATTCAGAAAGTGTAAATTGGTGAAGTGGAACTGATGAAGATGTACGGCGCTTTCGGTAATTTATTGATAAAGTCAAGAATTTTCATTCAGAAAGTGTAAATTGGTGAAGTGGAACTGATGAAGATGTACGGCGCTTCCTGTAATTTATTGATAAAGTCAAGAATTTTCATTCAGAAAGTGTAAATTGGTGAAGTGGAACTGATGAAGAAGACCACAGAATGCCATCGGAACTCCTCAATGATAAATGATTTACGGGTGGCGATAAGATATCTTGATTAATTTAGCTAAGCAACTTCATAGTCACAAACTTAAATGTTCCTGATGAAAATGGTACCATCGAATTGATGATGGAGCCGGAAGGTAGGCACCAGATCTATGTAATAAAATGATTTATCCTAGCCGTGTTTGGGCTTGTTCGAATCGACATGAGATACACTTTTAAGTAACGAGTAACTAAAAAGTGTAAAATCAATATTCTTTTTAACAAAAAAAATAAAACCGACTCCAAAAAAAAAACTAAAAAGTGAAAAAATAACGCCATCATTCAGTTTCTTCAATTTACTTACAAGTAACCGTTTGTATACTCAATCTATACAGTATATACAATTAATGTTATTTTGGAGTCGGTGCCATCGTGTCACAAGTTACTAAAATCGTAAATTTTCAATATTTTACACATTCTTTATATGGCACCATTTCCACCACCTTTTCCTGTGAATTCCAAGGAAATCTGCATCAAGTACTTGGATCCATAAACTCAAACGAGTGACCATCCAGTGGATTACAGATCGGGCTCAATATTAGAAGCAAAGGTCTATGCTATAAAACACAAAACAAAAACATTCTATAAGCTATATTTACCACAGATATGAGCTGCGGCATATCGTTTATAATTTTAAAGACGATATTTTGAAAGTAATTGGATTTTTTTATTCAAAAAGTATAGTTTTTCTTTTTAGTAACATTTTCAAAAAGGCGTGTAAAAAACAACCACCACCGCCACCCTGTAAAACAACCAATACGTATCAGTACAAACGGCCGTATCTATAAAAATCCAGCGTTAGCAGAGCCCTACTCCTGAGCAAAATGTACGCGGACAGACATCAAATTATACTGTTTTCTAGTATTTGTTGTTATAGCGGCAACTAAAAAACATCATGTGTGAAAATTTCAACTATATAGCTATCACGGTGCATGAGATACAGCCTAGTGACAGACGGACAGATAGATAGACGGAAGGACAGAGGAATCTGGGCAATAGGGTCCCGTTTTACCCTTTTGGGTACTGAACCCTAAAAAATGTTAATCCTATTCTTTGTTGCGCCGCCAATGCAGAACAAAACTACATACTTTCGCATGAGGATAACAATAGGGTATGTATATGATTTTTTACCCCATTTGTTAACAAAATATGGAAATATCGTAAAAAAAATGTCAAATAATGAAATTAAAACTGGCCATGAAATACACATAATATTAGGCATTTTAAACTACTAATTTAACGGCGATATGACACAGATCCGATATGTAGATACAGTTCTACGGCCATATGTGACAGTTTTAGGGAAAAGGTCCCACTTTGTCGATATGGAGTTATGAGTACAGTCAGCAGCAAAAGTCGCTATACGCTCCAGGTGCTCAAAGAGAGGTCAGCGTTTAAACCATCAAAAAATTGTTAACTGTCATGGCTGTATTTATCCGTGAGCACTTATCGTGTCACAAATATCTTAACAGTCGCTATTCAAATATTTCTACACTTACAAATAGTCATTATTACCGAAGCTGTCAAAAAACCAGTAGTATCTAAGCAGTCAGTGTGTCAAATATATCTGGACAACATGGGAAAATTGACGTTTATGGGCATATAAAGTCGAATATTGAATGAAAAGTTGCCATACTAATTTTAGGTAAGCGTTTTGACAATCATCGAAAGCAGTACAGTCTTGTCATCACATACATCCATCTCACGTTTTTCTCTTTAATCGTTTGACAGATGCCTTTCAATGAACTTACTGATAAGCAGGGCCCGTACTTTTCGTGCCGACGACATCAATTTGACGTCACGCTGAATATAATCCTATATTCCAAATAGTTTTATAGTAAATATTAACCATTAATCGTCAATCATTTAATCATGTACAAATGAAGTAGAAAACAGAATTTCTTTCTAACTTGAAGCACGCCACGCCATCCTTCTTGCTTGCTATCTATTTGAAATGTCGGGTTCAAGTTTCATTTCACGCGATATAATTCGTATTTATTTGTTTTATTTCATGAATAACAATTGCGGCAACTGAAGACAATAATATTATATCAGAATGGTGTCATTTAAAAGAACAAAAAGAAAATTATCATTTAAAATAGTGTCTATCACGTGAAAACAGGGTTTTGCATCCTTTTTTGAAAATAA
The DNA here is from genome assembly GCA_905404275.2 of Hedya salicella. Lineage (NCBI taxonomy): Eukaryota > Metazoa > Arthropoda > Insecta > Lepidoptera > Tortricidae > Hedya > Hedya salicella. The sequence continues at coordinate 21,046,744 of FR990099.1, read as the reverse complement.
TCTTTCTTGTGTAACTGTTTGTCGACGTTTTTGACTTAACCCTTAAATGCATATTGTTTCCAAATGTCTACAAAGCAATGAGCAGCTATAATAAAACCGCAAAACAGCTTAAATATAATGTAATTAATTATAAATAATCTATAAAATAAAAAATCATGCATTTAAGAGTTAAGTTTGGATTAGGTACTCTATATGCGTGAGTGTCCAAGCAAAAATGTTATCAAACAAGGTTAAAATATTTTAATAACAAATGAAACAATATTTTTTATACGCTAATTTTATTTAACAAATATCACCCTGGCTGCTGACGTACGTATTTGAATGCTTAGGTACCACTGACGTTCTAAACGTTAATGCCATTGTGATTAAATAAAGGTGTTAGCGACGGCTTGCGTTTTTTATATGTATTTTTGTGGTGTAATCATTGACGACGATTGTAAAATAGGCAAAATAGGAATAAGTCAAAAATGTTAACTTGTAAAACGGAGGAGTATGCGCGTCCAACCAGAGACGAGTACGCTCGCAGCGCACGCGCATGCTCCGCCCACCTGAGCGGAGCGCATCAGGCACGAAGTGTCCGCAGTGGGGATAAATATAAGCGCCGCGCCCAAGCGGCACAAGCGAGTTCGGTAGAAGCCACCGCGGACACTGTAACTGCTCTTGAGTCGCCTCACACTGCATTCAGTATCCTGCTGCGCCCCAGCTCCGTCGCCTGTGCCTGGCACCCTATTTATTAAGTTAAATAGACGTACGGAAGCCGAAGTTCGGAATTTTTATTTCGCCCTTCAACGGACCCGTTCCCGCCACTACGCCCTGTGACTATTTGTCGAAGCGAAGCTAATTGCGTCTGGAGGACCCATTCCCAGACTGCCGCTCGCCTAGACTGGTCCTTCGCCTGCCATCACCAGTCAGCCCACGACAACTGGCCCTCTTGGACGCGCCACGCGCCTTGTCCGAGCCTACACTGCCGGTTGTCGCTGACAAAAGGTGTATATATTAAATAGCAACCCAAAAGATAAGACATATGTGACGAACTGAAAGCCTACGTGAAAATGACATACATCTTGGATGTTCATATTTTTCTGACGATTGAAGTGTGTATGTTTTATTGGGTACCCTGCCCGCTCAGGTATATCTGCTGCTGACTGTAGTTCCTAATACTTCAGATCGTACGCTATCTTTTGGTGAAAGATATATGTCTCTAGGTGCTATAGTTATTTTTTTTTAATTCTTCAAATTTGCAAAAGTGAAAAACATCAATTGAGAAAAACGTTGGTTAAAGTTTGGGACGGCAAAAAACACACTTGTACTTTTAAGTTATGGAGTGGTTAGTATCAAATGAATTGGCATACTTTAAGGATTTCAAATTAGTCAAAATCATGAATGTAACCTTAGTAGTTTATATGTTACGGAGGCATGAACATAAAAAGAGAACGAAAATATGTCAATCCTGAATATGGTAATATTTTTACCCGACTGCGCGACGCAAAGGAGTGGTAATGTGTATGTATTTATGTATGTATGTATGTATGTATGTATGTATGTATGTATGTATGTTTGTATGTATGTATGTTTGTTCCTATCTGGCACTCTAGAGACCAAACGCATGGACCGACTTTGATGATTCTTACGTCAATCGATTTGTCTTAACTGTCCAAATATCACTGAAGACATGAAAATGATTAAAACTCAAAATGGCGATAATGAGACGCCATATTGTGAAAAAGAAAAAATTGAAAATTGACGTACTATATCGAGTGGGGTATCAATGAATAGGGATTTAAAAATCATTATTGGGTTTTTTTATCATTTTTAATTTGGAATTACCAGTTAGGAAATAAAACGATTTAAAGTTAGCATGCCGTTCTCACTAAATTTTCATTTAATTGCAGTGTAATAAATCTATGCAAGCTTCTCAATAAACCCCACGATAAAGATTGCGAAATTGTCTGACTTTTATAGTTTTAACTAAAAAGTATAAAATAAAAAATAATAATTAAAAAAAAGAAACAAAAAACCCGACTGCGTAAAAAACTAAAAAGAAAAAAACAAGTCCAGTGCCCTAGAAATTTGTTAAGTTACAATGGAAATCTTTCATGATTCATGATCGATACTCACAATATAACAAATAATAAATTCTAACATGGAACATAGCGATTTTGAACAGTTGGGACCCATTGTTGGGAAGATTTGCGTCGATCTAGATTTCTTATGGGTCCCGACTGTTCAAAATCGCTATGTTCCATATTAGAATTTATTATTTGTTATATTGTGAGTATCGATCATGAACCATGAAAGATTTCCATTATAACTTAACAAATTTCTAGGGCACTGGACTTGTTTTATTCTTGTTAGTTTTTTACGCAGTCGGGTTTTTTGTTTTTTTTATTATTCTATATTTATAACATGACACGCAGATTTATCATTAAAGTTGTATTTATAAATGTATTCTCATGCTAAAAAAGACAAATAAATCTATGGATCCCTTTAATTAGTTATTATTTCAAAAAGTTAAGAAAAACTGAATTGAAAAGTACAGCATAAAAAATACAAATGACAAGTGTATTTTAATATATAACATAGGATTACTTAAAAACACACACTTATCAAGCATAAAAAGTATTAATATCAAATTCCAAGTACTTTTTATGCTTTATAAAGTTTAGTGATTTTCTATAGGTAGCGTCCCACTTTGTCGATTTACTAAACTTTAGTGCTTGTTCAGTGAAAAGTATGTGTTTGGTATATTTATCCCATTTTATGTATGAGATAAAGTTTTGTTATTGTTAATCTAATAGTCATTGATACTAATTACGTTTGTTTGATCTTTTTTTACGGAATTTGAACGGAATTTATTTCCGACTTAAGTTTAGTGTGCCACTTTGACGGATTGGTTTCGTATGGACATACGCTAAAAAATTACTACAAGTAAAATCAGCTTTTAAAACATAGGTGTAGTGTTTTTCGAATTAGTATTTATATAAATGTTATTTTATATCTATCGGTTAATTATATTTTTTAAAATAATACTGTTTTTTTATTTAGCGGAATCATCGATAAAAAAGTCCATTATCGATGGTTACCCAACCCTACTATTCGTATTTTTCTTTTCTCCTGCTCAAAAAGTACGTCATATTAGCTTCGTGAAGGGAGACTAAAATAGTACATTTAGCCCCTAGGGTTTAAAAGAAAGCCATATAATCCCATACAAATTTCAATGACACTGAAAAAAAAAAACTTGCAGACAGCTATATACTCCTTACAAATAATTAAAAACAAACAAACCAACCTGCTCAGATTGGCCAAACTTTCTGGTAGAATTGCTCAAACTGTACTTTTAGTTTTTCATGAAATATTTAATTTTAATGTTAAGTCTTTTTTATTTTCTCGCAGTCGAAATGAAAAGCAGAGCGTTTAACACGTGGCTAAAAGCCATTATATGACACTTAGATATATTTGTCCTCGTCGTGAGCTCATCCAAATAATCACTTCGTGTCATAATGGCTTATTTTAGCCCCTTGTCAAACAATCTTCTATTTTTTATTCGTATTTCTTATGCTGTACTTTTCAATTCATTTTTTATTAACTTTTTGACATAATAACTAACTAAAGGGATCCATAGAATTATTTCTGTTTTTTTAGCATGAGAATAAATTTATAAATACAACTTTAATGATGAATCTGCGGGTCATGTTATGAATATAGAAAATAAACCCATATTCAGGATTGACATATTTTCGTTCTGTTTTTATTTTCAAGCCTCCGTAACATTCAAACTACTAAGGTTACATACATGATTTTGACTAATTTGGAATCCTTAAAGTATGCCAATTCATTTGATACCAACCAATCCATATCTTTAAAGTACAAGTGTGTTTTTTGCCGTCCCAAAGTTTAACCAACGTTTTCTCAATTGTCGCTTTTTTACTTTAACAAGTTTGATGAATTTTTAAAAAATAACTTTATCACTTAGACATAATTTTTTCACCGATAGATAGCTTATGCTTTGTTATATTACAAACTACTCATAACTCCATATCGACAAAGTAGAAATGTTTCCCTATAACAGGCACAAATATGATATCGACGATTCTTTTACTTATTCGACAAAGTGGGACGCTGGGCACTAAACTTTTGAGGCCTTAAAAAGGTGCTTAAATTAGACATTTATGGGTCGACACCAAAATCATAGGTTTATTACAGTATATTCTATCAGTTTTCATTGAAAATTCGATTTAAGGTAGGTTTTGCCATATTTCACTAAACTGCCCGTAACTCCGTAACTAGAATCGACAAAGTGGGACGTTTTACTAAACTCTCTCACATATAAAGTCTATGTTAAATCCTGTTTTGCTAAAAATGATTGATGGCTTATTTTTATATTTATTGTAAAAATAGTTTGAGCTTTGAGATTTTGATGAATGAGCTTTACTTAGAGCGAAAATAAAAAAAATATGCATATTTCCTATGCCTATATTTTAGATAAGATAACGAAAGCTAGTGCATTCTATAAAACACGTCTTATAAAATCTCAGTAAAACACAAAGTCTGCCCGCCCCAATAGGCAGCAGCCTAGCTACATAGATGCTTTGGTTAATGCTTATTAGAATCTGCTTGTTTTCCGTCTGACTGGTGACTGGTTCAACGGCCTCCAGCTCAATTACCCAACATTTGCGATGGACTGTAATAGGATACCTTTTTTCTTGCTTATACATATTCCATTGCAGCGCCCAAGTTTGGCACACCGTAAAATTGTCGGAACGAATCGCCAAGCGATATTGTTGGCGCGGGTGCTTTTGAACGAGTAATAAATATGAAATTCTTTAAAGATGCAACGCCTAAGCAAAGAAGCCTTAAATAACACGAGTGCATGGATAGACATCAGACCGATGGACGGTGATTGTTTGGCATTGAAATTATTTTTTAATATACGATATACGTGTCTATTATAATTTTATGTTCATTATAAACGCATCTGATCGTAATTCCTTATAAGATATGTTAATCATTTTTACATCGCGGCAAATCATCGTAGATACTAGCGATAATAGTTAGTTTATGACTGAATTCAGAAACCCAAACATGAACTGAATATTTGATATAATGCGCTTGCTTCCAACAGTTCTAATGACTATTGATTGTGTTAACGAAACTTAGTTCCACGAACGCTTAATTGTTTGTTTTTCCTCCATTTTCGAGGTGTTTCAGTCGTGACTGCTTAACGGCATCAGAACTTTTTGAATGCTGGCCAATTGTGGAGGTCGTGCTGTACGGGTAGCCGACCGTGCTGTTCCCTCGAGATGATATCGCGTCTGCGCGCCGTTTCTGATGAAAACAACGCCGAATGCCATAACCGTACCTATTCCGTTGTTGACGTCTTTGAACCTAAGCGTAATTATTATTGAAATACAGTCAAGTGCGGGTCGGACTCGAGCACTGAATATAGGTACATTAGGTACTTGAACATGTAGATGAACAAATTATTGAATATATCGGGTACGAACTTCAAATATGCGCATTGTCGCTCATACAAACAATACGCGTTTATTTAGCAGTAAACAGTCACGTTATGGGTAAATCTATAATGGCAAATGACTAGTGGTGTCCATGGTATCATCGCCATCCTCTTCTCTAGTCTCAGCTAACATTTTCATTCCCTGTTGAGAAAGTACTTACTGTGAGTTCTTTCTCATTCACTTTATTGAAATAATTAGCACATGGTCTTCCTCTGCTTCGTCTTCCGTTAATTTTGCCTTCCAGTATGTTCACAATGGAGGCATCATGTTGCATCAGATGTCCAATTATCTTGCCATACCGTAACATAGATAAAAGACCGAAATCATCATGCCTTATGTGGCAACCCGACTCGCATTTCATCGATCTTTATTATTCGTTACTTTACTTTAGTGTTACAGATTACTCAATATCGGATCGGACGTAGGATTATGTCAGTGGTCCTAACGGAGCTCTTTATGTTATCGAACGATAATCAAATCCATATGCAATGCATAATATAAATACTAAACAGTTTTACGGAACAGTGACCACTAATCAACACTTTTCCGTCCATCAGAATTGATGCACATGATTACATCAATGCAAAACACGCCGACAAAAAGTGGGAAGACATTTGATTCCCTTCTTGGTTCTATTTCAATACCACTTATGGATCTAAGGGTTATGCTTCAAAGTCTTAAAACTATTGTTATCTTCTTCAATAAAACGAACCACTCACTTGAACTTTGTTTATTCGCGATTTGTACTTCTCAAAATCCAATTGCACACTGAACTGAATACAACGTCAATCTACCGCTTTTATTAACTTCACCATACCGTACAAAGTAGAAAAAACGGAAGTCAATCAAATAACTATTAAATTAATATAATTGGCTAACACTATGGTACAAGACTATGGGATATTCCTTTCCGTTCACATATAGCCATTTTCGGTCGCAGAATCTTCAAAGCAGTTACAAATCATAATGTTTAGTAACTGATACGGCACATTGCGACTGTTTGCGACTGCGGTGGGTTTTGGTTTCTACGAGTAGTTACATTTAATACACAATGCGACCACTAAACCACTAGTAACTGTGTGTTGTCGCTGTGTCCACGCATAACTGAAACATTTGTGTCTACACATTTTTATACACTTTGTACAAACTAGGAATAACGTGTAGTAACAATGTGGTAACTCCGTAACCACATTTTTAACAATAAAAATAAAGCACATGCGAAGTGTGGTAATGTTACGTGTATGTTTCTAAACTCGTAAAGGAAAATGACAGTAAAAAGCCTCCATGAAATGAAATGGTTCTCAAAATTATTCATATAATCTCCATAGCTTGACATTGCCATGTGATACCTAATCGTGAATTGTGTTTAATCATGAATGAGCCAAACGAAAGCAAAAAAGCAAAACCATACAGACTCTCATCGGATTTCTACAGAAGACTTTCAAAATTAAAGAATGTACACAACAAAACCCCAAGTAAGTACTTTTTCAAATAAATAATTGTTAGAAATATGAAACTAAACTAATCACGAAATTTGAGTAATTTTACGTAATTAAATTACACTTAGTGACAGTTTTGAATTACTTGCTAATTGGTGAGATTATTTATTGAGTGACATGGCACATTTAATTATGAGTTTTTGTTTAACGTGCTCTGTTAGTATACAGGGTGATCAATGTTAATGGGTCAGTAGGGAGAAGTCATAAGGTATAAGAGAGATATGTATGAGATATACAAAAAATTAAGGCAGTTTTTATTATAAATATAAATATTACGGGACAATTTTACACAAATCGCTCTAGACCCATGGTAAGCTCAATAAGGCTTGTGTTATGGGTACTAGAAGACGATATATTTAATAGATATATTACTTATATACATAGAACACATCCAAGACTCAGGAACAAATATTTATGCTCATCACACAAATATTTGCCCATACCGGGAATTGAACCCAGGACCTCAGCTTCTCAGGCAACGTTACTCCCACTGAGCCAAACCGGTCTTCATAATCGTATTTAATACGGTCGTATTAAATCTAAAATCGACGCCATGATTCCTAAGAACAGATTTCCCTATCTCTTATAGTTTCTAACTTCTCCCTTCTGACCCATCTAGATTGATCGATCAACCTGTATATGTGTTCTGTGTGAGGGTCAATTCTTGCAAGTAAATTTTCACCCACTTCCCTTGGTAACAGTGAGTGTGCTTTTACAATACATTTAATTTTTTTCCAGTCTTTCCCAGTTTGTCTTTTTTCTCTTCTCCAACGTTCGATTTCTGATGGTTTCCGTATATTGGGCCAAAAAAGAACATTGTCTATGACCCACTTACTAGGTACCAAAGAAATTATTTTTTTACTGTTTTCCTCCGTTAACACTACGGAAAACGGCATTTTTATTCCGTGAGTGAACTTTGAGAATCTGTTAAGTATGAAAAGAGGACGGGAACCATTTTGTGAATTCATTAACTTTGTTACTACTTTAAGTTTCAATCTAGTAACTGGGTGACCACTTGTTACTGCAATGTTTTTCCGTCATAAAAACATATTTACAGATTTTAATCGACAAATTTTATAGTTCATTCTTGCTTTTATATTATAATGTTATCGCTAAAATATATTATCTTGTCCATGCAAGCTACGGAGCTCTTTAAATGTATGGATTTATTCAAATAATGCTAGCTTTACCATGCATTTAAATTGAGCAAATCATGATTATATGGTGGCGCGTTAATATATTTAAAACAAATATAACAAAATGGCACGAAGAATTTTGTTTCCCATTGAGATTGGACCAAACAAGTTATCAGTTATCACTAAAAGCAAACAATACTTTTTACGTTTGTTGCAATGGCGATGGTGTCTCTTCACTGTCATTTAATATTTTAAATGAAATTAACCTTTACGAAAAAATTCAACAAGTTCTGTCAAAATGAGTGAATGTGTTTATGAAATAATACACAAAAGGTTTTTTAGGACTGTATTTCCACAGAATAAATGGTTATAATTGATAGAGCATAAGCTCTTGCTTGCACGATATAGACGAGAAGAATAAAATCGGTGTTGCCAGTTAACTGGCTCTTAAGTGCTACAATTTAATTGTTAAATTAGGCATACACTATAAAATCATTCACAAATTATGTTCAATGTATTGAACAGAATGAGCGAATGATTTTTGTGATAACCGCTTTCAATTACTGGGAACATTGTTACCACACAGCGATGAAACTGTGAGACTTAAAGTTACTGTGTCATTTATTCCCCAAATTTAGTAGCGGCGGCGAAACAAACACGGAACAGCGACCAAACGTGTTACTAGAATGATTCTGTGTCCACACAATTGTGTCAACAATTTTCGTAACGGCTACCAATTTTCGTAATGGCTATATGGGTTGGCAGATGATGATGAATTAGGCTGAATCTGCATGATGTTTGTCATTAATGTTCAACATATTTTTACTCACGCAGATTTTATTAGTTATCTCATAACATTTTCATCGATTTGTTAAAAAATGTTTCAAACAAGCTTTACACTATCTTTCTTTTTAGAATCGAAAAAGTAAAGAAACGCATTTTGTTCAGGTATACGCAATGAGTAAACCTATATATACCCAGTCACTCTTAAAGTGAGTCACCGGAAGAGACTACCTTATTTTATTGTGTGCAACGTAGCTACAGGCGGCAGATAATAGTTTTAATCGTGCCTGCCCCGTGTATTGATTCCTCCGACATCGCCGAGACAACAACAGTTATGTGTTTAAGTAATTATTGGCTCCAAAGAATGGAGCTGAAGAGTTACTTTAAAATTCGAAAATCGAAGTTCATATCGCACTGCCCTACTCACTCGAATACAGTTTTACACGATAGTGAGAGGGGTGGCACGATACGAATTTCGAACTTAGAAGAAGTAACGCCTTCTGGACCGAGACTAGCGGGTCCCGTTATAATAAGCCAGTACGCTGCGCTCCTCGTCGAGGTGTCAGGGGTGTGGTCGACTACCATGCACTTCCTCTATAATTTTCCGACAACCCCTCATTCCCTTCATGTTACATAAAATAATTATTTTCATCACTTACGTTATCCACCATAATCAACTGGTGCCCTCATTGCTGTTATCAATTTCATTAGTTTCACTAAGCATTAGTTTACACCTAGACGTTGCGTCACACGTCACCGATTTAATGAGCTTATGTTTATATTTATGTTCATTTTTTATTTAATGTGCATGATAAGTCCATACAATATTTGTGTATGGGTCATGTTGTCTGAAATAAATGAATTGAATTGAATTATGGTAGAAGCGGTTTTCATTTGTTTCCCGTTATTTCCGCTCGTATATGTCTGGGATAATGACCTCATCGTCTTATATAGTGCCGTTAATTACCTACATGGCGTCCTGTGGTAATTAATTAATTAAGGTGAGGTCATTAGCGTAGCTTATGGTGACAATATATCAACGCAGCTACGATCAGAATCGACGAAAGAATTTTATTGTAGAGCCATTAATTAGGAGCAATTTCGGTTAATTTTGGACCACGCCTCAAACACGTCGGTGCATCATGGGAGTCGCACCCCGCGTGCAATCGTGGGCGTATTTGCCCTAGGGCCAACGAGACCATGGCCTGGGGTAGCAAACAGCCAGGGGCAGCGTTGCTCTTGACCGGTTTTTTCTTAAACTTCTGAGGCGGCAAATCTTCTGAGGCTCAGAGCGCCTAATTTCTAAATACTCCCCTACGTGCAATATACGAGTAGCAATACTCAGTCTCAATCAGTTCTGCCAAAGCGTCCTTGCATATTTGTTACCGCCCCCCCGCCCCCCCTCCCCCAATGTCCGATTGTATCGCTCAATCTGTCTTACCTTAAGCCGGATGGAACAGTTCAACTAGGGAATGCAATTACCGGCATAATTTTCAAACCGGTAATTTACCGACTTGGGTAGTTCGGAACCGGTAAATTACCGGTATTGGAAGTTCGAAGTAAAAAAGACGTGAAAATGTTGTTTTATTTAATATTTCTGTATTAATACTATCCATAAACTAAAAAAAAAACAATCCACATTGAATAAAATAACATAATATTGAAAAACAAAGGTAGAGTAAAGATTAAATTAAAACAATCAACAATTTACTAAATAAGGATCCAAAAAACGGCCCTGGTCTGGTTTAATCGGCCCTGCAAGGAAGGCAAGCTTTGTATGAAGCTTGGACCAGGGCCCGTATCAATAAAGATCCTAACATACTATGTGATGTGAAATGCAAATTAAATGCTGCTTCGAGGGCCAGTAAACGAGAAATTGCCAAAGCTAAATTCGATTTCGTCGGCAGAATTGGCGAGCGATTCGCAGGGTACCCCTCTGGAAGTTGTGCCTGCTGATCGCTCGCCAAGAATGCCGAGTGAAACTTCTGCCAGACGTCGTTACTACCCCTGCGAAATGCTGATGGTAACTTGGCCCACAGTGCTAAAGAGAAAGTCGATCTTTTGGACACCCTCTTCACCTCGAACTCAACTTTGAACGATGATGGAAGCATCGTACTGTCTACCATTACGTGTTGCGGATGCTCCATGCTAGAGATAACCTTCACTCAAATGGATGTTCGGCGGGAATTGCTCTGTCTAGATGTTCACAAGGCGAGTGGGCCAGACGGAAGTGGTGGTCAAGCAGTGTGCTCCTGAGTTATGCCCTGTGTTAACGCGCCTCTTCACTCTTTAATAGCGCAAAGCGCAGAAAAACCCTTCCGGCCGCCATCGCAACTGTGTTTCACAACCAGTTGTCTACGAGGATTTTTTAGTCTTTCATGGCAACCAGTTGTGATAAAAACATAAATATTCTTCTTCCGCAACCAGTTGCCAACAAGGAAAATCTCAAAAAGTCTAGTTGCCATAGAAGAGTTAATTTGTTTGTTCACAACCATAGATTACAAAACTTAAAGTACTTACGTATTTTAAAATTTTATAATCTTTGTTCAAACCTGGATTGCTATATATCAAAAATTAAGAAGATGATGATGCATAATGAGAAGCTAAAAGAGTTTATTAAATACATGGAAAAATATTATATTAATAGAAATATCAACGAATGGTGTGTATATAGTGAACGACATCGGACAAATAATGTTGCTGAGAGTTGGAACTCTAAACATAACAAAGAATTTAAGAAGCCATATGTAACCTTAAATAAGTTCCTAGCAGTAATATCCAGAAACAATTTAAACCTTTTAATAGAACCTACCTCTAAACGACGCAAAGAATACTGCGAAAGAGACGAGTTCATTATGAATACTCAAATGGAATTATTAAACAACCACATCACAGTAGGCCATTTTTTGGATAAATTGCGTTAAACTTTAAAGATTACTTCCAATTATAGTTCAATCTTAGACCATACAGTACCTTGGAGTTTGTGAATCACCCATCTGAATTAACAGTTTTATTTTATCTGTCTGACATAACTCCAAGTCAATTTTATTTGTAAAAAATTGTGCAAAGTAATAGTGCAATATAATAATGGCTAGTTACTTTGAATTTAACAACGGTGAAACGGAGAATGGCTTCGGAACACGGCAACTAAAAAGAGCAGTGTGCGAAAGCAGTACTTGTGTTTTTAGTGGATGTCTCGAGGAAAGCCTTCGCCCGCTTACATATCTCCACAGGGCAATGATTTTGTCAAAATATAATTCTTACTTGCCTCCGCATGCAAAAGTGTGCTTACGTCATATTGATGCGGAAAACTGGGACGCCGTCGTAAATTCGAACACAGCGGTCACAAATTTCAGCGAAGTCCACGCGGCAGACATTATAAAAGTGTTCAAAAGTGCTCTACAATTAGTCCAAATTACAGTGTTATCCGCATTGGAATAAGGGGATTTGATTATTATATTACTAAGATATTGTTTAAGATATTGAGCAGCAAAGTTATGCCGTCGGTCAGTTTTTTTTTTCACTATAGTGCCGGTAGATACGTTTTATTTTAATTAATTTCTTTTGTATTATTTTGTGTTTTATAGTATCGTAATAAAAGACTTCAGCACTCGGTTGTACTTCATTTCTTTACTATCTATCAATTGTCAGTTGGAGCATGGGGACTAGGGCATACCCCGTGCTTCACCCAGGTGAAATAACGAGGTGAAGCACGGGTCCGTACCCCGAATAGGGTACTTGACACATGTAATAAATGATTATGAAACGTATTGTTAAATATAGCTTATAATTCCTAGAACCTAAATAACTAGTTAAGTTTCAATGAAAATGATTGATGTTTAAGCGACAATATAATTAATAAACAAATGAAATGCCATGAAATCTGAAACTCACTTTTATTCCGCTTAAGATAAAATATAAATATACAAGTAAAAAAAATTGTTCTTCGAATACCAAACAACTACACTGTACTTAAAAGAAAACTAGCTGAAATATCTTCTGCAACTAATATTTTACGAACTTACTAAAAAGTTATGGAGAAAGGGCTTATTATTTCAAGGCAATGCCCAACTGTAATTTCTTTTCCTTCTAGTTGTTGTATTGCCACATCAATTTCTTCGTCGATCAATTTGTACTCCAGTTTCTTTTTACTTTTTAATTTTAAATTGTAACTTTCCGTTTCCGTTAATAAAACGTCCAACAATTGTGCCAAAGAAGGATATTTTCGTCCTATATAACGGTTTATCTTTGCATGCCATCCCTCAATATTGTTATTCGTTCTCACGTTTTCTTTTGCACAAGAACATGATTTCATCATTTCATTTTTCTTTATCCACTGTTTTTGGAAGTACTTGTTAAATTTTTTAAGTCCTTCACTAGGATTTTTGGACATTTTGGTCATTACATATAAATAACCTTTTTCTATATATTGAGCTGGTAAACGAGCAAGCCCTACGCATCGAGCTACATGTCTTCGTTCCGTTCGTAGTTTTACATTTAAGGCTTTTGCTTTTTTCCACAAGCAACGATTATAATGGAAGTAACACCCTTTAAATATTATTTTTGGAAACACACTTTGAATCCCATTTATGGCTGCTACTTCGAAATCAAGAGTTATCTTTTGTGGATTCCAACTGATACGCGACTTGATCATTTTGAACAAAATTTTATAGGTATCCGTTTTTTTGTCTGGTAGTAAAGCGAATATTAAAGGAAGTATCGTATGACTGTTTTTATTGTAACCATGTATTGTATACAGTTGTGCGAATGCTCTGGGACAAGATCTAAAAGTACCGTCAGCGAAAAAGTGATGGTATTTATTAATCGCTATTCCCTCTCGATCATTTATAATTTCTTTGGACCCGAAAACAATGATCCGCTTATCGTCATCGCAGTAATCAGCAAGAAGGAAATTTTTATATTTATTAGGAATCATAACGTCATGAGCATTATTGAACCTTGTTTTAGCAACACCCAACACTTTGTTTCTTTCGTTATTCAGACCCGTTTTTATATTTTCATATCTCGGTATCTTTGTCAGTAATTCATAGCCTTCATCTTTAAGTTCGCGAACAGTTTCTTCGTATTGCTTCTTAATAGATATAAAATTGCAGCTACTCTTCTGCTTCAAATCGTCCATTTTTTTTAGCACCACATTTCTCCCAAAATCAGCGATACAGTCAGTGTTATGTGCCTTGGATATTTTTGTTATCTCATTACGCGTGTTCACTGTCAAATTACCTTTACACCCGGTACTATTACAACATTTAAAAAATGAGTCTCCATTTGTATAAATTTTTTTGCGATGATAACGATACCCATCATACAGAAGAGTGACGCCTCCTCTTCTTGAACTTATGAATTCTAGCTTGGATGAACTTGGATATATATTTGACGTAGACATTGCTTGATGGGCACGTATTTAATGCATCGAAATCAAATTATAATGTCTAATGGCACAAATTGCATTTAAATGATAACCTGTGACCTAAAGTTAAAGTTATATTATAACCAATTACTTATTTATATGTAGCTCGTAAGCAAATAACTAGAACTTGAATGATAGTACAGAGAAAAATATGACATGACAATGTCAGGTTAAGGAATTACAAATGGTTTTTTTCGAATATGACAGATATCTGTCATGATGACTATGTAAGAAATAAGGAGGTTTTATTGCTTGAAATGATGTGTCGAGATTAGTGCGTGACAAGAATATTACTGGTTGCCATGAAAGACTAAAAAATCCTCGTAGACAACTGGTTGTGAAACACAGTTGCGAAGGCGGCGATTTTTTTCTTTGTTGGCAACTGGTTGCGGAAGAAGAATATATATGTTTTTATCACAACTGGTTGCCATGAAAGACTAAAAAATCCTCGTAGACAACTGGTTGTGAAACACAGTTGCGATGGCGGCCGGAAGGAAAAAATATCTTATCTGTTAAAAAGTAGTTTAGTAGTCTTTGATTTTAAAATATTATAATTAGTCATGAGGTAGTCTGAGGGTTTTTCTTTGCAGCGTTTCTTCTCTCCTCGGTACGCCTCATTTATGAATAAGAATAAGAATAAGAATAAGAATAAGAATAAAAATAAGAATAAGAATAAGAATAAGAATAAGAATAAGAATAAGAATGAGAATGAGAATGAGAATGAGAATGAGAATGAGAATGAGAATGAGAATGACAATGAGAATGACAATGAGACTGACAATGAGAATGACAATGAGAATGAGAATGAGAATGAGAATGAGAATGAGAATGAGAATGAGAATGAGAATGAGAATGAGAATGAGAATGAGAATGAGAATGAGAATGAGAATGAGAATGAGAATGAGAATGAGAATGAGAATGAGAATGAGAATGAGAATGAGAATAAGAATATATTTATTTGTGAAACAGGTACAATTTTGATGTTACAATATGGTAAATATCTATGTTTTGCCGATAGGCGTACAAATGTTGTGGGTTTTAGACCGCATTATACAATGCAGAGTAATGTATGCACAATTAAAATAAATAATTTACAAAATCTACATTGTCAGGCTGGAGAGAAAAAAATAATGTCGAATTGAATAATAATAATAATGATATATGTAATTGAAATAGTCACATTTAAAAAATTGGCAGACCAACAAAAAATTAAAACAATGTCAAATTAAGATAATTGGATTATAAAGTTATAAAAAATAGTAGCAATAATTTAGCATAGTTCTATGTCATTGACGAAGTGTTGAATATAATAGTAACATTTTTGGATTAACAGCAATGTCAGTTTCTTTTTAAATTGTTCCAATTTTAAGTACTTTATGCTAGCTGGGAATTTATTATAAATTTGAGGTGCCATTCCCAAAAAACTTTTGCGTACTAGTGCTGTCTTGCACTCCTTACTGCGTAGAGAATTTTGATATTGTGACCGCGTAGGTAGCCTGCGTGTATCAGCAACTTGACTGAATAAGTTAAGATTACATTTAACAAATATCGCAACTTCTAGTATATACAGGCAGGCCAGAGTCAAGATCTTTAGTGACTTGAAATACGGAGCACAACTGTCCATTACTTTTAAACCACACATAGCTCTTATGCATCTTTTCTGGGCCTTAAATGCTATTTCCTAGTCCGTTGAATTGCCCCAGAATATAACTTCGTATCTTAATGTTGACACAACAATACCATGATGGCAACAAATAAAGCATCTCTATTCACAGTTT
The DNA here is from genome assembly GCA_905404275.2 of Hedya salicella. Taxonomy (NCBI): domain Eukaryota; kingdom Metazoa; phylum Arthropoda; class Insecta; order Lepidoptera; family Tortricidae; genus Hedya; species Hedya salicella. The sequence continues at coordinate 21,030,604 of FR990099.1, read as the reverse complement.
TTGAGAGTTTGTGAAGTGCAAACGCAGATTTGCTTAACTTTTTGCATATTTCGTTTATGTGATATTTCAATGTTAATTGACTATCTATCCAAAGACCGAGAAACTTGGCAACTCCTACAGTTTTTATGTTACTTCCACGATAATTTGTATTCATATCCTTGGATTTAATGCGTTGATAGAAATGCATTATGTTGGTTTTCGTCAAATTTATAACTAGTTTATTGTTATTAAGCCACCTAATAATGTCAGATATTCCGTCATTTATGTCATTTTCCTAGGTACTTACATCGTTACATTTTATTATTGAAGTGCTATCATCGGCGAACAATATCATAGGATGACAAACTGCTGATGGAAGGTCATTGATATAAATTAGAAAGAGCAGAGGGCCAAGAACACTTCCTTGTGGTACTCCACACATCACACATCGTGTGTCAGATTTGAATATTTTAGTCATTCTACTTTTATGGCATACCCTAGTTATTTCTGTGTATTGTAGTTGGTTGGTAAGATAGGAACTAATTAGCTTTTGGACATTACCTCTAATGCCATAGTAGTCAAGTTTGTAAAGAAGTGTCTTATGATCTACACAGTCAAAAGCTTTTGTCATGTCAGTAAAAATAGCGCATATAGGCACCTTTTTGTCAACACATGTTAGTAAAGAATTAACTAAGTCAAAAATAGCCCTTCTGTTCCTTACAAAATAATGAATGTTTATCTAAATAGCTATAGAGACATATGTGAATAAATTTTTCAATTTTTTTTGAAAATATTGATATAAGGGCTATAGGACGATAGTTTTCGACGTTTTCTTTATCACCTTTTTTAAATAAAGGTTTAACAATAGATATTTTTAGATAGTCTGGGTATATGCTTTCTGAAACACTCAAATTTATGATGTAACATAAATGTTTGGCTATCGTATCGCTAACGTACTTGATAACGGCAGTAGAAATGTCATCGTGACCTACACTCCTTGTGTTCTTTAAGGATTTTATTATTAATTTTATGTCAGGTACTGTTACTGGCGCCATGAACATTGACTTCATAGTTTTATTTATATTACACTTCACGTTGCCTTTATTCGGTAAACTATGATATACACCATGTATAAAATGCTTATTAAACGCATCGGCTATATCTTTAGGCTGTGTTAGAATGCCTTCATCAGATTTGAGTTTTAGGATATGTTGTTTGTATTTATTTACTTGATTGGTGGAATTGATGATCTGCCAAGTCGCCTTCATTTTATTTTGAGAAGTTTGGATTGTATGCGTATTTTGGGCTTTTTTGGTCAATTTGATAATTTTCCTATATGTCGCTGAGTAATTTTGAAATATTTTTTATGGGCTGCTGTTGGCATGCGTTGATATTGCCACAGAAGGCGTCTTTGATTTTTACTGCAGACCTTAACGCCTTTCGTTAACCATTTCAACTTTGTATTGGTCCTTACAGTGACAAATTTTATAGGAAACATAAGTTATAAAGTAGTAAAAAGTCCTCTATAAAGAAATTGTAGGCTATATTAGGATCTTGAGTTTTATATAAGTCAGCAAATGATAAACACTCTAGGTACCGTTTGAAAATTTTCAAATTATCTTGAGAATATTCACGCTTTTTCACGCGCCAAAAATTAGTTTTATATGCTGCAACGGCCGGAAGTGTAATGACTTGTGCTGTGTGATCAGACAAGCCAAAATCAAGGACCTTGCCACAATGACCATTGTTAAAGTTATGTGCAATATTGTCTAAACATGTCTTGCTGGACAGTCTAGTAGGCTCTCTTATTTCTAAATTTAAATTATAACCTAAAAGAAAGTATTCAAATTGCGACGATATATAGCTTTTTTTCATTAAGTCAATGTTAAAGTTGTCACAAATAATAATCATCTTATAACTATTGATACATATTTTTCTTAATATCATGTCCAATTTTTCATAAAATAAACTTAAATTACTAAAACTAGGAGTTCTATACACACAAACGATTACAATATGAAATGCTGCTTAGTAAAATAAAAAAAAAATAAGCCCTTCTGGCACATATGTAACTGTCTTTACAGATTAGGCCCACCTGTCATATACGTACACCTTTATTTCTTTGAGTAGATACAATACAACAGCTCATTCTATGTACTTAATAAGAGTTAGAACACTGAGATTAAGTGTAAATTAAATATAAGAATGAATCCTAGGTGGGCTAACTTTTAGTTTGGGCTAAAATGCTAAAAAGCCTTTTAAACATTATTGAAACTAATAAAAGGTAATTAAATCGTTAAATCACATATAATCATTTGATCTGGATAAAGTACGGGCATTTTGTAGTACATAAATTGATAAACATCAGCGTAAACCAATATTTACATGTATCGGTAAAAAACCGGTTTTGGGTTATAATTACCGGTAATTTACCGGCTTCATATTTGACCGGTTTACCGGTAAACCGGTAAATCGGTATACCGGTTTGAATTCCTTAAGTTCAACCGATCTCCCTAGTCATTGTGCGTTGCGCACCACGTTCCCACCATATTCCAAATGGCTGCAGATGGCATTTCCGTTTGTGAATTTGCATTCTTATCACCGAATCCGATTATCATAGCAGACATACCCAGTTCAAAGTCACGTTCTGAAAAAGAGCATATTTATTTATACTTTCATATTCCATACTGATTGACAATATCCATAATGATATATTGTGACGTAGCGAGTGACATTTACATTCATTCCGTTTTGCGTTTTGTTGTTGAGTTGCTAGTTGTGTCTCAAAGTTAGGATTATCTGCGGTCGACACATTATTAGGCAATGGCAGTAATTAATTAATCGTAATAACTTTACATGAAATTTGTGTTTTTCTAGTTAACTTTATGATATTTGCTTACGATTTCGAGGTTTTCATAGTTGGTATTATCTAGGAAAATTAAAAAGTAAAGTGAAAGTGTTACTAAATTCGTAAGTTTATTCGTTTATTGTCATTTGTTTACAAACACGACGGTTAGGGTCATTTTGTGGGTTCCCTAAGGTCTTCCACGACAGGAAGTGGTGTTTAATTCTCGGGATATTATGTGGTCAATTTGTGATAACCCTTTTCTCCTAAGTGAATGATCGGAATTTGGAAATCTTCACTCTTTCCGGATTTGAGACCACGATGCCGTCGAAAGCCTTTTCGGTCCCGGAGATTTAGCCGTGAAAGCACCGGCCGGCGCTCCTCAATTTCGTTGATGACCCCTTGATTTTTGTTACTTTAAATTACCTATTTAACTTGCAGTATTGATGTATATTAAGAACTTTTTTAATAAATTAAGAAGTATAATGAACACTGGTATGGTACTAACTAGCACAAAAATAATCTTGAATTATCACAATTATCAGTTGGAAATGTTGAAATGATAGTATGATAATTTAGAAATGTTGACAAGTATATAATGTTATTTAAATGAGAAAAGGTGTGTGCTAATTTAATATTTAGATGACCTTAAATATTATTCAGACTGAAAATTAAGTTTAAATTCCAATAATGTAAAAAAATGTGTACTCTATGATAATTTTATATCAAGAGGGAAGAAATCCTGTCTTGTCAAGAAGACATGGTGATTCGGCTGAATCTGTCTCTTGAGGCAGTGTCCGATTGGGGAGAAGCCAATCTAGTTAGGTTCAATCAATGCCGCTGAAACGCACGCTTGTTTATTCTCCACTAAACGGAGTCCGTTTGACCTAACTCCAACTTTCCGAGGTGTATCCGTACCTATTTCTGACCATCTGGAACTTCTGGGTATTAACTTGTGCTCCAACTTGAAGTTTGGGCATTTTATTGAATCCTTGGCAAAAACTGCAGCCAAGAAGCTTGGGATCCTTTGTAAGGTGAGGCGGTAAATCACACCGGGACAGCTTCTTCAATTGTATAAAGCACAAGTCCGGTCGTGTATGGAGTATTGTTGCCATCTCTGGGATGGATCTGCCAAATACCAGCTGACCGCCCTGGATTCAATCGACAGACGTGCCAAGAAGCTCATTGGTGACCCAGATCTTGTAGAGGCAAAGCCTCGAACACCGTAGGATGGTCGCCTGCCTTGCGGTATTTTACAGGATACATTTCGGGGAGAATGCGGCGGGAACATGAACACAACATGAACTAATTTCACCTTCTCCATTTCGTCACTATGGGACTAGACGTGGATTTGGATTCCACCCTTTTGTTGTTGATATGACAACGACTCGAACAAAGCGATTTGCTTTCACATTCCTCGTTAGAACGGCAAAAGAGTGGAACTCTCTTCCTACACATCTTTACCCGGAACAATATAACTTGGATCTCTTCAAGACGAGAGTGAATAGACACTATCTAGGTAAGCATGCTCCATCGCCGGCTTGATCGTCGCTTACCAACAGGGGAGTTTGAAGTCAAATGCTTGCCTATCTTGCATTAAAAAAAAATACTTAAAATTCAACGAAATTTGATATGTGCACACAGTCTTATACATTGTCAGTCATAAAATAAAATATAATGTCCTTGCAAGGAATTTTAATGGACTATTAAATTACACTTGGCAACAATGTGATTAATACAACCCCAAAAGTGAGGTAAGTTAGCAAAAGACTGAAAAAATATGGAAAAATACAAAGAAATTTGGACTGAGTCCGAGACTGAGTCTCCGAGAAAAACAAAAATAAAGACAAGTTGTATACTTTCTACTCCCAAAAAAAAATTCAAATAAAATCTTCTACTACAAAAAATTTAGAAATGAAAAAAGACAAAAAACTGTCGATTAAACTGGGCGCCACTGAAACGTTGGCGCTTTCACAGGGGAAGGGCGTTTCAGATGATACTAAATTGGAGTGATGTATGTCGGTGCATAAAATGGGTGTTGAAAAATAAATACAAATATAAGGCTCAATTAGTTTATTCCTAAAAGAAAATAAATACAGTATTAGAGACTAGAGTTTTTAGGGACTGGACTCTTTAGGGTAGCCGCTAGAGACGGTTTAATGTGGCTAGCACAGTTCAGGACAAAGGTCGTAGGCTCTTTTTACCCAGGTCCAGTTTCTATACCTATGCTAAAGTTTTCAACACAGTTTCTGAATAAGGTTAGACACCAATGATCTAGGCATTAAACTAAATCTTAAATTTTAATATATAAATTTCGTTCTAGGCCGAATAAGAAAAAGTGCCTGACATAAAAATAAGGAAATTTGACCGACCCCAAGTTCCGTAGGAAAATGCTTGGAAGAAGCCTGTCGTGTGTGTAATGTATTCAGCAGCAAGTAGATTGGCTGTCAGACGGCTTCTCAACCAAGGGAGAAGAAGAATTACTCGGCGCTCACATCCAGATTCTAATTTTCATATAGGTGGTATTCAAATGGCGTTCATATTTTCCATAAACTTTGCATATAACAAAAAAAGAAATCTTAAACCCAGCAGGCTGAAAGGAGACATAACACTACATTAGACATCAGAAGAACCTTTACAAATATTCTCAAAAATAAAGATATCTTACCACAAGCCTCTAAGACAAAGTTTGAAGCCAGTGCGTGCTATACCCAGCTCGCGAAACTCACTGAAAGATGAGAAAGAGGTTAGGACCCGAAGAATAAATGAACTGAATCCAAATGCACTGCTCAAAACTCTTCAATAAATCTCACCAGAAATCCAGGAATACTCATGAATGGCTTTATCTGTAATTCGCTTCACCATTTCGTTACTGACACCTCCAAAGGGGTCAGTAACGAAATTGAGGAGCGCCGGCCGGTGCTTTCACGGCTAAATCTCCGGGACCGAAAAGCCTTTCGACGGCATCATGGTCTCAAATCCGGAAAGAGTGATGATTTCCAAATTCCGATCATTCACTTAGGACAAAAGGGTTATCACAAATTGACCACATAATATCCCGAGAATTAAATACCGCTTCCTGTGGTGGAAGACCTTAGGGAACCCACAAAATGACCCTAACCGTCGTGTTGGTAAACAAATGACAATAAACACTTTCGTAACGTAACACTTTCACTTTACTTTTTAATTTTCCTAGATAATACCAACTATGAAAACCTCGAAATCGTAAAGTTAACTAGAAAATCACAAATTTCATGTAAAGTTATTACAATGGTAACCCTAAATTAATTACTGCCATTGCCTAATAATGAGTCGACCGCTGATAATCCTAACTTTGAGACACAACTAGCAACTCAACAACAAAACGCAAAACGGAATGAATGTAAATGTCACTCGCTACGTCACAATATTTACTTCATATCCATAATGATTTATTACTTTCGGAGCAATTATTTCCAAAAATTTAACTTAATCAAAATTCAACTTTTAGAAACCTTAAAATGTTTTAAATGTAACGGTCGAAATGTGTGCAAAACATTGATATTTTCAATATTTATTTTCAAGTTTCGTTACATGTATGGGAAGGGGGGGATATATATTTTTGCTATTTAACTGTCAAACTAAGTAGCGGCTTATACAAGACACCTATACTCCAAATTTCATCAATATTCATCATGTAGTTTTTAAGTAAAATCCCTGCGACATACGGACGGACGGACGGAGTGGGCTGGACGGACATGGCGAAACTTTAAGGGTTCTGCTTTTACCAAATTTGGCTACGGAATCCTAAAACATATCTGTAGAATGTCTAAAATGAGTGCAGGATCCTAAAGTCCTAAACAGATACAAACGAAAGGTAAAAATGCAACTCGGCTCTCGGTGACGTGGGCGTGGGATGGTAGTAGTTATATATAATTACTAAGCCGTAAACAAATTTAAAATTATTTTCTCAATTTACAAAAACGTATCAATCAATACACCCACGTTTTCTTCAAGGGGCGGATAAGACCCGACGCTGGCGATTATAAATTGTAGTGTCGAGGTGTGATTTCCTTCCCATAGGTTCAAGGTTATGAACGTGATTTTGAAATATCGTAAATTCAATCTGAATAGCTCATCTGGGCTCCGATCGGTGTTTTCTCACGACGGGGCTCGTCCGCCAAAAATCACCCTTATTTTCATCATCTTAAGTACCGGAGATGTTGACTAATAATATTTAAGAATTGGACAAGTGAGAGTTGAAGAGTTGTAACAATGGTTCCCTCTGCTGATGTAATAGTTTAAAGAGAAAACCAGAAGTAGGTACTTAGTTATCAGTGTTATCACACTATTCGATCACGGAGCGCGGTTGACAAAGCAAAGGAATAATTGGAACCTTTGTCATTTTGTAGATTTTATAAGTTACTATTTAATTTTAATTTGCATTGTTATATTCCAATTATTTGTACGATAAAACAACTAGTGTTATTGCTAACAGACGGGACATTCACTTTTGCATTTGAATTTGCATGAGTTGTATAGAGTTACAATTTCTACACAGTTTGGACGAAATGCTTGTTGATCACTAGATAAGAAACTAGCTGATGTAAAGTAGGCGCCATAATAATCTCGCTGGTTGGCTCACAGGACCTTAAATCTTTTTTTGTGTTTTATATAAGTGTTTTGTTTAAGGTTTGTGTTTGCAACCAGTTGTGCGGTTCTTTGTTATCTGTGTTGGGCAGGTCAATATTGACTGCGCCGGCGCAGATCGGATTGTTTGTGCACTGCGTTGTGTGAATGAAAGCTGGAATGCATCGGCAATGGGATATTTCGGGGGAAATTCCGTTATTAATTCCGGTCATATTAGTATTGTGCCTGATCCCTATCAGGTGACTTCGATAACATACACGTCTATCATCATTTGCTTGTCTTTATCCCATTTACTTGGGCTCGGCGCAGCACGTTTTTTTCTTTCATACCTCTCTATCACTCGTCATCTCGTCACTCACATCCTTCCTGTTCATGTCATCTCTCACGCAATCCATCAACCTTTTCCTCAGCCTACCCCTCCTCTTACATCCCTCCACATGCATATCTAATACCCTTCTTGTTACATACACGTCTATATCGGAGGCAATTCTTTTAGTACCAGTTTATCAGACCGTATCGACCAAATATGGCACATTGCATTGTGTGATTAAAGGCTGCAATGTTTAAGCAAATTGATCTACACATTTAAGTTTATAACAAGCACGAAATTCGCCACCATTAGTATTAAAATCGACGTTTGACTGTTACATCCTTAATCCATTACTGATGTGACGTCTTAAATGTTAACTCTGAATCTAAACCGTGATTAATTCTGATACATGCATTTTTTTGTTTATCGTTTCAACGGATTATGATTGACCGGGGGGGCAGTAAATAATTTGTAGGTATATTTGGATCAAACACTGAACTGACAAAGACTTTTCTTCCTCGTTCCCCTTATGACCTTGATCAGCAACTGTAGTAACCCTCTACAGTACACGGTCAAGGACCACGTGGGCTGATTTGTAAACATGGAACCACAAACGAAATTAAAACTTTTGATACCAACGTCAAACCGTTGACATGTTTATTTCAACCTTTTATAGGTTTCTGAACAGGCTGTCAGATATTTACTGCTCATTCTGAAGTGAATCGAACAAAGAACATTGGAGCATGCCCGCGGGGCTATAATTAGCAGGTTTAAAAGATTTTCGATTTCTTTTTATTACTTATTAGAACCAAATGAGGAGGGTCCTTTCAATGCACTACACGAATTTTATTATTGAAAATAAAACAACTGTAGGCTAAGTTAAAGGTCAGCTTAAGTATTAATAAAATATTACTACGAGAAAGCCATTTTGAACATCGTATGTGACAGTTTTTGGAAATGGTCCCACTTTGTCGTTATGGAGTTATGAGTAGTTCCTATTACTTCAGATCATACGCTATCTTTTGGTGAAAGATATATGTCTGTAGGTGCAAGAGTAATTTTTTTTAAATTCTTCAAATTTGCAAAAGTGAAAAAGCGACAATTGAGAAAACGTTGGTTAAAGTTTGGGACGGCAAAAAACACACTTGTACTTTGAAGTTATGGAGTGCTTAGTATCAAATCAATTGGCATACTTTAAGGATTTCAAATTACTCAAAATCATGTTTGTAACCTTAGAAGTTTGTATGTTACGGAGGCTTGAACATAATGTATTCTCATGCTAAAAAATACAGAAATAATTCTATGGATCCCTTTAGTTTGTGGAACTGATGCAGAAGACCACAGAATGCCATCGGAACTCCTCAATGATAAATGATTTACGGGTGGCGACAAAATATCTTGATTAATTTAGCTAAGCAACTTCATAGTCACAAATTTAAATGTTCCTGATGAGAATGGTACCATCGAATTGATATGATGATGGAGCCGGAAGGTAGGCACCAGATCTATGTAATAAAATAATGTATCCTAGCCGTGTTTGGGCTTGTTCGAATCGTCACGAGATACACTTTTAAGTAACGATTAACTAAAAAGTGTAAAATTAATAAACTTTTAAACAAAAAAATAAAACCGACTCCAAAAAAACTAAAAAGTGAAAAATAACGCCATAATTCAGTTTCTTCAAATTACTTACAAGTAACCGTTTGTATACTCAATCTATACAGTATATACAATTAATGTTATTTTGGAGTCGGTGCCATCATGTCACAACTTACTAAAATCGACAATTTTCAATATTTTACACATTCTTTATATGGCACCGACGCCAAAATAAGATTAATTGTATATACTGTATAGATTGAGTATACAAACGGTTACTTGTAAGTAATTTGAAGAAACTGAATTATGGCGTTATTTTTCACTTTTTAGTTTTTTTGGAGTCGGTTTTATTTTTTTGTTTAAAAGTTTTAAAGAATTGGATGACGATATTGGTTTTACGGTATCATGTGACTAGAGTTAAAACGCCCTTGAAGAGCAGATGACCGCAGTATCTCCACTAGTGGGAAGAATGCACGCACACATTCAATCCTCGTAAAACCACGCCATCTGCTCTTCAAGGGCGTTTCAACTCTGGTCACGTGACACCGACAAAAAATATTTTATTTATTAAATATAAAATATCTGCTTATCACACAAACAAAAAGATAACTTTTTCTATTCATGAAAATACAAATAATTTATTCTCCTGCATTGTCAGACTTATATTTGTAGGTGAAAACAACCATAGGGTTGTTACCTACTTCTTAATATTGCTAATCTTTAATTGTAAAACCAATATCGTCATCCAATTGACTAAAACACTTAAACCTTTCTAAGTCAATATTTCATTTACCTGACGCTTATAATTTTCAATTTGCGCTGTAAAATCAACTTCCTACATAAACCTGAACATGGGAAACAGTAAGCGTCACTTTCCCTCATCATAAGAAGAAGGTTTCTTGAGCGTAAAGCCTCAATAGTCTCTTACAACGTTGTCGTGTTGAGGGTGCGTGTGGTTCACGTCGGGTGCGCCGGAGCGGCGTAGCTAAAGCTCAATTGCACAATTAGCGTTGGGTTGGTGGGCTTCCGGATTCCCTGGGGATTGCGCCGGTTTTCTTCGTCTCTGATTCGCTTTCCGCTCCGTCGCCCACAATATCCCATAATGAATTCAGCCAGGCTCACGCTTGAGCGCGTTGTTGTGATATGTCATCGTAACACTAACACCTACTTACGCAACTACATTGAAAGTGTACGTAATGTATTTACTTCAAATCAAATCAAATCAAATTACTTTCTCAGCCGAATTTCGTACTCTACTGCACTTTCGAATCGATTGGAGAATGGTCTTCCCCAAGGATCTCCTCGATGACTGGTCTTGCACTACTCTTTCCGACTTTCCGTTTTCACCATCATAATTCTTTTAAGCAATCGATACACAATCAACGAAGATTTCAAAGCTTTGATCCTTGGACTTCAATTCTATGGTTATAATAATTGAAAGTCACGGTCGAAAAAGGCGAGTAAGTATACGAGAATTGTACCTATACACAATAGATGACAGACGCTGCTAATACTTAGCAATGAAATATCGACACACAATCAGAATATAAATTTAGACCTAGAGTATTCCACAATGCCTGATGTTTTTCACGGATGCTTGAAACTTAGAGATTTTACTTAAAGATGGCATCTCTGTGGGTGCTCACCAGCCACAACATCTAGAATCTACAAAACTCCTCATACCGAATCACCATTAGTACCCATGACAAGTTTTTGAAGACCGATCCTATTGAAATGGCGCTAGCTTATGAACGCCTTCTGCTCTTCTAGGCCGCCTAGAACATCAACAGGATCTATTGAATTTGTGAATTTCTCCTAAAGCTTGTATTGTACTTTCGTATTGCATTCACAAAATCTGATCGACTCGTAGAAATGGTTTCTATGTGTCGTATTTTATGAAACGTCTCTTTTAATTTGGATGAAGTGAAGAATGTTTGTGGTAACTAACACTCATGTGTGGCGTATCAATCTGACATGATTGCAAATCTGGCATTGACCGAAGAAAACATGTCCTCCGCATAACTGCATATGATTGATAAGCCCTCGCATTGTGTTAGCGGTAATAAAACGCCCGCTTATGCGCCGCTAAGGTCCCGCGGCGTTTGATATGCGTGCCGAACAACGGTCTCCGTCACCTTGGTTCGTGTTCCGACATGTGAACATCGACGCCCTGCAATTACATGTTGTCTAAGGACCTTCCCGGAAACCAGACGGCCCCCCAGCCCGTTGCCAACACGTTGGCGCTCATCAGCTGACACCTAATAATCGCAAAAACACGCAGCAAGAAAATATACCAGACGATCCTTACAAAAAATTACCCAACCATGAATTATTACCTAGAACTACAATATTCCCGCTTTGTTTGTTGTCACAACAAAAAAAAAACAACTTTCGTTACTATTTCATCAGATTGGAATAATACAAGGGTTACGAACCTATATGTTACGGCACAATCATAGAAATATCTACTGTGTACGCTGAACCCATAGTGCCTATGGAACATTTCCTACTTTCCACTTAATAATGTGATTGTAGCATGTAACTAAATAGCAATATTTTTTATGAGTAAACATCGAGTAAAACTTAGTTTCTCTCGCACACGTAAGTTTTATAAAAAAAAGAATCACTTATACCCGATGCTTGTTATTCTAACGAGTACCATTCCATACCCATCTACTTGAAATGTTTAATGAGTCTCGCATAAATAACTCGGCTTATAATAAATCAAAAGCCGCGCGTAATGAACTTGTGAAAGCGCTCAAAGGAACTTTGTAACGCGAATCCTTGACCCCTGGATTCTATTCAGATGTTCTCATTATTCCCAGTCCTATTCTATTAAGAGCGCAGTACATCGGAGTAGGGATGAGCGAGTAACTCTCGGACAAAACCTTAGCGGTCATAAATAATGCGAGCCGCACAGCCGGCTAATGAATTACCTCCGATGGCAGCTCTGCTAGGGCTGGGAGCAGGGCTTACCATTGCATAAACGGGTTAACAATGTATTAAGGTTGTACACACTTATTCCCTTTTTACCTCGAGTCTGGAGCATAATAGCGGGTCGCGGCGCTAATACTGTGCAGCCGCAGGCTTCGTGCGCAGTGAGGACGAGCGCCAGCGCACCCCGACCAGTTCCGCAGGGTACCCTACTATGCCCTAAAACCTTCATACAATCATACGAGATCTTAGAGGCGATATCGATTGCCTGAGTTGATTTAGCACTTTACTTGAGTAGCCAAGGAGATAAATCTTCCTTGGTCATTTTTTTATAACATTTTTATTACTTACATCCACTCCGTGTGGGCTATTTTATTTCTTTGTTGTAATTTTGCAATTTAAATATGTCCACTATGTAGGCAGACTAGAGATTTGGTATGCACTAAGTGTAGTTTCGGCTACTTTTAGTATGTAGGTACAAGTTGTTTTTTTGGTTAATTTACTCAACAGAAACCTTTGATAACATTACATGAATATACACTTTAAAAACATCTATAGACATGAAATGGAGAAATTCTTATTCAGTAAGTTACAAGGTATCTCGAAAATCTGATAGCCAACAAAAAAATCTAGTGCCACAAACAAAAACATTCAGATTGGTCACTTTAGTATCCCGTGTAACGTGATCGCTCTATTTATTTAACCGCTACTCTGTTTGATTTCTTTATCTGAGTTTGTTCATTCACGGTGTTCGCCTACTAGGAGGCTTTCAAGCAAGCACGAGGCTCGTGCGAATAGTTCACGCTCCGGCTATTGCATCACTGCTAGAGACGGGGAAAAGCGTAAGGTTTCAATCGCCGTGACTGTGGTTCAGGTAAAATCAGTGTCTTATCACTGTGACTTTGTCACGCCTATTACTCAGGGCAAGTAAAATTTACTTACTGTAATCTGATATGAGCATTTACTTACATACGGCTGGATTTTTTTGGGTTGAATTTTGTAATTTTATACCATTTTAGCCCATGGGACTTAAATTGAAATCGTGATTTACTATAACAAAACTGGACTTCTCGCGTTCAAAAAGGTGTCTATTTAATTACCTCGACGTTTCGACGTCTTTTATCAATGGCCTTTGACATTTGACGTTTGACATTTAACTTTTGACATTTGACGTTTGACAATTGACGTTTCACGTTTGAAATTTGACATTGGATATTGGAAATTTGACATTTGATATTGAACACTGGACATTGGACATTCCGACATTTCCTCTTTTCCCCCATTTCCCAATTTCACCGATTCTCCGATTTCCCCATTCCCCCATTTCCCCCATTGCCCCATTTTCCCATTCAATGTTACGACATGCAAATGAATGAAACGGATAGGCCATACTTTTTATACCTGATGTAGGGTTAGGAAAATCTTATAACCACCTTTTTACAGCCTTTCATTATAGTTGGAGTTCAAGATATGGATGTATCGTAAATTTACACAACTGACCCGCTGGCTCCACAGAAAACCAGCGCTGTTGGCAGTGGTATACTTAACCAAGCCGACGGCATTGCTGAGTGGAGACCATTTTAGGTTCACATCTCTCGTTTACATTGTATTGTCTATTTTGTCATGTTACATTTGTTATGATGTGTTATCCTGAATAAAGCTTTATTCTATTCTATTCTATTATATTCTATTCTATTCCATTCTATTCTATTCTAATCTAATCTATTTGTACCAAATCAGTAGTCAATCAATATCTCCGCCATTTTTTAAATTTCAAAAATCTGGCTTGACAAAAAAATTTTATATACTCACCGAACCAACTCACAAAATTACATGAGAATCGGTTGAGAAATGCGAGCTCTATACTTTGATTTAATATTCAAGACCAAAATTTAACGTCAACGGTCGCACTTTCGCTGTGATCACTGCATACTGGTTTAAGTGTTAGTATTTTTATCAATAAAACTCGATTTCTCATTCATATTTTTATGAAATAATGTTTATTTGACGAAATAGTCATGATGAGAACTGTCAGAGAGCGAAAACATACGGACAACATGAACAACGTTTTTTCGACCAAACTGAAGCATAAAACGCTTCGCTTGCTTCCCTCGCTCGGTCGATACTAAATAAAATAAACTAAAACTAAACATCTCCCAGACAGATAGAGAGAGACAGAGAGAGGGTCACAGGGCAGCCCCTCCATCCACATGGAGTTTCATCCAGGGTGCCTGGAGCCACAATGCTTAGGATGGTGTTAGCGCTGCCGCACGCGCGTCGCATCAGTGAGGCTACTCGCTTACGTAGTATGGCCTGCAAGCCATCAACGCGCGCCTCCGCGAACATAGAACGCTACAGTGTCGCGGCAGCCCTATCAGCAACCTAAAGTCGTTGTTATATTGCACTCTCAATACATTTATAGAGCCCTTAGTGTACCGCAACCACTGGCTGCACGTGTAGAAGGTTTGACAGTATGCTTTAAAAAGTGTTAATTTGACCTATACTACAAGGTCTAAAATTAAGGAGATAGAAGGGTTAAATGATTAAATACATGAAGCGGTCTATTTGTGTTCCAAGTTTCATTTGAATCCTTTCGACAGTTAACGCGTTATTGAGTAACAAACATCCAAACATCTTCATAAAGTTTCACATATAATATCTGAATCTGAATCGGAAGAACGACCTACATGATTTTGCAGCGTTGTCCGTTGGTGACATGTCACAGTGATATTTTCAGACGGCCGATCACTGTTTTTTTTATCGTGACAATATTTATCACCCACCTCTAATCACTGCAGCGGAGTCAACGACACTGGCGCGCAAGTCATTGCTGTCATTTGATCTTGAACCTGCGGCTGAAAGTGCAATCAAGTCTTGGGCGCGTAATGAGGCGTTACGATGCATATTTGGAAGTGCAACGTAGCGGTAAAGCTGTACTATTTCTTGACGACAGCATTTCATACATAGTGTATAATCCTTGTATAATCATAATCAAATTTAGGTGCGCGATTAATTCAAAATCAAATTTACTCATCCGTTGAGGTTTATTATTGACGTACAGTTGACGTACATACATTGTCTTCTTCATTTAAAATATCATCGAAGCCACAACCAAGTCGAGATTTGTCGAGCTTCATGATATATTTGAATAAGGGAGTTTGACTGCGGTACCCTAAGAATCAGTACCCGTACTAGCATTCTTAACTATCTCAATCTAAAATAGTAAGGTTGGTGAGCTTTTGTTTATCGCACTACTTATACATAAAAACGTCTTATCTCGCTTGCACTTATATCTTTAGAGACCTTATCTGTGGTAACTTACGATAATGCTTCAGGAGTCAGGAGTAAAGTTTTCTTAGTCTGAAACAAAAAAGGTACCTAACCCAGCCCATCTCGACGAACCTAAGAATCGCAGCACTAGTCGAGGAGACAAGCTAGAACTTTAAATCCGGGATGTAAGTAAGGGCCCGACATCCCGGTATTGCCTATTAAAGTTCCCTGGTTTCGAGACCCTATATAGCTGCAGCCAAGGCCGCCCGGTCCTTCGCGATTATGTAAATAATGCGCTCCGGTGGCATTCGGCTCCGCGAGCAGTACTTGCTAATCTTATTGACCCCTGTGCAATGAGTGGGGCATGACTGTTTATTTACCCGTTTCAAATTCTCATAAAGTGCAGCACGAACATAAATTACTCTCTGGTAACATCACTAAAGAGTTATGCGATAATAAGCTACATTAATAAGCGACGAAATTCGCTCTACGCCTGCTTACTTCCATCATCTTGATAACTAGGTTTACTAATTAATTAAAAAATTATGGTTCCCAAACTGTTTGGATAATTTCCCAATCTAAGGTATTTTTCAGAAACCGAAAATGCAACATTTATAAAACAAACATATCCTCGGTTCTATACAACTATTTACGTAATAATCCTTCGTATAAGGCTTTTCCGGAATCAGATAAAAAAATCAAAAAGATTTTTGGTCTAAGAGAAAATCGTTAGTTACTAAATGAAATAGTTGGTAAAAATTGTTTGATGAAATAAAGGGCTAAGAGCATAATGAAGGCTAGTCTAAGGCAGATTTGACACGTATAAACTGCTGATGTGTAAGTCGTAATGTATTTGGATGGTTCTTCTCAGTCATCAGCAGATAATCTTTTGCTTTATGGTCATAGTCACTGTTTGGTCCAGCTCTAGCCACCAATTTTACAATGTTTCTCTATTTTTCCCCGTTAGTGGCATTTAGTTACAGGGCATTGCGTGTCAGATTTCACGAAGGCTAAGGCATAAGCGGCCGCCTATCTACCATTCGATCCGGTATTAGCAAACGTATTTTGTGTAGTATAAGTAATGAAATTGCATTGTTATTCCAGAATGTTTTTCATTTTAATAAATTGTCCGTTCGCCGCAATTCCAGAACGAACTCTTATTGAATAAATAAGTAGCATCGGACGAAATTATCATTAGAATTAAAAACAGTACCGACTCGAATTCGACCTGAATAACTTTACCGTGAGACCCATTAAGTGCCTCACTTTATACCTCAGTGTTAAGTGTGATAGGTACTTCTTTAGACGTGTACACTATTGTGTCGATCCCTTTGGATAAATAAACGTCGAGTCTGACGCCAGCATCCTCGTCCGCGGATTATGTTGCGCTTTGTAAATAAATGAACAGCCCATGAAAGTCGTGCGGACACGTCAACCAATAGAAACATTTTTAAATGAGAAAAAGTAGGTACACTTTACCGGATAATAATAATATTTAAATATTCAGAATCATATTGTACTGTAGCTTTTTCAGGTAACTAAGATGACACAGAAAAATGGAAACACTGAGATGTTTATAATGAAGAACTTTTCAAAGTCAGGTGGAGCATTTTTACTTCATTTTTAGTATTCTAAATAATGATATTCCGATCTCACATTCAGCCATCCTGTAGGCAATAACATTTGAAAAAATAATAAACTTAATGTTCTGAAATGTGTATTAAGTATTATGTATGGCCTGTCCCAATGCATGCCTGAAATAAAGGATTTCAATTTCAATTCGGTATATAGTATCTAATTACGTATCTACTACATTAGACTTGTGCCTATTGAATGTAAGTTTTATTATTATGACAGACACCAAGATGAAACATTCCATAAATAAACTAGTTAACTCTAGACAACAAAAGTAGCTGATACTTATTACAGTCGTTCAAACAAATGAAGGAAAATGTCATTGCTTCATTTATTTCCTAGTAAAGTATTAATTTGCCGTCCGAGTATACTAAATCGGCGCGGAAGCGTTTGGGCCTGTGTTGGTTTATCACTACTCATCGATTGTCGTCGCTGGCGCACGATCGAAGCCCGTGAAATCGAGGATGCTCTCGCCGCTCTCGTAGATTGCGGTGACGGGCCGTGGTAATCTATTTCATGCTGTCAAAACGGACAGGATTGTGTAATGGAACAATTTCCTAGGCTAAGTTTAAGGACGGGTCAGTTTCACTTTTGTTAATTTCAGCAGTTTATACGTGTATTAGGTACTTACTTAATTTTAGTTTTAGTTTAACATGTCCACGACCGGAAATCTGGGTGGGCGCTCTGTTCGCAGTAAGTTCTTGCTACATACGCATTTTCCCATGTTGCAAAAATCTCAGTCGTTGTTGTGTTAATGTAACATGACCGATGACTTGGCGAGTAGCTAATTTTTTTTATTTCTTTACAAGTAGAGTAAATTCAAATTTATTTCATTCTTGCCAACCCAGACTTACTCCGCCTGTTGCTAACTTTATAAAAATCTAATGGAAAAGAGAGATAAATGCATCTTATGGTCTTTTATCTGGCCCACTCCACACACATATTCTAAAGAACTAGACCACCCAAACTTACTTCTCTCCAAGTGTATCTTTCCTTGCCCATGGCGGAGGGCGGAGATGAAAGAGTTGTCTGCCGCTTAAATGGACATTGCAAAACCAATGAAGCAGTATACACACTTGATCGATGATAAACTTACGTTAATGATGATTATTTATTCGACTTTGTCATATAGTTGGCATCATTGATGGGAGGAAGCATCCCGGTTAGGAAATAATAAGCCCATAACTCAGCAAATACATTAAGGATTCTTTACTATTAGAAAAAGTGTAATCAGGAAAATGGACGTAAGAGTGGAAATAAAGCAATAGACGCATTCCGTCCTTGAAGGACGAGCAACTGCCCGGCGCGGGCGCCGGGTGTCGTTGAACTGTCTTCTGCAGCGAATCGCTCTTCCGCTACACCCGCAAATGAAATCAATTAGTGGAAAAGCGCCGTTACACGGTGCCATATGCCGTCACTCCCTCAAAACCCAGTCACTTGAAGAGAATCCTAATACATAATATCCGTCAAAGGCTAGAAATGTTAAGAATGCCAATGATTCAACAGAATCATATAGACCTTGTTTGAATACACAATCCCAAGATATCATAATTCGCCCGGAACAGTGATTCAGCGAGCCAAGAATAAACTAGGCACGTGTGATAATTCCTAAGGAGGTATTTAATGAAGACAGCCACGTCATGTTATTGTCGTTGTCGTGGAGCACCGGATAAGCGGCGGCGGCCGGCGATTGTCTCGCGACTATCGTAAATAACTCGCGGCGCGGCGTGTCCGGTGCTACCGTCGCGCTACACGGCCCCACCGACTGTAGCGAATGTCCGCCACTCCTAGAGCTAGCTACCTCTCCGTGGACATCTAAAACAACAGCGAGGTAGGTAAAAAACCACGAAGCGTTTCCAGTGAAAAAAGCAAACAATCGAGAACTGATAGTTGCGGCGGCCGGCGCGCAGCAGGAAGCTGCGCCCGCGCGCGGCATACGGATGAGCCTGACGTGTGCCCCGCTCCCCCACGCCGACTTATCTAAACCGTCGATGTAGATATTTATCACCATTGAAATATTACTATCTCTACGTATCAATTGCAATGCGAATGGCATTCCTGTTTTATCGACGAGCAATTTATCAAAGTAACGACGATCTCGAGCGTGGCACTAAAATAGCCTGCCGGCTATTAATTCCACCTGAGCCTGAAACAATGGTCATTACGATATAAATAGTCGGAATAAATATAAAATGGCAGTGCATCTTTGGTCTATTTATTGGGCGAGCGTTATGCGAGGGGTGCGTCGAGGGCGGTGCGGCGGGATGGGCAGGCGCAGGCGCTGGGCCGTGGCCGATAGCATCGCTGGCGCGCGCTATAAATAGATGGGCGGGCGGACCCTTGAACCGGCCGCGGCGTCTCCGCGAGTCCGCGCCCTGCACAGGGTTGATGCACTACCTGCTATTTGTTACTCATTTTTATGTACGCCAAATTGCACATCAAATAAATGTATACACAGCCTTTGTGCTGTGCATTATAGAAGGTTTACCATAAATTTTAGCAGCCCTTTATTACTCGTGCTGTGAGTTAGCGAATTGATGAGGACAAATATTTCTACGAACATCCATCAAATCGTGTTATATACGTAAATATGCGTACTATTTTACCGTCTGTACAGTGCAGCCAATCTACATACTGCTAGCTAAATACTAGAGAAATTTCTCAAGCTATAGGATACTATTTCAGAATACATCTATATCATAGTGTGTCAAATTATATAATACACCAGGTTCTTGCTTCTCCGAATTAGAACCTTAAAAGTCTATGTTTAGACATTTAGGCCGGGTGTCTACTCCAATTTAGTTAGTTCACGAAAGCAAGCTGAAAAGATATTTGAGTAGGTATACCTACCTACATAGGTGCGGCTTCTCGCCAGAAGCGTAGTAATAACTAATTTTATTAAATTTTCTGTGAAACCTGAATATGCATAGAGGAATTGTTTCCCTGTAATTACTTGTCTTTATAACCAAATTCGTGCTCGGCCCTAAATGTAAAATGTCACCGTCATTAAAAACTATCTACGCGAACTTAATTGCCATTCTTCCCTTTTTGTCTCCCTTAATACTACTGGATACGGCAGCTACACACTTGCTAGTTCACTTGATTAAAATAAGGTAGCCAAAATATTCTACTTACTCAACCTCTTCTCGGTTCTGCCTCCCTTCTACTGTAAAACCGTAATCTGTTTTGTTTTACTTTTAACAAGTATCTGCCCTTGATGCAGCTCAAAGCTCAAAGCAGTAGTACCTGGCTTTATCATCACGTTATTAATTAAGTGTACTCGATAATGTTACTTTTATGGAACTCGTGCGTATGAATTATTTTGGGTACCTTAGCTTTATATTACAAAACTTAAGAACAACAAATATTGTAAACCTGTATAGCGCTGATTACTTAGTAGAATGCTAACGACAGCCCTGTTCATTGCTCCGATTGTACCGCAACAATCTACCATAAAACACGGCAGGCAGGCGGGTTGCAACTTCTCGCTTGTTCGCTTTCGTTCGCGCATGCGGCCAGTGCATATTTTTTTCCCTGATTAGAGTAAAAGATGCGCAACCGGTCCGCGGGCGAAGGCCGCGGCCAGGGCCGGCCGCAGCGCCCGGGAGGACCCGCTCCCGCTAATGATGCCCCTGCGCCTCCACGACCACTCCTAATTGGACGAACGCCCGACCACTCCATCATGAAAAAATGCCCGCAAGTCATTCCGCACTCAACGCAAATAGTCACTTACAAACAACTTTAAATCTCACAAATTAACGAATCCCATTAAAAGTGACCGCTGCATTATAAAAACCGGAGCGCACACAACATGCGTTATCTCTGGAATAATTTGTCGCTCCGCCTTGCTTCGTCCGTCTTATCAAGATCTGTGAGGTGTGAATTTAAAAACGCGGCGTTCTCAGGAAGTCGTTTTGAGGGGCAGTTAAGTTTTTGTTTTAATATTACGGCACTTTTCCAGTTCCAGGACGCACTGGCGTGTTATAATTTATTTACGAGCGTAAATAAATATGAGAGGCTATCTTCTCCGTTACATATAGCACTTTGTATAGTAGACTAGTCTGAATGCGATTATGCCAGCCAGAAGCACGTACACATAAGAATTGCCCTTTAATAACGGGAGAGCTGTAGTGAATCGTTGTAGATTGCAGACACACCGAGCTGAAGTTACCTAGCTGTAAATAATGACACAATTTAAGATGTTGTTCTTTCTTTCCCGTCAGATGCGCTGTACCGTACTCTACACAATACAATTGCAAAATTGAAGCGCTAGTAATATTTACTAGAAAAATACGGTTACATGTATACTACTAAAATTTTAATCCCATACAAGAAAGAAAGTAGCAAGCTTCAAATAGCAGTAGATTGTATTTGGTATACTTTGCTAAACTGCTTTTGAAAATGCTCTCTTAGCTATTGTTTTTCATTTCTGTTTTTTATGTTATTCATAAAAAGATAATTAAATGTCTGCCATATCTGCCATACAGAAGAATGACGACTCCAATTATACATTTGGCTTCAAATTTTCAATCTCGTACGTGAGTTTATGCTGACAATAACAAATCATTTTATCTTTCGATTTATTATTTTGGCTGTCGCACATTATAGCAGCCGCCGAAACTTGCTGATGAAAATTCATTAAATATCTTTACAAAAAACATAATAATGCGTCGGCTCTTGCTTGTTATTCAATAAAGTTGATTTACAAGTAAAAATTTATTATGGAGAAGGCATTTCCCAAGCACAGAAATACGGAATCGTAAGATTCGTAAGTTATATCGTAAAATCGCACGTTGTATCGCATAATTGTTTGAAAATGTGTCAACATCTATTGCTGTAACCGCTAGTTCAGGCTTTGTTCTGGCCGATAACATTCATGGTCGCCGCAGTATAGAACGGCCAGTAAAGTTGTGGGTTATGGCTCTAAGGCGGCATGCTTCCGCTGCGTATACCCCGCGACGAATTCCTACGTGGCCAGCCATTCATTTTATTTAATAGCTTGTCATATTAAACTGTCCCTCAAAGCTCTTCCTGAGACTGGCCTTATAAAACCCACGAATCAATTATCATTTATTTAATATCAATGTTGCTGTCGACGCGAGCGTGTCGCGCATCTAATGCGCTGACTGTCGCAATAGCGTCCGATTTGGTAATAAAATAACAAATTCGCCACGCGTTTTGCCTTTAGCTTTGCTGGTCATAGTTAATAGGACAAGTGAAGTAATTGTATTCAATTACTCGGGATGGAATCTAGAGTTTCTTTGAATATTTTATCTACATTTATGACTACTAATTTTGCATGAAAGGTCGCAAATAAAGTGAATGACACGAATTCTCAATTACCTATTAATTTTCCACGTTAAAAGCTTTTCTCCCGCAACAAAACCGTTAGGAAATACAATTTCACTCACGCACTGAGTTTATGAGCCTCATTTTATGGACGACCTGCCTGGAGTTAATGCGTTAGCAAAACATATTATTTTGGGTAAGATTTTAACTGTGACTATTATTAGGTAGGCATTCTTTATGGTACAATGTTAAAAGTTTTGCTGGTGCTAGAAATATAGGCAAGGGATATATTTATTCGCACTTAAGTTGAACGTTGAGAATTCACAAACTTATAATTTTGGTTTATCGTCTAGTTACTGGGATATAACATCTATTGTATACTATGAACTTTTGTTGAAAAAAGGATATGTCTGTACATTGAAGTTATTTCCAAAAATATAATTGAAACGGACTATTTTAAAGGTCACTAATTTTTTTTTTTGTTTTGTATGTTTGTATGTGTCTTTGTGGCTACATCACGTCGAAACGGCTAAATGGAGTTCAACTAATTTTGATTCACGCTGAAGCAAAAAATATATTTATGATTTTTCCTCATCCGATAGTTCTAGTGATGAATAAAAATGATTCACACTTTAGATACCAACAGTGCTGATTCCTGACATAATTTGTATCAAATAGTAAGTTATCAAGTTTTTACGTGACACGACAGAAGGAAGACTTTTGACTAATCTCCTTAAAATGTGAATGAATGTTTATATGGAAGTCGTATCAGGCACAAGACTCGTAACAGTATAATTTGATATTATCATCCCGATACCGTTGTTAGATAGCGCGTCAGTTTTACACATTTAATTAGTTCCGGACGACAGGGCAGTGGACATGTCCAGGCGATGTGGTGTCGGATTGATAAATTCGCAGGCTATCTGGATCCCGTCTCATGTTAATCCTTGTTACAGCCATCGGTGCGGCTTGACTAATGAAGATTTAAATCGGAGATGGAGCAAACCAAGTCCCGTTTTGCATCCTTCTATTTATCATACGAAGGTACCGTAATTAAAACTAATTTTATTAATATTGATACGTTTATAATCGCGAGACTTTCCATATCTTTGATCTGTGTTATAAAGCGCAATGATAGTTGAGGACTCGGACTCGTAATCATTATGTAGCTATGCAATGTTGTTATGTCTGAAATATTACTTTGAGTTTACGAATCCTATCATTTCGTGTGTGTCGTGTCATTTATCATCATTCAATCACATTGTGATCGAGATTGTCCCAGATATTATCAAGATTTCCGCGGGATATATAGTTTCTTCTCGTGCAAATTCTTATTTACTACAGGTTTGCCCACAACTAAGAAATATTGCCCTCTTTAGAACCGTTTAACATAATATTGTCCAAACCAAATTTCACTGATATGCAAGGGTTCATTATAAAAATAAAAAGTCGTAAATTGTTTGCTCTATTTATAAATGGACTTGTACGATTTTGGAGGAGTCACGACTCCCACCACCCTCCCCTCTTGCACCAACACAGGTATAAAGTCGTCTATCTCTCATCCCACCACATCTCATGACGTTAAGAACTCTTATTTGACAGCTCCGATGGACTTTGGGTTGTATGCTTGATTTACTAAAGATGCCACTAATATATTCAGGGTCTGATCGAGTACCTGGTTCGCGTGTGGAAAAAGCCTCCGCTGGTGTACTGCGACTACCACGGGCACTCGCGCAAGAAAAACGTGTTCTTCTACGGGTGTGCGGGAGCAGAGAGCTGGTGCTCCAGCGATCGGCTCGTTCCGGACGAGCCCGTCAAGTACCTCGTGAGTAATCTCCGTTTTGAAGCGGAACTGATTTTTTCACAGTCAGGTAAACTAGTAGACCAAGACCACCACCCCTTTTGTTTAGCTACGTGAAAGAAAATGATAGTTTAAGCTTGTATAAAATAGGTTCTTTATTTATGGCCTGTGCGGCAATCAGATTTTTTTCTAAAGAATCCCTGGTCATGCAAGTCTTTCTTTGTCTGTCTCTTCCTAGTATCTTAGAATTAGTACAAGCCCAGGAAATAATATGCCCTACTATGTTATTACTTTATGCAACTTTCTAAAACTTAAACAAACTGACTATAAACGATCTGGAAAGCGATCTCATTACAACAATACCAAATACCTATTGGAATCAGCGCAAAAAAGGGAGTCGCGAAATATGTTTCCATTAAAAGAGATCGCGTCAAGAAAAACGTTGGGAAACCCTATTCTAAATGAACACTTTGACTAATAGATGCTGCCGGCCCTCATGCACCGAATCTCTCCGGCCTTCGCGTTGGGCTCGTGCTCCTTCCGAGTTGAGCGAGAGCGAGAGAGCACCGCTCGCGTCACCGTGTGGCGTCACCTCGGTGTCACCCGATCCTACACTATGGAGGCGACATTTTGTGGCTTTGACCGAGGACCCTTCAAGGTAAATCTCCTTGCTCTCAATGTATAGAGAGGTATCAAGAAACAGAGCTTGCTTCACCGTGTGGCCTCACCTCGGAGTGTCCCACTCCTATACTATGCAACATTTTGCGGCTTTGTTCAAGGTCCATATAAACATAAAATTGACTGGTCTCAATGAATGGAGTCGTTTCACACACTGTTTGCCTTACCATGTGACGTTACCTCGACCCCTACACTATATAGACGCAGCATTCTGAGGCTTCAACCGACGACCCTTTAAGGTAAAACTTCTTGCTCTTCATGTACGGAGTACGGAGTGGTATTAAAACAGCCAGCGTTACCATGTCACGTCACACGCTCCTACACCATGGAGGCAACAAATGACTGAGTCTTTGACCGAGCACCCTTCAAGCACTGCTATCAATGCGTGTGGTGCTATTTCTCGTTTCAAGATTTTAGTTACACCGGAGAGCGACCTGCTGCTGGTTCAGCGAGACTCCTTCAAAGTAATCGGTCTTGTTAACAATATATAAAAAGCATTCGGGCGTCATCCGCAGCAACGTAGAAGCTTTACGACTTCAATCTAGGGCCGTTTTAGCTTAATCTTAACTGTTTTTCCAGAATCAATAAGAAATATTTTGTTTCAGATTTTAATGTGAAAATACAACAATATTCACTCGTATTTCCAATAAATATACGTAAGAGGTTTCAAAAAAGTAAAGCTCTCGTCACCGTGTCACATCAACTCAATGCTTCTAGACCATGATATGATATGTCTTTATGTCATGGGTGTGTTTTTTTTTTGATATGAGCTTGTCTATATTTTGGGAGTGAGTCGTTAGGTTAACAGTTCATATTATTAGCAAAAAGGTAGAAAAAATCAACACAATACAACTAATACAAGGTACCAGTACCAACTATATCGTATCCTAAGACACATAAATGTAAATTGTTCTTGTCTGTCCTCAATTTCTTGTCCCTCTTACTGTACATTCCAAAGACGTTTTTGCCATCCGTGCCAATCATTCATATCAAGTTAGCAAAACCTTACACGCGGTTACATCTGTGCTGCTATTACAAAGTAGAAGAAAATTTCTACTCGTAACAGGCTGTCAACAACAGTTCCTGTTACTTAACCGGATAATTTACACAGAAATGGGAATATTATTATGTAAATCGCAAATGATGACCATACACACTGAAATTGAAGTAGATCCCATCTATTTAACGATATATAAATATGATACATATCCCGGGGCACTTGTTTCCCCATTAGTCCATTAGAAATTAACGCATGTCCCTAAGGTTAATCACATAGATGCTTAAATACCCGAGAGCGTAATTTTATACGCGTGCCTATTGCATTTGGTTAGCATAGAATCAGAATATGAACGCTATGATAGCGTCTCTTTTGCTCAAATGTATACATAAGACAACCGCTTACTTTATCAACCTCTTAACTTGCTTAACTTTGTAGTCATAAAAAGAGCTCTGGTTAAACCAGGATAAGGATAGCGTTTTAAAACAAAGCCAAACCGATGTGTGCGCTTTATGAAACCACAGTAAATTAGATGTGGAGAGTATGTGGCAGGGTCCTTGGTTCTCAGGACGCGTGTTAATACGTTCGTAGCGGTGCCTCGTTAGCCGCTAGGTCTCCCGATAAGGGCTGCAACAGACTCCACAACGTGTGTCATCTTTGCTCGCGGCCGTACAACATCGGCTGAGCATCGCGTTTTTCCCGCTAGCCAGTATGTCACGTCATTGGACGCTGGGGGTAAAAAGCACAACCTGAGAGAACTATTTAATTAAGCTCGTTTACGGATGGTGGTATGCGGAAATGGTCGGTTGAACGTTTTTTGTTTTCAACAGGGCTTCCACCTGAACACGCAGCACCTGCAGAGCGTGGGCAGCGAGTTCTGCGAGGCTCTCAGCGGCTTGAATGATGACGCCACCAACGAGGACATCCAGCTCACAAAGGACCTCAATGGGTAATATTAACTACAAGTACTTTTATGGAAGGCAAATTATAAAATTATCACTCCAAAGTAGGGTAAATTTCGTATTATTATTGGTCACCGTCAGATAACTGGCCAAATTGCAAAAAAAACCAGGGTTTAGATGGAAGGATATATATTATTCTGTACTGAATAATAACTGCATGTTATTATAAAATGCCCCGGAGTATTTTTACAAATGGCGTAGTCGACAAAAGTGGTGGCGAGTAATTAATTATCTGGCCAGTTATTAGCGATTGACCGATCTAAAAAGGAAAATAATACCCCTGCTCCATTGACGAGAACAAAATCTTGTAATTAGTGACCCACCAAAAACATTCTGTAAAAAACTAGCCAAAGACATTGCACCAATCGTTGACGGTCGGACGTCGAACGGTGTCATGGAGCACCTGGCTTTGTACCCTTGTGAACCCTTCAACGGCCAAGTCACATAACATTAACTATAATAATAAAAAAAACGCAGTAAAGAACCTTAGACTTGGCACGTTTTTGTCTAGATTTCATTACTTTTTAGAGATAAACAAGCAGCTTCATCGAGACTTGGCTAGTTTTTTACAGAATGTTTTTGGTGGGATTTCACTTCTTTTTGTAGAAACGTGGGCATAGACCTTCGATTTTTGACATCAAATGAAGCGGCCCACCAAGTTGAATATTTTTTATAAAGGCGGTATGTCGATCTCTAATAGTTTGGTCCGGCTCTTGTGTTTTCTAATCAGGGTCACCAGGTACTCCAGATCTTCGATTATCCTAGTTTTATAGTTTTCCCTTTATGTGGCCATTAAACCCTAACTCAGTACCAAATTTCAGCTCTCTGAGTTAATGGGAAGTACTAGTTCTATTCTGATGATCATGAGTGAGTGAGTGAGTGTCATAAATGCGAAACTTTGCTTTCGCTTAACTTCGGAACTAAATTACCTACAGACTTGAAATTTTGGATTTTAAGTATGTGATTATAGCTTACTCCAGAGGTTCTCAAATAGGGGCCTGAAAATGCGGCGAAATGGTTCCAGTAAAGGATGGTACGGCAGTGTTTGCTTCGCGCTCGACTTGGCGGGGGCACTGCCGTGCCCCCTGATCAAGGGCTGGACATTATTATAATTTGGGAAGTTTTGTTACGCTCGAGTTCTTGTAGAAACCATCATCATAATCATGTGGTGCGGAAATCATCATCAATGTAGAGACGTGAAAAGCTTTTTGTTTCTCTATCTATAATAATAAAATCTAAGGAGTTCATTTTATGTTTGCTAGACAAACCAACAGGCCTAGGATGGTCTCCTTTTATCATGCAATAAAAAAATTATAAACCTGTCACTCTCACACTCACGAGAGTGAGTGTGAGAAAGTGTTGTTAGAAAGTGCCGTCACTTTGATCGATCGCGCCTCATTTTATCGATCGCGCCATACAGCCAACCATCATAGGGTCCCCTGCGTGCGACTTCCAAAGATGTGTGTTAGGCAAACGGTCCATGTAAGAGAATAAGAACGGGAGAGCTTGCAAAAATAGTTGTTTGTTATGCAAGGCTGCAAAGTTGTTATTTGGCGCATGGATTGAAAGCCCGCTAAGCGAAATAATCTTAAATCGCTTCGCTCGTGGTTCAAATAAAGATTCCTAAGCGTAGCGAGGCTTCAAGACACAAGAAGCCAAATAATTTTGCATTACTGTGCTAAACACAACTTTTCACCTCACATAGCGAGGAAAGTGAGATGCAAGAATTACACGGCTGCAAAATTATTTGGCTTCTCGTGCGTTGAAAACCTCGTTACTCTCAGGAATCTGATATAGTAATTTTAAATTACTTCGCTTAGTCGGCTTTCAATTCAAGCACTCGCGCCAAATAAAAACTTTGCAGCCTTGCATAACTATTCCACGGCGGCCATTAGCGGAGAAAATGGCATTTTCCACGCAGATTTGGCGCTATAAATGGAATTTTTCCGAAATAGTGAGTGTGAGAGTGCAAAATACACATATATTGCTTTAAGTCAGTAGAGTTGGCTTCTCATTTCGAATCAGACGTTCTGCGATACAATAGGCGGTCTTACTCATCGCGAGACTATTTTCTTTGATCGAAGTAGGTAATATAGAAAACAAAATTTTAAGTATTTAGGTGCTCAAGGCACACCACTTTGCCACCTTTCAAAGCTTTTTTCTTCTAACCATGAACATTTTATAAAGGAAATTCATACGTCAAGCATTACCACTGTGCTCAGATCAGAAATGATTCATTACTATTTTTATGGTTTGGTTGAATAAGAATAATTTCTTTGCTTCCTCGAAAAAATTGAAAAAAATACATCACTTTCAAAAACAACATACTACTTATTATTTCTAGAGAAGCTTCCTTTTAATGTTGAGGGATTAAAACAAGGTTTTGCCATGTTCATTCAGAAAAATGCGATTGGTTCCAAGCATGATCAAAAAAATATTACGAAAACTCAAGTTCTTATGAGGCTCAGGTTTGAAAATAACATTATATTCTTCGTTGAATCTACATAATTGTGTTTATTCTTGCAGAAACATTATTGAAATTAGTTTAAATGGCGAAGCAGAGAATAATAGGCAAGTCCGACCACAGCAAGAGTGAATCGCATGAAATAACAAAAGTTAATCATAACCATCCCGCAGTGTTGCTCGTTTTTGCCCTTTTTGCCCGACTAATAAGCTGATAAATGCATGCGAGCCCTAGCGCAACTGCGTTCTACAAACTCATACATACTAATACCTAGTTCCCTGCCAATTACAACTCTCTACCGCTAACTTCTGTTTATTCTTGTAATGATTGTGGCGTATACGCTATTATAATTAGTTGGAATTACGAATACAACATAGTGTTAGTGTTCCATGCGAACGTTGTAAAATCTGACGAGAGCGATTAGTCCGTTCAAAAATATCTTCTCTCAACTCTATCGACGCGTCCTGCGAACATATTTTTAGACGGAATAATCGTGTATAACATTTTGCAGCTGACTGTTCGTACAGTAAGGGAAACTGAAACATGTACCTTTTAAGTTAGTCCCTATTGTCATTGTGACAAGAACGAACAATGTATTCACGTGCTCTACGTAAACAGATATAATTGGCATTCTGCCATTATTTTTTTTGTGTATGTCTGACGCCATGTTTGGCGTAAGTTGGTTGCACAACGGCCTATGTAGCTGGCGGTCCCGGGTTCGAATCCTGGTCAGGGCAACTGTTTGTGTGATGAGCACGAATATTTGTTCTTGGGTCTTGGATGTTTTATATATGTATAAAAGTATTATAATTTCATAATTATAATTTGTCTATATTTTAGGTATATCGTCGCATAATACTTATAGCGCAAGCTTGTAAGTGTAAGATTGTCCCTGGTATTTATTTTTAAGAAGGTATACTGTCTCTGATCATCATAATCATCATCATCATTCACATCAAAGCTTGTACAACAGCGTGTGCATGTGCGTGACAAGGACAAAGACTGCTACGTCTTTGTCACACCATGGGTGTTACATATTTACAAACACACACAAACATAACAGTGCGCACTAAAATGAGTTGAAGTATCTGTGCTAGGTAACTCTCAATTTCAGTTTTGGTTACTTCCAGTAACTAATCATATAATTTGTTTGCAGTGCAATCGCTGTGGACAGCGAGCCTGGTTCCGGCTCAGACAGTGTCCTGCGGACCGACTCAGACGAAGACTTCGACTAGCATTAACTCCATGGTTCACATTGGCCGAATGCAAGCATATAACATTCATTACCATAGAATACCTACCCAGAGCAATCAGCAAATGTGCAAAAACATTATGTGATGTTAAACGTGAGAAAAATCCGTATCTCATTTTGCTCCAGCAAAAGTGGTAGTAACCGTTATAGTTTTAGATACAAACTTTTTTTTTCAAAGTAATGACGATAACTTGCGAAGGTATGCCTAGAAAATAACGGTTAGTAACACTTTAAGCGGGCGACTGAAGACATATTGCTCAGTAGGAAGTTTCTTACAACTTCAACTGGATCAATTGCAATACTCGGTGCAGAAATACTAAATGTGAACCATCACTTATGTAGCTGGGTTTCTTTATGTGGTACACCTACACCCAGTATCCCTACATCCATAATTACACAAATTGTGTGATACATAATGTACTTTATTGTTTTATGTAATTTGTAACTCTAAAAACCGCTTTCCCATCTCGAATCCTTCCATAGATACCAGAAATCCATAGAACAATGTATCTAGAGATGTAAAGATCGGTCCTAAAACTAATCAAACATGTATTAGGTATATGTCCAGTTGCGTTGATTTTTATTGTAATTTTGTTTTAAGTACATAGAATAAAAGTGGTCGATTTGTTAGTAACGTACTGTACAAAATTGTATGTGGACTGTACTCACCTCAGTTTGACTTTAGGGATGGAGGAATATAAATTATAAGTGGCTAGTGATCTCAGATATAAATAAATTATGAAATCTCTGGGTTTTATTTTTATTTTCGTAGACTATTGGATATATCTAAAAATGGTAAAAATCCATTGAATATCGGTCCCAGCTCATGGAGCTCCATAACGTCTATGTCACAGATTTGCGTCATCGTGAATTGCCGTCTTTAGCGTTCAGAAACTTAATGAATAGAAAATAATAAGTATTCTTTCCATAGAAAATAACCGGTATTTTACTTAGGTATTTATTTTCCAAATGGATAGAGATAATGATGATGAACTCGTTCTTAGTCCCCCATCGTATAGCAGACGTTTGACAATGTCATTGGCCCAGTCCTTTTAGGGCTTTTACCTTTGATTGAGAGAGCTGGAAACTTGTATACACCTTACCCTCATTTTATCGTTCTAAAAGTTGTCTCAAAAGTCTCATAAAATCTCGTGTCTGCTTCGTAACTTGTTCAAGATCAAATGTCGCAATTAACGGTTATAATATTTCGGGTTCTATAGCTCCAATGATTTTAATATATGGGTGAGGACCACAGTTAGCATATAAATTGTATGAATAATGTTCGTGTCACAACGGAATCATTTAAAATTAGGCAAATAAAATGCCTTAACTACTTGCCAAAAATCTGGTCCTCACCCATTTATCATAACATTGTAGTATATATTTGCGACTAATGTTTAATCTAAATATTTCTTTATGCGCTCAACCGGTTGTGAGATCGAAGGCTGAAAAGGTTTGCCCGAATATCTCCTTGCAATTGGGACACGATCCAAAGTATGGCAATTGACAGTCCTCTCTATTAATGGCACTTGGTTAGAATAGGATTAAAACACATTTCTAGGAAAAAGTTATATATTATCATCTCAAAACTGAATAATATAATGTATATTGTCTTTATCAACAATTAATAATCACATTTCACTTACACAACGTAAAGTTATACAAATAAACAATTTATTAACTGCACCTTAAACATTGGATATCGAATTATAAACCAAAAAGTATTATCTACGCTAAAGGTACGTTTTGTAAATACCTATTACTACGGTGTTTCGTCAATTTGACACTTGTTCTAAATCTTATAATGTTATAATACATCGAAATGATCACATAAATATAAAGGTGGATTACAATAATAATTGGCTTTAGGTGTGATGATATTAAATAAGTCTTATTTTGTTACTTAATTAATAAATCATGTAGTTTATCACTTTTAAGACCAAGATTTTCGTACCGCTATGCACTTCGCCGATAACATAGGAAAATGCTTATGTAGCTAAGGCTACGAGCAGAGCGACCACGGGATAGCAGGTCGCTGGGGCCCATTTCACAAAAGCCTGTAACTTGTATTACAAGCGGAAATCTCTTTCTAACAATGTCTATTAGAAAGTGACTTCCACTTGTGATACAAGTTACAAGCTTTTGTGAAACAGGCTCCTGGTCGTTTAACGTTTATCATTTAAATCAGACGGTAAATGCTGGCCGAAGTAGATCCAGGATTTTAGTTTGGGAGGAGCTTTCTTGAGGGAGTACGAGGGTTAGTTAGTATAATGAGATTTGTCACGGGTGAACTCAGGTGTTTTTTAACGGGGATCGGGCCCCTTGGCCACATAGTCACCCCTTACTGAGTGCTTACTGCCCGATGTGCTATAAACATGCTTGTTTCCAAAATGCTCGGAAATGCTCCCGTTAATAAAATAAAAACAGCGCGCGAAGTCCTTCGTTGAAGCGTTTACGCAAATAAAAAAAGGATATAATTTATATGTCAATACTGTTTAAAGTACGATTCCCACTTGGCACTACGCGTCAAAAAGCAACTTAGTGGTGACTAAGGAAATTGAAAGTCATTTTTCATAGTTAAAGTCACGTTTAACTAAGGCCGGGTGGCTATGGAAACATGCAATTTAATTATAAGAAATAAATTTCAGGTCTACTCCTTTTAAGGTCTACACTACGTCAAAAAGTTTAAGACCAAACACAATGTTTAGTTTTATTGTTATATTGTAAATTCTTCTAGAAATCATCAAATTCAATTTGCAATCAATAGAAAACAACGTAAACTTATTAATTTGCCTTTAAACCTCTAGCAAATAGATTTAGATATTATCCATACATTTGTAAGGAAAAAGCATTTAATTGAGAATGCACTTCAAAGATATTTTTTTAAATTTCTAATCTAGGAATTTCCAAACTGAAAACCAAATTACTATTCACTTATTCACATGTCATTCTAGTTCATATAAAAGTATCCAGGTGCTGGTATAATACACATATCACAAAAACTGACTCGGTTTCCTAGGGCACCAAGTGAAAAACTTCAAAATAATGGATCGTAAGCCTCGAACATATGTGTCACAAGTTAGCCGGGTGCGGGTAACGTGCTATCAATCATCACACATAAACAGGATGGCAAGACAAAGCGATATATAGCCAATAAATTTAATTTCCAATAAATTGGTCTTAAACTATTCGACGGTAGTGTATATTACATATACTTCACTGGATAGAGGGATTACCAGTGAGGTAATCTAAATAATTCAAAAATACATCTTTATTTGGGTTTCTTTAACTTAATATACAACCTTAAATCAAATTTGTTCACAATTATATTAGGAACCTAATAAAAAACTCCAGGTAATCCTGTATTAATACGTTGCTTAGCTTTAAATGGTTGAGCATTTGGTCTTAAATAAATACATTAAACAAAAACAATATTTTTAATACAAAGCAGTCAAACTGTTGTTCCTAGTTTCAAGTTGTGTCAATCTAGCAATTAGTATGAAGCCAAAAGCCAGTTAGAAATTACAAAATCAAAGCCCCTGTTTCCTGTTATAAGTTTTTGTTATTATAATGCACAAGGCTGATTGAATAAGGCAACCTAATTTTAAATGTTTGTGAAAATAATCGCTCATTCCCAAAATAACACAATACTAAACTACTAGATTTTATACAAAACAACTGTCGCCCATTTAGATGCATCCAACTTGAAAATCTACACCAGATTATTAAAAAACATAGTAGTGCCATGACAACATACTCTATATCGCATATTATGAAATACATAAAAACGCGTAAATGTAAGCGGTGTGTTCTGGGACGAGCGAAACGAAAAACGTATTGAATCTAAACTTTCTTACAACTTCAGCATATTATAAAAGAAAAAAGTACAACTACTTCACTATATGAAGCAGCGGCAAACTTATCTAGTCCATCCTGGTTTTTAAACTCTTTGTGAATTAGGTACAGTCAGCAGCAAATAACCTATAGCACCCAAAGAGCCAAATATACTAGTCAAATCAAAATAGGGGCCACTTCTGCGCGGAGAATTTCTGGTCAGTTTTTGTGATGATAATAAACTTGTTTTATCTCATAATATTTTCTTCTATTTCCGCGATTATTACTCATTGAAATAAAACAATTGAACTAAAATGAGATAATATACGCGATATAATCCGTTAAATTGTTTTGTTTAATCTCAATTAAAACAAATAAAACAATTGACTATTTATTGTGATATAGATATAAATCAAAGCGCATAGAAAAATACAATTGCACTCGCACGTGGTCACATCGGGACTCGAACCCGGTACTTCCTGAATACGCATCAAGTGTTCCCTTTCACTTTCACAGTGCTTGTTAGTGAAAGGGTAACACACCTGACGCGTAATCAGGAAGTACCGGGTTCGAGTCCTGGTGTGACCACGTGCGAGAGCAAACGAATTTTTCTTTGCGCTTTGATGTGTATCTATATCACAATATATGATAATGTGGTGTTAATTTTCCCGCATTAAAAACACTGTAACTCAGTAAAATTGTGTTTCAATATTAACGAAATATGAACTATTTAATTATTCGATTATTAGCCTAAACAAAAACAAAATACTCTTTAGCTAGAGACTTAGTAAACTATTTTTTGCTAGCTAATATATATTTTCACGTTTAGATCAAAATTCTTTGTCGCCCCTATATGGTTTTGAGCAGTATATATATATCGCAAAGCCTCTATATTTTTATAGACATAAAGCTCCTTGACGACTAATATGCCGCTTTGAATGCTATATATTAGAGATGCAACTGATATCCGGTCATTATCCGGTATCCGGCCTATCTGGCCACATTTTACTATCCCGTCGAATACCGGATAGTTGCGTTGTATCCGGCCTGATACCGGATAGTAATTTAGTACCTATAAAGACAAAATTTGAGTAACATAAATATCAAACCACAAAGTAATCAATATTAAGGTCAGTTTAATCTCACAAATAATTTTAAACATGAGAAAGTAAAAACAAATATTTTTTTTTATATAATACTGGCGTGCGCAATTTCCAACACGTACCAAATCTTAACCAATTAAGAAATATTAATCAGTTGGATTGTTCACTTTTCTATCAATTATTGCCTACAACATGCCTACACGTAGAAACACGTGCAACCTGCACCGCTCATCGAGCCCGCACGCCGTCAAATTTACTCCATTTAGGTATTTTAGGTAACAAAGTTTTGGCCGGATATTCGACGGCCGGATATCCGGTATCCGGTATCTCTACTATATACATATACACAAAAGTGCTACCTACTTTAGTAGTCTGTTCTGGTGAAAATATGATGATATTTTTTGAACAGATAGACTATCTGATGCTGACTGTACATGTACTACCAAATTACTGTACATAATAATTGTGCTACTATGAAACAATTTTTCTTTATAAAAAATATCTAAAAGTACTAGAACCATAATTTTAACGCATTATCAATTGACATTTTCATAAACTAAATTTAACTATCAAAGTCGTTGGGTTTGTTTACACGGGTCAATCAACTTTTTTTATATACCACGTTGCCATGGTTACATCTCTTGAGTCACTCTTAAAACTACAATTTTAAATAGATTTGGGCGCATAATGTCCCACTCGAAAAACGTCCCTCGACCAAAATTACGTCTCATTCCCAAAACTCGTCTTCTTAGCAAACGGCCCCTTGTTCAATAACGCATTACGGCTCTCTCTCAAAACGTTCCATCCCTTTCGCAAAATGTCCCTTCTGTAAAAGCCCTTTTCACTGAAAGTCCCCACTGCATAATGGCCCTTTCGCAAAACTAAATTTCACATACGCAAAATGACCCCTCTTAACGATTTTCCTGCCATTGACCGCCACAATAAATAGTCTCAAGTCATAGGCTAGTCAGTATAGTCAGCTAGACATAGACAGCAGAAGGGTTAGGACGCATAAAGTCCCACTCGCAGAATGTCCCTTCGTCCCTTTCGCGAAATGTCCCTTTCCTAAATGACCCTTACGCAAAATGACCCTTCTGCAAAAGGTCCCGTTCGCAAAACGTCCCTTCACATAAATAAAGTCCCATTCACAAAACGTCCCTATCGCAAGATGACCCGTTCGCAAAATGACCCGTTCGCAAAACGGCCCTTTCGCAAAATGTCCCGTTCGCAAAACGTCCCTTTCGCAAAATGACCCGAGGGGCTATAGCCTAACCCACTCGCAATCGCAATTGTTTTCATTTTGAAAATTGAAGGCTTGTCTGTATACAAAATGAAAATATAACCTAAACTAAAGTGGCTGATAGACGGGTGAGTAAGTACGCGTACTTAAAGCTCGCCAACTTGTTTTCGCCTGTGTTTTCCTTCAAAAGTTCGCGTACTTAGGGTGACACACGGGCGAGTAAGTTCGCCGAGCCATAAGTACGGCGTACTTACTCGCCCGTCTGTCACCCCTTTAACCTAACCTTGCTCCATTTTGAAGCCGGTTGCGATTGTGAGTGCATTAGACAATAGCGAAGCCGTTTTCATGTAAAAACTAGTGTCTGTGAGTTGGCCCGCCAGGTAAAATCAAAGGTGAGTGGATAT
Source organism: Hedya salicella (assembly GCA_905404275.2). Classification (NCBI taxonomy): domain Eukaryota; kingdom Metazoa; phylum Arthropoda; class Insecta; order Lepidoptera; family Tortricidae; genus Hedya; species Hedya salicella. The sequence goes on along the minus strand of FR990099.1, from coordinate 20,993,379 downwards.
GTGAAGTCCCCATTCCACACTAAGGCCAATGTAGGTATTATTATTGGCTATCTCTTATGAGAAGACTCCTAGTCTCAACTTAAACAAGCTTTTTCTTGACGGGACATTTTGCGAATGGGTCATTTCGCAGACGGGACGTTTTGCGAAAGGGGTGGGACCTTTTGAGAAAGGGACGTTTCGTGAATGGGGTATTTTACATAAGGGACCATTTGCATAGAAGACGTTTTGCGAATTGGATGTAATTTTGGTGGAGGGACATTCTGCGAGTGGGACTTTATGCGTCCTAACCAGCGGAAGTAAACGTAGACTAAAGAGGTAACAAAACATTTGACCACGACTGTATCATAAAACCTAGTTTATACGAAACATTTTGCGAAAGCAACGTATTGCGAATGGGACATTTTGTGAAAGGGACATTCTGCGAAGGGGACGAAATTTTAAGATCGGGATATTTTGCAGAAGGGCCGTTTTGGGAATGGGACATTTATAAAAGGGACCTTTTGCTTAAGGGAGAATTTGCGAATGGGACCTTGTCTTTTAAATGATATAAAGGCAACAAAACATTAATGTTTAGCCAATATACGACCCTTTTTCGAGCGCCCATCTCGCCAGTATGTTATTAGTTATTAGCCTAGATTGTTGGTAATTTTCTAATTTACTCTGTCACTAATTTCTCCTGAATTATGGCACAGAATAACAAGAAAAAGTTGATAAACCCATATATTTTATGTGCGGAGGGCGAACTCCAGTGGGTTTGTGTGACCCGATCGACAAAACTACCAGTCGACCTGACCTGACCTGAGTCGACCATCATTGGAGTTTCCCCGTTACTTTCTGACAAGTATGTGATCGCAGAAGTGACGGATGCTTTATCATTGCGAGGCCACAAAAGCATATATAAGTATCTGGACTGTATGAGATCCTCCAAGTGGCAGACCAATATTATCTGAATAATCGTGTCTTTTTTTATTTTTTAACTGAGCAGAGCTACGTTTTTCTTGTTCGATCGACATATAAATCATTTTCCAAATAAAAAAATGTAGTTCATAAGTAAGGCGGGGATTAAGAGTATAAACATCCATAAAGGATTTTTAGATCTAGAATCTAAATTTAAATTTACCATAAAAACGACTCTATCAGTGGTAAAAAAATAGAGCGCTAAATTTCACCGCTACTACTTGTCAGCCGATCACATTTCTAACCTCGCATTTTTCTTCATTTTGGAGTGGTCTTTAAACTATATTATTCAAGGCCACTTTTGTATTAGATACTGACTATAGTACGAGGTTCGGAAGGTTAGTTTTTGGATTATCCAAATTCTTGATACTACATTCGACGGCCCGCCTAGGGCTCGTTTTAGCTGAGATTTAGTTTTGTAGTGTTACTATCCCCAACAAAAACATTCCGTTCAATTACGCGGTTTCAACTGCACGATTTTTTGTTCGACTTTATCACTATCACTATTACAATTACCTAAGACCTTGGCGAGCACCGTCCCAATATAATGTCAAAGTTTACCGATTACCCGGCTATTTAAATTTGCACCAAGAAGAATATTAGTACGCCGAATAACCCATCTTGGAATACGAACTAAAAACCGTTACCGTTCACCAGGGACGAACGATATCTTTTCTCAGTAATACTACTTAAATATAACCTAATAATTTATATTAAAAAGAAAGAGGTAAAGACCATCGTTTTATCTCTGTCTTGTCATCTAACTGAAGACAGACCGGGTTTTAAATGCTCACTGGGCCCATTTTCTAGTGCGGCGCTTATAGTACACGTGTCAGGGCGCAGACGCGCCAAGAAGGAATGGCCAGCGCCCAGAAGAGGAGAGCGGGTCTCGGGAGCCCGCCGACGTACACGCACTCGTGTACACACACTTAAATGGACCGGGTTAGAAATGCTCACTGGTCCGTATCCTGGCGCGGCGCTTGTCGTAGTGCACGTGTCAGGGCGCGGCGGGCGGCGCGGGGCGCGGGCGCGGGGGCTGGCGGCGCTGGCGCGCCAGGAACGAGTGGCCGGCGCTGAGCAGCGCGAAGCGGGTCTCCACGGCGTCGCGGTGGCACCGCGCGCCCAGCTGGTACCACGCCGTCGTGAGCAGGCGCTGCTCCGTGCTACCGCGTCCTTCCGAGCTGCTGTTGCCGCTGCCGCTCCATCTACGAATTATATTTGTTTACCGACCACATTGCACCGGTCTATACTCTATTCATCCATCATTCATATTTCACTTGTCCGAAATAGTAAACAACATTCGAACCTAAAAATATGCATTTAATGTATGACATTGGCAATGAGGCAAGTACACAAGTAAATACGTTAGAAATTGTAAAGTATCTAAGTACAAAAAAAGTTCGAATCGCATCGAGAACTTAAAAGTTTGACTGTTAAAAACCCCAGGCCAAGCTTGGCCTATCTCCGGATGAGTGGTGTTGTCGGCCCCGGCACTCACTCGTGGCGGGCGGCGGCGCCGTCGCCGCGCGTCGCCCCCCCGCCCGCGCCGCGCGCGTAGCCCAGCGTGATGTCCGACAGCGACGGCAGCGCTGCAACACCAACGAAGCTAGTCTAATGATAATGAGCGTGAACAGAGTAAGGAGCAGCATGACAGTGGGGATGACGCCGCAGATCTAATTTTACAACCTGCTGTAGTTAGATGATTTAAAATAAACCGGCCAAGTGCCAGTCGGACTCGCGCACCGAGGGTTCCGTTCAAATTTTGACTTACCCTAACTTTCTTAACTGGTAAACGGTTGAGTTCAATTTGCAATTGCACCTGATATCTAAAACATTGCATACAAAAGAGGTGCAGACTTGAGGCAACCGGGTTGTTCAAATAGGTTATTTGCAAGTTTAAAAAAAAATTAGCTAGTTAGAGATATGGCTATAATTTTCGTGTAATATTTATACAATTTTTTTAAATTTCAAAATCTTCGTTTGGTAAACTACGGATATAAAGGGGAGAATGGTGTTTTGTTGTTCACATATTCCTTAATAAAACGAAAACTAATCACAATAAAAAAAATAAAAAATTGTTCGACAATGTGCAGGTCAAGCCCTTTCATAAGATACCCTAGTTGACCCACTAGACTTTTAATATAACTCGTTTTTTTTTGTTTTTTGTGGTCTTGGGCTGACCAAGTTTATAAGTATTCAAAATTTCAAATAGATAGCATAAGTAGTTTTTGACATATGGCGCTCTAATAGTCGGACAGACAGACAGACAGAGTCGCACCATAAGGGTTCCTTCTGTACCTTGTTGGTACGGAACCCTAAATACGAATTCATCATGCATCTCTCACAGCCAGAGCCTCTTGTTTTCTTATCCTTACCGGCAGCCCTCGGGTCCAGCGACTTGATGACCTCCTTGGCCTTCTCTACGCAGCGCTTATACTTGTCTTCGGTAGCCACAAGCTCGGCGTCTCTCGCCGCCAGTGCCTCTTGGAGCTTTCCAGCCCGCCGCCGTTCCTCCGCCACCGCAGCTTGCAACTCTTCCACTTGTAAGGCTGTGAGAAGTATTATATTTTTTAAATACAATACATATTTAGAAGTTCCGTGGATCAGAAGAGCGGTTTCTAGCCTATTAACATACGAGGCTAAAAATCTTAGCCATGTTAAGATGTGCATAATTCATACGTGGTCAGGTGGTCACTGAAAGTTGTGCAGTTCTGATAAATTCTAAAGAGTATAATGCTTAGTACAGCGCATAATCGTTATCGTGTCGATTATGGACATGAATCGGATGACGTGAATGCGACTTCCTGTGGCAAGTGAACCCTGGATGGTGTCGTCGGTAACGTACACTGCGCAAGCTTACAACTATGCAGCGCTCGCTGCTTCCCCAGCCATAGCGTATCTCACTACACAGTGTGACTTACACTTGCGTTGGCTGTCCTCCATGGCGGTGGCGAGGCGAGGGTCGCGCGCCGGCGCGGCTTCGAGCGCGGCCTCCAGCTGCATGATGCGCTGGCTACTTTCCCGGTGCAGCGCTCGCTGCTTCTCCAACCGTAACGCGTAGTCTTCCAGCAGCGCCTGGGGACCACAACAGATCGGTCATGGTCGCAGTGGTAATAAGGCCTAACGTGGCTCGCAACGGCCGTTTCCAAAATAATAAGATAGGGCTTGGGGACCAAGCACGCAATGCCATAAGGTACACGAGTACACGAGTGAAACGGAACTTGCTCAACGTTACTGTCTATGCAAAATGCCCTCGTTATAATAGAAAATGTGGAATGGTCGGCCAAGAATATGGTCTACAACTTTTGAACCTTAATGCACATGAAATAGAGTCGAAAACTGGCAAAACAATTTTTTTGCCTACCGTACATCATCTCAGTAATTTGCGACGAACCAAGTCGTGCTCAACTGAAAATGGCTTCTCGCATTTTGCGATCAAGGCCGGGGCTCTATTGTATAAATGTAGCTGTGTCGAAGGTATGCAAAGTACAATACCGTCGTTCTTACCTGTACGGAGGCCTGGTCGGCCTGCGCACCCTGGTTTTGCCGCAGCAACTTGTTCTCGTGCTCCAACCGAATCAACTTGTCCTTCATTTCCGTCGGTATTAGTTCTTGCGACACGTTATCTTCGCTAGGTCCTGGAGAAAACATAAAAAAAATTAATACTTACTCATTTATACACTGAGTTTTTAGAACATCTATACTATTATAAATTAAGTTGTAAAAATAAAGTGTCTATACATTGAAGGAATTTAAAAAAAAATAAGTGATATGATCTATTTGAAGGTTATTGATCAAAAAATATTTTTTGTCTTTCTTGTATTGTTTGTATGTGTCATTGTGGCTTCAACACAAAATTTATAAATGGATTTCAACTACTTTTGGTCCAAACGTGGAAAAGACTTTCCACTAATGTGTTTTGACGAGATGAAACCACGACACATACAACTAGTCCGTTTCAGTATATTTTGAAAATACCTTAAAGTACAGTCATTTCATTTTTACAAATACAAATACAAATAATTTATTTCACATAATTTTAGGTACAATTAAGATCTTAAAAAATAATATTCGTATCACTAAAATATACCATGCATGGCATGTGAAATTAAGTAGTGTAGGCACTAGGCATATACAACTACTTATAATCTAAAAACTCTTGTAAGCTGTAAAAACACTTTTCTGCCAGTCACTTCTTAAGAACTCGATTAAATTTAACAAAAGTTAGGTCTTTTATTGTGTCAGGCAGTTTATTAAATATTTTTATGCACATAATATAAATATTTCTAGCAACTAGTGACAATTTTGATATAGGTATAAACAATTAATTGCGGTACTGCGAGCGTGAAGGATTCTTAAACTTGTTTTTAACGTAGTCAAACATATGCTCGTTTTTATACACAAATAAACATGCATCTAAAATATACAGACAAGGTAGTGTTAGAATATTATATTTTTTAAAGTAAGGTCTACTTGAGTCGATTTGCTTTAATTCAAACATTGCTCTTATACATTTTTTTTTCATTAGAAAAATTGTATCAATATTTGAACACCTACCCCACATAGTTATACCCTACCGCAGGATAGAGTGTATGTATCCGAAATAAGCAGTAAGAGCTGCTTCAGTAGATACCACTTGGCTTATTTTTCTCAAAGCAAATACAAAGCGGTTAACTCTGGACGACAGCCCTGCTAAATGATCGTTCCATTCACAGAAACTGTCAAGTGTTATACCTAAAAACTTTACATTGTTAACTTGATCAATTTTTACTCCATCAAATTGAACATCTAGATTCAATGATGTACTTTTATGAGTTTGAAATTGCATTACTTTAGTTTTTGATAAATTAACGTGAAGATTATTTAGCTTTAACCATTTTATCGTCTCATTTAACACAGTATTGATATCAGACTCATAAGATGACCGATAATTAAATTTTATTACAATTGTGGTATCATCTGCAAATAAAAAACATTTTTGATTGACTGCATTGGGTAAGTCATTGATGTAGAGAAGGAATAATAAAGGTCCCAAAATGCTGCCCTGAGGTACGCCATATTTGTTTGCAATAAAAGCAGATCTGTATTTAAGGGTATTTTTCTTATCTGAACAGTATTTCGACACCTCTACACATTGTTCTCTATCAGATAAATATGAACGGATCCAGACTTGTGCAGGACCCCGAATACCATACCTATAAATCTTTTTTAACAATCTCTCATGTCAAACGAAATCAAAGGCCTTGCTCATGTCCATAAATAAGACAGAGGCTGGCACTTTTTCATTCAAACCATCTGTTACAGTTTTCATTAGCTCGAAAATAGTCATTGTTGTGTTTCTATTTTTCCGGAATCCATTTTTCTGACCACTTAACAAATCATTACTCTCAACAAATTTACTTATTATAGAGTACCTTTTCAAAAAAAATTGAAAATATGGGTATCAACGTAACGGGCCTGTAATTATTTAATAATAGTTTATCATCCTTCTTGTGAAGTTTGACTATAGATTTTTTAAGTTGTGTAGGAAAGATACCTTGCCCTATTGACAGGTTTATAACATGACATAAAGGTTCAGCTATAGAATGTATGCTCATCTTAATTATTTCAGTAGTCAAATCATCCCACCCAGCTGCCCGAGTATTATTAAGGGAATTGACTATTTTAATCAGTTCAGTACACAGCTGGTAATCTTCGTATAACAAAACGCGTATGTTAGCGCCATGTTGTTTTTAATGTTGACTGACGTTTTTCTCTGCTGTGATTAGCTGTTGCTTTGTCAATACACTCGTCTTGTCATCTATATATTACTAGCTTCTGCCCGCGACTTCGTCCGCCTTAAATTCGTTTATCGCGGATAAGGGTATTTTTCCTGTATGAAAAGTAGCCTATGTCCTTCCCCGGGACTCAAACTATCTCCATACCAAATTTCATCCAAATCGGTTCAGCGGTTTAAGTGTGAAGAGGTAACAGATAGACAGACAGACAGACAGACAGACAGACAGACAGAGAGACAGACAGACAGAGAGACAGACAGACACACTTTCGCATTTATAATATTAGTATGGATATGGATTTGTCGAAATTCATTCTGTCACTGTCACAGTAATGTCCTTGTGTTTATCGTGTCTTGCTTTTTGCAAAATGTTTTAAGAGTGCTGTGTTTGTAGAACTTTGCAAAAGGACGCTATTTTACACCATTTCCCTGCTGCTCTGAGAAAATTCTTAGTGGTTGAAGTGTTTAAATTGTGATGATCTTGCAAAATTATCGCCCGCAGAACTAGCAAACATTATGTCCAAGAATTCATTTTGTTTATTTGACTGCGCCGAGCACAAAACTATTCTCAGTCATTTCATTGCTCTGACTGTCCGATTTACAATTATGAATTGGTGCAACACAACCAACAAAATATTAAAGGGGACAGACGTATTACTTGCAATACAGAAGAAAGCTTACGACAAATTTAAAAAGAAATTGAAAGATTTATCATTTAACAAATAATGTGTGTTTTATTTTTTTGCCACTGAGGTATAATTCTCAGCACATACTTTGATCACGTAAATACAATTACTGAAGTTACGTGTTCAAATTTACGTGCCGGGAACTATTCATTCTAAATATTAGACCTCATTCAATGAACCTAAACCACTTTGGCTGAATACGTGCCACTGAGGTATAATTTTCAGCATATAATTTGATCACGTAAGTATAATTACTGAAGTTACGTGTTCAAATTTACGTGCCGGGAACTATTCATTCTAAATATTAGACCTCATTCAATAAACCTAAACCACTTTGGCTGAATACGTTACGATGCCTTGCCATATTGCAATCTCGAATAGAAAAAAAATTAACGTCAGTCAACACTAATCGTACAGATTAAATATAGTTGCCTAGTGCAAATAATATTTGTTTCTGAGTTGGCAGTCTGATACGTAGTATCTCTTATTAGTCTGTGGTTCAGTACAGTTAACGGGTACAAGAAATATGCTTTTTTCGAATTGATTCCTGACAAATCTAAGTCCGAGCAGCAATTATTCTTAACAGTGTTTATAAAGAAATCATTCAAAATATTTGATATTAGTTGGGGATCTTCATAAGTTATATTATTCCAAAGTATTTTTTGGATGCTTCCGTCAGCATCATTACAGTTCGTATGTTTTTTTATAACATTCCATGATGCTTTACACTTATTTTTCGCCTTGCTTAAGTATTGGGCGTTGGTTTTATGTTGTGAAGATAGTATACACTTTTTAAGAATTTGTGAGTATTTTAGGTATTCCGATCATTTTTCTGGGCATTTTGTTTTGCGGTTTCTTAAATACAGTTGCTTCTTCGTATAACAACATTTTCGTAGCAATTTGGTTAGCCACTTGCCGGTCGTATGTCCATTTTTTACTTTAACTTCGAACTACAGGGAAACATAAGACAAAAAACAAGTGATAAAGCTCGTGAAATTTATTGAACGCTAATTCAGTATTGTCTTCCGTTTGTACTTCATTGAAAGATAAAGAATACAGACAATTGATAAATTTAGAACGATTTTCCTTTGAGAAATCTCTTTTCAAATGAAATTGCCACGTTACTGGTGGTGGGCAGCGTTTTTCAATAGGAACTGTGAATGTCTGAGCGGTATGGTCAGACATCCCCAAGTCAATAAATATTAAATATCAGATTCGTCAATTAACAGACGTGATAACGGCTCGATTAGTGTATTTCAGTTATTTCCACAGTATTATGTCGTATGGCATCTTACTATGGGGCAGTGCTTCCGTCATTAATACTATATTTGTTCTGCAGAAGCAGGCTGTTCGTGCGATATATAAAATGAACCATAGAGACTCGCTTAGAGATAAGTTTAAGGACATTAATTTAATGACAGTGCATTGTCAATACATTAATGAGAATATTATGTATGTACATTAAAATATTACCCACTTTAAGAAGAACTGGGATATACATAATATTAATACTAGAAATAAGCATAAGCTCGCAGTGCCTGCTACTAGGCTCCATAAAATAAGGAGATCATTCATGGGTAACTGTGTGAGATTTTATAATAAACTTCCTATCAGCATAAGTGAGTTGTCTATTGGTAAATTCAAAAATATTGTGAAACGAAAATTATTTTCTAAAGCTTATTATAGCACACAAGACTACATGAATGATGAAGCCGCGTGGGACTAATGTAAATTATAGCGTCATGTAGGTATATGAATAATTATTTAACGAATACCTAAGGTGTTATTATTATTTTAATCTTAATTGTTTCATATATTCTGACATTTAGAATTTTATTCTAGACATATTCTAGATTATTTATTTTTTATTGACAATCCTTTTGGGATTTATCTTATTGATTATTTTAATTTTTTAAATGATGATTTTATCAATAATATTATACTGAAGTTAAATGATCTGATTAGGTTTTTCTGGGTTTTCCCTAATCCTTGCAGCAAATGTTGGATCATATTGTATTTCTCCCAGCAAACATTCACTCTCATGTAACTGACATTTCGAAAGTGCTTGTAACTAGGCCTACTTGAATAAAGAATATTTTGATTGATTGATTGATTGAATAAATAATACTAATAATAATAAATGTCTTTGTCTGCAGAGTAATCCGTGTTGGGACTAATATTTTAGGTTTTAAATTATAATTTTCTAGGATTTGTTTAAATTTTAACACATTTTTAACAAATATTTTCTTCTGTTTCCGCGATTATTACTCATTGAAATAAAACAACCATGACCATGACCATGGAAAGCTGGAAAGCTTCCGAAACGTCGGGAACTAAAATGAGATAATATACGTGATATAATCCGTTAAATTGTTTTATTTCAACATTTTTAACAACTTTATAATAGTATAGATTATAGTTACCTAATTCTGACACAGTATTTTTTAACATATGTAAAGCACGTATCTATCCTTTATCTAAAATTAAGAATTTTAATATGTGTTACAAACACGAAACAAATAAAAAAAATCAATTTAATGAATGATTTTTCTTGAAAAAATCACTTGATTTAAATCGTGATTTGAATCAATGTGATTTAATCTTACCCACCCTGATGTGTATAGTGACAAGACTACATACCTGCTGTAATAGTGTAGTGGTACAGGTCGTCCACGGTCTCTCTCAGCGTGTCCCTGTCACCCAGTAGCTTGTCTCGCTCGCGCTGAAGTGAGGCGGCGCGGCTGGACAGCTTTTTATTTTCTATCTCTAACTTGTCCGCTTTTGTAATCTCGGCGTCTAACTTCTCATTTAAATCTATAACCTAAAAATAAGTAGTAGTAGAATTTCAGTGACTAAAAACGAGCTTTTAAATTATTGTCTCAATATAAGAATAGGTCCAAGAACGATTGCCATACAACGAACGCTTGAAATTGAAACATAGTTTTGAATGTCTCAGCGCCACAATTCGAATTTATACTACCGCTCATAGAAATTCCACTCATTATACCCACCATATACATAGAACCCATACAAAAAACACAAGAAAACAGTATACAAAAAATATTTTGAATATCATACTGCCAAGTCGGAGCCAGTTCACAGTTCTGCGTGTAGTTTGCATTTATTTTTAGCTGACTAATCTTGTTTCAAAATGGTATCCAGGATATCCTTGAAGATATTATAGTTGCTAGCAGACAAGCTTTAAAAATCCACAAACCTATTTCTAGTACATCATTGATTAATTTTGTTTGGAACAGTAAACAATGTTTTTTTATATTTTATATGAAAAAAACTTTAAATTTATAAAGGATGTCTCCGTTACAGTTACCAATTGAGCTAAATTTTGGCATACTTATGTAAGTTAGGTGACAATACAATATTATGACACCACCGATCTGATGATGGAGATCTGTAATAGAATAACGTAATCTTACCGAGTGCGGGATATTTAGAATCGTCTCGGTGAGTAGTTGATAGATGTTTAATGGAAAGTACAATCGGAAATAAAGCTTTTCACAAAAATTACATTTTTTACAAAAAAATATTGTATACAACTGTATGGGAAAAACAATCAGCGGGCTAATACTTAACAGCGGTAGTGTAAACTAAAGTTAGGGTAAAGTACCTGTTTCTTGTAAATGTCTAATTTGGCGCGTAACGCATTCGCTCGCGTGGCTGCTTGCTCGTGCTCGATGGCGCGCTGAACGTGCTCGGTGTTCGCTCGCTCCAGCAGTTTCACCTACAAACAGACGATGTATCATCGAATTTATTACAAACGAATAAGTGACTAACTCAGGAGACATTAGTGACAGAGTTACTTTAGAAAAATGCTAATAATCTAAGCTACAAACATACTGACGAGATGGGACTTTGAAAAACAGGGACGAATATTGGCTAGAGAGAATTATTTTTGTTTCCATTATAACGTTTAAACGATGATAAAAGCTTAAAAAGTGACTCGGAAGATGAAACCATGGTAACGATGTACATATAAAAGTTGATTGACCTATAAAAAAGTTGTAAAGTAAGGGTTCTGTAAAAATTCAATAGAATCCCAGATGATAATGCGCTAACAAGAGCTCACCTAAGACATCTTACAAACCGACTCATCTGACGACCGTTGCAGAAGAGTTCGTCCGGTACTGATAAACGACTATCACATTTATTTTGATATTTACACGCTTAGATCCAACGACTAAGTAATATGAACTATAATAGTAATGTTTAATGTAGTTAATTGTCTTTGTTTAATAGAAATTCTATAAGACTTCTACTGCAGAAAAAGGGCTCTTAAAAACTAATGGTCTCCAACTGCACTTCTCGACTCATAAATGGACTCGAATCAGAACTGTCACCATATAGCTATGCCGTGTCGCTTTCCCTATACCCAACGCAAAACGAACTGGCGACCGAGATCATACTGCTATCTCTTTCACACCTGTTAAAACCACGCACGTATGAACGAGATCGTATTATAATCGCGGTCGCCAGTCCGTTTTGTGTTTAGTTTAGTGACGGGTGATGGACCTTTTTACGCCTGTTGAATTCGTAACCGAAAAAGTTAGAACAAAAGTAATAATTGCTTCTGCTCTTAAAAGTGGTATCCTTATATTTAAATTTTGTTAGTGTGGAATATTGTCGTGCAAAATGGAACTATTATAATTTATATCGGTATTATAAAACGGTTATTGAATTTTCAACCTAAAACGTAATTTCCTTTCAAATAGGAGAACCTAAAAAACTGCTCTAATTAGACGAAAACTTATGCATCGGGATTAATAGTCATACTGTTAGGAAGATGAAATTAATAAACACTTGCACGTTTTATACGCAGTTAACTAGCAGGAGATCGCTCAAAATCCTGCGCGTTGGCGCCACATCATATCTGAGACCAACATCGAAGTAACTTACAGCATTCAACTACTGGAGATGCTCTACGGATACATTCCTGTCTGCCAAAGTAATCGCGAAATCGCCCGGTCAGTTTATGCGGTAAATTGTGAGTGTACGTGTGCGTGTCTTTTCGTCTGTAGGTAGGTGATTTATTTTATTGGACATTTCATTTTTTGAAAGTGACTACAATTGAAATTGAAATATCACGGATAGATATGGGCTCTCTGAACAGATTAAAATTATTTTTGGAATTTTGGAGTCACTAATTTGAAAAAAAAAGATATTATTAGCAAATAGTGATCTTTAGGCGGTTCAAAATTAATTCGTTTGCTTCATATTTTTTGGCAATTATAAAAAAAAGTAGTTACGTGTCATAAATAGTGGCGGGTGATAATAATGACACAATAAAAAATCACAGTGATGTAGAAAAGTATAACTGTGACTGTGACGAAGGAAGGTTACAAATTTACGTAGGTTATGTGAGCAACAAATGTGATGATCTGAATACATTACAGTAAGTAACTTTAACGTGGCAAGTCAGAGTTAGTCGTGGGTAACAAAATCATAGTGGTTATTTTTAGAACGGTGATTGAAATTGAATAGTAACGCTTTTCACAATGTCTAGTTATGACACTTGTCACAATGAGCCCACAGATGCAGAATATTTTTTACTTTTTAAATCTAGAATTGCGCTTAGGCCCTTATAGAATGAGGTAATTTTGTTTTATTAAAAAAGTGGCTAAAATTAAAAATAATTAAGAAATATAAAATATGTTCCTCGTAATTTTGCAAATATTATTAGATAATTCGATAAAATTAGGGGGTAAAAAAATTAAATGTTGTCCATTGTGTGCGTTTGTAGAAATAAGAATATTTTCGTAGTGTGCTGTACTTGTTTACCTCGCCCCGCGCTTAAAATGCATGAAAAACTTGTTCAGTAATGACATGGCTTGTCATCTCCAGTAGTTAAATGCTCTAAGCGTAGTAAGAATTAATTAAACGATGTAAAAAACTTTATTTTGCTTTTTGTTTTCCTGGTTGTTTTACTCAAAAACTCAAACGTTCCTCATACAGAACCTTTAATACTATTGAACCATCGTATAAGAATCACCTGTCTCCTCAAGTCCACGTGTTCTTCCATCCTCTTCTTGTAAGAAGCCACGGTTGCTTCCAACGTAGCCGCCTTAGCAGCTGTTTCTCTTAAAGCGTCCACCTCATCCTTTAGAGTCACGTTTTCTGATGCCGCCATCTAAAATGGACAATGCGAGATAATTGTGATGTGATATCAACTAAGGATGAAACTGTGTTTTTACATAAAATCACAAAATGTAGGTTTATAATACAACTCATTGTATGCATGCATCAGAAAGTAACTATCGACAAAAAAGAAACTCAAGACATTGTTCCAAGACATTAAAAAATTCAATATCAGGGACAATCTTACACAAATCGACTTCTCAAACTAAGCAAAACTTGTACTATGGGTACCATGCGACGATGTACATAATATATAGATAAACTAACTTCTGCCCGGGACTTCGTCCGCCTTAAATTGGGATGTCCCAAGAATAAATTGACCTCGATTTTACATCAAAATCGTAAAATATAGGTTAATTTCAGATACCAATTTCGTCCGTTTTCCATTTGGATGAGTATATTTGTTACAATTCCTAACCAACTGGTTAGGAATTGTAACAAATATACTCACAACACAGACAATTGCAAGCGGTTTATTAAACCTATTCCTCTAAATGGTTTTTGAATTGCCATACCTTTAAAAAAACTGGTACATCCCAATTCGTTTATCGCGGATAAGGGTATTTATCCGGGATAAAAAGTAGCCTATCTCCTTCCCCGGGCCTCAAACTATCTCCATACCAAATTTCATCCAAATCATTACAGCGGTTTAAGCGTGAAGAGGTAACAGACATACAGACAGACAGACACACTTTCGCATTCATAATATTAGTATGGATATAATACTTAAATTAATGGAAAACATCCAAGATCAAGAACAAACACGTGCTCATATCACAAACACAGCCGGCATTCGAACCCGGGACCGCCTGCTTCGTAGGCCGATGTGCAACCAACTTAGCCAAACGTGTCGTCAAATTTGTCCATTGATTTGGGATGGTCGTCAAACCTAATCATTACAATATCTCCGTACTTATAGAATGCATGTTACTGGACACTCTACAACTTATATATCTGACCAGTCAGCTGCAAAAAGATATACCCAATTATTATTTTCTTCTGTTTCCGCGATTAATTACTCATTGAAATAAAACAATTTAACGGATTATATCGCGTATATTATCTCATTTTAGTTCCCGAGGTTTCGGAAGCTTTTCAGCTTTCCATGGTCACGGGTGGACTGAGAAAAGATGTATTTTCCTCTGTCAAAATTACAATTTGTGCAAACTACCCATTTTTGAAAAAACAAATAAAAGTGTAAAATGCTGCTTGGTAAATTGTTAAAATAAAATAATTAAGCCCTTCTGGCACATGTGTAACTGTCTTTACAGCTTAGGTCCATCTGGCGTGTATGTACACCTTTATTTGTTTTTTCTAAAATGGGTAGTTTGCACAAATTGTAATTTTGACAGATGAAAATACATCTTTTTTCAGTCCACCCGGTGACCATGGAAAGCTGAAAAGCTTCCGAAACGTCGGGAACTAAAATGAGATAATATACGCGATATAATCCGTTAAATTGTTTTATTTCAATATACCCAATTAGTTTGTTCAAAAATATCTTCGCTGACTCTATTATTCGTCAATAGAGTCGAGAGAAGACTTGTTTGAACGGACTAATCGTGTATATTTTTTGCAACTGACTGTACAACCCAGCAGCGTCCACGGCTCTTATAAGACCTCACCATCGTAGGCCGGCCCCCACCGTAACGATGACGGTGTTGTAGGGGGCAGTGGCGTGGCATTAATAGAACCCGATTCCCATCGGCTTGCCTTCTTTAAGGCATTTGAGTACTTTATTTTGCCGCTTTTAAAGAAAATATAAGAGCTTCACCAAAAACATGTTTCACGCCACGCCACTGGTAGGGGGCCACCTACGGTGTATCATTCGGTCCATGATCGCTTCTCGAAATGTTCAAGAACTTTCTGCCCGGCCATCGTAGAGATCCTTGGCACCGTTAAGGCCTTTGTCCAGGGGTTGGGGGTGTGTGTTGCCAGTGATACATAAGGCACAGAGACGTGGTCACTCACAATGGTCCTCATAAAAAGGCTCAAAGTCACTCAAAGGGTAATAGAGAGAGCTTTGCTCGGAGTCTCCTTGCATGATCGAATCAGAAATGACGAGACCCGCAGAAGAACATAGCTCAGATTTGCTAGACTTAAGAGGTAGTGGGCGGGGCACAATGGTCGTAGAACCGATGGCCGCTGGGGCAGCTGGAAATCCTTGGGAGAGGGCTTTGCCCAGCAGTGAAAGTCCTGGGCTGATATGATGTTTTTTTTACCCGCGCCCGCTTGTCGTCGCGCTGCAGCTTCACCTTGTCCAACACTTTCTTCAACGCGCCCGCAAATTGCTGGAAATGTGTTAAAGCAGTTCACTACAAAGGATAAATACCTGGAGCTCCTCATTCCTCAGCTTCATGAGCGCCAGCTCCCGCTCTAGCGCGTCGGCCCGCGCCCGCTGGTCATCGCGCTGTAGCTCCACCTTGTCCAACTCGTCCTTCAACGCGTCTAACTGCGCCCGCATATTGCTGGAAATATGGGAAAACAGTTGAATATAACGGAGAACGGAGGACCGTTGAGGCAGTAAAGTCCTGGTCGCATAGGAAAGCGCAGCGTACGATGCACAGCGACGGATGACCTCGTGAGGGTCGCGGAGAGTTGGTAGATCGGGTTTGCGCAGTATCGCACTCTGTGGCAACTAGGGGAGGCCTATGTTCCACACGTCCAGTTCAGGACGTCCGTGGATGATAAATAAATAGATAGTTGAATACAAATGGATTGAGGTAGTCACGTGAGTTTCGCTTAAAACTGCTGTTTCATTCATTACGGATCCGTTCGGGTCCGTACGGAGCAACGTCTAACGTGCCGGCGTGCGCGGGCCCGAGGGTGGCGCCCGCCTCGTCTAACTCTGCGTCATCGTCGTCCGGCGCCTCGCTCTGTCGCGCCACCTCGCGCAGTGCGCACAACACACACACCTGTACCGCAGCGTGCTCGCGTACGCGGGCCCCAACGAGGCGCCCGCCTCGTCCAACACGGCGTCATCGTCGTCCGGCGCCTCACTCTGTCGCGCCACCTCGCGCAGTGCGCACAACACACACACCTGTACCGCAGCGTGCTCGCGTACGCGGGCCCCAACGAGGTGCCCGCCTCGTCCAACACGCCGTCATCGTCGTCCGGCGCCTCGCTCTGTCGCGCCACCTCGCGCAGTGCGCACAACACACACACCTGTACCGCAGCGTGCTCGCGTACGCGGGCCCCAACGAGGTGCCCGCCTCGTCCAACACGCCGTCATCGTCGTCCGGCGCCTCACTCTGTCGCGCCACCTCGCGCAGTGCGCACAACACACACACCTGTACCGCAGCGTGCTCGCGTACGCGGGCCCCAACGAGGCGCCCGCCTCGTCCAACACGGCGTCATCGTCGTCCGGCGCCTCACTCTGTCGCGCCACCTCGCGCAGTGCGCACAACACACACACCTGTACCGCAGCGTGCTCGCGTACGCGGGCCCCAACGAGGTGCCCGCCTCGTCCAACACGCCGTCATCGTCGTCCGGCGCCTCGCTCTGTCGCGCCACCTCGCGCAGTGCGCACAACACACACACCTGTACCGCAGCGTGCTCGCGTACGCGGGCCCCAACGAGGCGCCCGCCTCGTCCAACACGGCGTCATCGTCGTCCGGCGCCTCACTCTGTCGCGCCACCTCGCGCAGTGCGCACAACACACACACCTGTACCGCAGCGTGCTCGCGTACGCGGGCCCCAACGAGGTGCCCGCCTCGTCCAACACGCCGTCATCGTCGTCCGGCGCCTCGCTCTGTCGCGCCACCTCGCGCAATGCGCACAACACACACACCTGTACCGCAGCGTGCTCGCGTACGCGGGCCCCAACGAGGTGCCCGCCTCGTCCAACACGGCGTCATCGTCGTCCGGCGCCTCGTTCTGTCGCGCCACCTCGCGCAATGCGCACAACACACACACCTGTACCGCATCGTGCTCGCGTACGCGGGCCCCAACGAGGTGCCCGCCTCGTCCAACACGGCGTCATCGTCGTCCGGCGCCTCGCTCTGTCGCGCCACCTCGCGCAATGCGCACAACACACACACCTGTACCGCAGCGTGCTCGCGTACGCGGGCCCCAACGAGGTGCCCGCCTCGTCCAACACGGCATCATCGTCGTCCGGCGCCGCGCTCTGTCGCGCCACCTCACTCAGTGCGCACAACACACACACCTGTACCGCAGCGTGCCGGCGTGCGCGGGCCCGAGCGAGGCGCCCGCCTCGTCCAACTCGGCGTCGTCGTCGTCCGGCGCCTCGCACTGTCGCGCCACCTCACTCAGTGCGCACAACACACACACCTGTACCGCAGCGTGCCGGCGTGCGCTGGCCCGAGTGAGGCGCCCGCCTCGTCCAACTCGGCGTCGTCGTCGTCCGGCGCCTCGCTCTGTCGCGCCGCCGTGAGCCGTGCCACCTCGCTCAGAAGCGTCATTTTCTCCTCTTGGAGAATTTTCACCTGAAACCAAGCATACAGGTTTCAGCCGAAAGTTTACTGACGTTCGATTGAGTTACATCTATTATTATTATAAAGTTATAAAAAATGTATGCTTGTACATTGAAGAAAGCTTTAAAATAATAAGTGAAATGGAGTATTTGAAGGTCACTGAACCGTTTTTAGGGTTCCGTAGCCAAAATGGCAAAAATGGAACCCTTATAGTTTCGTTATATCC
The DNA here is from genome assembly GCA_905404275.2 of Hedya salicella. Classification (NCBI taxonomy): domain Eukaryota; kingdom Metazoa; phylum Arthropoda; class Insecta; order Lepidoptera; family Tortricidae; genus Hedya; species Hedya salicella. The sequence goes on along the minus strand of FR990099.1, from coordinate 20,975,151 downwards.
GTCCCTCCGTCGGTCCGAATGTCACAGGCATTTTACTCAAAAACTACTAGATCTATATTGATGAAATTTGGAGGATAGCTGTGTTGTATAAGCCGCTACTTAGTTTGGTAGTGAAATAATAATAAAACATATTTCTAGGGGGGCAGTCCATACATATAATCGAAAATGATTTTTTTTGCAAATATCAATGTGTGGCACATATTTAGAGAGTTCTTTTAAAAAAACTTTGAGCTGTCTAATATTTTTTCTTGATTTAGTGAATATTTTCTGAAATAATTACTCCGAAAGTTGCATAAATTATGCTAAGTATGATTTTTTCTTCTCCACGAACGTAGTTGCCAAGGGCCAAAAATATATGTACGTTATCAGCAAATTACTGGTCAGGTTAGGGAAATCTACGAACAAAATTCAAAACTGAAAGATTTCAGAAGTCATGGCACATTATTTTAAGGGCATTCTGTGGAACGTTAGCGACGCCCCTACATAATATAGGTTACATTTACGCACTAGTAATTACCTAAATATACTATGAATATCAATTAATTTCACTATAATTGATATGTTGATCGACACTCGTGTATCGATTCGATCAATTGATATCTCAAATATTGTTTAACGTGTATGTACCCACAAATGAAACATTAACTAAGAAATCAATTCATCGAATCGATCGATTGTAAGATTTTGTCATTGCTAAAGTCGGATTTTTCATTCATGAGAGTGTAAATTGACAGACCTTAGAATTGAATGCCATGTTATTAAGATATAACCTTACGAGTATAATAACAGTACTAGTAGAACACTGTATATTTTAATTAGTGACTTGAGAAATTACGATCTGACTTATAGTGATTGCAAATGTCTAACACTTGAAAGTAAACACATTAACAAAACAAACATGTATAAACCTATTTTGTATATTTTATCTACGATCTATCTATAATCATATCTCGAACTATGTACAGGTCTAGTTTCGATAACCCTTCCGTATTCCCACATAATACAATGTGCTCTCAATAGAGATATTTTAAATGTCAAGACGTTAAATGAAATAAGAAATCTGGTATTTAAATAATGCAATTGTAAACTAGAAAGTCACATAATTTAAATATACTTTAACTACCTGAACAATTGAAATTATTTCTGTAGATATACATGTTAAACTAATGAGAGATTGGTCAATAGATAAGAAAAGAAAGTGTTTCGAAATGTTAATACCCGACGACAATAAACTGAAGACATACTGTCACGCGACTCACTGTCTGTATTGTCCATTGTGATCATAACAAACTTAATCATATAAATAAAACAATTTATTATATGGCGCAACCCGTGACCATGGAAAGCTGAAATGCTTCCGAAACTTCGGGAACTCAAATGAGATAGTGATAATATACGCGATATAATCCGTTAAATTGTTTTATTTAAATGAGTAATAATCGCGGAAAAGGAAGAAATTATTAAACTTAATCATAGCTATCAAGTGAAACTACCAAAATTGTATCATCCAACACATTCAAACATCTTGCAAAATATTCATAGTTATCACTTTCGCAGTCAATAGCCCTCTAGAAGGTTAACACTGCTGCTGTTTGAGAGGGTTGAGACTGAAAGTGTGAAACACACGATTCTGAGTTATGCTCATATTATATTCTAATTGCAATCTTAGACTTAAATATCTATGTGTATATAGTGTGAATTTTATTTACAATGCTCATTGGCCTATTTAACTTACGTAATATGTCAACACCGGTTTAATGTATTATATTAAGCCGCTTCAATAACTAAGCCTCACTTTAATCCGACTTAGGTTACAATAGCTAACGAAATGACTGAAGCGCCTCTACAAAACATATATAACATCTGCAATTTCTAATATGTTTTATAGCATACGGAAAAGAACACATAAATGTATTAATTAAAATTGAACGCAAACGGGACTTTTCATAACACATATAACATATACACATATAACATATACACATATAAATTGCGTACGGAAAAGAAAACGCAAATGAACATAAACTGTAAACATCCTTTAGGCAGAGTTATACTTGGTCGGATTCAACCATTGTTCTCTTCGTGGCTTACCCAGACTTACTTAAAATTGACACTCCTTGCCTCAACGTAAGCGTTAAATGTCAAGAAAAACATTGGTTGAATCCGTTTATAAACAGAGACGAGTAAACAAACAAAGTACCTGCGTGTCAAGTTCATGGCAGCGTTGCGCGAGAACCTCCCTCATGTCCGTGTCCGGCTCCGGCGCCTCCGCGGGTCCCGCCCGGTTGCCGCCAAGCGTCAACGTCTCCAGTTCCTACACACAAATACTAGTTTAACATTCTTTACCACGTCACTGACCATCCAACAACGCGATGCGGCCGCCGCATCTGAACGCCCGCTAGACACTCGTGATCCAAGGACATAAAATAAGCGTTACTAAAATATACAGTTTCTTAGCCGTATAAAATGCATGCGACTTCGAAAGCGCTTGAGTAAGATTATCATAACACGTGTGCAATGGACATTATGTTGTAAAAGTAACGTGCCCATATGTAACTCGATTATAGCGCGAAAAAGAGTGCAAATTACAGGTTGCATAAACGTTTGATACCGACGTGATGCGATATAGCGACGATATAGCGGACTGAAACCGTGGGCTCGTGTGCGCATTGCTATTGGATAGGCGTGAGTGTACGTCAATTTGCTTACATCCTGAAAACTACTGAAGCAATTGAGTAAATATTTGAATGGTTGTGAAAAAAGGTATACATTTACACGTTTAAATCGATTTAAAATGAAGGGGTCAGATTGTTTCGGTATTTTATAATTTACATAGACATTCCTAGTTTTAATAATTGACAAAATGAAATCGACACCGATTTTGTTAATCTATTTTCAAGGAACCTAAAAACATTTTTTTTATAGTATCTAGCTCTGAAAATATTTGAGAAAACGTGAAGGCAGCACACGATTCTCCAAATTACGCCACTAGGTGGATATTTGTCAGTTACAGCGCACACATTTAGGCTCTTTTAGAATTAGGAACTTTAGAAAAAGATTTTTAAATATGAAATGGGGAAATTTTCGATTTTATTTAAATGCGTTTAATTTATAAAAAATGCTGTAATGTTTCACATGAAAGTAATTGAAAGCGTCAAGATAAGAGTATAGTAAAAAAATGCGAATTATATGTAATTTCTCCGACTCCTTCATTTTATTTATAGTCGAGTGATAATGAAAGTTATATCCAAGTTAGCAGATAATTAGATAATAAAATATCGTAACACACATGTTAAAATAGTAAAACTTACATGCGAAGTCATGTAGTGTTATCAGCGATGCACAGACATCGTGTGGTGTTCAGACAGTGTAAGAATGAATTAGTATAATTACTTTAAAGTATACCATGATACAGTTATATCACATGCTTAGCTGCATATCAGGTGCATGTTTATTCCTACTAATTGTGGATTAAATTTATGTATAATTATTGTGAAAATCGTTACGCAATTTGAGTGCACCTTTTATTTATATAGCGATGTTTCTGAAGGATTTAATGTGAATCTTAGCGGTTTCGTTACAGTAACCCAGTTTATTAACAACGAGAGTTTTACACTTTCACGATCAACGGGCAGATTAAACGTGAGCTGACTGCGATTACGATTTGTGAAGCAACCACAAAGAGCAGTTTTTGCGCGGTGTTTCCCCTTATTTCTTTTAGTACCCACTCGGTCGTTCATTGATTCATATCTTTATCGTAATGAGCCGCATTATGTAATGTCCGCTGATATAGACCATTTACTTTTCGGTATTTGTAACAAGCATTTACCAGTAGTTCCGTCTAAGTTAACAGGAATTAAGTAGGCTATGCTTTACTCCATAACATTCGGCGTGCCAGTGCCAGGATTGAAATGCCATATTTCCCGTTTTACCTACTAGACCCTATGCAGAAGAGTTCGTCCAGTAGGTACAAAACAATTATAACATTTATTTTGATATTGATTAAATGCTTAGATCAAACGACTAAATAATAGGAACAGTAATAGTAATGTTTAATGCGGTTAATTTTCATTGTTTAATTGAAATTCCATAAGGCTTTAACTGTACAAAAAAAGGGTCCTTAAAAATTATTGTCCAAGCCAAATTGTGCTCTCCAACTGCACTTCTCGACTCATGGGCTCGAAAAAGAACTGTCAGCATAAAGCTATACCCGGTCGTTTTCCTTAGTAATGGCCCCTTTAACCCCACCCCAACAGGCGTACCTGTTTAATTCGTAACCGAAATAGTTTAAAAATAATAATAATACTATATACTGCTCATAAAAGAGGTATCCTTAAGGTGCGGCGTTTTTTGAGCAGGTTGGAGAGCTTGCGGTAAAAAGTCCGTACCGTCACCGTTTTTTAAGCGGCGGTTTGGTCGCACTTTTATATCTTAATTTTGTTAGTGTGGAATATTTTCGTGCTAAATGGAACTATTATAACACCAGTATTAAACGATATTGAATTTTATTTCCTTATAAATGGGAGAAAATAAAAATCTAATCTAACTATAGGAAAACTTATGCATCAAAGCTACAAGGTATTATAACAGTGTCTTCAGGGTGCAGATGGGGTTAGTGCTCTCTGGGATTCGAGAAATTTCCCCAGACGCTGATGATTTTAACTACTAAAACTAACATTTTACTTTGCGGCTATTCTACGTCTTGTCTTTACGATTACTACCATACAAATACGGATACATAAAGACTGTACCTACACGATAAAATGTGGCCATGCCTGAGGGGCTACTCCGAATCCCGAAAAACGAAATTCGTAACGTGCTGTCCCTATCGCTCTCATGTTCTGCTGTATTTCAGTGAGCGGGATGGCGCCATACGAACTTCGTTTTTCGGATTTCGGAGTAGCCCCTCTGATCAGGTATATTTTTTATCAACTGCTCGTTTAGAAACAGCACTTCTTTTTTAATAATCCATGGATGCAACACGATAAAATAAAAGTACAATCATATTAAAATGTATGAGATTTATGTATGAGATTTTGCTTTATATTTCCCACCATACTTACTTATTATTTTTTGTCCAGCATTTTCTGAGAGTCTGAGGTACGTTTTTGCCTCTAAATTATTGATATATAAGGTTTTTGTGAGGATTCGATGATTTTTTTTATGCTTTATTAAATTGTATTTTCACAATAACCCACATTTTTTTATTGCCTTCTGTTTGGGACATTTAGGAGATATTAACTACTTTAGTCTATTTTGATTTTGACTGATATTTGCCACTTAATGGTCTTCCATACAAACACTACTTCCAGTGCTTGAAGTGGACAGTCTTGATGCTGGCTACCCTGAGTAGAAATGAGTCAGCTAATGTAACTTTTTGGTCAGATGATATTCTTAAAAGTGTAAAACACCTAGTTAAAATGTCAATACAATAATGGTATTGTAGTAGAAAGTGAATGACCATTGTCAAATAATGTTGGACAAAAATTTGAAGTATGTCGGAATGTATAACGCAAAAGCTCACACATGCTCATTCATTTTGACATCATTGTATTTTTATTTTATAGTATTACTAGCTTCTGCCCGCGACTTCGTCCGCCTTAAATTCGTTTATCGCGGATAAGGGTATTTTTCCGGGACAAAAAGTAGCCTATGTCCTTCCCCGGGACTCAAACTATCTCCATACCAAATTTCATCCAAATCGGTTCGGCAGTTTAAGCGTGAAGAGGTAACAGACAGACAGACAGACAGACAGACACACTTTCGCATTTATAATATTAAGTATGGATTAGTATGGATATCTATTGAATATTTTAAAAAAGTGCTGTTTTTAAACAAGCAGTTAATAGAAATATATACCAGATCAGGCATGGCCAGATTTTATTGTGTGACTGTACACTTTAAGTTTGCCTTTTCACTTAACTGTTATTACGCTATGCCATCATTTACCCATGTTCAATTGTTTTATTGTGTAGAGGGTACAGTCAGGAAATCTCCGAATTTTGACACTATGTGTTACGGGCCTTTGCATTATTTCTTTGTTTCTAGCAGCTTTTTGTTTTTACGTGTTATAAAGTGTTTATTACAAGTAATACAACTTAAAAACACGAAATAGAATAGCGTAAGACACGTTAATCACATATTTCCGCTGGAAATCAGACCCTCGCACCAATAACATTACTGCTACATATATCAGCACGGATATATTAATAACATTATGTAGTCCCGCTGCGCCAGGCCACGAGGCATGACTTTGTCATCTAATTTCTCATTTATACGAGCATACAAACTTTTTAACCGACTCCCAAAAAGGGAGGTGGTTCTCAATTCGGTTGTTCTAGGTAAGGTCCCGCATATATCGTTACTACATATTGTAAAAAACAAATGTCTGTACATTGAAGATATTTTCAACAAAATGATTGTAACGGACTATTCGGAAGTAACTGAATCGAAAAAGATTTTATTTTTTATTTTTTGTATCTACGAGGGTTGCTACTTATATATCCGGAAACAAAAAAACAAACAAACGTACACGGCTGAAAATAGTTTTATTGTTTTTCAAAGTATTCCCCTTGATGATCTATGCACTTTTGCATTCGCGTGAACCAATTTTTAAAGCACTTCTGCCACTCCGCCTGAGGTACCTCCATAACGTGTTGTTTGAATGCGTCGACAGCATCTTCAGCGGTCGAAAATCGTTGACCGCGTAATTTATTCTTTATATTTGGAAATAAATAAAAATCGTTGGGTGCCAAGTCAGGGCTGTACGGCGGATGACCCGTTAATTCCACATTTTGACCCTCCAAAAATAGAGTTGTTTCGCGTGACGTATGACAGCTGGCATTGTCATGATGAAGAATGATTCTTCGTCGCTGGTTAGTTTTACGAATTTGTTCAAATACTTCCGGTAAGCAAATGGTCATGTACCACTCTGAATTAACCGTTCTACGGTTTTCTAGTGGCACTGTAGCTACATGGCCATTAATACCGAAGAAGCAGGCCACCATTTGTTTCAATGTACTTTTTGCACGAGTAACTTTCGTAGGGTTCGGCTCATTTTGAAACACCCATACCGTTGATTGTTGCTTCGTTTCGGGATCGTATGCATAGATCCAGGATTCGTCACCTGTATAGATGTTATAAACGGCTTTTGAGTCACCACGGTTATATTTTTTTAACATTTTATTGCACCATTCGACGCGAGCATGTTTTTGCTCATTTGTTAAGTTGTGGGGTATCCAACGCGAACAAATTTTTTTTACAGCCAAATAATTATGTAATATGCTATTAATGCTGGTCATAGAAATACCCAGAGTCGCCTCTATCTCGCGGTACGTAACATGTCGGTCGTCCATTATAAGTTTTCGCACAGCCTCGATATTTTGTTGTACAACGACCGATTTCGGGCGACCTGCCTTAACTTCGTCCGTAAGCATACTACGTCCACGATTGAACTCACTAAACCAGTGATACACAGTAGTTTTAGATGGGGCTTCATCACCAAAAGTTGAAGTTAGTTGATCTATGCACTGTTGTTGCGTTAAACCACGCCGAAAATCATAATAAATCATAGCACGAATATTTTCACGAGTGAGTTCCATTCTTGCTGCGAGATGACATTTAAAACCCGTCAAAAACAAAACACGAGCGTTAATAAGGAAGAAAAAATATACCTTATATACTTAAAAAAGTTCAAATTTTACCATGGCGGTTAAATATGCTATTTAAGAAGATTGTAATCCCGGTTTCCGGATATATAAATAGCAGCCCTCGTATGTTTGTATGTTCGTATGTGTCGTTGTGACTTCATTACGCAAAATCGACTAAACGGATGTTAACTATTTTTGGTTAACGGCTAGCTAGATATTCCCAGATGGTTATAGGATACCTTTTACCCGACTACACTGAAGAAAAAACGAGGGATTGACTTTTTCTCCTCCGCGAACGAAGTTGCGGGCGCCTTCTAGTATACATCATAACCCCTCTTTTTTTCGACAGCCTAGTCGGGTAAAAAAAAATTGTCCCAAATAGTCCGTAACAATCTTTTTTTTAAATGTTTTCAATGTACAGATATTTCATTTTTACAACTTTAAAATAGTATAGATAGATGTTATTTTGGAGTCGGTGCCATCGTGACACAACCACAACTTACTAAAATTGACAATTTTGAACATTTTACACATTATTTAGATGGCACCGACGACAAAATTACATAAATTGAGTAGAAAAACTGTTACATGTAAGTAAATTTAAGAATAATATTTCTTAAAAAACAATAAAATATACACATAGATAGAGCACAGATATACTTACTCCGTGGGAATAAGAAACCCCACAGACGTTCTTCATTTATGCCAAATATGAAGAAAATAGAAGTATACAAATTAATTGAGAAATATCAAACTCCAATAATAAGTCCACGTAAATTAGTAAAAATCTCTAACACACCTTCATTCATGTGACGTAGCCATTACTTTACGCCACGTCATTATTTTAAGTTACATTGAGTTTTTTACAAATTTTCATAGCTATTAAACAACAAAAAGTTAGAGTATTTTTAGGCGTCTAAGAAATTATTTGCATGGAAGTCCCGTTCGTTTATTATGTAAGGAATATAATGTAGCAGAGTTTTCATATAACATTATTTACTCGTACACCCATAAAAAAATAGTAGATAAAATCTGTCAGGTTTCACGTTCCCACAGTGTACTTACATATGCGTCGCATACACATAGCCGTACCATCTCATAGCCTGTATCATATCAAGCGTATCCACTGCATGTATGTATGATCAAAAAAAGTTAAATACGTTCCACCTCTGTGCAGCCGAGGGTCCAGTGACCGAGATTCCGATGGCCTCACTGATAAAGATAAATACAGATTGCTATCAAAGTTAGCTAAGACGGCTACATCCTTAAAATTGGTACAAAAAAACATTCGAAGTTTATTCCAGTTTGAATATAAGTCGAATTTCGTTACCATTTTGGGACATATAGAAGTTTGAAATGGTATGCGTTAACACGTATGTAGACCTAATAACCCAATGTTAAGTAAGAACCCCAGCTAATGCGCCGAATCGAAACACGATTTAAGATCAATAAAGCAACAACGGAACATAGGAACGTCGAGATTGTATGCATAAAGATAGAATAGTAATAGGCCGGAGGTACTAATAAGATAGGATCGATGGTAAGTCATACAACCAAACCGTCGGCGTCGTTTACAAATAATATTAAAATATGTACAATCTACACATACTTTATAAATAAAACATATCTGTGATTCTGTAAAACGGAATCACAACTGAATAATCCCAATTAATACGGAATTCGAATTTAGTTCGCAATACTTTTCATATTCGAATTGACGATCATTGACATGCTAATGGCATGTGATCCATTGTGGTCCCATCCCATGGGCTTGCTGGCACCACTTTCCACTTTCGTCAATCTCACGAGGCAAAATACACTGTCGTAGTTATAATTTGAGCACATAACCCTTGAGCAAACACCGTCTGACCGCTGTGATACGGAACTCAAACCAACCAACGTTGCGAATTCAATTATCTTAATGTACAAATTTCGTCACGATCTTTTCATTTGTACTACGAGCGGTGGCTACAACAATTTAGTTCCCATCGTTTAGGTAATGTACAACAGTCAGATGTCAGATAAAAATGGCACTCCTCTTGATGTGCCTAGTAAATTAGAAACACTCATTGGTACATGGCGCCCAGAATACAAATGGGTTCTGATAATACTCGGTGTATTTATACTTGGTCATACTGAAAGTTTCTGGATTTTATAAACATGTTTTTCGAGGTACTCGATTGGTAATACTAGCCGCCAACAAGTATATTTTTTATGAATGTTTAGATTTTTATGATCATCCTGACTGCTTAGATACCATTGGCGTTTATGCGGTCATTTTTAGCTCCCGTAGCTCCTTGTATGTTCAGAATTTATTGGAAATCAGCTGCTCATATATTTCCGATAAGTTTGTCGGATGTTCAAATATTATTGGTCATATTGCTAGGAATTTATTGAAATTTAAGAGTGCTCAGCAATATTTGAGTACGTCAACTCGACCTCTACGATATAAAATACCGTTATTTTATTTGCTAAAAACCTAGTAACAGAACTTATTACTCACTAAGGATAGGCCTGCACTTTGTACACATCCATTGGACCTCTTCAATGGCTTCGTGGAACGCATTCACTGCCGCTTCTGGGCTTGTAAATCGTAAACCTCTAAACTTATATTTTATTTTCGGAAATAAAAAAGTCGCAGTGCCGGGCTGTATGGCGAATGGGTCATCAGTTCCACATTTGAGGCCTTTAAATACGCATTCATTACCTCTGCGGAATGTGCAGACGTGTTATCGTGGTGAAGGGCGACCTTACTGCGATGCTTTTCGCGAACTTAACACTCTGGGCAATGGGCAAGCATTTAAGTACCAATCTGCAATCTCTGTCCTTTGGTTTTCAGGCGACACTGTTATGTAAAGTCATGATTTGCTGAAAAAAAGCAACCATGTTCTTACCAGTCCTTCGAGTTTTCTTAACTTTTGTCGGTAAATCTTCAAAACAAACACCCATTCTTGCGACTGTCATTTTCTTTCCGGTTCAAAGCAGTACACCCATGTTTCGTCACCTGTCACGATATTATAGACAGCCAATGACTGCCCTCCATTTAACTTTTTTTTTTTCATTTTACGGCACCGTTCTACGCGCAGTCGTTTATGGTCTTCCGTTAAATCATGCGGTATTCGTCGAGTGCAAAGCTACCAAACCTTCAGACACACATGCAAAATGTTTTTCACTTGGCTCATCCCAATGCCTAATACATCATCATCTCCCTGCCCTTATCCCACTTACGAAAGGTCGGCACAACATGTTTTCTTCTTCCATTTATCTCTATTATTCGTCATTTCAGCGCTTACTCCTTTTTTTCTCATGTCCTCTCTCACACAATCCATCCATCGTTTTTTGGCCTACCGATCGCTATTCGTCCTTGGACGCTCATCTCTAACATTCTTCTACCAATATGACCCTGATCCCTCCTCATTATGTGCCCATACCACGCTAATCTACTGCTCCTCATTTTGTCCGTCATGGGTGCTACTTTCAAACTTCCCCTTATATACTCATTTCTAATCCGATCTTTTCTCGTTACTCCACACATCCATCTCAACATTCTCATCTCGGCTGCGTGCACTCTTTCGTCCGTCACTTTCATCGCTCAACATTCTGATCCATACATTACCACAGGTCTTATGATCACTTTATAGATTTTCCCCTCTCCCAATGCCTAATACAGTAGGTACGAATTTTCTGTCATTTTTAATACTTTCAATAAGTTGTCGTAGGGTATCAATATCGGATTCGGCAAGCCTAGTCGCCGGGCGACCTTCACCTACATCTTCACAGAGCTGATCACGTCCACGTCTTAATTCCCCAAACCATGAATACATAGAGCTGCGACATGGAACTTTATCACATAAATGAAATATTTGGCAACTGTGTAGAGTTAAGCCACACCGAAACTCGTAAAAAATCATTGAGTGAACATTTTCACGAGTTAAATTCATTGTAATAGCGACACACAATTTTCTAAAGAGAGTCACAATGAAACAACGAATGAGTCTCGTAAATTGAATTTACGGGACTCATTCGTCGTTCTGGAGCTGGCCGGTTTTTTTTTTATCAATGGAGTTCGAAACGAAAACTCTCTAGGAATTCCCAGCGAGTTTCCTTTTCAGAGATGTTCAGTATGTCCCACGTATGGTTGAACTTTTTTTCTTTACCGAACTCTTTGTAAATTCCGCGGCACGTAAGTAAAACCAATATGGCCGCTACTGCGCAAGTACCCAACCCCCCGCCGCCTCGTTGCTATGGATACGTGCTATGGATACGTGCAGTGCGTCTGCCCTCGCCCCGCCCTCACTTCAGATGAGACTCTAAAATCGACTTCTGCGCAGGTAGTACTTACATGCCGCGCATTATACCAGACAAACGATACCAATTACTCGGTCACTTTGTATTTAAAACAGCAGTGGAGTACGCATGGAAACGTAGGAAGACCGACGTTGTGTTAAAGAGACCAAGATCTACGCTCCCTGAGTTTAAATGTAAACCTTCTTGCCTTGAACTTAAATACGCTTTTAATGTGAAAGGAGTTTGCACATATAATAACTTAAATGTCAAAGTAGCAGCATTATGCCGCTACACTTAACAATAGATAATGGGTATTGTATGACAGGTACAAAGCTAAGTGGATTCGGTCAGTAAAAATAATATCAACCATATTAACTCCCAAAAGGCACAAGCGACATCAAGGCGGCTCATGCCCGACCCTTGCTTACGTATCTTGTCAGAATATATGCAGTACGAGTATATAGGTTCTAATAAGTGCCTATCTACTCAGTCTGACTCGGTCATCAACTAACGATGGGCGAGTCGAATAACTCGAATCGGAGTCTATAAGAGTTGATTCGAATCAAGTTCCTTCGCACCTCGAATCAACTTACCGACTTCACTTGCCGGTTTGACCCGCATAGCTCTAGTATTAATACGGATCGACTTAGCGGAGACCCGGCAAGTTTTGCCAATTCGCGGACTCGGCTGCTGCTGCAAACGCCAACCGGTTGATCCGAGTCTCGCCAACTCGAATTTCGATTCGAATCATCAGCCGAATCATATGGAGTTATCCGAGATGGAAAACAATCGACTCGTATCGCCGCTATCAAAATCGTTATCTTAAAACTGCCTGTATACTGGTAGGCATTTTTTTGTCAATTTCTACATACCTGTATAGCTTGCATGATGGAACGCTGACATGATAGCTCTAGTTCCATTATCCTGGTGATATATTCTTCTTTCTTATCGCAGTTCACAGCGCAACCTAAAGCAAAATAACAAACATAATGTGAAGACTACACCATTGGTCGACACAAAGGTGCATACGTTTATATTAAAAATCCGTAGCGTACAATGAGTCTGTTCTTATTCATAAACGTAAGGTAATTTTTCTACTCATGTATATAATCTGTGAATAAAAACTCCGCAAATCATACTAAAAGACATATTTTTTAGATTGGACCATCACTCTATACTCTAATGTATGGTTTATATTATATGCCCCTGAACTATAATACATATATGTATTATACAACTCCGCACAGAACTATAATGAGTTTCAAAAAAAGGATGCAGTGTTATTGCAATATATTTTTTGCTATGTTTTAAAAAAATAACAAAATAGTTCGAAAATGTGCAGATCAAGCTCTTTCACATGATGCTCTACTTGACCTAGTAGCTAGACTTTTAACACAAGTATAATATAAAATGTTTTTTTTTGCGATACATATGTGCTGACCATGTTTATTACCATTCTAAACTTCAAATAGTATATGTAGTTTTTGAGCTATGGCGCTCTAATAGTCGCACAGACAGACAGACAGAATCGCACCATAAGGGTACCTTTTTTGCCTTTTTGGTACGGAACCCTAAAAACACCCACACACCGACAATTTATTGTATAAACCGACCCGCGATTGTGCCGATACTTTGGCACAGGGGAATATATCCGTATGCCATCTCCATTGGTTAAAAGATGATGATAGATCGGTCTGTGATGAGCTTAATCGTTTTGGCTCACACGTCAAGCAATACTTAATATTTATAGCACTTTATAGCGGCATATGACTTCGGGCCGTGGCGGATAGTTTTCTGTCAATGTAATTTGCCGTCTTTGGCGCTCAAGGGGTTGAATAGCAATAATACGTTAATGTATGAAGTGCACTCCTATGAGTGCTGTTGCATTCCATGTTACTGGTGCGTAAACAGGGATCGGATCGAACCGTGTCTATACCGTATTTGTTGAAATTATTATGCGTGAGAGAGCGAGCTGCGCGTGAGCGAGAGGGCTAGCAAGTCTGCAACCATTGCGCCGCTCAAGAAGAGAACGTTCGCGTCTTACGCACAATACGAGTCAATGTATACTAATTTCCTCAGAACTAAGGCTGCCGGTAAGTATTTTTACTGCGCGGCGTCGTCGCCTTTTTTTATATACAGACACATCCCAATCTTTAAGCCAATGCCGGAAGTAAACAAAAAACAGGCCGTAATTTTTTTTTAACAAATAAGAAATTAAAAAATGCTGAGAAGCATATTCTTAACATAGCTGTTTATCACACTCTACATGACTAATGTAATGTAATGATTATCGGGTAGTAGGTATCAATCACTGATAAACGGCCTCTCGCATATAACTCATTAATTTTAATATTTTTGTATAAGTTGATTAAATAAAAACAACACAAACCTGGTGTAAGATACTTTAGTATGATTGATTGCTTTGCACTTTGCAGTTAAGTTTGATACAATGTATATGGCGTGTACGGGCTTACTTCGCTTGCGGAGGAGAAAAAGTCACCCCTCTTTTTTTCTTCAGCATAGGCGGGTAAAAAGTATCCTATAACCATCTGGAGATACCTAGCTATCCGTGTACCAAAAATAGTTGAAATCTATTTAGCCGATTTGGCGTGATGAAGCCACAACGAAACATACAAACATATAAAAAATCCAAAAAAATATATTTCGATTCAGTGACCTTACATATAGTCAGTTACAATATTTTTAAAAAACAACTTTAATGTATGTACATTAAATTTTTACTAGTTTATAATAGTATAGATAAGATTTATTCACTTTCAACTATTTAGTAAAAAACTTATCATAGTTTTTAGTGTATCATTAGATACCAATACCATGTAGTTTATAAAAAAACGGCATTGCATTACAATATGTTTCTTTTTTGTAAAACTTAGGAACATACTTGAATATAGATCCAGCAATTACTAATTTAAGAAGTTTAGAACAAGAATACTGCTTACTTTAACATTTAGCTACAATACTATTAGATTTATAACTATAACCATTTACTCTTAAGTTTCTAAGAAAACTAAGTACTTACTGAGAACAAGTTGTAATAACCTTCCTAAGTCAGACGGATCTGCATGTTCAGCAATATTCACAACATCGGGCCGCGAAAACTCTTGCAGGCTCAAATTTAATATATCCTGGTGATAATCTACAATGGAAAGAAATACTATTAAGAAATGACACACATATATGAACTACGAGAATAATTTCTAACATTATAAGAAACATTTCTTGCAGTGAAATTTTATTATTGTAACTTTTATTAAATTAAATATTTTGGAGTATTTCACACAAATCGAACGAGTCATATGGTGATAAGGCTTGTGTTATGAGTACTAGACAATGGTATATTCAATAAATAAATATATGGGACAAATCAACATAGTCCTTATTTAGATATATAATAGATACATTACTATATACATAGATAACAACAAAGACACAGTAACAAAATGTTTATGCTCATCAGACAAATATTTGCCCTTAATAGTTTTGTACCTAAGTCCATCGCCTACGCAGGCAGGGTCACATTGATATTGAGCTTTCAAATCCACCTACCAAATACACCATCTAATATTTTCTTCAAATTGCTGACTTTTAGCCTCCAGTTGTGACCCACATCTGTTTTGATCTTAGAATTCCATGCCGGTGAGAAATACTCTGGAGCAACTTGTGTAAGAGCTTCAGCAATAGCCACTCCATCAGACAGTTCTGGAAAACAAACACTTTATGAGGCAAAACAACTTCAAAGCAAGTATTTGCATGTCGTTGATCAAATAGTGTAAACTTCCAGCACTTGATTCACAATTACATAAAATGGCATAACATTAAGAACTATATAATTAGTCCTAGTTAAAAGAATAAAGTGATTAATATAATTATAATTTTATTAATCACTCAAAAAAGAATAAAGTGATTAATATAATTAATATCTTGTTTCTAAGAATGTGTATTGTAGTGTACCTGTTAAAGGAATGCTTAGTTTGGGGCTAGTATAATTTGTGAAAAACTATACCCCCTGTCTTAATTCTCTTGTTTCTTTACTATATAAGATGTATTCAGAAGATATACACAATCTATATATACATCATCCAGCTAAAGACATATCTAGAGTACAGGATTACTAGCATTTGTTGAAATAAATATGCAACTCAAGAATCATGACATCACCAATTTGGTCGTTCAATAAGGCTCCTTCCATCAAGTTTTCTCCTTCTATCTTAAAATTATTCATGATTATTTTATTTATTTTAACATACAGGGTTGTAATCAAATTGTTTCTAAATTTTTTTTAATAATTCAACAGAAACAGTAAGGCATTCAATTGTAATAAGTATCTAACAATGGCTTCACTGTACTCTATCTTACATGACTCCAAAAACACTGATATAGTAAATGAGAACAAACTTATATGTTGCTGAAGTAAATACAAAATTATTAAAGACCTATCATTTACTGAAGAGAAACAAGGGGTACCCACACTCTCATCAATAGCAGTGGCGTGGCATCCACATAAGCCCATTCCCACCGGGTTGCCCAAGGAAAGGCTTATAACCACCTATTTTTTGAAATATGAGTAAATGAATATGCTTCGGCTTGCCTTGTAATTTTCTCGATACCATGCCACGGATGAATAGTCATGACAAACAAAATAAACATCAGAATACAAGTAGATATACAATTTACATTTTTTTATGTAGTCTAAAGTCTTACTTACAATCACAATGAAACAGTGTATCCAACATTCAAATTAAACACAGCTATTCAACTTCTAAAAGTTGCCATGATGACTAACTACCACCCACCACTATTGTCTCAACTAACTTGTTTATCTTAAAATTATATAGTGAAGCTTCTTTTACTGCTGATTCAAATTAAAGTCAGACCTGTTTCAGCATCTATATTATTTTTTACATCTTATATGTAAACCAGGTCTGCTATGCCATGTCATCTTTTCTCGGCAAGCAAATATAAATGTTAGTTATATGAAAAACAAGAAAGCAAGTTCTCAAGTCTGGCCTAACACAGTGGGCCAGACATCTGTGATTAAATAACTATATAAACAGTAGTAAATACTTCAGTGTAATCTTCAATATTTGTTTATCAATGATAACTAGAGTGACTAAACCATACCTTTAATTTGGGTTCTAAAAAAGAATGCTAGAACTTTCAACTTTCAAGGGCAAGTTTGTGATGATTGAATACCTAATAAAAGTATCCTATACTTGTTTGTCAATGAAGCAAGCAAGGAACCTTCCTATTTACTCATTCTACACTGTCATAAGCCAGAGCCCTCGATAAAAAGTGCCTGAGTAGTGGGAACCTTGAAAAGCTGTTGCAAGTAAATCTTGAGATAGATTTACCTGATAGATTTCCATGTTTAGCCTTAAGATTTAGGGTCTGCAACCATTTGATGAGATTGTCACACAAAACTATGCTATTTGGTTGCTCCATTCTGGTAAGAATGGAGCGTATTGCACTGTAAAGTCAATTATTTTAACCGTATAATAATTCTTAACAATATATCACATTTGGTTGAATAACAATTTGGAATTTTAGATATAAATAGAAAAATAAGAAATATTTCCCGTCGACAGCAGTGGACCGTAGCGTGACGTTTGCTCGTGCGTTTACGGAGACAGGGAGGGATTTAAACGTCATTCGGAATTGAAACTTAAAGTTTGCTACCTTGCAATCATAAAAGTATTTTTAAAACAATATTTTGAACATATTTGATAGTTTTTCGTCTTCATCAGACCCCTTTAATATTTGTGCACCAACAATAGCTATTAAATCACGAAATGTTTATGTATGGTCCACTTTTGGACTTAATATACAGAATGGTTCCATCCTGTGATAATATACGAGATTATTAGATTACATATGTATGTCTGGAGCATCGCAGCGCGCTTAAACCGTCGGACGGATTTAGATTTTGTATAGTTATCCAAAATCAATTGGAGGTTTCAAAAAAATAATATTACGTTGAATATTGCCTGACCCATACTGATAAGACCTGACGATCCTCGGCACCATTTTCACAGGTATTAGTGAAACTGCTACGTAATGTTAAGGGCCTGCATCCTCATGGATAAACCACGCCCCAAACGCCGAGCCGGCCAATGAGCGCAATTTGTAATAAGGGGATGTATTTATTGCTCGCGCGCATCAAAGAAAGAGAAAGCTGATACTATACATATACACTACATGCTGAGGTTTTTTGACGTAAGCGCCAGATATAAAAGTACAATGAAATCGAAGATATTATTATATTTTGTTAACATTTAAGTTAGTGACGTAAAAGATAAAGGGAAGAATGAAATTTTCACAAGCTTTAAAGCAGGTATCTCATATTATTATCCATCCTTTAAGTCACATTGTTAACCTTAGTATTTCAACAGGGGTATATCCAGACAAGCTAAAGCCTGTTGTTGTAAAACCTTTACATAAAAAAGGGGATAAAACAAATGTGTCAAATTATAGGCCCATTGCTCTAGCAACGGTTTTTTCTAAAGTTGTTGAAAAAGTAATATACGAGGCACTCTACAATTATTTAGAGAAATATCATTTGCTAATTGCAGAACAGAAAGGTTTTCTTAGAAAAAAATCCATAAATATGGCAATTTATGATCTTATCCAATTAGTTATAGAAAATTTAGATAGGAGAAATCACGTATGTGCCATATTTATGGATATGACTAAAGCTTTCGATTATGTAAATCATTCCATTCTTTTAAGTAAGTTGAACGCATATGGTATTCGTGGTAATATTTTGGAGCTGTTAAAGTCATATTTGAGCGATAGAGATCAATACACTGAAATCTCTCAAATCTGCATGCACACTAAATATGTAAAGGCTTACCGATCTGAAAAAAGGCAAATTAAGTTTGGCGTGCCGCAGGGAAGTGTTCTCGGACCTCTACTATTTTTACTCTATATCAATGACCTGCCTTGGTACGTCAAACACCCAATGGTACTATTTGCTGATGACAGCACTGTTATTATTAAATGTAATGATATTAGTGATTATGAAATAGAAATTAATAATACTGTAAGGACATAATTGAATGGCAAAATATGAATAATTTATTAATTAATCTTGACAAAACCAAAATCATGCACTTTTATCAACGTAAATTACTTGTTCCGATCGCTTGTAATTATAAAGGGACAATAATTGAGTCAGTTTCTGCTACTAAGTTTTTAGGAGTCCATGTAGACAACCATTTGTCATGGAACTCACATACAGAGCAAGTCTGCCAAAAACTAAATCAGTACGCCTATGCACTTTATAAACTAGCAAAGCAAGCCAATCCTGATGCTGTATTAACTGCGTACCATGGCTTTGTTGCGTCGACCTTACGTTACGGCATAATTTTTTGGGGCAATTCTACAAATAAGGAAGCGGTTTTCAAAGCTCAAAAAAGGTGTATCAGAGCAATGCGTGGCCTTCAACAAACTGACAGTTGTGTATCACATTTTAGAGATTTGAGCATCCTGACAATGCCTTCTATGTATATTCTAGAAGTGGTGATGTTTGTAAAAAATAATCCAGCGCTATTTAAAAAAAGTAGTTTTACCAGCAAACGTTTGGAGCAAAGATATAGAGAGAATTTATGCACAGCCCCAGCAAAAACCGCTTTGATGCGTAAAAGTGTATATTATCTAGGAATAAGAATATATAATAAAGTACCCACAGAATTTAAACTGTTACCAATGTCACTGAGACACAAATTATTAACTTTACTTATTAATAAGTGCTATTATTCTGTTTTAGATTATTTAAATGATGTTTTCAATGGTATGTAATTATTTGAGATTAATTTATTATTATTGTTATTTATTTTTTCCTTTTATTAGTATTCCATTGTCAATTTAATTATCTTAATTCGTAAATTGTATTATAATGTTTAAACAAAATCTTGTTAAGAAGCAGTAAGTAAATATTTTTAAACCAATGTTTTTGTACGCCAATCGGCAAAACATAGTGGAACATAAAATAATTGAACATCTCTGTATGTATGCAGCCATCACCTATGTTTAACAAATAAAACACTTTGACTTTGACTTTGAGATAATTTAGCCGTTAATTAATCAGTCGTTAGTATACAAACTAGACAAAAAACGATGACAAAAAAATGACGACAACCAGACGAAAACAACTGAATAACATAAGAATAATATATACAAAACATTGTTAGTGCCTATAATATTTGAAGGTTTCTCTCGATTTCCCTAGTATTTCATCATCAGATCCTGACTTGGTGATAAGGAGACTACCTCAGGGACACACTATAAATGTTTTTTTTAAAGATTTATCCTGTAACTCTTCACCATTAAGGAGTTGTACCTTCCGTCATCAGCTCAGCATGATGAGATGATGACTACCATATGCAAATACTTAAATAGCTTAAGAAAATATATGAAAAACGTTATAACTGCCTATAAAATTTGAGGATTGCCCTCGATTTCCCTGGGATCCCATCATCAGATCCCAACTTGGTGGCAATGGGACCACCTCATGAGTATATTCTATCAAATAAAAAAGAATTTTTAAAATCGGTCCACAATTGGCAGAGTAATCGATGAACATACATAAAAAAAAATACAATTAGTCGACCATATATCCTCCTCCTTTTTTGGAAGTCAGTTAAAAATAGCTTACATTTTCGATGCACCTCCTTAATCATTATTTAGACAAGAGAATATTCAAAATAGGATTACGAGTGTTTTAATGATCATAAATTGTCTATGATGACCGGAACCGCAGATAGGAAACTGCATAATATCTTATATGCACATACTTACATAGATGTAAGAATATAAAATAATACAAAAAATATCTTGCTTAATACGAATTATTTCTTTTTGAAAAATTAGAGTGACATATATGAATATATGTTTACAAGCCTTCGTGTGTGTGAAATTAGTAATAAGGGCAGCTTATTTTTATCCAATCTACTTTTTACGCACTTAAGGCATGATTTCGGAGAAAAAATCTATTCTTTATCCTTTCCCACAACTCAAACTATCTTTATACCAAATTTCATCTAAATCGGTTCAGGGGTTATTGATGCCCATACAAACTTCCACTTCCTTAAATAATTATTTCTGGGATAATAACCATCCTTCTACGGGACTCGAACTATATACCAAATTTCATCTAAATCGGTCCAAAACAATGCAAAATCATGTATCAATGTAGATGTTATATTATAATCTAGCTATTATAATACCTGTATTACCCGTCAATGGAGTTGAGTGAAGATTTTTAAGATTAAACAAACTAAACGTACAGTGCTTAAAGACGAAGGTCTTCGAACAGTGCTTGTTGCCAGTGATGACCTACGGAACAGACTCAGAATTGAGAGTTACGCAATCAAGGCTATGGCTATGGGGTTTCTCTTCGTAATGGAATCAGAAATGAGGATATCCGCAGAAGAACCAAAGTGACCGACATAAAGTAACACACAGGATTGCATCGTTGAAGTGGCAATGGGCATACCATGTAGCCCGGCGAACGGATGGCCGCTGGATCAGTAGCAGAAGTGGACCGCGCATAGAAAAGCGCAGCGTAGGACGGTCCCAGACTATGTGGACGGATGACCTTTTAAGGGTCGCGGGGAGTCGGTGGATGCGGTCTGCGCAGGATCCCACACTGAGGCTAACCATAGGGGAGGCCTATGTTCAGCGGTGTACGTCGGTGGCTGATAGATAGAACTAATCGTGCATGTATTTTTGCAGCTGACTGTACATAGATAAATGCTACTTCTTCTGCACATTTAGTTTCTCTTCTTTAACGATTTGTTTTAGAATGCTAATAAAGTAAAATAACAATATCTCTTTCAAACATTTATTTCTTTACTTTAACTCTTAAGTGTATTTATTATACTCTGAGTACTAGAAACAAAAAAAAACATTCATGCCTTGCATAAATGAATTTTTTCACAGTCTTGGAAAGCCTTACACTATGTATTATTATTATAGAGTACTAGCTTCTGCCCGCGACTTCGTCCACCCTCAATTCGTTTATCGCGTATAAAGGATTTTTTCCGGGATAAAAAGTAGCCTATGTCCTTCCCCGGGACTCAAACTATCTCCATACCAAATTTCATCCAAATCGGTTCAGCGGTTTAAGCGTGAAGAGGTAACAGACAGACAGACAGACACACTTTCGCATTTATAATATTAGTATGGAAGTATGGATTCAGCGCTTTATTCGGAACCTCGAATCTATGGAGCGGAGAAAAATAAGGAGAACAATCTCTATTGACCCAAAGTGTTCGTCAAAACGAGTCAAACTGTAGCAAGAGCAAGTGTATAAACTATATTACCATAATAATACCAAAAAAAAAAACCACAACGATGCAAGTAAAATCATTTTAAACCCGACTGAATATTTCAATCAGAAGTTCGAAGGACTGAGTAGCGTTTCGATAAAATGTTGTGTAATTGTTTGTTGACTTCATACTATTTTGGTACTCTAGCGCCATTTTAGACGGATTTGGAAGTAAAGTCGGAGATTGAATTTGAAATCAAAAATGTAAACATACAACTATCAACGTCAAAGTAACGTGACAGAGGTAAATCATCTTTTTTATCTTATTTTTTTTACATATATCCGAACGTTATTGACTAAATGTTTGTTTGAATGCAACAATATTAAACTAAAAACAACGAGACGCACATTCATTCGACAGTTCGGACAACGAATAACGAATGTGGTTTAATTGTCGTTTAATTAATGGACTGACGGATAAACTAAAATGGCCGCTGGCTATGACATTAATCGATTTAAGCCTTATGGTCTAAACTATGTCTTTGCGAGCGTTCAAGTATTACGACTAACGTTTTAAAAAATGCGTGAGAGAAGATCCCCTCCCGCCCACACAACACATCCTAACGTTTTACAAGACCCCCCCCCCCCCCCCCCCCCCACAACGCTCCCTTTTCTGCATGTTGTCACTGAATATTTGAAAATGAAATTACAATGAAATTGGTTATTCTATTATTTTTATTACTAACCAAATGTTCACTTTTTTTGTAATGTTTTATCTAAATGTTCACATCTTCTGATCATTACCAGTGGTGTAAATTAAATCTCCGTATATTTTATTCGACCTACACAAATGTGTAATACAATAAAATAATATTTGCTGTTGGACTTAGAAAAATATTTTCAACTACTCGTACGGTACTATTTAACTCTGAATATGGTAGTTTTTATGAGTATTTCTATGATTTCATTACCCACCGCTTGCATTAAATTTATTGTGGAGGCAACCCATTTGTTTACAATATTGATCTCGAATTCGATCTCCAATTTTATAATTTTCTGCTTTCCGCTGCACACTTTTTCATGTGTTTTTCTATTTGAGATTGACCTCCTTACCTTTCTTTTCCGTTTCGCCTCACGCTCGAATCATTTGCACATTAAACGTAAAGTATGAATGTAAACCTTATGATTAACTTTTAGAATTTCCGTAACGCATATTGGGTTTCAAGACGGTACATAACGATGTACAACAGAATGATGAAATCCCGTTTTCTTAGTGTCAATGACTAAGTAGTTACCCATTAAACTTCTAGGCACTATCATTTGTATTTAAAACCTCAAAATCGTAAGGTAAATCACATCCCTTGTATCTGTCTTCCTTTATAGCTTGGCTTACAACTTTACCCCATAGAGGATCTCTACACAAGAGATGCGGATTGCAGAAAAGAATAACGCCAACCTGGGCCCTGGTCAAAGCGACGTTTAGTCTTTTCGGATTTCGAACAAAACCTAAAGCATGCTTTTGATCGGTAATTAAATGGGCCTCAGTGGACCTCACTGTTGATATCATTATGATATGCCTCTCTTGTCCCTGGAATTCTTCAACTGTTCCAATTTTTGGTTGTGGTAGCCCCATGGAGTCAAAGAGAACTCTCAAGTATTTTGTCTGAAAAAAAAGCAGATTAAAAGCTTATTAGAGCCAACATTTCGAGTTGAATTTAGCGTTGCATTGGCACTCCGTTTATAAACGTGTTTAATCTGTAATGTTACAGACTGAAAAAACTTTTTATTTTTCAAATTTATTCATATGCGAAAGATTGACTGACGAAGTAAGATTGGAACAATTTTAAAACTAATTAATAATCATCTTTGAAAACACCGTGTGTAGATTGTAGCTGTGGTGACCAATACGAGACTTACAAAACGAAAGTTTGTTATTATCTAATACTGTGAGCAAATAGATAGGGTCACAAAAAAACAGACCAATTTATCTTATAATTACCAAATAAAATGTAAACTGTGCAGTAGCATACCTGTGCTATATAAGGTGTAATGATTCCAATATTTTCAGAAGTAATGTGGTTCTTGTACAATTTACATGTCATCAGAGCCACCATTGTGGCCTCTTCGCGATTGAACCATGAGGGACTATCTTCCGCTCTAACGTTTACTCCTTTTATTCCGAATACGTACACTCCCCCGGTGCTTCTCTCTGTCGAATCAAACGCTTCCGAACAGACCTTTATTGTATCAGAAATCCACTGTTCATCTCTGTTCATCTTGGGCACAAGAGTACCGTCATAGAACATTTCGCTCGGCAGTTTCAAGACGTCCTCTAAAGACCTGTAGTTGTAATTCAATTTGGTAACCAATTTTTTATTGAACCCATCTTCGTAAGCTTCGAAATCTCTTTGGTAAGGGTAAGTTTCCAGAATCCTCGACAAGTATGATTCGTCCAAGTTGTATTCTTTGCACAGTTTCGAAATGATTACAGGACCTAATTGCTGAGGATCGCCAGCGAGAACAATTTGACAATTTTCTTTGTCTGTTAAAGTTAGAGGGATCATGATTTCTGGCTCTGTAGCTTGCCCGGCTTCGTCAACGATGATATGCGTGAAGTGACCGCGAGGCAGTCCCATCTGTCCCAGCATCCCGATACAAAAACAAGTGCCAATAATCACGCGATGTCTTCCAACAAAAGACATCTGACAGTTCAGGTTGATTCCATCTTTTCTCACTTGATAATTGGGTTTAGATGTATCCTCTCGTGCTATATCAAGAGTGGCGCAATAGGGTTTAATGACATCAGGTATATTCTCTGAATCAAGCAAATAATTGGCAATAAGTCGAATTATGGAACCGGAGAAACGATCTCTGTATTCAACAAGTCTTTCTGTGATCAAATTAGCTGCACTGTTGGATGGTGTCGCTACTAAAATTCTGCTGTCCGGTATGACTGAGATTATTTGCAATATAGTTTCGACCACAGTTATAGTTTTGCCAGTCCCAGGGGGGCCATAAATGCAATATGGCATGGGACGACATTCTCCTAATAGAATGTTTGTGACAGCAGCTTTTTGACCAGAATTCAAGACCTTGTTAAACCATTGGATGTTGCCTATGCCATGAGGAGATACCTGTAGTGGACGAGTCACAAGACGCGTTGGAAAAAGTATATCAGGGCCTAGGTTGGAAATTGCTAAATTAATAGCTTGGTGGGCTCTCCTGTAGGTAGATCTATTGGAATGGAACTCTACAGAGACGTCGCTCCCGGAATATGTTTCATGAAACTGAGGATTAAACTTAAGCAAGATCAGATCTCCTTTCACGACATGAATATAACCTTCAAACTTTGTGGAGCTCCAAGTGTCTTTAACAATTACTCTATCTCCTTTAATTAAACTGGGTCTCCTTTCGCACAGTCCTTTTATTTCTAGACCCAAGTATTCCTGACAATGGATAAGGAACACTTTAGGCATATCATACATCCTCATGCTGATGTTAGTCTGAATTTCCTCCATAAACAGTAGCGTATGCCATCTGTCGAGGTAGTTAGTAATTGACAGTTCTTGACATAAACATGGTAAAGCTGTTTCTAGTCTGTCCCAAATTATTTCATTTTCATATATTGTTTCATCCGAGTTTCCTAAAACAGCTGCCCACACTTTATCTGGTATAGTGAAAGCACCCACTCTTGCTGCTACGAAATTGGGTGCTCTCACCGGCTTGACACCAGGGATAAAAATATCCGTGTCCCTCCTTAAATCCTTCATTAATTTAATATTTTCATACCCTCTCTTCATTCCTGATTCATTATTACTGGTATTGTCATTGAATTGTTGCATACTGTTATCCATAACATGAATGTCAATAAATCTTTTTACTTGAAACCCATTGAACATAATTATCAAGCATTCTTTGCTATGTCCCATAAATTTCGGTTGACATGTGATGGTGAATGTAACTGTGCACCCTGGGTATATTTTTAATGGACGATTTATAAAAGGTTTTATGTTCACTTGGGAATCTCTCTTCTTACTGAGCATTATCCACTTGTTAATAATGTATATTTGATCACTGTTATTTGTGATCTGCAAACTTAAATTTTCAGTTTGGTGAAAGTCAACATTCTCAAATTTAATTGGAAATGTAACATAGATTTTCTTTTCCCTTTCTAGCTCTAGTGTTATATCTTCGTTAGAAACCTTTCTTTCATTATTATTACTCTCATGGACAGGGCTATCCTCCATAGTTATCAGTTTTGTAACTCTCCATGTGCATGCTCCTTGATTGCTTTCAATTGCTTCCACCATGACCTATGAAAAAAAATACTAAATAAAACACTTATAAATTGTATGCATATAAATATTTGGTTCTTTTACTTTACAAAACCGGATGATATACCAAGGTCTCAATTATGAATACTATAACCTCAGTAATTAATTTATGCAAGTGCTCATAGGTACTACAAATATACAAGATTAATTACCTTTGCTCCTATCCGTGGCACACCTAAATTATTTTGTAAGGATTGTCTGTTGAAAAAGAACTGCCTGTCACAGGTCCCTGAATCTCCACACCAGCTGGTGACAATCATACTCTTCACCTTGCTTCTCAATGGCTTGAAAGAGAGCACCTTTAATACCTATAATGAATTAAAATGTCAATAATTTTATTTATTTATATTTTCTTGTTTCCGTGATTATTACTCATTTAAATAAAACAATTTTAACGGATAATAACGCGTATATTATCTCATTTGTGTTACCGACATTTCGGAAGTTTTTCAGCTTTCCATGTTTTATTTTATTTTAACAATTTACCAAGCAGCAAGTTTTTCTTTGCAGCGTTTCTTTTCTCCTCAGTACGCCTCTTTTTGTGAAATGCTGCTTCGTAAATTATTAAAATAAAATAATCAAGCCCTTCTTTACAGTTTAGGCCCGTCTGTATGTACACCTTTATTTGTTTTCTCAAAGTGGGTAGTGTGCACAAATTGTAACTTTAACAGAGGAAAATATATCTTTTCTCAGTCAACCCGTGAACATGGGAAGCTGAAAAGCTTAAGAAACGTCGGGAACTCAAATGAGATAATATACGCAATGTAATCCATTAAAATTGTTTCATTCAAATAGTTTTATTTATTGTTTAACATATTTTCAGTGGTGTTACCTATAACTATTTTTGAAAAGTAAACTGGAGCAAAAGTTAATTATACATTTTAATCAGTTGAATTTACTGGAATTGTAAATCAGAATTTACTATTTATTTTCATAAGTAGGTCTGACATACCAGATGCTCACTGCAGTTTTCGTTCGTAACTAACCTGAGCAGCAGAGATATCCGCTGGTTTATCATCCTGGTACTGTACACTGCAACATAGCTCCAACCAGTCTCCTTTTATTGGTATAAAATTTGCTTGAACCTCATCCAGGTTAAATTTCAAATCACTATCTTTCATATAGACCAGCCTCTCTTCCCTATGGGCAACCTCGCCTACTATCACATGCTCAATTACTTTAAAATGATCTTCTTGTGTTTCCATCACATCACCCCAGAAAGGTCCATAGTTGTGTAACACTCTCACAACTTTGATACTTTCATTTTCATCCTTATAAGCTAGGTAAAGGATTTTGTCATTGACACTGAATGTTAAATGTGAAGTTGTCAAGTCGAAATATAGCATCCCATCTATGAGCAAATAGTTATCAGTGCCAATGTAGGTTACCAAACCTAAAAATACAAAATATTAAGAAATATATTGCAACACAATTTGCAAATGTTTCAGCAAGGTCTAGGTAAATTAAAAATGGATTATCAAGGCCCTACTATAATATTTATTATACACCAGAAGAAAATGGGAAATTAAATCTAAACATTATTTATTACATTACACAACAGACAGCCAATAATCTTATGACTAAAAAGCAAATGAAGAATATGTAATGCAAATTCACCTGTCTTCTGGAAACATGCTATATTTCTTGGAATCTCTGTACTTTCTGGAGGAAAATCATCTTTTAATTGTTCCTTCAAATTCTCAATATCTAACAACTGATCAGCTAAGAAGCTTTCTTTTGAATGATCATCTTCTTCAGGCTCTTTAGAAAAGAAGTTAAAAAAAGAAGAGATATAGGACAGCATCTTCACTTTCGATAATTACTGGATGAAACCTTTATCGTAATCGAAGGCCCATTCTGTCACTTTTATATATTCAAGTTCTTTCCGTAAGGCCTGAATTCGTTTCTGGTGCATTTCTTTTTCTTTCACAGAGGTTTCCGATTTACTACTAATATCTGCATTGTTTAGCGACTGGTCCAGGGCTTGGATACGACTTTTTGCGGTTCCCTGGAATTTATTATTGGATTTAGTTGATAATCTGATAATATTTTTTAAGTAATCTACTTATTTATGGTTCAGGCTGGAATAAATCCGCACTTACTTGTGGAGTTTCTGGTTCAGACGGAGAATATGTAGACTGAGAGTTATTACTCGATGTAGACATTACTTTACTGCTAAGTTCGACCTATGAATTTTCTTTCCTTGTCTCGACTACCAAGGAAAACAACACTGCAACTACTGCAAGTGCAAGGCGAAGCGATATTTTTCAGGTTAGAAAGGCTCAGTCAGATATCTCCCCAGATCAACCTATGTTTGCATGACTACGTGCACGATCAAGTGATTACCCTTTGCGGCATGCGATGTCACCCTTTTTCTCTTAGAGAACTGTCTAGAAAAAGCTTTATCTATATAATAAATTTATAATGGATATCTGCATCACGTTACACAAAAAATTACAAATCTTTGCTATCGTTATATAACAAAATATTCGAACGTAAGTCCAACTGTCCAACTGTCAAACAAATGAAATGCTGATTGCTGGTGTACTGTAAATGTAATGGGTGTCAAAATATCAAAACAAAAAAAATCTCGTAACGTAATTTTGTGTTTATGTATAATAAATATCGTAAAAGTCGCAACAGATGGGTTCTGAGAAGGGATGTATAATTTTTAAATCAAATGCAAGGGACAAAAGGGATGATGACGAATTGTTAGAAAAATGCTTCATAATCAGTACTGATGTGGAAATGAAGGAGGTACCTTTCACTGGTGAAGAATATCTCATGAAAGTTATTGCAGAACGTCAGACTGTTGCTGAGGTTACGGTGTGCGATAAAGACATTAGCCAGTTTGCTAAAAATCAATCACGTTTTTACAAAGAGGTACCTAACCTTTGCTTTTTCTCTATTTTATTCGAGCCTGGATGGTTTGTCTTCTACATGACATCTTTAATTAATCAGTACTGATGTGGAATTATATATATCTTATACTCAATTACATTACTATGTTGCAGCCACCAGGAACGAAATCTGCTCCGGATAAACTTAAACCTACAATAGAATGGCAAAAAATTCAAATATCAGATTTCTCAGAAGTTCGAACCTATTTATCAAACTTACAGATATATCTTCTGAAGAAGGCTATCTGGAATGAGAAAGTAAAACCTATAAGAATTCATGACCAGTCACTTGTGGGTTGGAAAGTATTTTTTGAAGATAATGAGCCCTCAGTAACTTGTATGCTTGGCTTTAGTCCAGAGCTTCTGGACATGGGTTTAGAAATGCTCAATGATATTCTAGAAGAAGTTCAATCTGGCGGCACAGTAGATCATAAAATAGGTAGGTAATACATGTTAGAGAAATTACAGAGCTATAACAATGCCAAGTAATGAACATTTTTCAAACAGCCTAGTTTGGTATTATATTTTATTCACAAAGGTCATTTGTAGTGAACATGTAATTTCAACTGAAGTTCTGTTACCAATTCATCATCACATTTCTTATCATTTGCAGGTCAATGGATCTACGCATTCTTGGCACGTCTCAGGCATCCACCTCTCTCCGAAACGATTAGTTTATTAAGAAATCTCGCCAGGACTTGTGCTGAAATTAGGTATGTTTAAGTTTTTAATATTGATACTTTATAATTTTTTTAAATGCATGAATTTAATCATTATAATATACTAATAAATTATAAATGTCTTTTATTTATTATTTATCTATACTACTATAAAGTTGTAAAAATTAAATTTCTCCACATTGAAGATATTTAAAAAAAAAAGTTAATAATTTAGAAAAAAAATGTTTTTTGTTTGTTGTGGCTTCATCAGTTTCATCACACCAAAAAGGCTAAACGGATTTCATCTATTTTTGATACACCGGTAGCTGGGGATCAACAGATGGTTATAGGATACTTTTTATGTGTCAACTCTGAAGAAAAAAAGAGGGCTGTGATGTTTTTCTATGAAGGCATAGGAATAAATCACAACCCTTTTTTCTGGTGCCTGCAACTTCATCAGCAGTGCAACTTCATCAGCAGTGATGAAGAAATGAAGTTCTGGGCACCTATTAATCATTTAAAATCTGTATCGAAAACCTAAGTACAGAAAGAGATCTATATATTTGTTATGCTATATCTATACATTTCTGATTGTGTGTATGTATTTCTGATTATGTGTATTTATTTATTGACTTACTTTGTGTTTGTGCTTTTAACCTTGTAAACAAGGAGTTTCTCAGATTCATTTTATATGTATACATTATTAGAATTCACCCACAACTTCGTTAGCAGAGGAGAAAAAGTCATGAAAGCCGTTTTCTATTCTTCAGCATAGTCGCGTAAAAAGTATCATATAACCATCTGAAGATACCCAACTACCCGTGTACCCAAGAATAGTTGAAATCAGTTTAGCAGATTTAGCGCGATGAAGCCACAATGATATATATACAAACATATACAAAAAATTTTTTTCAATTCACTGACCTCCAAATAGACTGTTACAATCAATTTCCTGGAAATATCTTCAATGTACAGACATTTCATTTTTACAACTTTATTATAGTATAGATGTCCCGTTTCATCTAAATCAAATAAATTTGTATGAAGATCATGTTTTGAAGACTGGTCTAAAATCCCTGCTTCTGTTTCAGGTCTAAGATAAATCAAGATGAAGAAGATGCAGTATTGAAAGGAACACCTCTGAACCTTTTTATTTGCATAGTTGCCAGGTACTTTGAACAACTGGACTTAGCTGATTAGGTTTTGATGTTCTGCATAGATTACATGTCTTTTACAAAACAATTGAACATCTACTGCCACTACAGTGTTTGTAAATATCAACTAAGACGTGTAATTTGCCACTAAATAGAAAGAAAACAAAGGTCCATGTATGCAAGTGTTTTCTATTAATGTTGCTGCCGTTTATTAAAATAATTAAGCATTAAAAATTAAATTCGATTTTACAATAATGTTTGCACTTCTTTAATACCAATTGTTGTAACTTATCGTATTATACTTACTTTTACGGTTTTCATTTCTTATTTTTATCTCATACTTCGAGAAACGCATCTCTAACAAGTCTAACAATTAGGGATTGTAAAAACCGCTCGAAGTCAAAACCCGGTTTTAACCGAAATGTTAACTTAAAAACCGAGTAACCGGTTTCCAATTAATTTTATATTGTCGCATTATAAACCATTTTTGAACCATATATGACCAATGCTGTTCCCGAAGATACTTCATGACATTAACAGGACGGTTTGAGACATATATACTAAATGTTAATAATACAAAAAAAAATGCTGATGTAATATCTAATTTCATCATGTCATGTGGTTGCAGTTGGTTTGACTGGCTTATTTTTGTTGTGTCGAATGCTTTTATTATATCACGGAAAGGCATAGCAAATAATACAAGTGCATCTGTAATCATCTTTTTAATGAAAAGTTGACAACATTTGGAACAAATCAACAAAGAGCAAATAAATAAATAATTTTATTCCAGTATTTAAATGTTAAATTTACTATTTAACATTTGACATTTAAATATAAAATAGTATAATATAAACGTTATTTGAAACTGACAAATAAACAATTGGTAAACTTAAACAGTGATTTAAATGCTAAATCAAATCAAAATATTCTTTATTCAAGTAGGCCTAGTTACAAGCACTTTCGAAATGTCAGTTACATGAGAGTGAATGTTTGCTGGAAGAATAACAATATGATCCAACATTTGCTGCAAGGATTAGGGAAACCCAGAAAAACCTAATCAGATCATTTAACTTAAGTGAAATATTATTGATAAAATCATCATTTTTAAAATTAAAATAATCAATAAGATAAATCCCAAAAGGATTGTCAATAAAAAATAAATAATCTAGAATGTGTCTAGAATGAAATTCTAAATGTCAGAGTATATAAAACAATTAAGATTAAAATAATAATAATACCTTAGGTATTCGTTAAAATAATTATTCATATACCTACATAACGCTATAATTTACATTAATCCCACGCGGCTTCATCATTCATCAGTGCTTTAATAAGCTTTAGTAAATAATTTTCGTTTCACAATATTTTTGAATTTACCAATAGACAACTCAGTTATGCTGCTAGGAAGTTTATTATAAAATCTCACACAGTTACCCATGAATGATCTCCTTATTTTATGGAGCCTAGTTGCAGGCACTGCGAGCTTATGCTTATTTCTAGTATTAATATTATGTATATCACAGTTCTTCTTAAAGTCGGTAATATTATTATGTACATACATAATATGCTCATAAATGTATTGACAATGCACTGTCATTATATTAATGTCCTTAAACTTATCTCTAAGCGACTCTCTATAGTTCATTTTATATATCGCACGAACAGCCCGCTTCTGCAGAACAAATATAGTATTATTGTCGGAAGCACTGCCCCATAGTAAGATGCCATACGACATAATACTGTGGAAGTAATTGAAATACACTAATCGTGCCGTTATCACGTCTGTTAATTGACCAATCTTACTTACTGCAAAAGCTGCAGAACTCAGTCTATTCGAGATATTAGCAATATGGGGACCCCATTGGAGCTTAGAATCTAACGTTATACCGAGAAAGACTGTACTATTAACTAGTTCCAGTTCCTCACCTTTAACCATAACGCTTGCTTGCTCGTGTTTTACGTTACTCGTGACAAACTTAACACATTGAGTCTTTTTCTCATTCAACAATAAATTATTTATATTAAACCAATTTACTACTTCACAGATAGCATTGTTTACGTCATTGTAGGATTGTTGATTTCGTACGACTTTGAAAATTAGAGACGTATCATCTGCAAACAAAACTATCTCATGGTGGGTCTTTACGAGGTGTGGCAAGTCGTTTATATAGATAAGGAACAGGAAAGATCCCAATATTGATCCCTGCGGCACACCCATAGAGACTAATGACCCCGGTGAACGCTTTCCTTTCACGTCAACCCTTTGTATTCTACCATTTAAATAAGACTCTAATAAATTTAGTGCTAATCCTTTAACTCCGTAGTGGTGTAGCTTCCTGATCAGTGTCTCATGATTAACGCAATCGAAGGCCTTAGATAAATCACAGAAGATGCCTAAAGCATCTCGCGATTCCTCCCAGGCATCGAAAATGTGTTTTACGAGCTCAACTCCGGCGTTGGATGTCGAGCGACCCCGCGTAAAACCGAATTGCTTACTATGCATCAAATTATTCAAATTAAAATGTATTAACAATTGATATAGAATTAGCTTTTCAAAAATTTTACTAAATGTAGGTAGTACAGATATTGGTCTAAAGTTAGTGGGGTCAGAGGTACTACCTGATTTAAATAAAGGAGTTATTTTGCTATGTTTCATCAGATCAGGAAACTCACCGCAGTCAACACTGGTATTGAATATATCTGCCAAGTCAGGCGATATTACTTCTATTAGGGATTTGACAGCATGGACTGAGTCCCCCCATAGGTCATTGGTTTTTTCGACATTAATTGATTTCAATGCCTTTACTACATCTGAAGGACTGACATGTTCAAAATAAAAGTCCTTACTACATTCTGGGACGTTTTCTTTTAACAACAAAACGGCAGACGAAGGTGATGAATTTAAACACTTTGTTGTGGATACTGGTATATCGGTGAAGAAATTTTCAAATTCTGTTGCTACATCTAAACTAGAATCTATAATTTTTCCATCAATTTTTAATTCTAGATCACTAATTGCGTGCCTTGATCTACCAGTCTCCGCATTAATCACTTTCCAAGTGGTTTTGATAATATTAGAACTATTCTTGATTTTCTGGGATAAATAATTACGTTTGGCAATATGACAATCAATTTTGAATTGTTTCGAATATTGCTTTACATGTTCTTTAAATTCATCACTCGTATTAAACCGCCGTTCCTCATAAATGGCATACAGTGCTTGTCTACGTTTGTGTAAGTCCGCAGTAGCCCATTCGCTAAATACGGGTGCACCGCCAAATTATCAAGATGAAATATACTTTCCATAACAAAATAACCTAGCCATGAAATTTTTACAGTCAGAGTTGTGCAGACTGAGGACTATAAAAAGCAGTCTGAACCCCTTTCGATAGCTTTAAGAGCAGTATAGGTGAAGTTGAGAATAAGAAGTCACAGTTTGTATCGAAATCCCGTTCCTAAAGCAATACTTTGGCTTTCTATTGTAACTATGATATCTATCTGACTGAAGCTATTTCACTTGACGATTGTTTCTGAATGATAACTTTCCCTTGACTTGTAAGTATTTCCGATGACTGGTATGTAGTACCGATAACTGAACAGTATGAGGACTGTTTCTATATTTGTGTGTTCATTTGTATGGCACACATTCTGGAGTTATCGCCAATAGAATTAGCTTCGGCTTTTATACTCGAGCCGTATATTGGTTAGGGAGGGGGTAATTTTATTATTTCTCAGAATTATAATTAACAATTATTGTGCAACATATTGGGTATTCATGAAAAATTACCAATGTTATGGTATAGTTGCAAATGTTGTGCAATTCCTGTGGAAAGTTTACATACATCAGTTTACTATGTAATTTATCGCCTTATGGGCTTTATATAATTGATATTTGATTCGAACATATGATTCTTATTCCTTTGACTGTTAAGTCAAAGTAATGATTTCATATCTTTCTATCGGGGTTAGATAGAAAGGTATGAAATGAATTTATTGAACAAATTATATTTTTTATTAGCTTATAAGCTATGTAGGCATTTCAGGTCTTATTTTAAGTCTATATAATACTATAATATTATAATTGTGGGGTCATCCGGTACAAGAGTCTTGTCTGAAACGAAAGCTTTAGATAATCAAAATATTTTTATATTTATCCTTTATTTTTGATTACTTCAATGGTTCAACGAGCCGAAAACGAAAGTATAGTTTTTTGTATGTCTTAGGTATAATATAATCGCAGAAACTGAATAGAATATGAAGCACTTAAAGTAGTTTATTGAAATGAAGAATGTTTCGGTTTTTGACGGTTGAAACCGGTTTTTAACCGAGCCAAAATAGGCTTGGTTACCCGGTTTTTCGGTTAGCCGGGTACCCGGTTTTCAATCCCTACTAACAATGCCTAGAAATAATGCTTATTTCTTTGTAATCGCCTTGATGAAAAGGGAGAAAAGGGCAATAATTTGTCGAGTAACGCTTGTTGTTGAGTAACACGTTCAAATCCTAGGCCTGCCCCGTCTACGTTGCCCATCTTGTAAACCATCCCTTAATAAGGTGAAATGGCGGATGGACGTTTGTATGGGTAATCAATCATGATTGATCGAGCCATCTAGCGAGTCTCTTAAGATGTTGATGGAGACAATTAGCTATAAGGCCGTTTAACGAAACGACTATCGGGACAATGATGGCTAAATCAACTTTTTTTTCAGTAAAAATCAATGTGTGGCACATATTTCAACAGTTCTTTTTAAATTATTTTGAGGTTTCTAAAGAAATTTTGATTTAGTGAATATTTTCGGAAAGAATCGCTCCGAAAGTTACATAAATTGTGTCCCCCTCCCTCTATTTTCTAAACGGTATATCCAAAAATATGAAAAAAATTACAAAGATATAACGTAATAAATACTTTCAACGAAAATTGTTTTCAACATGATCGTATATACCGGTTTTGAGTTATTGCCAAAAAACTGCGCTTCTCAGCTAAAGGACGTAAGTGCCGTGGAGCTCCCTCTCCTGCCGCTCTTCACTAGTGCACTTTTTTATACGTATTTTTTTCATCTGTAGTGCATTTTTTTGTATGAACGGCTGCGGAACCCTACACTGAGCATGGTCCGACATGCTCTTGGCCGGTTTTTTAAGGACTGGCATCGGTGCCGGCAGTTTATAAATGTGTAGGTGATTGACGTCCGAATCACATAGAAACAGACTGTAGCGTGATTGACGTCTGAATCAAGTAGAAACAGACAGCGCAAATTATAAATTATCTATTTACCGTAGCGCGCCCTTTGGTGCCAGTGACAGTTGCTTTATTCCAGAGCATCATGGTCGTATCGACATTTAGTACCGCCCGCCGACCTCCACTATACTCCAGAACGACCAGTTCCGTGACGTCGACCCCCTCATCGTTTAGGGCGCCGATTGCCATCACCTTATTGGGCTCGTCCTTGAAAATGAACTGCGCGAATTG
The DNA here is from genome assembly GCA_905404275.2 of Hedya salicella. Classification (NCBI taxonomy): domain Eukaryota; kingdom Metazoa; phylum Arthropoda; class Insecta; order Lepidoptera; family Tortricidae; genus Hedya; species Hedya salicella. Next base: position 20,938,416 of record FR990099.1, on the reverse strand, counting down.
AAGGACGTACACGCCGAGGTCGAGTATCGCACCGCCTCCTAAAGATTTTTGACTGAAAAAAATAAAATAAAAATAAAAAAGGAACAAGTGTATCGAGTTTGCTGATTATTCATCTTATGGTACTAGCGCCGATGCATAAGCTTTCGTCTAGTCACAGCAGTTTTTTAGGTTCTCCCATTTGTAAGGAAATAAAATTTAGATTAATATTCAATACCGTTTAATACTAGCGTTATAATAGTTCCATTTTCCACGAATATTCCTCACTAACATGATTAAAATATAAGGGTACCACTTTTATGAACAGAAGAAATTATTTGTATTTATTTTTCTTATTACTTATTTCGTCAGGAATTTAACAAGTGTAAAAGAGCTATTATTATCTACTAGAGAAAACGTCAAGGAATATCTAAGTATATGCTGACAGATTCGAGCCCATGAGTCAAGAAGTGCAGTTGGCGGACCACAATATGATTTGGGCAATACTTTTTAAAAGCCCTTATAGTGCGACTTTGTCTGTCTCTCTGACTATTAAAACGCCATATCTCAAAAACTACTTATGCTATTTATTTTGAATATTTATAAACATGGTCAGCCCACGTGTATTGCAAAAAATTAAAAAATATATATTTTTATTTTCTATAACAACTGAATATGAATATGAGGGGGCAAACATTTAAAGTCTAGCTACTAGGTCAAAAAGGGTATTTATCATATGAAGGGGCTTGATCTATACATTTATGTTTTTTTTTTTTTATGGTGATTAGATTTTGTTTTATTAAGGAAAATGTTGAAAAAAAAAACACCATTCCCCCTTTATCTCCGAAGTTTACCGAACGAAAATTTTGAAATTTTCACTATTTGTATAAATAAACATAAATATTACACGAAAATTATAACCATGTCTCTAACTAGCAATTTCTTTTTAATTTTCAAATTCCTATTTTAACAACCCGGTTGCGTTAAGTTTGCACCTCATTTGTATGCAGTGCTGTAGATATCAGGTGCAAACTTAACCCATCGGAACCGGGTAATATAATAATGTTAGGGTAAGTGAAAGTTTGTACGGAACCCTCGGTACGCGAGTCCGACTCGCACTTGGTTTACACTACAATAAAAGCCTTATAGAATTTCGATGAAACAATAAACTACATTAAATGTTTGTATATATGGTTCCTATTACTTAAATAGTCGTTTGATCGAAGCACGTAATAAATATCAAAATAAATGTAATACTTGTAATTGTTTAATACTGGACGAACTCTTTTGCATCGGGACTACGAGTAGTATATGATAAGAAAAATCCCTGCTTGTCATGTGACTTGCTCCATAAAGGTGAATTGACACCCTACTCCCGACTGTTACACGGCTGCGATCGTTTGTTTTCTAAGAACCAACACCCGTCGTACTTAGAAACTTAAAGTGAAATTTTGGTTCAACGATTTTAAAATAATCAAATTACTTATGTCAGCATTTTGGTGTGTCTTGTCAGCTGGATAGATATTAATATCGTAGATTACAGATTGAAATTATGTAAATTGATGTGGACTTCGGTACATAAGGGGATACAGGAACACATCTTGTTATAGGTGCTCGTACATTAGCTATAGAAAATACATACCTTAGCCTATCTACAGTAGCAATAGGCACTCCCAAGATGGCTTCACCGAGTTTCACCTCTCCTAATTTTCCTGAATCAATTTCCTTTTTTAATGCGGCGTATGCGGGAGCAAATCTAGACCAAATGGCTTCCATAAAGAACAGTTTCTGTTGCTTAGCCATGTCGATCAAAGCCTGCGCTTGTTTGGAGTTGAGACATAGCGGTTTCTCGCAAAGCACGTGTTTCCCGTTCTCGAGGAAGAGTTTGCTAAGGGCGTAATGCTCTGGGTTTAGGGCGCCAATATATGCGACATCTAAAAAGAGAGGGTTTTGATTTTACACATTCCATAGGATGATAATTCATCTGAACTCTTTGATTAGTTGTTGACAAGGTTTACCAATTACAAGGCTGCAGTTGCTCCTGTTAATTAGGTTGGCTGGCAAGCTTTTGTTGGGTATCAGTAAAAACCCTCATAGCACACGGACACAACAAAGCATGACTCGCGCGGCGGCAAGCTAATCTATACTATTATAAAGTTGTAAAAAAGAAATGTCTGTACATTGAAGATATTTTCAAAAAAATGATCGTTATATTTTGGAGGTCATTAAAATGAAAAATATTTTTTTTTGATTTTATATATGTTTGTATGTGTCGTTGTGGCTTCATCACGCAAAATCGGCTAAACGGATTTCAACTGTTCTTGGTACACGGGTAGCTGGGTATCTCTAGATGGTTATAGGATACTTTTTACCCGACTACGCTTAAGAAAAAATAAAGGGTTATGACTTTTTCTCCTCCGCGAACGAAGTTGCGGGCGCCTTCTAGTTTCTGATAAGAACCTACCACTAAACGAACTGCAGTGCGGTGAACGTCTCGATAATTTGCTCGCCATGTCGCTGATCGTGCTTTGTCCTGCGGGCCTATGATGGTTACGTTTGTCACGCGATAAATAAGTGACATAGCTGCCGTCACCTTCTGACACGTATGTGAGTGCGAGTGACAGGCGCGTTATCATATTATTTATCGCGTGATAAACGCGACCATCATAGGCCCGCAGGCCAGGTGTGGCAAAGTAAACAGCTTTGAAAGCGCGATTTAGAACAAAGTTAGGATGGCGCGGCATCTATTGCGTTACTATCAAAATTGAAACTTTTTACCCGACTGCGCGACGCAAAGGAGGGTAATGTGTTTATCAGTCTATGTATGTATGTATGTATGTATGTATGTATGTTCCTATCTGGCACTCTAGAGACCAAACGCGAGGATCGATTTTGATGATTCTTATGTCAATTGATTCGTCTTAATTGGGCGAATGTCACTAAAGAGATGAAAATAATGAAAACTCAAAATGGCGATGAGACGCCATATTGTGAAAAAGAAAAAAATGAAAATCGACGTACTATGTCGAGTGGGGTATCATTGAATAGGGATTTGAAAATCATTATTAGGTTTCTTTTATCATTTTTAATTTTGAATGACGAGTTAGGAACTATAACGATTTAAAGTTGGTTAGCAACCCGTTCTCACTAAATTTTCATCTGTGCAAGCTTCTCAATGACCCCCACGATAAAGATTGCGAAATTTACTGACTTATAATTTTAACTAAAAAGTATAAAATAAAAATAATAATTAAAAAAACTAAAAACCCGACTGCTTAAAAAAACTAAAAAGAAAAACACAAGTCCAGTACCTACCCTAGTTAAGTTATAATGGAAATGTTTCATGAATCATAATCGATACTCGCATAAAACAAATAATAAATTCGAATGTGGAATATAGCGATTTTAATCAGTCGAGACCCATTGTTGGTAAGATTTGCGTCGATCTAGTTTTCTTATGGGTCCCGACTGTTTAAATTCGCTATGTTCCAGATTAGAATTTATTATTTATTTTATGTGAGTTTCGATCATGAATCATGAAACATTTCCATTATAAGTTAACAAGGGTAGGTGCTGGATTTGTGTTTTTCTTTTTAGTTTTTTTAAGCAGTCGGGTTTTTTGTTTTTTTTTCATTATTATTTTTATGCTGATATCTAAATGGCCGTACTGGTCAGCGTACTGTATTACAGTATCAATCAATCAAAGGCCTCTTAATCTTTTACAGACTATTAAAACAATGTCATATCGGAGTAACAATGTTTTTCGTAGCTATGTAAGCCAATACGGGAACGACAAACGCGACCACGGGATTGGCAGAGATGTAAGAATGGCCTGTGAGTTACAGTATACGTAAGCATTTATACGTATAATTTTAATGTGCTAATTAATTATAGTATAGGTACTCCAGAACTCTCAGCCATGGCCTGGTACCGAGTCAAACACAGTCGCGGAGGCAGGGTAGGAGTTGGTCGCGTTGAGGAAGTCAGGACTCCATCACATTCTTTGGTAGATCAGGTGTCGCGAAAACGTGGACGATGGAAGATGTCTATCAAATAATACTAGCAATAGCTTTGTCACTTTTTAGCTACCGCTACTGCTTACCGAGCTTACCGAGTTGGCGGCAGCATGCACAAAATGCGCGTCAACATCAAATGCAGCTTTGACGGACCCGTCGCTACTATAATATAACCCCTAGACACATATAACTATTCGTATTTTAGGGTTCCGTACCAAAAAGGTACAAAAGGAACCCTTATGGTGCGCCTCTGTCTGTTTGTCTGTCCGACTATTAAAGCGCCATATCTCAAAAAGTACTTATGCTAACTATTTGAAATTTGGAATATTTATAACATGGGGGGGGGGGGGGGGGGTCAAATGGGGTATCATAGGAAAGGCCTTGACCTGAACATTTTCGAAAATATATATATATATATATTTTATTGTGATTAGTTTTAGTTTTATTAAGGAATAAGTGAAAAGAAACACCATTCCCCCTTTATCTCCGAAGTTTACCAATCGAAAATTATAGCCATGTCTTTAACTAACTATTTTTTTTTTATTTGCAGAAAACCTGATTTGTATGCAATGCTATAGATATTAGGTGCAAAGTTAACTGAACCGGTACCGGGTAATAAAGTTAGGGTGAGTAAAATTTTGTATGGAACCCTCGGTGCGCGAGTCCGACTCGCACTTTGCCGGTTATTTTTATTTACAGGTTTCCCCCTTAGCTTCGTTTTCTTAAGTCTGTTTTGACAACCTGCTTGACGGACCATTGTATTTTGACCTGTGATCTGGAACACGTACCACATACTTCACGCGTCTTTTTATATTAGGGACGAACTGATAGCGTTCGAATGCGAAATTTAAGAATGATACCCCGTACTTACGACGATATAAAGAGTTTCGCTAGAATCAAATCGTAATCGTAACCGTCTTACCTTCCCTCGGTGAGCATAATGTGCATGTGCAATGCAATCGTAAGGAACTTATTGGATCTCAGTTCAATGTATCCAACAAACGCAAAATTGGGAATAGTTATAATTATTAAAACGGCCATGTTGCAAATAAAAAAATTAGTAATATATCTTAAAATAACCAATATGAGGGGTGCCAAAAATTCAAAGTCTAGTCTGACTAGAAGAAAGTGTGAATAAATTTAAATATATTATTATTTGTATAAATAACACAGGATTTTGTCGTCATATAAGATTGTTTCCATACATTTGGTTATACGTGCAAGTAGTAGTAAAATTTACTTACCGTTAATTAGGTCCTAGCAGATGCGGCAGGAACGTTAGGCTTCGAATAAACGGAGAGCAACTTTTTATACGACTCTATAATTTTAGTGTACGTTTTCCTATCTTGCGTAGTGGCCAGCCGTCTGATTACCTGACTTAGTACTCAGAGGAATAAGACTGCACACAGTGACACAAACTTACTTACTAATCGATCTAGCTCGTTGGCTACATAAATAAAATCACTTCTTATCTATTAAAATTCACTTTAGCAAATTATTTACGAGTATTAGATACTTATCTATTTCTATCTGTCTAGCAATAGGTTGTGATAACATCGTATTGATACACGAAAAGTACCTTTATCAGTGTAAGCACGTATATATGCCCAATGCTGTGCATTGGAGTGCGAAATAGAGTTCTTCTTGCATCATTTCCTTCCTAAGGGCCCATACAGAGCTGAAAACTCGAAGAAAAATCGAGCCCACCCTCCCTCTCAAGCGGCTGCCACCAAATAGAACTTGAGGTTCAGGGGCTTGGGAACATCGAGGGTGTTCTCTATGGCCCGTTCCATAGGTCTTAAACTTCAAGAAGGAAATCGAGGCTTCTTTCAAGCGGCTGCTCTCTACAAGACTCGAAGTTTAAAATATAAGGCCAGTCTCCTGGCTCCTTCCATAGTCTTAACTATAGTTCAAGGTGGAAAATCGACCCTTCCCTTATTTCTTTCTTCTTCTTAGGGGCTGTTCTCTTTAGGTCTCGAGGGTCAGAAAATTCGAGGCCTGTGTCCGGCTCGATAGGGCATAAAGCTAAAGAGAAAAATTGAGTCTCCTCTTTAGACGTCCCTATGACATTTCATAGGGACGTCTAAAGAGGAGACTCAATTTTTATCTCGCTCGAGAGGCTTCCTTGGCACAAAGACCGAAAAACGAGCGGCAGTGATGTGGAATAGTTGGTAGATAAAAACTACAGTTCTATGAAGCGAATCGTTTCATTTTAATCACATCATGTTCCGGTTAAGACACTTTGTATCTTAGTTCATACAATTAAAATATTAATAAACATACATGACAAAATAATCCTTAGATTTAATGCAAATTGTAACATATAAAAAATGAAATAACAAAGGGAACAGAAATATTTGAACAAACAATTATATTGTTGTAACATTAAAATATTTCAGATTTGTTAAAATGCTAGTAAAATTTTATTAAAATATTCATCTCTTTATATACAAATAGATTCAAAATATAAAATTGCAACTAGGAATTAAAGATGAGGTAGGGCTAACAATATTAAGGAATACAAGTACGGGTTAGTACTTAATTGATTGAAAATGATAACTTACTGTTGTAGGACATATCAATTATTTTGATATAGTCACTTAAAAAAACGGTACCTAACACAGTGACAAATAAATAACCGACAAGCACAGCCTATTTGATATTCCATATTTTCACGGACAATAAATAACTATAAGGAATGCTATACGCTTTTTTTGCACCGTCCATCGCTTACTGTAAAGCGTTACGTACATAGTAACACTAGATGGCGTTTTAATGAGAAACAGACCAAACACAATAATATAATGACAGTTAGTTCTTAAATATGTATTATAGTTAAAAATCTGTCGCTATGTAAAAATGCGCTGGGACAGTCAAATAGTTACAAAAATCATTTTATGAAAAAGTTACCATTTATTCAAAGTAGATGGCGTTGTTTCGATACACGTTTTTCAATATTGCGAATAGCAGTCGTTTTTCGTCCATATGATTTTTCAAGTGCAATGTGTGTGTGGTTACATTACTAGGAAATTGACCTTTTGCTGAACCGACATTAGCCTCACGTGACTTATGCTAATATAGCTTCTATTGTTACACTATTTGAAAGTAAATTGGTTTAAATTGAATGATACGACGCATCGCAACGGCTTTTTGTAACACACAGGATGCAATGAATTAGTTTATTAATGTTCTTGGTGAGCATAAGGTGTGGGTAGATACGATTAAACTGAACGTGTTTTTTCTTCCTATTGCGAAATGCAGAGTAATAAAGATATGAGATTTGATATCACAACATGAGTAAAATTAACCAATGATGGAAAATTGAAAGGATAATGTCATCGCAATATTATCGCTGAATCTATCACAATGTATGACACAAAATATAAATGATGTTAACACTTGCAGAAAATACTTAGTTTTATATAAAATATTAACTTATGTGATGTATAAAAATTTTCTATCACATTGTGTCTAATGCTCCGTCCACACGACCCCATTCGGGATTATAGTACTCCAACAACGGTTTATCGAATTGCTGCCCGTAGTTCTTTAACAAGAACGCTCACCTTCAGCCAGATCACAGGCATTCTAAATTAAGCTAAAAAGGCAATATTGAATAGAAAATAATGCAAGCAATTTCTATCGCTTTCTGTTTAGTGTGTCGCACTTACGATGTCGACGATGAAATGACACTAGTAGTCTACTTAAGATGACGATCGAGTGAAATGTAGACATGATTGTCATGTACTGGTAAACAATCTCGCAATCGTGCCAACCTTTCAGACATAGTTTTGCGATGCAGCATCCCTTCAAGTGCTCAAATTGGGTAGTGTGGAAGAATGACATTAGAAGGTAACATTAAACGCTTGCTCAAGGTCTTCAATGAGGTCTTCCGTGTCTTCAAGTCCCACGGACAGCCTGATGAGAGAGTCTGTGATGCCGAGTTCGACGCGCTGCTCGGCTGGCACGGATGCATGCGTCATCACTGACCTAGAAAACATATGTTTATTAGACAGGTCACAATCTTTTATGCAAATAACACATCTTTTCTGCAAACACAACACATATGTTTGTCACAAACACTTTAGTGTAAAATGTTATCTGCCTGGGCTTGTTATCAATTTTGTATGCCTCTCAAGGCACCACATTATACGAAGAACAATATCTATACTATGATAAAGTTGTAAAAATGAAATGTCAGTACATTGAAAATATTTCGAAATAAATGTCTGTAACGGACTATTTGGAGGTCACTGAATTGTTTTTTTTTTTGCATGATTGTATGTGGCTTCATCACGCCACATCGGCTTAACAGATTTCAACTATTTTTGGTACACGGGTAGTTGGGTATTCACAGATGTTTACAGGGTACTTTTTATTACACTACGCTGTCGAAAAAAGATGGGTTATGACTTTTTCTCCCCCGCGAACCAAGTTGCGGGCGTATATAATAAAATCATGTATTTTACCAATGTCAGACGAATAAATATTTGAATCTTTGATACGGTTTTCGTTCCGTCATGTCCGAGTATATTCCAAGCAATTTTTATTTATGGGTGGGTGGGCATCTGAGGGTTTTAGAGACTGTTGGATGGACACTCACGGTAGCTCAGCCAAACTCTCGTATCCGCCCAAGCTCTCGGCCAGTGTGAACACCTTCAGCGAGCTGAGGAACTTCCTCGACTCTTGCAGACCGCCGCTGTGCTTGAAGCTGAACACTCCAGAGTGCCCCGACATCTGCTTCTTCGCCAGTTCGTGCTGTGGGTGAGATCTTAGACCTGGAAATGAGAGTTATCTTATTGTTTTATTTCACTCCACAGAGCAGAACGGAAAGGATATAGTAAGTAAAATAAAATGAAATATAAGTTATCTTTATCTGTTTCCCACATCACCCCTAAATCCTAAATAGGTGGGAGAGGGACGTAAACAAACATTAATTAGGAATTATTTTAGTACATACTTTGATAAGTGTTTATAATTATTTATGTAAGTAAATAACTTAACGTCACTTTACTGCTAAAAAAAACCAAAGATTGCGTTTCATCTGATAAGGATATAATAATTTGATTACGCAAGAGGTCAAGAACGAAGGTTTATCAACCTTTGAGATATTTCGTTGGGTTCCTCTGTGATAATGAAATGGTAACAGATGGCAAATTTTTACTTATAAATTAATTCAATTTGTATTGAGCCTAGGTCAATACAGACCGAGGCTCTGTACAAAATTAAAATCTGTAATAGAAACTACAACACAAATTTAAACTTTACTGTAACGTTTTCGATCACACTTCTATTCGATTTGATATGGAAATAGTAACACGCGATTTAAATGGCATTATAATATGGCTAGAAGACGAAGTATACTCAAATGCAGAACAATCTATGTACAGTCGAGGAATGAAAAAATTGGTTACTTTTCGACTCTATGTAATGGTGTGAAGGTTGGGTAGTGACGAACCTTTTCATTCCGCGACTGTATTTTGATGTCTTTCTTTTGTAACCATTAAGTATTAACATTTGGGTGTTATCTCTAACATTTTGGTCGTAAAATATCCGCAGTACCTACTTGCATCAATAAATAGATTCATCTGTGTATTCATAAATTGTTTTCATATTGATACCGATTGTGGCGTCATCATGATCATAAATTCATTATCATCCATTTTGTGTTCGTAACCGTAAAAAGCATTTATTCACTTCTCCTGCTCAAAAAGTACGTCATATTAGCTATGTGGGGCGAGACTAAAATAGCACATTTAGCCCCTAGGGTTTAAAAGAAAGCCATATAATCCCATACAAATGTCTATCAAACTGAAAAAAACTACCGACCTGATAATATTGGCCAAAATTTCTGATCGAATTGCTCAAACTGTACTTTAAATTTTTCATGAAATATACAATTTTAATGTTAAGTCTTTTTTATTTTCTCGCAGACGAAGTGAAAAGCAGAGTGTTTAACACGTGGCTAAAAACTTCGTGTCATAATGGCTTATTTTAGCACCTTGTCAAACAATCTACTATGATCCCACAAGGACTGCAAGGGTTATAAAATAACTGAATACATTACCTGGATGTAGAACTTGCGTGACCTTCGGGTGCTTCTCCAGCCAATCTGCAACGATGAGCGCAGACTTCTTGTGCTGGTCCATCCGAAGTGCCAGCGTCTTCAAACTCCTGTTCACCATGTAGCAGTCAAACGGAGAAGGCACTACGCCCATCGCTATAAAAACAGTAAAAAATATATTGAGTCACGAGGGTACAATAAACGTACGAGCTAATAAGCGAGATATATGAAGCTTGGCGGTACAACGGTCGCTATAAAACACATACAACAGGAATTTTCGTCGTAAAATTTCTGAGGAATCTGGCGGTCTCAAGGATACGCAGGAGGTAGGTCCCTTGGATTATGATACGTTTTTCATCGATATAAGATCCTGATAAAACAAGCAAAATAAGAAACTACGTTAAAATATTGAGTTCGAGACCTTACGTGTAGTTTGTTGTATAAAGGCCAAGCCACACCGGATGCGTGCGCAGCACGTGCACGTGCGCGTATGCGTGGCGTGCGCGTTGTATCGTATGAAATGTCATAGTAGATGGCACACCGCTTGCGTGGCGTGCACGTGCGCGTGACTTGCACGCAACGCAGCTCCGTCGAGACAAAACGGCTGCGTGCTGCGTGCACGCGCTCAGGCAGCGGAGTGCTGTGATGACGTTGTATTTACCGGAGTTCCCTATGAGACGGCAAACTGAACAGGTCGGGACACGCACTGCTCGGTGCTGCGCAGGTGCTGTACAGCTCTCTTGTGTATATTTACAACTTGGCCGGGGTGCGTGGAGGTTTTTATAATGCATTGCCAAATAAAAAGAAAAAATATAGAACCTGTGCGCAAATAAGAATGTATTTATAACCAAAAACACAAACATACTAGCCTTACTGTAGTTCGTATCATTTTTCAATATATAAGGCTCCAATAAACCATGGAGTTCTTCAAAAGAAGCTCTGTACATATGAAAATACCAAAAAAACGATCTTCATACGATTCTTGTTCGCGGCGCAGATTGTGATATTCACTGTATTTTTGTCTGCTGGCATTTATGTCATGAATCCACAGTCTTTTTGGCTCTGCACGAGTTTTTTGAGTTGCAAGTAGAAGCAGTAAAGCTTCTTCTTCGTGCAACGGTGCTGCAGCGTGCGCCATCGTTGCGTGCACAGGTCTGCAGCACGCGTGCGCAGCTCTGCGTACGCAGCTCTCGGTTTGACAAGGGTGCTGTGCACGCCACGCACACGTGCACGTGCTGCGCACGCATCCGGTGTGGCTTGGCCTTAAGCATTTAAAGTTATGCGGGAAAGTCCACTTTTAAAGTACGTATGAAAAAACCTGCAGAGGCTACTTAACAAAGAAAACAACAATAGGTATTCTAACAAAACCAGCTCGTAGCGACTCCTTAGCCTTATACTTCGAATTTGATTATCATGTGATTCATGTGTGATGGATATATGTTAACAAGTCTATTGTGCATTTTGTCTTAACATGAAAGACGCCCTATGTAAACTTATATCCAATTCTAATATGTGAAATCATTATCGGCGAACAAATTCCAATCGAATGTACCAATGGTTATAAATAAAGTAATGTGTAAACAGTGTACTGTAAGGTGTTAGAAAGATATTTCAAAATATTTCAGTTGTATCATGTACGTGCACATGCTGTGGGCTTTCATGTACAAAAAATAAGTGGAGACTATATAAGAAACATGAAACCATACAATACCTAACCTTTAGCTAACTACCGAAATAATATTTTCAAAACGTTTGCTCTCACTTTTTTAATAGGCGTCTAGGTATTAATTTTTACATTTTTATTGACTACTGAGCGAAGTCTCCTTTTGAGTTTCGTTTATCCGAATGCCCCGCTGTTTTACTCTACAGGTCGCATTTCCCAACCGACTGTCATGAAATTTTTGGAGCCGGTTCGTTATATGTTTTTTTTTATAACTCGTGTTTTTTTTTAAGTGCGGAGATTTGGGGATTGAAAGGCTCGCGAAGTCTACAGATTCCAACCTCTGGACCACGGAGAGAATGCCGATAATTACTTCAGGGATTATTAATGTAAATTTCCAACAATCTGTAATTGCGAGTGGCGGATGGTTTGTGCACGATATAGAAAAGCGATCATGTTGCATTGGCTACATCATAGACCCAAAAATATAAACTTACATATATAGAAGGAATGATGACCTAAATAAATTTGTCTTGTAGATAATAAAAAACATTGGACACGTTTATTTTTCTTTTTTACGTTATCAAAAATAAATACATTGAGTCAAAATGTCGCGTGACGTCACGAGCCCCCACTCCTAAACTTTAATGCGATTTATCTGAGTATTTTTTTATTATTTTGAAAAAGCAATTAATACGTGTCCAATATTTTTTTATTATCTAGCTGACGGACTAATTAGAATTATGATTTTCACACCCCGTCATCATGCCTAATATCGAAAATTTCAATATTAGGCATGATGACATTTCAATTTGAATACGAACTGCTGTTTAGGTACTTAAAACGCAAAATATTTACATTCAGTATCTTTCCAAAGACATAAAGTATTCACCCCATAGTGAATAACATGTTATCGCATTATCTCTGTAGCTATTAGTTTTCTTGAACATCTGATAACAGCATAATGCAATTGAATATGTATTTATTCGTACTTTCTATTGTGTGGTTCGTTTCACTCACGTCATTAGGGGCGAGTAATATTGACTTACTGATCCTGGAATATTATATGTCGACAATGTCGAAATCTTTTCATGACTAAAGTGTAATTCGAAAAATAATAGTTAATAATAAATAAATAATATATAATATAATAATATTTACCCATCTCTACCCTCAGTACCCAAATGTGTTTCGTGATTGGGATCTTACTATCTTTCGAGCTAAGAACGTCGTGCTCTAATGTACTACCTACATGAAAGACGATGTCGTCTCCGAAGTCGAATAGCTCCGAACCTCGGTAAGCATGAATTGAGGAATTACTTCACGATTATGATCGATGTGGAGAAGCCAAACTATATAATGTATATTAGTAGTACAATATAATAAACCGGAGTCTTCTCATCGCCATTGAGGATGCCTCTCACATGAGTTGATGACGTCATAGTATATAGCCCGTTTACGTACCTACTTCGTGTGGGAAGACATGACGATGTTAGCACCGACGTATAAAGACCTTTGTAAATTAGCGAGGAATCTGTTGTCCATGACTGTGGAGATCTAGAAGGCCTCCTCTATACTCCTATATTTGAAGTGACATAAATAAGGAGTTAACACTAACCATTTTGTAGAAACCGAAGTCTTGTTGCGATCTCATCGTTATTGAGGACCGCCGCTCCCATGATAACGTCAGAGTGACCGTTCATGTACTTTGTAAGAGAGTACATGACGATATCGGCACCAAAGTCCAACGGCCTCTGCAGGTATGGAGTGAGGAAAGTGTTGTCCACAACTATGATGATGTCTTGCCCATGGTTCTTGACTATCTTTGTAATGGTGGCTATGTCGGCGATCTTCAGGTTGGGGTTCGTTGGGGTTTCCAACCAGACCAACTGCAACAAGCGAATGCTGTCGTAACATAGTTCGGATTATATATGTACGTATGTAAACGCTTTATTGTACATAATAACCAGTTACAAGTACAATCAACGTAAAAGATATAAGTACAAAGGGGAACTTATCTCTCCCAGTTAACCTTAAGTTATATATACTATTATAAAGTTGTAAAAATGAAATGTCAGTACATTGAACTATTTGCAGGTCACTGAATCGAAAAATATTTTACTTTTTATTTTGTGTATGTGTGTATGTGTCGTTGTGGCTTCGTCGTGCACGGGTAGCTGGGCATCTCCAGATGGTTATAGGATACTTATTACTCGATTATGCAAAAAAAAGAAGGTAATGATTTATTTCTCCTCCGCTAACAAAGTGGCACCTTGCCTTCTAGTAACAGCATAAAATAAGTTTACGCAATCTAAAGCGGCGTGAAGGCACGCCTCATTTTTAGTTTTGTTATCTATGCGCTCTTACACTCTCCTCTATGACCGTAACTGTGTTTCAAACTCACCAATCCGGCACAATGACAACCTGGGGTCCTTACGTTAAGGAAGTCTTTAAAATCTATGTCAAGATTTGCAAGCAAACGACGTCTCCGGGGGTATATTAGTGAGTCACCGAATGGGTTTCCCATATTTTTATTATTACTCTAAATAGGAACAGATTTTTTTAGCACATATTCTCAAATCAACAAGTACGTGACATTATTTGTAAACTTATACAATTTACTTTTATCTTGAAACGTTATCAATGTCAAAACGCTTGTGTAATAATTTAAACGGTTCTTAACCACTTTATTCAAATAGTTTCAATAAATTTTAGTGTTAAAAAGCATTTCGAAATAGGTACTACATTGAAATAAAATAAACTCTGCAGTTGACTCTGTATTCTTATTCTGTGACCCTTATTTAACTTTCAAATCACCCCTTATTCAAACCATATTTCCTTTCCTCCAAATCTTCACTACCCTTGTTTGGGCATTAAAAAAACGTGGTAGATACACATATAACAAGTGGGGACAACAAACTTCCTACGAAAAAAGAGGGTGTCTGACGTGTCTGTCTGTGGCATCGTAGCTCTTAAACGGATGGACCGATTTTAATTATTTTTTTACGTTTAAAAGATGACTTCACCGAGAGTGTGTGTGTCTTCGCTATGGTTCTAGAAGATCGGTTCGGCAGTTTGAAAACTATTTTTTTTTCTGTGTTGGGTTTTTTATCGGTTCACAGATTACTTATTTCCATAGACTTTATAAGATCCATACGATGCGAGTGCTCTACGTGACCTTAGTTTTTACCTTAAAATTAAACAAACGATTTCAAACATCTTCCCATACAGAAATTCTGATATGTGGTAGTTATACACATTTTTACGTGACAGTAGAATTCTAGATATGTACGTGCCTATAATATCTATATATATATAAAAGAAGAAGTCCTGACTGACTGACTCATCAATGCACAGCAGAAACTACTGACGCTAGAGAATTGATTTTTGCACAGTCGGTTACATTAGGGGATAAGAAAGTTTTTTTCGAAATTCATGATTTGAAAGACTAGAAACTTGAAATTTCGCAAAAAGATTGTGTGTTTAAAATCAAGAGAATTAAATTCTAGATTTTTCGAAATTCATCCCCTAAGGGGGTAAAACAGGGGATGGAAGTTTGTATGTGAAACGTAAAATCTTTGGACTTAGAAACTTGAAATTTCGCAAAAAGATTGCGCGTTTGAAATCAAGGGAATTCAATTCTTGATATTTCGAAATTCATCCACAAGGGGTTAAAACATCTTTACTTAGCATTTTTAAATTTGTACGTCTGATTAATAGAGAGAAAGTCGAGAATCTGGCTTTAGTTAAGATCATTTATGCATACCAACTTTTTTATGAATAAAAATATACATTTACATGAACCGTGCAAAAAACGTATTTCAAACTGGAGAGCGTATTATGAGGAAAATATTGTCTTCGTCTTAAAGGCCTGAATCGTCATTCGTAAACCACACCCCAAACGCCGAGCGGGCCATTGAGCATAATTAATGAGTGTAATAGCGCAGCGCATCAAAGAAATAGAAAGCGAATACACTACATACTTGGGGATTTTAGGCGTATATGTCTTGTTAACATTTAAGTTAATCACGTAAAAGATAAAGAGAAGAATAACATTTTTACATAATTTAGCCGTTTATTAATCTGTTGTTTGTACAAATTAGACAAAAAACAGAAAATTAAGACGCGTTTTCGGATAACTTTTCTATCGAGGAAATTTCAACTAACATGTTTCCGCATTAATCTTTGAGTTGGTTATATACTCAAAAAACACATACGTTAAAACCAGCCCTTTTCATATACTAGATCTGACAATAAATACGCTAAAAAATAGCTTAAATTTTCGATGCATCCCCTTAAAGACTAACACGGTCTTTATAAAAAAAATGGTGTTTTAAACAGGAAAGCGTACTAAACGTGATCGTTTTAAGGAGGTTTTACTGCATTTGCGGTTACTATAGTCTTTAGATGATGCAACTTTCCCTGTGGCTGTTTTTACGTAGAGACAACCAAAACAATATTATTATGCGCACTGTTATTTTATTGATTACACGCTGATACGAGTAAGACTGGATCAATATTATTTACGAGTGTGCTCGCCACAGTATACCGATATCTACGAAGTAGCTCGCAACTTAGTTTGTAGAGGAGAAATAAGTCATAACCCTGTTTTTCATTCAGCGTAGTCGGGTAAAAGTATCTTATAATCATCCTTGGATGTCCAGTTACCTTTGTATCAAAAATAGCTGAAATCTATACAGCCATTTTGTTGTGACGAGGCCGCTAAGACATACATTCAAACATACATGAATCTTTATAAAAATTCGCTTCAGTGACCTTCAATAAAAGAGTTTCATTTATTCTTCTGAAAATGTCATAACTAAAAGGTGCTCGCAATTCGTTCACGGAAGAGAAAAAAGTCATAACCCTCTTTTTTGTTCAGTGATGTCGGGTAAAAAGTATCCTATAACCATCCTTGGATGTTCAGTTACCTTTGTATCAAAAATTTCTGAATTCTATAGGTACAGCCATTTTGTAATGATAAGGCCGCCAAGACATACATTCAAACATACATGAATACTTATATAAAAAAACGGTTCAGTTACCTTCTATTATAATAATAATAATATTTTATTTCAGGCGGTGCCC
The DNA here is from genome assembly GCA_905404275.2 of Hedya salicella. Lineage (NCBI taxonomy): Eukaryota > Metazoa > Arthropoda > Insecta > Lepidoptera > Tortricidae > Hedya > Hedya salicella. Next base: position 20,921,612 of record FR990099.1, on the reverse strand, counting down.
ATATAAAGTATTATTAGTATGTACAATCACTTACAAACCTCTTGTTAATAAATACACGACACAATTAATATACAACCGGATGAGTCTTTATAATTTATAGCCCGTTTCATTTATTCTTATTAAAAAAGTCTTCAATTAGAAGGAGCTCGCTATTTCGTTTGCGGAGGAGATAAAAGTCATAACCCTCTTTTTACTGTAGCGAAGTCGAGTAAAAAGTTTCCTTTAATCATCTGTGGATGCCCCTACCCGTGTACTAAAAATAGTTTAAATTCGTTTAGCTGTTTCGGCGCGATGACACCACAAAGACAACATACAAACACACAAAAAAATGATTAAATGACCTTTAAATAATCAGTATCACTTGTTTTTTTTATAGTATCTTCAATGTACAAATATGTAATTTTTACAACTCTATAAAAAATGTATACCTACATACATAGACATAAAATTTTACAACTTTATAATATCTAGTATATATCTAGGTATTATTCGGTATTTATAGAAATGCCTAGTGGTGATAGTTGAGCACTTACCTTCGTGTTTTCTTTAATCGCCTTATCAACTTCGTCAGGCTTTGTGAAGTCGGCGAAGGTTGTTTCAATGTTCATGGCGGCAGCCACGTTTCTGTTAAATAAAAAAGTTAGTTAGTTTCTGAAGTTTACTACCTATAAATTAGAGTGATACGGAGAAGGTATTTTGATACTTAGAATATACTCATATACTTGTTTCACAAAGCGCCATTATTCCTACTTACCATCATATAGTCAAATAAACAATTAAGATATCTAGACGGTACATGTATTATTATCATGAAGGACTAGAAGATGCCCGTTCGCGGAGAATAAAGTCATAACCCCTCTTTTTTTCGTCAGCGTAGTCAGGTAAAAAGTATCCTATAACCATCTGTGGATGCCCGGCTAACCGTGTACAAAAATTGTTGAAATCCGTTTAGCCGATTTAGCGTGATGAAACCACAACGACACATCAATGTGTCATTGACATTTCATTTTTACAATTTATCTATACTATTATAAAGTTGTAAAAATGAAATCTCCGTACATTGAGGATATTTAAAAAAAATATATTGTTACGGACTTTTTGGAGTTTTTGTATGTGTCGTTGTGGCTTCATCACGCAAAATCGGCTAAACTGATTTAATCTATTTTTGGTACACGAGTAACTGGGTATCTCCAGATGGTTATAGGATACTTTTTACCCAACTATGATAAAGAAAAAAGAGGAGTTATGACTTTTTCTCCTCCGCGAACGAAGTTGCGGGCGCCTTCTAGTACTATCATAAAATTGTAAAAATGAAATGTCTGTATATTGAAGATTTTTTCAAAAAAGTTATTGTAACGGTCTAATTGAAGGTCACTGAATGTAAAAATATTTTCTTTGGATTTTTGGTATGTTTGTACTTACGAACGTAAAAACATACTATATGTCTAGTATTTTGATATTCATAGATGTTCGTATTCAAGGTCACTAATTTATCCACGTGTTTCAAATGTTATATCAACGTCAACCAAATGTGTTGTCGTGAACCTATAAGGAGTGCCAAAATTAATAGCTGTGGAATCGACATTATTCTTTGTACAACTTCAGCAATCTTATTGTAATAGGTTTATCATGAGATTCATAAGAAATGTTAATTTGAAAGATATTACGCGAATGTTTATGCACCTAGATTTAATTTACTTTTGGATGATGAGAAAACTGAATTTGCGAAACTTTGTGTGTAATAGACACTTAGTGTGTTATAAGCCTGCGATCTTAGACATCCATACCGAACCGCGCTTTGTACAGCTGTACATAGAATTTTAAATCTTTCTATGGCCAGGATGTAGGTAAAACTTTCCGTCCGCTTGATGGACGGTAAATGCTACGTGCGCCCCGAGATGACGTAAAGTAAAAAACCGGTCAAGTGCGAGTCTATATCGCGCACCGAGGGTTCCGTACAAACTTTCACTTATTCCTACTTAACTTGCCGCTTGAGTTAAGTTTGCCTCTGGTATCTACGGCGTCACATACACATGAGGGGCAAACTTAACCCAACTGGGTTATTAACAAAAATATTTTTGGTAATAAAAAAAGTAAGAGATAGATATATGTTTATAATTTTCGTATAATATTCATATTAAATGACATATATCCAGAATATTCCAAATTATTGGAAAATGTGGAAAAAAATACCCTACCCCCCTTTATCTCCGAAGTTTACTAAGCGGATCTGAAATTTTCTGGAATTAAGTATATAATTTAATATGAATATTACAAGTTTACAACTGCTTGTGTTACTTTTTTTTTTAATCACCAAAAATCATTTTTGAATAACTCGGTTTGGTGAAGTTTGTCCCTCATTTGTATGTGACGCCATAGATACTAGAGGCAAACTTAACTCGACCGGAAAATTAAGTCGGAATAGGTAAAAGTTTGTACGGAACCCTCGGTGCGCGAGTCATACTCGAACTGGACCGGTTTTTTTGTATATTTAGCAGCTTAGACCGTGTGTCTAATCATATTGCCTAACTGATGATAATAGATGCTTCTAATTTACAAACTTTTTTTAAACCATTGTCATGCTAATTAGAACGTTATCTACAAGTTACTGTAGACTATATTAATAATGCTATCTACAAAATGTATTAATATTAATGAGGGATTGATGGGTTTTCACAGAATTATCCTTATCATGCTGAGATAAGGAAAGCCATGGAAAGAATGGCATATGACGTCACGGAACTCGTCGTTCAATGACTCACAATTGTAAAGTGAGTAGGGAGTGTAGGATAAAATTACGCAAGTCACCTTTTTATGAGTAAGAGTTATATGACACCGACATGGTGCAATCTAGACCCCGTTCAGACATCGCGAATAGAGTGGTTGAAACAAATACGGTCATTCTAGTACGTAGCTCACTAGATAAGTTTTTGAGATGCTCGAAATTCGAAAATGGAACGCAACTGAATTATATGTTTTTAAAAAGCAAATTTATTTAAAAATAGAACACAAGTTGCCGATTCGCTCCAATTTAAAAAAATAATATGTTACACTAATTTTTCTAAAACGGCTCCATGATATTTTATGATTTTAATGTTTTTTTTCTGAACAATTGTGTTTGCAACGATTGCAGCCAGCGTTAGGAGATTTTGCTCCTTCACGGGCAATAGTTTTTAGATGGTTCAACGAATTTAAAAGGGGTATAACCAGCCTCGAAAATGACCACCGAAGTGGTCGCCCACAAACAGCAGTAACTGCAGAAAACGTGTGGACTACTGAAATGTCGGTTCGAGAAGATCCACGAATAACATACAAAGACATAGAGAATATCTTAGGCGTCAGTTCGGGGAGCGTTAGCATCATTCTACATCAACTTCTTGGAGTAAGGAAGCTCTGTTGTCGTTGGATACCACGTTTGCTCTCCGATACTGAGAAACAGGCTTGTGTAGAATGGTGTCGTGAGATGCGTCTACGATTCGACAACGGGACATCGCTGCGTGTATCGGAAATAATTACAGGTGACGAAACATGGATTTACCAATATGACCCGGAAAACAAGCGGGAATCGTCAGTAAGGGTCTTCTCAGAGGGAAAGTTACCAACAAAACTACAAAGACCTCGTAACGTCGGCAAAAAAATGGTAGCTAGTTTCTTTTCACGGGGCGGACATTTATTAACATCAATGCTGGAAAATTATAGGTCAACTCTGTTGGTATACTACAGTAGCATTGCCGCAAGTTTTCAAAGCAGTGCGAGAGAGGAGACCAAAGACTGGACTTCGGGGAATCTTGCTGCATCACGATAACGCCTCTTCACATACGTCCCTCAGAACAAAGGCGTTTATTGAGAAAGCTGGGAAGAAAACCTTACCACATCCACCCGACAGTCCTGACTTAGCTCCCTGCGATTTCTTTTTGTTCCCGGTGGTGAAAGAAAAAATAAAAGTAAAGTTTTTTTCGAGTGCTGAAGAAGCCGTGGTTGCATATAGAGAAGCAATTTCGGACCTATCTGATGAAGACTGGCAAAAGTGCTTCCAAAGTTGGTTCAGACGAATGGAACTTTGTATAGAGAGTAATGGAGAGTATTTTGAAAAAATGTAAAATAAATAATACTATCTTCAATAGTTTTTTATTATCTCAAAATTTATCGAGTGACCAGGATTTTGAAGACCATCGAATATTTTTTTATATACGTATGGGTGATTCCATGGAATTTGGGTAACTTTAGTCAGTAGGACCTACACGGTGAATTTATTAGAAACTAGCTTCTGCTCGCGACTTCGTCAGTGAGGAAGTCATAGACAGACACACTTTCGCAATTATAATATTTGTATGGATGTAGAGCATAAATTTTCTTAAAATACTATAAGTATATTGTTTTTTGTATATAAATGATACTTTAATGTTATTCCATTTATAATGTTTATTTTGTAACATGTGTCAACAATATTAAGTCTAACATTTTTATAAATTATAAACTGCAGGAGTGGAAGGTCAATATTGAAAGTAAAATTCGATTTTATGACCTTTGGAAATACGGAATAAGATTCAGAGTTACTGAATAGGTCTACTTGATAGTTAACTAAATTAGATAAGAGGACATCAGAGGAACCCGAATCACACGGAATCACCTAAATTTACGATTCATCAAAATATTTAAACATAAATTTAATTTACAGATAAAAAACCATCCTAGCAGCGGACATACTTAAAGCGTAGGAACTGTTTATCCCGTAGGGATAATCCCGATAAAAAAATACGGATGCATGTAAGTGAGATATTTAGTGCAAAATCCTGTTTAATGTAACTAACTAGGGCCTGATTGTACCTACACAATGAAAAGTGCGGAGGATTTCACGGAATTTTGCAGGTGTGTTGGTTGGTGTATTAGTTAGGCCTTCATTCACACCGCTATAGCTTGACAAGTTCTTTCTTGACACTCCCATTGTCTGCGGGCGACGGGGGGAATGACAGTGGGGGCGAGTAAGAAGTGTTCGCGCGGCAGGGTCATCGTGCTCTGCCGTGCGCACACATCAAGCTATAGAATAAAGGATCCACGCAACGCGATTTTATTAATTACTAGAAGAGGCCCGCAACTTCGTTGCAACTTTTTTTTCTTTAGCATAGTCGAGTAAAAAGTATCCTATAACCATCTGGAGATACCCAGGTACCCGTGTACCAAAAATAGTTGAAATCGGTTTAGCCGATTTTGCGTGATGAAGCCACAACGACACATACAAACATACATAAAATCCAAAAAAAAATATTTTTCATTTTAGTGACCTCCAAATAGTCCATAACAATATTTTTTTTGAAAATATCTTCAATGTACAGACATTTCATTTTTACTAATTTATAATAGTATAGATAAACCTATATATAAATAATGGAGAAAGAACAAATATACACGGATTCAGTTAGTGCGGTAGGCTATCAAACAGTCTCATGATTACAGATTACATTTGTAACGTTTTATTCAGTTTCAGTCATTAGGTAGGTATATTTTATTCATTAAACCCACTCTATACTTTAAAAAAACCTCAAATTTTGACTTTTCCATTACTGTTCAGAAAAACGATTTTCCCTGTTAAAACAACATTTTGATTGCGTATTTTTTTCCCTATTACACGGTTAATTGATTTAAGGAAAATATAATGCAGGTAATTAGGGTTTTTTACCTGAACAGTCTGTTAGTACCGCCGTATACATCGTCGCCGGACAGAATGTGGTCGCCGGATTTGAGAAGGCCCAGTAGTGTCGTAGTTGTGCCCAGACCGGAAGCGAACGTGAAACCGTGTTTCCCGCCGTCCAGCGCAGCTAGGCACTCTTCTAATGTGTTCCGCGTAGGGTTTCCCGACCTACCATACTCGAAACCCTGGAACAGTAATCAAAATGAACTATGGTTCGTGCGAGGTACCTATTAAAAACAAAACATCCGCACCACGCACCATAGTGATGAGTATAATAGTTACTAAGAATTAACAATCTGTATATAATATTCTCAAGCCATAAAATATCCCTTGTCCAATTTGGAAATATTCTTGGTAACGGCACCTCACTAGACATAATTTAATCATTGTTTAATTAATAAATAAGGAAGTGTTTATTTTCATACGCGAATATAAAAGGATTCTTACCGTGTGTTCGGCAGGTGCCGGCTGTTTAAACGTGGTAGATGTGACGATGGGAGTGACAACAGCAGCTGAATTCCATTTTTCCGGTTCTTGAGCGTGGTGAATAGCGATAGTCGCGAAACCGGGTTTTTGTTTTAAGAAACCTTGTTCTGCCATCTAAATAAAACACAATAAATTCAGTAAATGATAACACTAAGCCCCGTATTGAATTGACGAATTTTTTACACGCGCGCAGATATTGTTTTATAAATATTCAAAGCCAAGGCTAAGCAAAAATGTGCTAAAATTACATCATGAACACCAATTAAAAGCCGGCTCTTATAATTACTAAAACACAGTATCATTAACAGAATAAAGTACCTTTTGTAGTTAATTAAATTAAATATCACTAGAATGACTTTAAATAGTAAGATTGTCGTCTTTTATTACGATAATTCTATTTTGAGATTAGCTAGCACACCGGCCTGAACACACGCCTCCTCAATTCAAAGTGACTGAGAGTGAGAGTGAATGGGTATTATATTGAGTTGAGTATTGAAGAATAGCTCACGAATGAAATAAAATAAATATGCGCTCAGTTCGTTCGGTGAGGTGTGATGGAGGGGAGAGGAGTACTCATTCAGACAGTTCAAACGTGTGTAGTGTCTTTGTCTGTTACTCAAACAGTTTTCACTGATGTATCGTTATATCGTATCGCAGTTCCCGCCAAACGCAATGTCAAAATGTCAAATTGAGTTGATTTGTTTTGAGGTTGTGCGTTGTGAGCTTACTATTCAACAACTTTTTAAAATAATTGTAAGATTCATAAAAAAAATATATAAAGAACATATGTGTACAAATTGAATATGAAAATTGACAGCAGGCCTCTCAGATATGCTCATGCAGAGGGTCATACAGATGTTTGCTATACCGAAGATGGACAGTAAGTGAATGTTCTCATATTTGAATTCAAACATTTTTTTCAGACTATAATCTAACTAATTTTATACTTCAGACATATAATAACTTGCGGAAATGATGGGGACGTGCGAATATGGGTTGATATTGAGGACGACGATCCGAATTCCCATTGCGTCGGTGACAATGCTACAGCGGTGTGTTTCAAAGACAAGAGGCTTTATGTGGCCACTGACAATCATGCCGTCCAAGCTTATACATTCCCTGCGTTTGATAAAGATGGTATTGTTACGAGATTTACAGCCCCTGTTACTCAAATTATGTCACATACTAAAATTGAAGTAAGTACATAAACATTATTGCTTATAGTCACTATCAACCCCTTTAAATTACCGTTAAAAGGAAATTCTGATGTCCCAAAATTTGTTGTATCATTTTGAAACCTTGTGATGTTCTAATATTTTCTTCTGTTTCCGCGATTATTACTCATTGAAATAAAACAATTTAACGGATTATATCGCGTATATTATCTCATTTTAGTTCCCGACGTTTCGGAAGCTTTCCAGCTTTCCATGGTCACGGGAGGATAATATACGCGATATAATCCGTTAAATTGTTTTATTTCTTGTGATGTTCTTTCAAAAACATTGAAAATAAATTATCATTTAAACTTTATTCATCCTTACTTGTCCTAAATAGTAAACAATATTCTAACCTAGAAATATACATTTAATGCCGATGCCAGCTGTTTTCTCTCACGCAAATAAATTTAATGTATGAAATTGGCAATGTGGTACTAAAAATATTCATTCCTGTTACTTTATTTACGGGAAAATGGGAGTTTAAGACAAAAAAGGTGTACTTTCAGGTTAGAATGTTGTTTACTATTTAGGACAAGTAAGGATGAACAAAGTATATATATATATATATTTTAATATCTTTATTATAGAGCTTGTCACTGGTAACATAAATCTTAAAACCAAGACAAATACGTTATCGTCTTTTATATTTGTGTTGCTTCCAGGCCTTAGGATGCACATCAGAAAATATGGAAGCCAAAATTTGTAGTCCGGAGGGTGGTGCTCCCTTATTTGTCATGTCGGAGCACAAGGGCCCTGTACTCAGCATAGCACTGTGTCCACAAATGAAATACTCGGCCTCAGCCTGTGGGGATGGTATGCTGAGGATTTGGGATATTGATACACAGAAAATTGTTAAAGAAATAGCTTGTGTTCCTAAGATTAATACATTTTATTCAGCTAAAGTGTTGTGTAAGTATAATAATGTTAATTAAAGAACAAAAAACTGACCAAATGCATTTCAGAAGACATTTCATACCTAATCTAACAAAAATAATGATTGTAAGACATATTTGATACACAACTAACATTACAAATTTATCAGTCACAAACTAAAAATATGATATGAAAAAGTATAAGTGAGGATCAACTTTTTCTTGTTATTCTGTCCCATGACTCAGGAGACAATAGTACAGAAAAAAGTTGATTGACAATTACTTTATGTTACATGTATGGAGTGCCCCATTAGATTTTTTTTGGTAATTTAACTAGAAAGCTGTAACTGCTAGGGGTTCATTAACCACAGATATTCCAAATTTCCTCTATACATTTTGTAGTTTATGAGTAAAATGCCTATGACATACAGTCACTGGACATGATGAAGCTATGTGTTGCCATTCTGGCTACGGAACTTTAAAAAAGCAAGGCTATAGGTGTTATTTATACCCTTCTTGCCACCTCGTTTTATTTTTCTGAAATTGGAATATTTTATAGAATAAAGCTATTGCTTTCTATGTCACATTTCTAATAAATCTGGAGGAGTCTTCAAGAGGACTGAGTTGGAAAAAGAAACAGGAAATGAGGCACTGGGGGAAAATAGTAATGCAAAGCAAAGTGTACCACATTATACACTTAAAGCGGCTGAAACATAGAAGCAATATTTTTTCATTTAGTTGTTGTTTTGGTGAAATTTGAATTTTTGATCTATGACAAATTTTAACCTTTTGATCTTAAAAGACGGAAAATCACGACTTCTAAAATTCTTGCCACTGACGCCTGAGTCAGCTTAGGCTGACCAAAATACGTGGTTCGGAAACTTCAAATATAATATCAATACCTCGTTCTGCAATCGCTATTGTATTATTGAAGGTTCATTTTATTTTATTCCTGTGGCGTCTGGGTTACGTCATATTACTTCGCTGCTTGGCTCTCAAAAGGTTAACCTTTTTTTAGATCACTGAAGAGTAAAGGGATAAATGGATTATTTCAGGTCGCATGGATTTTGAACCATCTGAAGGCAGGTACCTGGCTTACCCCAACAACAGAGAAGTAACTTTATTAGAGTATGAAACTTGGGGTCAACGGATGACATTCACTCATAGCTCGGTTTGTATATTACCATTTTTAATCAATTTTCTTGGCCTTATTAACCCCCAACGAAGGGGTGATATAAGTTATTGTTCCATATTTGGTGAATGCGTCGCTAGCGCAACATTTACCATCGTTCGCGCACCGCACTCGCGCTGCTCTCGTGCTGTTATTGTTAATGATTGCGTATTGCGTGCCTAATCAGCACAACTCGCGCAAATCCTCGCATAAGGCGCGCTTGCAGCCCTAGCGCCTGCATCTCTGCTCACCGGAGTAGTGTATGCAGGCAGCGCTAGCGTAGTAAGTACATGCTCCACGGGTATATAACTTGCGCGGGAGCGACACTCGAACTAATAGGTTTACGTAATTAATGTAGTTAGTGAGACTACGCTATGTGAGCTATGAATACTATAAAGATGTGTATGCATCTGGTATTTATATATCTAAGTTGATTCCACAAACAGACTCACAGATACACACATAAAACGTAGAAGGATCCTATTAAATACAAACTTAGATATCATTTTAATTATTACCAGTAGCAACTAATTACCTAAGCTAGGTTTTTACAAAATTAATTAAAAAGTAAAAATTTAAACATTTTATAAGAACATAACATAGGGTGCCGCCGACAATAAATAAATAAATAACACAGGGACAAGCTTACACAAATCGACCTACTCCCAAACTAAGCAAAGCTTGTAGTATGGGTACTAGGCGACGATATACATGATATATGTATAGATGAATTATAAATACTCTTGACATTTAGAATTTTATTCTAGACACTTTCTAGATTATTATTATTATTATTCTTCTTTTTTATTGACAATCCTTTTGGGATTTATCTTATTGATTATTTTAATTTTTAAAATGATGAGTTTATCAATAATATTATACTTAACTTAATTGATATGATTAGGCTTTTCTGGGTTTCCCTAATCATTCCAGCAAACATTCACTCTCATGTAGGCCTACTTGAATAAAGAATATTTTGATTGATTGATTGATAATACTTAAATACATAGAAAACATCCAAGACACAGGATTCATGCTCATCACACAAACACTTGCCATGGCCGGGATTCGAACCCGGGACCGCCAGCTTCGTTGGCCGTTGTGCAACCAACTAAGCCAAACGTGTCGATAATGGGGCAGGACTCAAGCTACGGTTGTTAGGATCACAGAGAGGAACCCCTTACGATGCCGACCGTCTCTATAGTACTGCCTTATATTTATTTATTTCACGAACATGGTTAGACACGTTTTTGTAATTTATTGTATATTTCAGATTAAATGTGCAATCTCCCAATGCCGGTTTTCACCGTGCGGCGAATATTTGGCCGCAAGCACTGTGGCTGGCCAGATAGCCGTATGGGAAGTTCAGTCCGGTACATGCATGGGTATTATTGAGCACCCCACGTCGCATAACGTCTCGGCCATGTCTTGGAATCCTAAAGGTAAATAAAACCTGTATTTTATTGCATTTGATACAACTGGCGAGGAATCAATCATATATGCTGGTAAGCCAAAACAATTTAGGGTGACTTGCTTTAAAATTAACAGGTCAGTGGGAATGAGATTATTTTGAGTCAACGCAAGAGTGTTAATCAGCAGCAGAGAAAAGTAACCTTCCTTTGTTCTGCCGCCATGGCAGCACTGTGGTATCAGATATTGTAGTCCAGTCTGACCAAACTTGACTCCACATTACTATTCCATATTGCAACCACACCTAACTATAAACATATTATGTAAAGTGCTATAATTGTATCTTATGTGAAATTTCTTTACTTTTCAAAGCAAATGCTCTGGTTTCATGACTGCGTGGTACCGTTCACCCTAAATATCGTTGCACATATTTGTACTGGAGGATGGTGCTAAAATGTCGAACTATATTTGAGGTTAACTTTAATTGAATGTTGAGAAAAGCAAGAAGATATAATTCCTTATAACAAAATTGATTTCGTTTCAGGAAATGGAGTGTTAGCATATTGTGATGTGTCTGGGCAGCTAGGATCCTTGATGAATTGCTACGGCCAGGACAGCAAGGCTGATGCTGACGCGGCTGACGACATTGAGATGATTGAGCGAGCTGATGGTAAGTTAATCACTTCTTGAAATGGTTTGCACAGTCAGCTGTAAAGAAATGCTACTACAGCGTTAATGTCCGCACGGCGACTAATATAATCCGCTCCTCCGTGAAAACACATACACGATTAACCATAGTATAAGTGTGTTTATTTTTAAATATTTAAAAACAACTTGTATATATGTGGCTGGGATAAAAGCCCTTCCGGTCTCACTCACGTTTTCTCTTGGTCACCCTAATTGGCTTGTGGTGACTTACGCTTAAAATAATGTTGGCTGACCGTAAGTTATGATTAAATTAAATAACAAGGAAATCAGGGGGCACGGCAGTGCCCCCGCCAAATCGAGCGCGAAGCAAACACTGCCGTGCCATCCTTTACTGGAACCATTTCGCCGCATTTTCAGGCCCCTATTTGAGACCCTCTAGATAAGACCAGAACGCAGAAATTTTCGTCATCCAGTAAGCTATAATCACATACTTAAAATCCAAAATTTCAAATCTGTAGAAATGACCTACAAGTTCCGAAGTTAAGCGAAAGCAAAGTTTCGCATTTATGACACTCACTCACTCATGATCATCAGATTAGAACTAGTACTTCCAATAAACTCAGAGAGCTGAAATTTGGTACAGAGTTAGGGTTTAATGGCCACATAAAGGGAAAACTATAAAACTAGGATAATCGAAGATCTGGAGTACCTGGTGACCCTGATTAGAAAACACTCAACCAAACTATTAGAGATCGACATACCGCCTTTACAAAAAATATTCAACTTGGTGGGCCGGCCTACAAAAAGAAGTGAAATCCCTCCAAAAACATTCTGTAAAAAACTAGCCAAGTCTCGATGGAGCTGCTTGTTTATTTCTAAAAAGTAATGAAATCTAGACAAAGTCGTGCCAAGTCTAAGGTTCCTTACTGCGATTTCTTTATTAATATAGTTAATCTTGTGTGACTTGGCCGTTGAACATTGTTTATACGTTAGTGGGTAGAAGTCAGTTTGTGTACACGTAATGTTATAATATCTGTTGTAACTGCCTATGTTTGTTACGCGAGATAATAGCCCATACTGGTATCGGTAATTGGACGCTAGTGTCTCATTTTAGGCCCTTGTACCCACTAACGTATAAAGAATGTTCAACGGCCAAGTCACACAACATTAACTATAATAATAAAGAAATCGCAGTAAGGAACCTTAGACTTGGCACGACTTTGTCTAGATTTCATTACTTTTCAGAAATAAACAAGCAGCTCCATCGAGACTTGGCTAGTTTGTTTCAGAATATTTTTGGTGGGATACGTTTTCGATCGCAAGAAAATTATGCTATCTCTTTGTGCTAATTATCACACTAAGCAGCTGTTAGGCGGGTAAGGACATAGAAAAAATATTTCTGTTCACGACTTAAGAATGGCCCTGTAGATGCTGAACACTTGAGTATTTATGATCACTATTATACTATTAGTACCTATAGTTACACAATATTGGTTAAATGATGCTTAACCAATATTATGTGACTATTATTCGACTTCATTTTGGGTTTCGTAAGTTTCTTCTCATTTTAAACCTGCGGAACTGCACAATTCAAATTCATCAATTAATGTGGTTAGTGAGTCGTGAGGATTTTTAACTAAGAGATAAATCTAGCTCAAACTGATATTACTTAATGTAATATTACAAAAAACACTCACATTTGTCCCGACACGACTTTTCTAGTGCCGCGTGCTCACCTCTAATAATAGTATTACGAATATGTACAAAGACTAAAAAGTAATTCGATTTCGTGGCAATTCATTTTGACACTCCTTATGAATCTCTTGTTAGCAAACACAGTCAAAACGAATTTCCTTGTGATGGTAACAGATATGTTCACATAGAAAAACAGTTTGAAACTCTTATATCACATATCACTTGGTGTAAATAAAATGTGTAAAAATTATATTCCACGCCCATTTTAATGAACGCCAATCAACAACTCTTTTAACTCGTTATAAATACATAGCAAATAGGTATAGCCTAACCAAAGTTAGCTAGGTAGTAGCGACATATACATGTAAAGATAGTACCTACCTAATTATGTTTAATCGTTATTAGCACATTTTTAAGAACCCGAGACCATTAACATCAATTCACCCATATATGACCCCTGATTAAAAAACGAGCAACATCATTGTGTGCTCATAACTTTCTGTGTAGTTGATTCGTTTTTAAAACAGGCGGCACGATGAGATAGTCATCTATACTATTATAAAGCTGTAAAAATTAAATGTCAGAACATTAAAGATATTTTCAAAAACATGATTGTGACGGACTATTTGGAGGTCACTGAATCAAAATATTTTAATTTTTTGTATGTTTGTATGTGTCGTTGCGGCTTCATCACGCCAAATCGGCTAAACAGATTTCAACTATTTTTGGGACACGGGTAGCTAGGTATCTCCAGATGGTTATAGGATATTTTTTTACCAGACTACGCTGAAGAAAATAAGAGGGATATGATTTTTTTCGCCTCCGCGGACGAAGTTTGCGCCTTCTAGCAGATACTAAGCTTAATAATTGCGGGCATGTTAGGGGTTATGCAAAGTGTAGACTTTTTGGAATAGATAAACGCATAATATAGTTTGGAACCGAATGATCCTTTTTACGTACCTCCTTTAATCGACGACTTCTTTCAGATAACGACGATTTAGACAACCTAATAACAAACTACGAAAGTGACGATGACGACAACGCAATATCTTTGGAGAAAATCAAGAACCAAACGCTAGGGTTGGGGGCAGACATAGATGGAGGTGAATCAAGACCAGTATCAAGGCACGAACCAGCTGTGACTACAGTGCCACCGCAGGCGCCGTTCCAGCCCTCTGCCACCCCTGGACACTTGGAACATAGGTAAGATACTTTTCTCAAATATCCAAGGAAATTTCGTTCTTATCTTCGTGATAATAGAACGCGAAGTACGTCTTTGTTGAAGATTCGTTCTAATTTCAAATTAGAGGACAACAAAGAAATTTCATACAACATTGATGGCCGTGGCCACAAAGAGATTGTCTTTTGTTTCAGTGGGTTTAACTGCTAATAAAAAAAAAACATTTGTGAATGTGTATTTACTTTTTCATTTCTTATTTAACTCGATTGTTGAATTAGATTAAATCATGTATTCAATAATATAAACAAGGAATGACATTTATTGTTAATAATTTACAATAATAGATTAAAATAACCAGTTAAAAAGGTATTTTAATTTATTATTAAATAAAATCATGTTTAGATTTGGTCACCTATAACTTGGCTGGCAATCCCCATTTCGTAGCCTCTGCAGTAATGTACTATTGAATGCGATATGATGGCAGGCCTGGAGTTGGAGGCCCATATACACAAAGGAGAATTAAGATTTTTACCACGGCACGAGCCAGATGTTTCTGAGGAGTGAAGTCAAACTCATGAGGCACTAAGTGGAGCCCGACGCTGCCCTTCTCGCACTACGCGCCAAGACTCTGACCACCCGGCCACTCAAAGCGGGTACAGGCGTGATCCGCGAAGACAATGAACCACCTTAGTTTTCATTGTCATTTGTATTGTCAATAGTAGGGTTACACGCGCACTGACTACGTCACACTCTAAAGCCGCGTTCACACTTCCCGACGCATTACAATGTTTTCCAATTGCGGGGCACCTAGTATCCGTCACAGGTGGTTGAAATGCGGATGACGACTTATTTCAATGATCTCACGTACTTTTCGGGTAATAGGCCACTTCGCCGATGCCAATTCTTCCAAAACTCCCTCGTCGAATCCGCATTCGATGACGACGTGAGTAACCGCTAATGTCATCCAAGTAAGCCTGAATCTCACGGTACTTTTCTAGTTAAAACAATAGATAAGTTTTTATCGAGTTCTTGTCCGAGTTACGAGGACGGATCCATCTGTTTCGAGTTGTATTTAAAACCTCCATAATGGATGCCGGTTAAGATTACACTTATTTTCTCATTTCAGATACATGTGCTGGAACGAAATAGGCATAGTCCGATGCCACACATTGGAGAACGGGGAGTCGACCATCGATGTGGAGTTCCACGACACCAATGTGCACCACGGCATCAACTTGAACAACTATCTGAACCACACAATGGCGAGTCTGTCGACGAGCGCGCTGGTTTTGGCCTGTGAGACCCCTAGGTGAGTCAAGTTTGCTATATTCGACTCTGATTTTCGAATATGTTATAATCAGGGATAGGAAATTCGGATACATCTATATTATTATTATTATTATACATAAAAGATATTTAAAAAATATATGATATACACTATTTAAAAGTCAATGAATTGTTTTTTCTTGTATGGGTGTTGTTGCGGCTTCATCACTTCGAAACGGCTACAACGATTTCAACTTTTTTTGATAGTAGTAGCTGGGCATCCACTGATGATTAAAGTAAACTTTACCCGACTACGTTGAAGTCAAAAACAGGGTTATGGCTTTTTTCTTCCGCGACCGACGTTGTGGGCACCTTCTAGTATTTACCTAAACTTTGCCTTTGTATGGAAGCGCAATATAATTTTATTATTAAATTTCTTGGGATTACTGATTATATTTAAATGATATTTAAGAATTGATATTCACTATTTGTATTCCATGTATATTTTTACTAAATTTATCTAAAAAGTTATTAAGCACATACAGTGTGATATGGAAATGAACTGCATCCTATATGGTTACAACTATATCGTAAATAACCTACACATATTTGCGATGTATTACAGTCTCGTATCGTATTGTAGAATCTCATAACCTATATTATTAAAATAACGACTCAATATTTGTAAATTTTTCGGGATCTTTCATTTAAGAATAACCTTTATTCCATAGAACCATAGATAGGATATCGGTATAAATATATCAATTTACGTATATTATTTATCTATAGTACATAATTCACGCCACACATACGCGTAAAAAACTAATAGTTCAATTCAGATATATTTATTAGGCTGTAACTCATCACTCCGATTGCCGGTATGACTTATTATTTTCCTTAAGAATAATAAACAATAAGTTGGGTAAAACCTAATAATATTCTATAAATTTAACGCGGCTGTTACTCCTTTAATTAAAACAATATTACTTATTTTACTGCTATCATGCATTTATAAAAAAATAGCCACATACGAGTATATGTACTTATTTTTAGATTAATTTTGAAAGGTTACATATTGGTCTATGAAACTTTTCCGGGATAATCATGTCATTTGCAACTGGGACTTTCCTTGACTATTTTCCCTTTGATCCTCTAGTTCCTTATTTACGTTACTCATTGGTGAGGAGAAGTAATTGAAATTCCCATGACGTAAATATGCTCTGTAAACTTTGAGTAGCGAGTCATTAAAACATATAGCCCATCCTGTTGTACCCTTCTTGAAGACAAAATACCAGCAACAAATCTTTTGGGCTACTCCAGCTTCAAAATCAGTAAGGAAGATTAATTCGTGTGCAGTCGACTACAAAGAGTCCATTTTCACATTATTGCATTGTATCGTAATGGGGTGTAAAAGTGCAATCACAAACCACCATCACTGGCTGGCACGCAATTTTTTCCTTTGACAAATCAAATTTGAAATAACTGGGATGTCCGTGACCCACCGTGGTTGTATTATTGTCGGAATCCACGCATATTATCGATTACTTGACTGAAGTCTGTATAATTTACCGAAAATACCATACTAATCTTCCGAAGATGGTATGTTGGAATGTCATTGTACTTAAGATTTGTATCTTATCTTTTTCAGCAAAATAGTATGCATATCATTGGTGGGAAGTAGTAAGGAGTGGAGCGTGTCGATGCCCGACACGGAAGAGATTCTGTGTGTGACCGCCGGAAGCGATATAGTGGCGTGCGCGACTAATGCTCGCTTGTTGCGGCTCTTCACACCCATGGGCACGCAGAGACAGGTATTAAGTTAGTGTGTATAAAAGTGGTGGATAGCAGCAAGGGAGCGTGTCGTTTATCGATACAGAAGATACAGAAGAGATGTTGTGTGTGTGAACAAATTTTGGTACATTGATAGCTAAACATCCGAGGATGGTTAAAGGATACTTTTTACCTCACAACCCTGAGCCAAAAGAAGAGGGTTATGACTTTTACCTCCTTCGCGTACGAAGTCATGCGACGAGTGGTTTCGATGAGCTTGTGACCCTTTAATGAAAAAAGAAATTGAAACATGAGTTATCTATACTATTCTAAAGTTATAAAAGTTTAATGTCATCTGTACATTGAAGATATTAAAAAAAAAAGTTACGGACTATTTTAATGTCACTCAATCGAACATTTTTTATTTTTACTTTTTGTGTGTTGGTATGTGTCGCTGTGGCTTCATTATGCAAACACGGCTTAAGAGATTTCAACTATTTTTGGTACCCGGTTTGTTGGGCATCCCCAGATGGTTATAGGATACTTTTTACTCGCTGAAGAAAAAAAGACGGTTATGTTGTTTTTTCTCCTCCGCTGACGCAGTTGCACTTTCTAGTTATCAATATTAGGGGGCAATTTTACACAAATCGAACTAGTCCCATGGTAAGCTTATAAAGGCTTGTGTTATGAGTACTAGACATCGATGTATTTCATGGATATATTAACTTATATCCATTAAAAACATCCAAGACTCAGGAACAAATATTTATGCTCATCACACAAATATTTGCCCTTACCGGGAATTGAACTCAGGACCGTCAGCTTCGCAAGCAGCACTCCCGCTAAGCTAAACCGGTCGCCTGAATATTATGATATTAATTATATTAAAAATAACTTACTAAAGCTTGTCTACTATCCAGTTGTTGTACACGGCCAGTTTAATATTTAAATGTGATTCGTAGGTAATATCGTTGGCCGGGCCCGTAGTGTCCCTCGCTGCGTTCAACACCACAGTGTTCGCCGCGTACCACGGCGGCGAGCCGGGCGTCTCCGACCAGCATCTCACCATGGACATCGTAGCTATGAACGGTAAGACCTTAGCTTAACGGTAAGAATTTTAAAGCCTACTGTAGTTAGATGATTAAAATAAGTTTCTGTCAAAAAAATCATTTTTGTGACAAGCTTTTATCGCTGACTGTACTTTTCTTTGAACATCCATCAACTACTCACCGAGACGATTCTAAAGAGCCCAAACTCGATAGGTTTGCATTATTTTATTACAGAGTTCCTATTACCACCTCACTGCTCCATCATCAGATCAGCTCTATGGTATCATACTATTGCATTGTCATCGAACTTACATAAGTATGCAAAATTTTAGCTCTATCGGAAACCGGGAAGTGGATCTAATTTAACATGCAAGATTTGATTATAGACCGACAGACAATGGGACAAGTGAAAGTAAATAAAAGCTTGTAAAAACCGGCCAGGTGCGAGTCGGACTCACGCACCTAGGGATCCGTACAAAATATACGATACAAACGGCCGTATGTATGAAAATCCAGTATTAGTAGAGCCCTACTCCTAAGTAACATGTACGCGGTGTTCGATCATCTTATATTGGTTTTCGACATTGACAGACAGATATAAAGTTATACTGTTTTTAGTATTTGTTGTTATAGCGGCAACAGAAATACATCATCTGTGAACATTTCACCTGTCTGGCTATCACGGTTCATGAGATACAGACCGGTGACAGACGGACAGACGGATGGACAACGAAGGCTTAGTAATAGGGTTCCGTTTTACCCTTTGGGTACGGAACCCTAAAAATATCACCAATTAACGAATAAGAATCGAAAAGATCATAATTGCTTTGAAATACAAAACTTCAAATTAGCACAAATGTTGCGTTTTTTTTTTAAATACAATATCAAATCAAATATGTATAAAGATTTTCTTATAATTCAGTAAAACATTGATTGTATGGCAACCATGTAGTTAAGCGCAGTGTTTCACAAACAAAATGCCAGGATACTTTTTTTCACATAAATTTGGTACACGAACTCATGGATGTGGACATACCGTGTTTCTGTAGGCACAGACGCGCGATCGCACCACCATGCGCGAGCCGCCGGGGCGACCTCAGCTCCCGGCGGTAAAGTAAAAAGCGTTGCACTACTCACTAGCTGAGGAGAAAACCGGACAATATTTCCACATCAAGTGTGTGATAAAGTGACATCAAAAATGCTCTTCGAGCATCGTAGTGCTGCATCGTTGTGAGGAGCATCCGCGGAGAGTGGGAACAAGCCGGATCCTGCACCATGACTTCCTCGCGTTGGAGTCAAAGTAGACGCCGCATTGCGCCGAGCTGTCTTGCCTACACGAGGGGGACCTGCTGCGCTCTCCGGGGCGAGCCTGCCCGCCGTCCGTGCTCCTCACGCCGGATACACCCTCCTACTACTCCCAATGCAAGATTGGGAGGAAAAACCTGAATATACAACAAGTGAAGATTGAGGACACCGCGCGTGGCGATCCCCCCTTGGACTTCCTAGACACCACCTTCTACAGCAGCGGCGCCACATATAGTCGCCCTCGCCACGGCGAGGCGGGTTGAGTACGCTCCCCGGGAAGAAGAGGGTCTGCAGTTGGTTCGAGGGGGCTAGCTTTCCTGCCCGTGTCTTCTCTCAACGCTACCGGACTGGACAATGCTAACCCCTACGCGGAACGCCTAGACTTCATTAGTGCATCAAAAGATGAAAACTGGACAATTCAAAATAAAACCGAAGATTGGAAGAAAAGGCCCAGAAGGGGTCATCTTTTAGTCTTCAATATCAAAACAGCTGGCCCATATGCCAGCATCTCATCGGCTTGACAAAAAGTCCTGGTTGCCACCCGGTCGCCAGGCGAAGCCTTAAGGTTCAGCAGGCGCCACGCTCCTTCGGAGCGAGGCGCCCACTTCACAACTCTAAAACGGTCAGAATTGACCGGAAGAGACCCAAGAATAAAAAAAAAAAAAAACTCATGGATGACGACACACTTGAGTAGCAAGTAGTACGAGTAAGGACGTTTAAAACAAGACGACTGGCACTTGCCATACTTTGGATGTTTGTTTTCGTGTTCCGATCGCAAGGAGATATTCTGGCAAAAACTAGATGGTGCTATAAAACTAAACATTTAACAAGATTATGATTGAATAAAGAAACTCAGTATAGTAATAATTAGTTCGCAAATAGCAAATAATAAATAAATCGTAACATTTAAATACTGTGTCACACTTGCAAAGTTGAATAATTGTTAAAAATAATTCTTATACATAGATGGCGCTGTACATATCGCGGAACGGCTTTTTGTATGGAGATGGTCAGTCCTCTTGTTTTAATGGTTCTTGGTACGAGTAAGTATGGAGTGTTTTCAGTGCTCAGTAGGAATGCCGAACTTGAACTATCATTTCTGACTTTAGGAAGCTTCATTTGTATTTAGTGCCATATAGACATTAGATCATTGCAAAAAACAGAATTGACTGTCACCTTGAAAAAAACCGTCATCGTTCAACTTTTTTTGTGGTATGTTCTAGAAGGACCTCTCAATAATTGAAATATTGGCGAAAATAAAAAGTCCCCGAAATGCTACAATATTAAAATCACATTTTTCGACTTTCCCATAAAACGTTTATACTAAAGTCTACTAGATTGTGACGTCGCACGTTCGTACACATTGTAGGAGTAAGTGAGGAACTTTACTTTCTGCAGCTATATGAAAACTTGCGTTTATCGAAACGGTTTCATAACAAAAGTGACCATACATTTTATGTTTTATTCAATGCTGCCGTGCTAGTGTAAAGGCCGCTTTTTGACAGGAGTTTCCATATATTTTACGTCTTTTTTCACTAGCACGGCAGAATGGTATTAATGGATATATAATTTGAAAACTTTAAAAATAGACTTTCCAAACCAACTTTGAAGGCTCATAAAACAAGCTATATGTAAGGTACAAACTCAACATTTTAACGTAGTTTCTTATTATGCTTGTTTTAGTAAGATCCTATATAATTTTTGCAAGATTTCAAATTTTATTTTCAAACATCCAACAGCCTTGCTTAACAAATAACTATTGTTTCAGGCCGTCAGATCCGTAGCAAAACCGTCCCCGTGCCGTTAACCCCTAGTAGTAAACTGGTGTGGATCGGCACTACAGACGTAGGCTCACCTTGCGCTTATGACAACACCGGTATATTACGGTTATACGACATTTCCAGCGGGATCTGGATGCCAATTTGTGATACCAACACGCATTCTAAAGGAGCTTCGGACTCGTGGTTTGTTGTATCTGTAAGTTTTTTCAAAGAAACATGAAGTCGATATTGTATAGTAAGTACGTCATCTAGTGATGCCCTGCCCTGTGAGCGTACCTATGCATAACTCCACCAACGACCACTAAAACGAGACGACTGTCTATCTCCGTACAAAAACCGTGCCTCGATGTTTACAACGTCATCTACGTATATGTATAAGAATTATTATTTACATTGATTCAACTTACAAGCGTGACAGAGTATTTTAATGTTACGATTATTTAATATTAGCTGTTTACGAACTTATTGTTACTGTACTTTGTTTCTTTGTTCGATTACAATATTGTAAAATGTTACGTTAACGTTAAACGCCATCTAAGTTTTTGCCTGAAAATCTCTGCGGTTGAGGCTCCATACAAAATATGTTTTTTTTTAAATGTATTTATTGAACGACACACAAAGCAGCATATTGATCCAAAAGTACCTAAAAACGAATCAACTTACAGCGGGATTGCAGGCGAAGGTGCGTGCGTGAAGATTGACAGTCCTCTTATTTTAATGGTCTTCGACTCGTCCTAATAATAAATAAATACTACGGGACAATTTTACACAATAAGGCTTGTGTAATGGGTACTAGATGACGATAAATGTGAATAATGTAATGTTGGTGTGTTACGCGATAAATGTACATATATGCCAAACACTTATTATCAGTAGGTACGACAATGCTACAGGGATACTGGTATAATGTAAGAGTTGGATATAAGTTCCAATTTAATGTCATCAAATAGCATTCCTTATTGAAAATATTTCCTTTGTGTACTTTATCCCTCGTTATCATATTTTTCAGTGAAAAATAAAACATTTCATTTTACAGAT
The DNA here is from genome assembly GCA_905404275.2 of Hedya salicella. Lineage (NCBI taxonomy): Eukaryota > Metazoa > Arthropoda > Insecta > Lepidoptera > Tortricidae > Hedya > Hedya salicella. The sequence continues at coordinate 20,899,035 of FR990099.1, read as the reverse complement.
CAGTGAGCCCTCTCAAATGGTTCGCGCTATCTTATGCAGAGGTACATCGTTCCCACCGACGATACCCAAGCCCATTGTTACGGAGTTAGCGATTCAGGTAAAGATGTTGTTAAACTGGCAAGCGCTTGGTTTTTTTACAAGGTTTTATTTACTTTCACCTGTCCCGTTGTCTGTCGGTCTGTAATCAAATCTTGCAAGTTAAATTTGATCCACCTCCCGGTTTCCGATTGAGCAAAAATTTTGCATACTTATGTAAGTTCGGTGACAATGCGATTTGTTCCTGATTCGTCATATTCCTGATTGGTCATATTCCTTATTCGACACTTTCCTAACTGGTCATTTTCCTAAGTGGTCATTTTCCTAACTCGGCATATTCCTCACTTGTCATTGTACAGTCAAATGAAATCGCGAACATGTGCGAAGTATTTGTACTACGGTTATTAGACAATAATTTACTTAAGTTGGAATCCCAAAGAAACGGCAAATAATGTAAACAAACGGCAAATTTGTATGACTTGGCACATAAGTTAATTTTTTTGTCACACTTGTTATAACTTAAATAGAAAATAAATAAGAGATATTTTAACCTAAATGGGCTAGCCATTAAAAATGTAAGCTGCTGCCTCATATAAGATTGAACCACAGAAAATATTATGTAGTTAGATTTATTTCTGGTTCAAACATTGTTTCAAGATTTTGACATAAATAATAATGACAATGACATTAGCTTCATGATAGACAAGTAACCCACATCTAATAATTATCTAAAGAGGTTCTGGATTTCTATAATAAGTTTGTGCAGGCAAATGTACATGGTATGACGAGTGAGGAATGTGACGAATAAGAAATATGACGAGTTAGGAAATAGTCGAATAAGGAATATGACGAATCAGGAACAAATCGACAATGCAATAGTATGATACCATCGAGCTTATCTGATGATGGAGCAGGAAGGTTGTCATAGGAACTCTGTAATAAAATAATGCAATCCTTCCGAGTTTGGGCTCTGTAACGATCACATGCGCTCGACACCATTATTTTTTTTCGTATAATAATATTTTTCCACCCCTTATTAATCTCATAAAACAGATTTGAACATCAAACTATAATTACTAGATAAAAATACCTAATTCTTATAGGTATACTACCTAAACTACAAAAGTAAACAAATCGTTAAATCATAAATGCCTACATACCTATTTTTAAATGTCCAACATGTCCGCATAGTCTAACATGTGACAGAAGTACCACTTTAACAGGTAGTCTAATTTCTCAAGGATTTTTAGTATAAATGGGGAACATTTGAGGAGTTGGGAACACTTTTACTTGATCGTCGGACGAGTAACATAGTCTCTGGCATTTTGAGGTAGTAAACAATTATAAGGGGAATTTCTGTCGGATTTATGTTAAAATATTAAATTAATTTAATAATAACTATTTTTGTGTTTTAAGCTAGAAAGCAAATTTTATGCCAGAATGATGTTTTGGTACATGGTTATCAAATAAATTGTTCTTATCTGTAACAGTGATAAACGAGGACATTTTAGACTCGCAGTAATTTATCCAGATTAGGCAGTCTGGACACTAGCCATTTATAAGTGCAGTGATTTGCCTACAAGATTCATTGATCTGGTCGGAGGAAGAGGGGACCTTACGGAGGACATGTGGGATTTCCACACCCTTGGATACCAGCTATGGTTTTTGAATCTTGGTCTCCCGTTAAATTTATGTATATATAACTATAATACTACACGGCTAGGGCCAATGTCTTACTTGAACGCACCTTTGGAGTTTCATTATCCGCGTCAGGGGGAGACAATTACACGAGTATTAGACACAAATATCGACTTACTCATCGAACGCATTTAGAAGCTTAATTAGGGTCCCATACACAACTTTACACGATTAAATGTAAATGTGAGGAATTTCCTCTAGTATTGCTCACAGCAGAATAGGCTATTTTGGGGTAGAGATAGGCACACACATTACTTATTTTGGGAATAAGGGTTTTCATTAAACTTATTACTTAACCTCCGAATATTCGGTCATTTTCATTAACCAAACATAATACTTTATTTTAAGCATTGATCTAATATCATTTATGTAATTGTAGTCCCATTGTGTTTAACTTAAAACCATTTTATATTATTCTTCACGAAAATATTAAAGATATGAATCTACTATACTTTTTGTTTTACAAATATCATGATAATAATCACAATTTTTGCAATTTATTAGTGGATCACTCCACTAGCGTTATTATTATAAACAAATTTGTGGACGATTAGCTCAGATGGTAGAGCGTGCTGCCCCGGTCTGGCTCAAGGCACTGGTTCAAGTCCAGTATCGTCGAAAATTTTTTTCATTTGTTTCTGATCTTTGTTTATAATAATAACGCTAGTGGAGTGATCCACTAATAAATTGCAAAAATTGTGATTATTATCATGATATTTGTAAAACAAAAAGTACAGTCTTGATAATAGCGCCACCTCTCGCCGAGCAATGGTACCTGTAAAGGTATCTGCTCGGGGTGAAAGTAACTTCATAGTTCTGCACTAGGCGGCGCTAACGGCTAAAGAGTCGGATGCACCATACAGAGATCCATAAGCAAGAACAGATGACAAAATTCGTCGACTACTGGTGTGGACGATTAGCTCAGATGGTAGAGCATGCTGCCCCGGTCTGGCTCAAGGCACTGGTTCAAGTCCAGTATCGTCGAAAAATTTTGTGGACGATTAGCTCAGATGGTAGAGCGTGCTGCCCCGGTCTGGCTCAAGGCACTGGTTCAAGTCCAGTATCGTCGAAAAAATTTTTCATTTGTTTCTGATCTTTGTTTATAATATGAATCTACTGTTAAAGTATAGTCTGTGTCAAGTTACTAAATACAAACTTACACCATCTTTTGGTAGTTTTATCAAATCAAAATCAAGATTAAAAGTAGGAGATTAAATTTATATTATTATCAAAATATTTAGACTCATATAAATATAAATGTACCTGATAGACAGAATCTTATATTTTTTTAGTCGAATAGTCGAAAGATTGGAAAATAAGAAATTTGGTAGAAAAATACGCTGTTCAAAGACATCACTCACAGAATTACTAGATTTTGGGAGTCATGATTACATGCTTTTTTGGTAAATTAATGTATTTTTGGGATAATGTGCGATTCGATGAAGGAATCTGTTTTAAAAGTAGTGTGATTATTTGTCTAAGAAAGGGCAAATACTCATTCCATTGATATTGTGGATCAGACCGATGTTTCGCTAAGAATGGCCGGGATATGAATCGTCAAACAAAGAGTCTTGACGAATCCTGTATAACATCTTGTTTGATTGACATTCATAAGGAAATAATGTATGTACAAAAGGTTTTGGAGATTCCTTGTCGAAGCGTACTGAGGAAAATAACAAGTAATCAGTGCAATTTGTCTGTGAATGGCGTATGTTTTTTCAAATATGAAAGGATAAGTAGTTTTCAGGGTTTGTGAAGGAATAAAAGTGTTCACTTAATCCATAAATAAGAGAGGAATGTCGTGATTAGAAATACAAAGTTGTGTTATATTGATTAATGTTTTATTGTGCAATTTGGTAATGGAACCTGTTTTGCAATAGTGATGAGGTTATTCTAAAGGAATGGACGAAATCTCAAGTTATAAATTTATTATTGAACATCCCTAACATTTTGCTAAGAATGGCCTAAGATCTATCTTCTAGAAGAGAACTAGATGGGATCTTTGAACGGTGTCTAGTGTGATCAATAATCATGGTTAATTAAAGTACTTAACTACGAAAGGTCTCCTTGTCAAAGAGTACAGTGAAATAATAAGAACATGTCTTTACATCAATTATATGAGAAACATAATAATTTTGCAAATACGAATATATAGTTTATTGAAGTATTTATCAGAACTCGGATCGTTCACTCTATCCTTTATACAAGAAGGATTTATATTGATAATCGAAGGAAATCAATATTAGCATACCCGTGAGAAGTGTATGTCTACTTACCAGTAAAAATATAGTTATATGCTTATGGAACATAGTAGTGAACATATAATTCTTTTATCCATTTAAGGAAATAATAACATTTATCGTCTATGTATGGCGTATGATTTCAGATATGAAATAATAAGTTTTCTAGGTATATAAAAGAATGGAAGAGTTCACTTAATCCATAAATGAGAGGATTTGTGTTGATTTTAACGTAGAGAACGTTTTCTTTCAAAACATCAAAGAAATTGAGAAAATGGCGAATTCAAGCAACAATTCTTGAAAACAGGTGCCTTAAAACCTGTATCTGACTTGGTGCTCATTCGGTATCCGGGGAATATGACTTTTTTATGGCTTGTAAAATTAAGAATTAAAGTAGAAATCGAATCCAGGAAAGGATTTTAAACAATATTTTGATTCCAAGTATGGAAATCTCTTGTATCCGATAGACATGAAGGAAGCCTTTTCTGTACGAGAACACCCACAGTCCGGTAGCTGATTTTAACTATAACACAATAATACTGTTGGGAAAAATAAGGAGATGATTCTAGCGGTTCAATATTATCCCATGCAGTAACATAGTCAGTCATCCATTTTTCATATATTAAAATTTAGTTTACAACTCCTTCTATTAATCATTTGATACAGAAATCTATCTATAATGGCATAGAAGATACTCATAGAAGTTATCCTAGCATAACTAGAGTTCAACTAAGTATGAGTATCGAGCCAGCGCAGTTAATATTTTGAATCTGTACTGAACTCCAAAATTGTATTCGAGCTGACTACTTCTAATTATCTTTTGATATTTCATAATGAATCATATATGTTAGTGTTCTAGTTTCCACAATAGTTTGACACTTCAGAATAAAGGAAAGTCATTTTGCTAATTAAATACTTCCATCATCTCCTTATAAGTCTTAAAGGTGTTACTTTTTTAAACCAGATATTTTTATGGTTGATTCTCCTTATTGTTGACTTTCTCATTGATTGAGGGAGCTCTTTACTATTCTACTGATTGAATTCTCTAATCAATGGATTAAGACTAGTTATACAAAAATTGCATAAATAATAATAGGATAGAGTAGTTAGATCTCAAAATCATATGAATAATTGTAACTGTCAGGTATATTATAATTTAACGACAAAGTATGCAATTAGAGTATGTTTCAGGACAGGAAAGTAGGATAAAGATAAGTCAGGATATAAGAGTAGCATTTATTAACATCAGTAAAAGATAGGTTTATTTTAATTAAAAATATACTGAGCGATCATAATGGGTTCTTCCATAAAAAAGCTTCAGGTTACTATGCAACGTAGAGTCCTACTGAACTAGACGAATCACAACGGGTTTTCCGATCACATTTATGGCCAATATTATTATAATAGCGTAATTCAAATTCAGATGCACATTATTAAAGTAAAAGGCAGTACAAGGTAGTTGGTGTAGTAATAAGATCGACCGTGTTCATGTAGGTGTATTCTGTTAGGTGTATTCGAGGTAGTGAAGAGTGGTATTTGGAGTCTCATAAGGCATTACAGTTGATTCCGCACACGGGTTTAATAGGGCACTTTAGAAGTTACATTTGGTTGCGAGACCAATGAGCTTCTTTAGGATTTCTTTAGGGCATTACCACTGGTCCCATGGCCATTGCTTAGGTAAATTACAATTGTTTAATGCACTGCTTATTAGGTTTACTACATTTAGGATCCGTGACTAAGGATCTTCGTTAGGGTTATTACATTTGGTCCCGTGACCATGGATAGTTTAATGGAGAGTTTTCTGTTAGGGTTCTTTAAGGATTCATTAGGATCTTCTTTTTAGGAGTTTATTAGGTTCTTTAAGGTTCATTAGGTTCCTTACAGCTCTTTGAATCGTCTCGGTGAGTGGTTGATGGATGTTCAAGTAAAAATACAGTCAGCAACAAAAGCTTGTCACAAAAATGACATTTTTGACAGAAACTTATTTAATTCAAGTTTAATTAACACGTTAAACAGTCAATCTGAACCTCGCGTACAGTCAGCATCATATAGTTAGTACCAGTCAAAGTGGGCAAATATATCGTAACACATCCTTACTGCTATGCAAATAAAGTTATGTTTTGATATGTTAGGCTACTTTTTGGTCGCTACGAACTATTTGATGCTGACTCTACATTAGATAATGCCGAAAAAATCTTAATGCTGCTAAAAAGTAAAGATAGCCCAAAAGTGGTATGTGTCCAAAATAATCACATTATACTCAGGAACGTCGTTCGTATTATGTACCAGAAGCTACCCCGGAACTTCGCGGAGCAGGGAAAGTTTTGCTTCAGCATAGTCGGATAAAAAGTATTTTATAAACATCTGAATAAAAATCTGTAGAAATAGTTGAAATCAGTTTAGCCGTTTTGGCGCCATACGGCTGCTAAGACACATACCTACGAAAAAAAAAAAATTACATTCTGGGACCATCGAAAAATTCCTTTTATCTTCATTGCACAGACAGTTTAATTTTTTACAAATTTATAATAGTATAGCTTTGCAAACTGTTGAAAATTAAAGAGTATCAGGGTTTTCAAGTACACTATTATCTTAGGCAGTATTTGCTGGTATAAGGAATTATGAAAACTATTATTTTCAGATCCCGTTGTGTGAATTGGACACAGAGAAAGGCCAATGCGAGGAGCAGCTAGTGAGATGGGCGCACACCAGCGCCGACGATAACATAAAGACCGCCCGGGAGGCCGCACTGAAGCTGTTTGCGGTACGTATATGTCACGAAAATTCACGTCATTTCGTTCAAACTCATTACAAGATATTGTACAGTCTGAAAAAAGAGTCGGATTCCTCCTAAAAAACCAATCGCAATAGTCTATTAACTGACACAATCTATTACCATTTTCCTCTTAAGAATAGTCTGAAAACGTGACATTTCGGATGATCACTAACTCCTCGCATAATGTCTTAGAGCATTTAACAAATGGAGATGACAAGCCGTGTTCATTACCGAAAATTTCCTATTTATAAAAACGCACACAAAAAAAAACACCCACACACAGGGCCGGATTTAGGACAGGGCATCCGGGGCTTGGGCCCTGGGCCTCCACAAAAGAGGGGCCCCCACAAAAGACTTCATAGCAAGTACAGAGCGATACCGAATTATCGGAGAAAAGGGGTGGCCAGTTTTACGTCTTAAAAAACCTTGGCGACGATGGGACAAAACCTACTATCGAAGCTTTCTCTCCTGAGCATTGAAAGTGATTTAACTCGGTTAACTTGACTTCAATGAAATCATTGATATTTTTCTTCTAAAAAAGCTCGGCAGATTCCGTTTCTTAACGCTAAAATTTCATTTCGCATAATTCTTATTTTTGATATATATTATGTTTCTTAAAATAACTTGACTGAGAAAAATTGTGCCTTTTATTTGGAAAATAATTAAATGCCAGGCAGGAGCCTCCACTCCTTTGTTGCCCTAGGGCCTGCACACATCTAAATCCGGCCCTGCCCACACACTGGCAATGTATAAAACAACCGGAGATTTCGCGATTACTTTGACAGAGGGGTGTGAATTTGTATGGCATCTAGTGGTTAAATGCTCTAAGCATAATATTCGTCTTGTTAGGGTTCCGTACCAAAAAGGTACAAAAGGAACCACCCTTATGGTGCGACTCTTGACTGTCTGTCTGTCCGAATATAAGAGCGCCATATCTCAAAAACTACTTATGCTATCTATTTGAAATTTAGAATATTTATAAACATGGTCAACCCATATGTATTGCACGGGAAATATATAAAAATAATTTTTTATTTAAAAAAGAACGCCGAATATGAGGGGGGCAAAAGTTAAAAGTCTAGCTAACTGGGTCAAGTAGGGTATCATATGAAAGGGCTTACGGACCTGCACATTCATGAACATTTTTTTTATTGTGATTAGATTCTCTTTTATTAAGGAAAATGTGAAAAAAAAAACACCATTCCCCTTTACACGAACATTAGCCATCTCTATCAATTTTTTTTTTATTTGCAAAATACCTATTTGTACAACTTGGTTGCGTTAAGTTTGCACCTCATTTGTATGCAATGCTATAGATATCAGGTGCAAACTTAACTCAACCGGTAACGAGTAATATAATAATGTTAGGGTAAGTGAAAGTTTGTACGGAACCCTCGGTGTGCGAGTCCGACTCGCATTTGTCCGGTTTTTTTTTCTACTGTATGTCATTTCTGATTGCTGTAAAAACTTGTGTTGTTGCTTGTATTATTATTTCGATGCTAATAATCTTGTTATCCCACAGCTGGCCTGCCGTAGTGAAATAGATCAACGAGCATTAGAACTAATGGAGCTACTAAAAGATGATCGACTCGTTCCTTTTGCTGCCAAATACGCCTCCCGCCTGGGAAGAATCCACTTAGCCGAGAAGCTAACCAACTTAGCAGAAACGTGGGAAAGAGATGCCGACAAAATGAACATAGCTCAAAATTTGCATTTCGCAGAATTAGATACTCAAGAAACTTATGACGTCACAAGTTCAGAACAAGATGTGAACGCGAGTCTGATTTTACCGCAGAGAGCGAAGGAAAGAAAGGGTGAAACTATCATGCCTATCAAGCCTGTGGTATGTATTAAAACGTTATTTATTCAGTAATTCAAAAAGGGATGCTGCTGCTGCTGCTGGAGCATGAACGCACAAAGATAAATGCTTCAAGACTTTAAAATCATTACACTACTGATACAATGGAATATCTATTCTATTAAAAAGTAGTAAAAATAAAATATCTTTAAATTAAAGATATTTTCAAAAAGCTCGCGATACAAACTATTTAAAGGTCACTGTATCAAAAAAACATTTTTCTTGAAATTTTTGTATGTGTCGTGGTTTCATCACGTCAAAACCGCTGTCGCCACCACCTCTTAAGACTCAAATCAAAGTCTTTTAGATGGCGAATTAACCCTTTCCTAATAATGCAAATGCAGGTTTATAATTTATAATATTTGTGACTGTGTGACTAATGACTCATACCTTACATGTGATCTGCTTCGCCCAGTCTGTGTCCAGTGCTGCGGTTCAGATTATCTAACATCGATCTTGCCTGACTTGTAGCGCTACCTGTTAAAATGATAACAGTATGATTCCTCCTGCATGGAATCTTAGGTGTCTCAAGTTTACGTGGGCTAATAAATAGTAATGTTCACAATATAAGCTAGGTATTGTACTGCGGCCCCAGAGGATGATCGACTGTCATTTAAGTGTTATCAATAATGACCTGGGCTTCGTGACTAACGCACACGATGAGGACTCTAACCCTATCGCGCTCGCTCTGTATCTGACGATACAAGCATGAGCTAACCACCGAACCCCCCGGGGGCGCTTTGCCGCAGTGCAAAGCGTGATCACCCTAAAGAATTAAGAGATGCCAATTCCACTATCAAATGTAAATGGACCCCTAGTCCCCGAAGTGGGACCAAATAACCAATGGATGCCAAAGTGCATCGGATACAGTTGCACTAAATACAACGCGAGTTAATTCAGAGTTTATGATTATTAATAACAATATCGTAAACCTAAGGCACTTAGCTTTCAATCCAGTCTCGCTTCGCGATGTAAGCTCACAATATTGACTCACAACTTCTACACATTTACTAGATTGCTTGCAATAATAAAGGAATTTAAACTAGATAGAAAAAACAAGTGACAGTTAAAGCCGCCGCCACGAGGCATGACCTTTTCTATATCAGGATACGGAAGACATACAAGAAGAACTTACCATAGTTCTTAGTGTTGCTATATACAAAATTTACAATTCGCGGCAGTGTCGCGACAACCGCTAAACAGAGTTCAACAATTTGAGGTACACAAGCTAGGTATTCAGAGGATTGTACGATACTTTTTACCCATCTACGCTATAGTAAAAAAGAGAATAATGACTTTTCGCACCTTCTAGTATTTTATAAGTACGCACACATATGATGCCGTATTTTTTGCTATTTTTAACCTAGACTAGTGAAAATTGTGTCCTTAGGAGCTTTGCCCTCTTGATAATTCACAAAACTTAAGCTTACTGGCAAACATTATTAGTAAAGTCGCGGACATATTGAATGAAAGTTATTGGTAAGGAACAATATGAAAATGGTGTGTAATGGTTTACTTTAGACTTGACCATGCATTAGTTGTATTGTGTTGTCATTGGTGATGTGCATTATTTTGCCACTAAAAACACTTTCATCTTTTTTACAGCCGATCAAGTCGTCACCGGCCGGAGTTAGGAATCCGTTCAGAAAACAACAGGAGGCCGCCAAGAACGTGCAGAGTCCACTCAGCCTGACTGAGAGAACGTTGGTGGAAGTGCATTCTACAGATCAATCCGAAAATACTGACGTAAGTAAAATTATTCTCAAATAATTGTTTTTATAACGATTGGAAAATTATAATTAGTCCAAAATTAACGACACGTTGGGCTGAGTTGGTTGCACAACGGCCTAGAAAGCTGGCGGTGCCGGAATTGAATCCCGGCCAGGGCAAGTGTTTGTACGATGAGCACCAATGTTTGTTCCTGGGTCTTGGATCATTTATCTGTATATTATGTATATCGCTTGGTACTCATATTAGTATAAGTTTTGCTTAGTTCTGAACTAGCTCGATTTGTGTTAAGTCTAATATCTATTTATTTATTATATATAAAAACATCACTGCAAGCGCAGGAGTGGGAAGGCCGCTCGCAAGGTGGTCGGACGACCTGGTTAGGGTTGCGGGGACTCGCTGGATGCGGGTCGCCTCTAACCGGCCCATGTGGAAATCTATTGAGGAGGCCTATGTCCAGCAGTGGACGTCCTGTGGCTGAAATCATGATGATATAAAAACTTCATAATACTAACATTACCAGGCACATCCTGTCGAAATTTAAGGTTAAACATCCCAATAATGGATATCCTTATTCCAAAGATTTACCCCCTGGTTTTCTCCATTACTATGACTCAGTGTTGATGGTGCTAACTATACGGGTAGGGACGAGCAATAATAATACTTTAATGTGTTAATCATAGTATGGGATTTCTTTAGACGTTCGCCCGCCATAATAGATGCTGCTCGAAAAGGTAATAGATTAAGTGTCACCATACCTTTTCCGGCCCCAGAACCTATCGGTGGCGAAGTCTTACTTAAATAAGTAGTAGGCATACATAATGCTCCACAATTACTTTTCATTGAAATTACTATTTTAATTTTCAGCCAGCAACACCGCAAGAAGGTGAAACGTTCGTCGACTGGTTCTCAAGAAACAAAACCAATCTGGAATCACAAAATCCCGAATTGACTCCTTCAGAGCTGAGTCGCGTAGGTGTTAGGACCTTCAAAGCCCTTCAAGGCAAAAACGGTAATGGTAAAACCGTTAATGGGACCCCAGAGAGCGGTCAAAAGAGGAAACTTGGTGAGGAACTAAACGATGCTCCTGTTACTAGTGCACCCAAACAATCAAAACTTAGCGCTTTTGCGTTCCAGAAAAAGGCGTGATTGTAGATTATTGTTTTAAATATTGACTTCTAAGCACTCATCTACGCTTTTTGACCTATTTATGTAAACTGTATATAGTACAATATAAGATTAAAAATTCATTTTTGACAAAATAAGCATTTAATTTATATTCCGACATCAAATTAATCTCTACCTACTGGATAGATCTGAATAAGTAAGTAGCACAACTGATCGTGTCACACAACATCTCTTTCTATTTAGTGCAGTACAAAAAGTTGTGCTTGCCCTGCAGGCTATTATGCGATCAACAGAGTTTATTAAGGGTTCACCAACTCAGCTTCGTCGGGTGGTGAAAACACTCCATCCTCGATCATTTTTTTCCATTCGCTACCATTGGGATAAGCGAATTTTTCCAACGTTCCATTCTTAAACTGAGTGCTGTAGCCGGGCATCTGAAAACAAATTTAAATTACCAAATAATTAACAAGGACGTGATATCAAGCTTCGTTTAAGTTTTCTCAGGACCACCAAAAACACGACGTAAACTGCGGCGAATATGACTGTTTGATAGTTAATTACCATTAATAGTATTGGGCACTGTGCTCTATCTATCGAGCGCCATTGAGGAAGAAAGAACAACGGATTTTCCTCCTAAGTCCTCGCAATCGCCCAGCCTTACCTTAGGTGCGAGGTATCTTGCGTTCTCGACGACGCACGGGTCGGTGAAGTGCTCATGTTGCTGGTCCACGTACTCGATGAGTCGCCCCTCCATAGTGCCTGATAAACTGGCGAAGTCCCAGAACTGCAAGTGTTGCACCATCTCGCAAAGGCCCACGCCGCCCGCGTGAGGACATACTTTCACTAGAAAGTACCAAAAACAAGGAGGAATTAAAACAGCGGAGGATGAGATATTCTAATATGGATTAACTGTTCGGTAGCATGGGTCAAGTAAACAGCTATCAGATCTTATCCTTTGACTGAAATTACATGCTAGGGTCTCAAACTCTTGTAGCACAGACAGTTCCTCACTAACTTACCATCGTAATTGCAACGCCTCGGCTCGGGACAAATTGGCACCGTGCTTACTCATACATCAGGTCAATTTCGTCTCTCAAGTCGCCCATTAAGTAATGTTCAGCTGTCACATGGCCAAGCCGTAAGCGCCATGCCATATCGTTAACTCCGTGTCGAGATTCGGTTCGTTTAATCAAGAGTTTGTAAATCAGATAGACTAACCTTCTAACTTCTCCGCCATAAGGTAGACGGAGAGGATCTCGTTGACGCTGCCGATGCGCGCAGAGTCGATCTGGCAGAACTGCATGCCGCCGCTCTGCAAGAACTGCTTGAACATGACGCGGTTGGCGCACATCTCGCCCGTCGCCACGCCGATACCGTACGGCCTGCAATAATATGAACTGTTATGTAAACGAAACGAGTCTTGCTTGGAAACGAGAGACACGCCGGTAATAGCAGTATATTTCAATATCGACGACAATGTTCAAGGACCTATGTATGTAATAAAATCCAAAACTTTTGCCTTTAGACAAGACAATCAGTCGTAAAAGCAAAACGGCTAATTGGTGATACAAAAAACTATTTCGCCAAGTGTTAAAGGTGTTCGACATCGAACATCATCGCTGATAGGGTGATCAAAAGGGGCAACACCAGACAGTAAGAAATTTTGGCAGATCTGCCTCGGTCGGCCATCATTTTTGATACGTTCGATAAACTCCCAAGGTCACTCGGACGGGCACGTTGATTGGTTAAACGGAATCGGGCATGAGTGGATGGAGTAATGGGTGACTTACTTTAAAGCCTCTGAAATGGCGGCGTGTCCGAGGACGTCGTCCGGCGACGTGGGCTCCTCGATCCACATTGGCTTCAGCGGGGCGAGCTTCTTCATCCACTCTATGGCCTCGTTCACACTCCACGCCTGGTTCGCGTCCACCATCTGTATTCAAAACATCGCTATAAACGTCCACCCTCTATTCAAAACGGTTACCCTCATCTGGCATAAACTTTTTTGTCATAATCATCATTTTGCATAATTCATCATTTGGCATAATCCATTTTTATTCTGAAACTACAGTTTTCAGGACTTTAAGGCATCGCCCTGTTAAATACATTAGGTTGGCTTGTTTTATAACAATCCTGAAAAGTTAACGTGTTGATTATGGCAAAAAAGTTTATGCCAGATGAGGGTAAAAAACCCTATTCAAAGTAAATCAAGCATTAAGAACAACAAAGTTAAATTATTGAACGGCGAATATTTTTCATCTGCCAACGTCGGTTATTTACACAAGTTGTTGTGATATGGAATTATTATACCGGGTAGGTTTTGTATGGAAAACATTCTTGATCGAAACTATACAAGGCTAAGAACGTTTCCGAAAATTATCGGGAATGATACATTACTGTCTATGGATATACAATATTAACCGAAGCATGGAGAAAGGAACTTACCAAGAATTTATCATTGCCGATATACTTTCGAACGGTGCTGCAGCGGCGCCAGTCATCTTCGAAATTCAGTCCAACTTTGACCTTGAAGTGGGTGAACCCGAGCTGAAGATACTTTTCACACAGTTGCTCCAGGGTGGCATCGCTGTAGCCCAGCCAACCTTCAACAGAAGATTAGTATCAAATATAAGTCTTTTTTTTTCTCAAGGCGCAAAAGTGTAGGATGGTGGTTAAACGTGCACTCAAGCTCAGACGTGAGAATACGGCAGGTAACAAATAAGTCCTGATTTTACAAGCCTTCCTGGAATACGACCGAGTACGCTTGGCGGTAATAGCAGATTGTTAACCAAGGACTGAAAGTGACCCATTTTACCCGAGATATGTGTAATAGTTCGAGGGTGAAATGGGTAATTTCACCCGAGTTAAACACTCTACTTTTCATTTCGACTGTAAGAAATAAAAACAATCATCATCATCATCATCAGTCCAAGCAAATCAGCAGCAATCGCAATGGCGATATAAAAAGCTTTTATTTTAATAATATGACCTAACTCATTTATCTTCGACTCTGGCTAATCGTAACAATAAAATACTTTCCGCCCTAGGGATGGAAAAGCTATTTTCCATCCGGCTAAATACTCATTAAAATTAAACTTTCCGAACAGGAGAGATGAAAAATATACTTGAGGCTGGTACAAGCCGCAGTTGACTCAACTACCAGTAACTACTATCCAGTTATAAATAGGGGAGCTAAAACCCAATGAGCTGACAGCTAACACACACAGCTTTCCATCGACGGGATTTGCCGTTCTTGGGGCCCAAAGGTTTAATCAGTTCCAGCATGCCTAGTGATGTTTGACGCCACGCCCACGTTGTTATCTATTACATATTTTCGGAGTAATGAAAATTTTGCTGCTTCGGTTCGGCTTTGGTGAGCAGATACCGAAATAGTTACCTACTTATATCCCATTATTATTTAATAACATTATTTCAGTAGTAATGATAAACATGAACAGCCAAAACATGTGGTTTTATTATCATTTTGTAAACAACCGTTTACGTAAGAGGTTTATAATTGGTCTAGTTGCATATGATTGCCAATCTTTTATAAACATATTTTCAAAGTACACAGTATAAATATACTAAGTATATGCACTTGTAGTCTTGTATATATTTTAAGCGACTAAACAATTTTCGGAAAGTTCGGGGTACTATATATGGCTGTTGACTGTACTGAAATAATAATAAAACTTTGATGCAAAATGGCATTTTTTATGAGCCTTTAAAGTTAGGTGGGAAAGTCCATTTTCAAAGTATGAAAATATTAATAAATAATAATACCATTAAATAACCCATGAAGTGTATGGTAACCTTTGGTATGAGACCGTTTCGATAAACGCAAGTTTTAACATAGCTGCAGAACAAAGTTCTTAATTTCCCCAAAAAAGGTAGGACACCGTCCTAGGGTTTAGTATGGAGCGTTTTTGGGAAAGTCCAAAAGTGTGATTCTAATGTTGTTGTATCTCGTGGAGGTTTTGTAACATTGATGTATTTCATCACCAGTATTTCTATTATTGACAGGTCGTTCTATAACATACTACGGAAAAAAGGTTGTCTATATCCCTAATCTTTCTATATGCGTAATAAGTACATAATAATTTGGTACTTTCCTGTAGTTTATATAAATTATATGACACTTACAGTTACATGCCATTTTTGAACAGACAGAAAAGATCCATGAACACATTTTTAAGTGGCGATTCTAAAATGATCAAAAAATAAAAATAACGAGTCAATTTGACCACATAGCATTATGACGTCATAAGACAATTTTTCTACAGGGTGAACGATATGAAGTGTTACCAAATTTACACTGGCCATATCTGCCAAAATTCTCAGTAAAGAAATTTCGCATCAAAGGTTTTGGAAGCTGCGTTGGAGCCTTGGTCACGCAAACATTTCGGTAATAGACCGTGGACATTTCAACAAGACTCGGCCCCGGCTGGCTGAAAAACCGCGTTCTACATTTCATTTCGTCCAAACAATGGCTTTCGAATTCCCCACACGCGAATTCGATGGACTTTTCCATTATGGAGAGCAAGGTGAGGACAAGAAACCATGCCAGTATCGATGCACTGAAGAAAGCGATCTATTCATCATTGGCACAACATACCGCAGGACCACATTCGTGCAGCGTGCAACTCATTTTTCGACCGTCTGAAGGCCATAGTCAAGGCAAAAGGTGGTCATATCGAGTTAAAGTAAATTAATTTCTAAATTTTGATATTTTTCCTAATTTTTTCTTTCTAATAATAATTTGTTACAACATATAAAAAATCGTAGCCCTTTGAATTTGGTAACACTTCATATCGTCCGCCCTGTATGAAACTCATACTTTCGGATCATTATGATAATTCATAAAAAGGAGCTAATTTGATCCGTTCGAATTGACATTTGTCAGTACTTTGTTTATTTAAGCGTTAGACAATCTTCTATCTATACATATAATAAAGCTGAAGAGGGTCGAAAGTCTGTACATGGAAGATATTCTAAAAAAAAAATTGGCCGGGGATACTAAAATCGATAACAGAACACGTTCCAACAGTTTTTAGATTTTTTGTCTGTTTATCTGTTTATTTTTGCGCGGAAGCGCTGAAAACGGCTGTACATTTTTTGATGCAAACTTTACTAATCGGTCGAAAAATTCCCGGCCAGGTTATAGGCTATAAAAATTCAACCCTTAAAAGGGGGGTAGCCACTAAATTTGATTGAGTTAAGTTTGCACCTGAATCTTATCGGGCTACTTAGGAAGGAGGTGCAAACTTCTCTCAAACACGTGTTACGAGCCCACGAGTATCGAGTACCTTGCTAAACTAACAGGTGGCGCTAAAATTAATAACTTTTTGCCAAATCCATACTCATATTATAAATGCGAAAGTGTGTCTGTCTGTCTGTTACCTCTTCACGCTTAAACTTCGGGTTTGAGGCTACTTTTTATCCCGGAAAAATACCCTTATCCGCGATAAACGAATTTAAGGCGGACGAAGTCGCGGGCAAAAGCTAGTAAGCAATATAACTGTGACTGCCAGAATTATCTGTTTATCTTACCTACTTGCGTGGTGTATGCAGGGTATCCCTGCTCTTCCAGCTGTATGATTCTCTCTTTTTGTCCAGTTCTCCTGGCTTTGAGTAGTTGTATGGCTTCCTCTTTCGTGATCACGTCAGTTATGTAGCGGAAATCTATGGTCGATACGAGGTCCTAGAACAATAATCATGTTAATAAAGTCTATCAATACCTACAAATGCGTATTATTTTTGCCAGAAATTCTTCGGAGTTTCGTTCTTCCAAAAACCGAAACCGTTTTTCATATTAAAGTAACCTTACCGACCCTAAAATAATCAGGTATAGGTATAAAGTAACTTGCCTCGGGTTCCATGTCCGCTAGTAACCTCCACAGAGGTTTTTTCTCTAGTCTCGCCCATAGATCCCACAGGGAATTCAAGATGGCTGCCACTGCTAAATGCGCTACGCCTTTCTCTGGACCAATCTGTAAGGATAAAACAAATGACGAATTTAATTACACAGAATGGAATTGGATATTACAGTGGGCCTTTTATATTCTTTGTTTAAATTTTTAGATCTTATTATTCTTGTTGATATACAGTTGGCCAAAGAGAGAACATAAACACATATGTGTAACAGCAGGTTACTTTTATCTGCAGCTGATTGTACCTACACCACAATGCAATCACAAAGTCGTTTTAGAGTAATCGAGGAAAACGAATATGCCCGACTCGACTCGCCGATGCGTGGACTCTGCTGCTGCCGCGAACGCCATTCAGTTGATGCGAGTTGAGTCAACTCGAGTTTCGATTCGAATCAGGCGTCCGAATCAACTCGAGTTATCAGAGTTGGAATAAATTCGACTCTTAACTGCGGTAAGGAACCGCGTCATGGAGCGAATCGTCAGGACTATGACTTCCGTGCCGCGTCCGCACGTGAACGTTACTCCGAAGCCTTGTGGCTGCCGTTCTCGTCGTCACGTATACAGAAGTAGGTCGTCAAACGATCCATGTAAGAAGCCAGTGCAAGCATCGTGTGCGGTGCGGATTCGGAGGAATAAGATATAGGGTCTCTGAAATGCCGTACTTTTTACAATACATAAGTTGGTGTATGTGGCGATGACGCACATCCATTTGTTTCTCGGGTCCTCAATATTTCTTCGATAGATAAGTAACCAATATACGTACCCATCTCATCTGCGAGTCGTTGGTGATGGCGCGCCAGAAGCTACCGAAGTCCGCGAAGATGTCCACCGCGTTCTTGCCCAACAGGAACCGCTTCATGGAGCGGATCGCCAGCACTATGATCTCCGTGCCGCGCCCACATGTGAACGTCAGTCCGAAGCCCTGGCTGCCGTTGTCCGTGGTCGTCGTCACGTACGCGCACGAGTAGTTTGGGTCTGTGTGCTGTCAAAAAAAACAACTGGTCTTAAATGTGGATCAGTTGTCTTTAGACCCAAATTCTTAATAATCTCTTAGAATGAAAAGGTTAACTCCTACTCACAGATTTGATATAGGAAGTAACCTATGTAATTTGATGGCATGTTTAGCAAAGTTGGAATCTTTCGTAGTACCTACCTATAAGTATTGACGTGACTACACGAACATTTCTTCCTGGGTCTTGTTGTCTATATTTTTAATACATTTATATCGTCGCCTAGTACCGATCGTACTAGATCGATTTGTTTACGATTGTCCCAGATATGATTTTTTATTATTATTTATTTATAATAAATTCGAAACGACTGCTTAAGAGCGTAATATTTACCTTCTTCTGTAGACTAATATTAAGAGTAAATGTCTAGCATTTATAACTGTTCCATGTAAATTGTTTACGGTCACCGTGAATTGTTAGTTATTATGTTCGGTCACGGTGAGCAATGGTGACGTGATCTGTAAAACTAATTCCCCATGTACTTACCACATTTTGCTCGATAATAATTTGAGGACCTACGCTTTATAATCTATTGGTATCTGCGCATCATTCAAAGGTCTGACTACATAGTCCAGTTGTGCGACCTTCAAGCCTTCATGAAAAGAGCGTACTCCCACCTGAAAGGCCGGCAACGCACTTGTGACTTCTCTGGTGTTGCAGGTGTCTATGGGCGACGGTGATCGCTTACCATCAGGCGATCCGTCTGCTCGTTTGCTAACCTATAACATAAAAAAACATACCTATCGAATTTTGCTAAGGCTGTATTACCCTTTATATTCAGTAGTTATGACATGAGTAATCCGGCCCAGTTCGAGTGATAAGCATAGCTCTTGACTCTCGCGTATAATATTTCAAAGTAATGAATATAGGCCTATCGTTTAACTGAGATATTGTGGCGACAAAGAGGTTGAAAGACGAGCGCGCGGCGGACGCCTCCAGGACTTATTACTCTATGCTGAATTTCATCCTGAATGGGCGAGGGGAGTTAAAGCCTCTCACTCCAACGTATTACTGTTTCCCTGTCGTCAGTAACTAAATTCAGCAAAGTGTAATAAGCCATTTCTGCTGCTTTCCGTCAAACTCCCTTGACGCCATACCCCCGCACCCCTCTTACCCCCCGCGACGACTCCATTAGATGGTGAGTATTAGAAACTGTAACGCGAGGTTCCATAGTAAACCATATGTATACCGTAATTACTTGGATACATCGCACTTATTAATATCATTATCAGACCAAAAGGTCAACAATATGGATACAATTTGTTCAACCGGCTTGATTTGTTTACTTGCCTTAGAATTAAGTGTTATCTAATTTTGTCATTTATTTTGGACTTTGGCAAAATACCTAATACCTATAAAATATTTTGATCGTCGTTCAACGTCTTTACCTACTTATTTAGTTAGGCGTTATCTAAATCAGTAACAATTTACTACAGAAAGTGCAATGTAGCACAAAAAGACAATGCATATATTCAGCTAAAATACCGTCAAAATGAAATAATAAAACGGCAAAAAAAGTCCTAATTAATAAGCACTTTGAAGTGGCTAGGCTAGCCAGCAAACATTCTCTTACACAAGTAGTGACAAAGTAAAAAAAAACATGCAACAAAAACCAACCTTGAGAAAAAAGGTGGCAAGTGCATTTGTGCATCATATACAGTCACAAAGTTTATTGTTGAAACAAAATAATATGCCAGTGCTTTCAGAGCACCGACATAAAATCTACATACCTATACTAAAGATTGCAATAATGACTTCTTATACTGAAAAACAATTGTATTTTTTTTTAATTATTAATATGACCTA
The DNA here is from genome assembly GCA_905404275.2 of Hedya salicella. Lineage (NCBI taxonomy): Eukaryota > Metazoa > Arthropoda > Insecta > Lepidoptera > Tortricidae > Hedya > Hedya salicella. The sequence goes on along the minus strand of FR990099.1, from coordinate 20,878,825 downwards.
CGTACCTATAATTTAGAATCAAACTTACCAAAGCATCCGATCCATGGCCTCCCAGAGAGGTAGGGAACCTGACATCTTTAACGTCAACACTGACGATCTTCAGTCCTTTCCGAGTCAGCGGCATGGTGCTCCCAGCGCAGATGACTGATAACTGATTAAATAAATTAACATTTCACTCGACTAGTTGCTTGTTATCATTGCTCTGCATTACGTAATGAATAATGATACAATATAAAAACAAGGTTACCAGCATCGATTTTAAGTAACGATTACCGTAAGATCGGGGTACTTTGGCACTGGGGGATAACTTTACCCAGGCCAACTTCGCCTATACTCAACGCAAAACGAACTGGCGATCGAGATCATACTGCTATCTCTTCCACATCTGTTAAGACCACGAAAGTGTGAACGAGATAGTATTAAGATCTCGGTCGCCTTATAGTCTGCCGAGATCTGGCAGTCTTATAAGCTGTTATTGCACTTAAGCCATTATGTATCACCATGAGGTATTTTTAACTCCATTGTAAAAAGAAATACATGGATTTCAGTTTTTTTTATGGTCCCCGACCTAACGCCAATGGAAGTTTTGGGGATTCTTTATGCTTGTTACTGAGAGGATGAAATTCGTAGTGCCATTGTCTAAGAAATACATGCATTACACCTTTTAAACTTTTGACCGCAACAGACGGCAAATCACGCTATCGAAAATTTGTGTCACTGACGCCAGCGTCGGCATATGCCGTCCAAATTTAATTGTTCAAAGACTCCGTTTTTTTTTTCTAGTAATCTGTGGCAAACGGGCAGATGAGCCACTATATGAATATCGTTCTGCAATCACTACTTTAGTTTTGAAGGTTCATTTCATTTTATTGCTGTGGTGTCTGGGTTTCGTTGTTTTACTTCGCTGCTAGTGTTGCTATCAGAGAGGGTTCCTTCAACGGTCAAAATGCGAACTTGATATCCTGCCCCTCGTCCAATTAGACTGGAGAAAGCAAGATAAACGACATAATAATACTGTTTTGCATTCCAACAAAACAGATATTGTGTGTGTGAAATAGCACAATACGAATTTGATTTTGTTTATGTACAAATACCCTTACTGCACACCTCATATATATGCCGGGACTTACAAGTAATGCATTTACAAAACACGATTAGAGGGTGACAACAGACGGTCTTATTGTTAAAGATTGATCTCTTCCGGACAACCTTTTTAGCCTTAGTAAAGAATTTGGTTACAAGAAATATTATTAGGCGCTGCACAGCATAGAATTTAAGAACATTAGACAATACTACATGCATAAAATACATAACCAACACTACCGAAAATAGTTCAAATCCGTTTAGCTGGTTTAGCGTGATGGAAACAGAAGGACACATACAAACATAAAAAAAGGTTTTTTTTTTGGTTTGAATGTTGTTATTGGCTTCATCACGCCAAATCGGCTAAACGGATTTCAACTATTTTTGGTAGACGGCATTTTACCGTCTACGCTGAAGCAAAAAGAGGGGTTATTATTTTTTCTCCTCCGCGCACGAATTACGGGAACCTTCTAGTAATAAATGAAACAAAAATGAAAAATAAAATAAACTTTTTATTTTAATTGTGTAAATGTGTGATGTTTTTACATATTCATACTTATTTCTATGATTTTGGAAATATACATTTTATATTAAATATAAAATAAGATGTACGTACTTAAAACGATTTGTAGGAAATGTCATCATATAAGTGGCTTATTCATAATCTCACCAGTTGTAAGAATTATTTAATTAGCTTTTAGTATCTATTCTGGTGTTTGAATACTTAATGTACAACGTCATTTCTGTTGCTACGTGCTTCCTGACATTTTTTTATGTAATGAGTTCAAATAAGTAATATTTATCTTTATCTTTTCCTTGGAATCATGAATCTCTGTAAAATGGTATTTAATTAGAATTTGCACCTTAATGACTAGAAGTATATAAAATTATATAACTACTTATGTAGGTATGTGTCTATAGAAATAAAAACTTAAAATATTATCATTTGCTATGACGATGGCTGCAATTATAGTCACCAATTTTATTTAGGCCGAATTCGATCAGAGTTGAATATACTTTTCTTTAAGTTAGATATTTTTACGTTCTTATATGCTTTGAACTTCCTTTGAGAGACCTAAGGAAGGATGTACAACGAAAAATGTTTCCGAAGCTGAACTATGAAGCCAAGTAAAGCTACGCCAAAAAGTAAAAAAGATACAATAATAAAAATTACAACAGGCAAATAATCACAGAAAGCTTTTAATATACAAAAAAAATGTGTTTCCAACAAAAACCCCACTATTGCCTAACGCGTTTGACGCTCGGAATCAGAATCAAGTTTCATGATTTGCATGGGCTATGACAGTTGATTTCGATACCAATTGTCAAAATTTCGTTAGGCAATAACCCCCTGTACTCCTTCAGCGTACACAAGTGCAGGCGAAGACTATTGAGGGAATAGAGAGACACTGTCTAAGAAATATACTTTTCTATGGAATAAACTGAATCAACAGACCGCATCATAGGTAAGAGTCGTCCATTGATTACGTGAGTCGTTTAGGGAAGAGGGGGACAAGCCGAATCTCTCTTTCTACAAGACACAGTGTAAGATTGCAAAAAACAGGTCAAATTAAGTAAAACTTGTTTCGTCGCTAAAATATGTCTAACTCTTATATATTGGTGTTCTAGAGTAGATGCGTTGCTATTTTGTTTGAAACCATAATAATATTTAATATGGTTTCAAACAAAATAGCAACGCATTTACTTTAAAACACCCATTTTTAAAAATCTCACGCGAGAGGAATTGGGCCAAATCTCACGAAAATAGGCCAAAAACGCTTCACGTAACTAATGGACGACCCCTAAAAACTAAAGTAATATGTTCCTCGTGTATTTAGTAGTAGAGTATCCGTATAGACAGCGTGACATCACTTCTGTACACTACTACATGCAAGAGGGGCATTCGTCATGTTTTTTAGCTATATGTACTATCAGTATCACCATATATTCTCAAAACAACGAATGTATGTAGACTGGTCAACGATAGCGTAAAAAAATAGGATTGTTTTAAAGATTCACAATATCAGAACCCATTACGTAAGGTTAGGCGGTTAGGTAACTATTAAACACACAGACAGAGTCGCACCAAAAAGGATATTCGAAGCATACATTTGGAAAATTATCAATAGATGGCGTTACTATCGTCGGTCCCTCTCTATACATTCGTTTCTTGACTTATAAAAACAAGTGGATGTTTTTTTACGACTAAAACATTGATATTCATTCTAGATTTGAAATCTGATAAGTTTAACCAAAGAAGGTTGCGAGCCTGGAAGAAACTTACGGAAAATTTTAGCGACAATTTAATAGTACTCGCCCTTCACAATAACAACAACAAAAATAATTAGCCAAAAAGGCCAACCGTTCTGAAGTAATGCGCGAACATACATTTCTTCAATAGATTTTTATTCATATAGATGTTTAACGATAGTATCACTCTATGACCTCTATTCTCTGATAAATTATAAGCATTAACTGCCATTGCATTATTACGCTACTTTGATAAAGTATCTCAAGCCACAACTACGATTAGTTGCAGAGAAACCACAGGCGTTAGTCTTAGATGAAAATAAAAAGGGGAAATAAATGAATCTGTCACAAAAAACACTAAAATAATATGGTCAATCATCGATATACCAACCGTACACTGTGTTATAGGCCTAACGCATGGGAAGGGTGACAAGTAACGTGACATGACGTGTCCTCTCGCTATACACTAATACGACACTTGTAACCCTTCCCGTACCGCGTCCATACCTCAGGAACAGACGCAGTTAAGCGTTAAACCTGTAACACATCATTGATGGCCGGTTGAATAAATATGAATAACTTCTGAGTGCCAAGATATCTCATTACAGATTTTTTTACATTTCATAATTTGTCTATGCCCAGGAGATTTTTCAAAGGAACCCTGTGAACCCCCACCCCCCTAGGAGCGTCACTGCCCCCGCGTTTATCTCTTACAGCAGGCGATGAATCAGTTAATCGGTAGGTTTAGCCCAGGATTACACTAGGGGCATTAGGGGCTATTGTAGGGCCAAAATCAACAGAACGTTAGAGTCAAACAGTAAACACTAAGCCGGTCCACTCGCTTGCACTTGCTGTTTCTTCTACAACGCGAGCGAGAAGGCCGACTTCTATACTATTATAAAGTTGTAAAAATGAAATGTCTGTACAGTGAAGATATTTTCCAAAAAGTTTGTGTCACTGACTATTTGGAGTTCACTGAATAGAAAAATATTCATTATAAATTTTTTGTATGTTTCTATGTTCGTATGTGTCGCTGTGGCTTCATCACGCCAAATCGGCTAAACTTATTTTAACTATTTTTGGTACATGGGTAGCAGGGTATCTCCAGATGGTTATAGGATACTTTTTACCCGACCACGCTAAAGAAAAAAAGAGGCGTTATAACTTTTTCTCCCCGCGAACGAAATTGCGGTTCTAGTAATGTTTATTACGCTAACGTTCGGTTGATTTTGGCCCTGTGGCAATTTTTTGAGGCGGCAATATCTTTTGCGTTAAAAATCTCAAAAATGTGCGGCGTTTTTCATGGCGCTCCAGGGCAACACTAAGGGTAATTCCGGCACTGGGTCTGGGCTTATCAGATATCTTTCGCTGTATTGTTTTCATCTAAGGCATGTTCATACATCGACCTCTACATTAACCCCTGTCTGTAGTCAAGTGAATGTTACTCGTCGGATCCCATTGCTTCTCATAATAATTGAAAGTCAAAATGTAATCTATACTAATATAAAGTTGTAAAAATGAAATGTCTGTAAAAAAATGCGATACGGACTGTTTGACGATCACTGGATCGAGAAATATTTTTATTTTATTTTTTGTATGTTTATGCGTCCGTTGTACCTTCATCACGCCAAAACGGCTAATGAGATTCCAACTATTTGTGGTATATGGGTAGCTGGGTATCCACAGATGGTTATAGGATACTTTTTATCCGGCTACGCTGAAAAAAAAGAAGGTAATTATTTATTTCTCTTCCGCGAACTTGAGCTAGTCAAAAATATTTTTTCAGAATTCGTAAACGGGTGTTTTGTGAAAATTCTGAAAAGTAAACGTTTTCGCCGAAAAATGCGATTATGACAACGAAAATTTGGTAAAATATTACATTACTCGAAGGTGCCCCCAATTTTATAATAGTATAGATGACTTTCAATTTTATGGCGGTGAATAAAGGCCCGTTACTTGTGTTAGTTCTTGTTGTACTTGACAGCCAACTGCTTGACGAGTTGCCTGTCCCCGTGGTCCCACAGCTTCCTCGTTAGAGCGCCGAGGGTTCCGTCCTCGTCGTTGTTGGTCCAGTCCAGCAACAGCTTGTAACGTGCCTGGACAAAAACGAACGTGGAACGTTTAAAGCTTTAGTGGGTTATGAAACAAAATTACCAAGAAATTGGATATTTATATAATACATATACATATATCAAGGATACTACACAAAAGCAAAGCTTGTTCTATGGGTAGCAGGTGCAAAAAAATACGGTCATTGTGACAACCGGTTTCAGTGGTTTCGCTCAGCGGGAATAACGTTGCCTTGCCTGCGCAGCTAAAGGTCCTGGGTTGAAATCCCTATGTGAGTGATGAGCATAAACATTTATTCCTGAGTCTTGGATGTTTTCTATGTAACTTACCTACTCGTATAATGTATCATCGTCTAGTACTCATAGCACAAGCCTTATTGAGCTTACCTTGGGGGCTAGTTCGATTTATGTAAATTTCTTCCGTAATTTAATATTCATTTATTTATAAAAATGTATATAAAGCAAGAGACAATTGAGGAAAAATTGGAAATAAAGGTAATTGTTCCAATGCTTGTCAGTTTAATTCATTCTTGTAAAACGTTACAGGGGCGAGAGGGGGGTTTGAACTACGCGTTACGTAACATTGTCTTTTTTTAACCCTTTCAGAACGATCGCGTAGGGGGATTCTCTCACGCATTTTTTAAAACATTTTTCTCAAAATTTCAAATGGAATGACCACTTGAAAATTTAAGTAAAAATGGTCACTTGGTGGTACCGTGACGTTTTACTAGGGAGGAGGGGGGCACAGAAAAACTTTATGGCGCGTTACAGAGGGGTGAGAGGGAGTCAAGAATCTCCAAAAATTGCGTAACGTAATACTTGAACGCTCCTTAAATGGGATTATCTAATTTATCTATACTATTATAAAAATGTAAAAATGAAATATCTGTACATTGAAGATATAAAACAAAAAAGATTGTAAAGGAAGACTATTTGGAGGACACTGAATCGAACTTTTTTTTTTTTTTGTGTATTTGTCTTTGTTCTGGCTCCATCACGACAAAACGGTTAAACATATTTCAACTATTTTAGGTACGCGGGTAGCTGGGAATTCACAGATGGTCATACAATACTTTTTTGAATAAAAAAAGAGGGGTTATGCGTTTTTCTCCTTCGCGTACGAAGTTGCGGGCACTTTCCAGTATGAAACGTATTCAGTATTATTTATCAACGTCGCCTCATTCATATAGATGTGAGGGTTATGCATAATTCATAGATAAGTAAATTAGCTATGAATGTAATACCCTACTTTCATCACAAATCTGAAAAGCTACTTTTAATGAAGTGTCAAAACGATAAGCCAGTATGAAGGTTATAAGAAATGTGAAGGTTAAAAGAAAAAATATTTATGTTACCTTTGTAGTCTTTAAAATCGTCGTTTAAACGAATGGCTCAGGAGACGTAACCATGGTAACGACGTATAGAAAAAAAGTTGATTGACACAAATAATGCAAAAAATAAATAAATAAAAAAAGAACCGACTTTAAAATAAACTAAAAAGCCATAAATAATATTTTATGTACGCTACGGATCACATTTGAATCAGCTTTTGAAGTCGGTGCCAAACCATTCATTATAACCGCGTCGGCGAGCCTTTAGTTATTATCTACGAGGGCTGTTTGATAAGTACCCGTGTTTACAAAAATGAAACATATATTCTTAGTGATGTAACTTTATTTTTCAACGTAGTCACCTTTTAACTCTATACACTTATTTCAGCGGTATTCTAGCTTTAATAAGCCATCCAAAAAGTAAGACTTAGGAATTTCGTCAAAATAGGCCACTGTAGCGGCAATGACCTATTCGTTTGTCGGAAATTTCTTTCCACACAGCTATTTTTTTTTAGTTTGGGAACAGAAAATAGTCGCACGGAGCTAAATCTGTTGAATATGGTGGATGAGGAAGCAATTCATACCGTAATTCTTTTAATTTTGACGCTACAATCTTCGACGATGAGCTGGTGCGTTGTCATGGTGGAAAATATTTTTTTCTTAGATAAATGGGGGCGTTTATTCCTTAAAATATCATCAAATACGCTCGATAAATTAGCATAGTAATCCCCTGTTATAGTTTTTTCCTTTTTGTAAGTAATCAATATGTGTGATGCCTTGCGAGTCCCACAACTCGGTCGCCATCACCTTTCCAGCCGATGGGACGGTGTTTGCTTTTTTTGGGGCCGATTCACATGCTATAATCCACGGCTTCGATTGTTCTTTACTTTCCGGGCTATAGTCGTGAATCCACGTTTCATCTACAGTTACAAAACGGGTCCAGACGTCAATACCTTCTTCGCAAAATGACTATACGGCAGAAAAACTATAGCTCAAAATGTCCATGAGGTATGAAGCCTACAATGCAAAATTTCTACGAAGAAAAATGTCTATCAGCGGAAAGCCGAGGGAAAAAGATGCCCACTGCCTAGAACAACTACTTAGTGATAAAACTGCATAGCTAAATGACTCTGTCGCAAAATGTCTACCTTTCAAAATGTATGGCCAACAAAAACAACAAGTTTACTGAAAATATATACTTTAATGATGGATGGCTGTCGGCAAGAGGTGTGTAGTAATATGGAACCAATAAAAAAAAGATTCGAAAACATGTTGTAAGGCACCAAAGCAAACTGCCATATACTCTACTGATGCTATCTTAACTGAAAAAAAAGATAGCTTAAATAGAGCAAGAAGGACTGCCTTAGGCTTGCGAAATACGGAATTCAATTACTTAGAAGACGTAAAGATTCCAAAATAGTAGCCGATAGTGGTGAACAGGAAAAAATATTAGTGTTCTGTTTGAAAATTGCCAGAAAAACTAAGTTGTCCGCTGAAAACAGATTTTTTTTGGCGATGGAACCTTCAAGCGGTGTCCTAAACCATTTAAGCAATTTTTTTCCATACATATGGATTTAAATAGCTGTGAAGAGTATACAAATGTGATACCAATTATATATGCCTTACTACCGAACAAAACCGAAATGACTTACAGAAGGCTATTTACTATCATTAGAGACGTACTCAACTTTAATATAGATAAATTCAAGTGCGATTATGAACAAGCGCTGCTTACTGCGTTCCAATCGGTGTTTCCTCAGGCTACTGTCACTGGCTGTTATTATCATTTTAACCGGGCAATATGGAAAAAAGGGAACGATCTTAATGTACCACACAAGCAAACGGTCCGATGCACTGCAAATTTACCTTTGTTGCCGGCGAACTACATAGAAGATGGATGGAAATGTATAAGAGTACAAGCTCCCGAAGATGAAGCAACTAAGAAATTTATAAAGTACTTTGAACGGCAGTGGGTAAAATCTTTCTCACTAATATGTTGTGGGGCAGAAAGGCATCGGACTAACAACACCTTGGAATCCTGGCACAGATGGATGAACAGTCGTGTGCCGCACAAAGCGACTTTAATATTATTATTATACATTTTGAGAAACGAAGCGAGGCTAAAAGATATTCAACTAAATTTTTTTTATTTTGAACGGTCACGTAGATTGCGACGCCATATACAGTTTGACAAAATGTATAAAAATGAAATGACCAGTTTGCAGCAAGGCAACATTACTGTGTTACAGTTTTTGGACAATATATCGCGAATCAAAACACAGATTTTACGTCAGAAGCAGTAATTTTTTGTACATGCATTTTTTGTTTTTGGTGAGCGGTCAGGTCACAACCAATGAATTTTCGTTATTTCTGTTATTAAGCTATGTTGAATAATTTTAATTAAACTATTTTCAGTAAACTTGTTGTTTTTGTTGGCCATACATTTTGAAAGGTAGACATTTTGCGACAGAGTCATTTAGCTATGCAGTCTGATCACTAAGTAGTTGTTCTAGGCAGTGGGTATCATTCTCCCTCGGCTTTCCGCTGATAGACATTTTTCTACGTAGACATTTTGCATTGTAGGCTTCATATCTCATGGACATTTTGAGCTATAGTTTTTGTGCCGTATAGTCATTTTGCGAAGTAGGTATTGACGTCTGGACCCTACAAAACGCCGCACAAATTCTTTCGGATTACTATTGTACTTAGCTAGACATTCTTTCAAAGTAGTCATTCTGGTAATCTTTTGTTCCTCAGTGAGTAAACGCGGCACCCATGTCGCAAATACCTTTTTCATTCCTAATTTATTTTATAAAATCTGTTGAACCCGCTCAATTGAAACATTCATAGTGTCAACAATTTCCCTAAGCTTTAATCGGCGGTCGGCCAGTACGATATTTTCAATTTTCTTGACCAAATCTTCCCCTGATACTTAAACCAATATCTTATTGTTGTCATCGAAAGGGTATTATCAGTGTAAATTGCTTGCATCCTTACTTTAATCTCATCCCAAGTTTTTCCTTCTTAAAACAGAAAGCTAATTACAGAACGATATTGTTCTTTATCCATTGTTTGCGATTGCAACCGAATGCTGTCACTCAACTGCCGCTAACGAAAAAAAAAACAAAAGAATGCTATATTTAATTTTTAATTTTCTGACCCATGAAGGATGCTTTAAAACGGTAGTATGCATATTTTGGGTCAGTCATACGAACAATATTTGACGGGTACTTATCAAACAGCCCTGGTACCTACATATATATTTAGTCATAGTAATTCGTATTTTTGTTGAATAAAGAACTTTATTTACTTCAGGTTTGGCACCGACTTTAAAAGGTGATTCAAATGTGATCCTTACCGTACATAAAAGATTATTTATGGCTTTTTAGTTTATTTTGAAGTCGGTTCTTTTTGTATAAATTTTTTTTTTTTTTCTCTTTTTAGTGATGGATTTTAGTAGTGATATAAAGTATTTTTTAGAGCCCAGAATGGGAAGATTGAGGAGGCACTTTGCACGCATCTCGAGTCTTTGGAAGTAAGAAATGTAAAAGTTGTAACCAACTCTTACATTTCTTCACCCTGGGGTGAAGTTCCCTTCATGGGTGTTCTTTTGTTCCACCCTTTTACACAAATAGCTTATTATCACTTTGTTGATCCAAACTAATATTTTTGAAAAAAAAATATATGTAATAGAATATTAAATTGTGTATATTATATCAAAATATGGTAGGTGTCGCTAACTTGCTTTTTAATAATAATGAGAAACTCATGGACATGGACATATTTAACAGTGCATGTACTTCATTAAAAAACGCATTTAAATGAATTGTATAATATTTTTATGGCGAGAAAATTAGATATGTATCTGTTCACTGCTAGTTTTAAGTCTCTTTCGTTTGTAACACCTGTGCACAAAAAATATTTAAGTATTTCTACTTTACTTTATGCGATAAATTGCATACAGTAATCTGTATGCAATTTATCGAATTCTAATTAAGTACTACTGGTGTATTGCCCACCTATGTTTTAACACATACTTTAAGGAAACTATAGGTCTTTTTCCAGTTCTTGATTCCTTTATAATTTGTTTTTGTATGACTGTTTGTTTCTTAATAAATAAAAAAAAAAAAAAAAAAAAAAAAACTTGCAAGTAAAAAAAAATAATTAAAAACTTAAACAGACAAAAATGTTGACTTTAAAAGAAGCTAGGACTTCATTTTTTTTTTGTTAAATGTGTCTCATATACATATATAAAATACCCGAAGGACGTGTAAATTTGTAAAGTTGTTTGGCCAATAAAAAATAAAAACTGTTTTTTTTTTATTATTTTGCTAATTGTAAGTATTTAAGGCTTAATATTCAGTAAAAATATATTTTACAATAAGGCAAATTAAACGTGCATATTCAGTTTTTATATTCAGCCAGGGGCGATTTTACTATAGCAGTCCGGCCAGACCCTTTCATCAATGGACATCTTATAGTTTTTGAGTAAAATGCCTGTGACATACGGACGGACAGACAGACAGACAGACATGACGAATCTATAAGGGTTCCGTTTTTGCCATTTTGGCTACGGAACCCTAATAAAAAGAGACTTCCGGTTGTAATACAAGTTACAAGCGTTTACAAAACGGGCCCCTCGGCAGTTGAAGGTCACGCTACGCTACTGAACAGGTCACAAGAGAAAACAGTTGTACGCAGTGGCGCATCTAGGTACCGGGTGCAATATAAAATATTAGAAGGCCTTTATTAGTTAGAGAGCTTGGTGCACAGTACGACACTGGCTGGATGTCAGTTTGCATAACTGTGTTTTGACTAAACAAATCAAATCGCGGTAAAAATTGGGATGTCCATTAACTCTTTACCAGAGACCTCAAAATGATCCCATATCTGAAATAAGTGGCGGTTACTAGTTTTGCATTTTATGTGTATTTTAGAATGCTAATTGCGTTACTTCATAACGCAATTTCTGCCGTTGACCTTAATATGCGTATATTGACAAAATACTGAACAGGTATATAAAAGTATATAAATACAGTGGAATCTTACCTCATTTACACCATATTCTCTGGTATTAATTTCCATGGTCTCTATGCGGCCCTTCAGGAACCCCAACGATATGAAAAGACTGTGCCAGTTCCTGCCCAGGTTGTTCGATATCAGGTCCAAATACTCGTGTTGTATTGGCTGGAAACATAATAAATTTTATTTTATTCGAGGATAGCAAGCAGATATTTGCCTTGCGACAAAGAGGCGCGTGTCACAGCTGTGCTAGAGGTACCTATTGAATTAAAAAGTTGGAACATTCTCAAATGAGAGAAGAAAGAGATCTTACATCATTAAGTCACAGGATATTGCATATAGACACATAGCCCTCTGCCAATGTAGATATGTGACAAATGTCATGTCTGTTTATGACTTCCAAAAAAAGGAGGAGGTTCTCAATTCGACGGAATGTTTTTTTTATTTTTTTTTATGGATGTTAACCGATTACTCAAAGACTATGTGACCGATTTCAAAAATTTTTTTTTGGTTTTATAGAAGGTACTTTCTAGTTGGTCCCATTTAATTTTGGTGAAGATCTGACGATGGAATCCATGAGGAATTGAAGGAACTCCTCAAATATTGTAGGCATACATATAGCGATTTTCGTATTATAAGAAACATAATAAACATTTGCATTCAGAAAGTGTAAATTGGTGAAGTGGAACTGATGCAGAAGACCACAGAATGCCATCGGAACTCCTCAATGATAAATGATTTACGGGTGGCGACAAAATATCTTGATTAATTTAGGTAAGCAACTTCATAGTCACAAATTTAAATGTTCCTGATGAGAATGGTACCATCGAATTGATTTGATGATGGAGCCGGAAGGTAGGCACGAGATCTATGTAATAAAATAATGTATCCTAGCCTTGTTTGGGCTTGTTCGAATCGTCACGAGATACACTTTTAAGTAACGATTAACTAAAAAGTGTAAAATAAATAAACTTTTAAACAAAAAAATAAAACCAACTCCAAAAAAACTAAAAAGTAAAAAATAACGCCATAATTCAGTTTCTTCAAATTACTTACAAGTAACCGTTTGTATACTCAATCTATACAGTATATACAATTAATGTTATTTTGGAGTTGGTGCCATCGTGTCACAACTTACTAAAATCGTCAATTTTCAATATTTTACACATTCTTTATATGGCACCGACGCCAAAATAAGATTAATTGTATATACTGTATAGATTGAGTATACAAACGGTTACTTGTAAGTAATTTGAAGAAACTGAAATATGGCGTTATTTTTTACTTTTAAGTTTTTTTTGGAGTCGGTTTTATTTTTTTGTTTAAAAGTTTATTCGTTTGTATGTTTATGACCGTTTGTAGAAATATCTCCGTTTAAAGGTCGGCCAAGAAATTTGTCTACCACTTCAGAATCTTCAGAACCTGATTTGATGTGAAAAACAATGTAGGGTAAAACTCACTTGCAAGAACTATTTTCACAATAAACATAATGACTCAAACCTAGATTATGAGTGCATTAGCAAAACATATTAATGTACGTCATTAAGTGATGTTACTACGTAAATACCTTTTCGAAAAACAATAACTAAGTACTACCTGCTTATATGACAGTTATAATCAATGTTCAACCATTAATAAGATTCTTGATGAAGAAATAAGCTACGCACAACACAACTCACAAATAAAAACAATACTTATGAGTAATTTTAATAGGAGTTATTTACACCAGTATTTACTTTTAAAATGGATGAAGCTAACCTATTATACAATTTTATTTTTATTATTTTTTAGAATATGTCACACAAAATTCGTAATATACACACATATATATGTACAATATATATACAGAGTGGCACATTTAGACCTGTCAGAATGGGAAAGTTTGAAAGTATAAGACATACGAAAATTTCTTCTTAGGAACCATGTCATCGATTTTAGTAATAATACAAAGTGCATAAATACATTTTTAAAAACTCAGCTCAGTAATCGAACCCAGTCATTTAATTTTAATACTTAACTCTCATGATGATGATGACGGTGATGATTGTTTTTATTCATTTAAGATATCATGCTTTATAGTAACATTTACTGCTTAAGACTTACACAATTGATATCTAAATAGAAATACTGTTATTTTATTTTTCAAAATGTCTGGGTTTGATTCCTGAGCTGAGTTTTTTAAAATGTATGAATGCAGTTTTTCTTATTACTAAATTCGATGACATGGTTCCTAAGAAGAAATTTTTGTATGTCTTATAGTTTCAGACTTCCCATACTGACAGATCTAAATGTGCCACCCTGTGTATAAAAAAAATGTTGACTAGCTACAGTTCAGAACAAAACAGTCCTTTTAAGGTGGTACAGACAGATGACCAGTATAGGGCTCCGTTGGAACTCTTTGTCTATGGAACCCTAAAAACAATCCTGTCCATGCCCATGCAGAACTAGGTATAAATAGCCTATATAATCTACAACAGTTACATACAGTTCTAATCAATATCTCAATGAATTTAGGAGAACAATGCTATGCAATACTAATATCGTCCACTTTGAGATAAACTTACTTTAGCCTTAGTCTCCATAAGTAAAGTGATAAGGTTGCACTTTTCCACTTCCTCTTCTTCAGGTTCTACTTCATCTACAGGGACCTTTTTGGAAGAGGGCTTTGCTGAGCCCATGTAGTAATCATCACCCCAGCGGACATCTTTGGAGTTCACTATGTTTATTACACTACCAGCTGCTGTAATAAAAAAAACACAACATTCATGAATTGGAAAGCATGGAAACCTTCATTAACATCGGGAACTCAAATGAGATAATATATGCGATATAATCCATTAAATTGTTTTATTTAAATTAATGAATTGTTAAAATGTTTCTTTAAAGAGATCAAATAGAAGCTAAACCTACCAGCAGTATCAAATTCATTGCCGGGACATGCTCCTGCAGATTCAACTTGCATGACTGTGATTGCATTATACCTATTAGATTGATATGATGTTATTGATTGATTAAAAAGTTCAAGACATACAAAGTTAAGCTCACAAGTTTTCAAATGTTTATATGCTGGAATCATAGACCTGTGCTAAGTTCTGCATTTTCCGAAATTCATTGATCTTAATATGTGCAATAACACACATTGATACTTGAAAGAAGAAATGGAATAAGAATTTTTTTTGATGATATTGAATTGTGTCTTTGTAATTAGGTTATTTTTATGCGTCCAATGAGTTATAATAACTCAATATCACCTAAAATTTTGCTTATCTCCCCTTTGATCGCCTTGAAGACAAGTGCAGGAGAACAAGCCGCTTTGGCAACACTACATATCAACAGCAAAAAGCAGAAGCATAGTAAACGCTAATGGATTCATTCGGGGGGGGGTTACTGTGTTTCCACTTTTTGCCGTTGATATATAGATGCGGATCGAGGACACTGATAACAATGAATTTAGTTTTTTGTCTTCTAGTGGCTCTTCCTGACACATAAATTGTTCGGGTTTTACCCATATAATTTTTAAGAAACCGACCTGACAACCTTTAAACTAGAACAAATCCAGGGAAACATGGACAAATGGCAGGCCTAAGCTTGATGTAACAATGATGTATTATTTTTAATATATTATAAATTTTGTATGTACCTTGTGTGTTAACTATGCAATCACTTTTCCTTTTCTCTTTCTGATTGGGCTTATCTTCTTTCGTTTTTGTCTTAAAAAAAGATGGCTTTGGTTTCGATTTCTTATTTTTATCTCTCTTTAAATCGTCATCCGGTTCTTCAATAATGATAACTTCGGGTTCTTCTTCATTACTGGTATCGTGATTTTCATTATTTTCCTCTGCGGTCACATCCGGGTTGAAGGGCCGAGCCCGCGGAGACCGCGGTACGGCGTCAGGTTTCAAGTTCAGGAAGAATTCCCTGAATCTAGCACTGAAAGTAGTCATTTCCAAAGCCTATCGATATCGAAACCAAACAAAGCAACTTCACAGAACAAAGTTTGATTGAAGTCCTTGTAGAACTTTTTGATTACGATTAATACATTAAAAACCATATAAGTAGTTGAAAATCTAACACAAAATCACAGTTTGACGACCGTAATTTTTAAATTTTATGACCTGAGCGCAATTAGAAACTTATTTCACGTATTTTATTTTTGTTATCAGACAAGTCATGTCTCTGTCTCACACAAGTCATAGTCAGTCACAAATACACATACATAAGAATGGCGTATGAATATGAATATGAAATTTTAAGTTGCCATATCAAAGTTTATATAGGTACACTTAAATATTTTGTGGTTTACCTGTGGCAATAATTCAATAAAATTATACGTAAGTATATAATTATTATATTTTTCCAAATTATGTATGGCTTGGCAAAGATCAGACACGAGATTTAATACCTATGAGGTAATGATTTCTACTGATAGAGATAATTATAAAATGTTGCCTAAACTTTCTTATTCAAGACGTTACGTAATTATTGTGATTGTTTCGTTACGTATCTGGACTGGGGAATTCCCGGCGGCTATGGGGAATTAACAATACTCTAGCTGTGCATAAAGAACATGTTATTATGCGAATACGGGGTCAAAATTATTTTGAGGACTATCGAACACAGCGTTAGTTATATTCACAATCACATCATCATTATAATTTCGTCATCATCATTACATTGATATTTAGACTATTTCGATGTTTGAAAGATTGGCTAATAAAAATGGCTGACGTATTCTATTTTTAAACAAAAAATTGTGACGTTGTTACAGTCAACGTAACTTTTCAATTAAATTTATTTGAATGCAATACAATATTTTGACTATTTTTGGTGTAATTATAATTTACTAAAACGAATATGTTTAAAAGTGACCACCCACAATCCACAACGCTGTCAAGTCTAATCAAGCGAGGTTTCTTCGAAGCTATTTACGCGAAGAGTAATCCTAGCTCCAATGAAAATTCCCCGAGACGTTACGCTGTAGAAGCAAAGGAGTGGTGTGGCGCGGGCGACGCTCCGCAAGAGACACAGCGGCCGAGTCCACCTGCTGCGCCTCCGTGCGCTAAAGGTTCCTCAAACCGGGGTAAAACAGGTGCGGGAGTCTCCGGTACTCGCAACCAGCCGCAGTCCGACCCTAGCGGCCTCCCCGCCAGTGCTACTAACCCAGGCCTCCTCCGCTATATCCACAACGCGGCCCGCTACAGAATACCTCAGTGCTTCGAGGGCGCCACCGTCTCCGTCAAACAAGACACTAAGGAAAACTGGATGATCGGGCATTCTCTGTCTTTTAGCTCTGTATCGCCCGGCGGGTATAAGCTTTTAATGTCGTACATGGATAAAGAAAAGCCGTCAAAACTGCCTTATTTTGTAATGGAGGTGGCCCCTGGCGGGCAGCTGAGCTGCGAGGCACGCGTAGGCCCTTCGGCCAACACGAGGGCAACTGTGATCGCGCAAATCGCTGATGCGGAGTTGTACAGTTTTGAAAGCATCTTCGACGCCTACTTTAATAATTTCACGGCTTCAGTTATTGCCGTCAATCGGGACTTTATTGCTCTACATTACCTGCAGGTACGTTCTGTCTTACGAGATTTAATTGTTTCATAATCTTTAGGTACTGATTTATTGCTAGTATGAATGAGGTACCAAATTCGAAATTTTTTGATAGTTGATGATTAACGCATACCTAACCAGTGCCACTAATTACAGCTATTAAAGTGTACCTATGTAACGTAATTGGAAAGTTAGTGTATTCAGAAAGATTGAGCGCTTAACGATATGCTGTCGCCAGTTCAAGTTGCCTATTATATGGCTTCAATTTTCGGTTATCCCTTGTATTCTAGACTGTATTCAGTCATAATTAAAGGCCGCTCCACACGTTTCCTTGCGTGTTACACAGCAGTACAATGCAAAATAGGTTGTTCTTACTCTAACTTTTCTACTGCATGTAAACATCGATTCATGCGTGCGTACTTATAGGCGATATCAGAGCAAATCTCGTTGGGGGCAGAATTCGTAGCGCGCGGGCACGCGACGGAGCTCAGCTCGGCGTCGGCCGCAGCGCGATTCACGACGAGTGAACATTCCGCTAGCGCTACGCTGGGAAATCGTGGCTTAGATCTGTGTTATGCGCGGGCCATTGCGCCCCATCTCACCGTCTCAGGAATGCTCGAGGTGAGTGTTGTTAAATACCAAATGTAGATAGTCAATGTCTTTTGGCTAGTGCTACGCTGAGGAACTATGTATTATTCCTGTGCAAGGCCATCACACACCATATCATCGTCGCGGGGATAGATACTCGAGGTGATTGCTGTTTAAGAACAAAGGTAGCTAGACGTCATGTCGGTGCTCTGGGTACAGTACGAAAAAATACGTCACTCTGCGAGGTGCACAGATATTGTGCCTGGGTAGTGGACGCTGTCCGACCTGAAATGACGCGTGCGCCATCTCACCGAGCAGTAGACAGAAGTGTGAGAGACACGGTTTGATTCCAAACTTTCAATTATATACTTACGGAAGTAGGTACGAGAGCGGGCTGATAAAGTTTCCGAAATGACATTTAAAAAATATGTAAAAGTAATAATGTTATTATAATCTCTTGATATCGTGTTAATCCAAAGGCATTATTAAGTTATGATCATTAATACAACAATACATAAAAGCGAGCCAAAGAAAACCTGTTATTATTTTTCGTGAAAATGGATAAAACAGAAGTGTTCAGAAGACGCGGTCGACAGAGCTGGAAGATGCTCCCCACAGCAGACGGCCCAATGAGGTAACAACTCCCCAAGGTCGATAAAAAAATGTATTGAATGATCGCCGTGTAAAGAAGCGGGAAATAGCAGAGACAGAGTACGTACACATTTCAAGAAAACGTGTTCTTAATATTTTCATCAACATTTGGAAATGAACAAGCCTTTGTTCTTTTTGGGTGCCGGACAAAACGAGCAAAACCAGTGAGCAAGAGGCAAGCATGTTTCAGCGAAATGTTTGGAGATGCATTACCTCCATGTTAAGGAAAAACGATAAACAGCCAATATTATGCTGATTTGCGGCAAAATCTCAATGTCGCAATAAAATAAAAAAAGCGGCCAAGTGCTGCGAGTAAGACTCGCCCATGAAGGGTTCCGCAGCCATTTATACAAAAAATGCACTACAGATGAAAAAAAATACGATATGAAAAAAACACTAACAAAAGAGCGTACCTCCCCGGCACTTACGTCCTTTTGCTGAGAAGCGCAGTTTTTTGGCAAAAACTTAAAAACGGTATGTCCCATCATGTTGAAAACAATTTTCGTTGGAAGTATTTATTAAGCTTTATTTTTATAATTTTTTTCACGTTTTTTGAACATACCGAAGTGATAGTAGCAAAAATTGTGCCCCCCCCCCCCCTCTATTTTACAAAATAGAGGGGGGGCACAATTTTTGCTACTTTCGGAGCGAATATTTCGGAAAATATTCACTAAAACAAAATTTTTTTTAGAAACCTCTTTGTTTTTAGAAGAACTTTTTAGAACTATTTGCTGAAAAAAAATTTTTTTCACTTTCGGTTACATGTATGAAGTGCCCCCCTAGAAATAAATATACATATCTTTTATTTAACTATCAAACTAAGTAGCGGTTTACACACGACACCTATCCTCCAAATTTCATCAATGTACCTACATCTTATAGTTTTTGAGTAAAATGCCTGTGACATACGGACGGACAGACAGACAGACAGCGGACAGACATGACGAATCTATAAGGGTTCCGTTTTTGCCATTTTGGTTACGGAACCCTAAAAAGGCCTCCATTACTTTAAGAAAAATAATTTGCTTGACCACGACAACGCCCCTGTTCACACGGCTAAAGTTGCAATGGCTAAAATCACGGAGTTGCACTACGAATTACTACCCCATCCTCCATATTTGCCAGACTTGGCCTCTTGCGATTTCCACCTGTTCTCAAATCTTAAAACGTGGCTACGTGGACAAAAATATTCCTCGAACACTGAAGTCACAGAAGCTGCAAATGGGTATCTTGAAGGACTTGATGGAAACCTTTTATCGATGGAGAAACGTTGGGCTAAGTGCTTGGAGTTAGAAGGTACGCCGTAGAGTCAGACTTGTAAAAGTGCCCTTGCGGCCTGCTTACAGAATAAAGATCATTATTCCATTATTTAATTTCAACCTATGTCGAAAAATAAAACATTAAATTTATATATTGTAATATTTTTGCGCCTTCTCGGTTCTCGGAAACTTACCAGCCAGCCATCGTATGCAAGCCATAAACATGTGCCACACTGCACGTGCGCCACCAGAGTCAGCTTGCCTTGCCTTGCTTCCTACATATTTATTGCTATTATTTTGTTGCTTCTGAAGCGTTCCTTTACTTTATTGCTCCTTTATTATAAACTCCCAAGTTTTATTCAAAGACAATTTTGTGCTCAGGTTGGTTTCGCAATCCGCCGCGCGGTGGCGACCCTGGCGTACGAGTGGCGCGCGGAGGAGTGGACGGTGCGAGGATCTGCAGACTCGGACGGGCTGGTCGGGGCCACACTACAACGAGCCCTTGGCGGGAAGCACGCCAAGCTGGCCTGCGAGATATCGGCGCTGCTCAACCATCCCAACAACAAGTTTCGACTGGGTTTCGGAATAACTGCTGCTGTTGTTTAATCTTATACCGACGCCTCAAGGTTTATTACTTAATTTGTGTTTTTGTATGACGCATCGCATTTATAGGTACTATATTGTTTGCGAATTCTGAGAATATAGGGACTCTGGCGTACAAATGGATGCTGCGAGAAAAGTCTGGTTAGGCCACGCCACAAAATACTACAAGCTGCCCTGCGAGTTATCGGCACTGATCATCCTAACAAGGAGTTGCGACTCAGCTTTGAAATATCATCATTATCGTTTAAACTATTTTCGACCCCTCGAAGATAACTTATCTGTATTTAATGCTCTTTACACGTGCACATTTATGAGAAATGTCAGACGCGGAGAGATTATTTAAGTGATAGAGACGAAAATCTTATTATTCAGCGTGTCGTGTTTTGGAATGAAATGGGAAACAGTCATGCAGACCTACCGAGAGATAGGTCTACCTGGCTGAGCAAAAAGGTACCGACGAATGTGCATTTGTTATAATTATTTTGATATTCATTTAGTACTTATTCGTTGACTATTTGTATGTTTAACTTTAGATTACGTTTATCCACTCAGTGGACGCAATATAAATCGTTTATACACTCTTTATAATTACAGGCCAAATGCGAATCCAATTCGCGGATCGGGCAATGGGGCGTTTTATATTTTTTATGATTTGTCTGTGTCAGTCCCTTGTTTTCGTGTGGATAAAATCCATATTTTCCTATCGTATTCTGACTGCGTCTTGTTTTCTTGTGTCATTTAATATTTAACATGTTAACCATCCACCATGGCAAACGAATTTTCTTAAAAAAACAGGTTTACGCCAGAAAAACCCGAAAACATGGCGTAGAAAAACGGGGCTTAAGATGTGTGTACCTTAGGTACCTCGTAGTGAAAGAACCACTAAATTTTAGAAAAATACAATTAATTTCAAAGTATAGACACCAAGTGTAATTTGTTCCTTAATACCTGTAACTGTAACATTATGTATTAATAATGTAATAGACTCAAAATAATCGTAAAATTACTTCCGTAGCAAAAAGAAAATGGTATAAAAGTTAGCTACTTAGCAAAATTATAACTAAATTCTTATGATATAAATAAAACAATTTAACGGATTATATCGCGTATATTATCTCATTTGATTTCTCGACGTTTCGGAAGCTTTTCAGCTTTCCATGGTCACGGGTGGACTGATATGAGATAATATACGCGATATAATCCGTTAAATTGTTTTATTTAAATGAATAATAATCGCGGAAACAGTAGAAAATATTATAAATTCTTATGAGTTTTATTGGAAGCTTCTTCCATCCTCGAGACCATGAAGTAAGTATGTTTGTGCCAATAATAAATAACATTATCTGTAATATATTTTTATAAGAGTTTTATAATGGAGAACAAGTTTATTGAAACAAATACTAGGTTTTAGATAGTTTTAACAATAAAAAATATTTTACGTTTAATCCCACTTTCATTTCACGTAGCACTACAGAATAAAGAAGTCTACTAACAACTCACCGACTCAGAGTCACAAAAAGCACATTCGTTACTTAATTTTAAATTCGAACAACACCATCGGGAAGGACTTGCATCAAAAATTCATTGTCAATATAACGATAATCTAGGCGTGCATTACGCTTCACCACGGATCGGGACGGACTCCCAACTAGCCTCAAAGCGCGTGCGCGCGGCGGGCGGGGCCTCCCAGCACGCCCTCCCATCCCTACACAATAAAGTAAACCTTACATCTGGACTATACGGGTCGTTGTAGGGTGATTTGTTGGTGGACAGTCGGTGTGGGCGGAGCGCCGCCTCCGCTGCAGTGTAGTCTGCGAAGCGTGGCGCGAGCGGGCGCGCGTAGCGCTCTTCAGTAATGGTGATGGAGCGACTGGCGGACTTCGTGAGCAAGTCGCTGGAGGGGGGCGAGGCGCCGGCGCCGCCGCCGGAGCCCGGGGAGCCGGAGGACCCTGATGAGGAGGTGGACATCACGGCCCTGGAGGAGCGCGCACCGGCGCCCAAGCGGCCCAGGAACTGGCTGCTGTCGCCCGTGCCTGCGCCGCACTGTAAACGCGAGGATGACGACGAACATAAACATGGTGAGTTTCGAAATGCAAGTGTTGTAAAGATATGTTTTAAATACTTTTACGACACGTATAACTCTCGATATAATCCTTATCATAGATGTGTTGTCCGAGGAAATGGCTAATGTCGTTTCATGTCTAGCAAATGCGAGTACGATGAAAACAATAAACGTGATGAATTTCGTTGTGGAAGCGCCCACTTATCAGCTCGTCGCCTCTCGGGCCAGCACTGCGCTGTAAAATAAGGTGAACATAGTGAGTTTAGTAGTGGACCAGGCCGGCAGCTCGGTGTCCAAGTGATGAGGAACAGTAAACGCAGAACAACAATGACTATCAACATGATGAGTTACATAGTGGAAACATTTAGTTAGAAGCGCGCTGGCACCCAAACGTTTATTGCTATTGTCCGTGCCCGCATCGCACTGCAAACGCAATGACGCCAATTAAGTACTATAAAGGTGAGTTTCATGGTGCACGCAGTGGTGCCGGCAGCTCGTCACCCATGTACTGAATAACTAGTTGCTTCATGCGCGTGGTACACAGTACCTAAACGCAAAGACGGCAATGAAAATAATATTTAGTTGGGATCCTGTCACAGTACTTTCATGGTGGATATCGTGGTCGAAGTCGAAAAGTGACTGCTGGGACCTAAATCGTATGAGGTTATTGGCGATACCCGTCCCGTGCCGTTCAGGTTTACTTAGTTCACATTCCCATTTCGTCCTCATTTTCTTCTCGTCCGCATTCCTAACTCGTCCACATATGCTTTTCCTCCACATTCCTATCTCGTCCATATATGATTTTCTTCTTCATTCCTATCTCGTCCACATTTCCAAGTCTTCCAACATTCTTACCGAGATAGGAAAGTGGACAGATTAAGAATTGATATGTGGACGAATGGGAATGTCGACAAAGCAGGAATATGGCCGAGATAAGAAGTGGACAATACTTTGACTTAAATAAATCTTTGACTTAAATAAATTTGTCAAGCGCTTCTCGCTAATGTCAGAAAGAAATATCTTGCCAAATAAATATATTTTGATCATAGCAGATCTTTTAGCATTTAACATAGAACCGAATAAATATAATACCACATTAGCTAGTTCCCAGTATGCCCATAGTGGTAATAGATCCATGCCACATTTAAACTAAATTGTAAGACAGCGGAAACACCTTTGAATATTAACATTATTCACCAGAATATTCAGGGTTTTTCCAGCAAGGAATTAGAAATAGGTTTATTTTTAGATAATAATAATATTGAAGTTATGTGTATTACTGAACACTGGCTAAAACAGGAACAATTACTTTTTGATTTTATTAACTTTAAGTTAGTAAGTGTCTTTGCTAGAAAATTAGCCATTCATGGGGGTTCTCTTATAATTGTTAAAAGTTCCATGAAATCCAAAGAGCGAGAAGATATTGTTAGATTATCAATAGAACGGATTATAGAGATTGCTTGTGTAGAATTAGAGACCTATTTAATTATATGTATTTACAGACCACCTTCTGCTGATTTCCATACATTTGAATGCACAATGGAAAATGTCTTAAAAATAGCTTGTAAAGGCAAAAACATGTTATAGTATGTGGAGACTTCAACGTTAATTTACTTGAATCGAATAGTAACACTGTGAAGTTGTTAAGTTTGTTTAAATCTTTTAACTTGGTCAATTTGTTTTTTGAGCCAACCCGCGTGGGAATTAGTAGTGAAACCTGTCTAGATAATATTTTTTGTGATTGTAAATGCTTGGATAAGGCAATATTTAAGTCCTTTAGTTCAGATCATAGAGGTCAGAGAGCATCTTTCCCAAACACTTTCCAAGAAATACCACAAACTATAACATACACACCCATAACTAGATATCGTTTAGAACTATTCAAAAATGAAGTTCATAATGATCTATGTATGTTATCCATTTCACATGATGACCTAAATTGTTTTTATAATAATTTATTTGGCATAATTATAAATAATTTTAATACTCATTTCAAAATGAAAACTATTTCTGGGTCAAAAACGAAGTTTAGTGAATGGGCTACTGTCGGCATTCATAGAAGTAGAAATAGGCTTTATGAATTATATGGAGAGAAAGAGGTAAACAAGAATACTGCTTTCCTGGGCTATGTCAAGAATTATTCAAAAATGTTTAAGAAGGTGTGCATAGCCGCTAAGGCAAATTATATTAGTTCTAAACTCAAAATGTCTGACAATAAAGTGAAAACTGTTTGGAATATTATTAATAGAGAAACTGGTAAAACAAAAACTCGCAATAGTCAAGTCAACATTATGACAGTAAATGGTCAGAACGATGTTGCCTCGGCATTCGAGGATTATTTTTCCAACATTGCAATGAATACTACAAGATATCTTCAATCATCTGCGACCGAAGCCCATTTGTTACTTAATGTTAATTTTAACAAATGCAATGTAAGCTTTGAATTTAGTCAAGTAAATTCAATAGACGTTATTAAAACATTTAAGTCACTGAATTTAAAGAAAACAGAGGATTTATGGGGAACTTCAGTAAAAATTGTTCATCATATCATAGACTCAATTGCACCCTATCTAGCCTTGATTTATAATAATTGCATATCAGAGGGCGTGTTTCCAGATCTTATGAAACTTAGTAAAGTCATACCTCTTTTTAAATCAGGTGACTTGAGTGAGTTGACTAATTTCCGTCCGATATCTATACTACCTGTATTAAGTAAAGTTTTCGAAAAGTTAATGTTGATGGATCTGCTGGGACACTTCAATAGAAATAAACTACTTAGTAGTAAACAGTTCGGTTTCACAAGGGGACGTTCCACGGCTGATGCAGCATCTGTACTCATTAAATATATTTACAACATCTGGGAGAAATCTTGTGATGCAATTGGAGTTTTTTGTGACCTTTCTAAGGCATTTGATTGCGTTGATCATGGAACACTCATTTTGAAATTAGAACATTATGGCCTGTCTATAAATGCCTTAAGCCTTATGTCTTCATATCTTAGCAATAGAACACAAACAGTTGTTGTAAATGGAACCCAATCCAGTGGAGCTGCAGTTAAGCTAGGAGTGCCACAGGGCTCTATCTTAGGGCCATTTCTATTTTTAGTTTATATAAATGACTTACCATCTATAGTAGAAAATCTTTCTGATATAGTACTATTTGCTGATGATACATCATTAATTTTCAAAGTTGACCGGAAAGCAACAGACTATTCCGAAATTAATAGTGTACTAGTTAAAGTACTTGACTGGTTTAATATTAATAATCTGGTATTGAATGCTAAGAAAACGAAATGTGTTAGATTTGCTTTACCGAATGTTAGAGCAGTGGATTCTGCTATATCGCTTAATGGTGAATGTTTAGAAATGGTGGATAGGGCATTATTCTTAGGTATAACACTGGACAAGAACTTGCAATGGAGTCCCCATTTAGCAGTACTTGCAGGTAAATTAAGTTCAGCAGCTTACGCTATTAGAAAAATTAGACAATTGAGCAATGTTGTTACTGCTCGCTTAGTATATCATAGTTATTTTCATAGTATCATGTCATACGGTATTCTGGTTTGGGGCAAAGCAGCTGACATACAGACTATATTTGTGTTACAAAAAAGAGCGATTCGTTCTATATATAACTTGAACTCCCGTGACTCCTTAAGAGAACTTTTTAAAGACATCAACATATTAACCGTAGCGTCCCAATATATTTATGAGAATATTATTTATGTTACTAAGAACCTAGAGTCTTTTACTAGGAATTCAGATATCCACAATTTTAATACTAGAAATAAAAACAAAATCGCTATTAGAAAGTTCCGCGTTCGTAAAGTAGCCAAATCATTCGTAGGCCAATGTATACATTTTTATAATAAGCTACCAGATGATGCTTTGTAATTATCGTTTCCAGCTCTCAAAAAGTACTTAAAAGAGTCCCTAATGGCAAAGGCTTATTATAGGGTAGAGAACTATTTAACAGACAAAAATGCATGGCCCAAAACAGAAACCAAATAATTTACTTTCTACCGGGACACGGTTCTTATAAGGTGGCATATCAAACGTATGTAAGTTGTTTTAAATAAAAATCACTATTTTGCTTTTTTATATTCTAGATTATTTTTGTTACTTTTATAAGTTTTGATATGTTTCCTTGAAGAACTACGCATTGAGTTTATACTCAAAACATATATTTAGGTTAGGCTAAGCACGAATATTGTAATAGATATGAGTTATTTCGAAAAAATGACTGACTGTTGAGTTTGTTTCGGCTTTCTTCTCTTCAGTGGTCTCCTCTTGGGAAACGCCGTAGAGTCAGACTTGTAAAAGTGCCCTTGTGGCCTACTTACAGAATAAAGATCATTATTTTATTATTTCATTAAGGAATTAGTATGTGGATGAGTTGGGAATGTGGACGAAGTGAATCTGAAAATCCGTGCCATACTTTAAACAGAGACGACTATAAAACTGGTGAGTGGAGATCACGCTTGAGGAGTATGCACGAGAGGCAGCCTGGTGTCCACGCGTCGAGGAACTGTGCGTACTATTGTGCCCGTGCCATACTGTACACCCGGAGACAGCGTCGATACACGGCTGCAGAAGGTCAGGCCTAACACCAGTACTCGTATGACGTAGACTGTAGTCCACGTGCAAAAACCTTATAGTTTCGCCATAAAATCGGGAATAACGGGAACGTGTGCGAAATTTTAAGATTCAAAGTCAAATTGTGTTTATCTCCACCTATTAGGGAAAATCACGAACACAAAAAACGGCCAAGTGCGAGTTTGACTCGCGCACGAAGAGTTCCGTTACCACCATACTATTTCATTTTTAATTTAATTCTATTAGGTATTTGTTGTTGACAGTAATTAAATATAGGTACACATTCTAGAAACATTTCAAGTGTCTAAATATTACGGTTAAGAATTACGTTATGGTGGCAAGAGTTGGAGCCCTAACAAATAATAAAAATAAAGTTAAAATAATTAAAGGGTATGAGAACCATACCTGAAACTACTTATCTAGGATTTTTTGCGTACAGTGGTACGGAACGCTTAGTGCGCGAGTACTACCCGCACTTGGCCAATATTTTTATATTTATTCACTTCTTTAAAATCTAAATATCCTTGCTGCATGACTACGGAACCCTAAAGGATAGAACCCTAGATCAATTTTAAAAATACAAAATTCCAGTCTTATATCTTTCTAAAATGTCTAAGGTTTGTTATCATATCTTTCTAAATGTCTAAGGTTTGTTATCATAATAAATATAATAATTATTACTTATTCAGTTCAGTTCTATGGCTAGTGTCGTTCAGGACAAATTTACCTGCTTCAAAATGGACGACATAAATATAATTATTATGGATTAAATGCGGAAAGTGTTTTTAAGTGACTGCGACAATTTTATGCTCACGGCGATCCCCGCAAGCTCGATACATCTCCTTACTTTATACTATGCACGCAATGTATGTGAAATTGTCGCTGTCACCCGATATTTGACACGATTGTGAAATAGGGGCCTGGGCGCATCACTGCCGACGGCGGGGTAGCACCGACGGCGGAGACGGTTTTCGTTTCCAACGATAATCGCCCTTGCAAGCCATGTTGGTGGACAGAGCCGACCCTCAGTGTTGTCCCGAGGCACCATGAAAAATGCCACTCATTAATAGGGTTCCGTACCAAAAAGGTAAAAAGGAACCCTTATGGTGCGACTCTGTCTATTGCTATGTTGTTCGACATTGTGTGTCTGTTCTAGTATAGTAGTCTGTGCTATCTATTTCAAATTTGGAATAGTTATAAACAATAAGCTAAGGAAATATTTAAAAGTATATTTTTATTTATATAAAAAAATGACAAATATGATAGGGGGCAAAAACTAAGAGTCGAGCTACTAGCCCATAAAGCCATTTTTGGTAGCCGTTACGAAAATTGTTGACATAATTGTGTTGACACAGTATCATTCTAGTAACACGTTTGGTCATTGTTCCATGTTTTTTTCGTCGCCGCTATTAAATTTGGGGAATAAATGACACAGTAACTTTAAGTCTCACAGTTTCGTCGCTGTGTGATAACAATGTTCCCAGTTTGAAACCGGTCATCACAGAAATCATTCGCTCATTCACTCATTTTGACAGAACTTGTTGAAATTTTTCGTAATGGTCAACTTCATTTAAAATATTAATTATATAAATGACAGTGAAGTGACACCATCGCCATTGTAGCAAACGTAAAAAGTTATACAACGTAAATATTATTTGCTTTTAGTGATAACTGGTTTGGTCGAATCTCAATGGGAAAAAAAATTCTTCGTGCCATTTTGTTATATTTGTTGAAATATATTAGTGCCTGCTACTAGGCTCCATAAAATAAGGAGATCATTCATGGTTAACTGTGTGAGATTTTATAATAAACTTCCTAGCAGCATAACTGAGTTGTCTATTGGTAAATTCAAAAATATTGTGAAACGAAAATTATTTTCTAAAGCTTATTATAGCACACAAGACTACATGAATGATGAAGCCGCGTGGGATTAATGTAAATTATAGCGTCATGTAGGTATATGAATAATTATTTTAACGAATACGTAAGGTATTATTATTATTTTAATCTTAATTGTTTTATATACTCTGACATTTAGAATTTTATTCTAGACACATTCTAGATTATTTATTTTATATTGACAATCCTTTTGGGATTTATCATATTGATTATTTTAATTTTAAAAATGATGATTTTATCAATAATATTACACTTAAGTTAAATGATCTGATTAGGTTTTTCTGGGTTTCCCTAATCCTTGCAGCAAATGTTGGATCATATTGTATTTCTCCCAGCAAACATTCACTCTCATGTAACTGACATTTCGAAAGTGCTTGTAACTAGGCCTACTTGAATAAAGAATATTTTGATTTGATTTGATTTGAACGCGCCATCAAATCATGATTTACTCAATTTAGCTAAATGCATAGTAATGTTTATATTGCATTATTTGAATAAATCCATACATTTAAAGAGCTCCGTAGCTTGCATGGACAAGATAATATATTTTAGCAATAACATTATAATATAAAAGCAAGAATAAACTATAACATTTGTCGATTAAGATCTGTAAATATGTTTTTATGACGGAAAAACATTGCAGTAACAAGTGGTCACACAGTTACTAGATTGAAACTTAAAGTAGTAACAAAGTTACTGAATTCACAAAATGGTTTCCGTCCTGTCTTGATTACAGAGATTCTCAAAGTTCACTCACGGAATAAAAATGCCAAAAATTAATTTCTTTGGTACTGTTATAGGGCAGCTTCCAGGGGAGTTTTTAAAAAAAAAAACTCTTAGTTACACCACTAAATTTATTGTAAATAAAAACTCACTTCACACAATTTACACAAAATACAAGATGTCGTTATACTAGGACATAATACGGCGAACTGAACTAATTTACCTCTTTACTTACTTTTATAACTTTCGTTATGACGTCAAAGCGTCGCAGGCCGCATGGTTGCATTGCTGACTTAGCAATCTGTACATGCTATGGCTGGATATAACAGCCCCCCCGATAAAACGAAGCTTTATCTCAAATAGATGAAGCTGAGTTACAAGATCTATCTTAAACATGGAAGCTTATCTAAATTACTTAATGCTAATACTTATCCATATCTAAATTACGTTCAGCATTTTATAAAACTGTAAGGGAATATTAAAATTACAATGAATAAGTCTTAATGATTACAAATATTTCTGGAAGAATTAAATTTAACCTGATTCACTCGAGATACATCTTGGAAGATGGGTAATGATTTTACGGATTTCTTTTCGTCTTCTGAACTTTCTGACATTTCTATGGAATTTGAAACAGAGGTTTGAGTCTTATTTTTATGTTTGTTATTACATTGGTTAAATATTTGAATGCAACATTTGGATGCTGAACGTTTATTATTGCTAAAGTTACACCATTTAATACACTTAAAAATAAAGTACAATATGATAAAACTAACTAAAAATAAAGTAACACTAGAATAGTATGTTCCGTATCTCACGAGATGAGATTGCTGCTGTAAGTTATCTAAATCATTTTCTAAACTATCTAATTTATGAGAGGCATATTTTAAAGAGTCAAGGTTAATATTACTAATAGAAATAGGGGTAAGTAAGGGTAAAGTGTTATTAAACTTTTCTTTCTTACAGCAGTCATCTTCTATAATATTAAAATCTGAATGCATGTTATTTTGTATTAAGACATCTTTAGATGTGCTGGGAAGCAGCCTGATAGTTTTTGAGTAGCCAATACAATCATTTGTTAGTTTTAAAATGCCAGTACCGAACACAGGGTGTTCTTCGATATTATCGTTACATTTTACAGTTAAGTGACATGGTTTTGACTGGACAAATATCCATTTATTATTATTTAAAACATGCCAAATATCTACATCGCCAAAAATCAGCTTGGAATCACATTCCTTCGGTAGAGATGTTGAAATTTCGGTAAAAAGACGTGTCTCGCAACAGGGGTTGTTAATACTAGAGTAAATAGTTGACAATGGGCAAATGGAATATTCGCTTGATACTACGGTACACGCGTTTAAATCATTAAATAGTGCGTAATGTAATTTATCGTCGCTTATCGCCATGAAAGAGCTAGTGGGATGTATGAGAGAGAAAGTATTAGGGTTTTCTATTTCGTGAGGAATGGGTAATGGAAGGGTTTTGTAAACAGTATATTTCTCGGGATAAACTAATGGGATACTTAAGATGAATACTAACTTTTGGTTAAAATAATAAGATGTTAACTTAGAGATGTCAATTATAGTGTGGATATTTTGCATAGATACTGGGATAGGAAAGTCTAAGTTGCGATTAAAGTTATTACTATTTTTCAATAGTTCGTGATATAATGTAAAGGGTGAAAGTATCGAAGGGTGTAGGATATTAGTTTTTGAAAACAGGATAGCATTCAAAATTGAATCAAGGTAATTGGACGCTGCGAGTAACGAGCTTTCTATTACGTTTACAAGGTTGTTGACGCGTGACATATAAGTCAGCTGTTCGTTTATCTTTGTAACTTGAGTCAAGGCTTGGTTCATGTGTTCGAGTTGAGTGTTTATTTTTAATTCATTAGCGTTTAATTTAGAGATAGTCGAATTAAAGGTGTTAATGCTTGATTTAACTATATGAATATTTTCTTTCATTAAATGGAAGATCTCATGCTCATTTTTTTGACAGGATTCTATTGCGTCATCGTATTTTCGGGCGTCGTCTGCATCTAGGGTACCGAAGAAGAATTTTAGAATTTCGCCTCCAAATTTTATAGATCGCTTGGATCTGCTACTGGTAATGTTATGAGATAATAGATGAAATAGTGATAAGGACTTGGCGTAGTTAGATTCGAGTAGTGTTTGTGTGGAGGTTGCTATGTCAGTGCAGTCGAAAAGAGAAGTTAAGTTAATACGGTTACATAAAGTAGTCGTTTTACTAAGAAGGCGTTCAATACTCTGTAAGTGGGGATTTAAAGAAATAATATTTGTATGAGTTACAACATTCCAGGAATCGTGAAAGAAATGTACGGTGGTTGAGGGGTCAAAATACATTCCGGGGCTCTGAAGGATCGGTGTTATTTTGCTTCCAGCGGAACATCTTTGTGAGAGGGTTCTG
Organism: Hedya salicella; assembly: GCA_905404275.2. NCBI lineage: Eukaryota > Metazoa > Arthropoda > Insecta > Lepidoptera > Tortricidae > Hedya > Hedya salicella. The sequence continues at coordinate 20,846,716 of FR990099.1, read as the reverse complement.
AAAAGAGAGTAATTATTTATTTAGGGATGAGCGGGCTTTATTTCGTTAACATGATACTTAGTATGGCGGCGGTTAATACAGAGAGTAACATTGTGTTTGTTATTGACTTTTATTATTTTGTAAGGACCTTTCCACACTGGGGATAAAGCCTTGCGGAGTCTGTGGTGTTGTTTTAGATAAACAAGATCGCCAGCTTTATACGAAACCTCGCGCGATGGGGAGTCGTAATATTGTTTAGAAGTTTCTTTACTTTTAATGATATGTTCGAGGGCCTTCTCGCGGCTGAAGCGCATGCGGTATTGAAGGGCTCGTATGTATTCGTCATAAGTGAGATTATCGCTTGTTTCGTAGAGTGAATTAGGAATATGGGGCTTGTGTCCATATAGGAGTTCATAAGGGGTGTATTGAGTTACGCTGTGAGGAGTGGTGTTATAGCAAAGGATAGCTGTAAATATATAGCAGTGCCAGTCATTTTGATTTTCGTTTACGAAAGATTTTAAATATTCCTTTAAGGTCGCATGACTGCGTTCAAGGGCTCCGTTAGTTTGTGGGTGATAAGGAGTAGAGAATAGGGATTTTATCTTAAAGATGCTGTTAATTTGCTTGAATAGATCTGAAGTGAAGCAAGTGCCTAGGTCGGTTAGGATCATTTTTGGGATTCCAAAAAGGGCCATGAAATGTACGAGGTTACGAGCTACCTCTTCGCTTGTGGCTGTGACTTGAGGGTATGCACATGAAAATTTGGTGAGGTCATCTTGGAGGGTTAGAATATATTTAAATTTTTGAAATCCGGCTTCCGGGAGAGTGCCTACAATGTCAAGGGCTAAACGTTCAAATGGTTTCGTGCTGGAGGAAGTAATTACCATAGGAGCTTTATTACATTTTCTTAGTGGCTTATTGATTTGGCATAATTTACAGGACTTTACGTAATTCTCAATATCTGAGCGCATTGATTTCCAGTAATAAGAGGCTTTTATTCGATTAAACATTCTGTTCATTCCCGGGTGTCCGGCAATGGTGGAGTCGTGATTTTCCTTAAGGATCTGAGGAATTTCAGCTGGGGTAGGATAAATCATTTTATTTTTATATATATGTATAGTTATGTTGGTATTATGGAATACAAACGAAATCATATTATATATTTTACTGTATGATATCTTTGTAAATGGCTCCGTGAAGTCTGACACCGCTAGGTCAGTGAGTGTGGGATTGTTTTGTAATATGATATCTCGTAAGGACATAAGCAGGTTAAAAATAGACTTGTAATTTGTTTCATCGTAATGATTTATCTTAGTGAATAAGAAATAGTAAGTTTTATCGTTACTGAGATACGGGAGCACGGTAAGGGATTCGCGTTCGGAATTTCGCAATTCGCTTTGATCTGGTAAACTAGACAGTATCTCTTCAATATTAGGCATGGATGAGTCAAGGTCAAGGGCTGTGGGACATGCGATTGTGTGCTGTTTAGAGCGGAATAAGTTTTCAGAGTGCTCTTCAATTTTAGTGTTGTTTTTCCCGATAGTGTTAGTAAATTGCTTTTTAAAATATTGTTCATAGGTAATCTGATTGGGCGCGTTTGAGCTTTGGTTTCGAGTTATAGCATGTATCGGAATTCGAGATAGGGCGTCGGCGTTAGAGTTTTGTTTTCCTGGTTTATAAATGACTTCATAGTCGTACTCTTCTAGTTTTAATCTCCAGCGTATGAGTCTACTGCCGGGATCTTTTACGTTGAATAGCCAGACGAGAGGGCGGTGATCGGTCACGATTTTGAATTTATTTCCGTATAAATAAGGGCGGAAACATTTTACAGCGAAGATAATTCCCAAAAGTTCCTTTTCTGACGTGGAATAATTGCATTCTGCTTTGTTCATAGTACGGGACGCGTATGCGATGGGGAGGTCCTTTCCTATTGGACCTTGGGAGAGCACGGCACCAACGGAAGTGTTACTAGCGTCTGTCGTGACTACAAAAGGTTGTGAAAAATCGGGATATTGGAGTAGAGGCGCAGTTGTAAGTTTTTCTTTAAGGTGATTGAATGCGAGATCTTGTTCGGGGGACCAGTGGAATGTGACATCTTTCTTTAAGAGAGAAGTAAGTGGCTTAGTAATTTGAGAAAAGTTATCTATGAATCTGCGGTAATAACCGACTAATCCGAGAAATGATTTTATTTCTTTGACGTTCCGTGGCACGGGGAATTGTGCAACGGCCTTAACTTTGTCGGGGTTAGGTTGCACGCCTTTATCAGTGATAATGTGACCTAAGTACGTCACTTCGCGGCGGAGAAACTCACATTTGTCGGGTTGCAATTTTAAATTGTATTCTCGGAATCTGTCAAAAACGAGATGAAGTTTTTGGATGTGGCTTTCGAGGTCATGTGAGTATATAATACAGTCGTCTAGGTATATGTAACAGTGTAGGCCCTGTAGGCCGGAAAGGACCAGGTTCATAAGACGTTGAAAACAGGACGGGGCATTTTTCAGCCCAAATGGCATGCGATTAAACTGAAAATGGCCTGACACACCGTTAGGGTTAAGAATTGTAAAACCAGTTTTTGCTGAGTCAGCAGGGTCCATCAGAATTTGATGGAACCCGGAAACGAGGTCCAATGTCGAGAAATATTTAGATTTGCCTAGTTGGTCAAGGATATCAGTTATCAGTGGAATCGGATAAACTTCAGTTACTGTGACGTCATTCAGACGCCTGTAATCAATTACAATGCGCCATTTTCTTTGACCTGAAGCGTCTATTTTCTTCGGCACAATCCAGACTGGTGCACTCCAGGGAGATATAGAAGGCTTAATTATATTTTGATCTAGCATTTTCTTAATTTGCTTGTCAACTTCTTGTCGGTGACACTCTGGGAACCTGTAGGACTTAGCATTAATAGGCGCAGCGTTGCCTGTATTAATTGAGTGTTGTAGAGCATTGGTATGGGTCAATGGGTCGCCTTCGAGATAAAAGATATCCGCATATTCACTACAGCACTGTAATAATGATTTTTTCTCTTCTGAATTAAGATGCTCGTGACGTATGAGATTTAACACGCGCTGGATGCGACTAGACGGATTCGGGGTGATATGATTCACTTTCATGTCGGATGCTGACGAGTCTTTAATGAAAGCAGAGTAATCGATTGGGGTAATGTTAACGTTACATTCCTTAATGTCAATAGGAGAGTCAGTGGTGTTTAAGACAGATACATTGACGCGTTTATTATATTTAATAGAGACTATACAGTTCGCCAGATAAACGCCGTCACGAATTTTGTGATCTAAAATAAGGCCTTCTTTCATGCCAACGAGTTCGGAATCTGGATTCGAGATAGCACATTCAATTACGCTTTCTGATCGAGCTGGAATTATGTAAGATGGTTGGTTGAAATGAATTTGTAAAATGTGACCTTGTAGGGATATAGATTTTGTTTTATAATTTATATTGGAGTCGAAGAATTTTAAGAAATCATTACCTATGATGCCATCATATTTAAGGTTTATTTCGTCCTTAATAACATGAAATTTGTATGAAATAGTATTATCCAGAAGTTGAAACTGTAATAGAGAAGAGCCAAGTGTTTCGCAGTACGTGTCTGTATCGTTAATACCTTTAAGTTTAATGATTTCAGAAGAAAGGGGTGGTTTTGCTTCGAAACTAGAGTATTTCACAATACTAACAGTTGCCCCCGTGTCGATCAGGAAGCAGAAGGTTTGCTCAGGGTTAGAAGTCGTCAAGTATATGTATGGTAAAGATATTTTTTTCTTCAGGGCTTCAGTTTCATAACAGGGTACTTGAGATTCGGTGTCGCAAAGCGCGGAAGCAGGTTCTGCCTGAGGTTCAGTACATATTTTCGTGCAGGATTCAGAGCGAGATTGTTTACAAATTGGGCTTTCATTTTCAGGATAGATTTCGGTATTAGTTTGTTTCATAAAAGATTTAGATTTGGTTTCGATACAAGATTCAGTGAGAGGTCGATTGTCGATCGATTTTATAGATATGGCAGGTCTCAGCTCGTTAATATCAAGATTCAGGGGAGGCAGAGAAATAGGACTCCGTTTTCGCGGAGATGTAAGATTGAGACGAGATTTAGCATGACTCAGCTGCACGTTACGTGGCTGAGGTGTGTAAGATATAGTAGGACTCCGATCATTTGGAGATGTGGGATTAGTATGAGATTTAGCATGACTCAGCTGCACGTTACGTGGCTGAGGTGTATAAGATATAGTAGGACTCCGATCATTTGGAGATGTGGGATTAGTATGAGATTTGGCATGACTCAACTGTGCGTTACGTGGTTGAGATATATAAGAAATAGTAGGATTTGGGATACAGCGAGAGACAGCGGTCGTGTCCTTTAATTTAAGTGATCTCGGCAGACACGGGACCGGGATCATATTTAGTTTAAATTATTGTCGCAATCGCTTTCTTCGAACTGCGCTTCGCAATAATGCGCATTTACTTGGTTGTTCGGTGCATTTGAAACCTGAGCGCCGGCGGCGACTACTGGCATCGAGTTTGTGGCGCCGCCGCCGTTAAAACGTAGGTTGTTATTGTATTGCCTTTTACGGCATTCATTTATTGTATGTCCTACGTTTTTACAATAGGCACATACTTTCTTGTTTGGAAATTGGTGTTGGGGATAATTTGAACTAGTAGAAGGTCGATTATAGGAATTGAGATGCTGAGGTTGAGGATACTGATGAGGTCGTACATGGTAAGAGTTACGTTCCTTTTTGACTTGGAAACATTCCGATGAGGTATGTCCCGGTTTATGACAGACGCTGCATGTTTTGAGTGTCTTAGGAGTGGTACGGTTCAAATTAAATATCTTTTCTTCTTCAATTGCATAGCTGATTCCTTCGTTAAGGGTAGAAGGGTTATGACCTCGAACTATATGTGAGAAGTCGGAATTTAGACCTAGTAAGAAGGTATTAAGGGCTAGGTCTTCCATGGCGGCTATACGTCCGGGGAGTTGTGTTTCATCTTTACAAGAGTATTGAATGTCGGCTAGAATTCTGGTCAAACATGACTCTACGCGCAGCGAATAATCGGTAACGGATTCGGAAGTGAATTGCTTGCATTTCTGGAGCTCTAGAAGAAGGTGTATGGAATGTTTCTTTTCGGCGAATGTAGTTTTAAGAAAAGATTTAATTTCTGGCCATGTTTTAAATGTTTTCAAGCAGCATGCTAATTGGGCTTTACCTTCTAATTGCGACACAATATATTTACATAAAACATTCTGTTGTTCTGTACTAGCTAGACTAATAGCGTTTTCGCAGTTAGTTAGAAATGCCGGGAGTGATTCGCGATCTCCATTGTAGGGTTTGATGAACTTAGTCAAAACAGAGAGAGTAACCTTGTCAGCCATTTTGATTTTGGATGATTTTGGAATTTCTTTGGTTACTTTCTCGGTATCGGATACTTCAGATGAGCTATTTGTGTCGGATGTGTAATTCGAATTTTGAGACTCGGATTCGTCCTGAGATTCCTCTTTCTTTGGTATAGGCATTAACTTTAATTATGCAGTACAGAACACCAGATTAATATCTATACAGAGTTAGGGGCTAGTTATGCTTAGAATACGATTTATGAATAATGAACTTGAACTGGGGTTGAGAACTGAGGCACTTTCACTGGTAGTTAAAAAGAATAGAACTCACAGGAAGATGATAATGTGCAGGAACATCCTTGGAGAACTCTGTAACTGGAAGGTTCGGAGTGTCGAGTTGCCGCGACACGTGTCGGCACTTTGTATTAATTACGATGTGGTAGTTTCGGCTTGTGTCAGGTGCGGGCTCATGGACTGGGCTTATCCACAAGGCTGATCGTCGACCTGGGGTGTGAGCTGGATCAATATTTCGGTGGTGTTCCGAATGCGGGCTTCGCAAGGGTGCGGAGGCTGACCGTCGATTCGGGGATAAGATGCGGGCTCGGCGACAATGCTGAGGCTGACCGTCGATCTCGTTGTGATGCGGGCTCAGCGAGAAGCTGAGACTAACCGTCGATCTGGAAGCTGGCCTTGGATTCGGAATGACGAGACTTGAATCTCTAGTCCCTTTGTGTCATCCCACCGCTGCCACCAATTTGTTATAGGGCAGCTTCCAGGGGAGTTTTTTAAAAAAAAAACTCTTAGTTACACCACTAAATTTATTGTAAATAAAAACTCACTTCACACAATTTACACAAAATACAAGATGTCGTTATACTAGGACATAATACGGCGAACTGAACTAATTTACCTCTTTACTTACTTTTATAACTTTCGTTATGACGTCAAAGCGTCGCAGGCCGCATGGTTGCATTGCTGACTTAGCAATCTGTACATGCTATGGCTGGATATAACAGTACCTAGTAAGTGGGTCATAGACAATGTCCTGTTTTGGCCCAATATACAGAAACCATCAGAAATCTGGGAAACCTGGGAAAGAGTGGAAAAAGATTTAATGTATTGTAAAAGCACACGGCATAGAAACCTTTGCATAAGGGGTTCAAATTGAAATCTGTTCTTAGGAACCATAGCGTCGATTTTAGATTTAATAAAAACTGCCTATTTTTTTTTGTATATCTCATACATATCTCTCTTATACCTTCTGACTTCTCCCTACTGACCCATTAAGATTGATCACCCTGTATACTAACAGAGCACGCTAAACAAAAACTCATAATTAAATGTGCCATGTCACTCAATAAATAATCTCACCAACTAGCAAGTAATTCAAAACTGTTACTAAGTGTAATTACGTAAAATTAATCAAATTTCGTGATTAGTTTAGTTTCATATTTCTAACAATTATTTATTTGAAAAATTACTTACTTGGGGTTTTGTTGTGTACATTCTTTAATTTTGAAAGTCTTCTTTAGAAATCCGATGAGAGTCTGTATGGTTTTGCTTTTTTGCTTTCGTTTGGCTCACTCATGATCATGATTAAACACAATTCACGATTAGGTATCACATGGCAATGTCAAGCTATAGAGACTGTATGAATAATTTTGAGAACCATTTGATTTCATGGAGGCTGTTTACTGTCATTTTCCTTTACAAGTTTAGAAACATTGACGTAACATTACCACACTTCGCGTGTGCTTTATTTTTATCGTTCAAAATGTGGTTATGGAGTTAACACACTGTTACTACACGTTATTCCTAGTTTGTACACTAGTCACACACTAAACGCAAAGTGTATAAAAATGTGTAGACACAAATGTTTCAGTTATGCGTGGATACAGCGACAACACACAGTTACTAATGGTTTAGTGGTCGCATTGTGTATTAACTGTAACTACTCGTAGAAACCAAAACCCACCGCAGTCGCAAACAGTCGCAATGTATCGCCGTATCAGTTACTAAACATTATGATTTGTAACTGCTTTGAAGATTCTGCGACCGAAAATGGCTATATGGGAGGTCAAGTAGGTCAAGTAAGGAGGTATCATATAGAAGGGCTTGATCTGTACATTTTCGAACAATTTTATTAAGGAAAATGTGGAAAATACCCCCCCCCCCTCCTTTATCTATGAAGTTTAGCAAGCCTATTTTTGTGCAATTTGTATAAATTAACATAAATATTACACGAAAATTATAACTATGTCTCCAACTAGCTCTTTTTAGGGTTCCGTACCTCAAAAGAAAAAAACGGAACCCTTATAGGATCACTTTTTTGTCCGTCCGTCTGTCTGTCTGTCTCTCAAAACCCTTTATTACGGGAACGCGTGGAGGTATCGAGTTGAAATTAAAATTATATACTCAAGTCTACGGTCCCTTAAACCTGTGAAAAAATCATATAAATAATAACAGCTACTTTTTATAAAAAAATACTCACCAAATATATTTTTATATGAAACGTTCCCAGGACGAGACTATATGGCTCGTACTGTCAAAAAGTGATCTGATCTCATGTAGAGCCAAGCTACAAACCCTAACTTCACAAACTCTACATCTCAGTCAAAACTGTGGCTTGGCCATTTCGCTACCGTCACATGAGCGTAAGACGAAAAAGAACCGACTTCAAAATAAACTAAAAAGTCATAAATAATCTTTTATGTACGGTACGGATCACATTTGAATCACCTTTTGAAGTCGGTGCCAAACCATTCATTTATTAGTTTAGTTATTATCTACCTACATATATATATTTAGTCATAGTAATTCGTATTTTTATTGAATAAAGAACTTCATTTACTTCAGGTTTGTCGGAGTCGGTTCTTTTTTTTTTTGGTGATGGATTTTAGTAGTGATATAAAGTATTTTTTAGAGCCCAGAATGGGAAGATTGAGGAGGCACTTTGCACGCATCTCGAGTCTTTGGAAGTAAGAAATGTAAGAGTTGGTTAGTTCATATTCATTTTTACCTTCCATCATCAGCTCAGTTTGTTTGTCTGATGATGACAACGAGACGAAAACAACTGGATAACTTTAGAAAAATATATACAAAACATTGTTAGTGCCTATAATATTTGAGGGTTTCTCTCGATTTCCCTGGTATTCCATCATCAGATCCTGACTTGGTGATAAGGAGACCACCTCAGGGACACACTATAAAGAATATGAGTAACAGTCTTAACGTACCTACCGATCGATGATTTTTTAAATAATTATACTCTAACTCATACCCATTAAGGAGTTGTACTTTCTGTTATCAGCTCCGCATGATGAGATGATGACTACCATATGCAAATACTTAAATAGGTTAAGAAAATATAAGAAAAACGTTATGAGTGCCTATGAAATTTGAGGACTGCCCTCGATTTCCCTGGGACCTCAGGAGTTAAAATCTGTCCACAATTGGCGAAGTAATCGGTGAACATATATAAAAATAAAGATCCAAACTGTGGAACATATATCCTCCTCCTTTTTCGGAAGTCGGTTAAAAATGAAGTCACTGTTCATAACTCTTCTGTCATACCTATAGTATAGTATGTCATACAGTTCTTGCAGTAACGAAACGGCCAAGCCAAGTATTTTGACCAAGGGTAGAGTTTGTGCAGTAGGGCTTGTAGAGTTAAGGTGTATAGATTTAGAAGCTTGGCTCTACATGAGATCTGATAACGTGCACGCACGTGTTGTTTGCAACATTTTAACATTAAAATGTTTTTGTGGGATTCCACTTCTTTTTGTGAGTTACTTATAATGACAATGTTTCTTTATTTTAACCTGAAACAAGTTTTTTTTAATTTGTAATATAATACAAAGTCTGTTTACTTGTATAGTTTTCAGATCACAAGCATAAAATTAAATGTGTATGGGAAACCCATACAATCTTCCATCCCCTAATTTAAAGGGGCGATTTACTAATTTTTAATACTTTATGTTTATGATATAAATACTTCGTCAGCGGAGTGAGAGAGTGGAGAGAAAAAAATGTAGAACCCTCTTTTTTCTTGACCGTAGTCTGACAAAAAATATCTTATAACCATCATTGGATGACCAGCATCCCGTTTTCCAATTTTTACCACCGCTATAAATTTGCCGCCCTGGGCACTAGCCCCTAATGCCCACTGGGTTGGTTTCCCAACAAAAGACCAATGTATTTTATTCCTGTGAGTGCCGATTTTGAATAATGAGCAAGCGAAAAAACGGAACTCTTATAATTTCGACATTTCCGTCCCGTCCGTCCGTATGTCACAGGCATTTTACTCAAAAACTACTAGGACGGTATAGGTGTCTTGTATAAGCCGCTACTTAATTTGATAGTTATATTACAAAAAAAATTTAAGGGTACAAAACCAGGTGCTCCATGACACCATTAGACTTGGCACGACTTTGTCTAGATTTCATTACTTTTTAGAAATAAACAAGCAGCTCCACCGAGACTTGGCTAGTTTTTTACAGAATGTTTTTGGTGGGATTTCACTTCTTTTTGTAGAAGCGTGGGCAAAGACCTTCGAATTTTGACATCAAATGAAGAGGCCCACCAAGTTGAATGTTTTTTGTAAAGGCGGTATGTCGATCTCTATTATCTCTAATAGTTTGGTTTATGTTTTCTAATCAGGGTCACCAGGTACTCCAGATCTTCGATTATCCTAGTTTGATAGTATTCCCTTTATGTGGCCATTAAACCCTAACTCTGTACCAAATTTCAGGTCTCTGAGTTTATGGGAAGTGCTAGTTCTATTCTGATGATCATGAGTGAGTGAGTGAGTGTCATAAATGCGAAACTTTGCTTTCGCTTAACTTCGTAACTAAATGACCTACAGACTTGAAAGTTTGGATTTTAAGTATATAATTATAGCTTACTGGATGACGAAAATTTCTGCGTTCTGGTCTTATCCAAAGGTTCTCAAATAGGGGCCTGAAAGTTCCAGTAAAGGATGGTATGGCAGTGTTTGCTTGGCGGGGGCACTGCCGTGCCCCCCGATACTTATACGTTAAAAAGTTAAAGCACAAATTCTCCAGATATCTCACTTTACACTTGTTATACTAAATATTAACCAAGATTTGACTACTTAAGGGTATGAATTTAAAAAACCTGTAAAATTACTTTTCTTGGCACCTTAACTAAAACCTAACACTCCTTTTGCAGTATCAGATCTCTTATTTTTAAAATATGTCCCCCATACTAACTGAGAGTTTCGAAAAACAGTGAAATTACTTTTCTTCACTTTTAATGAAGATTCCTCTCGCAAAGTCTCAGATCTCTTCTTGTAACTTTTAACCCCGATTGAACCTCCTTATGGGATGAATTTCAAATAAATCTCTTCTTATTGCTTGCCTGTGTTATGAAAATTAAGTTTATTAAAAAATCAAGTTTCTAGATTCAGAAGTTTCGGCTCTGCGTTGATGAATTCGGAGAAGTCAGGTGTTCTTATGTAGAGACGATAGATCACACGGGTTTAAGTAGGTACACCTTAGTTAAAAATGTCTTTGAACTAAATGATATCGATAATAAAATTTAATTAATATCACATTGTTTTATCACGTTGTTAATAAAAAAAGAATATTTCCTTTGCGTGAATTGAGCTATCTTAATGATTAAGGTGGTTTCACTTCAGAAGCAATAGATTTTTGCACACTGTATATATTGTATTTGTGATTAAAAAAACCGGCCATATGCGAGTTGGACTCATGCACCGAGGGTTCCGTACAAAATATACGCTACAAACGGCCGTAACTATGAAAATCCAGTGTTAGCAGAGCCCTATCCCTAAGCAAAATGTACGCGGTGTTCGATAATTGTATATTTGTTACTGACTTAGACAGACATACAATTATACTGTTTTCAGTATTTGTTGTTATAGCGGCAACATAAATACATCATCTGTGAAAATTTCAACTGTCTAGTTATCACAGTTCATGCGATACAGCCTGGTGACATATGTACAGACGGACGGACACTGGACAGCGGAGTCTTAGTAATAGGGCCCCGTTTTACCCTTTGGGTACGGAAACCTTAAAAAACAGTCAAGAAAATTTCAGACCACGCTCAGTGTAGGGTTCCGTAGTTGAATGGATTATAGTTCCATTGCTTTTCCCCGCGAAATTGAGTCTTGGTTAGATGTGACAATAAATTGTGCTCACATGCACATATTTTCATGCAGTTTCCATTACACATTCAAATAGACCAAACCACCACCGGACAGTGTTATCCTTGACACGTGTTTCGCCTGTCTACGAGGAATCATAAGGAGATGCAGGAGATGTCGATGGTCCGGCGCCCAACGGAAAAGTCAGTTTGACCATGGGGACCGTAGAGAGGCGAAATACGTGTCGAGGATTATACCATCTGATGGCGGTTTGTTGTTGTTCTAACAAAGACACTATTTCGCGGAAAAACAAAGGATCAAATCCATTAATCTAATTCCATTTCGCAAAGTAATTACCGTACTGTACAATTGTAAAGCACTAAGTATTAGTATACAGAAGAAAAATACTATGTTAAAAAGTGCAACAGCAAAAGAGGTATCTTTATTCATGGCACATACTTGACTTTGTTGAGAAACGCAGTTTTTCGGCAATAAGTCAAAAACGGTATATCCGATCATGTTCAAAATAATTTGCGTTGAATGAGTTTACCAAAAGCATTACCCGTTACCTTTGTACTTATGTATGTATATATTTTTTACAAATGTTTTAAAAGATAAAAGGAAGAGTCAATTTATGCTACTTTCGGAACGATTATTTACAAAATTATATACTTAATAAAAAAAATCGGCCAAATGCGAGTCGGACTCGCACACTGAGGGTTCCGTACGGTATATACACTCCAAATGGCCGTATCTATTAAATCCAGCGTTAGTAGAGCCCTACTCCTAAGCAAAATGTACGCGGTGCTCGATCATTTTATATTGGTTACTGATATAGACAGACAGACATAAAATTATACTGTTTTTAGTATTTGTGGTTATAGCGGCAACAGAAACACATCATCTGTGAAAATGAAAATTATGCCAATGACATACGGACGGACGGACATGATGAAACTATAAGGGTTCCGTTTTAGCCATTTGGGCTACGTAACACTAAAAAACAAGTCCGTTTTGCCAATTTTAGCACGAAAATCTAAATATATTCAGAATTTCTGACAAATTGGAACATTCTTTTAGAGTCCTTTTATTCCAGTGACGATAATAACTTAACATTTAGTATTCCGAAGTCAATTAAATTAAGGCATATCATTGCGGATTAGCGCAACACTAGCGAAGAAACAAATGAATAACTCGTTAATGGATCCCCAGACTTCTCTATCAAATAAATCACGCGGGGTTCCGTACCGTTCGATAATTAATCACCGTTCAAGTTAGGCGTCTAAGGAGCTCGGATGGCCCCGGGGTGAAAGGGGAGAGGGTGTGGCCCGGTACCGCCCACAGTCGGATAATCCCTCCATTTACATAATTGCCGTATAAAAAGGAGAGCTTCCCAATTTGCCAAATTGCTCTAAACGACTGCTAAACGTATCGCGCGTTCGTCACCGTCCATAAAGCGTGTCCCGCTCCAGGATTTATTGTTGGTGCCTGTTTGTAGTCCATGCTCGAGGTGCTACTGATAGATTCGATTAATTGAACGACGACTGAGCAAAATATGAAAATTCATCTATCATTAGTCGCAACTTTACACTTGTTTATAGGCTGTGTTCGAGGCAATACAAATCGATTCGATTGTACAACGGTCGAGCTAAGTTTGTACCTCGCTGATGGCATACATAAGTCATGGACAATCATATGCAAACATAGCTTAACACAGTTGTTCATCGTTCATAAACATTTATCCCGCTTTGGGGCTACTTAGAAGAATTTATTTTTGCGCCTGTCTGTTGCTTGTACCGACTGTGTTCGAGGTCAAGGTCGTCTTTATACAGGGCACCATCCATTCAGGAATGAGGTACTCAATAATAAAATAAGAGACGTCGTAGGACTGTAAAAAACGTCGTTCTTCTAGGTCATTCGGGTCTCCCCCGATCCCGGGGGCAATAGGAACGTGCCCGGAGTGCCCAGGGGGAAAGAGGGACCTGTTCGTTTGTACCACGGGCGAACTAAGTTTTCAGCTCGTTGATATGATGTCATGGGCTGATACAAACTTAGCTTAGCCGAACTTATACATCTAGAAGGTGCGTTGAGGTAAGATGGAAGCATGGGAAAGACGACAATTTTACCGAAAATGCTTTTAAAGGCGTTGAAATAAAGCTAACCTTTCTAATTAGCCTTAATTCTGTCTTACCCCATAACGCACCTTACTTCATATTATAAAGTTGTAAAAATAAGATGTGTGTACATTGAAGAAATTAAAAAAATATATATTGGAACGGACTATTTACAGGCCACTGAATCGAAATATATATTTTTAAATTTTTTGTATGTTTGTATGTGTGTTTGTAGCTTTATCACGCCAAAATATATAAACGGATTTTAACACTTTGTGGTACACGGGTAGCTGGGCGTCCACAGATGGTTATAGGATACTTTTTACTCGACTACGCTGAAGAAAAAAGGTGGGATTTCTTTCTCCTCCGCTGACGAAGTTGCGGGCACCTTCTGGTCCTTAAATGAAGCTTATAGCCCAGAGAGTCTTAATTTCCATAGTAAATTGGCCCTACTTACTGAAATGTTTTTAGGGTTCCGTAGCCAAAATGGCAAAAACGGAACCCTTATAGATTCGTCATGTCTGTCTGTCTGTCCGTCCGTATGTCACAGGCATTGTACTCAAAAACTATAAGATGTACATTAATGAAATTTGGAGCATAGGTGTCATGTGTAAACCACTACTTAGTTTGATAGTTAAATAAAAGATATATATATTTCTAGGGGGAGCACTCCATACATGTAAACGAAACTTAAAAAAAAAAACAATCAGAAAATATCAATGTGTGGCGCATATTTCGACAGTTCTTCTAAAAACATTTTAAGGTTTAAAAAAAGAATTACTTAGTGAATATTTTCCGAAATATTCGCTCTGAAAGTAGCAAAAATTGTGCCCCCCCCCCCCCCCCTCTATTTTCTAAACGGTATGTTCAAAAAATATGAAAAAATGTACAAGCTTAATAAATACTTCCAACGAAAATTGTTTTCAACATGATTGGACATACCGTTTTTAAGTTAGTGCCAAAAAACTGCGCTTCTCAGCAAAAGGACGTAAGTGCCGGGGAGATACACTCTTTTGTAAGTGTTTTTTTCCATATCGTATTTTTTTTTCATCTGTAGTGCATTTTTTTGTATGAACGGCTGCAGAACCCTTCATGGGCGAGTCCTCGCACTTGGCTGCTTTTTTTTGTAAGCACCTCATGAGTATTATTTATGTTGAGTGTCAACATCCTAATTGTGGCAGTTTTCTACTTATGATACGAATCAAAATAAAGAAAATTATTGCATAATTTGATAAAAATAATCAAAAATGCATAAGTCAAAAACTGTCACAATAAGGAAGTTGATCCTACTCAACTGTAAGAGGGGCTTACAAAATAAAACAGAGTAAATTTTATGTAAGGGCCGATTTACTATAGAGAAGCGACGACCTATAATAAAACCTGTAATAACGCTTAGTTACACGCACACAAACACATCGCAACATGTTACATTAGAATCTATTCAATTTACGAGGATGTACGATAAAAAGTAACTTAAGAAATGCCAAGAGGGGTAAACTACCCCTGAGATGAGAACCCCGAGGGAGTTGGCGATACTGATTTAAAGTGTTTTTAATATTATTAACACGTTACCCCGTATAGGGAGAGGATGCGGCACATTTTATAACTATACAAAACCATGTCTTAATAAACCTATACCTGGAAACAAAAGCGGTATGAAGAACGGTATTCATGTTATTTATTTCTATAAATTACTAGCTTCTGCCCGCGACTTCGTCCGCCTTTAATTTGTTTAGCACGGATAAGGGTATTTTTCCGGGATAAAAAGTAGCCTATGTCCTTCCCGGGGACTCAAACTATCTCCATACCAATTTTCATCCAAATGCGGTTCAGCGGTTTACGCGTGAAGAGGTAACAGACAGACAGACAGACAGACACACTTTCGCATTAATAATATTAAGTACTAGCTTTTGCCCGCGACTTCGTCGGCCTTAAATTCGTTTATTAACGTATTGTTCCAGGATACAAAGTAGCCTATGTCCTTCCCCTGGACTCAAACTATCTCCATACTGAATTTCATTCCAATCGGTTCAGCGGTTTTAAGCGTGAAGAGGTAACAGACAGAAAGAAAGACGGACTGTGGAGTTTTAGTAATAGAGTCGCGTTTACCCTTTGGGTAAGGAAGCCTAAAAATGCCATCTTTTGTTGGAAAGCATTAAAGCACACACATCTAAAACAAGTCGAAACAACCTCCATACATTACCTCCACATCATACAACGAAAAATTAGTCACACTTTAAAAACACTACGTTCAGTTACACAATATGTAGGTACTTACAGCGAGCAGCAAAATTACATGGATAGAATTGGACCCTACAAATACGTCACCGTTTTATTATTATTTGTTTATTTATTTTTTATAGTTATTCTCGCAGATCTAAAAAAACACTAAGCTAGGGACGCCATAGTATAGATCAATAAACTGTAAAATACCTTACAAAACGAATTAATAGGCTATTTATCATTAGTCTTGGTTAATATAAAATGTATTACTTAGGTCTTTTGTAAAGTAAATCACCTTCTTGAAATAAGCGAGTTTATTTTTAAGTATCTGTAGTATATACCTACGTAGCATGCTGCATAGAGTTGTTATATGAATATTCTTATTAAAAAATATTATATGGTTTTTAATTCAATCCATGAGGTTAAAACGATTACTTCAGATCTACTTTACACAAAGCTAAAGTGAGCGACTTATCGAGCATAAGATGTGAAAAATACATCTTATAAAAACGACTCTACATGCTTCACCTTCAATTTAATGAGTTGAAGAAAGTTCGATTAGGGCTTTTTAATTTTGGGTCCAGTCCAGACATATCTGCCTAGAATAAAATAAGGGTGATTGCGATCGCAGTTACCACCCAATAGATGGCGCAGTTATCAACGTTGATACTATGCTGGTAGTTAGCATGCAAACCTGCATCACGGTTACGAAATTTCGAATGTCGTTTGATATAAATAGTTTAACAAAAGCACTCTAAACGTACTTGCTTCGGCAGTACATATACTAAAATTGGAACGATACAGAGAAGATTAGCATGGCTCCTGCGCAAGGATGACACGCAAAATCGTGAAGCGTTCCACATTTTTTGATTGAAATAGAGTTAGTAGTACAGATGTAGTGCATAATTGTTTTCCTTCGTATTTTCTCGGAAGCATTCTGATTTGTCAAGCTACTTCAATCAACTTCAGTACTTTTTGTTGTTTGAACGACTGAAATATCAAGACACGTTCATACGTTTCCGCGAATATACGATGGAAAATAATTGTGCACATCTGTAAGTACTTATATAGTCTACATACATGGCGATTCCCTAGGTCAAAAGTACATTCAAAAATATTAAATCATGAATAGAAATATTATTTTTTAATGTACTTTTATATGCTGATTTAGAATATCCGGTTATAAACTGTGTGTTTTATACAGGCATACAGATTTTAACCAACAATAACTTTACGTAATGTTAACAGTTTAAATAATTGATAGATTCAGGCGTTACTTTGCGGAATTCCATACTAGATTGACGGTCCGGCGTCTACCCGAGAAAATCTCGGGTGGACGCCGGACCGTCAACATCTCCTGCATCTCCTGATGATGCCTCGTAGAGAGGCGAAACACGTGTCGAGGATTATACTGTTTGGTGTTGGTTTGTTGTGTTTGCATGCGTATTTTTTTTTATGGAAACTGCATGAAAATATGCGCATGGGAGCACAATTTATTGTCACATCTAACAAAGACACTAGTTCGCGGAACAGCAAAGGAACTATAATCCATTGATCTGTTAACAGTTTAATCAAATAATTTTATTTAAATAAAAAAATAACCGACTTCAAACTAAAAAGCTAAAAATAATCTTTTATGTACGGTACGGATCACATTTGAATCACCTTTTGACGTCGAAGGTTAACAATAAAGTACCCTTGATTATAGAGCTTTATTATTTATAAACTTTTTTTGGAGCAGCAATTTAATGCAAATATCGTAGGTAATGATAAAATTATCAATTCATCGATCAAGCTACGACTAAGTTAACGTATCAGGTCTTTTTCATTCTTTGTAGCGAGTTGAGCTCGTAAGCATAAACACACTTACTCCTATGTTCGACATTCGAAGTCCGTATCATGCCGTCCCTCTCTTTCTCTTTTTAAATTTTATTTGTGTGTAAGTGACGGCTCAAATTCAAACTTGGGAATAGCCCCTCAAGTCGTATTTTTAAGATTCGACGTCATAAAAATTGTGACGATCACATAAACAATAGACGATATTCACTATTAAACAAAAAAATAAAACCGACTCCAAAAATAACTAAAAAGTAAAAAATAACGCCATAATTCAGTTTCCTCAAATTACTTAAAAGTAACCGTTTGTATACTCAATCTATACATACAGTATATACAATTAATCTTATTTTGGCGTCGGTGCCATATGAAGAATGTGTAAAATATTGAAAATTGTCGATTTTAGTAAGTTGTGACACGATGGCACCGACTCCAAAATAACATTAATTGTATATACTAGATATAGATTGAGTATACAAACGGTTACTTGTAAGTAATTTGAGGAAACTGAATTATGGCGTTATTTTTTACTTTTTAGTTTTTTTTGGAGTCGGTTTTATTTTTTTGTTTAAAAGTTTATTCATTTTACACTTTTTAGTTAATCGTTACTTAAAATTGTATCTCGTGACGATTCGAACAAGCCCAAACACGGCTAGGATACATTATTTTATTACATAGATCTGGTGCCTACCTTCCGGCTCCATCATCAAATCAATTCGATGGTACCATTCTCATCAGGAACATTTAAATTTATGACTATGAAGTTGCTTAGCTAAATTAATCAAGATATTTTGTCGCCACCCGTAAATCATTCATCATTGAGGAGTTCCGATGGCATTCTGTGGTCTTCTGCATCAGTTCCACTTCACCAATTTACACTTCCTGAATGCAAATGCTTATTATGTTTCTTATAATACCAATATCGCTATATGTATGCCTACAATATTTGAGAAGTTCCTTCAATTCCTCATGGATTCCATCATCAGATCTTCACCAAAATTAAATGGGACCAACTAGAAAGTACCTTCTATAAATCCAAAAAAAAATTTTTGAAATCGGTCAAATAGTCTTTGAGTAAACGGTAAAAAAAGAACATTCCGTCGAATTGAGAACCTCCTCCTTTTTTTGGAAGTCGGTTAAAAATACTAACAAAGTTTTGTTTGTATCACCAGATGTATCGGATAAATCATCGAACTCCATCAACAATGGCGGCGGCAAGCAGCGGCGGTCCCGCACCAACTTCACGTTGGAGCAATTGGGGGAGTTGGAGCGACTGTTCGACGAGACACACTACCCCGACGCCTTCATGCGCGAGGAGCTTAGCCAGCGGCTCGGGCTCAGCGAAGCCAGAGTGCAGGTAACACAATCAAACAATCAAGTACAAAAGACATCATAGGCTTTTGACGACACGTTTGGCTTAGTGTGTTGCACAACGGCCTATGAAGCTGGCGGTCCCGGGTTCGAATCCCGGCCAGGGCATGTGTTTGTGTGATGAGCACGAATGTTTGTTCCTGGTTCTTGGATGTTTTCTATGTATTTATGTATTATAATTTATCTATACATTAACTATATCGTCGTCTAGTATCCATAGTACAAGCTTTGCTTAGTTTGGGACTAGGTCGATCTGTGTCAGATTGTCCCTGATATTTATTTATTATTCATGCATCTGTAGGTAATTGTGGATGTGGATTCTTGCAATACATTTATTTTTCATACTGTGTTTCACAATAAACGCAGAAATATCAAATTCAGTCTAAAAAGGTTAAATAAAGAAAAATAAGTCTTGTCTTTTTTAGATATTGCGACGAAAATTTATAGTTTTTTTTCTTGTCCAAAAGAAACTTAGACGTTATCTTATGATATAATAAAAAAACCGACCAGGAGCATGTCGGACCATGTTCAGTGTAGCGTTCCGTATTCGTTACTACTAAACTAATATATATTTACACACGTATATTTATTTATCTAGATGATATATATGCTATTATATTACTATTTATTATTTAGGGTTTATGTGTATGTGTATGCTACTTTAGCTTTTAAGTTTTAATGTCATTGTGCATATTAACTTGTTGGTTTGTCTATCTGCGTTGATGTTTACTCTTCTCTTTCATTTGCTCTAAGGTTAACTGGAAGAGATCCCTTAAAGGGATAAGCTCGCCTTTGTACAAATATGTTACTTTAATTTCTTTGTTTTATTGTTTTTATGTACAATAAAGTGTTTACAATACAATACAGTACAATACTAATAAATGCACTACAGATAAAAAAATACTATATGCAAAAGTGCACCAGCAAAAGAGCGTATCTTCCGTTAATAATTTTCGTTGAAAATATTTTTTAAGTTCTATTTTTGTAATTTCTTTAATATTTTTTTGGACATAAAGTTTAGAAGATAGAGAGGGATTTCCGAAAATATTCACGTTTTTTAAAAAAAAATCTCGATTTTTTTTCAAATTACTGTCCTGATATGTGCCACACATTGATATTTGCTGAAAAAGAAATTTCAGTTTCGGTTACATGTATGCTAGAAATATTATTTTTAGTTATTTTAGTATCGAACTAAGTAACGGCTTATACCTACTCCAAATTTCACTAATATATTTTTAGTTTTGAGTAAAATGCCTGTGACATACGGACGGACGGACGGCTATGACGAAAGTAAAATGGTTTCGTTTTTGTCATTTTAGCTACGCAACCCTAAAAAGATTGCATTGATTATGATTTTGATATGCCACCGCTGACAGGACCCCGAATAGAGTCATAACTTTCAACGATCACACAGGGCGCTACATTACAACGTGCGATATTAATTACCTACCGCTCGGACCCTCGCCCTTATCACTAATGCATGTAATTAGCCGTGAGCGTCCAACAAGTGATCTTTATCGGCTATATATCGGCATTAGGCCGTTGCGTTAAGTGTCGTAAGTGGATAAACGCCCTGACCGGCATGCGTCTTCACTACTGTCAATTCACCGAGATTTATTGAGATTTGATTCGATTTTACTTAGCGATCTGAGCCGTGATTTTAGGCGTTTGATTAAGAAGTTGGTCTTGAGTTACGGAAGTATATAGGCTGAGATAAAGAAATATATTTAACAACTCTGTGACTAGGTATAATATTTGTATCGGTATTAGGTCGTACGTCACGTTGTCATAACTAGAGAGAGACTTATCGAGATCTGATTCAATTTCACTTAACGATCGGAGTTGGGATTTTACGTGTTTTATCGCTGTTGGCTGATCGGATACTGTATAAATAATTAAAAGTGTGTAAGTATACACCGTGACCGTTAATAACCCGAAAGATTTAAGCTAACGATACTAGAGCCTAATTAGAGTATATAAAGTTCTGTAACATATAGTCCAAAAACTCATAATTAAGGAGATATTAATTATTTACAACAAATCAAAAGTTAAAAGATCTCCAGTGTAACACACCTTAAGGGCGTGAGCATGACGTAGTCACCTACTTCTTTTACACGTAGATGCACTAACTGTATGGTTCTTAGCCAGTTTCATAAAGAAGTTTGGTATCTATCTACAAAAAGTTTTTACTACCGAAAATATTTTCATCACGAGATAAAAGGATATAACATGCAACTAAAATACAGTGTAGTGTATTAATCCGAATAATTATAATATCTTATCTTACACACTTCAATCTCAAGTAGCTTTTTTGTTATCACTGAGAATTAATTAGGTTTGTTCTAAGTCGCGAGAGTGGTTCTTCTTATAACTGGCTAGTTTGAAATTGATTGTCACTAAAATGACACATTACAAATGATAACTAATTGTCACGCAAGATAAAATAAAATTGAACATTTTATTGACTGTAATAAATAATATTCGCTATGCCGCATTATCCTTCGGCTCATTTAGCAGATATCCACTTTGTGTACAGATTTTGTGATGGAACTCGCTCCAGGCAGTCGCCGAATACCGAAGACGATACCCAAACCGTCGTATACCTCACCATTCGACTTTTGCGGATGTCCATCGACAGTTTCGCGAAAAAGGGCTTGCAAAAGTTCACAGAGAAAGGGCTATAAATCTAGATAAACAAGCAGAGAACAGAATAATGAACATCATAACAGAAGACCCAACTTTGTCATCAAGAGCTGTAGCAAGAATGGTCAATGTTAACTATAAGCTCGCATTAAGGCTATGGAAAAGGTACGGCCTGCATCCTTTTCACTACAGGAAAGTACACGGATTAATTAACAATGACGGGCTAGCTAGAGTTGCCTTTTGCCAAAGGATGAATCAGAAATTAGTGGAAGATCCTGGATTTCTAAATAAGATAGTATGGACAGATGAATCGTTGTTTACGAGAGAGGGAGTTTTTAATTCCCATAATCAGCATATGTGGTTAGAAGAAAATCCCCATGCGAAAAGGGAAAATTCATACCAGCACAAATTTTCCGTAAACTTATGGGCTGGCATTATTGGGAATAAAATGATAGGTCCCGTCCTATTCCCAAATAGAGTGAATTCTCACAACTATTTATTATTTCTAAATAATGAATTAAACGACCTGCTAGAAGATGTCGATTTAGAAACCCGCCGAACTATGTGGTTCCAGCACGACGGATGCCCGGCCCACTTCGGCTTGGATGTTCGTAATTGGCTGAACCAACAATACCCCGAGAGATGGATCGGCCGTGGGAGCGAAGTTTTAGCATGGCCTGCCCGGTCACCGGATTTAACTCCGCTAGATTTCTTTCTATGGGGATCTCTGAAAGATAAGGTTTACTCAACACCTGTGAACTCCAGAGAAGAGTTGTTAATAAGAATTCAAACGGTTTCAGAAGAAATCAAGAACACTTATGTTAACTTGAAACATGAAATCCGTTCAAGATTGAATATTTGTGCTGAAAACGGCGGTACACATTATGAAAATCTAATTCATTAAATTACTCGTAATAAAAATGCGTAACTGTTTCATGTTGTTGTTTATTTTACTGTAGGTACAGGTTAGCATGATCGCTGTTACAACAAATTCCCTTTCCTGTATGAGGTAAGAGGTAAGTATGATGTAAAAAAATAAGTAGTATGATTTCCTTCGAATATTATCATGCCTAACAATTTATGGTTGTGATTGTTAGTCAAAAAAAAGATACCTAAGGCACAAAGTTTCAATAATAATGTAAGAGCACTTTAATGTTGTAGCACCTAATAAAGTTTGGATACATAAGTATTTGTGGTATTTTGTGGTGCCAATAAATAAAAATAATTTCAACACAAACATCGTGCTAGACATAACTTGACACTTCTTGTCATTCATGGAATACAAGTCACGCCATTCGCCTTTCATCGTATGATTTCGGAGCGATTCGTGAAGTGTCATGCTCGCTCTCTGTTCTTCAACTTGAGATTCCGACCTAAAGGGTCGGAAAGTACAAGTTCACAAAGAAGCGGGCAATTAATAAGATTTAATTCGTACTGAAATAGTAATTTAATTAAGACACATAATTAGACCCATGTTAATATAACATTATTTACTCGTACAGTTGTCAAAAATATGTGGTTTAAATCTTTCGGGTTATTAACGGTCACAGTGTATAGAAGGTTGAAACAATCAAAAAAGTTAATAACCCTTCTCTATACCAATCAACTGACTAAGAAATTAAATAAACATTTGGTTGACAAAACCCCAGCTTTTTGACAATAATCATGTCTATAAGGTCTATTTAAATATCCGTAAAAGAAAAATAAATTAACGGTTTAAAAAACACTAGAAAAACACGCTTTACAAGACTTTTCTAACAAATCCAAACACAGCTATGATACGATGCTCCATCGTGATATTCCAGTTCATATGTTCCGGCTCCATCATCAGAGCAGTTCGACAGTACCATATTATTGTATTGTCATCAGAACTACATACAGCTGCCAATTTTCATGACGCCACGATACTTGGAAGATGGTTAAATTAGTTGCCTTAGATTCCATTACATAGTTAGTTACATACAGGTCGACCTAATAAAAGCGTGTTAATAATTTCGAATACTACAATAATCCACCTATAAATTATGATAAATGGAAACTAAACATTTGCAGGTATTATTCAATCAGAATAATAAACATATTCCTAAAATACAAAGATCTAAATAATAATAAAAAAATCAAAACTCTGACTGAATTTCGTGATTGTAAAACATTTAGATTTTCGTAAAGAATCAACAATAAATATGTTTTGCTGAAAATCCGACACCAAAAAATGCATTGAAAAATAGAAAAGGATAACGTATAACTTATTTTCTTCAATTTATTTACAAGTAGGTAACAACAACAACAACAACAGTAGGTCCTCCCGTGACCATGGAAAGCTGGAAAGCTTCCGAAACGTCGGGAACTAAAATGAGATAATATACGCGATATAATCCGTTAAATTGTTTTATTTCAATGAGTAATAATCGCGGAAACAGAAGAAAATATTAAGTAGGTAACAGTTATAAAAATAATGTTATTTTGGCATTGGAGACATCTAAAGAAACTGCGAAATGTTCAAATTTGACAATTTTAGTATACCTACTAGACAGACACATGATTTATCCTGATGAAATTAAGACCTGAAGCAAGAATTTTGCATAAACAAGGCTCGTTTGTTTGTGTGTCGCTGTCTAATGTAATCAGCGCTAATGAATGCGCCCGTAGTTAGCGTATTGGTCGGCCCGACTGTACTGCTTGTGTACACTCGGTCGTATTATTGTGCCGCAAACACACGTATGACCGTGCTCAGACCCAGTTGTATTATATAAATGTGATAGATACTGTAATTAAATTGATGTCAAGTACTGTAAAATAGAGGAACGAAGTGCATAGAAATTGAATTTTTTGGAACACAATTTGCTTAAATTAGTTGTGAGCTGAAGTTCCTAATTAGGCATTATGAAAATTTATTTAAGTTGCAATTAAAATAATGCTACCTGGGCTGTAGTAAAAAAAGTGTACCTAATGAAATAAAAATTTAAACGATACGTTAGTAACGATAATACAAAGTATATGATTTTTTCTCCTCCGCGAATGAAGTTGCGGGCGCATTACATAGTATACAAATAAAAATACATCATTTACTAATCGGCAGGACGACAGGACTAAGAAATTAAACGTACGCAAAATCTCACACCTGGCAACAGGACATGTAGACACTCCGATAATACTATGTGTTCCCATCTACATTGCTCGTACGTGTAATTAATTAATCTAAAGCTACTCGTATACTCGTATATTAACTCATTTCATTGCCATTCGAATGCGGACCGTAAGCAAATTCGTTTAAAACCAAATGTTGTTACTTTGTTCAGCCAGGCTCGGCAAGGATGATGTTTGCTGAATTACAACCGCTTAGTTTTGTTGTTACTCCATCAGTTTCGCCGCTAAATCAATTAGCTTAATTTTACTTATTTGATCTGCAGCTGGTTTGGTCGCTGACCAGAATTTAATTATTTACAATCATTATTTAAACTCATTGCACAATCAAAATGGCGTACTTAATGACAAAAGGAATTCTCTACCAGTCAACCATGAGGTTAAACAGAAACATGCATTTGGTCAAGGGCATTAATGTGTATAACTAGAAGACGCCTGCATTAACTTTGTTCGCGGAGGAGGAAACAATCATAACCGAGTCAAACTTGTTCTAGAATTTAGCCGTCGTCCTGTGGACAACTAATAGTTAAGGGCTTGGGTACATCAACTGATATTTTTATCGCTTAGATCTAGAGTATTAATCAATTTGTACATCGCCTATAGGGCACTAAGAAAAATTAGTATTTAAAGCCCTTTACTTTCGGGTGTCCACAGGAAAGACGCATAACGCTAACTCATACTAAAAATCAGTATGACCCAACCCTCTTTATTGCTTCAGCGTAATCGGATAAAAAGTATCCTATAACCATCTGTGGATGCCCAGGTACCCGTGTACCTAAAATAGTGAATTAAATCTGTTTAGCCATTTTGACGTGATCAAGTCTCAACGACACATACGTACAAACATAAAAAAATCCAAGAAATGTATTTTTCCATGCAGTGACCTTCAAGTATCTCTTTCACTTATTTTTTTGAAAATATTTTTTAATGAACAGACATTTGGTTTTTACAACTTTATAATAGTAGGTATAGATTGTATTCAGACACAAAAGAGAGCTCATAATGTACAGTTGAAGCGTAAACCCACAAACGAGAATCCCATTCGGTGCCACGTAGAGAAGGGTTGGGACGCAGTACGCAAGGCACAAGAAGTTGAACCGGTACAACCCGACTTACGGCATGGGAAAGCGAACGAATGAATCGGTCATAGGGTAGAATGTGAGACTATGGACTGGTCGCTCCCGCCGAAGGTTACAGGTTGTGGGCACGTGAGCGATAGTAAACATCCCACCATTCATTCCAATAACTAACATTTTGTTATTCCCATATAGTGCTAAAGATGCTAACTTACTAACTAGGGCCCTTATCTATAGAAGAGTAAAACCAATCTTAAAATAAACGCCTCTCCTCTAAGTTCATCTTACATTTGGGGGCATGTTACATAGGTCGAGTAGCGGAGGAGCGTTCAGTTTAAAATTGGTTTTGCTCTAAGTAGGTATAACACGCTAGCCGTTGGTAACGCAGCACAGTGGCTAAAGAGAATAATTTACTCTACTGGTCGCCACTTACAGACAGCTGCAAAAATACCGAAGTAATTCTACATGTTCATAGAATATCTTGACATCTGTTGTTATTGTCTAATGCGTACACAGTACATGATACCATAGAGTTTTCTTACGTTTTTTTCCTGAGCGTGAACACTTTTATATAGAAACCTGCACATTTAGTTTAGACAACATGTTTTCTTTAGATATTTTGATAACAATTCCGAATATGAACAGTTCAAAAATGTCGTTTTAACTTTCCTATCCATATTCAAGACTAACCGCGTACGTGATACGACAGTTTACCGAACATGAGGACCGTGTAGTGGCAGCATATCAAGCTCCATGAACGCAGGGGCTGTTGTTCGGTATAGTACGGGTAGTGGTAGCATATCAAGCGCGACGCAATCAGCCTGACGCGTGCCCTCTCGCTAATGCGGTTACGCTATTTGCTCACCGTACATGCAACACTATATCACGTCCATACCATCCATCCATAACATGAACCATATGCGCCCCACACAAGGTCCATTCGGGTGGTGTGTGCATTGTATGCCCGGTAATACAATTTCGCTACCAGCGGGTTGAGATTACATGCGACTGTTTGTTTTAGTGATTACGAATTTGACTAAATTTAAACTCATGGTATCATATATCGTATATATCGTCATTATTAGGGTTCCGTAGCCAAAATAGCAAAAACGGAACCCTAATAGTTTCGCTATATCAGTTCCGTCCGTATGCCACAGGCATTTTACTCAAAAACTACAAGATGTATATTCTTGTATAAGCCGCTACTTACTTTGGTAGTTAAATAACAAAAATAAATATTTGTGAAAAACATCGACCCGAAAGTTGCATAAATTGTGCTCTATCTTCGAAACCGTATGTCCAAAAAATATGAAAAAAATTATAAAGATAAAATGTAATAAATACTTAAGATAAAGACAAAGTACAAATGTTTCGACGATTTTTTTAGGTATTCGACAAAGTGGGACGCTGGGTACTAAACTTTGAGGCCTTAAAAAGGTGCTTAAATTGGACAAGCGTCGACATCAAAATCGTAGGTTTATTACAGTATGTTCTATCAGTTTTCATTGAAAGTCGATTTTCGGTAGATTTTGCCACATTTCACTAAACTGCCCGTAAATCCGTAACTAGAATCGACAAGTGGGACGTTTTACTAAACTCACTCACAAATACAATAGTTATATAATTAGCTTTTTAAGTCTCGTCCCTTAATTAAACGCTGTACTCGACTGAAAAAGCATACATTATATAACGATTGCATAAAATACTATTCCATCATAATCGAATTTACCGTTTTTAGGGTTCCGTAGCCAAAATGGCAAAAACTGAACCCTTATAGTTTCGTCATGTCCGTCCGTATATCACAGGCATTTTACTCAAAAACTATTGATGAAATTTGGTACATAGGTGTCTTGTGTGAGCCGCTACTTAGTTTGATAGTTAAATAAAGTATACCTATATATATATATTTCTAGGGGGGGGCACTCGATACATGTAACCAAAACAGAAAAAAATATTTTTCAGCAAAATTTTGTTTGAGTGAATATTTTCGGAAATATTCGCTCCGGAGGTAGCAAATAATTGTGTCCCCTCTATTTTCTAAATGGTATGTTCAAATAATATGAAAAAAATTACAAATATAAAGCTTAATAAATACTTCCAACGAAACTTGTTTTCAACATGATCGGACATACCGTTTTTAAGTTATTGCCAAAAAACTGCGCTTCTCTGTGAAAGGACGTAAGTGCCGGGGAGTTACGCCCTTTTGTTAGTATTTTTTTTTTCATTACGTAGTTTTTTCATCTGTAGTGCATTTTTTTGTATAAACGGCTGCGGAACCTCTTCATTGAGCATGGTCCGACATGCTCTTGGCCGGTTTTTGGAGTTATTACCGAAACGCTTCTGAGCAAAACGACGTAAGTGCTACGAAGATACGGTATTTTGCTGGAGCACATTTTCACATAGTATATTTAACATCTGTAGTGCATTTATTTGTAGTAACGGCTACGGAACCCTACACTAAACATGACCCGGTATGCTCTTGGCCAGTTTTGTTATGAACTGTCAAAACGCTCAGAAAGTATGAGGTTTGAAAGGAAAAAAGGTTTATCACGTCATAAACCTTTATGGTCAAATTATCTCCTTGTTTTTAGTTTTAGATCATTCTAAAATCGCCAAATCCTTAAAAATAAGTATTCATGGATGATTTCTGCGTATTTTCAGAAATAGTTACGTATTTTTAGGTCCATTGGCTAAAAACAAAATATTGAAATTCTTTTAATTTTGCATAAAATTAAAACATACTAGTCTTTTAACAGTCCTTAGCTTATGCGTTTCTCATAAACTTATAATCAACAAAAATATCGTGTACTAGAAGGTGAACTTCGTTCGCGGAGGAGAAAAAGTCATAACCCCTATTTTTTTTCTCCTTTAGGCGGGTAAAAAGTATCCTATAACGATCTGGAGATACCCAGCTACCCGTGTATCAAAAATAGTTGAAATCTGTTTAGCCGATTTTGGTGATCAAGCCGCAACAATACATACAAACATAAAATAAGAAAAAATCGCTTCACGAATTCCAAATAGTCCGTTACAATTTTTTTTTTTAATATCTTCAATGTACAGACATTTGATTTTTACAACATTATAATAACGATAGCCCAACGTATCAAAACACTTCAATGAAGTATACAAAAGTTGTGGTCGTGAACCTCGTAAAGTCATAGAGCCAATTTCGTATTTTAGGTCTCTCATTTATTAGGTAGTTCACAATTGAATCATAAGGCAGCTCAGAATTATGCAATGTGCAATGGAAAGGACTATGCTCGCAGTTTCTCTACGTGAAAGAATGAGAAATGAGGATACCGGCAGAATCAAAGTAACCGACATAACTCGCAGGATGCACGTTTGAATGAGCCATGAAGCCTGGATAACGGATGGCTGTTGGGGCAGTAAAGTCCTAGAGTGGCGACCACGCATAGGAAAGCGCAGCGTGGGCCGGCCTTCGACCAGGTAGATGGATGACCGCCTGAGAGTCGCAGGAAGTCGGTAGATACGGTCTGCGCAGGATCGCACTCTGTGACGAGCTATAGGGAGGTTTATGGCAGTGGACGTCCCTGGCTGATAGATAGTTAGTTTATTTTATACTACTAAGGTGGCAAACAAGTTGAATGTAGTAAAGCTAGTCTGAGTTTATTAAAATATTTATAATATTATATACAAAATTATAGATACTATATATTATAAAGTCTATAGACGTAAATTTCGTGTGCTACGAAGCTCTACGATTTCGTAGCCGTCTACGCTCTCCGCTCAATCTCTCAGCTTATTTAATAAAGCCCGAGTCCGCTGCGCCAGGTTTTCTTATTTTTCGCGCATGTGAAAAGTCATTATTCTTCTTTTTTGGAGCGAAGTCGGGTAAAAAATAATTCTTTAACCATCTGTGGATACCCAGCTACCCGTGTACCAAAATTGTTTAAATCCGTTTAGTCGATTTATCATGATGAACAACGACATATATACAAAAAAAATCGATTCAGACCTCCAAATAGTCTGTTACAATATATTTTATTAAATATCTGCAATGTACAGATATTTCATTTGTACAACTTTATAATATATGATATAAATATTGATTGTGCAACCAACCTGACTTTAATTAACGTTTACCTGTATCACATCTTATATTAGGCACCGCCACCCATACGAGTCATTGTTGTCACAGTTTCGTAATGTATTGATTTTTATTGCTGTTCGCAGGTGTGGTTTCAGAATCGACGCGCCAAGTGTAGGAAACACGAGAGCCAAATGCACAAAGGTACGTACATTTAAATATATATTTTAATAATATGTATCATCACATGAACATTTTCGACCACCGTTTTAACCACAAACGAAAAAATAGGAATGTTATAACTGTTAAAAGTTTGACGTAAATATCTGTGTATCTGTCTGTAGCATCGTAACTCTTAAACGCATGGACCGAAAGTGTTAGAAAGGTGATTTCGTCAAGAGTGTTCTTAGCCATGGTTCAAGAAAATGGGTTCTGCCATTTGAAAATTATGAGCTTTTTCCCTTCTGGGCTATCGGTGGCTTTTAACCATATTTTCACGTACTTGTTACTTATATAGAATACCTTATATTCTAAATGGTGCGGTAACAACAGAGAATATAAGTATCTATTCTCTACTCATGGCATGTGGTCCATTCTTTTGATCAGAACGTAAATATTACTAAACATACCACGCGCGGTCAATTATTGGAACTATTGCAGCGCCCAAAATGTTCGTGGATTACGCACGATGTGCGACAATCTACATCGAATAGCCTCACTATTGAAGCCATCGGTTGGATTGGTAGCTAAGCAGTGTAAACGCGAAGTGCACCGCGCCTGACGGAATCCGATCCAAATCCGGCAAAAAGAGAATCGCATGTTTAAAAATTACAGTATAATTGTATGTAAGCGCTAATTTCATATAATTGAAATAATTTACTGCGAGCGAAACCACGAGTATAAGCTAGAGCGCAATTGATTAATACTCTATAACGTTCCCAACCCCATTCGCACTAACTTATGATGTCGTGCAATGCTCAGACTAAATACCGAGTTTAATGTAGTCGAAAACTACAAATTGCAGATGATTCTGGCAAACTAGTTGCCGGCGAGTTGGCACCGCTGTTTAATCGGAGCTCACTCGGGCGAGCTGCATCGCTAAATACTAAATAGTGCAAGTAGGATGAGAGTTCTATTCGACGAGCGTCAGAGTTATACCAGATAAATTGTGTGTGATGCAACCTTTACGTAATATGTCAACACATACTCGTAAACTATGCTTTTCAAAGGTAGCAGTTATAGTCAACATTTTCTGTTATGTTATAGACGATTAATATAATAATATTTATGTGATCCGAAAATATTCAAATTTCAAATTAAAAAAACCGGCCAAGTGCGAGTCGGACTCGCGCACCGAGGGTTCCGTGCAAAATATACGCCAAAAAACGGCCGTATTCATGAAAATCTAGTGTTAGCAGAGCCCTACTCCAAAGCAATAAATGTACGCGATCGATGTGGAGTCATTTTATATTGACATAAAAAAATAAGATTTTCAGATTTATTTCATGAGTTGTGCTATATATAAGAGCTACTTTTATAGCAAAATTCTAAATTCTATGACAACATGGAAGTATCCTATAGGTTTTCCATGGACGACAATTGTATGGAAACACCTTTTATATGTAATGACTGTCTTTGGATTGCGTTAACTTAGAAGCTTGATTATTTTACAGCTTCAAGGAAACGGAGATATAAGTATTTGACATTGATTTTAACTTGATAACTTCACGGGTTTCTGAGAAAAAGGGTCTTCATAGACGGAGAGACAGACAACAAAGCGATCCTTTAAGGGTTCCGTCTTTTCCTTTCGACGTACGAAACCCTAAACATCATTTTCTAAAGTACCTTATTTTAAAAATGCGTAGGTGACCAATACAGAGTAGAAAATCATACAGAACCACTTTTACTATAGATGAATTTTGATGATTAATTTTACAACGTCTTTTTGACAGCCGTTATCCCAGTACATTTACGCCGTCGCGCCATTGCGATTGTACTAGGATGACGGCTGTCAAAAAGATGTTGCTAGAAAAAATCAACTATAAGATGGATTTACTTTCAACTTGTGCGCTGTAACTGTCACAATTTCGGTTAAATTAGGATTCACATTTTGCAAGAATACCTACGACAATGCTTGCTATAAAAAAAACAATTTTGGGTTCGTTGATCATGATTTAACTAAGAGTATTTAAAAACTGGTGATGCAATACGGATACATCTCCCTCTGCCACTTGGGGGTCGGTTTATACCATACCTACATTAAATTGTCAGCGTGTGGGTGTTTTTTTTTATTAATTTTGTTTGCGTTTGTAGAAATATGAATGAATGTGTACTGTACATATTTACCTCCCCCATTATATGCATGTAATATTCTAATATTTGTTCGGTAATGACACGACTTGTCATCTCCAGTTAAATGCTCTAAGTGATTTCACGAAATGGGGTATCGATTTCATATTACTTAGAAACAGAATGATGTCAATTATAATAAAGCAAATCACGTAACGACACCACTAGGTAATCCAGTAAATAGTCTAATGCAGTTATTAGAAAGCAAGCGAAGCTATTGGCGTAAGATAACAAATTATTGCTACTTTTCAGCGTTGCTAACCCCATTCGCTATCGTGTCATGCTCAACCTAATTATAGTCGAGGACTACAAATTATACAGTATTCTATCAATTTAAATATTTGCTGGCGACTTGGCACTCCCAGTTTAAGTATTATTATGCACCCCGAGCTGCATCGGTAATCGCTAAATACTGGGTAAATAGTGCAAGTCAAAGTTATGCCAGTAAAATCGAGATTTTACGTAGGGTAGTGTAGACTCGTTTCTGCGCTCAACCACGTCAGCTCTGCAAATCATAATTGAACATCTGGGACAATTTTACACAAATCATAATCAACTTAGTCCCAAAATGAAACAAACTTTGTAATGCGAGTATTAGATGACGACATAAATGAATACTTATATGTTATATATAGATAAATGAAATATAGAACACCCGAAACCTAAAACAATCCTTATGCATAGTATAAAGACGACAGGGTTAGTTTGTGGGTTTGTTCTTCTTTCACGCGGCAACCACAAATTGGTGTTTTTTTTTGCATAGAAACAAGGCGAGACTTTAGCCGCTAGTGATTTAATGTAAAAGAACATAAAACATACGATGAAAGTCATATGATTACAGAAGGTGCAACGGTTTTTCCCTCTTCGCTTGCACGGTAAACACATAAAATACATAAAATAGCTTTTGTTGCTAAACGACTTACCATTCCCGTTACAAAAACAAAACAGTGCCACGAAACTTTGAGCAAATACTTAGTGAAAAAGTCAAATCTGTGGGAGAAATGTCCTTAATGCCGTACTGTTAAATGTTTACATTAGAAGAAAGATATAAATATTAAAAAAAAATATAGTTTTCGGTCGAGATTTAACGGATTCTACGTAACTAGCGGATTGGAAAAAATTGTGTCGCTATTTAGTCCACACTAAGCAATAGTAAAAGTATTGCATCAAATGCGATAAGTTGACGACGTTAACCTAATTGGTTCTGCAACTTGAAGTCTAGGGATCGTGTGATATTTATTTGTTTACCTTCATTTATATTTTATACAGTATACAATTCAAAGCGTTCGGCTGTTTGCGTAATGTCCTCGCTTCAAAAACTAATAACTATCTAACCATTACATAATAGGGCCGAAGTATCGACCACATTAACGGATCGTTAAAAATGGCGTTGAACTCCCGACAGGTAACTTGAAATTAGCCGTAATACAGAATTTACGTACGTAATTTACAGACTGTTTTAAAACAACCGGCTTTGGGTGGTGGTCTGCGAGGCCCCTACGTGCTCTCAAAAATTTGTAATGAAACATCACTTCGCAACACGATAACTAGTGGTTTCCACGAACGCGAAAGGCAAGTGTTTAATAAACACTGCACTAGCGTATTACGTATTCTCCATGACTTCCTCTAACTCGATTACTCTCCCGCCGGCGCCGGTCCGACTCTAACAGTTTTTTAATTCGACCATAACTCAAGCGGATGAATAATTAAAATGGCGGGCCGAGGGAATCCGCGCGAGGCGGCAAAAAATCGCGGGCAGCGAACATACTCATACGATAAATTCAGGGAATTGCACATCGCACTTAGCGATCGACGGATCTCGCCCGGACAGTTAAGCGATCTCCACTGAAGCCCACCTAATATTATGATTTTTATGAAAATACTTGGACGTAACCGCAACCCCGTCCCAGAATAGACCGAGAAATGGCGTTATTCACTCGCCAAGAAAGTCGTGCAATTATCACTGGAAGTTGAGTTTATAATTTTGTAGATATGCCAAGTCAGACATCTTTCTTACCTGATTTATGTGGGATTAAAGAATAATAATCCGGACTAAACTGTAAATTTTCGGTTAAGGTGTAAATTGGATGGCTCATTAGCAGGCAAACCTGCTTTACTTATGATATTAACATCAGTTACATTAGATTTTAGTCAGAAAATTGACATACTTTAGGAGTTGAGTAGGAAATAATTAGTAACTTGATATAATAGTAGTTTTGTTTTTAACAACATAGACTTTTACTTTAGTAGTTTTACTGCGGTACCTACAGTAAAATCTTTGTTGCTAGGAAAACAAGTTTAATTTACATTTGAACTCCCGAAATGAATGATGTGTAAGATACAATTTGTCCTACATCCCTAGTAAGACATGTAGGGCAGAAAACATCAATTTGGTCCAAATTGTCTTTCTGTGGTAATGCGCCGTCGCCGCTTATATCGTCATAGAGACAAACATGACGCGACGCGCCGAGGCCTCGGAGCACCGCTAAACGGAGCGTAAAGCGGAAAAAAGCCGCTCTCCAGAATCGAATAAAATGATTCCCCGCGGGAGCCATTCGGACGCAATCCCGCCGTCCCCTGCTAAATGTCTTATTAACTTATGTGCCCCCCGCCCCCCGCACGAGAACAATCATGTAAAGTGAAATGAAACGGTTATTTGTTGTGCCCCTTTGACGCCGCGGAGATTGTAGACGTTATTGCTGCGCGATCGTCTGCGGTGCCGCGGTCCTGATCGATTGCACCGCTCGACGTGTGATAATGACATTCGGTGAAATCCATTAGTAACTCAGCGCTTGCTATGTTACATTGAATCACATTACGCAATCGTTTTACTTTACTTAATGAAATTAAGTTGAAAATCAGAGATTCGCACTGTCCTTACGTCGACGTTGTATGAGAGTTACATTCTATTGGACGTTCGAACCTGGTTAGGTTGTATTATCTATCCGCAATCAGAATGTATACATAGTTACAACAATTAAAATGTATAAATTTTTTAAAAGTAGATATGATAGATAGTAATCTAAACATTCTACTTAAACTAAAGCGCGTGTTACACGTATCCTATCGACAGGGAAGTAGCAGTACGTTAGAGTGAGACGCTTTAAGTCCTCTCCCCAATTGTAGATGCTTAATTCAGCCAAGTGTAATACACCCTTAACTTGGAAAAAACTTTCGAAACTAATGTGTATCGATATTTATTTTGCATAAACACAAGAATCAGATAAGTTGGTAATGATCCGTTTATAGGTTACAGGTAAGATTATTCTTCACTTGAAAGTTTCCGTAACACGAAAATATTTTCAGCTACGTAACAAATTATAAAGATTGCCTAGTACAGCTGTAAATCTTCATAAAATTAAAAATTCATTTTTAACGAAGACATGAATCTCTGCGCTCCGCTCCATAAAAACAATCGCAGCAAGAATAAAAGAATACCGACGCCTAATTGTTCCCCTGTTCATAAAACTGTAAAGTTATTCGCGCCGGGAGGGTGGCGGCGATATTTTATAGCGCACAAACCGCTGTAAAGATGTTTCGAACGCTTTAAAATAACGCGAGAGGAGCCCTGCCGACCTTCTAACTCGATTAAATTAAACAACTCAGAGTTAATCAAATAAATGCACGGCGGTCGAGGAGGGGTGCTAGCTGGACGCACCCGTTCGTATTTATGTCGGCACTTCTCGAAAGTAATTCGGTGTCAAATATGGAAATAACTCATACGCGCGGGGAGCATTCATTTTAATAATGCCGACGGCGACCGGAGAGGTTATGATTTAGAGCGCGCGTCGCACCTCGCCCAGGCCCGCCTCCCGCCCGTCTGACATATTGTTTTACGTAGCTTACTTACACCTACCTTTCTTACAACAGTTGCGTCTCAATTTTTACCTTTATACGGATTGCAACAGAAATATCTGAAATATAACACCACCGTAAATAACTTTTAAAGCACTTCTACACTGTATTTCATTAAAGATTGTTAAAAGAAACACAGACTTGATATAGCTTTAGGGAGTAATAAAAATCACGTCTCCGTAATCGAATAGCAGGGAAAGGCGTAAGGTGAGCGTAATTAAATTAATGAATCCTTTAGCTCAGGAGAGACCCGAACACCTCCTTAAGTCGGGCAGATCCGCGTTAATTTATTAATTGATACTTCGCCCGGCGGGCTATAAACAACGGATCTCACTTAATTTACGAGCGAATTATGCTTTACTTAAATATCAATTTAATTAAGTGGAGTTCGGTAAAGGATCCCGTCGGATTTGCTGGCGCTCGTTTGTCTCTGCCAATCGGGGTTGCCAGCTGTCCACGGATCCATTAACTTGTTCAGTAAGAAGTTCAATAAGACTTTCTTTTAATCCGTTTTACGAAGGTACTGGAGATAGAACTGTTTTATAGCGTTTTCGAATTTCTAAGCATGTTAAAAAGAGATCCACGCCTCGACCTCGTAGAGGGTCTAAGCCGTAGCGTCTACGAGTTTCGATGTTTATGAATGATTACATTAAAATTTATATAAATTATCTACAGGCGTGACCTTAAAAATTAACTACGCCTAATTAAAAAGGATTTAAGAAAATTATTTTCCCATATGATTTGTATAATCGGAAACTACGTCTGGAGATATACACTCGTATAAAATTTACAAGCTATTTTCAATTAGTTAACTTACTTATATGTGTGTGACTAAAATCTTACTTAAAATACGTTCTTAAATATGCCATAATCTATCAAATAAGTTATGGTAGAATTCAGAGTTGCGGATGGAGAGCGCTTTTTTTATAGGTCTAAATTTGTTTGAATGTTTTAATAATTATTTTCTAGAATTATAAACGTAGGTGCCTATACTAAAATTATATTTCAAATTTAAATATTCCTAATGTTAATACATCTTTGAAATCATTTCAGTAGGTATCTTTTGCCTAATATTCTCTATATTACCTAAATACCTATTTTCTTAGCAGCTTCTAGCTGCGAATATGCAAAAGGCAAGTTAGCAATTTTAGTTACTAAGTGTGCACTTCTAGGAACTAAAACTGTTACTTTTCTAGGTCTGCTAGTCGCGGGGGGTGGCACACCGCTTGAGCCTTGCCGCGTGGCGCCGTACGTGTCTGTGCCACGGTTATCGGCAGTGCCGCGCGCGCCGGGCCCGCCGCCGATGCCGCCGCTCGCGCCGCCACCGCCCTCCGCCGCCTTCGCGCCCTTCGACTCCGCGCTGCTTTCTGCTGCGGCACACCAGGTAACTAATGAGTTCTGCTGGTAACTGGTGGCGCCGTATCTACGTGCCTGCGACACTGCTGTCGATTGTACCTCGAGCGCCGGGCCCACCGCCAATGTCGCCAGTTTAGTAAAAAAATACGTGGCATAATATATTTACTTAATTTATTTTTCAAGAGAAGTGGTTGTGTATATCACGGTATAAACAGATAATAGAACATCCGTCACTCTCGCGTTGTAATTTATCTATTGCGCTATAAATAGACCCTATGGTCCGTTTCGAAATCAGTATTTAAGGGTTCTAATATGGATTCTCTGTAGCTCGCTACAACTACTAACAATGAAAAATGACACCGCAGTATAATTTTCAAATTCCGCCTTATCATAACGCGATAAATTCTTATATTTCTTGCTTACAATTACAATAGGTACATGTAATCGCTTTTCTTGCGCAGTACGCCAGTGCAGCAGCAGCTGCCGCAGCAGCAGCATTGTGCCCGCCGTACGCCGGACTAGCAGCCCTGGCAGCGCGATGTCGCTCGTCCTCCATCGCCGACCTGCGCCTGAAGGCGCGCCGCCACGCCGCCGCGCTCGCCGCGGCGCGCGCGCCCTCGCCGCCGATGTTGCCCGCCTCGCCGGCGGCGCCCACGCCGACCGCGCCTGCAGACGCATAGCCCCTAGCTGCACCGGTTAATTTAACTGAAGTGTGCTAGCGAACAAAATTTCGAAGATACAAGATGAACGAAGGTGTGACACTCTTTGGTGGGATGTTCAAAGAAGAATTGCCAATTCTTCTTCTACTCCGGAATACTCACGTATGCCATCGCATATGGTAGGTCTATCAATACGCGCGAGTATTATGAGTGATAGATCAATTTGCCAATCCTCTCTTTCTGAAAGACTTAAAAAATGTCATGAGATAAAGGAGATGGAAAGGGTGATTTTCCTGAATCAATTATGCCATATTTAAAATAACGGTTACGTAAGTATAAAAAACTTTCGAATGCAACGTATTAGTAGTTAATTAAGACACTTAATAGACTCTGTATTTGCGCTACTTATTACTACGCTTTGATTGAATAGAAGTTTGTTTAAAAGTGGTAATAATCTGACCAACAATAACTATAAACTGTAAAGTATTTTTAAGTACATTAAAACTGTGATAAGTGTATTGGAAAATGTTCTCATAATTTATTAAGCTTGTCTAATTTTAAGGACTCTCCCGTTATATTTAAATTAAGTTTTTATTAAAACATGTTCGACTTAAAATTAATGTAAATAATAAATAAGATTAGATAGTGTTTATAGTTTCCAAAATCGATGCCCTGTTCATAGCTGTACTATCTAATCAATATATTAGAGAAAAACGTAATGAAAATCTTTTCTTACTTTCTGATCACATTTTTCAGCAATAACTCACCGCAGATGAACTAATGGAATTAAAAACGTGTTCGGTTCATCTCATTAAATATGAATGATGGGATTCCCAGTGTCCATAATTTAAATCCAGGGGTGAGCGTAGTATTGTTTCTGCATTTGCGTTGATTGATGACAACCCTGCCGGTCCGACTGCATCGTTAATAATATACGAACTATACACCCTGGTCAAAATAACCCTGCGCTGGTATAAATAGTTGTTAACACATGGACATAAGGTTTGTATCGATTATCAACACAACGGAGTTGTAATAAGGACATCATGCATTGGTAATACTTAATCTATGGTAACACCAAATAAATTAAATAAACTATGGGCACATCTACATTAAAAATTGCCAATTTGTCTCGGAGTTTATTTCCATCCTTGTTTTAGATATGAAAGTTTCAACATTTTCTAATTATCTAAACTCGTATTAGGTAAACCTATAGGTCTCATCATGTTCAGTATGATAATAAGGAGCTTACCGTGCAACATCACACGAATCACCGATGAACAATATGACAATGCATTCAAGTGTATTTCTCGTTTACATAATTCAGCCAGCATCACATACTCGTAAGTACATAAAGTAAAAGCTTAGAAAAATGTGTTAAATCTTGGATAAGCCATTGTTTTGTGTGTGTCATCCTATTGTATTTGGCGCTGACTGTACGTATCTCTTAAAAGGCCATTTGCCAACTTTTTTGTGGTATGTTATAGAACGACGTCTTAATGTTAGAAAAATTGGTGAAAAATCTACTACAATCTCATAAAAAATCCCCGAGATACAACAATGTAAACAGCACGTGTTTGGACTTTCTCAAAAAACGCTAAATACTAATACTAAAGCTTACTAGCAATGTGATATCAGTATCACACGCTAGTATCTTGTATGAGGAAATTAAGAACCTTGTTCTGCAACTATGTTAAAACTTGCGTTTATCGAAACGGTTACATAACAAAAGTTACCAAAAATCAAATTATTTTAGTGTAGTTATTAATATCTTCATACTTTAAAAATGGACTTTCCTACCCAACTTTAAGGGCTTATGAAAAAAGCTACACGTAAGATATCGTGCGCAAAATTTTTATGTACTTCCTTATTTTTCTTGTGTTATCATATTCTTATATAATTTTTACATATTTTGAGATCAGGCAACATCCCTATTGTAGGAGATGAAACTATAACCTATAACGTAACCTGACTAAAGTTATATAACCTATATAACTTTAGTCAGAAACATTATGAAGCCGATTTTTACCAAGTCTTCGTACAACATCCATCCATGTATTAGTGAGATCCATAACAAAAATAAAGCCGGTCAAGTGCGAGTCTGACTCGCGCACCTAGGATTCCGTACAAACTTTCACTTATTCCGCCTTAACTTGCCGCTTCATAATTTGCCTCTGGTATCTATGGCGTCACATACAAATGAGGGACAAACTTAATCAAACCGGGTTATTCGAAAATGATTTTTGATGATTAAAAAAAAAGTAAGACAGATAGATTATGGTTATAATTTTCTTGTAATATTCATTTTAAATTACATAATTCCAGAAAATTCTAGATTTTTTCATATTTTATATAGTTCAAAAATGTACAGATATTTATATATTATACCCTACTTGACCTGGGACTAGACTTTTAATTTTTGCCCCCCCCCACATATTCGTCATTTTTTTTATAAAATACAAACATAGTCTAATATTTATGCTTATTTATACAAATTGTGAAACTTTTTATTTGGTAAACTTTGGAGATCTTTACGTATCGGGAAAAATAATCACAATAAGAAAAAAAAACAAAAATGTGCAGATCAAGCTATTTCGTATGATACCCTATTTGACCCAGTAGCTACACATTCTTTTTTCGCTTGTTCGAATGCCGTTCGTCGCCAGGTTTATTTAAGATTGAGATAAACATTTTCGCTTTTCTGGAGACTCTAACATACAAGAACCCATTCCATAATCCAAGATAGTATCGTCGGGACTCCTAGTCCATACAGTGTCACTTGCAGTGCTTGGTCTCTCTGTCGATTGCGGTTTCACGGCAGCGCAGTGCCTATACTCAACTCTACTCGCAAGGTACCTAGTACTTCTACGGTACAAGTACTAGGTACATACCTTGCTTTCTACACAACTACAAGTTGTACCAACTCTCAGGTTTTGGTACACTTTCTTTAGATAGGTTTTAGAGCCGAGGTAAAGTAATTCGGCGACGGTACAAGTAGTGTGCTTGGACTTGTAATTATATAAATTAAGGTGGACTTCTAAAATTTTAATAAGATAAATATAGCTGGAGTTGGTGCATGAGCACCGTATACGTTTCGCTTCCTTAGGACACCACAGCAAACACTGAATCTGAAAACTTGCTTATTCAGAATGACAAGTCTCTCCACAAGTCTAAACAGTTTAGAAGCTTACTTTAGACCCCATGCCAGTTGGCGTGTTGTGTTTACATGCACAGCATAACAATGTTACGTTTGACAGCCCTGTTTGAGCAAGCTGTTAAAAAAGCCCCTCCTCCCAATTAGGGAGGCGCCGGCCCTGATTGGCCGTAATCTTGTTAGTATCGGCGACAAACTTCTGTCTGTTTAGTTACACCTATTTTGAAATACCCATTGTTTGTTTTTGTCTAGGTAAACTTCTAAGGTGTACACTACAAAAACGCTTAACGTGAAATATTCAGAAAAGGTACCTACTGAAACTAGGCACTAAAGCGAGGATCGATTTGTCCTTCTTTCATCCATTGTTTGTTTTTTTTTCATTCTCTAGTATATAAATTTACCTATAGGTAACTTGCAGTGATGACAATATTCGGAGAAGAAATGGCATTGTAGGTTTTGTATATACATATAAGTTCATATGTCTTTATTTGTAAAGTTGATAGAGTCATTAGGAAACAAAAGTCTACTACCAAGTTACGACTACTAATATTATTAATGTAACTTTTTCTGTTACCTTTTCATTTTATTTCCATTTCGTAAACCGCTGAACCGATTTCGATGAAATAGTTTAAGACTCTGGGAAGAGCATTGGATAGTTTTTATCTCAGAAATCACCCCTTAAGGAGGTAACAATGGGAGTGGAAATTTGTGTGGTATCAATCATTAAAACATAGGCGAGTCAGGTCTTGGTAACGCAGGCGAAGCCCCGGGTATGCTACTGCTCTAGTGCTAGTGCTAGTATATGCTAGTCCTAATGCTAGTATGCTATGCTAGTATTATGCTAGTCTATACTATTATAAAGTTGTAAAAATTAAATGTGTGTACAAGGAAGATATTTTAAAATTAAAATTATAGAAGCGGGCTAGAGGGCTTGGAGGTCACAGAAAGGTTTTATTTTTATTTTTTGTGGTTGAACGTTGTTTCATAGACTACAGTTTGGTAGAATTTCGTTATACATACAATGATTCCCATATTGTCATTTCATAGAATAATCAACTCGTAGAGTACTTAGGGTCGTTGTGGCAACAGTGAGTCAAGTGGGCACACCAGGTCAGCATCATATTGGACAGAAATAATAGTGCAATAGCTGCGACTTTCTGATATTAGAAGCGCAGGTGCACATGTACTTAACTGTCTATGTTAGTCAGTGCCCCGCTCGGAGCCAAAGAGAATATAATCACTACGTTTTACTCGGAGCCGCAACGTACGTTGTGGAAGTAAATTTGTGTTTTAACGGTGCAAAAGCAAAAATCCAGGTAAGTTTTTTCGTTTCCTTCTTCCGTAGCTATTAATCTTATTTACTAAGTTATTGTATCTGTAAAATAACTCTTTATTAACGTTTCATTTGACAGTAAGACATGTATTGCTATCATCACAGTACAAGTTTCTGTTACTGCGTCAA
Source organism: Hedya salicella (assembly GCA_905404275.2). Taxonomy (NCBI): domain Eukaryota; kingdom Metazoa; phylum Arthropoda; class Insecta; order Lepidoptera; family Tortricidae; genus Hedya; species Hedya salicella. The sequence continues at coordinate 20,803,970 of FR990099.1, read as the reverse complement.
AAATTTTAAATGGCGCGGGGGGTACACAATGGGTCGTTTCCAAAGTGGGCACAGTGAGTTACGACTTACTTTGTATATGATACTGAGAGAGACTAGTCGACTAATAGTGGCGAAACTTAACAGTAAAGTATTTTGTATTTTACAAATAGAAAATACGTCTCGCAAAGTATTTCAAATAAAATACAAAATGCTTTTTTCAAAAGGTATTTAAATGCAAAATACAAAATAGGTATTTTGCTTTTTCTACTTGTATTTTAAATACAAGTATTTCAAATAAGTCGCATTTCTGACCACAATGACCCTACTTTGTAGAATATCTTATTATAGAGTTTTATTTCGAAGAAAATGTAATATTTTAATATTCATTTCATGGACTTTCAATTCAAATACTCTTTATTCATATTTTATTTAGCTTTCGCAGAACTTATTCTTTAGACAAATGTTCAATAGATATTTTTCACTTCCCCTGCTCAAAAAGTACGTCATATTAGCTTCGCGAAGCGAGACTTAAATAGGACATTTAGCCCCTAGGTTTTAAAAGAAAGCCATATAATCCCATACAAATTTCTATGACACTGAAAAAAAAACTTGTGACCAGCTAATACATACTCCTTACGAATTAAAAACAAACAAACCAACCTGATCAGATTGGCCAAACTTTCTGATAGAATTGCTCAAACTGTACTTTTAGTTTTTCATGAAATTTACAATTTTAATGTTAAGTCATTTTTATTTTCTCGCAGTCGAAGTGAAAAGCAGAGTGTTTAACGCGTGGCTAAAATCCATTATGACACTCGGACATATTTGTCCTCGCTCACTTCCTGAGCTCGACCAAATAATCACTTCGTGTCATAATGGCATATTTTAGCCCCTTGTCAAACAATCTGTGTATTGATTCCCATGAATAGAAATCCCTTATCATTTCATAGAATAATCAATTCGCAGAATATTTACTTAGCAGATTTTTTTCGTAGATGATTCATATCGTAGACTTTCAATTTGTATAATTTAGAGTGGACATCCCGATCTCTGAAACCGTTTAAAAGGCATGGTATACGCCCAGAGTCAAGGCAATCCACGCCTCGATATTAGGAAATAATAATAATCATGATGTCACGCAAGAACCGCGGCGGCGAGCCTTTAGTTATTACCTACCTATATATTTAGTTATAGTAATTCGTATTTTTGCTGAATACAGAACTTTACTTCAGGTTTGGCACCGACTTCAAAAGGTGATTCAAATGTGATCCGTACCGTACATAAAAGATTATTTTTGGCTTTTTAGTTTATTTTAAAGTCGGTTCTTTTCTTGTTTTATTTTTTTTATTTTGTGCCTTTTAGTGACGGATTTTAGTGATACAAAGTATTTTTTAGAGCCCAGAATGGGAATGGGGAGATTGAGGAGGATTTGATTGTAAATAAAAATCTAAATTATAAGAATTGGCTAGGTCAAAATGTTTAAGTCCAGTAGCTTGCTGGTTAAAAAAGAATACGACTAACAGTCTCAACTTACCCGTAATATTTAAAGAATTATCTCGCAACTATTGACCGTTAATCAGGACTTGTACCTTTCATCATCAGCTCAGCATCATTAAATGATGACAAGCAGACGAAAATAACTGAATAACTTTATAAATATATATACAAAACATTGTTAGTGCCTATAATATTTGAGGGTTTCTCTCAATTTTCCCTGGGATCCCAGCATCAGATCCTGACTTGGTGATAAAAAGACTACCTCAGAGACACACTATAAAGAATATGACTAACAGTCTTAACGTACGTACCTATAATACATGTATTTTTTAAGAATTATCCTGTAACTCTTAACCGTTAAGGAGTTCTCTGGTTCTCCACTATCAGCTCCACTTTGCTACCCTGATCTTAATTAACTTCTGCCTCTAAGCAAAATATGATAAAGAATTATATTGCGATTAGTGAATTAAATAACACTGGTTGAGCCCTTATTAGTGATTGGTGGCTTGTGTCTTCATCATCAGTTTCTCTTCACCAAATAATGATTATCGAGTGTAAATGCTTGTTCTTCTTTAATAAACACCGAAATCACCATATGTGTGCCCATAATATTTGAGAAATTCCTTCGATTCCTCATCGATCTCACCATCAGATCAACACCAAAATTTTATGGGACCAACTTGGAGATTCCTACTCTTAACCGAAAAAGTAATTTTCCAAATCGACTCGCGATCCGCGAATTACATAACACTGGTAGAGCCCTCAGTGGTAACTGATTGCTGGTATCTTCATCATTGCTTTCTGTCCACTAAATAGTGATTTTCAAATGTAAATGCTTAAACTACTGTAATAAATATCGAAATCGCCATAGATGTGCTCATAAAAATCGAGGAATTCCTTCAATTCTTCTTGGATCCCGGCATTAGATCTTCACCAAAATTTTATGGGACCAATTTGGATATATATAATACCTATTACACTTAAGTTAAATGATCTGATTACGTTTTTCTGGGTTTCCCTAATCCTTGCAGCAAATGTTGGATCATATTGTATTTCTCCCAGCAAACATTCACTCTCATGTAACTGACATTTCGAAAGTGCTTGTAACTAGGCCTACTTGAATAAAGAATGTTTTGATTTGATTTGATTTGATTTACCTTCTCATGAACAAACAAATAATTTTCCAAATCGTCGTGTAAATGACGGAGTTCTGAGGTAACAAACATAAAAAAAACATACAACTGAATTGAGAACCTCCTCCTTTTTTGAAGTCGGTTAAAAAGGCTGGAAGATATCGCCGCCAGACAACAATATCTGTTGAGAGTGTAAGAACGCTTTAAAATATATCATTCTATATAACAGTGCAATGAATTCTTTCCAACAAGCCCATGATTGTTTGTGCAAAAATTTAATACATGAAAGTCTATTAGTTCTATCAGTTAATGTATTCTTCTGAATCTTTTGCGGTAAATTTAAAAGTAGAGAGTACTGAAATACTATCCAAATTTTTGGCGCGAAATTCAAAAAATCTTTGGCTGGTCACACTTAGTGAAGTAGGAGTTAACGTTTTCATATTAGAAAATATTTTTAATTTTCTGTGCACACGTACCTAAGGTACCTAAACCTAAGAAAATAAGTAAATAAAATATACGTTGACGTGCACTCAAAGTCAGCTCACATAATTCCTACCACTATATGTACAGTACAGTGTACGACAAACACATATGTTTACACTTTCTCACATTGTAATAAGGCATAAAATAAATAAGATCTAGCTCGATAATACCATAATATTAATCCATCACCAATGTCTGTGGTAGGTATAGACATGGGTTATGTAAGAGTGATGCACCAACACGATGGGCCAAGTGCGGGATTCTATCGTCACGCTCGTCGCTCATATATAGACATTTTTGGCCAAGATATTTTTATATCAAATTACTACTGACCAGTCCGCAGATTTCTTCTTAATATTGGTTTTCAGTAACTCCTTACATTCTGATGTTTTGATTTTATTGATATTTTCTAGAACTTCTGTTTTATCCGTTTTTTTACACATATTGTCCTGTGTATGAGATTCAGGTATTAATAAATTCACGTACCTAATCATAGTAATCCATGACTTGTTATCTCGAGGTACGATTTCTTTAATTTGTAGTTTCGTGTAAATTAGTTCACTAAGGACACGTTATAAAATACTTTAACAAAATACACCTCACTAATGTCAACGCGTCTAGTAGTTAACGTCAAATCTGACGTCTACTGTTTGATCTATTTTGTTTATTTATGGGATGATAAGGACGAATTGTTAAATGCGTTTATTCAAATCTTATAAATTAAAAATGTCGTAAATTTACTGTTGTAAATAATATGAATGAGTAAATTGTAGTCAAACGTCCCTATTAAAGTGATATTATTATTTATATACTTTTAATTGTGTTTGAAATGCACCATGTCTATGAATTATGTTTTCGGTTTCTCTTTATTTCTTCTCCTACTTGTGGCTCTAAATATATATTTTTTCTACACCTTGCTACCGATAGGTAAAAAAATAGTGAATTTTAATGTTCCCAGTATTAAACAAGATCTGTCGCCTAGCGTATTTAAAGATATCTATGACTACCTCAATTATCTTCCTAGTCAGTATAAAAACCGTAACTCCAAGTTTTACCCAATTCAAAAAAGTGTATTGACTTCATTTAGTCCTTCGGATGTCTCAGAAGGTTGGCCAGATCCAAAACAGGTATGTATTTTTTTAATAATATATATCTTGATCACCCATGAATTACGTTTCCATATAATTTGTAACTTTTTAGATAGGCGTTGGGAGTTCCTTGTACCCACTTGAAAATGGAGTTGCTGGACAAATGTTGCATGTTATGAAGACATCTCCAATAGTACTTGTAGACAATGCTCCTAAAGGAACACAACTCAAATTACTACTTTTATTAGAGGTGAGAGCAACATTATAATGATATTAATTATATGCCTGTCAAAATAGTACATCACTGATTTCTATTTAAGTTACTACAGATATTAAAAAAGTGTGCAGTAGTCATATTCAAAATCAAAAATATTACTTGATCATCACAATGACCTTTACCGCACCTCGCATATTATATCTATACTATTATAAAGTTGTAAAAATTAAATGTCTGTACATTAACAATCTTTAAAAAAAAAACAAGTGATATGTACTATTTGAATGTCACTGAATTGAAAAACATTTTATTTGGATGTTTTGTATGTGTCGTTGTGGCTTCATCAAGCCACAACGGCTAAACGATTTCAACTATTTTTGATACATGTGTAGCTGGGTATCTACAAATGGTTATAGGACTTACTTTTTATCTGACTGTGCTGATGAAAAAAATAGGATTATGATTTATTGTCTACTCTGCTGTTGAGGTTTATGGGCATCTTGTAGTATCAAAATAAAAATGCTGGTTTGAACGGGGAAACAATAACTGAATTCTATACAAAACTACTAATCACAGAACAATTAACTGCAAAAGCAACAGAAGTGGCATTTATGTGCAATTAATATATTTTATGTGTGTGTTATAACATTATCCTTATTAATTCCTACTATGATGCAATGATATTACAGGGAAAACAGAAGTTATACTTCAAACCTAGGAGATATGAGATAGATCATGTGATACAAGGCAGTATAGTTGCTGGTTTTGACCGGCACAACTCTGAAGTATTTGCATACTACCTGGCCATGACTCTGAATTTCACTTGGATACCGCCTTCTGTGATACGAAAAGTGCAAATGGATAAAGAAATAGTTCCTGTTGCTACAATAGGGCTGAAGAGGACTATGATAAGAAATGGTAAATTATTTATTTATTTTATATATATCAACTCTTTCTGCTTTGTATACACTTTGACTATGGTATGAAAATCAAAATCCTTAGAAAAAAAGTCATATATTAGTTCTAATTTACATTTTCTTGGGCTGACTGTACTCTGAGACAAAGAAAGATATATTGGATTGCACAGGTGTATTTGCCAAATTTAAATTCAATCTATAACTAAAAGTAGGTCAAAGTCAATTTACAGGGTTAAATATCGGACTTGGCAAATGGCCTATCATTCTTACCAAATTCCAAGCATCAATCCGTTTACTAATCAATATCACTTTACTAATCTTAAACAGGTAATTATGATATTAAAAACAGTTGTTGATGGTGAGTTTGACTTTATACCTGCTTTCTGAGTTCATTTTATATACTACTAGCTTCTGCCCGCGACTTCGTCCGCCTTAATTTCGTTTATCGCGAATAAGGGTATTTTTCCGGGATAAAAAGTAGTGTATGTCCTTCCTCGGGACTTAAACTATCTCCATACCAAATTTCATCCAAATCGGTTCAGCGTTTTAAGCGTGAAGAGGTAACAGACAGACAGACAGACAGACAGACACACTTTCGCATTTATAATATTAGTATGGATTACTAGGCTTGATGTTGTACTATAAAAGATAACTTGCTATATGTACTTTAGCAATTTTAATATATATTTTTTTTATTGTTTTGCACTTTAGTTATTGTCTTGCCAGTTCTTATAAAACCGCGCTTTAAAGTGCGAGTCGGACTCTTGCACTGAGGGTTCCGTACAAAATATACGCTACGAACGGCCGTATCTATGAAAATCCAGTGTTAGCAGATGCCTGCTCCTAAGCAAAATGTATGTGGTGTTCAATCATTTTATATTGTATTTTCTTCTGTTTCGGATTAACGAATTTAACGGATTATATCGCGTATATTATCTCATTTTAGTTCCCGACGTTTCGGAAGCTTTCCAGCTTTCCATGGTCACGGGAACTAAAATGAGATAATATACGCGATATAATCCGTTAAATTGTTTTATTTCATTTTATATTGGTTACAGATATAGACAGACCGACATATAATTATACTGTATTTAGTATTTGTTATTATAGCGGCAACAAAAATACATCACCGGAAAATTTCAACTGTCTAGCTATCACGGTTCATGAGATACAGCCTGGTGACATACAGACATATGAACAGTGAAGTCTTAGTATTAGCGTCCCGTTTTACGCTTTGGGTATGGAACCCTAAAAAAGTAGGTCGCCTAGTAAGCTCCAGGCAGTAATATTTTAACTCATATTGTGAATAGGAAAGTGTTTGTTAGTCTGGTTGTTTTTTCCATACAAATAAATAGAACAGATTCTATAATATAGTGTTCAAAAGAGATTGGTAATTGTATTTTTTATTCCAGCTGATGGAGCGCGTTGTGTTTATGGCAAATGTTTTTATTGCAAGATAAATGAAACTGTGTGCCCTGACAATAAAGGTGAGATTGAGGGAGCAGCAATCCTGTACCTCGACAAACCGTTCCAATTTCAAGTGTTCAAGTCTCCGTGGCACAGGAACTACCGGGATGACAAACTGATGGATTGGCAAAGGGATAATGATTTTTGTAAGTAAGTAAGTTTTGAGATAACTCTACTTTTTAAAATTATTTACAAGAAAAGTTTTAAAATCGGTATCGCGGCCTTAAGAGTCCCCGGTAAGCTCGGTTGTCCATACAAACGTAGTTCCGCTCTTATTTTGAAACGACTAGCTAGTTTGCTTTGAAACTTTGTACTTAGAATAAGTTAAGGTATATCAAAGCCTGTAATTAGATTATGTAGCTTCAACCATAGTAGAAAAAATACAGCGAATTTAAGTTTTTCATACAAAACTTGTTTTTGCTGTATTTTGTTTGTTTTATAAACTGCAGCCATGTAAACTAATTTCAGGCCTAGATATACCTAATGTTATTTTATATGCAAAGTTTCGTCAAAATCCAACACGTAGTTTTAAAATGAGAACGAAAGTCCGTTTGTATGGGAAGGTGAAATTCGGCCGAGCTTACCGGGGACTCTTAAGCTGGAAACACTGCTCGACCGATGGTACGCGCGTACGGACCGTCGAGCGTGTTTGTATGGCCGCATACGCGCTGACTTCAGCATCAGTCTGAACGCGCCTATGCTTTCTACAGCGATAGCTACGCTCGACCGGCCGTACGCGTGTACCATTGATCAAGCACTGTTACCAGCCTTAGTGGCGTATCCATATTACTGGTGATAAAGTAAAAAAAAAAACCACAATTTTGTTGTATTGTACAGTCGTCGTCAATTAGTTTATAGCATCCCAAGGGCCAAGTATATCCCAAAACATCTATATTCTCAGAGACTTAAAGATACGTGGCGATACATTTGGCGCTTTGGATTTTACAAACTATTTTGATACTGCATCAATGCTGTACTATCAGCCACACACTTCAGTTACCATTGGTAGACCTTATTGACATTGACAGAAAGCCTACAGAACGTAACTTACGTGTGTTGCTGGTTGTACTTATCTAAAATCGCGGGAATATCGTTAAGTTAACTAGCCTCTTACCCTGCTGGGAGTAAGGCGTTTTGGTCCTTGGCGAAAGCGGTTGAATCCAATTTTGCACGGCCATCGCTCCCGCCATTGCTGAAACCAGACGGTACTCTGGCACATGCTGCGGAAGAGAAGGCGAATTTATTTGCGACTCTTTTTGCCCAAAATACGCGTCTGGATACTGCGGGTAAAACTCCACCCATCTTACCACGTGCTGACTGCTCCATGGCTGAAGTACGTATACATCAAAAAGAGATTTTAAAAATCCTGCAGTCTCTGGACGTGAATAAAGCCAGTGGACCTGATGGTATACCAGCGATAGTCCTGCGTACCTGTGCACCCGAGTTGTCTCCACGCCTGTATCGCCTCTCACTAGAGACTGGGGTAGTACCTAAATCGTGGAAGCTTGCAAACGTGCAACCTGTGCCCAAAAAAGGCAGCTGCGCTGACCCTGTCAATTACCGTCCCATCTCTGTCACCTCCATACTCTGCAAGACTATGGAACGTGCACTGAACAACAAACTCCTGGCTTACCTAGAAGGTAACGATCTCCTCAGTGACCGTCAGTACGGATTTCGCCGAGGCCGGTCAACTGGGGACCTTCTTGTGTATGCCACCCACTTATGGAGTGAGGCCATTGAGAAACACGGCGAAGCTCTTGCCGTGTCTCTGGATATCTCTAAGGCCTTTGACAGGGTCTGGCATGCTGGCCTTATATCCAAGCTTCCTGCATATGGTGTTCCTGATGGTCTTTGTACTTGGATATCTGACTTCTTGTCTAACCGGTCGATACGAGTAGTCATCGATGGCTACTCATCAGACCACCAAGCCATCGATGCCGGAGTTCCACAGGGGTCGGTCCTGTCCGCAACTCTATTCTTGCTGCACATAAACGATCTGCTTATGCCCGGTATCATTGGGTACGCAGATGACAGCACAGTTGCGAACAGATATCTACCGGACGCGAAGGCCAGCAGGGATACAATCCAGTCTTGTCGAGAGGCTATGGTAGACCGTGTGGACGCGTCCCTTCATGCAGTCTCCACTTGGGGTGACGCTAATCTGGTGACGTTCAACGCTACCAAGACGCAGGCGTGTCTGTTCTCCACCAAACGGAGCCCATTCGAGCTGGCTCCGACTTTCCGGAATGTGCCTGTAAAATTGACAGGCAGCCTTGAGCTTCTTGGTGTTCAGTTGACTGCCAATCTCAATGTCGGTCAATATATCGAGTCGAAAGCAAAGACTGCAGCCAAAAAACTCGGAATCCTCTCCAAGGTTAGGCGGTATTTCACTCCAGGACAGCTTTTAATGCTTTACCAAGCACAAGTCCGGTCATGTATGGAGTACTGCTGTCACCTTTGGGATGGATCAGCTAAATACCAACTGGCCACTTTGGACTCGATTGACAAACGAGCTAGGCGGCTTATTGGCGACCCTACTCTAACTGACACTAAGCTGCAGAGCCTTGAGCATCGACGTAGGGTCGCTCGTCTGTCGGTCTTTTACAGGTTACATTTCGGTGAGTGTGCGGGGGAATTACATGATTTAATTCCACCAGCCCCTTTCCATCATCGGGACACACGACGCGTGCGTTCGTTCCATCCGCACGTGGTCAATATTCCGCGAATCCGCACGAAGCGCTATGGTGCAACTTTTATCATGCGTACCGCAAAGGAGTGGAACTCGTTGCCTGCGAGTGTGTTCCCCGACCATTATAATTTGGGCGTGTTCAAGACAAGAGTGAACAGGCTGTTTCTAGACGGGCATGATACATCCTTGACCGCATCGTCACTTAACAACAGGTGAGATTGCGGTCAAATGCCCATCTATTTATAATAATAAAAAAAAAAAAAGTCTATGTTACTATGACAAAGATCGTAATGCTAAATAAACATGTTTATTTAAAAAAAAACCCGGCCAAGTGCAAGTTGGACTCGAGCACCGAAAAAATATACACTAAAAACGGCCGTATATAGATACGAAAGAGAATCGAGTTAGTAGAGCACTACTCCTAAGCAAAATGTACGCGGTGTGGGGTCATTTTATATATTGGTTTTGAATACTGACATAGACAGACAGATTTTCTGATTTATTTCGTGGGTTGTGCTATAAGACTTACCTTCATACCGAATTTCTAGGACAACTGGAAGTACCCTATAGGTTTTCCATGCATGGCAATTTGTATGGAAACACCTTTTTAATGACTGTATCTTTGGACTGCGTTGACTTAAAAGCTTGATTTTTTACAGCTTTAAGGGACCGCAGACATAAGTATTGGTTGTTAATTTCAACTTGATGATTTCACGCGTTCCTGAGAAAAAGGGTCTTGACTGACAGACAGACAGCAAAGCGATTCTATAAGGGTTTCGTTTTTTTTCGTTTTAAAGTATGGAGCACTAAAAATATGTTCTGGAGGTCTCTGGCGGTATACTCAGCAGATGTTTCCAGGTTGACGTGATGATTTTGATGGAACACAAATTGGTTATTGTTGTATTGGTGAATGTTTCATATAAATTAATAAAGTGTACCTAATTGATTTTATTTTCAGAAAAGTAGCCGGAACATTGAGCACAAAAAGGATATTAGATTTGGTAGACATTTCTATATTGGACTTTTTAATTCAAAATGGCGACAGGCATCGCTATGAAATGTACAAAGACCGAATATTACTTCTGGATAATGGAAAAGGTCTTGGAAATCCAGCAATCGATGAACTGGATATATTGGCTCCACTTTACCAGTGCTGCATGTAAGTAACATGTATGATTGCAAAAAAAAAACCTTTTACCAGCAATATTTTTAGGATTCCATAGCCAAAATGGCAAAAACTACTAGATGTGTATTGATGAAATTTGGAATATAGGTGGCTTGTATAAAGCGCTACTTAGTTTGATAGTTCAATAACAAAAAAATATACATATTATTGAGGGGGGGGGGGGGGGGGGGGAGGCACTCCATACTGTCTAAAAAAAATTCATTTACAAAATATTTTCGGTAATAACCGCTCCGAAAGTAGCATTAATTGTGTCACCGTCCCGCTCTTTCTCCACTACTATAACTATGCTTGTCATAAAATTACGTAACTGCCGTGGAGATACGCTCTGTTGCTAGTGCATTTTTTTATACCGTATTATTTTCATCTGTAGCTCTTTTTTATATGAATGGTTGCGAAACCCTACACTGAGCATGGACAGACATGCTCTTGGCTGGTTTTATTTTTATTTGTTTGATATGAATACTCCTCATTAGAAAATTCATTAAGAAAGTAAACCAGACCGTTTCCTTTTTTTTTCTAGTATAAAAATGACAACATGGAAATACCTAGAATTGCTCTCTGGAGGTAGCCTCACAGAAACAATAAAATTGATGTCAGCATTTCAAGGCGACAATATAGCCACGGAAGATCATTTCAAGGCAGTCGAACGCAGGCTTCTGAAAATATATGCAACTGTTCAATATTGTATTGGAAAACATGGAAGTGCCAAAGTGTTTAAAACTCAATGGTGACTCAGTACAACTTAGATATTTAAGTGAAACGCAATACATTGTAAGATTGTTTTTTAGAATGTTGTGTGTTTACAGTTAAGTACGTGAATATTTTTTGTCATAATGACAATTTTAATAAATAAAGAGCTTTCTTTATTTCTGTTTCAATGTGTTTGCTGTTGCCATTCATTGTCACCACGGACTCTGGTTCGAAATAAGGTAGAGTATATAAGTCCTCACCGAAGCAATGTCAGCGGCGTTCAGTTCCAGAAGGCCTGCTTACGAAGTTAGAGGTCCCGTTTTGTGTGAGGAACATGAATATTTCCGTACACGGCTGGAATAAGTTGATAACTGCAGCAAGAAATGTTCTTAATTTTACTTTTTTTTCTCCTTTTTATCTCGACTTTTCGACTTCTTCCCGCGGTGTACGGATTTGTTACTAAGTCTTTGAAACTTCAGTTAAAGGGGCTAATAATTAGCCCCTTTAACTTAGCCGCTAATTCAAAATGTGTATCGTAGGTAGCATGCCTTGACTATCTATGGCATATTGCCAATTAAAAAAAAACATACTTTGTGAATGTGTATTTATTTTTTAATTTCTTATATAACTAAAGTATTTAATTGGATTAAATCAGGTATTCAATAATGATGGCACTTGGCCATCTATAACTACTCAGCCGGCATTCCCCTATTTCGCAGCCTCTGCAGTAAAAGAGTTTGGCCAGAGAACCATGATAATGACCTTGAAAGAGAATTCTTTACATGGCAACAATTTTACATATTAAAAAAGCTGTTAAATTATAAAAGCTACTTCGTTTCTATGCATTCCGTATTGCCAGGTCATGATTTTTTTAAATTTGCCGCATATTTTTATGTCATGTTTCGCTTGCCAAACTCTATACTAGAGTTTGGCCAGAGAAACATGATATTGACCTTGAAAGAGAATTCTTTACATGGCAACAATTTTACATATAGAAAAATCTGTCAAATTATAAAACCTACTTCATTTCTATGCATTCCGTATTGCCTGGTCATGATTTTTTCAAATTTGCTGCATATTTCTGATGTCAAGTTTCGCTTGCCAAGCTCTATTTCTTGCATCGTTATGGACTTTTTTAGCATTTGAGTAATTTATTTTACTCACCTGCTAATGTGGCGCCACCAATTCATTGCTTTTTGACGGAGACTTTGGAGATATAGAGATCTGTGATAGAAATTAATCTTAGTTTTCTCCATAACTTTTGTGCGTTGATTTTTTTACGTCAAATTGGCCAACCGAATCGTCTCATGTGGAAGCCACTTAAACAAGGAAGTGCGAGTTTGATAGAAATCGCGCAAACTTCAAGTTAACGTCGTCAACAAGCTGTCATACGTAACTCAAATATGTAGCTGCTAATTTCCTTATTGTGTTATTCCAATTGTCGTGCACAACAAGGCAAATTAACCTATAATATGCAACTTTTACGTCATTAAATTTCATAAATTTTATTCATGAATTGAATATAAATCATTACAAATGACGAGGAAGTAGTCACATTGTTCATAAATTATCAAAAGAATACGTGATAAAATTATAAAAAAAGGAGTGATAAAGGCGAACTTCTGCAGTAATTGTTAAACATTCAAGTAGATAGGATAACAATGATAGCTCCGTTAAAGGATCATTTTCTATATTTTGCCTATGGCAGTAATTTACTGAAAAGAAGAATTCGCATCAACAATCCCACAGCCGAGTTTCTGGGTATCGGCCGGCTTGACGTAAGTACTTTACATATTAATTATTATCTTATCTAATATAATCAGAGGTCGGACAAATGGGCGTCATTGCTCGCAGTAACATGGACATGACTCGAAAGTTTGATTGATTGATCAATAAATTAAATTATTGATGATATAGTGATAATTGATAAGATTTCAATGGTATACTAAAATTAAGATATTATACCTTCTTTGATTTCCTTTTAGCAAAACAGAACAATCTATTTTTTGACATTGACTACTATTCTGACATTCATTCATATTAATGTTATATACATTACTAACTTTTGTCCGCGACTTCGTCCGCCTTAAATTCGTTTATCGCGGATAAGGGTATTTTTCCGGGATAAAAAGTAGCCTATGTCCTTCCCCGGGACTCAAACTATCTCCATACCAACTTTCATCCAAATCGGTTCAGCGGTTTAAGCGTGAAGAGGAACAGACAGACAGACACACTTTCGCATTTATAATATTAGTATGGATATTTTCCTTGTGATTCTTTCAAAAGCTCTATATCACCAAAAATATCAAACCATAATAAAAAGACATAACATGTTCGTGAACAACTAAGCAATGGATACTTTTGGGTTTCAAATGATGAGACTAAAGATTTTTTATACCGGAAGATTGCTAATATCTTGTAAGAAATTTAAAAGAAAATCAGCCCACTAGTTGCTTCTTGATTGCATCCAAAGTTTTGGACAAAGTAAATGGATCTACAATATTTAATTTTTTCGGATCTAACTTACAATCAAATCAAATCAAATATAATTTTATTTACAATCGATTTGGTGAGCTATATGCTACATTCAATTCAATTAAATTTATTAGTCCTCTCACAATTCAATTATTGTGACACAGTCTACGGACCCAGGCTTTTCGCGAAAACTGCACATGCGATACAAAGAGTGCAGAATGCCTGCGCGCGGTTTTGTTTCAACATTCCACTTAGGTCGCATGTCACACCTTATCTCAATGAGAAAGGAATCCTCAAAACGGCTTTCCGTAGAAAACTGCACATGGCCTCGCTTGTACATAAAATAGTGTATAAAAAAAGGCCAGAATATCTTTTTGAAAAGATTAATTGGGTAAGAGACCAACATAGCTTTAATACCCGCAGTAAAATATTAAATAAAGCCGTCATTCCTATACATAAAACTAAAGGGAGCAAAGGAGGGTTTAAAGTTAGAGCGGCTAAAGTTTGGAATGACCTTCCTCCACCACTTTGTCTAAATATGTCCCAACCATTGTTTAAGTCTAAACTGAAAACCATGTTGTTACACAGGCAAACTGACAGCGTTTTTTAAAGGACTGGCACCCATTTCACTGTTCATAAAAAAAAAAAACTACATATCCTAATTAAGTAATGTTGCAGTAGACTAATAATTTCTTTTTTTATACAGCTTTCTCTTTTTCGTGTTTCGTTAAATATGTAAAAAAATATTAGTCGCCAAAAAGTCACTCACTGGGCGAGCTGAAAATCAGCGCTGGAACTGCGCCGCACCGCAGCGGCTAGGTTTCCAGCACATTGCTGAGCTTGTCCTTTTGCCACTGTTCAATTATTTGATCTTTTTTCTTGGTGTTTCTTTTTTTGTATTTTTTTGATGTACATATAACTGTGTTCTGTTATTTTGGCAATAAATGTATTTTCTTTCTTTCTTTCTTTCTAAATGGTGGACAGAAAATTAAAGCCAAATATCCACAAATATTACACATAACTTGTTTGGTACATGAGATTCACAGACTTTGCGAAGAAATTAGAAAACATTTTGACAACGTTAACAGATTAATCAACTACGTTAAAAAAGTATTTTCAAAAGCCCCTTCCAGGATTGCAACATTCAAAGAAATTAACCCACACATTCCCTTGCCACCACAACCCATAATTACATGTTGGGGCACTAGCATCCAGGCGGCATGTTACTATAAAAATAAATTTGAAGCTGTAAAGAGAGTCATACAAACATTTAATAATCGTGATAGTATATATATCCCTACGTGTAAACAGATTTTACAATCAAATAACGTTTTAGCACAATTAAACCTAACTTCATATCATTTTCAATCAATCCCGCACGTAATAAATAGAGTTTGCAATCTAATTCAAATAATATGTAAATTTTCATTAAGTAAAATACGATGTATATTGAATAATCTGGAAAGCATTCAAGGTGAAATAGGAATCAGTTTGCAAGGAAAAATGAAAGCAGTACTTAAAAGAAATCCAGATTTTGAAACTGTCATCCAATACATAGAAGGTAAAATAGACTCTTAATCCTATTGGCATGAAAGTATTCCTATTAAAGTACTGAAGTTTACTCCGTTAACTTCAGTAGATTGCGAACGGAGTTTTTCAGCTCACAAGTATATTTTGGATGTAAAAAGGAATAAACTTACCACGGAAAATTGAGAAAAATTACTGTTTATTTACTTTAATAAATCTACACAATAAGAAGTCCGTGTTTATATATACAACGTATACAAATAAAATTACAGGTAAGAAATTAATCAATAAAATTTTTGAGTCATGTCCATGTTATTGCGAGCAATGACGCCCATTTGTCCGACCTCTGAATATAATATAAAGTGGTGTTCCAATACAACCTTTTTTACTTATGCTCCAAAAGTTCCTTTTAATAGCTTTGCGAAGGGTAAGTGGCTGTATTCGCCCTATGGATTTAAAAACGTAGCAGATGCAGGCGAATTCGAAGTGAAAAGCTATTTTGACATTATATTTGTCCTTTCTCGGTCACACAAATAATCACTTCATCTATCTAGACATATGACTTAGTATAGCTTCTCGTAAAATAATCTGGTGTTTTTTAATGGTTTGTTTGTCCTGGTATGTATATAGGTCTGTATTATATGATGTTGATGTACTCACAGTGCAAAATGGCTGGATGGGTGGTGGCTTTTTGGTACTAGGATAAATTGAGGAAGGATGGTTTTAGGATAATTTTTACCTGATTATAGTAAAGAAAAAAATTGTGTTATTTTTCTACATATATATAAAGATGCTTAGATCAAACACTTGGACCTACAAAGCTGAAATTTTGCGTATATAAAAATAGGTTCTCCGAAATTCTCATGGGAGAAAAAAGGCAAAAGGTAGCCTCATTTAAGTTTATAGAAGTCAGGTTTCTAGTAAATTGTTTCCAATTGCATTGTTTCACTTTGTTTCTGAGGATTAGGGAGTTCTCCATTCATATTTTTTTACTTTCAGAATCATATAATTGATTTTATTAAGAATACTGAGCGTTGGCGAGGAGCTTCTGCTACTATAGTGCCTAAAGAGTCGGCTGTGGTTTGGGGGGCTATATGGAGGTTGCATGATAAGGATATGCCAGAGTTAGACAAGTGAGTGTCATTTATACCTAAATTCCGTACAAAGGAATAAGTTGATGACTAAAAATCCATGACTTTTTACTGTAAGTAATCTGTTAAGTTTGTTCAAATTTGACTTTTAATTAAGACACATTTAGGAGAAGGGGGTTAAGCCCAATCTCACGCAAAAATTCACTTGGTGGAGAAGGGTTAGGGGGGTCTGACACTATCAACGAATAACACGTAATTGTTTTGCCACAAGAAATTTCAAGAAATTGCGTCTGGACGTCTGTAGTTACATATTTTGAAAAATTACAGTACTGATTAAGTTTCGGATGGATGGGGTTGAGTCAATACTTGCGACATCTGACCAGGCGGGAAATTTCGAAAACCGCCAAAAGTTCCTTACGTAAATGAACGCCCCCAAAAGATGCATGTTGTCCCCACTTATCATCTTATCTACACTAACTTTTACCTTTTCGTTATTCTGTAAATATATATTATTTATCGACACTGAAACAGCGAACACTGAAGTTTCAATTGACATAAATGTTCATTTCCTTACAAAAATTGAAATTTTCGGTTTAAACATTACAATAAAAAAATAAGTCTTCCCTTATCTCTCTTCTTGATTTGACTCCTCACCATGCCTTCCGTACTATCTTAAATACTGTATATGAAGAAGGTCTGTAAAATAATGTTTTTTTTTGTCCCAGGCAGGAAGATGTACCAAATAATTGGTATTTCCCCAAAACTGTGGATGTTATCACACCTGAAGGCAAAACTGTTCAATGCCGCACGTACCAGCAGACAATAAACCCTCCCGCACGGGAGGAGTTTAACGATATACCATTTGACCGAAGACCTTCAATCACTTATCTTAATGTTATCCTGAAAGGAGCAGCTGAGTGCCAACTGCCTTCGGATTATGTTGAAATGCTAAATAAACTGCCACATAATGGTCAAGAAGCATCCCCCGAAATGCTTGCAAAGTTGGAGCTATAAAATGTTATGCCGTATTTTGTATGTTATTATAGAAAAAATATATTTTTATGATACTGTTTTTGATGTTTTTATACTTCTAATTCAAAACTTTTCAGGTTAGGTGAGGTACACATAAAGTCATTGATTTAGAGGTTTAATAAGTTTATGTCAAAAATTGCATTTTTGTGACACTGTACTTTTCTTTGAACGCCCGTTAAGTACTATCGAGACAATTCTAAAGAGCCCTGACTAGGAAGATAAGTGTTAATTGTCAAAACAGTGTACATACGGTCTTACATATATGGTTTAGTGTCAGCAGTTTGCCCATTTCGAACGTATAACTAATGATTTGCATTATGTATAAAAATAATTTTGAACATAAAATATTCATTAAGATTATAAAAACCCTAGCTTCTGCCCGCGACTTCGTCCGCCTTAAATTCGTTTATCGCGGATAAGGGTATTTTTCGGAAATAAAAAGTAGCCTATGTCCTTCCCCGGGACTCTAACTATCTCCATACCAAATTTCATCCCAATCGGTCAGACACACTTCCGCATTTATAATATTAGTATGGATTTGTAAATTAACCATTCTCTTAGTTTCCTTTTGAATTGTGTACCATCTTGGGATTTGATGTATCCTGGCAAATGATTATATACTCTTATTCTAGAGGCATAAGTACTCTTTTTAAGTATGTAACTAGTTGGCCGAACGAAAGCCGAAGAATTGTTTTATTTTTATTACAGTTTTTATGACCAGCATCCGGCTTCGTCATCACATCAGCTATCGGGAAGTGGGTCAAATTTAACTTGCAAGACTACACGGCAAGTTAAATAAAGCTTGTAAAAATTAGGGGCAAGCCCCCCAAGGAAGACGCAGAAAAATGGATAATCCAGCTGGATTACTGATCATTTTAAAAATACCGAAAGGTACAATGCAAATTGCACACTGCATCCAAATCATCCGAATTAAACAAGTTTACATTAAGTAGGTAAAAACATGTATTCAGTTGAGTGTAGTAGATTTACATGTACAAGCTGGCCGCGAAGACGATGTCTCGTTTGAGAAGTTTGATGGCTTCACTGAATTTGTTCTCCAAGTCCGTGTTTCCGATGTTTTTAGCTGCCTGGCACAGTTGCCGGAGAACCTCTTCCAGTCGCCGCATACATCTAATTATGGAACCTAAAAAGAAAATATAAATGTTGTTTGACTATCATACAAACATACAATACGGCGTCGAATATTACCAAACTAAGAGATTTCTTTTTATACATTAAGAAAAGTTCAATTATTTGAAGACAAACTCAAAAAGCAAACGATATTATTTGGGTAGCAGATCTGTTATTATATTTTTGGAAAATTAATGAGTACATCTCATTTAGGGCCTATGCACACCGCGTTTTTTAAACGCACAGTCGCGACGTTAATAAAACGCGGTGTGCATATGCCTTTAAAATGATCACTTGATATGGTGAAAAATGACGCCATAATTTATAGCTATGACTGAGGCAGTTTGCTGTTGATTTTATGAGACCTGGTGCTGTCACTATTACTATAAATCGTTACTTGGCCTCACTGTGCCGTCCAGTTTATTTGATAAGAAGTGTGAAAACCCGCCAAGGCACAGGAATTTGACATTTATACTTATTATAAAGTTGTAAAAATTAAATGTCTGTACATTAAAGATATTTAAAAATATAAATTTTACAGACTATTTAGAGGTCACTAAATCGAAAAATATTTTTGTATGTGTATGACCTTAAGTGCGTCGTGGTGGGTTGACCACGGCAAATCGTCTACACAGATTTCAACTATTCCTTGTACACGGGAAGCTGGGTATCCACAGACGGTTATAAGATACTTTATACCCAACTATGCTGTTGAAACAAAAAAGGGGTTTCTCCTCTGCGCACGAAGTCCTCGTTCGAAGGGCACAATATTAGAAGGATAGGATATTCGGAAGTACCTTCGATGACATCTGTCATCATGCAGATCTGCAAGAAGCTGGCGCCCTTGGACCAGACGTGCACCACGTCCATCAGGGTGCACTTGAACTTGCTCACGTAGTAAGCCTCGTCCAAGTCAACCTGGACGTCGATCGACACTTTCGCTATCCTCATTATTTACACAACATAATCTGATTAAAGTACCTTCACAAACATCGGTCATCTTGCAGATCTGCAAGAAGCTGGCGCCCTTGGACCAGACGTGCACCACGTCCATCAGGGTGCACTTGAACTTGCTGACGTAGTAAGCCTCGTCCAAGTCAACCTGGACTTCGATCGACACCTTCGCTATCCTCATTATTTACACAACATAATCTGATTAAAGTACCTTCATAAACATCGGTCATCTTGCAGATCTGCAAGAAGCTGGCGCCCTTGGACCAGACGTGCACCACGTCCATCAGGGTGCACTTGAACTTGCTCACGTAGTCGTCCTCATCCAGATCCATCTTGGCGTCGATCGACACCTTCGCTATTCTGCGGGCGTATTCCTAAAAGTAACAAAAAACAATGTCAGTGACCAACTCTCGTCCCGAACACTTAAGAAATTAACACATTCACTGCCAGGAACCCACTTAGCGTTCGGCGCGTAGACGCGTAGCCGATACCATGGGTTTCCCGTATGTAGAGGAAAGTGCGTAGCGCTACGAAAAGCTTATTTAAAAGATAAGTTATAAAATATCGATTTCCGGATATATTTTTTATTGACAGTTAATCTTAAGTAGTCTGGTAAGAAAACTGGATTACATGATACCTTCTACTAAAATCTGAGGATTCCAGGATCTCAAGATCGCATCTCTCGTAATTCCCCCTCGTAGTTCCCCTAAAGAAGTGTTGATCGCCTTCCCTGGTTTAAGATTTCTGTGGTCAGTAAACTACCTCTTTTATTTATAAAGCGAGCGATCGATGAGTCTAATTTTACCTGTCGCGCCTGACCACTCCGCGCAGCTCCTTGCCGGTGGCGGAGGTGTATGAGCTCATCTCGTCATACGAAGCAGCTGACGAGCGCGAGGCCGTCAGCGAGTCGAACACGCCGTTGAATATCAGTTCCTCGAGCGGTCTTCGTCGGATCTGTAGTTTTTCACCAGGTAATAGCTACCCCCAACAAGGACTCCGATGGGTTCAAGCTTACCTGTAGCTGCCTCAGCACGCCGCGCAGCTCCTCTCCGGTGGCGGAGGACTGCGTGCTGTTCTCGTCACACACGAAGCAACTGACTAGCGAGGCGCTCTGTGAGGCCGTCAGCGAGTTGAACACGCCGTTGAATATCAACTCAGTTAGTAGAAGCTCGTCGGCGCTGGAAACACAAAATTCAATTAGCTAGGTCGGTGTGGTCCACAGGTTCCGGATCTAGGGCCGGGTTAGTGAAATAGAAACTTCCAAATCACCTTTTTTTTTATCCGATGACTAAGGATTGAAATAAGGGACTTTTCAGCATAGTCTCAGCGCCAATGCGGTTTAAGGTTCAAGCCAAGGTGGGTCACATACACTTGACCGATAGCAAACTTCACTTGTGATAAGACGGCACAAGATACCAGCCCAATGGCACGAAAAAGAACCGGATAATAGTAGGAGAGTACGTGCCTCAACGATTCTCATCAGTCATTAAGCTGTAGTGAATAGACATTTCTTGTGCTCCATTTGCAGGGTTTTGCCTAGGTAACAGCGTCGTATGGCTCCTGTTAGTTGGGAGAAGAGGTAGTTAATGTATGTGTGAAGTTATAGGATTAAGCTGCTCAATTCACAGGCGATCCATCCCTTCATTTTTATGCCGTCAGCGGCCATGCTGCAGTACTTCAGTCTCCAGATAACTCGGTTCCTCTTCTTAAGTTCATCCAATTCCAGGCTGCTATTGAAGTCTTGACCTTCCTCAGCTCATTCTTGGCCTGGGTGAGCTCTTCATACATCTCCGTTAGTAGGGATAAAATTTACAGCACAGTGTAATCGCACTAACCTGCTAAGTTCACAGGCGATCCGTCCCTTCAGCTCTATGACGTCAGCGGCCGTGCAGTACTCTAGCCTACGGAGCACTCGTTTCCTCTTCTTGAGCTCGTCCATTTGCAGGATGCTCTTGGCCTTCCTCAGCTCGTTCTTGGCCTGGGTGAGTTCTTCGTATATCTCTAGTTTCCGCTCGTACGCGGCCTGGAGCGCGGCGCGGTTCTTGTCGGCGTGGAGGGGGTGGGCGTAAAGTCTGGGCAGAAATGTTTGGTTATGGACGTCTTATTTTATATACACCGTGTTTTTTATTTCCTTCAATTTTAACAGATGTCATTGCCTGTCAATGCGATCGTATTGATGGGTTACCACCTGTTAAAATTAAAGAAAATGAACATAAACTCGGTGTATAAGATATCTAATTATTTTTTAATGGACAAAGGGCTATCGTATGACCTTGGTCTCTCCTGGTGGAAAGTGGAGAATCACCCAAAATATGGCTATTAAGCCATATTTTGGGTGATCCAGGGTTTTTAAGGCTAGCGTTAATACGCTAGCCTTAAAAACACCAAGCTTAATAAGAAATTAAAAGGTTATTGTGTTGGCAACTCCAATAGAACGATTAAGTTCATTCATTTCACATCCATTCTTTATTACATGCATTCATTAATTCCTTCTTTTCTACGGTGGATCTTGTAAGGTGATGGTCAGCGAGATCGATCAATGGGCATTCTACCTTTGAATATTACTTGGTCCACGCGTCAACTCTAAGCATTTGACTAGCATCCTCAGTTCCTTACTTACTTACTCCTTCACTAAACTATAAATATATGAATGAATGAATATTCCTCATACACTTACCGTTCTTCCAATTGTTTGATCCTCTCTACGCAATCTTTAAACACAGGTTCGTTGATCTTCATGTCTTTGATGGGGTTAAGCAACGGCGGTCCTTCGGGGAAGCGTTTCTTCACTTCCCCGATAGTCTTGAGCACCGACTTGCGGCTGTCGGCTGGTCGCAGGTCCTTTGGGTAGTACACTCGCAGGGAGCTGATCTGGTGGATCAGGGTGTGGAGAACTGGTACCACTTCGACATCTCCTGTCTATTAGATAGGGTATATTTGAATACAAACTCGTATAACAAACAGAATGACATTAGGTAAATAGTAGTAAATTTTAGGGCTGTTTTAGAATAGCACATTACTGCAAAGAGCACTGCTAAAACCTCACAGGGATTTGATTGAAAACTTGCTAGTGCTTTGCTCAAAAAAATTAATCGCGGAAATAATACAGACGAGCTATTATTTTTTTCAATGATACCAATCGATCCGGTAACTAAGAAATGTATTATTAATAATACATGTATGATAACCATTAAAAATTAAACACTAGAAACGTTAAAGTCGAGATTCAAAGTCAGGCATAACGGCTGGGCGTTAAAATTCCCCATACAAACCGAGCGACATGTGCAACGTCACTCGAGTTACAAGTGTATAGAGGAGTTAGGAGTTATGAATATTTTCCTTTTTTGGCCGTTAAAAAATGTGTGTCAATAATTATGAAAAAAAAAACCCACTGCATCGTTTTTATTGACCAGTATAGCAAGTTGAAAGTTATGGTAGGATCTCACATTTTAGGCTTGCACGGATTAGCGCGTGAAATGCAGTGCATTTACAGTCCCAGGAATGTATAGTAGTACCCAACTGATATGGCGTACTTCACAGCTATCCAGTGGAACTTTCTAGGAGGTAGGCTGATCTCACCTCGCCCGGTGGACAAGGCACATTGGTCTCCTTGTCGTCGCCGCTGGCTGTCCTGACGTGCAGTAGTATGTCTACGACGATCACGGGCTCTGCAGTCAAAGGGTTCTCGTCGCCCTTCTTGCCCTTGTCCTTCTTGTGCCTGAAGTTTATTATGATGCCCCAGTCGTACTCGTACTTCTCGGTTTTCACCTGTTCAAAGAGTTTACACGGTTGAAAAGGCGAAATCTTATTATTAAAATCTCACACAATACATTGACGTTTCAGAATCTCTCAGCCCACCAGTGGACTCGTTTGTATTGACATGATAGTCAAGATCAAGGACCATTAAAACAAGTGGACTGACCATCTCCATACAAAAAGGCGTTCCCCGATATGATAATGATTATATGCTATTATTCAACTTTGCAAGCGTGACGCAGCATTTAAATGTTACAATTTATTTATTATTAGCTGTTTACGAACTAATTGTTACTGTACTATGTGTCTTTGTACAATTATAACATTTTTAAATGTTTATTTTTGAAGCGCCATCTAGTTTTTGCCAGAATATCTCCTTGCAATCGGGGCACAGTGCAAAGCATGTCAATAAATGACAGTCCTCTTGTTTTAATGGTCCTTGGTCAAGAGTAAAGAAAAGTATGCACTGTCTCGGGAGTATAGTAAATGTGCTCTTTTTTGCTTCCTGTTGCAGTTCTCAAAATATAGATCTAGTTCCTCAAAATAAATGTAGAAGTTGGGTTACGGGTAAGGAAGGAGTATACTTCTATCTCAGCGCGAAACTAAGCGCTGAAACGGGCTGCATTGGGATAATTTCCAATGATATATCCAACCCAGTGTAGTCTCGAAATAGTATATTACTACAGAGGCCGGGACGAAAGGGGTTCCCGGCCGAAGACATATAGACGGCCGAACAAAGCGAGGCCGGATAGGTCTGAGGCGGGCAACCCCATATTTCCCGCCGAGGTATGTATAGTGCTTTCTTCAAACATGCAATGAAATAAACAACAAAAAATCAAAGTTTTATTTTTAATATAAATACGCATAGTGGCAGAATGTCATGCCACAAATTTATGTGGAATGGAAATTAAAAAAATAGTACATTACTGCAGGGCTTGCCGGGTGAGTAGGTATAGACGGCCGACCGTAGGAAGGCCGGATAGTGATACGAAGCCGGCAAGCACTTCACGGCCAGAGGCATGTATAGTGCTTTTCTCAAACATATGCAATGAAATAAAAAAAATACACCACTCAAAAAACTACACGACAAAAGATTTTTCAATTTTCGCTTCAATCCTTCCATAATGATTTTTTTACGGAAGTCGTCTGTATTTCGCGTTGGTAGTGTTCGAGTAGACCCTATTGGGGCCGTAATACACAACCTCGTAATAAGAATCTTAATTTGTATACTAAATTAAATAAATGCAGAGGATTTTAAATATTGTCTATGGTCTCTGGTTACGAACGTATAGACAATATTTTAAATTTATTCATCAACATATGAACCATTACCGATTTGTGTTCTTAATGTCAGTTCATGTGTAATAGGCATTAACGCGGATATTTTTGATCCGATAACCATTCAGCCACAAGAAAAAAATAATGGCTGTTTAGTCTGTTCATGAACACAGGCGCCATGTTTACATTAAAATAGAATAAAAATTACTTCCCGGCCTAGGCCTTCAATTTTGTATGAAATTCCTTTACAGTTCTCTCAAGTTGTTCCGCCCGAAACATGATACTTTGAAGCCTGTTTTACCGCACGTAATGACGACATTTCATTGCATGTTTGAGAAAAGGACTTTGCCGGCCTGCATGCTTTGTATGAAATTCCATGAACGACCTCTTGTACTAGCCGCACCTGAAACGTCATACTTCGCTGCCTATTATAAGGAACATAACGTCAATATTTCATTGCATGTTTGAGAAAATTTATATTTTTGTATTAGTGACATACTTTAACGAGTCGGCCGGGCTGCAGGAACGGCTTCAGGTACTCCGGCCGTGTCATGAACGCCCGGAACTGGCTGCCGAGCATGTCCAGCTGTGTCCTGATGTTGCAGTATGCTGATATAGAGTGCTCCTGCTCTACTGTCAACTTGTTGTACTCCTCCTGTTTCAGCTTTAGCTCTGGCGAACGAAAGAGATAAGTAACATAATGTTGACTGTATTCAAATGAAATGTGATTTTGAAGCGAAATAGTAGTTTCTATCATAGGAATCCTAAAAAGAATTGAGTTCGATACCTTACGTGTAGCTTGTTTTATGAACCTTTAAAATTGGGTGGGAAAGTCCATTTTTAAAGTACATAAATATTAAAAAACTAATAATACCATTAAATAACCCATGAAATGTATAGTAACTTTTATTATAAAACCGTTTCGATAAATGCAAGTTTTAACGTAGCTGCAGAGCTAAAGTTCTTAATTTCCCAATATAACGTAGGAACTTGCGACGTCACATGTTCTAAGGCTTTAGTATGCAGTGGTTTTTGGGAAAGCCAAAAAGTGTGATTTTAACAATTGTTGTACTTCGGTAGAAGGTGAAGTCGTTTTTTCACCAATGTTTCCATTATTGAGAGGTCGTTCTATAAAGCCGCGTCCGCTGCGACGTGTTTTTGTGTTTTTCTAACACCTAACATGTTATTCTAACATAAAAGGGGCGTGGACTAAATGTTTTGGTTAGCACAAACACTCAAACATGTTTGCCGCGACGGATGGAAAACATTCCCCGCGTTCGCCTGTGGAGGGGGGTACAGCGTTTATTTCGTCGTTGGGATAACACGTCTTCTTTGTCAGAATTCATCTTGACTTTTGTGCGTGAACAATGTTTTGGCTTACAAAAATGTTGATGCAACAGACGGGAAGTTTTGCTAACATGTTAGACAAACAATGTTTTGTTAGATTTTCGAGGCAGCGGACGCGCCTTAACATACCATGGAAAAAAGTTGTCAAAAATTGCTGACAATTGAAAAGGAAAAAAATTTATATGGCCCACTACCATGTAGGTGGGACTCGAACCCACGACCGCTGTTTATCTGCCATACTGATCTCTTTCCATCTTGGCTGTAGTTCGGCTCTTCCCAGATGGATTTTTCGCATCGAGCCGTAATCTTTTAAACAAAAGCCATTCTCTCTATTATCGCATAGCCGCTAGCTACCGAGTTATCACGTGCCACTACAACATTCATATTGAAAAACAAACGGTATCGTCATAGTTTTAATGTTCAAATTTAATGTCACTAATATTCTAGGTATTACGTTTTGGTAGTGTAGGACGATAGACCGCCCCGAAGCAATACGGCACTCATATTATTTTACCTTTTATACCTTAATACTATGACGATACCGTTTGTTTTTCAATATTAATGTTGTAATACTTATATTCGACTGATTCGCCCAAAGCGTTATTTTATAGATTAATATTCTAGTATCTATGGTTTACATACAGATGTACGAAACTCTCCCAAGGAATATAAACTAAAAATACTTACTGTCTATTAAGTCTGGTATGGCGGCCTGATTTTGAAACTGGAAGAAACTCCTCTCTAACATGTATTCCGGGTTGATTTCTTCGACTCTCAACAAGTTTAATACCTATAAAAATTATGCACTGTTAAAATAGGGTGACAACAATAAAATCTTAATATAAACAAAACTGGGGAAAAAAAGGTTTTTAAGTCGGCTGCGTGACAGCCTGTGTTTTGTATAACGTGAAGTTCACCAGGGAAGTGGGATTACTGAAACAAATCACCTGAGGACAGCTAAATCTTCCAATAACATTTGTCACTATCTGTTATTACATATTTGTTGTGTTGTGATGTTGTCCAACCTTCGATAGAAGTTGTGCCAGAAAAAGAAGAATTAAAAACTTCCCTGACACCTGTGTTCTATGTGGCAACCATTACACGGTCAATCCAGATCGCGATCCCACCACGGCTGCTGTCGCAGTAGATTGTCGGATCGCGGTGCGGCTGGTAGACATTAGACGGTAAATCCAGATCTCATATCAGTCGACTATTCGATAACATTGTAACTTGTATTACAAGTGGAAATCTATTTTTAATACATATTGTTAGAAAGAGATTTCCGCTTGTAATACAAGTTGCAAGCGTTTATAAAACGGGCCCCACCTCTTCGTTTGTACTTATTCATGTAATCATTCCACTTCTCTCAGGTATTTATAACCCGGTCTCACCCGAGTTTTGGTTATCAACAGAGGAAATGAAAAGACTACCTCTCGTTGCTAACTACGTGTTTTAAAAGCTTACCATATTATAAGTGAGATGGAAGGCTGAGTTGATAGGGTCGGCTTTACCCTGCACCATTTCTTTGACCACGCTGGGGGTGACCTTCTGATCGATCATGAGGATGACGATACCCTTGTCGTCCAAGCCTCGCCGGCCAGCTCTCCCGGACATTTGGATGTACTCGCCGGATGTGATCTATAATGTTACAATAACTTATTTACGGTTTACCAAGCGACATTATATAGCGCTAATATTTTCTTCTGTTTACGCGATTATTACTCATTGAAATAAAACAATTTAACGGATTATATCGCGTATATTATGTCATTTTAGTTCCCGACGTTTCGGAAGTTTTTCAGCTTTCCATGGTCACGGGTGGTAGTCCACCCGTGACCATTGTCATCCTGACAATGCTTGAGGTGCTTCACACACCAACGATCGCATTAGATGACAATAGTTATTTGTTATGCAAGGCTGCAAAGTTGTTATTTGGCGCGAGTGCTTTAAAGGCACGAGAAGAAGCCATATCATTTTGCAGCTGTGCGAAACACACATCTTTTCACCCCACCAGCGAAAAAAAACCGAGATGTCAGAAAAGCTATGAAAATATAACAAATACATTTTTCTTTTTCATTTAAAACTAGTTATAAGTAATCTACGAAAAAACTCATAACTAAACAAAGAAATGAATGAGGTTTCCACGCAGATTTCGCGCTATTAATGGAAATTTTCCGAACTAGTGACGCAAAAAAATATTGCTTACGGTTGCGTAGCGGAACGATCAATCATCTAATAGTTTCACAGATTTACCTATTTAACTTTTTGAATAATTTTATTGATCAAATTGTAATCCAAAATTCGTGATATGTATGACTAGTGAACTGACTACCACTAAACTAGTAATTCCTCTACCTCCAATGTTCAATAAAATTGTATCAGTTGAGATATTTAAATTCTGACGAGTACTTACGAAACGGAAGTCTTTTCCGTCAAATTTCTGACAATTGGTGAACACGACAGTTCTGGCCGGCATGTTGAGTCCCATGGCGAAGGTTTCCGTGGCGAACAGGGCCTGATGGACAAATTAACGTGATAACGTGTGAATTCTGCAACTGATCGCTTTGATATCTGTGACATGTGTGACTAGAACTTACTTCGATCCATCTGAATCCAGAATTGTTTGTTATCAAACTCAGATAAAATAAATATTCAAGATAGCAGCAGCCAAGAATCGACCTACAAACTTTTATATAACTTGCAATGTTTTTATGTAATAATGTATGTTCGGGTCACATCTTGCAAGTAAAATTTGACCTACTTCCCGCTTTCCGATTGAACTAAAATTTGGCTTACTTATGTAAGTTAGGTGACAATACAATATTATGCCACCATCAAGCTGATCTGATGATCGAGCAAAGGCACTCTGTAATAAAATAACGCAATCCTACCTACTTTGGGGTCTTTAGAAAAATCTCATAAGTAGTTGACACGGGTGTTTCAGGAAAAGTACAGTGTCACTAAAATGCTATTTTTAACAGAAAAGTATTTACTTAGGGGTCCATAATAATATAAACTTCACATATGTAAACATAATATCACTGTCGTTATCGGGCAGCGTGTCTGTCGCATTATCCAACTCTTCATCCACCATCTACTTCCTGGTTCCATCATTGCCGAGAGTCACGACTGCATAGTTGTAATGGGTGCGATCATAAGCCGTACGGACCGCTCGATGCGTGCTAGCCAACCGCCTTCTTCATAGATTCATTGACGACACGTTTGGCTAAGTTGCACAACGGCCTACGAAGCTGGCGGTCCCAAATTCACATCCCGGCCAGGACAGATGTTTTGTGATGAGCTCAAATATTTGTTCCCCTGGGTCATGGATGTTTTCTATTTATTTAAGTATTATGTTTGTCTATATAAGTCGCCTGTCACCCATAGTAAAAGCTTTGCTTAGTTAGCTAGGTCAATCTGTGTAAAATTGTCCCTGATTTATTTATATTATAATCTATACTTCAGCACGCCTGCCATCCACTTGCCCTAAAATAATTTGCTTCTACAGATCACGAATAACATGTGCCTGTGCTGTGTTTGAAGAAGCTAAAGGCTAGTCTCAATCATAGCATCTTGTGGAGAGCCACGTGGTGATGTCTTTGTCCACCAACTTATTCCTAAAATGTGTGTACAGTCGGCCTAGAAATTGGTCTATTACTTTTGAACCTTAATACACATGAAATAAAGTAGAAAAGTGGTAGCACAATTTCTTCGCCGATCGTACCTTTATTAGCCCCAAGCCGAACAATCTCGAGGGTCTCGTTCAGGATCGGCAGGCCGCTATACTGGATGGCGCTGCCGCGCCGCAAGAGTGCTCAATTTGTGGCAGCTTGCGGTTCTCGACCGACAACACGTCCATTGGGTTGTTTAAAACTTCATCCGTTAACTACTCTTTATAAAGATACTAGCGGCCACCCGCGACTTCGTCCGCCTTAGATTCGTTTATTGCGGATAAAAGGTATTTTTCCGGGATACAAAGTAACTTATGTCTTTTCCCTAAACTCGATATTTTACTAATTTAAATGTGAAACATATTACAGATTTCAAGTATTTAGTGTCTATCCTCATGCCGCCCCGTGTACAATTAAATGTACAAATTGAAATAGAGTTTTGAATTCTCATAAAATTCAAGAAGGTTCTAAATTCAAAAATGCAAAATTCACTCTGGGCGGCACGAGGCTATACAAATTTTCATCCCCTTTTTCGTCTCTGAAAGGGATGAAATTTGACATACATTATAGCCTATGTCCTATTCTGATATATAAGGTACATAACTGGAAAGTTTCATAAAAATTAGTCCAGTAGTTTTTGAGATTAAGTGGAACGTGCATACATACTTTCACGTTTATAATATAGGAAGGATAAGGATGTTGTACCTTTATGAGCCCCAAGCCGAACAATATCTCGATGGTCTCCTTCAGGATAGGCAGCAGTCCACCGTGATGGATACCGATACCACGCCTCAGCAATGGGATCACATTCTCCACTTGGGGCAGCTTGCGGTCCTCTTCCGATAGCACGTCCATTGCGTTGTTGAACACTTCGTCGACTAACTTCTTCTCTTCAACTGTATAAACAAAATACAAGAGCTTTATACACATTTTTGAACATAAATCGTAGTGGGTACACTACCGCTCATACATATTTAGTTAGGCACTCATTAATTTCTCCATACAACTCTATAAAACAATAATTCCAGAATTATACTGCCAATCCGGAGTCACTTGATTGTTTCGTCACGTGCAGTTTGCATTTTTTATTACAGAACCGATTTTAGGCTCAGTATATTACCTAAATATAAAAGTCAACCAGCATCCAAAAGAGTCCATGGCTCTGATTCGACAGTAAGACTTTGAAATACGTTTTTGGATAGAATTGGGAACATGAAGTTTCCCAGAGGTGATGATATACATATTTTATTTTCTTAAATCCAGGAAGATACATTTGTTCACGACAATCGACTGAATACATTTTTACTTTGGTCTGTACAGATTAGTAAGAAAAATTAAAAAGTTAGCTGTCATGACTTTTTTTTATTTTCTTACTAACCCATTAATGATGATTATAAAGAATCCTATTATTCCTTATCAAGAACATAGGGCTATAAGAGGTTTCATAAAAGAGAGCGAGGGTGAGTCGCGTGCGGTCCATATGCCTACCCTGATCGACCACGGGCCCGTTTCATAAACGCTCGTAACTTGTATTACATACAAGCGGAAATGTCTTTCCAACAATATGAATTAAAAAGAAACTTCCGCTTGTATATAAGTTACAAGCTTTTGAGAAACGGGGCCCAGGGCTTCATATAGGAACCGAAAAAATTGCCTACATTGGCCTAAACCCCTGTGCACGCCACTGGTTAAGGTATAATGGGTTACGTAGAGGAAGAAATTGAAAAGTCACGCACTACATCCAGTCCATACACTAGATCTAGCATCTAGTCCACAGCCGAAGTGGAGTAACCTGACGCCGCGATGGCTCCAGCTGGTGCATTTCGATAAAAAAATTACGATGCTTTTCTAAAGTATGATACCAAATTATACAAAATCTCACGTGTATTGAAATCCAATTTAGCCATCTGCATGGCATACGCCTCGCAGTCCTTCTTGCTGAAGCTGAATATGATGACGGGGGCGAAGTTGCGTTCCATGATCATCTTGACGATATTGAAGATGTTGGTGTTGCTGTTGCTGGGTTTTGGGCCACCTCGTCGTCCGCGCTGGTCGCCCTTTAATAAAAGAAAAATCTAGTTTATTCTGCGAGCCACAATGTCACATGCAGGGCTCGGGAACCGGTATTCTTTACATGCAAAATAACCGGATTTCTTTCGTTCTTCTCGTTATTTATATTATAATAAAAAATCCAGAACTTGGACCAGGCGTTTCCAAAGATATTTATCTTCTTCTAAATACAGTTTTAAAACATTCCGGAAATACATGTATTTTAGAAGATTTAAAAATACCGGTTCCGAGCCCTGCATACAAGTCTGAAAAATGGGGATCATGCCGCATGCTCAATTTTACAGACTAGTGTAGGTAGATGATTAAAAAAATACCAGTGCATCATGAAAAAAATAATTAAATACAAACTTCAAAGTTACGTATTTTTTTTTAGATCTAAGATCAAATTTAAGATTCAGAATCCTTATCCTAATAATCCCAATCCTAATAATACTATAAACTTGTAAATTAATGCCGATGTATGTATGTACGTTCCTCTTAATTTTAAAATCTACTGAACGGATTTCAAGGAAACTTTTCCGTAATATTGTTTAGACATCAGAATGACACAAAAGCTATGAATTGCATCTCTACGCGGAAGAAGTCGCGGGCAACAGCTAGTAATTCAATAAAACAATAATTTGTTCAGCAACCATGTTGTTTCACGACCAAAATGGCAATGATTTATATAATTTTGGCACGCCAACTCAAGAAGGAAGTCGCTTAAGAGTAGCAATTACTATGGATCGTTTTCAGCGCTCAGAAGGGATGGCGAACTTTAAAGACTTTATGACTTTTAGAGTAAGTAGGTACTCTAGGTTCCATATACACATTTGATCCATACAACTTAAACAAAATCGATTATCATCTTAAAAAAACAACCGGCATCATCCCAATGGAATATCCTTGGTATTTGGGGTCGCCCGCATGGCAAAAGTATTTTGCTTATTCCAGAACTGTACATTATACCATACCGTGTATGTTATCCTCTATAGTCTACTATCGAGGATGGAATTTAGGCCCGCCATATGCTACTTATATTTCCCAGTAAAACACAGTTCTGGAATAAGCAAAATACTTTTACCACGCGGGCGATCCCAAATACCAAGTAGGACACTCCATTGGGATAATGCCCATAGACTAAAGCCTGTACCGAAAAAAAACTGTAAATTTGAAACAACTGTCATTTTTATTCCAAACAAGATAGCTACTATTTTCTCGCTGTCATAAATAAGTGTCATTCTTACCTTAGCCATTGCTATATAAAGTACTCCGACTCTCTCGAAAAACTAACTTTCCAAAATGGATAGAAAACAACGCCGCGAAATGGTCGTTTCCAAATGACGTGAAAATCCGCAACGTACTACGAGTCTTATCGCCAAAGACCTAAACTTACCGCGAAGTTCTGTGGATTTTATTTTGAAGAACTATTTTAATACATTGTCTCTTGAACAGAAGCCCGGAAGTGGTAGACTTCAAGAGCCAAGTGACCCTAGGCTTGACAAAAAGATAGTCAATTGCATAAAGCGGAATCGAAGTATGTCCGACAGAGATATTGCCAAAAAATGTGTCACAAATACATCCATGGTGCAACGAGCAAAGAAAAGAGCAGGTATGCAGACCCGGAAGAAAGTTAAGACGGCAAAAGTGACCGAAAAGCAGCGTTCTGTTATTAAAAGCCGAGCTCGAAAACTATACGATTTCCTTGGCACAACAACATCACATTTAATCATTGACGACGAAACTTAAAGCAAAACTAATTTTACAACGCTTCCTGGTCAAGATTTTACAACGCTTACAGTTTTTTTTCGTTACACCTTCAGTCTATACCAAATCTCGTCCATCCGCAATTTCGCTTTTATTTAATGGAAGGATAGCTAAATAGAAGAAAGGCTTAGCCTATAAGAGTACACATTCTTTATATTTATGAGTTATGACAAAAAAAAAAAACAGTAAAATTACCTTGCCAGCGTCACCCGCGTTGCCGAGCACCGTCATCGCTGTATTAAAGTTATCTTCTTTGAATTGGCCCTGTGAAATAGAATGGAAGTTTTAATTTTGTGAGCTAACAAATAAGCAGCGTTTGTAACAGTCGGATGCTTGAAGTGCTTCACCCTAACCTTGGATATGTAGTGATTGAGTTAAAAGGAATCTTAAGGTTGGTCGTTTTGTACCGCTTTCTGACGTTTCTCTATCAGCTCCACGTCAATTTATAACTTTAACCGACTGTTTAAATATGGTTGTTAGGTAATCAATCCACCTGGTACACCCACTCAGTGAACTCACGTGCGTTCGGAATATTGGTCGAAAGAAACACGTAGTGCACGTTGTCTTCGCTGGGCTTCTGTTTCTGCTCTGAGGGACGCAAGGTAACTAACGAACCTAACAAGGCCAAAGAATGTTTCTTTGAAAGATTTTTTTTTTCAATGCCCCCCGGCATTTTGGCTTCCCCCCTCGTTTGTCTTTCTGCCCATGTAAGTTTTGTGACATTATATCAGATGATGTGTTTAGTCGATTATTTAAAAATGTGTTGTAATGAAACGCTGAACGAATGAATGTTGATGTTTAGTAATTCCGCTATTTAAAATAGCTATGAAACGAATCATCAACCAAATAATATTCCTTGAACAGTTTTTCTAAGAAATAATTAAATTTGAAATGGACTGATGATGAAACGGTTTGGGTTCATTTGGTGTTAGCCAAATGAAAAATGGGACAATTAAATACCATGCTGGCGGTGAAATGATATTCCATGAAAAGTTTGTCGGCAAAACAAGGGGCACCCGTGTTTCTGTACACTCACCTTCTCATCGACCACCAGGTGTATCCCGTCCCCGCCGGCGGGGAATATGTAGTGTTGCAGCGGCGTGGGGCGGAACTCCGTGTACACCACGTGGCATGGCTGCGAGTGCAGCCGACACACCCACTCGGCGAACTGCCGCGCGTTGGGGATCGTGGCCGACAGGAACACGTAATGTACGCTGTCCGGAAGGAGGATCAGTGTCTCTAAAACAATTTTTACTGTGAAACCAGAGTACCTACTCCCAAATGCGCGTTCTCGGATTCCTATTTTATAACATTAGATACAATGGGATCAATTCTACTATGTTCACTATGAATATTGGAAAAGTATACAAATATACTAATATTTAAGTAAACATACCTTCCCACACCACTCCTCTTTCCTTGTCTCTCATGTAATGGATCTCATCAAACACAACCCAACCCACTTCACGCATTATCTCTGATCCTCTGTACAACATGTTTCTGAGAATCTACAAAAGAAGAGAACTGGTTCATCATGCTTGTCTACATTTTGAAGTCTTAGGTGCATAGAGTATCAAAATGTATAGTATTGAAATGACACAAAGTCTACAACATGAAGTTTGTCCCTGATATTTATTTATATTTACATATTTATTGGCATTATAATAACAAAGAACTTCATACCTTGTGTCTTAACAACAAGGCTATCCTGCTGGTGAACATGTTAAGTAACATCAAGAAACAAGAAACAGATATTGTCTAATAATTTATAATAATTTTAACTTATTGATGTTTATATTCATGATTCATATAATTAAATAGATAAGCAGTGCCTTGAAAATGGTTTAATGTTACTAAACTTCATTGTTTCATGGTTAAGTGAAACAGGTGAAATTGGTTTCACATGAATTCTGCAGTCAGTGTAGATACAAAATTGACATACAACAATCTCACCTCTGTTGTCATAATTAAACACGAAGCTGAAGGGTTTATCGTGACATCTCCAGTGATTAAACCTACATCATGGAACTCCTCAGAAAACTCCCTGTACTTTTGGTTAGACAGAGCTTTGATGGGTGTGGTGTAGATTACTCTTTGTTTTTTCTTTAATGATAATGCTATGGCATACCTATAAAAAGGACAATTTATTTAATTACCATGTTTTCTTTAAGAATTCCACCGTGGTTAAAATTGTTTTACTTGGGTTGTTGCTTGTGGTGTGAGATTTAAGTAAAAAGATTTAAGATTTCCTCATTCTCCTGCTTACCACCCCCTAAGTCCACCACCAATCCACAAGTCAAAACAGCAACAAAATGACTTACATAATACATATAGCAACAGGAAGCCACTAACAAATTGATATTTTAATCAGTCACACTTGCATAGTAAATGTTGCCTGAATATTTTAACCTTTTGTTTCATTTATTTAGAAAAATAAGTTATTATAATGCATAAAGTAATTAAAATGTTACTTACTCAGCCACAACTGTTTTTCCTGCAGAAGTATGAGCAGACACCAGCACCGACTCCAAATTATCTATACACAAAATGGCTTCTTTCTGAAAGGGATCCAGTATGAAAGAATATTGCTTTGCGGGTTCTGAAGTGGGCTGCACAAGTGGTGTGAATTCATGATTAGGGGGTATCGCCACTTCATGTGTGCAGCCTTCATGCGTTTCTAAGGTATGTATCACTATACGCGAGTGTAATGCCTCCAAACTGGAAAATAATCGGTTTAGTTCATTAAGATTTTCAATGACAATGCTAGTTGGAACATAATACAGTACACATACAGTAACAGGGTACAGACAATATTTACGCGGCCGCTACCAATAAAATTCATAGGATATTAGAGATTACTCAGACTTACTTTAAGTCTGAAGTCAAGTCAGCGTCGTCCTCTTCTATTTTGACTCTCTTTGACGTGTCGGCATATTCAACTTGTTCATGAGCTCGCTTATTATTTACTACACTTTTTTCTTCAGTAGTCTCCCTAAAATTAGTTAAATGATATGTATCAATTGGTGTTTAATGTAATTAAACTCTATAATACAGTA
Source organism: Hedya salicella (assembly GCA_905404275.2). Classification (NCBI taxonomy): domain Eukaryota; kingdom Metazoa; phylum Arthropoda; class Insecta; order Lepidoptera; family Tortricidae; genus Hedya; species Hedya salicella. The sequence continues at coordinate 20,767,490 of FR990099.1, read as the reverse complement.
GTTTTGTGCTATAACATGTGAGGAAAACAATGTTTGAGGTTACATGCTACTTACGAAACTGTTTCTTCGCTTTTGATATTCGGTATTTGGACAGAAGCTACATTTTCATTTGGCTCCTCAAAGCAGTCAAACAAACTATCAATATCAGCCATATTTTATGCTTTAAATCATTTGTTACGAACTAAAATAAGATAATAATGGAATCACAAAAACAGTCACGAAAGGAGAATACAAATACAGGTTCAATAATAAATTGACAGAACAGCGGAAGTCATGGGGTAACTCTCACAAAGATTTTGGTTCAAGGAAATGTATGTAATGTGCTGTAATTTTGATGGCTTCTGCATTATGTCATACAAACACTGCCATCTTGCCGATTTGTTTTTATGGAAGTCTCCTCTCAAACTGTAATGATTAAAATATATTTTTTGGTACCAATGCTTTTGATGAATGATTTGAATAGAAGCACACTTGACTCATTTATTTATGTTATATTATATCTCTTCTATAAATACAGATTTTCAAACCAACTAATCTCATTCTCTCAATCTAGTTTAGCACGTTTTTTTTATACTGGTAACTATTATTATGACTCAACGGTCACGTGACCAGCAAAGCTTGGGTTTGGTTGGTCGGTTCACAGCGAGTTTCTCGGAGTTACGCTTGCCTTTCCGAGTTGAGCTCGCGTGGATTATATTTTTGTGCAAATACTTAGTGCCGTGACTTAAAAACTATTCAACAATGTCGTCAAAAACAAAAAAGACTGTGACGTCCTCGTCAAATATAAGTGTTGTGTCATCCGTTCAAAGCCCACAGCAATCGAGCACTCCTGTTGGAAGCCGCCCTTCTAGCTCCGCCGGCCGGCCCAGCAGCCCGCTTAGTCCTACAAGACACAGCCGTTTACAAGAAAAAGATGCGCTACAAAACTTGAATGACCGTCTGGCGGCCTATATTGATAAGGTCCGCCAGCTCGAAAGCGAGAACTCTGGTTTGCGACGGGAGATCCAAACGACACAGGAGGTGGTCACACGTGAAGTTTCAAACATCAAGGGAATGTACGAGCATGAACTCCAGGACGCTAGAAAGTTGTTAGACGATACGTCCAGAGAAAAAGCAAAGTTGGAAATTGATTTGAAGCGATTATACGAGGAAAACGACGACCTCAAGAAACGGTAAGCATTGACAGGGCTATTTAAGGTGTGGGCGGTAATGGCTGTAAGTGATAGCATCGTTTTTAAATAAGTGAGTGTTATGTTGAGGGCGCCGCGTCTAAGGTTAGCTTAAAGTTTACGTCATCGGCGGTAATTCTGCGCGGGCGCGCTGTGACGAGCGCGCGCGGCCTCGCTTTTACGATATCGTGACATCATACCTCGATATAACTAAGGCAATCACACGCTACCTAACACGCTAAAAACTAAATTCACTTCCTGTTAGCTTAAGTTATTCCTCCTCCAGGGCTATCGGAAGTTAGCTTGGTCTAGCCTTGCAAATGATACTTACTCAGTGGCCTATAGATCTAACAATAGGTTACAGATATAATTATTACATTATAATTTCGTTTGCATAATTTATTAGCTTCTGGCCCCAAGAAATTGATATGAAGTAAAATCAATCACAGTTTGAGTGAAAATATGTAATTACCTATAAGAAGTTTATTTGTAAACAAATATTATGCATCAGTCTTACATAAATTATTTTGTTCAAGTGTTGATGCATGGTATTGTTTGTTTGTATACAAACGATTATGGGACTTAAGCCAATAAGAAGTTATGTGGCTACAGATTTTGGAGGCCTAGTTTCCCTATGAAGTATGTCAAGGCTGAATTGTTTATTGGGATTTTATGAAGGTCAATCTTTTTCTGGAGTAAGGATGAGCAATGTTACAACAGCTGAATCATAAGCTAAGAACTAGATCCCGTCCTAAACTTTCATTCCATCAATATCAACATATGAATAGAACCCTTTGGGCTCCTGTACTTAATTTGTTTTAATATGTTGTTTTTTAACTCCTTGAATTTCTGGGTTATTAATAATTTCATAAATGAGAGATTATGCCAAATGAAGTGCCTATCTATCCTAAGCCCCTGATAGAATATAATTTTATATGGTTCAATGATTGACATCAAACATGAATGAAAACTGCACTTGCACTGGACAAAAATTAGGTAAAGGGTCTCTCCAATCCTGTTTCATTCATGATTAGGAAATGTTTTTCTAGCCAGCTTTAAATATGGAGAAGAGGTTATGGAGTTTACCTATTTGTTTTTTTTTTACCCAACCACACAAAAAGAAAGGGTTATGATTTTAGCTGCTTGTGTTTGTATTTATGTGGTTTGGTTCCAATAAAGTAAAACAATTTCTTCAACTAGTTCTAATTGCCATTACATTAATGCTATAAAGGGATAATAATAAGGAAAAGTGCAGTATATGTGTGAATGCCAACTTCTTGTCTAACCTTGGCTTAGTTCGCCATTTTCGTACAGATCGATTGTGGCCGTAACTGCGGACTTGGAAACAACGCGCGTGTTTTGTTTATGACTTAAAATTATACAGGAAACATCACATGGCCTTTCTAAGATTATTTTTCCTTCAGAGGAGATAAAGGTCCCTAGTAGGATCCTTGTAACAATAAATGTCTTGTGACTAAGTTTTGCATCACTCATCTACACAATGTTAACTAGTATTGAAGAAAGTAATTCTCCCAGTCTCTCCTTAATAGATACCTGCAGGCTGGCTGCCTATGTAACATCCTAGTAACTTGAAGATATTTAATCAAATCTGGTTGGGTACCTATTTGTAGATTGTCTCTTACAGAGAGGCAGTTGACCAAACGCTTAAATAGTGTTATTTTAATTAATGTATATTTTTGAAGCATATCATTAGGAATCTAAATCCAGGTATCCATTATCTTATCTATGGAAATGCATTAAATACCTATCTACTTATAACCATTACTCATCACATCACCTATTGTTTATAAGGCGTCACATAAAGATACAGAGCTCGTTTGGGTACATTTAGTTTAGATTGGCTTGTGATACACAATACATACACACCAATATTTTGTTATGCTTAGGTGCCTAATACTGAAATTAGTTATTTGCTTATTTGTTATTGAAAAAAAAAATCAATGAGCAAGCAACCAAATTTACTGAAACATTTAATGAATACGAAAGTACATAGGTGTATAGGTTAGGTACCTATTATACTGTCAAATCATACAGTTTTTTGCATGCATGAATGACTCCAGGTGGTAAGTAGGTAGGTACCTGGTAGGGAGAACCATCAACATCAAACAATCAATAAAAAACAATAATTTGCGAGCTTAATATAAATACCTACTGCGAATTCACTCAAAATAAACTTAGTTGTGAAATACATTTTTAGGGTTCCATAGCACTAGTAGGTATGTCATAATTAAATTAGAACAGTTTCATATTACCCACACTGAATTCAAAATTTGCTCGATGTTAAATTCGGCGGTGCCTTCATGTGATCACCGGGCCTTGCGTCGCGGCTGTTGACCGTGGTGGTGACGTCACTCCCCCTGCGCCCGCGCCGCACCCGCAGGTGACGTAATACGCGTATTTAGCGGTGATGCATACAAATACCAAGAAAATGTGAATCAATAAAAGACAATTCTGAAAATGTAACGGACGTAATCGTTTATTTATAATTTGCTAACTTGGTCAAATATTTAAAATTTAGCATTACAGTATTACTTGGTAAAGATTACTATATATTATCATTAATATTTTAAACGAATATTTTCGTTGCTATTTTTAATCTTGACGTATAGTCAAAATAGCGTAGGATAGAGCAAGGGGAGGGGGTCAGCAGCAGGCGCGTGAAGCTTCTGGCCGTAACTGCTTATTGTCTCACCGTCGCCACTTCAACGCACTTTTTCACCGTATCCATGTCAATATTATATTAATTATATCCACAATAAATGTAATTTTTTCATATAGGTATTGCATTCTTAATTCATCTTTTTTTTTATCATCCCATAGTAAATTAAATGCTACTATCTAATTTTTTTTACATGATACTTACTTAAACGTAGTTTTTCACGGTCAAAAATGAAATTCTTTGTTTTTTTCAGTACAGCTTTACTGCTCGTTATTAATGAATCACGTCAGAGCTTATGCCCATTTTGTATGGGGTGTTTTGATGCTCGGCAGATATTGCGTGACTTTGACTGTCATTCCTGACGTTCCTAATGCTCGATCCCTGTTTGTCCTTTATATACATATTCTCCTTATGAGAAACTGAATTTATTAGCATTATAAAAAAAATGGATGCAATTATTGATTCCCCATACATTCCACTCCCCTTTTTCAACCTTTAAAAGGATGATATCCGAGATAAAAACTATTCTATGTTCTTCTCAAGGTCTCAAACTATCACCATAATAAATTTCATATAAATCGATTCAGCAGTTTATTTGTGAAAAGATAACACATAGATAAAGTTACTTCCCCATTTATAATATTAGTATGGATCATATTACATTACTGTTAGTCGGGGAAAGAAATAATTAAGTTACATTAAATCAAACAGTTTCGGAAGCTTTTTGTGATCATTATTTATGGTTTACTGATACCCGTGACAAGTTTTTCTCTTGTACCCCTATCAAGAGTTGAGAAATTGAGGTCATAAAGTCAATATTTATAACTGATGATTACTTAATCATACAGCAGGGATAATGTTATAATTATATACCACAGCTCATAAGTATTTTTCATACAACTGTACACAAAATTATACTTTCAGAATTGAATTATACTCCCAAGTTTGGGGTCACTAGACTTGACAGTTTTGCCTTTAGCTTAAAAAAGGTACCCAGAATATCCTTGTAAATACCTATTCTATTTACCACCAGACAAATGTTAAAAGATCCATTTTTATTTGGTTTGAAACAGTTTTTTTTAAAAGATGCATAGAAAACTGAAAATTGAGAAATAATGTATCCAGTACCGATTTCACTTAGTATATTTCCTAAATAAAAACACGAATCTAAAAGCGTCTATTGTGTGGAAAAAAATGAGTGCCTAAATAAATAAGTACGAGTATGAGCGGTAGTATTATACCTATAGTATTATATTATTGCGCCATGTTTAGGGACTGTTCATTTATTATGTAGGAGGGGGAGGGGGTTATTCCAAGTCTTATTTTTGGGGAGGAAGGGTCAGAAAGACGTCAAAATTGTCTTAAGTAATAGATGAAAAGCCAGATATAAGATCCCACTAACCCCACAACATGCGCTATTAGATCCGTATAAACTGATCCGATTATTAAGTAACATGGCGGTGTCAAGCTAACATGGTCGCGGCACGAGCGATCGATCCTTGGCCTTCACGCTCCACGGAGCAAGTTGTATGCTTCCTTTTGATTCCATCTGTTCTGAAAGTATTTTGTTGGTGATTCGCGTTAGACGTAGGTATTAGGTATTTATAATGAAAATCATAAGAATACCGAAACTACAATTTAAATAAAAATCTACACTATTATCAAGTTGTAAAAATGAAATGTTATCGTCCGCTATTTGGACCTGAATAAAAAAAAATGTTTTGATTTTTTGTATGTTCACACAGCTCACATATAAATGTTTGTATGTGTCGTTGTGGCTTCATCAAGCCAAAGCGGCTTAACAGATTTCAACTATTTTTGACACATGGGTAGCTGGGCATCCCCAGATGGCTATAGGATACTTTTTACTGGATTACGCTGAAGAGAAAAAGAGGGTTATGATTTTTTTCTCCTCTGTTGACAAAGTACTAGAAGATGTTCTAGTACTAAATGTAGTTTATTATAAGTACATTACTTTTGTGAGATGGGTTTGACTGTATTTTCCAGCTGCTTTGTTTGATTAATGAAACAGTAAATGCAATAATCTCTGACAATCAACACTAAATATTATAAAAGAGCTAAATCACCTCATCAAATTGTTTCCAACAGAAAATATTCCGGTAGTAATGCTAATATTACATATATTTTATCAAAAAAAAAAAACGAATTTGTTTTCAAATTCAATTGAATTAAAGTCAACGCTCATAGTAGGTTGGGTTAAGTATAAATTTTAAAAGAAGGATTAATCTGTAGAATTGTTTTAAATATAAAAACCGCCCAAGAGCATGTCGGAACGTGCTCAATGTAGGGTTCCGCAGCCGTTCATACGAAAAAGCGCACTACAGATGGAAAAAAATACAATACGATATGAAAAAAAGCGTATCTCCACCGCACTTACGTCTTTTTGATGAAAATTTCCGTTTTTCGGCAATAACTCAATATTGTCGTATATTTATAATTTTCAGAATAATTTTCGTGGATTTATTAAGCATTATTTTTGTTTATTTTTTTTTATATTATTTGGACATAAGTTGTAGAAAATTTATGCAATTTTCGGAGCGATTATTACCGAAAATATCCAATAGATCAAAAAAATATATTTAAAAACTTCAAAATGTTTTTAAAAGTAGGCTAGGTAGTACCTACTGTCGAAATATGAGCCACAAATTGATATTTACTGAAAAAAAAAAACAGTTTCGGTTACATGTATGGAGTGCCCCCCTAGAAATATTCTTTTTTATTATTTAAGAGTCCCAGGTAAGCTCGGTTCTCCATACAAACGTAGTTACGCTCTCATTTTAAAACGACTAACTAGTTTGCTCTGAAATTTTGTACTTACAATAAGTTAAGGTATGTGCAGGCCTGTAATTACTTTATGTAGCTTCAGGTACAATAGTTAAAAAATACAGCTAATTTAAGTTTCATACAAAAGTTGTTTTTGCTGTATTTCGTTTGTTTTTTTACTGGAGCCATGTAAACTAATTACAGGCCTAGATATACCTCATGTCATTGTATATGCAAAGTTTCGTTACAATCCAACACGTAGTTTTAAAATGAGAATGAATCTCCGTTTGTATGGGAAGGTGAAATTCGGCCGAGCTTGCCGGGGACTCTAACTATTAAACTGAGTAGTGGCCTACCCAAGACACCTATACTCCAAATTTCATCAGGATACATCTTGTCACATTCGGACGGACATGACGAAACTCTATGGGTTCGGTTTTTGCCATTTTGGCTAGGGACCCCTAAAAAGGCCCGTGTCGGTGTGCAAAAACGATTCATGATAATAATCAATATGGTTTTGACGTTGTAATAATTTAATTTTAAATGTCGTTGTGGGGGACATTACTATTTAGAAATGGTATTGCCTCGCACATGTTTTCATTGATGCCTACTATCTAGAAAGTATTATTAGCTCATTATTTTACCGACGGATTATGATTATACCAGTACAGTTTATTAATTATACGTAATAAGTAAAAATAACTAATATGGCACATTTGTGCACTGGGCTCATGTTCAAAATTATTGTCAGTAAGTTCCCTATTTATTACTTTTCCCTACTTGTCTCACACTCATTGCATAATAGAATGTAAAAGGTAGCTAATATTGGGCAATAGTATAGTAGTTATACATTGATCTTCTATGGTGAAGTTAAGATAATCATAATTGATCATTAGAGTGAACTGGAGTTCCGCGAGATCTTTCAGAGGGTTGCACGGGAATAATACAAATCAACCTAAGTAACCAAGCATATCAAATCTTGTCACATTCACATTAGTAAAAAAGGATCGTCTCCCACCGCCGACGGGAGGCGAGGTGACTAGCTATTAGCTAAGTATATTAGCTTAGTATCATCATCATCATGATTTTCTCGCTTAAGAAACTTGCAATAGATAAGTATAGTTTCAGTGTTAGTAAAATAGACTAATATTTGTAGTAAAGAGATAGTTGATCGCCGGCGGTGATAGCGGTTTTAGTTTGCGATAAACTATTCATAAATGTATCTCGTTTACTGACACGGGACCAGCATCTATTGCACATTTGTGAGCGGGAAAATAGTTGATAGTTACTTGATAAAAATAAATAAATATCATCAGGGACAATGTTACACTAATCGGCCTAGTCCCTAACTAAGCAAAGCTCATACTATAGGCACAGGGCGAGGATATAAATACTTATATAGATACAAATATAATACTTTAAATAAAATAAAAAATATCCAAGAACCAAGAACAAACATTCGTGCTTATCACACAAACACTCGCCTTGGCCGGGATTCGAACCCGGGACCGCCCGCTTAGTAAGCCGTTGTGCAATCAACTTGGCCAAAGGTGTCGAAATAAAATTTGTATTCGAAAAGGCTTTCATCATCAAAAAAGTTCAAGTACCCCTACATTTCATCAATATTCAGCATACGCCAGCTATCCAAACTTATCCTCGGACCGTTTCAAGCACTTGCGTAACCCATGTAAATATCAATTTATCTCACATTATAAGAATTTTACCTTGATTTCCAACCATGGGATTTGACAGTTACGGTATAAAATGATCATCTCATGACCAACGACATGAATATTTACTGAATGCCGTCATTGTTTACATTAAAGTATGTACCAAAATACTGCCGCGCTATCAAAGTCCTATAGTATACGGGTCAAAGTTATTTGCACCTTATTAACTGGTAGTCGAGAGTAAGATTTCATTGGTTCTGTGTAAGAAAGACATGTGTGGTAAAAATGTGTACATGCACGACTAGAGGGCGTTATTGTCGTCGGCCACGTTCTATATATTTCCTAATTATTAAGAGTAATTAGCCAGCTATTTTAGGGGGTATCTTTCTCAGACAGTAACACTACGACTTCCATATTCGTTAGTTAAGTACTGCGGATATTGCTAAAGTCTCTACCTCAAGTGTTAGATGCCTGCACAACACAACTGCTCGATCGCGTATACGTCTCGTACAAATAATACTATCACAACGTATTCGAAAGATTTTTAGGGTTCTGTAGACAAAATGGCAAAAACGGAACCCTTATAGTTTCGTCATGTCCGGCCGGGCCATCCGTATGGCACTGACATTTTAACTTAAAAATTACATCGTATATTGATGAGATTTGGAGTAGAGGTGTCTTGTATAAGCCCTATTTATTTAGTGTGATAGTTAAATAACAAAAATAAATATTTCTAGAAGGGCTCCCATACATGTAATATAACACTGTATTTTTTTTCTTCTTCTTATAAGTCCGACTTAGCGACTAAATAACATAAACACCGCCGTAAGTCGTACTCTGAACCATTGCTTACTATTTATGACTTAGGCGATACGTAAACCGAATGAATGGATAATTGTGTTGACCCCATTCTCTTACGGTCACGGGTATTCAAAACTTCCTGCCTTTTCTTTACTATTGTTTATTAATTTAGGGTTGCGTAAACATGTTATTGTCTGAAGTTAGTTCGTTAAATTAAAACAAATACCACTTTGTATTAAGATTTATCATATATATCCGATGTCATAAAAAATAACGTTAAAAAATTTAGTTTATACCTATAATGTCCCTCAAAACGCAATTTCGATCCACTGTGCGCTAGGCCAATTTACTGGTAGATATTCAGCTTAATTATCAGCAACATATTCTATCGCCAGCTTTCACTCTATAGATCTACAATAATCTGTATCTGCGACACTAGTTGTGTCTAAAAGAAAGTCAAAACGATCAGCAATCACTTTTATTCGTCCCCGCTCCGGAATAAAAATCGGCCAAGGTTCGGGCTCCCGCGACGTCTCGGCCGCGTCGCTGAATCGCAAAGCGCGGGAAACGGTATTTGATTAAACGAATTGAATAGCTGCGACGACGGGGGATAGCGTGTTCACAGAAGTTCATTTCGTATAGGGACAAACCAAGACACTGCTAAAAGATAATTTGTAGACCGTGTCTCATTGCAGTAAGGTTTACACTGCACTTCAGTTAAACGCGTCTTCGACACGTTGCGCAACTGCGAGACTTCGACTTTTACCTTACAATACCTCGTTTCGTAGAGTAAAACTTGACCCACCTGACGCGTTTGGAATGCAGTCTAGAGCTGACCTCATTTCAATAACAACTTTTTCGAGATGAGCATCCAATATCTACTTATAGATCGCCAAAATCGACTATCAGCAAGTATTAAGCTGTTAGATACATTAATGTTTTATGTTTTTAAATCATATAGTGGTCGACAATTTGTACAGTCTTATCTTATTGTTGTAAGTGTGATTAAGTATGCCATTCGTTTATCAAATTGCTGTCCTTCTGTTACATTGTCTTGACATTTGTATGTATGACATCATTTCATTTCCTATTATGTATTAGACGGCGCACGCGCTATGTCGTTATTAATACCTATGTGTATATTGCACAATAAAAAAAAAGATTAACTTTTAAATATTTTCTTAATATACTCTTGGCCATTGAAATAAAACAATTTAACGGATTATATCGCGTATATTATCTCATTTTAGTTCCCGACGTTTCGGAAGCTTTCCAGCTTTCCATGGTCACGGGAGGACCATGTTCCGAAACGTCGGGAACTAAAATGAGATAATATACGCGATATAATCCGTTAAATTGTTTTATTTCAATGAGTAATAATCGCGGAAACAGAAGAAAATACTCTTGGCCGTTATTTTGAACGTGGGAGTAATTTTCAAGGTGATATTATTAAATGTATAGTTATAAAATAATAATCCAACCACTATCTGTATCTCTATGTATTGATAAACAGTATTTTCAGCCGCTGGGGCAAACTCGAAAACCCATTTTGACGCAGTTTTCACTATCATGTAGATTGGTTCTTCCGGATGGTTTAGTATAATTAATCCATTCTATACAGGGTGTCCCAAGAAGTAGTGATATACTGAAGCTGGGAGGTAGAGGACCTTGAGGCCTATCTAAATCACCCCCATGTATGTTCCGCGATTTTTCGTATTTTCGGAGTTATGACTTTTTTTTAAATTTTGTGTGGTAGCGCCTGCCTTATAGCCTGGCCTCCACAGTTCCCCGACCTAAACCCCATTGATTTTTTTGTATGGGGATACTACAAAGACCTCGTCTACTCAAGAGAATGCCGCAATTTGGACGAGTTAACCCGGAAATTGAGAGTAGCAGAAGAAACCATTAAAAATAATAGAAGTGCATTCAGACGTTTAAAATACAACTTTTTCGGCGATGTCGCACTTGCATTGAGCAACAGGGAGCCATTTTTGAAAATTTCTTGTAATTAAACACCTTGTAATTGGTTTTACTTTGTTTGTATTAATCATCATGTAAATTAAAATTTTGCACTTACCACATTTAGATTTCAATTTTTTGATTGAAGTTTTAATGAATAATAAAATGAAATTTTCAGGGTAGCTACCTGATAGATAGAGCAAGTTTTTAAAAGCCAAACGGTAATTTTTTTATGTGATTTTATCTTTTTAAAGCCCCTTGAAGTTGTGAACATATTGGGTAATTTTATCATTCTTGGCATTTTTTTTTTTTAATTCCATTCAAAGATCTAACGATAGTAAATTTTACCATACTGAATTGGCCTATCTATCAGCTTAGCACACAAAAAAAATCACGCATCTACCGCAATAATTCACGTTACCATAAATAAAAATCTCATCTTACTCGGCGATAGGTGAAAAATTAAAAAAAAGGTCATAACTCCGAAAATACGAAAAATCGCGGAACATAGATGGGGGTGATTTAGATAGCCCTCTAGGTCCTCTACGTCCCAGCTTCAGTATATCACTACTTCTTGGGACACCCTGTATATCTGGCATGAATATATTGTAATTTGTGAGAGCCATTGTGCAGGTTGCTATTTAACCAAAGTTCTAACTGATTATGTTTATGTTCACAGCTTGGATAAGAAGACCAAGGATTGTACCCAGGCAGAGAACTTGGCTCGCCACTACGAGACCCGTTTCACTGAAGAGAGCAACAAATACAACTCCGCGCTTGCTGACAAGAAGAAGGCACAAGATGAAGCCAGGGTATGTGTTCCACATTGTATCATTAATAGCTTAACGTCCGTAGAACCCGATTGCCATCAGCTTTTCTATTATAATGCATGCATCTTATACAACTGCTCTTTAAGAAAAACTCGGTAAAATCTAATTTAATATATTTATTAAGTATTAATTTTATTTATTTATTATTACTCGCATTTTTGAAGCCATGCTATTGCACATTACTTACGTTATGATTTTTGTTATTTGGTTCCCTTACTCAAGGTATACCTGGAATCGAATTATAACAATGCCTAATGATAATGAGAGTAAAATGTATAATTTAATAATGACTTATTTTTGTCATTCATAAGAATAAGAACATTCTTATGAATTGTATTCCACAATTGAACCATAAAACACACCTTGCGGTTTGGGTCGTGAGTCAGAGCCTTGAATATTAATTTTAGCAAGACTTACAGGGAGACTAAGTTGTTCCTGTTAGCAAGTCTCAATACATCCAAATTCAAAGCGTGTTTGCTACTAGGTGTCTATTCAATATGCACAAATCAAAGGTATTTTGCTTGCAATGTTATATTATGTAAAATTTGCCAACGCTTGATTTTTTGGGCGTCTGGTGGTCTCAGGAGCATGACTAACCATTTAATCAATTCGCAGTCATGCCATATGTCTCAGTAAAATTGGTTGTTTGTGTCTAGTCATCTCTTCAACGTGTTAATGCCCTTTTTACGTAATTGTCAAAGTAAGAAAACTATCTAAGTTCTCAATTGTCATAGTATGTAGTACGAAAAATATTTACTGATTGCCTCTTAAGAAATAAGCACTTGACCGAACTTATCAAATATGTGAAAGAGTAATGGCATGTGAAAATATCGTTACTAAATTGGGATTTTCAATTTGTTTTTGGAAAATAGCAGATTTTTGGCTATATTGAATACATAAAGTAAAACTTATCAAAAACACTTTTAGAAAAAATACACACGAATAAATAACATGTCGGTGTCCATTCAGAGTACTTAGAAAAAGAGTTTATTGCAACTTTCAAGATTTTTTTCTATGCAACTTTTTTTCCAATGCTGGTAATATGCTCATTATCAATAATATGTTTGTACGCAGGAACTCGCCAAAGAGCTGGAGAAGCTGCGCAAGGTGTACGCTGACACCCGCAAGACCTTGGAAGAAGAGATGCTGTGCCGCATCGATATGGAGAACACCGTGCAGAGCCTGCGCGAGGAGCTCTCTTTCAAGGACCAGGTGTTCCAGCAGGAGCTGCAGGAGACGCGCACCCGCCGCCAAGTCGAGATCTCCGAGATCGGTGAGTCGACAAACTTAGATCTGTGGAAGACCCCGGGGATACTGCATCGATATGTAGACCATGCAGATGCTGCGCGAGGAGCTCTCCTTCAAAGACCAGGTGTTCCAAAAGGAGCTGCAAAAGGATACGCACGCGCCGCCAGGTGGAAATCTCCTAGATCGGTGAGTCGACCAACTACAGTTGAATTTTTCTAACAACCGTTTTTTGACAGCGGTCATCCTAGTACAATCGCGATGGCGCGAAGGCGTAAATGTACTGGGCTGATGGCTGTCAAAAAACGGTTGTGAGAAAAATTCAGCTATATAACTATTTCGGTGACAAAAACCTATATTTGTGTGGTGTGTACAGAAAGCAATAATAGGCGGTAACTGATTTTTAGACATTTAGAGTGAATGAATTTCGTGTCACCTTACCGCCTAATAAGTTTCAAAACGATTAGTTTTTTGTAACGATTAGGAAATTGAGTATACTGCTATTTATCTTAGCAATATTAGATTACTGCCAAATGGCTTTGTAAATTGTGGGAAAATTGAAACATGAAAAATATTCTTAGCTGGTCATGTTATAAGATCAGGGGCGTATTTTGAAATTTGGGGCCACGGGCCAATAAGTTTCGCCGCACCAAAAATCAAGGAAAAAAACGATTTAAATAAAAAAATACAATTTTGTAAAATTTTAAAAAGACTATTATATTATGTTTCTAAAAATAAAGTTGATATGTTCGGACAAAATCGCTCCGGAAGTAGCAAAAATTGTCCCCATCCCCTCTATTTTCTAAATGGTATGTTCAGAAAATATGAAAAAAAAAATTACAAATATATAGCTAAATAAATACTTTCAACGAAAATTGTTTTGAACATGATCGAACATCCTGTTTTTGAGTTATTGCCCAAAAACTGCGCTTCTCAGCAAAAAAACTTAAGTGCCATGGATAAACGCTATTTTGCTAGTGCACTTTTTCATATCGTATTTTTGTATGAACGGCTGCGGAACCCTACACTGAGCATGGTCCGACATGCTGTTGGCCGTTTTTTTTTGTATAGAGCTCCGTAGGTTTTTACACTTACAAACGTTTCCGATTTAATGACTTACTAGTTCTTGTTTTTTGGTTATGTTAATTCCGAATTTAATTGACAAGAAAAAACCGGCCATAACAATTTATGCTACGTTTGAAGCAATTATTTTCGAAAATATTTACTAAATCGATTTTTTTTTGAAACCTCAGTCTTTTTAGAATAACTTTAGGAAATACTAGATTCGATTCGATCGATCGATCGATCGATCGATTACAACTTGTAAAGGGAGTTCGCGGTATAAAAGTTTGGGAACTTCTGGTTTAAGTAATAATATGCCTTATGTTAACCTGAAAATTATATCCACTTCTGTTATTTTGGAATAGGTGGAAGCATCAATCTGGGCGTTGGGCTACTTGTATTTAATTAGTTTTGAGATTTAGATTAACTATCAAAGTTAGTAGTGGCTTATTCAAGACACTTATACTCCAAATTTCATTATATTTTGAGTGAAATTCATGTTTATACGAAGATAGGTTATGACGGTTTATACGGACGGACGGACGGACGGACATGACAAAACTATATGGGTTCCGTTTTTGCCCTTTTGTCTACGGAACCCTAAAAATAAAAAAGTGAGAAGTAAAAGTTGGTTGAATGGCGCCAATACCTAAACAAAATGTAAACGCCAAGGGGTGGCTACGCCGCTCTCGGCACATTGGCGCCCCGGGCCATGGCCCGGATGGCCCTAGGGTAAATACGCCCCTGAGTAAGATACCGCTAATTTGTTTAGTTAATCTGATGCAGAATGTGTTAAGCTAGACAATAGTAAAAATACCTCAATACTGTTTTTTTTAAATACTGCCAATGGCGGCATAGAACATTGTTGCACTAAAAATTATGAAACTTCCATTGTTTCAATTTAATAATTTGATGTTGAATTTCGTTATGTTCTTCGATTTTTATAGTAAAACTTACAATGAGTGTGTAAGTTCACCTTTGTAAATATTAGATATACAAGAGCTTGCATAGCTAATCAGTTTCAATCGTGTTAATTCTTGAAAGTAAATACATCCTTAGACACCAGTCTGCAAATAACATTTTAATCTGTGACTTGTTGGTGAATGTGTTCATTAGTCTACAATGGTATCCATAGGTTAATGTAAGTAAAATTTTCAGTATATCGTCTCTAAAATGCGTTACTCCATTATGCATATATTACTTTGATATGTCTGTTAATTTCATATGGAGTGTGTCTTTTAAAGGGGGATCTTTTAGCTATTAAAAGTTGATCGTCTAATTTTTGAAAATGCGTGTTTCACTGACGCGGTATATTGGTGTAGAACGTGTTATAAAACAGTTTCGCGTGTAATGTTCGTCGTGCTGAACGTCACGTTCACGGATTCTGAAGTTTGTAAACAGCCAGTATCAACAGTAACTAAGGGGCTTCAAGCAAAAATGTCCGATGTCTCATGGTTTTTGTTGCGTATCTAGTCCTTGGTTTTTTACTTGTAAAAGAATGCCCAGATTTTTTCAAAATGAGGTCTGAAGTCTACACAGCACAACAGAGAGCACAATACCAAAATCTATTATACCAGCCTAGATGTCGATCAGCTATTTATAAAAAAACGCTTATAATATGTGCATAATTGTATATAATAGCTTACCGCAAAATATTAGAAATATGAAGGCTACTGACTTTAGGAAATATCTGAATGATTATCTGTTGGATAATTGTTTGTATAGTGTCAAGGAATTTATAGATTATAAGAAACAGCATGAATCTTGTTAGGAATAAGGTAGAAATTGCATACTTAGTACTTGTTGTAAGCTACCATAATATTTGCATATCGTTTAATTACGATTGAATACTGTACCTACCATAAACAACAATAACTCCCTGTAACTAGAACTAAGTATTTAGCAAATAAACATATTCTTCTTCTTCTTGGAATAGTGAAAATAACTTTCCAAGCTTGGTATATATGCTAGTTCATTGTTTATTTAATACTTTCTCGCATTCAGAAATTGGAATATATTTTTATGTATCTAATTGTTTTTTTAGAGAGGTCTATATAAATAAAAATTGCGTATCTAGTATCTCTGTTAACCGTTAATAGGCTCAAAACCTAGACCTGATTGTTGATTATGAAACACCTAATACGCTAACCAAGTCTTTTCTTTAAAAAGCGTGTATTTTTAAAGATAAGTAGCAATAAATGGTTTTTTTTTTCGTAAAAATAACGAATTTTGATAGCGTTCATTGGTTTCGGAGGCTCGTGAAGATAAACTGAAACAGGATATTGCTAAAGACGGTCATTGTCACGATGAGACATATACAACACGGAAGAGTGAAGAGCTACGGATCATAAGTTTGTGTTTAGTGCAATATTGTATTTGCCGTCGTAGCTAGAGGCTGGCCAGACGGACGATTACCAAAGATGCAATCCGCAGGGGACCACATTTTGCCAACTCACCGTATACGAGCTGCCGGGGCATAGACTAGGGGGGGCAAAATTTAAATCCTGCCAGAGCGCTCAAGACTATTTACGACGCTGATTGTATTATTTTTTTCACCCCACTAGCTTGGAAAAGTTATTTGAAGTTTGAATTTTTAATTTTCATCTCACATTTTCCTCTATGTATTGATGTGAAAAGTTGTGTGTTACGCAGGGCTGCAAAGCGATTTGGCTTTCTTGTGGCTCGAAAGCCTCGTTACGCTCAGCATATTCCAATTTTAGATTCCTTCGCTTACTCCGCATTCAACTCAAGCCCTCACGCTAAACTTTGCAGCCTTCCATAATAAATAACTAATTTTATTTTGCAGATGGACGCTTGGCTCAGCAGTACGAGGCCAAGCTTCAGCAGAGCCTGCAAGAGCTGCGAGAGCAGCAGGAAGCTAATATCAAGGCCAACCGCGACGACATCGAGGCCATGTATGAGAACAAGGTACTGTATATAAACAAGCAGCTCCATCGAGACTTGACTAGTTTTTTACAGAATGTTTTTGGTGGGATTTCACTTCTTTTTGTAGAAACGTGGGCATAGACCTTCGATTTTTAACATCAAATGAAGCGGCCCACCAAGTTGAATATTTTTTGTAAAGGCGGTATGTCGATCTCTATTAGTTTGGTTGGGCTCTTGTATTTTCTAATCAGGGTCACCAGGTACTCGAGATCTTCGATTATCCAAGTTTTATAGTTTTCCCTTTATGTGGCCAATAAACCCTAACTCTGTACCAAATTTCAGCTCTCTGAGTTTATGGGATGTACTAGTTCTATTCTGATGATCATGAGTGAGTGAGTGTCATAAATGCGAAACTTTGCTTTCGCTTAACTCCGGAACTAAATGACTTACAGACTTGAAATTTTGGATTTCAAGTATGTGATTATATCTTACTGGATGACGAAAATTTCTGCGTTCTGGTCTTATCCAGAGGTTCTCAAATAGGGGCCTGAAAATGCGGCGAAATGGTTTCAGTAAAGGATGGTACGGCAGTGTTTGCTTCGCGCTCGACTTGGCGGGGGCACTGCCGTGCCCCCTGATTAGGTGGCGCAAAGCAGTTTGGAATGAAGTATTCTACATATATACCTATACCTCACTAATGATAGATGTAAGTGCTACAAGAATTCCGGGCTCTGTTGATTAATCACGACGTTGCGTTGTGAAATTGGCACATTTTAATTCAATAACTAGAAATGCCACTAGAGACTGGGAGCCAATTAGTAGCCAGAGACGTTGTGGAGATCCTTTTGGGAGAGTCTTTACGCTGATATGATTAAAACACTCAAATTGGCCCCAAAACTGTCCCATATTTCGGTAAGTTAGTACGCCTACGCAAATGTATATTTTCCTCCCATTTTAACAACGTTCTTATTCACGATCAGATGAAGAACCTGCACGCCGCTGCCAACCGCAACAGCAACGCGGCCACCGTCGCCGTGGAGGAGCTCCGCACGATGCGCACGCGCATCGACTCGCTCAACTCCACACTTAACGAGCTCGAGAACAAGAACGCCGCGCTCAGCGTGAGTATTTTTAACTTTGAACATGAAAAAAAAAACCGGCCAAGTGCGAATCTGACTTGCGCACCGCGGGTTCCGTACAGACTTTCATTTTATTCCGACGTGCCTGGCCGGTTGAGTTAAGTTTGCCTCTAGTAACAGGATACTCCATCGTGAAATCAAAATGTTCAACTATGTTGTTAAAATTTTCGACTTATATCTGATCCATACTTTCCCACAGAATCGTTGCCGCGAGCTTGAGCGCCAGCTGGAGGCCGAGCGTGCGCGCCACGCCGAGGACCTCGCGTCGCTCGAGCAGGAGTTGGCGCGTCTGCGCGACGAGATGGCTGGACAGCTCAGAGAATACGCCACGCTTATGGACATTAAGATCTCGCTCGACCACGAGATCGCCACCTACCGCACGTTGCTGGAGGGCGAGGAGGACAGGTGAGCTTTGAATAGATTCGGTTAAGTATGGAGTCCGCTGGATGCGGGCGGCGCAGGACCGGTTATGGTGGCGTTCTCTGGGGGTGGCATGTCATGTCCAGCAGTGGACTGTTTTGCTGTGTTATTAAAAAATCGTATCAATTATTAATAATCGTCAAATCATATTATTCATTTAAAACGGTTAATTTGCTTTTCTTTAGGAGAGTAACCCATTAGTATGGGTAAAGGGCAAAGATAACATAAATATATATCTAATCCTTATTACAACGACAATAGAGTAGGTGTGTACATATTTTTTAAACTTTTGGTGTATATTTATTTTTTGCCCCTGACTGCATTCACAACTGTCATCGTCACTGGCTACTGAATGTAGAAAGATTGGTGGAACATCAACATGCGATAGGAATGGTCGTTCCTGTCGTCACAACTTTGCACTTGTCCTATGACACACATTATGCACTTTCGGTCGCTTATCGGCAATACCGCTGGAATTAGCCGGTCATGCTCGGAATGGCCAACCGGGCTAACGCCTGTGATCGGCAGCGATAAAAGTACACATGTTAACTCGGTCGCTGGGCAGGCTGAACCTGACGACGCAGTCGCCGGGGCGCAGCGAGTCGCGCGCGTCGGCGTCGGGCGCGAGCGGGCGCGGCACGCCGGGCCGCCGGGCCACGCCGCTGCGCGCCGCGCGCAAGCGCACGCTGCTGGACGAGAGCGAGGAGCGCAGCCTGTCCGACTACAGCGTCACGGCCAGCGCCAAGGGCGACCTCGAGGTGGCCGAGGCCTGCCCCGACGGCAAGTACGTCAAGATCCGCAATAAGGGCAAGAAGGTGAGCGCACGACATACCCGACGACCTATATAACGATATATCTTTTTTTACGTCACACCTGGCCATAATGTGAGTTTTACCGCACGCTACGCGTACGGGTTATACCGTACGCCAGTCGTACGTCGCCTCCACGCTATAGCCACGTGAAGACGTAAAATTGTGTACTCACTACGGGCAGTAAAAAAGAAAGCCCTCTATCGCATATTTACAACCCTCGCCTGCGGCTCGGATCACAAATACCAGCGATTTCGGGCTTTCTTTCTTTTACAGCCCCTTGGTAAATAATGTACTAGTATAACGCTTGTTCGTAAATGGTGTTATTAGACGCAGGCGTATTGAGCAGCTATAGCCCATTTACCTCCCGCGGGAGCTATGGATGTTTATAACTGTCTCGGGAGTTATGAGTTTAGTTTTATAATGTGAGACCCACTCGTATGTCATTTCAGACTAAGGAGGTTTCAAATTGACCTAGATTTATTTCCTATCTCCAAATCTTAATTTTTTTTCTGTTTTCATCGTATATTTCGTATATGATAGTAACATTTTGATTAATACTTTTACAGTCGTTCAAAAATAGCGTTTACAATGCATATTCTCGGAAAGTCCGTCTTTGTATGGACTAACATAGACACGTATAGTGATAATTATTACTACACAACAAATGCCTTCGAAGAATTACCAACGAAAGGTCATTAAACAAAATTATATTTATACGCGATTAAGCTCCTTGTTTGTTGTATTATGATAATGAGTGAAAATCGTGTTAGTTTAAATCAATGTTACGTAAAGTGACTCTTAAGAGTATTTTTTACTAGAAGGCGCCGCAACTTCGTTCGCGGAGGAGAAAAAGTCATAACCCCTCTTTTTTTCTGCAGCATAGTCGGGTAAAAAGTATCGTATAACCATCTGGAGATACCCAGCTACCCGTGTACCAAAAATAGTTGAAATCCGTTTAGGCGATTAAGCTTGATGAAGCCACAACGACACATACAAACATTAACGAATCCAAAAAAAATATTTTCCATTCAGTGTCCCCTAAATAGTCCGTTACAATAGTTTTTTTCAAAATATCTTCAATGTACAGACATTTCATTTTTACAACTTTATAATAGTATAGATTATAACAATATGATCGCGTAACAGGAGCACAGCCTGAGCGGCTACCAGATCCTGCGCAAGGCGGGCGACCAGGAGACGGTTTTCAAGTTCCACCGCACCGTGAAGCTGGAACCGGGCGCCGTCGCCACCGTGTGGTCGGCCGACTGCGGCGCCGAGCACGACCCGCCGCGCGACATCGTCATGAAGGGCCAGAAGTGGTTCGTCGCCGACAACTTCACCACCGCACTGCTCAACAACGAACAGGAGGTGAGTCACGTTATACACGCGTATAAACTGCTAACTTAAAGGGCTATACAGAACCCAGGCGGAAACACCGCAAGCTTTACGAGAGACAAACGGCCCCCGTATTGCCTAACGCGTTTGACGCTCGCAATCAGAATCATGATTTTGTATGGGCTATGACAGTTGATTCCGATACCAAGTGTCAAAATTTCGTTAGGCAATAACCCTGCGAGTCATACAGATCTTCGAATATAGCCGTATCAGGACAATACAATAGTTGATGGCTTGGGTACATATAACCAAGGACCATTAAATACAAATATACCTACTTTTATTTCCTGGCTAATTTCTTATTTACACTTAAAACGTATTATTTAAATTGGACATCCTTAAGAAGAACGGGAACAATAAACTTAAGGCTGAAAGGGGCCTGGCATTTTCCATACAAAAGACCCCCGACATACATTTATAACGCCATCTATGTATTACATCCATGTAATTATTCAAGTTTGCAAACGTGAGGCAGTATTTAAATGTTACTATTTGTTTATTATTAGCTATGGTCTTGAGTATTAGATAATTTGTAAATGCCAATACGATTTACCGAAATTTGAGATGTCCAAAGCGATTTGATCGCGGCCTCAAACTTTGTTAGTACACCAACGATAGGCGATGGAGGGGATGGTGTCTTCAATGAAATGTTGCAATATATTGATAATAAATATCAGAGACAATCTTACACATATCGACCTAGCCCCATACTATGCAAAGCTTGTACTATGCGTACCAGGCGATGATATACATACCATATAGTTAAATTGTAATACTTCAATAAATACATAGAACACATCCAAGACCTAGGGACAAATATTCATGCTCATCACATAAATATTTGCCCTGGCCGGGACTCAAACCGAAGTCAGGCCGTTGTGCGTCCAACTGAGCCAAACGTGTCGTCTCAGTCCAGTATCAACATCGTCGAAGTTAAGAAATTTAAAACTTTAAGATAAGGAAACCAACATGAACAAAAGGATAGTGTTTTATGGATTTTTTTGGTCATAGCTTCTTCTTTAGTACAGTCGGTGACCTGACTTAAGTATCCAGGCATATTCGTGATTTTTAACGCACAATCGGTACACATTTGCAACGGTGTTCAGGTTCGAAACCTGGCTCAACTTACTTTTTTCTTTTTTTTGTGTTTAATTAGTTAAATAGTTTCTATTATTCTTATATAAGTATTCATATATGATGTAGAGGGGAAAAAAATATATTTTAACATCAAATTAAAAACTCGTTCTACTAGCAGGCCTCAAGGGCACGTTACATGTCTGATTTTAGAATAAACAGAAAAACATTCGCAATCTACATAATTACATTAAAGATAATAACAGTATTAATGAAACGGACAAATACTTGGGCAGATTTTACAGGGAGATGTATACATTGTCTCCGGGTCTAATAGGTTATACATTACTTAACCTATACTTTCAGAGATAGGATGTCTAAGCGTCAAAAAAAGGAAAATAAGGAAAAAAATAAAATAAACTACAATATAATTCTAACTTTAATGGAGATGTAGAAAGTTCCCGTAGTTAAAACATTACAGATCTATGCCCATATGTTAAAAATTGCAAAGACTTTTTTGTTCGACTGGTAAATTATAAATTGTTGAATTAGTAAATAAAACTAAAATAATACCAATGTGAACCTTTTCGGTGGGCACTATTAAAGATGGGATTCAACGCTATATAAAATGTAATCAATTTTGATCATACTTAACTAGTCCCTTCTAACGGAGACCGCATTGGCAAACTTTACTTACTGGTTTCTGCTAATGCCATTTTAGTTCGTTCAATGGGGATGACTACTGTCAAAATGCCACAGGTATTTTTAAAATAAGCCAAGTAAATTGTGTGATGTATATAAAACGTCATTAATGACAATATGATGGACAAATTCCTTATATTATAAGTGACTGCGCTGTGGTCACGCCATCTAGAATTAATCTTGGCAAGCCTTCACATTCTGGTATTTTGCTCGTATAAGGGTATAAATAAGAATGAAAACATATAATAAGAAACATTTTATTTCGTAAACATACTTATGTTGCATTCCACCAACATTAAACGATTTTAATTCGATTAACAGATGAAACAACTATTTAATTATGTTTATGTTACATTTTACTAGAATTTCGCCACCTTTTTGATAGTCTGGTGTAGTTAAACACACCCAAAATAAATAAAAAATGAGATAAACAAAATAACCAATTGCAATTAATATAACTATATGTAGCTATTGATTAAAGTATTTATTTTAACCACAATGAAGAGGCACCCAGTGAATCAACATGTATGTAAATAGAAACATGCATTACACGCTTCCATCATAACATCACTCGGGCACCTACTTTACTAACAATAAAAAAAACTGTATGTTTAATGTTGATAGAATAGCATCAAGGCTCTGCTGACATTGTCGAAAACTTTTTGAAGCCTCTCACTAATGCCGTTTACCGTCCCTGAGGTTTTGGCTCGTCCTCACGTTGGACAGGTCCCAGTTAAGGACCATTTGGCCCCATACATTTTCTATCAGATTTAAGTCTGGGCTTTATGACGGCCAGATAACTGTTGTGATATCACTTTGGGAACCGAGCCAATCTGTTACAATTTGGGCTCTGTGCACCGAGCAGTTGGCAACATGACGTCACGGAAAATTTCCAAGTATTTTTCACTATTGATGCGACCACCGACTTCTATAATTTCGCCTGGCCACATGATGACTTCCAACTCCAATAAGCTATAATGTTATTCTGCCGCTAGTTCTGGTACGTAAAATACAACATTATACTTTTTGTTTTACGAATATCATGATAATAATCACAATTTTTGCAATTTATTAGTGGATCACTCCACTAGCGTTATTATTATAAACAAAGATCAGAAACAAATGAAAAAAAAATTCTACGATACTGGATTTGAACCAGTGCCTTGAGCCAGACCGGGGGAGCGTGCTGCCCTTTTTCATTTGTTTCTGATCTTTGTTTATACAAATACAAAATTACTCATATGTTTTCAATCCTGCTGGATGCATTTAAGTGTTTGCGCACTGTTTTACTGTCGTTTTGGTGGAAAGGAACGGGTCTTCAGTGTGCCTTGCGATTATATCCCGTGCAGACTGAGGAGTAAACATCACAGGAGCAAACCCGGGCCGCTTCCATTCTATTTCTTCAGTTTCTCCATGCCGATGCCGCTTGATTCACAATCTGACGGTTTTTCTCTGTAAGGAAACGATATTTTTATTTAATCATCCTTATAAATTTAATAGACCATAAACAAAATAAAATGATGCAATGCATTTATAGTGTAGAAAAACGTCATTTTCATAATGCTAAATACTTATACTATAAGGTATTCGTAATGCGAATTGTAATGTAATTATGAATTATAACAAAGTATAAATAGCATGTAATATCATGTTATACGTAAACCAGTTTTAATAATTTCCTTTGATATCCTAGACAAATGAATAAACGAAGGCAAAGACCATTAAAATCATTCATATATGAGCTATAGGTAAGTTACCGTTAAATGCAATTGATGAGCAATTTAGCTTATTGACGTGTTGTTTTCAAACAACTCCACTATTTTCACCTTCAAAAAATGCTGTTAATTGCATTATTTCAAAATATGTGTTTTCAAAAGGTGTAATAAATATGTAATGTCATCCGTGAGTTGTTCAGAGAGCAATAGTCTAATCCATACTAATATTATAAATGCGACAGTGTGTCTGTCTGTCTGTCTGTCTGTCTGTCTGTCTGTCTGTCTGTTACGTCTTCACGCTTAAACCGCTAAACCGATTTGGATGAAATTTGGTATGGAGATAGTTTGAGTCCCGGGGAAGGACATAGGCTACTTTTTATCCCGGAAAAATACTATCCGCGATAAACAAATTTAAGGCGGACGAAGTCGCGGGCAGAAGCTAGTTATAGATAATTAACGACATTGCCCACTAATGTAATTGCCTAATACCCGCAAATAAATAGCTTAAATTGTGGGTTGTTATGAGACGGAATTCATACGGTTGAAAAAAATATACATGTGATGCGCCCTAGCAATGTTAATTTGAAACAACCCGTCTGCAATTTTGTAGCTGATTTCAACCTGTCCTGTGGTCTAGTGGTAACCGCGCTTGACAAAAAAATAAAGTTAACATCACAATATTTTATCAGGTAAATCCATATGACAGTTTATTTCAAATGAAGGCAAGTCCATCAAAGCTAATCAGCGAAAGAAGTTTGTTTAATATGGCTGTCAGTTGACGTCAACTCTGCGTCAATAAATCTGCAGTATTTTTTTTTTTTTTTTTTTTTCAAATCTAGATAAATCCAGGTCTGTTAAATCAAAATTATACAAATCCACATTGAGTTTTTTCAAAGATAGATAAATTGCAAACGATTATATCAAATGAAGGTAAATCCAATCAAGATTTTTTTTTTTTAAAAGAATACACTAGTTTAGATGGTTTTTAAGCTGAGTTTGTTGAACAGGATTGATTTTTTAATGCTTTAGCCATAATAAAAATAATTTGCCTTTCAAATCATCGAATTATCACTTTTTTTCAATAATATCCCAAGTGGTTAGAGTGGATTTATCTGAGTTTGAAGTTAACCGATTCAAGTGTCCTCGAGGCTTACTTACAGAATAAAGTTTTGAAAAATTTTAAATATTAAAGGTTTCAGAAAAGTAGTACCTTCCTTTTATAATTACTGATATTTTTTAAATATTGTGAACTTTTTCAATTCTCAATTAAAGAATGGATTTTAATTTTATGCAAATTGATAAGTCCGCCATTTATGAAGAAATGAAATGATTATTTTTTTTTAAATATATTCTGGGTGTTACATACCTACATTAAAGTAAATCATGCAAATTAGTTTTAAAATAATAAAAAAAAGCAAAAACAGGGACCTAGGACCGGTCCTCGAACTCACGCCACTAGTGAGTTCCAGTGCGCGTTCATAGTCACGAATATGCCAGGATACTTATGTGAGGTCACCGACTGTACATTAAAAAGAATATACAACAGCCAGCACATTTTGCATAGGGAGTATGCAATGATTCTAACATAAACACATTTCGTTTATAGGAGGTGGCCGTATCCGAACGCCAACGGAGACAGGTCAGCACGAGCGCGCAGCGACACCGAGAGTTGGCGCACAAGTTCCCTCGTCGCGAACAGGTAAATAATATCTAGATACCAATTAAATTAGTCTGTTCTATTACCGTATATACTAGAGACAAGAACAAATTTTGAACTTTCAATGGGTGACAAAACCATGTACGTGATTGTACTTGACGCTTTTTTTTTTTTTTTTTCTGTACATCGTTGCCATTGTTACATCTACGGAGTTACTCTTTAATTATATAAAAGAAAAAAATAATATATTTTCTAGCTAATATAGGTTCGTTTTTCAAGGGCCCGTCTCATCAGTATGTTACTTATCTATATTATTTGCATTTTTCTAAGTAACTGTCACTATAGTCTCCTGATTTACGGGACAGGATAACAACAAGAAAAAGTTTATCCACCCATGATAATGTTTGTAAACACGTATACTTTTGTCGGCAGCTTGGCGAAATTCGTGAAGGCGACGAGAACTGCCGCATCATGTAACTGCGAGGAGCAACTCCGCCACAGGTGCCTCTTCTCACGCCGGGCCCTCTACCCACCATTTACGCAATAGGATTCCTACACGGCTAGATAGACACTAGGCCGTGGCCTAAATTACGCTTCACATGACTTGTATTTCACAATGTTGTACCAGGTAAAGAAGTGTGCGCGCAACTTAGACCACGGTCAAAGTAGAAATGTTCACGGGACGATTGCTAGAACTTGACTACAACATAAATTACAATTAATGAGCCATAAAAAACTGATTTTAGCTGAATAAAATAAACGTTATGATGTAAATGACACATCTTCTCCCAAATGTTAATAAATCTATAAGAAAAGTCTTTTTCGGTGCTTTAACAATAAAGTAACGTCCCGTTTATATACCATACAAGCTAGATGATGGTTTCTGGTTAGCCTTACCAAGATAAGTGGTTAGTCATGTAATAAATTATCTGAAATCATGCACAAGTGAAGTTAATTATAAAAAGCCTTATCTCCGATTTGTAATTGACTGTTCCCAGTTAGTCTGGTCTGTTGGTAGAATTATGTAGTAGCTAAACACTGCCGTTTTGCTCTAATGGCACCCGTGAACAAAGTACAAACGTTGTGGTTCACATTATTGGTAAGTATAGCGACAATTTTAATGAGCATTGAATTATTTCGTTTACAATGCGGCTGACATTTTATTATAATAATAGTTGTGCGTCGACATCCGCCTGCCGGCTTTGCGTTGACTGGAGATCTCTAGTAAATATCACGAGTTTGCTTTTTTACTATTGTGGAGTCATCAGGTAGCAGACGATTGAATTAATAATTGTTATCAGAGATCTCTACTCAAAGGAAAGCCTTCCCAGTGGCGCTATGAATAAACCAGTTATTTCCTTATTTCCAAGCAAGACCTGTACGTGAAACATTTTTTTGTTTACCATTAAATCCAAATATAATTTGAAGGCAATTTTAATTACTTCGATGCTCATTTTAATATTTTCGTCGAGAATTATTAAATTTAGTTACTATAAATTTGATCATTTATTTTTAAGGAATTGTCTTCTCGAGTAGGAGAATAGATTTTCATTACTTAGATAATATATTGTAATCATTAATGATTTTATCAAGAGGGGGAGATACAAGAGTCGTGTCAAGCTAGTCTATAATAATCAACATGTTTACAAGTTTGTCACTAATGTACTGACTGTTGTATCTTTCCGGAAGTGACTAACAGAATCACGTAATGTTTTAAAAATAGGTTTGAAAAGTAAGTCGCGTGCATTTAGGTTAACGCAAATACAACGGTATACATCGGTGGGAGCATAGATTTTACTAATGCACTAGTTGGTAATTAATTTATGGTTAATCAAAACTATCATGATTTAGAGTGAAGTAGATTAAATCTACACGATTGTTGTAACAGGCTCCTTCTGCATTTGTGTTTTTAAACGATGGAGGTAACTGGTTCTGCTGACAATATGTATGTGTAATCTGATAAGTCCAGTATTTTGTTCACATCCAATGCTATTTTACACTAAAGTAATAATAGGTGCAAGTCTCAAATGGAAGGCTCTCATGTGAAACATCCAAAAAAAAATTTTTTTTTCATGTCGGTTATATATTAATTGAAAAATATAAAGTAAAAGATGTTCAAATTATTTTTTTAATTGAGAGAGGATTGAATCTGATTCATTTTCACGTTCATTTTGTTATTGATAATCATGAGACCCTTAACTTTGACCGTTTATATCTTCCATGTGTAAAATACACATTATTTGAAATAAAGATATATTTAGGTTTAGTACAGCTTTTTACTTTCTACCCCGTTATGAAACCTTGCTTGTTTTACACCTAGTCACTTAGCTCTTGCGAGTGCTCGTCACGTCAACGCTAAAGGTAGGCTTCTGACCTGTGCGGCTCTGACGCAGATTGGCTTCCGAGCAGCGCGACTCCGATGTCAGTTCCAGTTGTTATTTCATGCCTAATAGTGGTGCAGTTGTGTTCTTATATCAGAATGAACCGATCAATTAAAAACATTTTATTAGAAGAAGTGGAGGATGACGATCTTTTGCTTCGTTACTATTTTAGTATGGAACGAAGTCCACGAAACAATATTCAAAAGTCGAAATGAAGAAGGCACTTATAGCATCTTGATAAAAAAAAATGAAGACGACGAGAAATTTAGGAGCTTTTCTCGGATTAGTAAAAAACAGTTTTTAATTTTATTTTATCACTATCATATGAAGAACTTGCGCCAAAAATATCGGACATGAAGAAAAAACCACGTGTGATCGCAACGATTGCGCGACAATGCTTTCGCAAACATGGCACGGCCGCTATCGCACAGCGACACTGAAGTGGCGTCATTGTCGCGGCGACAGTGACGCTGCGTTCGAACGTTAGTTCATACGTTTCCGTACTGCATAAATCTATCGCTGCATTAGTGACGCCAGGGCCGCTCTAGTCGGAAGTCTGCCTTAAAAAAACCGGTCATGTGCAAGTCTGACTGGCGCACCGAGGGTTCCGTACAATTTTTCACTTATTCCTATTTATCTTGCCGCTTGAGTTATGTTTGCCTCTGGTATGTATGGCGTCACATACAAATGAGGGGCACACTTAACCAAACCGGCGGGGTTATTGCCTAACGAAGTTTTGATACTACTTATTATTAATGAGTAAAATTAAACTGTACATTGAAGATATTTTCAATAATTTATTTTTTTGTATGTTTTTATGTGTTGTTGTGGCTTCATCACGTCAAAACGGCTAAACAGATTTCAACTATTTTTGGTATACGGGTTACACATGGTTATAGGATACTTTTATCCGACTACGCTGAATACAAAACATGATTTATGCCTTTATCTCCTCCGCGAACGAAGTTGTGGGCACCTTCTTTATTAGGAACTAGAAGCCGCAACTTCCTCCACAGGGAGTTCTGTCTTTTCAAAGATCCCACGCTCCCTTTTCACTCCTAGATCATAGACTCCTGGTCGGTCAATACAGTTTGCCTTGATCATAGCCTGGCACCTACCGGACATGGGGAACTTGTTTCCGCCGGGAACCTCTACCTTCCCCATAATTCCGCCACGTTTTCTCCTATTAGGAGTCGACTGTCACAATGGCGAGAGATGCTCGCTCCAGTCCAATTTCTACGCACCATGTCTGAAACACACATATATCACATATATGAAAATTTACTGCTACATGAATACAGTCTCATCATACTTCCATCGGTGCATTCCACCAGAATGTCGGGTACGTGACCCCATTATTTTCATACTTCTAAGAAAGTTAGGAAGTATATTTTTGGTATGTCAATATTTTCTAACTTTTATTTTGTATTGGAAGTGAATTCTTGGACTTTATATATGCTCTTAAGGTAGCTCTCATAGCTGTCACGTACCCGACAAAGCAACCCTAGACGTTCTGGCGGAAGGCGGAATACACCTAATGAAAGATGAGACTGAAATCAACCGCGAAATTTAAAAATGTAGCTGCGGCATGCCTGTATGAGCAAGATATAAAAAAAAACGAGTGATTTCTCACTAACTAAAAACTTAATAATTAATGGCAAAATCAATACATTTGTTTAACTCTAGATCATAAAGGCACACCGCAGCTACATTTTAAAATTTCGCGCTTAATTCCAGTCTCATCTTTCATTAGCCAGACTCTTTGAGTATTTACTAAATTACTTAATTACTAAATACTCCAAGGCCAGACTCTAATCGATGTCAACGTGAAGAAGAGGTAGCCAACTCAACCTCGTCAGGTACTCGCCGTCCGCGCCGTTATTCCTATAGTAAAATTATTACCAAAAGGAATGTAGGAATGATAGGATCAACTAGACTTTGGTTTATTGAAGTCAATCCGATGAAAATGAAATAAATAAAATAAGGCTTAAGCGGTACCGCTACCTACGCTAGTGAAAAGCCTCAACCTCATGTACAACCTCACTCTATATACAAATTATGAAAAAGGTTGCTTCGACTCGACTCAAACCTTCTGTTTTTGACCTAAACTTGACTACACGTTGACATTGACGTTATTCCTTTATTCATAAAGATAATGGTTACCATCGTTGACGAAAGAATTTATACAATACATTCATGATTTAATACTCTTTGAGCAACTTTGAGTGAAAGTGCCACATGGATTTTTAGAATCTATTTTGTTATTTTTTATTATTTGTTACTAATTGATCGGCGTGATATGGTGTTGTGTTAAGTGATAATTATGTGCTTATTTTACAATTTCATTTTTAGTTGATATAGACTTAATACAATGTGGTTTATCTAAATTTTTTGCAAGTTAAAATCCCTCGGAGTCAATTAAATTAAAGGTAAGGGTAGTTTTTCAATAGATGTGATCTGAAGTGAAGTACAAAATTAAATTCATTTGAAACAAGCGGTTTATAAAACCATATCTGTATTTTTCTAATTATAATTTAACGCTTGTCCAAACTGTAACTTATTACAATTTATAAACAAAAATATAAATAATTATTAGGTATTACTACTGTAGGTATTTTTTTATAATACTTTTTTTTATTCATAACCATAATATGGTTATGTATAAATATTATTTACCTTGCATCGTTTCGTTGATCGTTTCGTATATGTATACGAGCACTGCTTCTTAATGGGGACTGGATGAAAATTTTCAAAAATCTTGACAATTTGTTTGTAGGTAGGAATAAGCCTCTTTATTCTCAGAAAAAAAATACAGATTTTTCTGTGGCTTATAAAAAACTAAAAAGATGAAAAGGTGTTGGTGGGCCTAAGCCACAGAAAAATCTGAATTTATTTTCTGACACTAAAGATAACTTATAAAGAAAATTTCAAGATTTTTGAAAACCTAGTATATTTTGGACCAAACACAAGTGTATAGTTTTTGGATGAAAATACGACTTTTCAATGTCATGAAATGTCAGTCGGCTTTAGACGAACTCTAACCTCAATCTTTAGTTTTTATTTGGAAATAACTCGTTTTCCTGCACTATGATTTAAATTTAACGATCTTAAATACAGTAAGTTTCATAAAACTTGTGTAGGTACATCGATTTTTTTTCCACTTGCATGAAATGACATTTTGGTTATATCTTTACAGTATTTTACTTTCCTTTAAATTCAATTGTTATCATTGTGTTAACTAGATTTTGTAAACATAGGACGTAAGATCTGTTAAGATGTGAATATCCAAATTAAGTTTATATGTATAAGCTGGGGATTTGAATGTTTTTCATTTATAATTCAGCACAGAAGAATACCTAGTCTGGTCAGCTCCATTCCAATAATAACCAAGATGTTGTGTGGGTTATAATAAATAGCTGTAGAACACAAAGCTTATTTATCTTGATGTTGTTATGTGTAGGATGCTGAGCACTGCTATACTCAAACAGTACAGGGCAATCAATACACATTTTGTAATTGGTACCGGTACTGATATCTCTCATCAAGTGGTATAAATCATATAATATCAAAAATTTGAGACAAGATTCACTTTGCTAATAATTAAAATTACAGTATGACATTATAAATAAAGAAATAAATATCAGGGATAATCTTACACAAATCAATGCAATGTACTATGGGTATGAGGCAACAATATACATAATATATACAAGTTATAGTAATTAAATATGCAGAAAACATCCAAGATCCAGGAACAAACATTTGTGATTATCACACAAACACTTGGCCTGGCCAGGATCGGACCCGAGACCGCTAGCTTTGTAGGCCGTTGCGCAACCAACTGAGCCCCCCTTCCTTTGTCACATCATGTTACACTTTGTGTTGTGGACTCCTCCTCCATCTTTGATATGTGATGTCATTTTTGGATGGCCTCTTTGAATTAATATCAGTTCTGTGTACAGTACATTTTTCAGTTTAGTAACAAGTAAGGTGCGTTGGATTGGGGTAATTTCGAATGATTTTAGTGTGGTGTGATTTTAAAATGTTTAAACAACTATTTTTTACTTGAAATACAAATTGGCTTTGCGATACACTAAGTGTCTAACATCTGAGCTTTGAATAGTTAAAAGATTGTGAGTGTTGGTATTGGATTGGGAGTGTTTCTGGGTGGGAAAGATAATGCTTATCCTTTAGCACAGCACAGTCTCCCTGATGTCATTCCCCAGTCCATAGCCTCTCTTAAACAATAATAAACACAGATCAAGTTCAAACTTATGATTAAATGCAATACAACTTTTTAATCTGCTTGGCCGGGTCGAAGCTAGTCTTTATACTAAGCACTAGGAGGGGCATCTGTGTAGGAGGAATAAAGTCAGAGAGTAAGGTAGAAACAATGACACATACATACACACAGACTTACAAACATCCAAGAAAATATACATTTTAATTCCGAAACCTGCAAATAGCCAATAATATTTTTTTACAATTTTATAATTGTGTGCTTCAGGAACCCAAATTTTCCGGGATACAAAGTAGCTTATCATCACTACCTACATTGAAATAATCCATACTAGTAGTGTCATACACATTGGCTGTTTTTCGTTAAAGCAAAATTAGATACTAGTTTTTAAGGTTCTTTCGTCGTATCCGCCTTTTCATCAGTCCATATTTCATAGGTATTTAATTAGAAAACTATCGTGAGAATAAGACATGTTAACACATTCACTGCCAGAAACGCTTTGCTCGTAGACGCATAGCCAATACCATGCGTTTCCTCGTATAATATATAGAGAAAAGTGCGTAGCGCTGCGAGTGTCAAGATTACATTAGCGGTTACTAACGTTGTAAAAGCGACAACTGCTCGACGTCTTACGGGTTTTACGACATGAGTAACCGTGATGTAAATAGGGGGGGGGCAATTTACAGCCCTTTACTTTGTAAGTAGGCCACAAGGGCACTTTTACAAGTCTGACTCTACACTACGAATAGCCATGCTTATGAATTCCCATTCCCATGGTGTCCTTTCTTCGAGGCAGCGATACATATGCCGCTCCGAGTATTCAATAATTCATATGAAATCGATTTACCATGTTTTTATTTGTAAATATGTTCTAAGCTCAAGTACGGTTCATTTTACAATGGCATGTAATAGTAGACTATATTTTGAATAATAAATAACGTTGTCATAATGTACCTATAAGTACTACATTTCATAATGTATCTTTCCATAAGTGGACACAGTTTAGGAAAATAGATACAATGTACAAGCTACATAACGTACAAGTAAAGTTCTAGAAATGCAATATGTAATTGTTTGAATGTTTGTAAACACTAAAGTGCAAAATTTTATCTAAGTCATTCATATTATTTATAGTTAAGGCAATTATATTTTTGGACTATGCTCAGGTTATTATAAGAGATAAATAAACAAGCAACAAACGCCAACGAATTTATAATTGAGGAGACTTTGTGAAGTCGGTTAAAAAATCTACTTCATCGCGCATATGTATGCGTGTATGTAAGCTTTATGTCTAATCCTCGTCCAAGTGTTGCCCATACATTTTGGTGTATAAGCGTGGAGTAAATTACCGTCCACCATCGGAACATTCAGTCTGGTCCATCACGGCTTCCACACCTTGACCCAGGTGGGCGCAACAACGGCGCAATAGGTCACGGGGAAGGGGCGCGGGGTTATGTTTGGGCGGGAGTAGTAGCGTAGTGACGTCACGGACGCGCAGTATCGACCACCAGAGCCGTCACAACACCCCCCCGGCCCGCGCTAGCCTTCTACGCCGCAACCGTACCCGCGTGAAAACATTCAATGTTTCCACTGTTAACCAATTCATGGATCATTTGACACCTCGCTTAATCGCCAAATCGCAACGCTTATTTATATACGAATATCGTAATATCATACCTTCGCCTGATTATAATGTACCTCTAATAAATAAGGTTGAATTACGAGAAATGAGGTCACGTTATTAGCTAAGTTTTACGAGGCACTTTATGCCTCTTGAGTCTGTATGCGGTCAGCGGTCAACCATCTATTAAGTGGTTGGTAGTGATGGAAGATTCCTAATTGTAAGTGCATGTCCTACCTACGCTTAAGTTAAATATTATGGAAGTTGTTCGAATTGGGAACTCTGCGGAAGTACATTGAGTCTGCAGTTTTGTTGCTGCTTATCATTTTTCTGCATTATGTTTAGAGTGTGTCTGACGAAACTCTCTAAAACACTGGGGTGCGGTCCGATACGGTCTCATAAAAATTTATAGCTAAATATGACCTATTAATACATGGTAAAAATATTGTTTCTTATCATCGCATTATAGTGAAGAAAACCTTTACAAATAGATATTGTGTTTTGTTGCTGAAGTTAACCGCGGCGTACCTATTTTTCGGCAAAGTGGAATTTCCCGTGTATATTTTTGGGGCGAAGCCTTGACCCAAATTTCTACCCGCAGAACAGACAGTATGGGCGTGTAAAAGCAAAGCTTTGTTGACTTGGTCTGATCGAACATATCATAATAGAATAATATGCATAATTTAGCCGGGAAACTTAGCGAACTGAGCACGTAGGTACAATATGTTTTAAGAATATTATTTCGACAGCCAGACAGTAGAGAGCATAATGTATTTTTATTGGAACATAAACATACTTAATCCTCTCCATAATCTATCTTTTCAATTTTATAGGAGAGTGATTCAACTTTTATATTATGGATACAATTTTTATTTTATAAAAAAGTGGAACTTAGACTTATCGCGTATAAACATGATTTATTTATTCAGGTACCTCGACGTTTCGCAGTGAGCTTTATAGTAACATAAACATATTCTTCGTTAGTTGATGAAAAATAAATTATATTTTCAATAATACGAGTAAATGTATGTATAACATAACTGAATCACAAATAAGAAAATACTCGGGACTTGAGTAATAATGACGCAATCTGGCGAGAGCCGCAGTCAGCCACCCCTGAAGCGCTTCAAAAAAGTGCCAGTGTATGTAGTTGAGGAACACAACGACGCATTACAGTTTGTTTACTCCGCCATCGGCGGAAAGAGATTGCCCTTGGAAGGAACGACGCTACTTCACTTCGACGCTCACCCTGACATGCTTATAGATCGTAAACTGAAGGGGGTCGAGGCGCGGGCTGGCAGAGAACTCTTGCCTTTACTGCAAATAGAGAACTGGATCGCGCCCGCCGCCGCGGCCGGGCACATAGACCGTGTCGTGTGGCTGCGACCACCCTGGGCGAAACAATTCAAAGATGGCTGTCGCGTTATACAAGTCGGCGACCACCCTGACACAGGCCTGCTGCGAGTTAATAGCAAAGAGCCATACTACATGTCTGACGCCCTTTATTCAACTAAACTAGACAACAAAAAAACCTTCACATTAACCGTAGCTGAAGTCCCTGATCCACATTCGAGTGATGCTGAAGAAGAAATCCTAATGCAAAAACTGGCACAGGAACTAGAAGTCTCGCATCCTTATGTACTCGACATAGATTTAGATTTCTTTAGCACTGGAAATCCCTTTTTATCCCTTTATGAAAATATACAGCTGTATGATCGTTTAGAACCGATCTTCGGGTTTAAACTTCCTGCTAGCGACGATAACGAAACTGTGGAAAAAGTTGTAGAATTACGTGAAAGGCAATTGAACGAACTCGAGAACTTGTTCCAGCACCTCGAGGAGCATAATAATCTGGAAAATTATGAGGGAGAAAAAACGGAGACTTTCCAGAAAGTAAGTGAAATATTGTTAGATTTTTTGATTCTGAACGTCTTGTACTCGTGTAAGGTTCGAGAAAGTAGGACAATTTCATATTTCCACTATCAAACTCCTCGCCTATCTAAAACAACTGAATGCAATAAATACGCAGGTACCTATGTTGTTGCGTAGCAACTATTGGCTAGCCAGTATGTATTTTTATTCACATTGATTCTCGGGTCTTGTGTGCTGCTGCCTACGACGATTGATGCCTACGAGGGTTGCTACTTATATATCCGGAAACAAAAAAACAAACAAACGTACACGGCTGAAAATAGTTTTATTGTTTTTCAAAGTATTCCCCTTGATGATCTATGCACTTTTGCATTCGCGTGAACCAATTTTTAAAGCACTTCTGCCACTCCGCCTGAGGTACCTCCATAACGTGTTGTTTGAATGCGTCGACAGCATCTTCAGCGGTCGAAAATCGTTGACCGCGTAATTTATTCTTTATATTTGGAAATAAATAAAAATCGTTGGGTGCCAAGTCAGGGCTGTACGGCGGATGACCCGTTAATTCCACATTTTGACCCTCCAAAAATAGAGTTGTTTCGCGTGACGTATGACAGCTGGCATTGTCATGATGAAGAATGATTCTTCGTCGCTGGTTAGTTTTACGAATTTGTTCAAATACTTCCGGTAAGCAAATGGTCGTGTACCACTCTGAATTAACCGTTCTACGGTTTTCTAGTGGCACTGTAGCTACATGGCCATTAATACCGAAGAAGCAGGCCACCATTTGTTTCAATGTACTTTTTGCACGAGTAACTTTCGTAGGGTTCGGCTCATTTTGAAACACCCATACCGTTGATTGTTGCTTCGTTTCGGGATCGTATGCATAGATCCAGGATTCGTCACCTGTATAGATGTTATAAACGGCTTTTGAGTCACCACGGTTATATTTTTTTAACATTTTATTGCACCATCCGACGCGAGCACGTTTTTGCTCATTTGTTAAGTTGTGGGGTATCCAACGCGAACAAATTTTTTTTACAGCCAAATAATTATGTAATATGCTATTAATGCTGGTCATAGAAATACCCAGAGTCGCCTCTATCTCGCGGTACGTAACATGTCGGTCGTCCATTATAAGTTTTCGCACAGCCTCGATATTTTGTTGTACAACGACCGATTTCGGGCGACATGCCTTAACTTCGTCCGTAAGCATACTACGTCCACGATTGAACTCACTAAACCAGTGATACACAGTAGTTTTAGATGGGGCTTCATCACCAAAAGTTGAAGTTAGTTGATCTATGCACTGTTGTTGCGTTAAACCACGCCGAAAATCATAATAAATCATAGCACGAATATTTTCACGAGTGAGTTCCATTCTTGCTGCGAGATGACATTTAAAACCCGTCAAAAACAAAACACGAGCGTTAATAAGGAAGAAAAAATATACCTTATATACTTAAAAAAGTTCAAATTTTACCATGGCGGTCAAATATGCTATTTAAGAAGATTGTAATCCCGGTTTCCGGATATATAAATAGCAGCCCTCGTAGTATAATGCTTCAAATGAAGCATATTGGCAAAAAAAATTGAATTCACAACTAAAGTACTTATATCGCGTTTGGTATGTAGTTGTACTGTACTGTATACAGGTTTCAGATATCGCAACAGCCGTGATATCCGAGGCGAACAGACTAGGCGAGTCGCCGAACTGGTGGGCGGTGTACGCTGGCGGCTGCACCAGGGACCAGGGCGGCCTTCCTTTCCACATCAGCACTGAGGAGGAGGTGCGGCATAAGATAGATGTCGTAATAAGACCGCTGCTGAAGGCTCTTCCCGCACCTGTGCTGGTTACGGTCGCTCGCTCCACTGACGACGGTTACTGTCCTCCAGATCAGGTAATTGACCGAACGAGCGCAGCGAGCGAAGCGTCTCGGTTTCAGCTTAGGCAAAAATGCTTTCGTATGTCCGGCAGATGTCTGTCTGTCCGCCCGACGGCTATGCCATTGTTCTCCTCTAAAGTAGAATCCAGAATTAGGCGAACTAGATTGACGAATTCGTCATTACACATGAATGTTACCACAGTTTAGTGCTGTTACTACAAGTACCTATCAACATTAAAAGAAGTTCGTTTCATGAAGGTTTCATGTAGTTTAGTCTAACGGCGTTATTGAGTTTGAAATGAAAGTAATAATTTTATTAATACGTATAATAATAACATAACTCGGATATTTTAAAAAATACATAGAATAACATTTGTTTATTTCAAGAAAACAACATACAAAAAACACATTGCATCTGGTTTGTTGAAGGAAAACATAATACCCTCAACCATTAAAGTTAAATAACGCTAAGTAAGAATGCATAAACAACTACCAAATAGAAATTGTAAAGCTTGCCCTAGAAAATAAATGTCGCTTGTAAATTTGTAAAGATTCTTATTCTATATTAAAATTCACCAAAATTTCCAATACAGTTTTATTTGATACTAGCGGCCGCCCGCGACTTCGTCCGCGTAGATTTTAGGTAAAATCAGAGATATGAATGAGGAAAACTTTTTTCTGTCAGTTGTCCGATGCTGTTCATGTTTGTAAAAAAATACTCAGAAGATATTCAGCGACCAACGGATTTAGGTTGAGAAAATGGGGATATTGAACATTATTCCATAAGAAGGCAATACTGGCCCTTTTCATTTTAACGCCTGCAAAACTATGAAAAGAAGAGACCGGCGAACTTCCCGACACTGGCCAAAATGAAATGTCCTAGAAGGTACCTCGGCGTTTCAAAAGGATAGTATTTTAAGGCGTAAGAAATGGTTGTCTGTAAAGTCGGTTTACGAACGATAATTTTACGCGTTAACGTCACAAGAAAACTGATGTCATAATTTTACTACGACACCAATTTTTTGTCTCCTTCCCTCTGTCCCTCTTTCTCTCCCTCTATCCTTCCCTCCCTCCCTCCCTTTCTCTCTCCCTCCCTTCCTCTCTCTCTCCTTCTCTCCCCCTCTCTCTCATTCCCTCTCTCTCCTTCCCTCCCTTCCTCCCTCCCTCTCTCCCTCTTCTCACTCACTCTCACTCCCTCTCCCTCTCTCCATAATTCATAATTCATTAATTAACACATAACCCACAATCGCTTTGCAATTTCAAGTTCCTAAGTCAAAAGATTTTACATTGCACATACAAATTTCCATCCCTTGTTTTACCTCCTTAGGGGATGAATTTCGAAAACTTAAAAATATTAGTTTCTTGATTTTAAACACATTTTTTTGCGTATTTTAAATTTTCTTAGTCCAATGATTTTACGTTTTACATACAAAGTTTCATCCCTTGTTTTACCCCCTTAGGGGATGAATTTCGAAAAATCAAGAATATAAGTTTCTTGATTTTAAACACACAATCTTTTTGCGAACTTTCAAGTTTCTAAGACCAAAGATTTCACGTTTCACATACAAAGTTCCATCCCTTGTTTTACCCCCTTAGGGGATGAATTTCAAAACATCAAGAATACAAGTTTTGATTTTAAACACACAATCTTTTCACGAAATTTCAAGTTTCTCAGTCCAAAGATTTTACGTTTCTCATACAAACTTTCATCCCTTGTTTCACCCACTTAAGGGATGAATTTTGAAAAATAAAGAATAAATGTTTCTTGAATATAAACACACAATCTTTTTGCGAACTTTCAAGTTTCTAAGTCCAAAGATTTCACTTTTCACATACAAAGTTCCATCGCATGTTTTACCCCCTTAGGGGATGAATTTCGAAAAATCAGGAATATAAGTTTCTTGATTTTAAACACACAATCTTTTTACGAAATTTCAAGTTTCTAAGTCCAAAGATTTTACGTTTCCCATACAAACTTTCATCCCTTGTTTTACCCACTTAGGGGATGAATTTCGAAAACTTAAAAATATTAGTTTCTTGATTTATTATAAATATAACTA
The DNA here is from genome assembly GCA_905404275.2 of Hedya salicella. Classification (NCBI taxonomy): domain Eukaryota; kingdom Metazoa; phylum Arthropoda; class Insecta; order Lepidoptera; family Tortricidae; genus Hedya; species Hedya salicella. The sequence continues at coordinate 20,727,433 of FR990099.1, read as the reverse complement.
ATAGATTCGTTATAAATATAACCGACTGTGAAAAAATCAATTTTCTAGCATTAGTAGTTTCGGCTGTGCGTTGATGAGTCGAGTCAGTCAGTCAGGACTTTTCTTTTATATGTATGTAGTTTGTTTGGTCAGCGATGTCGGAGCTTATAAGGACGTATACAACAATCAATTTTATCGATAAATTACCACGCGATTTTTTTTTGTGTCAACGGTAATTAAATGGCGGCAGTTTTAAAATGTCAAAGAACTGAATACGGGTGCACGTGGTACTTCTGTCATTATCTGTCTGTTATCGGTCTTAAGATTGCAAAAAAAAAACTCGTTAGATAGCTCATTAAATAAGCAATCTAATTAAGTTATTAATTTAACTCAACTATTTCAAAAACAAGGCCAAAAAAATTTTCAAAATAAATAATAGTAATAAATTCACTTTCATTTTTCAATTTCTTTTATTTTGCATGAAAACTAAGTCGTTAAGATAGGTTTTTGTTGATGTTATTCGGTAGTACAAGATGTAAGCTAAAAAACAACATCAGAATTACAGCTTTACCTTAAGTACTTTAGGAATTACAGGTGCTCAAACATGACCCCTAATTACCCCAGGCGATATGCCCATCACGTCCAACCTACAAGGCATGGTGCTCCATCCAGTTGCAAGATCATCCTTATTCTGTAAGCAATGGGCAGTTCCATTAATGCGTCATGGAACTGCGTTTGCAGAAATTCTTAAAATCTCGGACCATTCGTTGTTTCTGGTAAAACAATTAGTCCAATTAAAATATCATCAATAATTCCTACCCAACCATCACCGAAAATTGATGCTGGAACGAACTTGGTCTCATTGCATGAGGATGTTCCATTTGCCACAGATGCTGGTTGCGGTGACTCTTAAACCCCGATCGGGTAAAAGTGGCTTCGTCTGTCCACATGATGCGTTTCAAAAACGTTTCATCCCCGCGTGTTCTTCTGTCAATCCAGGCACAAAAAACTGATTTTTCAGCGTAGTCAGGTTCGATGATGTCCTGCACTCGTCGAAAATGGTAGGGAAGTAATCTTTCTCTTTTTTAATATTTTCCATATTTTCCACTTATTTAAATTCATTTGGTTGGCTATCCTTCCGATACTTAGTCGAGGGTCGTGAGTTATCAGCCTTAAAATTTCTTCTTCCTCCTGATGTGCCACGAGTCGAGCACGTTCATCAGCAGGTTGTCTTATGGCGTTCTCTGCGAGCCGCATATGAATTCTTATGAATGTACGAGCATTCGGTAAGGGTCTGTTAGGAATCCTTCTCGCGTACTCTCTCTAACAGCTGCATTAGTGTTCCCGTTGCAAAATCCATAAACGAAATGAATGCCAGCAGTGTGCTGACTAGAGAAGTGGCCGCCTTCCATTTTAACAAATGATAATGCAAGTTTCATAAATCGTAAAAATTTGTTTCAACTGAAACCAATTAGAACTGAACTATGCTGAAGATAGCAGGAAGATCGTTTTCACAACGCAGAGCGAGGGATGACTGTCTGACCTGGCTGCGCCCCTTGACTTCTAACATGCACCGATCTACTTTATAGTAACAGGAAAACTGGAAGTGGGGGTAATAACTTTTTGGATTATGCCAAATTATCAATAACCCTAATTAGGGGTCATGTTTGAGCACCTGTGATTCCTAAAGTACTTAAGATACAACTGTGATTCTGATGTTATTTTTTAGCTAATATCCTGTACTACCAAATAACAACAACAAAAACCTATCTTAACGGCCTAGTTTTCATGCAAAATAAAAGAAATTGAAAAATGAAGGTGAATTTATTACTATTATTCATTTTGAATATTTTTTTTGGCCTTGTCGAAATAGTAGAGTCAAATTATTAACTTAATTAGATTGCTTATTTAATGAGCTAACTAACGAGATTTTTTTTGCAGTCTTAGGACCGATAACAGACAGATAATGACAGAAATACCACGTGCCCCGTATTCAGTTCTATGACATTTTAAAATTGCCGCCATTTAATTACCGTTGATACAAAAAAGAAATCGCGTGATAATTTATCGATAAAATTGATTGTAGTATACGTCCTTAAAAGTTCCGACATCGCTGACCAAACACACTCTATATACATTTACATAGATTCCTTCAAATACGATTACTTGCACATAATGATCAGTTTCAGCTTTGTTCATCCAGAAACTCCTTACTTTTCCCTTGGTAGGCCATTAAGGTGTGTACACGTTTGGAAGCTTCATTCCACTTCCGCTTGAAGTCTTCAACTGGAGAGGCATTACTTATATGTTTCAAAAGCTTCTGTCCCACACGAGCTAATATTTTTCAATAGGTCGCAATTCAGTGCAGTTGGGAATATTGAGTTTTTTTTTAGCATAATCGACATTATCCGCTTTGTACCATTTTACTGCTTTCTTCATGTAGAGAGTGATACGTGACCAAATCAGGCCAGAACAAGACAGACGAAGTATGCCTCTTAATGAATGGCAACAATGTGGTGTGCTTCGTTTGCCACATGAACAGATCGTCTGCCACACTAAAACTTTCTTTGCAAATTCAACAATTTTGATTGCCTTATACTCTTCATTTACATACAGTTTTATTGTCGGTCCCAGAATAATTGTGGTGTCCTGGAAGTGATTTGAATTCAATTTTGCAGAAACTTTCGTCGTCCGTTGATAACCATACAATATATTTTCCTGGTCATTTTTGAATAAAGCTTTCTAGATCTGGTTTCAGACCACTTGACTGTTTCACCTTTCTGTTAGGCATTTTAGTTTGATTCATCATTTCAGCCATGGGACGCCCACTGCTGGAGACAGGTATCCTCAATAGATTTCCACATGGGCCGGATAGAGGCGTCCCGCATCGAGCGAGTCCCCGCAGCCCTAACCCTAACCAGATGGCCTTGCCGCGCTGCGCTTGTCGGTACGCGGTTTCCACTCGACAACCTTTCTGCCCCAACGGCCATCGGTCATTCCAACCGATAGTTTGTTTAATCATTTTTATATAATTACTAGCTTCTGCCCGCGACTTTGTCCGCCTTAAATTCCTTTATCGCGGATAAGGGTATTTTTCCGGGATAAAAAGTAGCCTATGTCCTACCCCGGGACTCAAACTATCTCCACCATACCAAATTTCATCCAAATCGGTTCAGCGGTGTAAGCGTGAAGAGGTAACAGACAGACAGACAGATAGACAGACACACACACTTTTGCATTTATAATATTAGTATGGATTAGTATGGATTTTTCTTCACACTTATTCTTTATACAAAATCTTTTTATGTTATGTTATGTTTTTATAATATTTTCTTCTGTTTCCGCGATTATTACTCATTGAAATAAACCAATTTAACGGATTATATCGCGTATATTATCTCATTTTAGTTCCCGACGTTTCGGAAGCTTTCCAGCTCTCCATGGTCACGGGTGGTTCCGAAACGTCGGGAACTAAAATGAGATAATATACGCGATATAATCCGTTAAATTGTTTTATGTTTTTATGTTAAAAATTGGTTACAGGTTTGAAATTATACCTCTCTTGATTCAGTAACACTTTTCTCCCTGACTTGGCCAAGTAGTTCACTATGGTAGTGCGATGACCCTAGTTGAATCAGGTTTTTAAAAGTTTAAGAAACAATCGATCAAAGAGGGGGAAATGAGGGATGGGGTGAATCTTTTAGTGTGCATATTGCTGCCTGTGGATCGATATTAACTCATGACTTGATGAAGCTCGCTAGACGCCCACGTGTGCGTCTGACGATTTTTGAATCTAGGGCCTATACTTTCCACATGCATTATGATTGAATTTTCATTAAATTTTCTTTTGACATAACGTTCCACGGGTTAATAATCAGTGTTCGTAAATCGTAAAACTAAAAAGCCAAAAATTATGTTTTATGTAAAGTACGGATCACATTTGAATCACCTTTTGAATTCGGTGCCAAACCATTCATTTATTACTATTAACACAAATGACACGCAAGAACCGCGGCGGCGAGCCTTTAGTTATTACCTAAATTTAGTTATAGTCATTCGTATTTTTGTTGGATAAAGGACTTTACTTCAGGTTTGGCACCGTCTTCAAAAGGTGATTCACATGTGATCCGTACCGTACATAAAAGATCATTTTTGGCTTTTTAGTTTATTTTGAAGTCGGTTCTTTTTTTTTATTATAATTTTTTTTGCTTTTTAGGGTGGATTTTAGTGATGTAAAGTATTTTTAGAGCTCAAAAGGAAGATTGGAAGAAGATGGAAGGAAGATTGAGGAGGCCCTATCCAGACTAATATTATATATGCGAAAGTGTGTCTGTCTGTCTGTCTGTCTGTCTGTCTGTTACCTCTTCACGCTTTAACCGCTGAACCGATTTGGATGAAATTTGGAATGGAGTTAGTTTGAGTCCCGGGGAAGGACATAGGCTACTTTTTATCTTGGAAAAATACGCTTATCCGCGATAAACGAATTTAAGGCGGACGAAGTCGCGGGCAGAAGCTAGTTGTAAATAAATAAGATCAATTGTAGACCTATTGTAAATAAAATCTAAATTATTAGAATTGGCTAGGTCAAAATGGTTAAGTCCAGTAGCTTGCTGGTTAAAAAGAATACGACTAACAGTCTCAACTGACCCATAATATTTAAAGAATTATCTCGCAACTCAAATTGGCCTAGAATCTCGAGTGATGTTGAGACGGAATATTTCCGTCTCTGATGGACTAGTGAATGGAGCTATGGGCATATAAAAAAAAAATGGCCGGCCCTAAGACGAGATCAGCTGGAAGACGGGGAGCTCCCGGAAGCTGTGTACGTAAAAACACGTACGTAAAAATTTGACGATGAAACTGTTGGTCTTAGGTTAAAAGATAGTGACGGTTGCATACCCATACCTCCATCATTTACTAACGTTTCAAGTGACAAGGGGATACGGAGATGTGGAGCCTCGTATGTTACCTTTAATATTAAGTTGGGCTGTTAATGTTCATAAGCTACAAGGTACCACCCTCGAGATAGCTGTGATAGACCCTGATAAAAAGAATTTCGCTAAAGGGCAAATATATGTTGCACTAAGCCGTGTCAAAACTTTGGAAGGCATAGCGTTGTTAGATTTGGACGCCAACAAATTATTAAATCGACCACAAGATGAGAGATCGTTAAGGGAAATAACAAGACTACGAAATCTGCCTTCTGACGATCGAAGCCACACATAATACACGACTTTTATGACTTCCACGACTTTTATACGGCACTTACAGCCATATTGCATTCTAATGTCAATTGCTCACGACCTTTAGCTGAACGTTGCTAGTTCAGAATCAGGGCCGTTAACCGTTGAAGAGTTCTCTGGTTCTCCACTTTGCTACCCTGATCTTAACCAATTTCTGCCTCTAAGCAAAATATGATAAATAATTATATTGCGATTAGTGAATTAAATAACATTGGTTGAGCCCTAATTAGTGACTGGTGGCTTGTGTCTTCATCATCAGTTTTTCTTCACCAAATGATGATTTTCCAATGTAAATGATTGTTCTACTTTAATAAACACCAAAATCGCCATAGATGTGCCCATAATATTTGAAACTTCCTTCGATCCTCATCGATCTCATTATCAGATCTTCACCAAAATTTTATGGGATCAACTTGGAGATTCCTACTCTTAACCGAAAAAATAATTTTCTAAATCGACTTGCGATCCGCGAATTAAATAACACAGGTAGAGAGCCCTCTGTGGTAACTGATGGCTTGTGTCTTCATCATCGGTTTGTCTTCACCAAATGGTGATTTTCAAATGTAAATGCTTAAACTACTGTAATAAATACCGGAATCGCCATAGATGTTCTTATAATATTCAAGGAATGCCTTCGATTCCTCAAGGATTCCGGCATCAGATCTTCACCAAAATTTTATGGGACCAATTTGGATATACCTACTCAAGAAGAAAAAAATAATTTTTCAAATCGTTGTGTAAATGACGGAGTTCTGAGGTAACAAACATAAAAAAAACAACCGAATTAAGAAGTCCCTCCTTTTTTGAAGTCGGTTAAAAAAGATTGCCATAGGTGTGCCAAATTTCAATCGAAATTATGGATTAGGGTTACTACTGTCGACAATATTAACTATGTTTAATTGTTTAAATTGGTAAGCGCAATACTATGATCGCTGCACCAAAAATGCTACCAAATATATGATCAATGTTAATAAGTCCTAACGAAAAGGCTTATTTGATAATTTGATTATCGTGTTTTTTTTTTTTGCAGGTAGACTATATTCAATCTCTAGTCCTTCATATGCTTAAGGAAATCTACGATACAGACGAACCGGAGTACTATTATTTGAAAGCGAAGAGCGATGAATAATCAAAATAATGTAACAAAGTATTATTTTTTATGTAATTTACTTTTTCCTATTCTGAAAATTTGTTATTATAAGTTGTTTCAAACTATATTTTAGTGGTTGTTTTTTTTTATCACAGCTTAACTAAGGCAGTAAAATAACAATAAAAATTATATCCTTCTCCTTATTCTTACTATATTATAAACGTGAAAGTGTGTATGTACGTTCCACTTAATCTCAAAAACGACTGGACGAAATATTATGAAACTTTCCAGTTATGTACCTTATATATCGGCATAGGACATAGGCTATAATTTATATCAAATTTCTTCCCTTTTAGGGACGAAAAAGGGGTGAAACTTTGTAAGCTATAAATTGCATTTCTACGTGGACGAAGTCGCGGGCAACAGCTAGTACTATATTATAAATTTGTAAAAATGAAATGTCTATATTGAAGATACTTAAAAAAAATGTGTCAACGTTAAATTATTGTTCCTAGGAACTTTGACTACGTAGGTAGTTGGTACAGCGGGATAAATTGGGTATTTCCGAAAATCATTTTTTCTTCGAGGCAAAAATTCCGTTCTCTTTTTTTCCCGGTGGCATTTTTCTCCAGTCACCTATTTTCTTGGTGGTAATTATTCCGTTCCCATATTTTCCCAGTGACATTTGTAACCATTCTCATATTTCCAAGTCAAAACCGGATATCAAGTGGTCGAAAAATCCAAATATTACCTATTTCACCTTAAAGCAGGTCCGACTTGGCTAAGGTTAGGTACGACGACGAGCGTAGCGAGGAGGAGTGTTAGGTTGAGTTGTGACCCTAACGAGCGAGCGAAGCGAGCGAGCCGCGGATATCGAGTGGTCGAAAAATCCTAAGATTGCCTATTTCACCTTAAAGGCATGAAGCTTCTGACAAATAAATAAATTGGGCAAAATATGCGAATGGTTACAAATGTCACTGGGAAAATATGGGAACGGAATTAAATGCCCATAGAAAATAAAATATTGGGAAAAAATGCCACCGGGAAAATAAGAGAACGGAATATTTGCCTTGAAGAAAAAATTTTTTCGGAAAATATGAGCCACACTCGGTACAGCAGGAGCATTCGTACAGTCTCCACTATCAGTGGTCATATGTTGTTTGTATGCATGACTGCCGCTCATAAGCTTATGCTATTCTCGAGAAATGGTGACAGTCCGGCAGCTGACTTCTTCCTAAAGTAAATTTGCGCTTCATCTTTGCGTGCGTCTGCCTCTGAACTTTTTGCTTACATTGTAAAAGCATTTTACTCGTAACAAAGAACAATTAATTTGACAATCCCGAGCATTTACGTTTACTTCTTGATCTCTTGATTTTTAACAGACTTCAAAAAAGGAGGGGGTTCTCAATTCGGTTGAATTTTTTTTTATGTTTGTTACCTCAGAACTCCGTCATTTACACGACGATTTGGAAAATTATTTTTTTGTTCTTGAGTAGGTATATCCAAATTGGTCCCATAAAATTTTGGTGAAGATCTGATGCCGGGATCCATGAGGAATCGAAGGCAGTCCTTGAATATTATGAGAACATCTATGGCGATTTTGGTATTCATTACAGTAGATTAAGCATTTACATTTGAAAATCACCATTTGGTGAAGAGAAACCGATGATGAAGACACAAGCCATCAGTTACCACACAGGGCTCTACCAGTGTTATTTAATTCACGGATCGCAAGTCGATTTAGAAAATTATTTTTTCGGCTAAGAGCAGGAATCTCCAAGTTGATTCCATAAAATTTTGGTGAAGATCTGATGATGAGATCGATGAGGAATCGAAGCAATTTCTCGAATATTATGAGCACATCTATGGCGATTTAGGTATTTACTACAGTAGTTTAAGCATTTACATTTGAATATCACCATTTGGTGAAGAGAACCCGATGATGAAGACACAAGCCATCAGTTACCACTGAGGGCTCTACCAGTGTTATTGAATTCGCGGATCGCAAGTCGATTTAGAAAATTATTTTTTCGGTTAAGAGTAGGAATCTCCAAGTTGATCCCATAACATTTTGGTGAAGATCTGATGATGAGATCGATGAGGATCGAAGGAATTTTCAAATATTATGGGCACATCTGTGGCGATTTTGGTGTTTATTAAAGTAGAACAAGCATTTACATTGGAAAATCATCATTTGGTGAAGAAAAACTGATGATGAAGACACAAGCCACCAGTCACTAATTAGGGCTCAACCAATGTTATTTAATTCACTAATCGCAATATAATTATTTATCATATTTTGCTTAGAGGCAGAAATTGGTTAAGATCAGGGTAGCAAAGTGGAGAACTAGAGAACTCCTCAACGGCTAACGGCCCTGATTCTGAAATAGCAACGTTCAGCTAAAGGTCGTGAGCAATTGACATTAGAGTGCAATATGGCTGTAAGTGCCGTATAAAAGTCGTAGAAGTCATAAAAGTCGTGTATTATGTGTGGCTTCGATCGTCAGAAGGCAGATTTCGTAGTCTTGTTATTTCCCTTAACGATCTCTCATCATGTGGTCGCTTTAGTTATTTGTTGGCGTCCAAATCTAACAACGCTATGCCTTCCAAAGTTTTGACACGGCTTAGTGCAACATATATTTGCCCTTTAGCGAAATTCTTTTTATCAGGGTCTATCACAGCTTTCTCGAGCGTGGTACCTTGTAGCTTATGAACAGTAACAGCCCAACTTAATATTAAAGGTAACATACGAGGCTCCACATCTCCGTATCCCCTAGTTACTTGTAACGTTAGTACATGAAGTAGGTATGGGTATGCAACCGTCACTATCTTTTAACCAAATACCAACAGTTACATCGTCAAATTTTTACTTACGTGTTTTTACGTACACAGCTTCCGGGAGCTCCCCGTCTTCCAGCTGATCTCGTCTTAGGGCCGGCCATTTTTTTTTTTATACGCCCATAGCTCCATTCACTAGTCCATCAGAGACGGAAATATTCCGTCTCAACATCACTCGAGATTCTAGGCCAATTTGAGTTGCGAGATAATTCTTTAAATATTATGGGTCAGTTGAGACTGTTAGTCGTATTATTTTTAACCACCAAGCTACTGGAGTTAACCATTTTGACCTAGCCAATTCTTATAATTTAGATTTTATTTACAATAGTCTTATCTACAATTGGTCTTTTTTATTTACAATAGGGCCTCGTCAATCTTCCCATTTTGAGCTCTAAAAATACTTTACATCACTAAAATCCATCATTAAAAAGCAAAAAAATAATTTTTAAATAAAAAAAGAACCGACTTCAAAATAAACTAAAAAGCCAAAAATGATCTTTTATGTACAGTATGGATCACATGTGAATAACCTTTTGAAGACGGTGCCAAAGCTGAAGTAAAGTCCTTTATCCAACAAAAATACGAATCACTCTAACAAAATTTAGGTAATAACTAAAGGCTCGCGGCCGCGGTTCTTGCGTGTCATTTGTGTTAATAGTAATAAATGAATGGTTTGGCACCGAATTCAAAAGGTGATTCACATGTGATCCGTACTGTACATAAAATATCATTTTTGGCTTTTAAGTTTATTTTGAAGTCGGTTCTTTTTTTATTTTAATTTTTTTTTAGTGTCAGGGTTTTTTCACCGTAGTCAGATAAAGGTATTCTATAACCATCTGTGAATGCCCAGCTACCGGTATCAAAAATTGTTTGGCTTGATGAAATCACAACGACAAATACAAACATACAAAACATCGTTTGATTCAGTGTCCTTCAAATAGTCCGGTTCACTTATTTTTTTGAAAATGTCTTCAATGTACAAATCCTTTTTACAACTTTATAATACCATAAAAGTAGGTTTACTTTATAGCATACTAGCGGCCGCCCGCGACTTCGTCCGCCTAAGATTCGTTTATTGCGAATAAAAGGTATTTTTCCGGGAAAAAAGTAGCTTATGTCTTTCCCCGAAACTGGATATTTTACTTATTTAAATTTCAAGTTCCTAGCGTAAAAAAATACTTACTGTCTATACAAATTTTCATCCCCTTTTTCGTCCCTAAAAGGGATGAAATTTGATATACATTATAGCCTATGTCCTATTCTGATATATAAGGTATATAACTGGAAAGTGTCTTAAAAATTCGTCCAGTAGTTTTGAGATTAAGTGGAACGTACATACATACTTTCACGTTTATAATATAGTAAGGATAAGGATACTGTACATCTATTTACAACTGTTCTATAATTAGATTGTATTGGATTTCTATAACTTTTTTGTTTTATCATAGTCTCAAATTAATAACTACACAGGTATACCAGTGCATAACTTATTTTTAATGCATATTATGTACTCTCAGAGCAAAAAATAATTTACTATTCGTGGAACCTGTTTTTGGCTTCTGTATTAACTATTCTTTTTTGTTAACTCTTAAGTGTAATTGTATGCTGTTTGTTTCCCATTACAATAAAATAAAATAAAAATACTGAGTATAGATTCATAGCTTAGGGCCCTGAGGGTAAATTTAAAAGACTCGTCCTTTTTCATTTAATCTTTATTCTAGAAAAGAAAAGTTATCGTTATATGATTGACGGTATAAACATGCAAATATAATTGCGATAGATAACAGTATCTCCATTTTATTTGAAGTTAGTTAAAAATATACTTGGTAGCAACCTAACATTTGCAACGATTCATTTTTGCATAGTCCCATTAAGGTTCAGCAGTCTCAGTTTTATAGTATTATTGTTATTTAAATGAGGGCATAAAGTCGTTATGAAAATGCTTTACTTTGCAATACATCGAGTTACTTTTGGCGCCGGCCGCAGGCGTAATGTCTCGCTCCCGCCAGCCCAACGCCCAGATTGATGCTTCCACTTATTCCAAAATAACAGAAGTTGATATAATTTTCAAGTTAACATCAGGCATATTAATACTTAAACCAGAGGTTCCCAAACTTTTATACCGCGAACTCACTTTACAAGTTGTTATCGATACTATTATAATGTTAATATTTTCTTCTGTTTCCGCGATTATTACTCATTGAAATAAAACAATTTAACGGATTATATCGCGTATATTATCTCATTTTAGTTCCCGACGTTTCGGAAGCTTTCCAGCTTTCCATGGTCACGGGAGGACTGAGAAAAGATGTATTTTCCTCTGTCAAAGTTACAATTTGTGCAAACTACCCATTTTTTGAAAAAACACAAATAAAGGTGTACATACATGCCAGATGGGCCTAAGCTGTAAAGACAGTTACACATGTGCCAGAAGGGCTTAATTATTTTATTCTAATAATTTACCAAGCAGCATTTCACAAATGAGGCATACTGAGGAGAAAAGAAACGCTGCAAAGAAAAGCTCCCAGGCTACCTCATTACTAATTATAATATTTAAAAAAAAAAACAGAGACTATTAAACTACTTTTAAACAGATAACATATTTTACACCGTTCGGAAATTAAGGTTTTGCAGTCCTGTGTCTCGCTTGTTCCTTGATGAGATGTATTACAGGATCCCAAGCTGGTGGTAGTGACAATCCATCTTCTCTATTGAAATTAGGATGCTTTTTAATCTCAATAGCCTCGCGTAGCATCCTGGGAAAATATCTTTTTCTTTGGCAAGGATAGAAGGTTTATCAAACTTAATTGAGTGGTTTGGTTTGTCAATGACATGTTCACAGACTGCAGACCTATTACACCGACGGTGCTTGACATCTGCTATGTGCTCCTTCACCCGGGTTGATACACTGCGTTTCGTTTGACCAATGTATGAAAGCCCACACTCGCAGTCCAGCTTATAAATGCCTGCACTCTGCAAAGGGGTGCTACTCTTCACGGGTCTAAGGTATTGAGACACCTTCTTCAACGGCTGGAAATATGTTTTTATAGAAGCACGCTTCAAGATGTTTCCGATCTTGTCTGTGACCCCTTTCATATATGGTAATACGGCAGGTTTACGCTCGACTGTTGGTTTCTTCATACTGGGATTCTGATTGGAACGTGGTATCTGGAGCTCGTTGGCTCGAAGCGCACGTTTGATATTCTGTAACTCAGCAGTCAGATGTTGATTGTCGCAGATACCCCTGGCTCTCTGAAACAAAGATTTACCCACTGTAGCAAGTTGACAGGGATGGTGGTGAGATTTGCCATTCAAATACCTATCTGTATGCGTAGGTTTCCTATATACAGTATGACCTATGTCATTTTTAGGACCTCTAATTACTAGCACATCTAAGAATGCAAGTGAATTTTGATTTTCCAACTCCATAGTGAATTTAATTTTACTATGCATGGAGTTCAGATGGTCTAAGAAAGCTGAAACACTAGATCTAGGTAAAATAGTAAAGGTATCATCTACGTAACTTTTAAAGATCCTCGGCTTGACAGTTGCCAATGAAAGCGCTCTCTCCTCGAAGTCTTCCATGAAAATATCGGCGACGACAGGAGACACCGGAGAACCCATTGCCACACCATCAACTTGCCCGTAGAATTCACCATTCCATAGCATATAGCCAGATGTAAGGCAGTGTTGTAATAACTCAGCATATTCTATTGCCATCTGTTGTTCACCCAATCTTCTTTTCACAATTTCGATACATTCTTGAACTGGTAGGCATGTGAAGAGAGACTGGACATCAAAACTGACCATAACTTCATCATCAGTTAGTCTCAAATCCTTAATCTCACTGATAAAATGGTATGAGTCCCTTGTGTATGCTTCCGTCTTCCCTCGCAGTAAAGAAAGTACACCTGCTAAGTGCCGAGCTAATCGATAGGTAGGAGCATCGATTTGAATCACTATAGGGCGTAACGGAGCACCAGGTTTATGTATCTTTGGTAACCCGTACAACTTTGGTGGCACCGGGCAAGAAGGCATTAAACTTTTCACATCCAGATTAAGATTTTCAGAGTGCTTACTTATCAGCTCGGCTGTCGTTTTTACTACTTTCGCCGTTGGATCTCGCTTAACAAGCTTGTATGTTGTAGCGTCTGACAAAAGTACTTCCACTTTCTGGTTGTAATCACTAGTATCCATAACAACCGACGCATTTCCCTTGTCAGCTCGAAGAATGGTGATGTCTGGGTCTTCACGCAAGCTCTTCAAAGCGTTGAATTCAGTTCTGGGTAAGTTAACTTTAGGAGACTTCGCTCGTCTTAAAATTGAAGACACATCCTCGCGTACGGCCTCCAAATCCTCCTTACGCATATGATTTTGGACCAAACAATCTTCCACACCGACTATAATCTGTTCAAAAGGGATATTCCGTGGAGTAACAACATAATTAAGCCCTTTTTTAAGAAGCGAGGTTTGCGATTGCGAGAGTTCTTTCGAGCTAATATTCACTACAGGTGCAACGGCATTTGACGTTGACGTTTGATTACCTCCACGGAGCGTTTCATTCCTAGTGCGTTTTGATTTCAACTTGTCAAACTTAGCATTTATTTGTGTTTTTTCAAAAAATGGGTAGTTTGCACAAATTGTAACTTTGACAGAGGAAAATACATCTTTTCTCAGTCCTCCCGTGACCATGGAAAGCTGGAAAGCTTCCGAATCGTCGGGAACTAAAATGAGATAATATACGCGATATAATCCGTTAAATTGTTTTATTTCAATATTATAATGTTGTAAAATTGAAATGTTATTATATTGTTACGGACTATTTGGTCACTGATTTAAAAAAAATATTTTTTTTTGCATCGTGGCTTCATCACGCCAAATCGGCTAAACGGATTCCAACTATTTTTAGTGCACGGGTAGCGGGGTATCTCCAGATGGTTATACGATACTTTTTACCCGACTACGCTGTCGAAAAATGCTGTGGATGTGCCCGTGAACCAAAAATTGTTGAAATCCGTTATAAAAAAGAAATATAATTTTCGTTCAGTGTCATTCAAATAGTCCTTTTCGCTTATTTTTTTGAAAATATTCTTAATGTAAGGACAATTCATTTTACAACTTTATAATAAAAAGTATAGACTAGCTTGGGCCCGGAGGGAAAATTTTAAAAAGTCCTTGTTCATTTAATCTTTATCCCAGAAAACAAAACTTATCGTATTACCAGTGGCGTAGCTGGGTAACGAAACCACCCTGAACGGATCCTGGTGCAAAAGAAAAGATTGGGCCCCCATGTCAGTTGGTAGTCAGGTATCAAGGGCCCCCAAGATATTGGGGTCTAGTCCTTCAGTAGCTTCGCCACCGTCTGCAAGCCTGAGCTTGGGGGCCCCGGGGCACTGCTCCGTCTATCCCTTTGATAGCTATGCCACTGCGTATTACCTGGTATTACAATTGGAACGCAATGCCATACTTCAGCATTCTGGCTCCAGGTATTTAGGCTGGGCGTTAATGAATCAATCGGTCAGGACTACTCTCTTAGGTATCGGTGGTAAAAGTCAATTAGGATTCAGTAGGATTGTGTTATTTTATTACAGAGTTCCTATGACTGCCTTCCGGCTCCATCAGATCAGCTCGATGGTGTCATAATATTGCACTATCACCGAACTTACATCAGTAGGTATGCCAAATTTTAGCTCAATCGGAAACCCGCAAAAGGATAAAATTGAACTTGCAAATGAAGTGGACAATGGCTCAGGCCTAAAATATCCGTTTTGGTAAAACTTTATTTTCCCATAATGTATGCTATCCATAATGTCAGCTCGTCTGTATCATTTCTTTCTTTTTAAAAATTTAGAAATATTGAGAAAATAACTTTTTAGGATAACTGACATTTCAGGCATGAGCCCGGACAACTTACTGTATAATACGAATAGTGAAAGTTACATAAAAAAATGAAGAGAGATAAAAGTCGCTCTCCATTAACCGACACCGACAATTAAGGATAGTAACCTACCTAAGGAAACTCGATCCAAAATAATAGGATGAGATAAATGTATTAAGTCATAATTTTAAGAGATTAATGGGCAAATTAGGTGGCCGAGACACGAGTATAAAATCATGATCTTCCGTCTCTGCCTTAAGTTGGTAGCGGCATACGGTGTCATCGCTAATTGGCGCGACCTGTCGAAAGTGACGCGCAGCTAACTGCGTACTCCTCGCGGTGTAATGGTAATTTTAACAGGGCGCTTAAAGAACAGAGGTGTTGCGATTACATGCTGGCTATTGCTACCTAGAGCTTAGGAGACAACCGTGTACATAAGCACTATACTCGGACAGGAAGCCTTATTTATAGGTACAAGCCGGTATACACTCAATACACTGGTTAAATAAGGAATTGCTTGATATCACCGATTGAATCCAAATGTAATTTTTGTTCCATTAATTATTTCGCTTCACAAAAATTGTAATCTCTATTTTCTATTTGTATTTGAATTTTAAAGAGGCCAACTACCGCCAATGACCAGTTCTTCAAATAAATGCTTGGTGTAGACGTCGCGTATCAGCCCGCCCTCGTATTAAGTAGGTATCAATATCGCACTACTTAAGTCATAGTGGCGGCCCTGATAGCAAAAGCAAGGCTGATTAGTGACTACCGTCATTGCTCATGTTACTGACACCAGACTTGCAGCTGATTACGGAACGATCCATACGTTTGGTTTGTCCTAGTTATAAGTCAGCAATGAATTGGTCTAAAAATCGACGAAGTTCCTCATGAAGAATACTTATTGGCCGGAGAAGTGACACAGGCAATTATACTGTTTAACTAATTACGGTGCATGCTTTGCTGTCTCTTTCTATTTTGCAGTAGATAATTGAGGTAATTACTTATATGACGTCAAGTTTCATAGTTAAAGTGATATTAAGTAATATACAAATTGCACGTATAATAAATAAAGTAATGCCTCCATTCATTAAGAGAAAAACAGTATGATCAGCGATACAGTATCGGTGTGACCGGGCAAATTATTTAGCCCTTCGATTGGGGTCAATAGGGGTCAACTGCGCTCCGATCTGGGGACATTACATCATGCAAGGCCGGCTCGGGAGGCGTAGGTATCAATTAAATACAATAACATTTTATTAACATTAGCTGCTGTGCGAGGCGTAGCGTCTCGTGGTGATGCAAGACGGAAATTCACCGGGCGGGAATAAAATACTGATAGGTAGAGTCTGGCTACTGAAATATTACCCGAATTTTTGGCGCGAAATTCAAGAAATCTTGGGCTGGTCACACTTTGTGAAGTAGTAATTATAGTTTTGATATTAGAAGATATTTTTAATTTTCTTTGCACACGTAAGGTTATACGTTATTAATACGTAAATAAAATATACGTTGACGTGCACTCAAAGTCAATGTACACTGGACAGCGTAATTGCATGGACAGAAATGGTCAGGAAGTTTGCTTTGCAGCGAAACGAGACGCCATCTATCCGGTAACTACATTGGTTTCGTAAGATCTTACTAGATGGCGTTGATAACATCAAAATATAAAAAAAAATCTCGGCTGAACTTACGATTGCCAAACACACACGGCAAGTCACTCAAATATTCAATTTAAATTATGGAACTTATTTTCAGAATCCAGTATTTTTGAATGCACCTTCAATTAAATATTACTTAGATTCACCGTCATAACCAAAGCCATCGATGATTTTGCTAATTCAAACACAAAATACAAAAACGCTTTTTTCCTATACCGTATTCGAGAGGATTTGAACCCGGAACATTCGTCGTATAGATCAACTCATTAAGCCCCTTAGCCATTAAGCCATATTCGACGTAGATGAAATTTATAACCGTATTTGTAATCACTAATCACCTACGTTTGCAAGGCATGCGTTTAGTGGTAATATTTTTTTTACTGAGATTAATTAACAGCTGCTTAAACAAAACATTTTTGTTTGATCAAATAAATATATATAATTAAGTCACATGTTGAATAGTGCAACAATTATATAAAAGTAACCGCACATAATTACAGGGTAGACTTCAGATTATGAATATACCGTAATAGTTTTTATACAAAGAAACTGTTCGTTCGTTCCCTTGCGACTGCCGTCCGTTCGATTGTATTTTTGATTGAGTTTTAGTATTTATTTAGTTCTTTTATTTTGTAATAATGGGTTCTCGTTGCAATATTGACTTAGCCACAATGTTACAAATAATTACTTTGCATAGTCAAGGCAAAAATTTTACAGAAATTGCCACAGAAACCGGTGTGAGCGTAAGTATTATTGTTTACATATCTTTCTAGAGTTTTTTTTATGTAAGTGATATCTGTATGCTAATTTAATAATGATTATACATTTCTGAAAATTGTTACAGAAGAAAACACTCGTGTTATGGGTGCGACAATTCACAGAGGAAGGATCATATAGGATCTGCGCCGCCAAAGGACCGATAGACCTCGACTTATAAGCGCACAGCGGCGTCAAAGCATGGTCCAGAAATATGAAGAAAATGGTTTTCCACCAACAACCCGTTTATTCAACACAGGCGTGGACACTGTTCGCCGTGTTCTCCACACAGTGAGGGTTTACATCCTCGCAAGCATGCAGTCAAAACCTCGCTGACTCCACAGCACAAAGAAGCGAGATTAAAGTTTGCTCGAAAATAATTAAATGCCGATTGAAGTAATGTCATTTTCACTGAAGAAAAAACGTTTCACTAGTCAACACGGACGTTTAAGCTGGTGGCGTTGAAATAATACGCGTGATCACGTAGTGCCCAATGTGCAATCTGGTCGCATTACAGTGAATATGTGGAGTTGGATGAGCGGGGCTGACCCGGGAGAACTCGTCAGAGTGCCCAGTCGGGCTAATTGCTGATTACGTCAATGTGCTGGAGGAGACCATGATTCGAAATGTGTATCCGGAGGAAGAATTACCCATAATTTCATTTATGCAGGGTAATTGTCTTATACATCGTTCCAAAAGTGTGAGTGAGTGTTTTCGCCGGCGTTATAACATAAATATCATTTCGTGGCCTGCTAGATCACCAGATTTAAATCCCATTGAAAACCTGTGGCTATACTAATTAAGGACAGAAGTAAGTGGAGATAGGGTTACACTGATGTTTATTAGTAGTTAAACAGGGCGTTATTGCGTTAAGTATGTTTTATTTTTATATTTTACTATACTGTGTTAGTAAATAACTACATTTTTATACTACAAAACGGAAATCAATCACTTATTGTTTTTTTGCATATACGCAATTTTGTGACATTATTTTACGATATTTTTTTCATCACTCAGTCTTTGAATTGTTAAGAAATGATAAGTTAGTAAAACAGTTAAAGGTAAATGTTAGAAGAATGCGTTCGCCTACAATCATAACCAGTCTCAGATTTGTAATTAATAGTATTTGCTTATAATACTGTTTTGTTGAAGGGAAGCTTCAATCCTCTTTCCAATTTTGGAAATGAATACTTAAGCTATACCCTCAACAAAATCTTAAAAAGACATTGTAAAGTTGTATTATTTCTAGTTGTAAGTATAGATAGTTATTAATTGGTTGCAATGAATAAATATAAAACCCTACTTTTGAGGAGTGTCATTATAAGAGAACTTGTGACTATTTTTATTTTACCTTACCTTTTATGAACACACACAGTCAATTGTAAATTTTCTTGTAAAGTTAAATACAGGTGCCGTTTTAATTTCAGTGAAAGCTTTTTTTTTAATAGTAATTATATTTCATCCATGTAGTAGATTATTCTATTACAGAAGAATTTTAGTGCTTGTGAGACATGATATCAACAAACAAAGCATTAAATTATTTTTTCGTTTTGATAACAACGCCTTCTAGTTTATTTTTTTGTAACCATCATGCAATGTTGAGAGCTACGTGCTCTCAGCATCTTAAGACGATGGCGGACGACGCCAAGCGATTATCATCTTTGCCATGTCCATGCAATTATGCTGTTGATAGTACAGTACAGTGAACGACAAACACACATGTTTACACTTTCTCTCTTAGCTTGATAATAGCATAATATTAATCCATCACCAATGTCTGCGGTTAGGTTAAGTAGGTATAGATAGACAAAGACATGGGTTAGAGTAATGTTGCACCGGCACGATGGGCCAAGTGCGGGATTCTATCGACACGCTCGTCGCTCATATATGGACATTTTTGGCCAAGATATTTTTATATCAAATTACTACTGACCAGTCCGCAGATTTCTTCTATTGGTTTTCAGTAACTCCTATGATCCGATGTTTTGATTTTATGGATATTTTCTAGAACTTCCAGTTTATCCGTTTCTTTACACATTTTGTCCTGTGTATGAGATTCAGGTATTAATAAATTCACGTACCTAATCATAGTTACAGATAAAAAAAAAGAACTAGTACACAAAGTATCAAAATATTTATAGAGCAGCAACCAATTAACAACCGACTTTTAGCCGTTTTTTAAATCATAGACAATTGGTGATACCATAAGGAAATATCTGTCAACAATATTTAGCTAGCCAGACTCTAGGTTGGTGTACTATAAGATTATTAGGATCAGCATTTTATTAAATTAAGAAAGATATTTTTAGACAAGTATTAGAAACGGGCTGTTTGAAAGTCACTGATTCGAAATTTATTATAAAAACGGATGGACAATTTCTTCCATTTTTGGTTCAAGCATGGTTGGACATCCCCAACGCGATCATGTTTAAAACAGACTTTGCTTTGTAGAGACATCGCGATGTAACTACTATGGTATCGGGGATGAGTATTTTGATGGACGATAGGTAGCCGAGTCCTTCAATAAATACGAATCCCACCAAAAACATTTCATGTAAAATTGGCAGGCAAGACTCACAAGCTCAATAACGCTTTCGCTATTAATAAAGTATAGCCTGTCCGTTTCTTAGAGAGGAATTCAAATTAATAATATTATCACAATATTAAAGACATATACTGATGTATGAAACGGCCAAGCCATACCTTTGAAACCAAGGTGTAGGGTTAATAAAATCACGGCTTCAAGCCAGTTGAAGCCATACTTTTTAAGATGAGGTGTAGGGTCAGTAAAGTCAGAGCTTGAGGGTTTGGCTTTTCCTGGGACCTGATATTTTTTTTACAGCGAAAGCGTTATGAGTCTTGGCTGCCAATTTTACATGAAATGTTTTTGGTGAGATCTCACTTCTATTTGTAAGGTGCCCTAGTTTTTTTTTTTGGGCTGTTGCGTTTATTTAGGAATTCTCAGGAAGAACGATTTAAGTAGTAAAATTTCTTAATATTTTTTGTTCATCTTGGCGGGGGCACTGCCGTGCCCCCAGATTTTTTTTGTTCTTTTTATGTAAATTCTAGGCTCCATTTCAGCTTTCTAGGGCATCGGGAAGTATTTCAGTTTTACTATATCCGTACCGAGACCTGCACCTCCTTTTTAGGGGTAGGAGGGTGAAAGTTACAGATTCCTTGATTTCATTATTCTTTGTATGTCAATCCTAGGCTTCATGCCAAATTTCAGCTTTCGAGGTTATCGAGAAGTAAGTACCTTATAATTTATATTCGTGAGTGAGTGAGCCAGTGACAAAATCGGCGTATTTTAGGTATCAATAAAACCTAAAGTATGTAAGCTAAATCAATGAAATTAAGTGCATTTTATATGTTCTCCGACTACATCTTAACCTGTGAATTTGGGCTGTCAGGTGTTAACCGGGACGAAGCTATGAGGGTTTGAAAATGAGACGAAACGGTTCGGGTAAAGGTAGGTGCCCTGCTCCTTTTTTCTTCTTGGTGGAGGCACTACAGTGCCCCCAGATCCACGAAAGGCTGTTTCTGCCGAGGCTTGTATAGTGCTGTTCTCCAAAAATAATAAACGCCGTATACATAACATAACCTTGGTTCAAATATATTTAACAATCGGAGAATTTCTTAAGAAAAATAATTGGAATATCCCATTTCATTTATTCCGTAAATGCACGGGGATTTCTTTAAATATAAATTTAATAATATAATCAGGACATGACGTCACTATCACTACATACTCGTTACTATCACTACATGCGGGCTCGTTGAAAAATAATAAAAATATGCTCTTGAACGCACCCCAATATGTTTTTTGCTATGTATCTGAAGACCACAGAGTGGAAGCCACTTAAAACGGAGACGTGGCAGACCTCATCGGCGATGGCGGGACGACTTGGACTCCTTTGCAAAGGACTGGCTAGATGATGATCAGTGGGACATAATAGGCTTGCAATAATAATCTGATAGTAACACTGCATTTCTGACAATATCAATGTTCTGCATAACGTTTATATCTACGTAAAAACGATGATATTTTGGGCGGATTAGTAGAATCGGCTTATACATTTACAAGAGTCAGAGTCCAAAATAGCGAGAGAAAGAAGTCGTGTAAACCAGGAACATCAGCATCCAAGGGCAGGCAAAAAGGTGAAACGTAAGGAAGGAGTCGTCGGAGTCCAGAATAAATGAATATTTAGAAATTTTCTTCGAAATTACCGAATTCGCAAAGAAGCAGAGGGACTACTCCGACGTTCTATATCCGAAGTTGGTATCTCCCTGTCCCTCTCACGTGACAAACATTTTAACACACGAGGGAGATGGCATGGCACGAAGTTCGAATTTTGAAAAACGGAGTAGCCCTCTCAGATCAGAGTATGAGAGAAAATATACGTCAAACAGACAGAGTCCAGCTGTCAGGCGAAAATGTAAATAGTCCAAAAGGAATCTTAACATAAATACAGTCTTATTTCATTATAAGTTTTAATTCGATTTGCATATTTAAATCACATTATTTTTGTATTGAAGTGTTAATTAGTTTTCTCTATTATATTGAATGACCTATCGCTTGTATTAAAACGAACATTAGAACATCCGATTGTATTGCAGAGGTACAATTTGGATTTATCCTTTCTATATTATAAACGTGAAAGTATGTATCTATGTATGTGCGTTCCACTTAATCTCAAAAACTACTGGACGAATTTTTACGACACTTTCCAGTTATGTACCTTATATATCAGTAAAGGACATGGGCTATAATGTATGCAAATGTCATCCCTTTTAGGGACAAAAAAGGGGATGAAAATTTGTATGGACAGTAAATTTTTTTTACGCTAGGAACTTGCAATCTTGGTAATATGCTTGATATTTAAATTAGTAAAACATCGAGTTATGGGAAAGACATAAGCTACTTTTTATCCCGGAAAAATACCTTTTAAACGAATCTAAGGCGGACGAAGTCGCGGGCGGCCTCTAGTACCTATTATATAATGTACAGTACGATGGTTAACCGCAGATTACATATGAATTCTTAAAAATCTGGTGTGTCGTAGTAGTTACTCGGAGGTCAAATGAATGTCAAATGAAAAATTAAGCGTAAAGTAATGACTATATAATATTTTCTTCTGTTTCCGTGATTATTACTCATTTAAATAAACAATTGAACGGATTATACCGCGTATATTATCTCACGGGTTAGTTAACCTGGTGGAAAGCCGAAAAGCTTCCGAAACGTCGGGAACTCAAATGAGATAATATACGCGATATAATCCGTTAAATTGTTTTATTTTAATGTCTATATGTTTTTTAATGAAATCTAATCTCACAAGCCTGTACTGCAGAAATCATCAAATACGGGTGGATCCTGCATGTTCTGGGGCGGCATTTCAATCGACGGGAAAATTGATCTCGTGTGCTTTTCCCGGGCCGGCGGTGGTCGCCCAAGGAAACCTGACTGCTCGTTACTCGTCAGTACCTACATAACGAAAATCTCGAAAAAGCGTGTGGTGTCATATCCTGGCTTTATCGGCACTGCATTTCAGCTTATGCATGAAAACGACCGCTCCCACACAGCGTCGATTGTTGCCAGCAAGGAGTCCTGACTCCTGACTTGAATCCCATCGCGCACCTTTAGGATCACCTAAAACAGCGATCATGGTCCTACCACTCTGGATGAGCTTCATGATGCCGTAATTACGGAGTGGAACAATTTTAATCAATCGCAATCACATCGTGACGTAAGCGTCATCGAGCAGCTTTCATGCGATCAGTCATGGATCTAACTCTTTAGATCCATGACTGATCGCATGAAAGCTGTTCCGAAAGCTAGAAGACGCAACACTAGATTTTAAGTTTATTTTAGGCACTATTTTTTCTGTATATTTTGTTTTTGATGTAGTTTTTACCTTTGTAAATTTGACAGAATTCACGACGTTACGATTTCCCCATTTTTTTTAGGGTTGATCGTCAATGATACGTCAATTTTAGGGTTCCGTATTTAATAGAGGGTGTCGTGACCTTTGAAAAAACGGCCCCATAGTCATACTTTGTTTTATACAATATATACGATTTATTTATAACCGCTAGAAATTTTCATTATTTTTTAAGAGTCCCCGGTAAGCTCGGTTCTAAATACAAACGTAGGTACGCTCTCATTTTAAAACAACTAGCTAGTTTGCTCTGAAACTTTGTACTTAAAATAAGTTAAGGTATATATATACCTTAACTTATTGTAGCTTCAGATACCAAAGTGAAAAAAATGCAGCGAATTTAAGTTTTTCATACAAAACTTGTTTTTGCTGTATTTCGTTTGTTTTATAAACTGGAGCCATATAAACTAATTACAGGCCTAATTATATACCTCATGACATTGTATATGCAAAGTTTCGTTACAAATCAATAAATACGTAGTTTTAAAATGAGAACGAAACTCCGTTTGTATGGTAACGTGAAATTCGGCCGAGTTGCCGGGGACTGGATTTTATATTTTTTTAAGATGTACGAGTTTTATGGACGCCGAGTGTATAAATTGTAAATTTGAAATGTTGTGAATTTATGAAGTATCGCTTGAAACTGCTCAATTAAAAGAAAATAACCTGTATAAATAATGTACAACCGGCTTAATTAAGATCGGATCTCTCATTTGTATCAGACGTGATTGACGAGAAGCGTGTTCTTTGCAGGGCTTGTAACCGGTTACAAATAAACAATACAATACAATACAAATACTCTTTATTGCACAGCTCAGATACACAGAAATACGAAATACAGAACATGACAGTTACATTCGACTTAGCAGAGGTAAACAACAGGCGGTCTTATCGCTAAATAACGATCTCTTCCAGACAACCTTTGGGTAGCGGAGTGTTTAAAAGACAACAACATTTAGTTGAGTAGGTGGCGAAAAACAGTTATGAAGCAAAGCATAACAAATAACTCATATAGACACATGTAAACGCAATAAACATACACACATAAGATTGCGTCAATAAACATACATAAACACTCATACATAATAAATATAACATATGCAAAGTAAGTAAATAAATAACCATAACAGTGTCAGCCGCAAAGTTGAGATAGTGATCTCAATAGCAGTGTGTTAAGGGAGAGACAGGTAATGTTTTTTAAGATGTGACTTAAATGTTGCAAGGGACTGGGCACGCTTTAAGTCATGGGGTAGAGAGTTCCACAGTAGAGTTGGCTGGAATGTGAAAGAACTATTGTAAAATTTGGAGGATAAAGAGGGTACAGCAAGAAGCAAATTTTGAGCGAACCTAACGAATCGCAAATAACTGAAACGCTCTTTAAGGTAGCGGGGAGTTGCGGGATTAAAAATTACGCTGTACAGAAGAAACAGGATATGAGAGTTATGACGAGAGTGGATTGGAAGCCAATTAAGCTGAGACCTGAAGATGGAAACATGGTGATACTTGCGTAACCCAAATATGAACCGAATGCAGATGTTTTGGACGCGCTCAAGCTTATTGAGCTGTTTTTCTGTGAGGTCAAGGTAGGAAATATCAGCATAATCCAAAATAGGGAGAAGTAATGTTTAAGAGAGCGCAATTTTAGTGGCGATGGGGAGAAAATTACGAAGTCTTCTAACTGAGCCTACTGCGGCTAACATCTTTCTGCTAACCTCATTAATCTGTGGCATCCAAGATAAAATGCGATTGAAGATAATACAGAGGTTCTTGACTTGCTGCGAAATGGGTATAAATACGCTATTAAAGTATATGGGTAGGACATTATCGAAGTCAACCCTGGAGATCAGCTTAGAACTGCCAATAATTATAGCTTGAGCCTTAGCAGGATTGACCTTAAGACCAAACCTACGACTCCAATTTAGGATGTGCTCCAAATCGTTATTTACTCCACTTATAACAGACGCAAGATCACCGAGCACCCCCTGCGAATAAATTTGAAGATCGTCAGCATAAAGGTGATAATGTGATGAAAGTTTATACATTTAAATAGAATTTATAAAATTTGAAATCAGCAGAGGGGACTGCACTCCACCCTGAGGAACCCCGGCCAGCGTGCTGCACCAAGAGGAACAGGAATCATCCACCTTAATTTGTTGCCGACGATCATTTAAGTAACTACGAAACCAGTCAATTTCCGCAGGAGATATGTTAAGAGGACGTAGTATTCCAAGTAATATATCAAAATCAACAGTGTTGAACGCATTGCTAAAATCAAGCAGAGCGTTTACAACGTTTAATTAAAAATTAAATCTTTTTTTCTCTATTCTAATTAAGAAATCTTTTTTAATTAAAAAATAAACCAGTATTAATTAAAAATTAAATCTAATATTTACCTTAGCAAGCAAACCAATCCTGTCTAAGCGAGCGGTTATTCTCCCTAGACTCCGTTCACACGGAGGAACCGCTCTCTAAGCAGTAACTGGATTTCGCTCCCTGTTTTGCGCTCCGTGATATTAACCGGTTAGAGCGATGTTCCTGCGAGCGTAACCTTTATTATATTATGGGTTAGGTTAGGGCTCTCAGAGTGTGGCTCTAACCGGTACGGAAAATTAACCGAGTTACAAGCCCTGGTTCTTTGCTCCATCGTATAGTACCTACTTCATCCCACTCGCTGCAGGCTGCCATTGACGACCGGTTTGGCTCAGTGGGAGTAACGTTGCCTGCGAAGCTGAGGTCCTGGGTTCAAATCCCGGTAAGGGCAAATATTTGTGTGATGAGCATAAATATTTGTTCCTGAGTCTTGGATGTTTTCTATGTATATAAGTAATATATCTATTAAATATATCGTCGTCTAGTACCCGTAACACAAGCGTTATTGAGCTTACCATGGGACTAGATCGAGTTGTGTAAAATTGTCCCGTAATATTTATTTATTATGTATTTATTGAGATTTTCCTATATCATTTTTAATGATACG
This sequence comes from Hedya salicella, assembly GCA_905404275.2. Lineage (NCBI taxonomy): Eukaryota > Metazoa > Arthropoda > Insecta > Lepidoptera > Tortricidae > Hedya > Hedya salicella. The sequence continues at coordinate 20,701,072 of FR990099.1, read as the reverse complement.
AGGATATATATTTATAATTTAAATTTGCGTAAATGCCTGCAACGAAGAACTTCGCAAGCTGTTTTTACTAAATTAACGTGAACAAAATGTTGGAGAGTATGCGAATTATTTAGGCAGGAAATCGTACAATAGGATCTAACAAAGATTTTTTTACACATAAGGGGATTAAAAATTAAAATCGTGCGGCACACTACTTAATTCAACAAACTTCATACGTTCAGTATTTTTAACACTGTTCTCCGGCCGAGTTTACGACGCGTTATGATTTATGTATTTACTCAGATTGTACTTGAAAACATGAAGCACGAAGATTATAAAGCGTTTTACGATCCCCGTAAGTATCTAATACTACTTGACAGGGTAGTAAATTAAATTATAACGAGTGATGCTTCCGGTTATTGACCTAACAAAGGCATCGGCAGCGCTAAATTTAACTTCTTTTTGGAGTTTTAGACCGAATTTTCCATCGTTAGCGTTAAATGTCTGTTGAATTATTATTTGAAGGTATAATTTAGTAGAGTTCCTTAGGCAACATGGTACATTTAGAATTACTTCGCTCAACTGGTTTTCCGTATTCCCCGAAGATTTGACTATCCTATGGTAAGCTCATTAATAAGGCTTGTGTTATGGACACTAGACGACGATAACTATACTATTCTAAAGTTGTAAAAATGAAATGTCTGTACATAGAAGATATTTAAAAAAACTATTGGAAGGGGTTATTTTGAAGTCTTTGAAGCGAAAAATATTTTATGTATGTTCGTATTGTAAGTTGCAGTTGTAGTTTAATTTACTTACTAGAAGGTGCTCGCAACTTCGAGCGGAGGAGAAAAAGTCTTAACCCCTCTTTTTTACTTTAGCGTAGTTGGGTAAAAAAAGTATCCTATAACCGAATGGAGATACCCAGCGGCCCCTGTACAAAAAAAAATTAAATCAGTTTAGCCACTTTAGCCAATTTGGCGTGATGAAGCCGCACAGACACATATAAAAAAAATAGTTTTCACTTCTCCTTCTCAAAAAGTACGTCATATTAGCTTCGCGAAGCAAGACTATAATAGTACATTAAGCCCCTAGGGTTTAAAAGAAAGCCGTATAATCCCATACAAATTTCTATGAAACTTAAAAAAGAATCCGGCCAGCTACATACTACTTACGAATAATTAAAAACAAACAAACTAACTTGATCAGATTGGCCAAAATTTCTGATCGAATTGCTCAAACTGTATTTTACATTTTTCATGAAATATACAATTTTAATGTTAAGTCTTATTTATTTTCTCGCAGTTGAAGTGAAAACCAGAGTGTTTAACTTCGTGTCATAATGACATATTTTTGCCATTTGGCTACGCAACCCTAAAAAGTTAAATTTTAGTACGTAATAAGTAAAATTTTACTGATGAAGAAGCCCTCAAAATGGTCACCGGTGTAAGTATATAAAACACAAAAAACATAAAATAAATAAAGGGAGTAAGTTTAACTTTAATAAAATTAAACCCGACATACCCCAAACACAACTACAAAAAAATATTCAAGAAAGGTCAATGAATTTAATCTCATTTGATTTACGTAAATTATTTAGAAAATGAAAATTTTCAGTAGTTGTCGGAGGTCCTCTCGTAAAGCACTTTCGAAGGCAATGGAGGGCTCCCGACTGAGTTGAAAAAATGTTACTTGTATGTAAATTGGACAAAATACGCTGATATTTTTTTTCTTTTTAGTGCATCATTTTTGTGGTCTTTTTAATATTTTTAAAAGAAAGTATTCATTTCACGTTTTTTAGTGGCTTTTTACGTAAAAGTATCTATATATCGTGACGATTCCAACAAGCACAAACACCGCTAAGAATAGGATACATTATTTTACTATGGAGATCTATTGCCTTGCGTACCGTACTGCTGCATCAACAAATCAGTTCGATGGTATTATCCGGAACATTTAAGTTTTTGACTATGAAGTCGGTTAGGGAAGTTAATTGAGAATATCAAGATATCTTATTGCCATCCGTTAATCACTTAGCATTTAGGAGTTACGGGGGCCTTGTGTGGTCTTTTTCATGAGTTCACCAATTTATACTTTTTGAATGCAAATGCTTGAATTATTACTTAAATTACGTGAAACGCTAAATATACGGTAAGCCTATAAAATTTGAGGGTTGCCGCTACATAATTAGGTATTGCACCTTATGAAACTCCGCCTATCCACTGACAATCTCAGTCATCCATCAACACAACACATTCCTAATTCCATTCTACCTATTCAAACTAACTTCATCGTCTAACTTCGCCTATGTACATATTTATAATACAATAAATAGTAATAAGAAAAATAGAGAGTAATAAAAACAAAATTGAGCAACAAAAATAAGACGACGCTAGTTCAGGGTATAGTTAGACAGGTTGGGTAGGGCTGCACCGTCATTGAAACCGAAGAAATATTGGATGGATTTAAATCTGTGCCGTATCCCACGAATTTATTACACATGCTGGTAGCTCGGATTATCGGAATCATAATTTTGGATCTTAGCCAACCCATTATTACACTATGGGTTCAGTCCCACCGCTCGGCAATGGCTTCACCGAGATGTTTGATGAAGGCGGAAATTTGTGGAGCGAAGACTCCGTCAACGGATGTGACGACGGGCGTGAAAGTTGCATGACGCTTTTAACAGGCGTTCAAGTATTTTCTTTTTTCTCTTCTTCGGCGGATTTTAGGACGGATGTTACCGGGCGTGAGATATAAGAGGGAGCATCAGTGTCTACGACACGGATGTCAAATAACGCCTCTCTTTGTGCATGCCAGACTCCGCGGCAGCAGAGATCCTCGCGAAGTCCACCGTCACCTTTAGTGATGATGGGTTCTTTAACTACGTTCCCTCAAGCATGCTGGCACAGCTCACAAAATAGATCTCTTAACTAATTTCGTTATGGCGACGTGACATTAAACCACCCGTTTTGCAGCAGAGGGCGTGGTCAACATTGAAGTCATCATTGCCGCAGCCGTCACATGATTTGGGCATGGAGACCGGTGTTCTGCTGTATCGTAGTGCCAATGCGTAAATTCCAGTGGGGATAAGTCAAAATGGTATTTTCTTGTCGGTAGGACTGAAAACCAAATAGAAGATTTTGTTCTGGATTATGTGAAAACTTTACGTTCGATTGCTCGTTTTTTGATGGGAGAAAGATTGTCTAGAATAGAGCCTATTAGTTTATCGTCTTGAGAATCCTCCCGGCATTATATTCTTGCATCTCTGAGGGATTTGTGATGTTGGCTGAGGTCCAAACATTTATTTTCAATTCGGGAGGATGAGAGGGATGTACAGCCTTTTTGGGAATTTTCGTAATTTATGTTGGTCATTTTTGAAAAAGCAGGGATGGTTAAGACCGCCTTTGTGAATAGGTAAAGAAAATAAATTGGCTTCTAGCGGTGATACGTCGCCTCCTAGTAGGTTTGGTAGAAAGCTGGTACGTAGTGTGATTGTTAGAGTTTTGAAAGATTGATTAGCGTTTTCTAATACTCTTAATAGGTACGACCATTTGAATTGGGCTGCTTTGGTGAGAACAGTGTAGACGGCTTGTGGTGAGTCTTGGCATATATCTGAGAGCTTTTCTATAGTCGAAGTCCAATTCCTGATACTATTGTTAACAAAGTCTGCTTTTCCCTCACCAATGAAGCTACCGAGAAAGCGTGATCCGGTTGTTATGGTTACGTTAATACCATTGAATATCTGCTGCGCATGTTGTTTGTCATTCTCGTTTACGATTAGGTAGGACTTTTTGTCATGAGGGCAGTAGCCATATGCAGGGCCTATTTGGCTGATTTTGTTCCACCATTGTGTAAGGCTTTTAAAGGGTCCTTGAGCAGAGGAGTTATCCGTGTACCAGCATTGGATAATTGTAGATTCTGATTTCAGTTGATCTATTATGGGTAGTGTTGCGAGGGCTGGCATGGCAAGTGGATGACCTTGAGTTACTCCTTCTTCGCTGAACAAACTTATATTAGAGTCGTGGATTATATAATTTCTGCGTGTCCATTGTAAGTATTGTATAGGAAACGAGCGCAGTGTGGCCAGTGTATTCTAGCTTGCCAACGAGCAGCATACTCCAATTTGAGCCGGGTTGACGTTCTTTTTCGAAGAGAGTATTCACAGAGTGTATAGCGCCTTCAATACACTTAATCCGCTACAGAGCGACTGTGCGCAGGCTTCGGTAACTTCAGAGCCGGAGGCCAAGACCATGCACTTCGAAAGGATCCTGCGTATGCGACGCCACTTGGTCACACCCCGGGGGATTTGTCTAGGGCCACAAGTCGGCTTGCCATTAGAGCTTGTATTTGATTCCATGGTATAATACTGTTATTTAGTTTCATGGTTAGTTGTACTACGGCAGTCCTCAAATGCTTCACCGAATCTCAAAGGTAGGCTTTCCAATTTTCGGCTGCGCTGCCGCTGCCGGATGGGCCACCTCCACCATGTAGTTTCCTGGCGACTGACTCCACGTGGACGCATGTAAAGTCTACTTCTAGTAGCGGGGGCAATTCGGAGAGGCCGTCTGGTACTGTGGAAAGGTTGAAGTCGGTATTGACTGCGTGGGGATGTTTTTCGAGCAAAGCGTCCATGACGGTTTACCAGTTGTGTCAATTTCGTCTTCAGGTTTAAGAATTTTGTTAATATCCTTCGTGAGGAGCCAATTTAGATCACTTCACAACTTTGATTTGACTCATATACTGCTCGGTTCCTTTAATTTTCTATGACTCGGCTATTAAGACCGGACATGCGAAACGCGGAGGGATTTGTGCGAGCTGACAACACTAATAATTTGCCTCGAAAGGAGACTGTGTATATGATGGAGTTTATGCAAAGCTCGAATAAGTATAATTTCTTCTCTCATCAGAGGTGCCAGAACTTCTCAGTCTTCCCGGACGTCTTATGTTGCAAATGCTATGGGCTACGTAGAAATAAAGCGTCCTATATATTTTTTGTTAAATGCCGCATAACGCCGGAGCACATGGTGCCCATCAAAATGTACCAAGTACCTATCTGCACAAATAGATATAAGAGAATAGGCGATATACGAGTGTTGTTCATACAAGTTTTCTTAAAAACAATATCTTATGCGTGGCATTTTCTACATAATTATTGAATTAATCACACCACTGCGTATCGTTTTCAAGTTTTGACGTTTTTATCTTGACGCCGTGATAACTGCCGTCATTGTAAAACTGTTTGAGTGCACTAAAATGACAAAGTTCGCATTACAATTTGTTGTTAATTCGAACGTTTTCTTAAGTGTGCGAAACAGAGCTGTGACGTCATTTTGCTGCTAGTTAGACGTTTGTTACATACGCTCTTTTTCATCAAACTAATGATATTCATGGATTTTTGCAATAAAAAATAACATTTCCGCACATATAAAAAAATACGTGTATGTTAAAATTTTGGCTTCTGTTGAGTTCAACAATAAAAAGAATCATTCAAAAATATGAAATATTGTCAATTGTAACGCTATTCACCATCTTTAGTTATGACACTTGACAGGCAGGATGTTTTTTACTTTTTAAATTTATTCCTCCTCGAACTGTGAGGACGCATGTAAAGTCTACTTCTAGTAGCGGGGGCAATTCGGAGAGGCCGTCTGGTACTGTGGAAAGGTTGAAGTCGGCATTGACTGCGTGGGGATGTTTTTCGAGCAAAGCGTCCATGACGGTTTACCAGTTGTGTCAATTTCGTCTTCAGATTTAAGAATTTTGTTAATATCCTTCGTGAGGAGCCAATTTAGGGCTTCTCGATTGTTCGTCGCAGTACAAGGCGCGTGAAAATCTTTGTGATATGGTCGTCATTTTTTTATTTTTTTCTCTTGTAGAAATTTCGAAGAGAATGGGAGCTTTCGTGGCTTTGCTTATAAGTATGTCAAATTGTTCATCATCCCATATTTTTTGTCGTCGATCGATTAATCTTGTGATATTTCTTGCTTGTTTGACATTTCTATCACGTTGTAGTATGACGGCAACAAAAATCAAAAGGCGTTCGGAAGGAGAATCTGAATTTGTTAGTAGCTGCATTTCATCGCCTAACAGCCAGCACCTTACACTCACCTAGTACCAATATTACATAGAATGTCCCCGATACCGACGATAATCCTGAGAGGATTGATAGACCAGCTCAAAAGCTATCGATTTGATGCCCATGTATGTATGTATGGTCAGCGATTTTTAATAGTTTCTTAGGCATTTTCAATTTTTATACAAATTTTCGGTTTTATTCCTTACTAGCATCTGCCCGCGACTTCGTCCGCCTTAAATTCGTTTTTCGCAGATAAGGGTATTTTTCCGGAATAAAAAGTAGCCTATGTCCTTCCGCGGGACTCAAACTATCTCCATACTAAATTTCATCCAAATCGGTTCAACGGTTTAAGCGTGAAGAGGTAACACACAGACAGACAGACAGATACACTTTCGCATTTATAATATTAGTATGGATAACCGTGTTGCAGATAATCGTAAAGTCCCTTTTTTCATCAATATCCTACATCATTTGGACCATAAGAAATTACCTACTCACAAGTTTTTAAACTCATGTGCCAGTTTTACTTCGGGTGCTTATTTTTAGTAATCAATCACGCATTGTTACATTTTCCATACTTCACATAAACCCAAACACGGAGAACGCTACCTAACGCTAAATAATTAGAAAACATCCAAGGCCCAGGAACAAACATTCCTGCTAATCACACAAACACTTGCCCTGGCTCGGATTCGAACCCGGGACTACCAGCTTCCTAAGCCTTTGTGCAGTGCAACGTGAAATGCAACCAACTTAAAGGGTCAAAGGTGACGTCAAAATAATGAAAATCGAATCAGCCTTTCCTAAAATTATCAGCGTTTTTCTGGACGTGGCGGGGTTTTCTTCGTTGCGGCGAATAATTCTTCCTAGAGACCTTTCTACAATTATCAGCGTTTTTCTGGACGTGACGGGGTTTTTCTTGCTTACGACCATTATTTCTACATAGGCCCTTTCTAAAATTATCAGCGTTTTTCTGGACGTGGCGGGGTTTTCTTCGTTGCGGCGAATACTTCTTCCTAGAGCCCTTTCTACAATTATCAGCGTTTTTCTGGACGTGACGGGGTTTTTCTTGGTTACGACCATTATTTCTCCATAGAGCCCTTTCTAAAATAATCAGCGTTTTTTTGGACGTGGCGGGGTTTTCTTCGTTGCGACGAATGCTTCTTCATAGAGCCCTTTCTAAAATTATCAGCGTTTTTCTGGAAGTGGCGGGGTTTTTCTTGGTTACGATCATTATTTCTCCTAGAGACCTTTCTAAAATAATCAGCGTTTTTCTGGAAGTGGCGGGGTTTTTCTTGGTTACGACCATTATTTGTCGCTAGAGTCCTTTCTAAAATTATCAGCGTTTTTTTGGACAAGGCGGAGTTTTCTTCGATGCGACGAATGCTTCTTCATAGAGGCCTTTCTAAAATTATCTGCGTTTTTCTTGATGTGGCGGGGTTTCTCTTGGTTACGACCATTACTTCTTCTAGAGCCCTTTCTAAAATTATCTGCGTTTTTCTTGATGTGGCGGGGTTTTTCTTGGTTACGACCATTATTTCTACCTAGAGCCCTTTCTAAAATTATCGGCTGTTTTCTAGACGTGGCGGGGTTTTTCTTCATTACGACCATTACTTCTTCCAAGAGCCCTTTCTAAAATGATCAGTGTTTTCAGGACTTGACTCACCCTTTTTAAAACAAACCTTATACTAAATAATTATTTATAATCATGGATCACAGCGTATACGTTCATCAACGACGTGTTGATAGACAGATACTTAGGATCTTCGGTCCTAGGACTGGGTCCTCTAGGGATAAAACGATCACTGTTGCCCGTGTACCCGAGATTAAAATGAGGCACTTTTCGAGGATGATAAGTGAAAAAACGATTAATTACTGATTACACAAAATGAAACAATTTTGTTGTACTAGAATAAGGTTTATCCCATAGATAAACTTTATGGATTATTGATATCATTTTTGGAACTCAATTCACCTAAATAAATACATTTAATCTGCACGTATAACTGTCGGTCTCCGACTACAGTATCTACAGTTTGTAAGATGTATAGAAAATATAATGGTCACCATACGGGTAGGTTATTAGCAGTTAGTGTACGTGCTGTTATGATCGTGTTTACAATTTTAAGGGGATGAAAGCTGGTATGAAAATGTTGAACATCCACATGGACAAAGTCGCGGGGTGAAATCTAGTAATTATATTGGTATCTAAAAGAAACCCTCCCCGGTAAACGCAAATGTATTGAAATAATAATTAAATATATAAATATATATATATAAATATAATTAAATATAAATAACAAGAGCGTATTTAAATTACACGGTAGCTTTCTAGTTAAAAAACAGAGGGCGTCTTTTTATGTAGCTTAGACATAGTATTTATCAATCTACGTTACACATTATCACAGGAAGAACACGTCTGAACTAATTACAATCAATTAGTCACGACGTGATTTGACTAACAAGAGCTTAAATCATGCCTTATCATCATAATCGCTCGGCTTCCCGCACTTTTTGTCTTTGCGAGGTGTAAATGTAAGGGCAGCGGACCGCATCGTACGAGGAAGTCCAATTAAAACTCACGAAACGGTCATAAATTAATTAATTACTAAAATATAGACACGGCCAGTGCTAATTATATGTAATTTTTAATTATTTGGATGAGAGCCGATATAGCACAGGTAGGAGCCGTTAAATAAATAGGAACGTGCTCTTTGTGTACAAATTAAAGTGACAGTCGTTCTATTTTTCTTCAATCATAATTTCGAGCAGCAGAAACTATAGTGTAAGATCTTAGACATGCCTTATCTTACGTTGTAGACTATATGTGTATATAAAATCAAATTTTATCATTTTTTCATGAACAACCCATTTTTAACCGACTCCCAAAAACAGTAGGAGGTTCTCAATTCGTCGGAATCTCGAAATCTTTTTTTTATGTATGTTCACCGATTACTCTGGACTATTTCATCGATTTATTGGAGGTATCTCCAAGTTGGTTTCATATAATTTTGGTGAAGATCTAATGATGGGATCCATGAGGAATTGAAGGAACTCCTCAAATATTGTTAGGCAAACATTTGGCGATTTTGGTATTATAAGAAACATAATAAGCATTTGCATTCAGAAAGTGTACATTGAACATGAACTAATGAAGACGACCACAGAAGGTCACTGGAACTCCTCAACGATAAGTGATTTACGGGTGGCGACGAGACATCTCGATTAAAATAGCTAAGCTTCTTCGTAGTCGCAAATTGAGATGGTCCTGATGAGAATGGTATCATTTGATGATGGAGCCCGAAGGTAAAATAATGTATCCTAGCTGTGTTTGGGCTTCTTCAAATCGTCACGAGATTATATTTACTTTATAAATAAATTAACTTTAAACACTAAAATGTAAAAAAATAACTGCATAATTCAGTTTCATTACTTTACTTACAATTTTAAGTTTAAGTTTGTCTACTCAATCTATACAGTATATACAAATGTTATGTTGGAGTCGGTGCCATCGTGTCACAACTTACTAAAATCGTAAATTTTCAATATTTTACACATTCTTAATATGGCATTGACGCCAAAATAAGATTAATTGTATATACTGTTTGAGTAGACAAACGGTTACCTACTTGTAAGTAAATTGAAGAAACAGAATTACTTATGCAGTATTTTTTTTACTTTTTAGTATAAGTTTTGGAGCCGGTTTTTGTTGACGCCTTTCATGCAAAACTGAACTTATTTTCATTTGGGAGGAAACGAAAATTGAATACCCTGTTTATTTATTTAATCGTGAAATATTTGGTTACAATTCAAAGTAATATACCTGATAATACATATAATAATTAAAACCTGATATAAACATAACCTCCAGCCTTGACATAACATGTTTACGAGTAGGGGTATATCATTTATTGTGGTAGGTAACTATACGCCTTCATAGTTGTTTCCTTCCTTATATTTTGTTAAAAAAAACAGGAAATAACATTCCTAACGTTTTATTATCAGCGGCTTTAACTAATACATAAATTTTTAGGCACAAAAAAATAACTTCACTTTAGGTAGGTCCTCGTACATCCCTAGTAAAATGACTGAACAGTTACCATCTGAGCGCTTTGACAGTTCATAAAAAGGGCCTGATTTGATCATTCACTCAAGTTTCTACCCTTATTCATTGCAAAGCCAAGGATACACTAGCACAAATGTCCCGAGACACAATTCGGCAACATGTCGATTGAAGTCGAGCGATTTCGCTTGACGTATCCTAGAGATGACCATTTCTCCGAAAGTCGATTTTTGGCAGTTTTCTACGAAAGAATGGTTGATATAGTGGTTAAAAAACGGTCTCACGACTACGTTATATGTAAAATTATAATATCTATCGAGAATCGAGGCATACAATGAATATGTTAGTATTTATTTAATCGTATGGCACAAGGTTTTATTTAAGACGGATACACTATTTACAGGTTGCACAGTGTAGTGCATCCGATTTCCGTTTAGCTGCGAGGCTCTGGTGTAGTGATTGAGCAGTGCAGCGGCCAGAATTGATTACTTACTCTTTAGCACCACCTAGGGGATACGTGCAGGGGATCTAAGGTAGCTTTCTGCGGACGCGAGTAATCGTTACCCCCCAGTCTTTAATATTAATAACTTATTTTATTTAGACAGACAATAGTTAAAACTAATTAGTCTGGCGCGTCCTAATTCCAGTTTATGGTACTTACTTTATGATAAGGCTAATTTTTAATCGGATATCTTCTCATTTATACACCTAAATCAATATCAATACCTTAATAAAAGATGTGTCTATTTTAATATTCTTACATAATACAAATAACATAGGTGTCTCAAATAATTGCATCAAAAAAATGTCCACACCAAAAAATATAATTCATCTGGACGCATAAATCAATGTGTGTAACGTGTTATAGTGTGCGGTTAGTTGAAGGACTAGCAAACTTTGTGTTTGAGTGTTCTCTGGGCGACGCAAATTGTTACGAAGTGTGTAATCTGGACTTTGTAAGGCTAGTAGTATAATTCATCTGTCATGCTTTATCACCCTATTATTAAGGTTCAAAATTTGTCTTTTATTGATAATTATGTGCTCGTGTAAGCCTTTTCTAGGTGATAATGTATTTAAACGGTAATAATAATATTTTGGAAACTTGAGACCATTATAGCGAAAAAATTTCATTAGTCTGGTACTAATTTGTATGGGTTCATCTGGCTCGTTTAGCCAGACGAATTAGTAAAGTGCTGATGAATGATTAGTTGGTATTAAATATCTGTTTTGTTTATTTATTTATAACATAATATGCAACATGGCAAAACCAAAAAAACAAAGGACGAGAAGAAAAACTATGGAAAAAGAAATTAGCTGAGAAAAAAAGGTATCATCGTATAAAAGAAAACAAAGACTTGAGGAAAGAGAAACAAGACAAAAATAGTCAATCTTACTAACGAAGAAAACAGCTATCAATTGAAGAAATGAATTTCCGGAAACAAAGGTTGCAAAGAAGGAAGTGGATAAAGAATTTTAGGTCTTATTACTTGAGGAAAAAACAAGAGAGAAAACGATTGCACTTTTAAACGAGAACACTCATCCTTCGATTTCCATTAATATTCCTAATGACAATCTTTTTCATTCTGCGCCAGACCCGTAGGACCCACGTCAATTAAGTTCGCCAGGTTCTGTACTACCAGCATGTGGCAAACCGGTGATGAAAACCCTTCAGAAGCTATTTAATTCCGTCATACTCATATCGCCACAGGTATGGCACAGAAGTGTGTTACTAACTCTTCTTAAAAAAAGGTGATAAGAATCTTTTGAAGAATTACAGACTCATTTTACATCTGAATCATGTCTATAAGCTGTTTTTGAGAGTCATCACGAACTATCTCGCAAGCAGGTTTGACGACATCCAGTATTTCTGAACAAGCTGGTTTCCGCAAGGCCTTCAGTACCATAGCCCACAGTCCGGAAGACCGATGAGTGTAACTAGCCACTATGCTTAGCGTTTGTGGATTATGAGAAGGCTTTCGATTCAATCGAGACCTGGGCGGTGCTACATATCTTAGTTATGGCTGAGATTCTGGAAAACCTCGGCAAAATGCTCAACGACCTGAGTAGTCTTTCAACTAGTGGGCCTTAAGATGAACATGGAGAAGACAAAAATTATCTTAAACCTCCATGTGATGTCCACTCCGCTAAAAGTTGGAGACTACGCTCTCGAAGTTGTAGATGACTATATATACCCGGGACACACAGTCCAGTTGGGTAAATGCAACTTCGAGAAAGTAGTCACTCATCGAATCCAACTCGGATGGGCAGTTTTCGGGAACCCATAATATCTTCTCGGCCCAAATACCGCAGCATTTAACACGAAGGTTTTTAACCAGTGTGTGATGCCAGTGATGTCACACGGGACTGAGACGTGGTCAGTTAAAGGGCAATGGACCGAGCTATGCTCGGAGTCTCCTTGAGTGATCAAAGCAGAAATGAGGAGATCCGCAGAAGATCTAAAGTCGTCGACAGAGCACAAAGAGTGGCTAAACATAAGTGGCAGTGGGCGGGGCATATAGCTCGTAGAACCGATGGCTGCTAGGTCAGTAGAGTCCCCCGACTAGGTGGACCAATGATCTTGTTACCGTCCATTTTTGTACTCGTTTAGGTCCAGGAAGGATTACGACAATTATAATGCCAGATTTGGCCCCAACACTTACGTAGGTAAGGGAGCGTCACCAACTATCTTTGAATCCACCAACATCACTAGTACCTTGTACCAAGAAATCCACCCCAGGAAGCCTCCAAGTCCTGATGCCCTCCTAAAGAGCATCAGGCATTCCCAAAGCCATTCTCCCCTAGTAAGGCTTTAGCTTTGGCTGCACTCAACTCCCGTGCATAAGGTGATACATGAAAGTATGCGCACGAACTTTATGATCGAATTGTATCTACCTACGTGTTGGAAATGCTTGCCTACGTGTAAAATTACCACTATATTCAATAAAAGGAAGATTTTCATAGTGTGTGCAACCTTCACTGTATTCTTCTTTAAAACATTTTTCTCTGACTGCTGAGAAATATGTTTTATGGGTCGATCTCGTTATTGTATCGCAAAATATGTAGTGGAAAACCGTCCAGGGAGGTTTACCCCACGTCTCGCCCACGCCGCGGGGGGCAAGACAACGCCTTGGCATTTAGCCTCCTGATAATACTCATCCAGATACTAAATGGATTTTGGCTAAAGCTGGACGTCTAAAACACAAAAAGCATCATCACGATGCTTGACTAATGTTACCCACTCACGAGGATGTGATTTTGGGTTGAACTCTATGTATATTGTAAACAAGAAGGCGCCCACAACTTCGTCATCGGAGGAGAAAAAAATCATAAACCTCTTTTTTCCTCAGTACTATCGGGTAAAGAGTATCCTATAACCATTTGTGGATGCGCAGTTACCAGTGTACCGAATTTATATAGTTGAAATCCATTTTGCCGTTTTGGCGTGATGAAGCCACAACGATACATACGTTTTGTATAATATATATACGATACATACAAATACAAATACTCTTTATTGCACACCTCAGACACACAGAAATACAGAACATGACAGTAACATTAGAATTAGCAGAGGTAAACAACAGGCGGTCTTATCGCTAAATAGCGATCTCTTCCAGACAACCTTTGGGTAGCGGAGTGTTTAAAAGACAACAATTTTAGTTGAGTGGGTGGCGAGAAACAGTTATGAAGCAAAACAAAACAAAAAGTCATATAGACACATGTATACGCAATAAACATACGCACATAAGATTGCGTAAATAAACATACATAAATACTTATACATAATAAATATAACATATGCAAAGTAAATAAATGAATAACCATAACAGTGTCAGCCGCAAAGTTGAGAAAGTGATTTCAATAGCAGTGTGTTAAGGGAGAGACAGGTAATGTTTTTAAGGTGGAACTTAAATGTTGCAAGGGTCTGGGCACGCTTTAAGTCATGGGGTAGAGAGTTCCACAGTAGAGTTGCCTGGAATGTGAAAGAACTATTGAAAAATTTGGAGGATGAAGAGGGGGCAGCAAGAAGCAAATTTATTTATTCATTGACATATTTTTTTATTCATTGACCTTCAGATACTACGTATGACTTTTTTAAATATTTTAAATGTACCAGGCATTTCATTTTTACAACTTTATAATAGTATAGAATATATTACATAAGTAGGTATTCCTATGTATTATCAAGAAACTATTATCTATCCCGACGTCTGTTGTCTAATTACTGAAAATACATATTTTATTAGATAATTATTAGAAACGATTTTTTATTCTAATTTCAAGATATCGTGCTAGAAGTACTATTAGAACACAATGCAGCTAAATTTTTCAATTGAACCGAGTTTTCTTCTTTTTTTCTATCCTTAGTCAAATCAATTCGTAACCCAAACATGGTGAGCAATTTTTTAGTTACGTTGCCAACAACAAGTAAATAAATAAGGGGTACCGACCTTACCGACGGCATCAAGCTATTACTCCACCTAAACTTATACAGAAGTCACATTATGCACTAGAAGTTCTATGATTCCAAAAAATGTGGCTACTATTCAACTTTAAGCAATATAAGAGAATTTTGTACCTCTTTAGGCATTGGGTGCTATAAAAGAATTCATGAGCACCATTGTAGAACTGCTAGCGGTAATAATTGATTTTGGGCAACTTTTGGTTATTAGCGAGAGGATATTATTCGATAGCACTTTGGGGGGTTGTAGTCAATGTGATTTACTGTCTTACGAGTAAGTACAAATGGAAAACCGTCCACTTGAAATGTCCCTTTTTGAATTTTGTCCGTTACTTTAATAACGCCGTTCAAAATTAATTTTGACAAAATATACTAATGCTGAATAATAATTAGAACCAAATTAAATACAAACGGTCATTATTTATTTCGACCTACACTATATTTGTCAATTTTACCATGGGACGTGATTCTATTCTCGACGATATTCTGGATGGACAATTTTGCTTGTTGATTTGATATTAATTATTTAAAATTGGCATTTTTCTTTTAACGTATAATTTAATTTCGAGTCGTCGATTTTCCATTTGTACTTAATGAAAGTAAATCGTCAATGTTTACATCTTATTTAGAAATACACGTTGTAACATTCACTTAAACTATAACACAAGATGCTTAGCTCGTATTGTAGTGTTAAAAATTTCTGCTGTATGACTTTAACCCTTAACAACCTGTTTTCGCCCTAAAGTATTATTAAAAAAGTGAAATATTTTGCGTGTGTGCGGTATTTTTCCGCCAAAGGTTATTAGTGCTGCTGCTGTAGCGCCTTTATATCTCGTTATGTTTTAAATAAGCTTTTATTAACGCTTTAAGTGTTTTTTGGGCGTTTGATCTGAACATGTAATAAATATCAAAATAAATTTAATAGTTGTTTAGTACTGGATGAACTCTTCTGCATCGGGGTTAGTATAGCACCAAAAAGCTTACTATTAGCATTGCGGTTGCTACTATATCTTAAGCGATATAGTGATTTAGGCATTATTGATATAACACCAGACAGACATATAACAATTGGAATATCGCGGATATACATCAAAGTGCGAGCAGTCTTACCAAAATACACATTATGTACGATCAAGTAGCTGTAAACCTCGGGCCGAAAGAGATGTCTCTACCCAAGTTGCATTGCAAGCCGTATATAAGAGCTGAATATCAGTTCATTTGAATACTATAAGCTGTACATTTAGGCTGTACTACAGCTGTATAAGCGCTTATACAGTCCTTATAAGTTAAAAAAGGGCCCCAATTATACAGGTTTTCGTGTTATTAAAGCGGTATAGTAGCTGTACAGTAGCTGTACAAGCAATAGATAAGCTGTATAATAGCTGTGATTCGGTGTAAAAGGAAACCTTAGCACTACAGATTATCTCTTATAAGTATGATTTAAGAATATAAATTTAAAATAGGTTTTTAAGAAGAATTACAATAGAATAAAAAATATTTAAGTCTAAAATGTCTTCTGTTCAATCTTTGTATTTGTAATGGCGACAAATTATAAAAAACAAGTGAATTAGTAATAAAGTACAGTTAAGACACAGGATCTTGGGAGCAGTTATATTCCTATTGATAAGTGCCGATTATTATTTATTGCGAACATGTGTATCTTTTCTGGCAAAATATTCACGCGCCTGCTTCATAATCAAGAGAAACATAACAAAAATATCTAAAACTGGTACATAAGTTTAGTGTTTGTTTTTAAGATTAAGGTTTTTTTCTTTTTATGTCAATTCTAAGGCTAAAGTCAATTTATTTTAGCTGGTTATCACAATATGACTTTAGTTTCTGTTAAATATTTGAAAGTGTGTCTTTAATTATATTCTCAAATATGTTTTTATTCATAGTAAAATGGCGACAGTTTTAAGCAGCCTATAGGGTAGTTGAAAAGCATTATAATCTTAGTAGCTGTACTATATAATTAATGCAGTCACTTCTTCAGCGTTTGGATTTAAATCAGCTTTATAATAGAATAATTTAATAAAATTTTATATTTGTGTCGTAGTTTTTTTTATATTTAAATATTATTTTTTGATTCGTCTCTAGACTGCACCCGATATTTTTCTTTTGTTCCACATATTTACACTGTCCGACATAGATTCGAGCAACTGTCAATAATACAGACTAAAGCTGTAATATGAATGTCATTTGTTCATTTAGTTTTATAATACACTCATTGTCAGAAATCAAAAAACTACTATACTTATACCAGTGGAAAATTACGCCAAAAAATAGCTTTAAGCGATTTGGTCAGAAATACAGACAAAAACTGTACTACAGCTGTCATTTATTCTTTTTGTTTTATAATAACCTTAAAGACAGAAGTTATAACACTATTATACTTTTAATAGTGTAAAATTACAACATAAGAATTAGTTTTAAATCGGAGTTGACAAATACTTTTGTACAGCAACAAGTGTCAGGTGATCCTACACTACAGCCTCTATACAGCTTTAATGATAGAATAAGCCTGTAGCGTCACATAACTCTTAATGTTTTATAACGGAGTTTACATATACTTTTTTACAGCAACAAGTGCTAATTGATACTACAATACAACCAGTATACAGCTTTAACGATAGAATTAGCTCGAAGTGTTACACAACACTTAAAGTTTTATAGTAGATTTTCTTTTATATTCTCCCCATGCGTACGCAGATTCCTTTATAATTATTTTATACAGCTTGAGCTCAGATTAGTTTTCTCTGACACTCTTATAAGTCCCTTAATAAAACACTATAGTTCTAAATTGGCTGGTATATTGATTTTACCGACACTTAATTGCTACTTGGGTATCACGGATATAACATTCCTTATGTCACTGATATACATAGGTACAACTAAATTCGATACGTTTTTGCTAGTTGCGAAGTAACTAGGTAGGTACAGTCACCGAAAGCTCGTAAGCATTTGGATTCTGGTGGTGTTTGATCTTTGTTTTAATATATTAAAATATTTAGGTAGTCTATTTTTTACACAAACACTATTTTCTAGAATAATAAACTACCATATAAAAACTATACGATGCTTCGGGCTATTTTTCATGAAGACACGTAATTGTCTGAAGAGGTCAATCAACTATCGGAATCATATTCGGTTCTATCAATATCGCTTATAGATTTATTTCAATTATATCAAATACTATATTGGCATATTTTATTTGAACTTGTATTATTTGCAATTGTTAAACAAAATAAACACTTGCACCAACTACAATCAAACGTTTTCCTAATTCTCGACAATTATTCTTCAACTAGTAACTCACTAACTCTTATAGGACGCGAGGCTCACCTCGTAAAATGTATTATGATAAGAAAAAAACTTGCTTTCATTGATAAATGTGCTTGCGTAAATGTTGTTTTTGAATGGCGCAGTTGATAAGCCGAGCCGCGCGTTTGGTGATAAATTCCTGTTACACGAGCGTAACAAATGTTTTACATTGGGCATAGGTAATAAATAGGTGAATTAACTTTTGAGGTACTCCCTTTCTGTGGTCACAAGTCGTTGGCTTTGATTCGAGTGGTAAAAAACCGGCCCAGAGCATGCTCAGTGTAGGGTCCAGGAGCCGTTCATACAAAAAAATGCACAAGAGATGAAAAAAATACGTTATGAAAAAGTGCACTGGCAAAAGAGTGTATCTCCACGGCACTTAAATCGAAACGCAGGTTTTTGGCAATTATTCAAAAACGGTATATTCGATCATGTTGAAAACAATTTTCGTTGAAAGTATTTATTAAGTTTTATCTTTGTTAACTTTTTACATATTTTTGGACATACCGATTAGAAAGTAGGGGGGGGGGGGGGGGGGCACAATTTATACAACTTTCGGAGCGATTATTTCCGCAAATATTTACTAAGTCAAATTTTTTTAAAAACCCAAAAGTCTTTATTAAAGAACTGTCCAAATTTATTATTTTTTCAGTTTCGCTTACATGTATGGAGTGCCCCCCCCAGAAATATATTTTGTTATTATTTAACTATCAAACTAAGTGGCAGCTTATACAAGACACCTATCCTCCAAATTTCATCAATGTACATCTAGTAGTTTTTGTGTAAAATGCCTGTGACATACGGACGGACGGACAGACGGACAGACGGACATGACGAAACTATAAGGGGTTCGGTTTTTGCCATTTTAGCTACAAAAACCAAAAAAACGTTGGAATAGCAAGAATAGGGTACTTGACTGACAGATCCAATCGGTTCCTTTTTATGAACTGATAAAACGGTCATCGACTATGAAGTTTTAGAGAAAAAATGATTTATGACGTCATAGTGTAATTTGGCAAAAAAGCCTCCTTATTTTTAGTTCCTTTTTATCGTTTTGAAATCGCCGAAAGCGTAAAAATAAAAGTGTTTGTAGATGTTTTCTGATTATCAAAACTATTATTTAACTTTCAGCATGACGAAAATTCTAAGACAATTAAGATGTAGACTGTTATCAAATAAAAATAAAATGAAAGTGAAATGACAGTTTCTATGATATAAATGCTAAAGAAAATTGAGTTCGATATCTTGCGTGTAGCTTGTTTTATGAGTCTTTACAGTGGGAAAGTCCATTTTTAAAGTAGGTATGAAAATATTAATAACTATAGTGTCATTCAATAACTCATGAAATTAATGGTAACTTTTTTTACGAAACCATTTCGATAAACGCAAGTTTAAACATAGCTGCAGAAGAAAAGTTCTTAATTTCCCCATCCAAGGTCGGAATGTGCGTTCCTCGGCCTTAGTAAGAAGCGTTTTTTGGGAAAGTCCAAAGATGTGATTTTAACATTGTTGTATCTCAGTGAGTTTTTATGAGATTGAAGTACTTGATTTTTTCACTAATGTTTCTAATCCTATCATTGAGAGGTCGTTCTATAACATGCCACGGAAAAAAGTTGACAAAAATTGTCAACATCCCAATTAATATTGATATGTTCACTATTACAGAAACGTAATTAGTGTGGTGTGGGTTTGATAAGACATAATTAATTTTGTCATTCAATCTACACAAGTCACCAAAGTCAAGAATTTTCATCAGGTTTGCCATTAATTTCCATTTGATAAGACCACAGGATGAAATGCAGACCCATTTTTCATAAAAGGACAGCAAACATTGCTAAATTTTGTAATAATTTTAGTAACGCATAATATTTTTCAATGATACCAATCGATTTAGTTCTCTATAATTAAGAAATGTATAGACAATACCTTTTGAAAATTAAACACTAAGAGTCTCTTTTTCTAGCAGTCTCACTTTGATCAGAGTGGTCATGTTTCTATGATGATGTAGTCGTACACGGCTGATCTTCGTCCTCGATCCTCTCGACTTGTGTACCCGCCTTTGCAATTTGTCCCCCCTTCGTTCTGTAAACACTACAAATAGAGACTTTAAAATCGAGACTCAAAGTTAAAACGCCCCATACAATTGAGTGACACGTATGAAGTGACTCAAGTCACAAGTGTATGCAGAAACTGATGTTTACAGTGACTAATTAAAAGCTTCGATGAAACCTGCACATTTACATTATTATGATAATCTTATGCAATACCTTTTGTGGTTATTGCCAATACCCACAAAAAGATTCACGAGATGTACACAACTGCTATCATATTCACAAGCAAGGTTTCTTCGTACACATTATGAAATTTCGTTTGCGGGACAGAAAAAAGTCGTATCTAATCTCTTTTTTGTTTTAAGGTAATGGGGTAAAAAGTAAGGGCTTGTTGTACTTAATCTAATCCTGTTTTCTCACAATTTCACAGTCTCCGTTGCGAAAAATCACTATATTTGCCGTGGCTCCAACCTCGCAGCTCATGTAATTAATGGACGCTCCCTTTTTAACATAGATGACATCTAAGTTACAACTGTTTACCATAATCATCATACCTACTATTGCAGATTAAGATTTCTTTGTTTCTCAATAGTTACTTTTACAAAGATGATAAATTTTAGACACGTACGCCGACTACGTCGCGCCGGTAAAAAAGAAGCCAGAGGCGGCGTCACGCCGGCGGCGTGACCTTGATTTGTTAAATTATGATAGTTAATACATAAAACCATGAAGTTGAAGGCGTGCGACTGCTAAAATTTCTTCTACGACATCTCTGTGGCGACAGCGTGACCAAAAACCTATTTTTTATTGGAACTTTCAATCTTGAGCTCATTAGGATTAATCTACTTGAGTTTGATATAACTGGGGAAACTAGCTTCGTATAGCAACTGTCAAAACTTGGAAAATGTTACAAGCTATTAATATCACGAATTTATACTAAATTTGATGGTATGTTTTTAGACTCTGTTCAATGGACATTTCGAATTCCCAAAGGAACCCCAAAAAAAATCCTACGCTTTTTTAGAATGAGGAACTTTTGAAATAAATTTGTTTATGTACAATTTGAATTACTTCGAAAATTTAAAAATGCAGCTATATGATTTTTTTAACTCTGTTTGATTTCATGGGAAAAAAACCCCGATTACAAAAATGAATTGTTATGAATTGACATATCCAACAGATAGATTTACTTCCAGATAAGCAAAAACTAGGCAGACCTATTGGTTTTTTCAATTAATTTGTTTTTCTCCAACTTGCTCGGAAATGTTCCCATTAATGTAGTAAAAACACACCGCGAAGTCCTTCGTTATATGCGTTGATAAGATAATCAATTTAAAAAAAAGTGGCATTACTTCCCGAACAGGCCTGGGAAGTGTACATTATTGTGCAGACTTTGAAGATTCACCATACAGCCAATAGTAACGTACAAAAACCGAGATTTAAAAAAACTTTAATCGTTTTCTGCGTTTAGTTAATGCATGGTTAATGCCAATAATAATAGAAAAAAAAAACAATAATTATTGTGTCCTAATCATAATACAGTTTATTTAGTCTGAATGATCTTCTGGGACTGGTATATTTTTTGTAGCAAAGGTATGTTTTTTAAATGTTGTGCGTTTAGGAATTGCCGATTCAACTAAAAGTAATAATGCTTATATTTATTTTAACTTTTTCTATGGGTTTTCTTTTTATTATTTTCATTACTATATTTCATGTGGAACCAAATATACAATTCGGACCCAAACCTTTTAACTTTAAAATCCTTAAATAATGAAGAAACAAAAAACCCGACTGCGTAAAAAAACTAAAAAGAAAAAAACAAGTCCAGTACCGTAGAAATTTGTTAAGTTATAATGGAGATGTTTCATGATTCATGATCGATACTCACATAAAACAAATGATAATTACTAATATGGAACATAGCGATTTTAAGCAGTCGGGACCCAAAAGAAATCTAGATCGACGCAAATATTACCAACAATGGGTCCCGACTGTTATACGGACTGTCCATATTAGAATTTATTATTTGTTTTATGTGAGTATCGATCATGAATCATGAAACATTTCCATTATAACTTAACAAATTTCTAGGGTACTGTACTTGTTTTTTTCTTTTTAGTTTTTTTACGCAGTTGGGTTTTTTGTTTTTTTTTTTTATTATTATTTTAATTTTACACTTTTTAGTTAAAATTATAAAAGTCTGTAAATTTCGCAATCTTTATCGTCGGGGTTATTGAGAAGCTTGCACAGATTTATTACAATTAAATGAAATATTAGTGAGAACGGCGTGCTAACCAACTTTAAATCGTTATAGTTTCTAACTGGTAATTCAAAATTCAAAATGATAAAAGAAACCTAATAATGATTTTCAAATCCCTATTCAATGATACCCCACTCGATATAGTACGTCGATTTTATTTTTTTTATTTTTCACAATATGGCGTCTCATCATCGCCATTTTGAGTTTTCATCATTTTCATGTCTTCAGTGACATTCGGACAGTTAAGACCAATCGATTGATGTAAGAATCATCAAAATTGGTCTACGTGTTTGGTCTCTAGAGTGCCAGATAGGAACAAACATACATACATACATACACACATACATACATACATAGACTGATAAACACATTACCCTCCTTTGCGTCGCGCAGTCGGGTAAAAAAATCAAGGCAGGAACGTGAATTTTATTTTGTCAAAGATTGTCTGTCGTGTTATTTTTACGAAAATAACTAAAATAAGTTACATAAACATGTGTCAAATTTCCTCGCCTCGGCAATGTCATTTCGTGGATTCGTATCTATTGAAAACCGCACTCATCCACGAAATAACTTTTCCCGGCCTCTGCAGTAATATACTATTATATATGCGACTAGTATTTTTTTTGCGGACGTTTAAATTTTATTGAAGACTTTCTTAGGAATTAATGTTCTGACACCTCTTCGGGCACAGAAATGAGTCCAAAAGTGTGTAATAAAAAAAATGACAAATATTCGAAAAGGAACATCCGCTTCCGTCAAAAATAACCTTGACACAAATAATTTAGTGACCAAAAAATAAAGCGGGTAATTATGTTAATGGTTAGAAATATGTTCAGGAACAAAAGCTATCAAGAAAAAATAAAGTGGGAAATTATGGGAATGATATAAAATTGCTACGCAGAAAAATCGATTTTCAGAAAATATGGTGCACTACACACTCGACCCAAAAGAGTGCAAGGCACGCTTACAGTTTTAATTCCAGCATGGTCAGAGCAGCATAGGTATCATTCAGACGAAAACGCTTGGAGCTCGTTGAGGTAAAAAATGAAATTGAAAAGTTTTTGGGTTCCGTAGGTTAACGATACTAAAACAGTGCTATTATTAAGGCGTAGCTTGTCTATCCGTTCGTCTGCCGCATGACCTAAGTTAAAAAGTTAAGGGTCATATTAAAACATAATTTCAGAAACATCACAATTATGGCCACGCCGACTCAGTTTGCGGCGACGCGACGCGGCGCACACGTCTACAGTCCGTTAACTCTCAGAATCACATTCAATTTTCGATATTCGTCATTCGACAATGTCTTACTAATTTAGTTGCAATGTAACACCCAACTAATGCAGGCATCTTTTTTGACCTTGAACAATATAAAAAGTTTATACCACCATTACTCCTAAGTAATTTATAATCCCACCAAAAACATTCTGTAAAAAACTAGCCAAGTCTCGATGGAGCTGCTTGTTTATCTCTAAAAAGTAATGAAATCTAGACAAAGTCGTTCCAAGTCAAGGCTCTTTACTGCGATTTTTTTATTATTATAGTTAATGTTGTGTGACTTGGCCGTTGAAGGGTACACAAGGGTACAAAACCAGGTGCTCCATGAGACCATTGCACCAATCGTTGACGGTCGGACGTGGGACGGTGTCATGGAATTGAGAAAACATGGAGGGAATTAAAAGAATACTAACTGTATGCCTCTGAGAAAGTTAATGTTCTACAAAAAATGGGATTTCGGTACTGCCAAATTAAGGATAATTGTAAAGGTTGTCTTGAAAAGATAAGACATTGTAAGATGTTGTTTACCTCTCCGCTTATTCGAATGGGTTCATCCAGAAATCACGCGGGGTGTTCTGGGCCCCACGTGACCACGTGTATTTTTTTCACTACTTAAATTTTGAATTAGATAGGTACTTACATTATGTTGTATAGTTGACCTTGAGTTTATTTTCTTTTTTCGTACATAAGTGCGTAATGCAATCAATACCACTGAAAAATAGACTCTTATTTTAAGATATTACGTACCTACAGTAAAAAAATACACGTGAGGTCCCCCCAACGTGATAATTTCGTAAGCCCCCCAAATCGGAGAATCATGATTTCGGCATGAACCCAATGTTACTGTGATGTCTGTATTTCTGTGTATAACGAGTATTTCTGTTGTATTGATAATAGAAAAACGTTGAAAACATGATGTGCGACTGAAAAGGACCAAATACTTGTATGATATTAAAAAAAAGTAGAAGTGAAGGAAGATAAATAGTGTATATGGATGAGCCGTATATACACACATCGCACGTCGATGGCAAAGGTTGGTCAGACTCTAGCAACGCATCGCATGAGTAGTAGAGTAGAGTAGAGTAGTTTCCTGGGTAAAACAAATATTATTCAAATTAGTCCTTCAGTTAGACTATCAGAAATATTGGACACGTATTTTTCTTTTATCGATCAAACATAAAAAGACAAAGATAAAGCGAGTCAAAGTTTGGGAGTGGGGGCGCATGACTTCACGCCGACGCCGTGGGAAAAACGGTCGCACGTTGTGGCGTCACGGGGAACTTAAACGGGCTATATCTTCATAATTTTTCATTTAATTGACAAAAGAAAAAATACGTGTCCTATTTTTTCTGATAATCTAACTGACGGACTAATTATATTTTTTAAGACACAAGCCTATTGATAAATTTGATGTTTTACATGAAGCAACCCTAACTTATAATAATAGACCTAAAAAAGTACATTTACAAGTAATAATAAATGTAAATATAAAGTAAGAAAATAAATGAAGAGGAAGAATCTAAAGCTAAGTTAAAAACTATAAATGAAGTACCTAAAGATTGAAGACGCTCTCCAGGTCACCTCCGCCGGATATCGTGCCCAGAAGACTGGCAGTGATTCCGCTTTGGAATTTTGGAGTTCTAGGCTAAGCCTCTGTCTGTCCATGTGCTGGATGTTTGTTACTTAATAACATATTAATATGAAGTTTCGAACGGATTTAGATTAAACTTGGCATATGGATCAAGTCATGTTACATATGGTAGTATGAGAAAATTATATAAATCAGCGGAAATAATTCGCGTAGTCTTCAAATTTGGTACAGGGCTCCCTTGAGGCATTCTGATAAACCTCTTAAAAGTCTTCGGGTGTGGGGGCTGTGCTAACGTCAGACTTTTGGTTTTAATATCACTTTTTTCAGTTATTTGCTTTTTTATCTCGAACCCCCCTTCAAAAATTCTCGCACAGTTAATTTTACAAAAATAAACTTCATTGATTTGGTTAAGTAAGTATATACATTTTTATTGTTTGGTAATAGTTTCAAAGAAAAAGAGTGTCGAATTTATAAAACTTATTAAAGTGGGTTACTCTTTAACCTACTATATGTGCCATTCACTTGAAGATCTGGAGCTGAATCCTGGTAGTTGTTAATTACATAGTCAAGAGTAGATTAACACCGATCGAGGACCATCGCACGGGTACTGGGGGGAGGAGAGTGCAGCTCGATTCCGCCGTGCATCATTTAGAGTCATATTGCTTCAAAACTATACGTATAGAACTGCAAACTCTTAGCTTCTCTGATTAGCTTGTTCCGTCTGAATTTATTTATATATATAGGTATATATTATATGAATATGTATGTATCTAAGTATTTATCTTCCTAAATTATGTCTGTAAATTAGTTGCACCGCCCACAATTTATCTGCTTTGCCTCAAGGTTGACTGGTAGAGAATGCCCTATGGCATTAAGTCCGCCTTTTGTACGATAAGTTTTTCTTTTGTGCAATAAAGATTAAATAAATAAATAAATATACGTCCACGCGAAAATGCTGAAAGGACGTTGCCGAATAATTTGAGAACGACCTACCTATTTCCTTCACAAAAATATATATATCTCCAACATTCATCAAAATGTATTTAAAACGATCACTGGATAGTGGACATAAGGACATAACAGTAGATTGTTTGACAAGGGGCTAAAATAAGCCATTTTGACACGAAGTGATTATTTGAACGAGCTCACGAAGTGAGCGAGGACAAATATGTTTGAGTGTCATAATGGCTTTTAGCCACGTGTTGAACACTGCTTTTCACTTCGACTGCGAGAAAATAAAAGAGACTTAACATTAAAATTGTTTATTTCATAAAAAACTAAAAGTACAGTTTGAGCAATTCCATCAGAAAGTTTCGCCAATCTGATCACGTTGGTTTGTTTGTTTTTAATTATTTGTAAGGAGTATGTAGCTGGCCGCAACTTTTATTTTTTCAGTCTCATAGACATTTGTATGGGATTATATGGCTTTCTTTTAAACCCTAGGGGCTAAATGTACTATTTTAGTCTCGCTTCGCCAAGCTAATATGATGTACTTTTTGAGCAGGAGAAGTGAAAACATTTTTTTGTTTAATCACATTTTCTGAAACTCATAATTGGAAATTACAAGTAAAATATAGTCACGAAATTGCATTATTTGTAAACAAAATAATATATAACAACTATACACTTAAACGCACTTTTTAACGGCCAAAATAAGAAAATTCTCGTACTCCTCACTATCCTCCATACACTTGTGACATGAGTGACGTCACACGTGTTGCTTGATTTATATGGGGCGTTTTAACGTCCAGCCGTTATGCCCGACTTTGAATCTCGATTTTAACGTTTCTAGTGTTTAATTTTGAATGGGTGTCATATATATATGTACATTTTAAAAAAAATACAATATAATAATGTATCTTCTCTATCCTCATTTACTCAATATTATTTCGTAGTTTCGATATCAAGAAGTTAATTATAAACATGTTTATGTAAATTATTGCAGTTAAACTTAGGGAACTCGAAAGTATCATAATTAATAGCTGTTGTGTGTGCCTACTGCCTACGTGCGACCATGCACGTATTGACTGGGGTCCGTGGACCCTTCACTCCACGGATAAGTAAGAAGCGTTACTAAAATAGACCTTTCGCTGTATAGTTGGGCCTGGATAAATTATGTATTTTTCACATAGCAAAAGCGAAATGAAAACCTCAATAAAACAAACTACTTAGTTTCCCTCGTGCTTATTGCAAGTTAAAGTTAAAACGCGTTTATTGTATTTCATTAGGTAAATTCATGTTTTGAGACCAATAATTCAAAACGCATCCGTACAATACAATCCTATTTTTACGGTACGCTCCTTCCTAATCTATAATATTAATAAATGCTATGCGCTCAATAGAGATAAATAGCAAAAAAGAGAGGATGCTTTTTCCCAGCAGCGGGACACTTCAACACTATTCAACAGGTTATACAAAATATATTGAAGTGATTCCTCAAACAAAATACTGAATGTGGCATTACATCAATAAATTTAAAATAAGGGGGCACTGCAGTGCCCCCGCCAAGTCGAGCGCGAAGCAAACACTGCCGTACCATCCTTCACTGGAACCATTTCGCCGCATTTTCAGGCCCCTATTTGAGAACCTCTGGATAAGACCAGAACGCAGAAATTTTCGTCATCCAGTAAGCCATAATCACATACTTAAAATCCAAAATTTCAAGTCTGTAGGTCATTTAGTTCCGAAGTTAAGCGAAAGCAAAGTTTCGCATTTATGACACTCACTCACTCACTCATAATCATCAGAATAGAACTAGTATTTCCCATAAACTCAGAGAGCTGAAATTTGGTACAGTTAGGGTTTAATGGCCACATACGAGGGCTGCTATTTATATATCCGGAAACCGGGATTACAATCTTCTTAAATAGCATATTTGACCGCCATGGTAAAATTTGAACTTTTTTAAGTATATAAGGTATATTTTTTCTTCCTTATTAACGCTCGTGTTTTGTTTTTGACGGGTTTTAAATGTCATCTCGCAGCAAGAATGGAACTCACTCGTGAAAATATTCGTGCTATGATTTATTATGATTTTCGGCGTGGTTTAACGCAACAACAGTGCATAGATCAACTAACTTCAACTTTTGGTGATGAAGCCCCATCTAAAACTACTGTGTATCACTGGTTTAGTGAGTTCAATCGTGGACGTAGTATGCTTACGGACGAAGTTAAGGCAGGTCGCCCGAAATCGGTCGTTGTACAACAAAATATCGAGGCTGTGCGAAAACTTATAATGGACGACCGACATGTTACGTACCGCGAGATAGAGGCGACTCTGGGTATTTCTATGACCAGCATTAATAGCATATTACATAATTATTTGGCTGTAAAAAAAATTTGTTCGCGTTGGATACCCCACAACTTAACAAATGAGCAAAAACATGCTCGCGTCGAATGGTGCAATAAAATGTTAAAAAAATATAACCGTGGTGACTCAAAAGCCGTTTATAACATCTATACAGGTGACGAATCCTGGATCTATGCATACGATCCCGAAACGAAGCAACAATCAACGGTATGGGTGTTTCAAAATGAGCCGAACCCTACGAAAGTTACTCGTGCAAAAAGTACATTGAAACAAATGGTGGCCTGCTTCTTCGGTATTAATGGCCATGTAGCTACAGTGCCACTAGAAAACCGTAGAACGGTTAATTCAGAGTGGTACACGACCATTTGCTTACCGGAAGTATTTGAACAAATTCGTAAAAGTAACCAGCGACGAAGAATCATTCTTCATCATGACAATGCCAGCTGTCATACGTCACGCGAAACAACTCTATTTTTGGAGGGTCAAAATGTGGAATTAACGGGTCATCCGCCGTACAGCCCTGACTTGGCACCCAACGATTTTTATTTATTTCCAAATATAAAGAATAAATTACGCGGTCAACGATTTTCGACCGCTGAAGATGCTGTCGACGCATTCAAACAACACGTTATGGAGGTACCTCAGGCGGAGTGGCAGAAGTGCTTTAAAAATTGGTTCACGCGAATGCAAAAGTGCATAGATCATCAAGGGGAATACTTTGAAAAACAATAAAACTATTTTCAGCCGTGTACGTTTGTTTGTTTTTTTGTTTCCGGATATATACGTAGCAACCCTCGTAAAGGGAAAACTATAAAACTAGGATAATCGAAGATCTGGAGTACCTGGTGACCCTGATTAGAAAATATTGTTAGAAAATTTTACTAAATGTAGGTAGTACAGACCAATATCTGTACTACCTACATTTAGTAAAATTTTTGAAAAGCTAATTCTATATCAATTGTTAAAACATTTTAATTTGAATAATTTGATGCATAGTAAGCAATTCGGTTTTACGCGGGGTCGCTCGACATCCAACGCCGGAGTTGAGCTCGTAAAACACATTTTCGATGCCTGGGAGGAATCGCGAGATGCTTTAGGCATCTTCTGTGATTTATCTAAGGCCTTCGATTGCGTTAATCATGAGACACTGATCAGGAAGCTACACCACTACGGAGTTAAAGGATTAGCACTAAATTTATTAGAGTCTTATTTAAATGGTAGAATACAAAGGGTTGACGTGAATGGAAAGCGTTCACCGGGGTCATTAGTCTCTATGGGTGTGCCGCAGGGATCAATATTGGGACCTTTCCTGTTTCTTATCTATATAAACGACTTGCCACACCTCGTAAAGACCCACCATGAGATAGTTTTGTTTGCAGATGATACGTCTCTAATTTTCAAAGTCGTACGAAATCAACGATCCTACAATGACGTAAACAATGCTATCTGTGAAGTAGTAAATTGGTTTAATATAAATAATTTCTTGTTGAATGAGAAAAAGACTAAATGTGTAAAGTTTGTCACGAGTAACGTAAAACACGAGCAAGCAAGCGTTATGGTTAAAGGTGAGGAACTGGAACTAGTTAATAGTACAGTCTTTCTCGGTATAACATTAGATTCTAAGCTCCAATGGGGTCCCCATATTGCTAATCTCTCGAATAGACTGAGTTCTGCAGCTTTTGCAGTAAGTAAGATTCGTCAATTAACAGACGTGATAACGGCTCGATTAGTGTATTTCAGTTATTTCCACAGTATTATGTCGTATGGCATCTTACTATGGGGCAGTGCTTCCGACATTAATACTATATTTGTTCTGCAGAAGCGGGCTGTTCGTGCGATATATAAAATGAACTATAGAGAGTCGCTTAGAGATAAGTTTAAGGGCATTAATATAATGACAGTGCATTGTCAATACATTTATGAGAATATTATGTATGTACATAAAAATATTACCCACTTTAAGAAGAACTGTGATATACATAATATTAATACTAGAAATAAGCATAAGCTCGCAGTGCCTGCTACTAGGCTCCATAAAATAAGGAGATCATTCATGGGTAACTGTGTGAGATTTTATAATAAACTTCCTAGCAGCATAACTGAGTTGTCTATTGGTAAATTCAAAAATATTGTGAAACGATAATTATTTTCTAAAGCTTATTATAGCACACAAGACTACATGAATGATGAAGCCGCGTGGGATTAATGTAAATTATAGCGTCATGTAGGTATATGAATAATTATTTTAACGAATACCTAAGGTATTATTATTATTTTAATCTTAATTGTTTTATATACTCTGACATTTAGAACTTTATTCTAGACACATTCTAGATTATTTATTTTTTATTGACAATCCTTTTGGGATTTATCTTATTGATTATTTTAATTTTAAAAATGATGATTTTATCAATAATATTACACTTAAGTTAAATGATCTGATTAGGTTTTTCTGGGTTTCCCTAATCCTTGCAGCAAATGTTGGATCATATTGTATTTCTCCCAGCAAACATTCACTCTCATGTAACTGACATTTCGAAAGTGCTTGTAACTAGGCCTACTTGAATAAAGAATATTTTGATTTGATTTGATTTGAATACAAGAGCCCAACCAAATTATTAGAGATCGACATACCGCCTTTACAAAAAAATATTCAACTTGGTGGGCCGCTTTATGTGATGTCCAAAATCTATTATTACTGTGATTTTTTTATTATTATAGTTAATGTTGTGTGACTTGGCCGTTGAAGGGTACACAAGGGTACAAAACCAGGTGCTCCATGACACCGTCCGACGTCCGACCGTCAACGATTGGTGCAATGGTAGCAGGTAGCAAAAATCGCAGTAAAGAACCTTGGACTTGGCACGACTTTGTCTAGATTTCATTACTTTTTAGAGATAAACAAGCAGCTCCATTGGCTAGTTTTTTACAGAATGTTTTTGGTGGGATATTATCTACTAGCTTCTGCCCGCGACTAACAGTAACAGACAGACAGACAGACAAACAGACACACTTTCGCATTCATAATATTAGTATGGATATGGATGTTTATACTTGAGTCACCACCGGAGACCATAGAAAATATTTGAAATTAAAATTCTGATTATCAGGTTGTGTACAACGGTCCTAATAGGGTCCATTCGAACACTACCCAAGCGAAATACGAACTTCCGTAAAAAAAAAACACTATCGAGGGATGGAGGGAAAATTTAAAAAAAAAAACCTTTTGTCGTGTAGTATGTTTGAGGAATAACTTTTTAGTTAGATGTTTTCCCTTGTACAGTCAGCGTCAAAGTCTGTTGCATGCAAAGCACCAAATACATGTCAACACATCTTTATTACTAAAGGCATAAAGATGTGTGACGATATATTTGGCGCTTTGGATGCTACAGACTATTTGACGTTGACTGTACTTTAGGACATCGTATTTATTGTTTGTGTCAACTAACCTAACCCTGTTCTGAACAATATTTAATGCATCCAGCCCAGACTGCAGACAACAGTAAATTGCTTAGCGGGTAAGGATTTTGAAAAAAAAATAGAGACTACTAGATTTTTTTTCAAGGTACCTACCTACCTATCTATGCCTATCTTGACAATGGAAATTCTTTTTATTCCGAATCAGTAGTCACTACCTGTTTGTAATAAATTATAAAAAGTGAGTTTTGTTACCTCGGTTACACACATAAAAGCAGGGACTATGGAGGTAAAACAGGTACCTACAATGTGTGTGTATAAAAAAATCGAGGAAACTTTTTTTGAAAGCGCCCACCAAACTGAACAAAAAATAAGTATATTTTGGTCATGGTCAATCTTCGACTACATGATCATGAGATAAATGCATGCTTCTGCATGTCTTTACCTATCTCATGATCATGATGATCTTGTGGGCTTTCATAAAGCTCATCTAACGACATAGATGGAGGATACCCTAGTTGTTATTGAAACACTTGACATAAATAGAATTATAACTCTATCTTCGTTTCAGTAGGCAGTTGGAGTCGCTGCATCATCAGGTCGGATATGAGCATGTAGTGGGCGGGTTGCATGAGAGCTCGGGCCAGAGACAACGCGCGAGCCGCATTCCTCGACTGGGTCTGTCTGTGACTGGGTCGAGCGACTGCGGCGCCCCTCGCGGCGGCCCCGCGCCGTGCTCGCGGCGCCCCGCGCGCTCCGCCCGCTGCCTCCCCCCGAGCCCCGGCCGGCTTGCTTCTTTCTTCACTTCAGTCGTTCGCGCGCGCCTTTTGCGATAACTCATCTGCATGTTGTTCGCTCCTTATCGCGTGCTGTGTTTACAATACTGTGTTGTTATTACCAGCCAGTGATCTGTGTCAGTGACGAAGTGTGAAAAATTGTTCAAGATTTAGTGAAAGGATTGTTTGTGCACCGTCGACGATCGGCGCGACGGCCGCGGCAAACGCCGAGCTCAGGTAGCATTCCGTTTCATATTCGTTTTCGATCTGATTACTTAAAGTTAGGCTAATCTCGTTCGTTGTAGCGAGGAGAATGCGGAGTGGCGGTGTTAAACGGCGCAGGTGGAAAAACAGAACCACGTGATCATGTGTATCAATCGACCGCCGCCCGCTCTCCACGTGGTGCTGGGTGTAAACAACTGCCCTTCTCCGCCGAGTTCGGTGCTCCACACGGGCTTACCTACCGCCGTCTCACGGCTTCGTTTCGTAGCCCTGCTGTGGCATGGCAAGGCCCACTTTATATTGTTTACTACAAAACAACACAAATAGCACTTCATAGCGTCCGGTTCAGTGCAGCGGAGCCATCGTATCTTTTCATCGTGTCGTTCTCAAATAATGTTCACGGTCAAAGCTGTTTACATTTTTGGACTGCGTAATAAATAACACATAGGTAGGTAGGTATTAAATTCAAATAGAGAATTGTATTCTTGCTTTTGTTTTTCTGAAGCTATTTGTTTTTCTATTTTATGGCATTTGAGCTGGGACAAAAACCAGCAGGTATATACAGTCTCAGATATCGTATATTCTCGACTCATACGTAGGTACATAATTAGTAGGTAGGTACCTAAGTGGTCATTTTTATTACAATACTAGAAGGCGCCCGCAACTTCGTTCGCGGAGGAGAAAAAGTCATAAACCTTCGTTTTTTCTTTAGCGTGGTCGGGTAAAAAGTATCCTATAACCATCTGGATATACCCAGCTACCCGTTGACAAAAAAATATTGAAATCTGTTTAACCGATTTTGCGTGATGTGATGAAGCACGCAACGACACATACAAACATAAAAAAATAAAAAATATATATTTTTCATTTTAGTGTAAAAAGTATCCTATAACCATCTGGTGATACCCAGCTACCCGTGTACCAAAAATAGTTGAAATCCGTTTAGCAGATTTAGCGTGATGAACCCACAACGACACATACAAACATTTCATTTTTACAACTTTATAATAGTACTAGCGGCCGCCCGCGACTTCGTCCGCCTTAGAATCGTTTATCGCGGATAAAAGGTATTTTTCCGGGATAAAAAGCACATTGTCTTTCCCCAAAACAAACGAATTTAAGGCGGACGAAGTCGCGGGCAGAAGCTAGTTTTCTATATGTATAACATGAAACGCAGATTTATCATTAATTTTTTTGTTATAAATGTATTCTCATGCTAAAAAGGCAGAAATAATTCTATGGATCCCTTTAGTTACTTATTATTTCAAAAAGTTAATAAAAACTGAATTGAAAAGTTCAGCATAAAAAAATACAAATGACAAGTGTATTTTAATATATAACATAGGATTACTTAAAAAACACACTTATCCAGCATAAAAAAGTATTAATATCAAATTCTAAGTACTTTTTTATGCATTATAAAGTTTAGTGATTTTCTATAGGTAGCGTCCCACTGTCGATTTACTAAACTTTAGTGCTCGTTCAGTGAAAAGTGTGTGCTTGGTATATTTATCCCATTTTATGTATGAGATAAAGGTTTGTTATTGTTAATCTAATAATCATAGATACTAATGTCGTTTGTTTGATCTTTTTTTACGGAATTTGAACGGAATTTATTTCCGACTCAAGATTAGTGTCCCACTTTGACGGTTTGGTTTCGTTCGTATGGACATAAGCTAAAAAAATACTACAAGTATAAAATCTGCTTTTAAAACATAGGTGTAATGTGTACCGGATGACCCCACAATTACAAATATAATATTATATAGACTTAACATAAGACCTGAAATACCTACAAAATTTATAAGTTAATAAAAAGTACGATTTGTTCAATAAATTAATTTCATATCTTTCTATCTAACCCCGATAGAAAGATATGAAATCATTGCTTTAACTTAACAGTTAAAGGAATAATATTCATACGTTCAATTTAAATATCAGTTGTATGAAGCCCATAAGGCGATAAATTACATAGTGGAATGATGTATGTAAACTTTCCACAGGTATTGCACAACATTTGCAACTATACCATAACATTGGTAACTTTCCATAAAAACCCAATATGTTGCACAATAATTGTTAATTATAATTCTCAGAAATAATAAAATTACCCCCTCCCTAACCAATATACGGCTCGAGTATAAAAGCCAAAGCTAATTCAATTGACAATAACCCCACTATATGTGGCATACGAATGAACACATAAATATACAAATAGTCCCCATACTATTCATGTCGTTACTACAAGTTATCGGTACTACTTACTAGCCTTTGGAAATACTTACAAGAAATAATCGTCAAGTGAATTAGCTTCAGTCAGATAGATATATAGTTAAAATAGGAAGCCTAAGTATTGGTTTAGGAACGGGATTTCGATATAAACTGTGACTTTTTATTCTCTACTTCACCTACACTGCTCTTAAAGCTATCGAAAGGGGTTCAGACTGCTTTTACAGTCCTCAGTCTGCACATAATGCTTTTCAAGTTAGTATTTATATAAATGTTATTTTATATCTATCGGTTAATTATATTTTTTTAAATAATACTGTTTTTTATTTAGCGGAATCATCGATTAAATAGTCCATTATCGATGGGTACCCAACCCATATTTCGTATTTTTCTTTTCTCCTGCTCAAAAAGTATGTCATATTAGCTTCGTGATCGTGAAGCGAGACTAAAATAGTATATTTAGCCCCTAGGGGTTTAAAAGAAAGCCATATAATTCCATACAAATTTCAATGACACTGAAAAAAAAAATTGCGGTCAGCTACTTACTCCTTACAAATAATTAAAAACAAACAAACCAACCTGATCAGGTTGGCCAAACTTTCTGATAGAATTGCTCAAACTGTACTTTTAGTTTTTCATGAAATATACAATTTTAATGTTAAGTCTTTTTTGTTTTCTCGCAGTCGAAGTGAAAAGCAGTGTTTAACACGTGGCTAAAAGCCATTATATGACACTCAGATATATTTGTCCTCGCTCACTTCGTGAGCTCGTCCAAATAATCACTTCGTGTCATAATGGCTTAGTTTAGCTCCTTGTCAAACAATCTACTATTTTTTATTCGTATTTTTTTATGCTGTACTTTTTCAATTCATTTTTTTATTAACTTTTTGACACAATAACTAACTAAAGGGATCCATGGAATTATTTCTGTCTTTCTTAGCATGAGAATACATTTATAAATACAACTTTAATGATAAATCTGCGTGTCATGTTATAAATATAGAAAATAAACCCATATTCAGGATTAACATATTGTCGTTCTCTTTTTATGTTCAAGCCTCCGTAACATACAAACTACTAAGGTTATATTCATGATTTTGACTAATTTTGAATCCTTAAAGTATGCCAATTCATTTGATACTAACCACTCCATAACTTCAGAGTACAAGTGTGTTTTTTGCAGTCCCAAACTTTAACCAACGTTTTCTCAATTGTCGCTTTTTCACCTTTGCAAGTTTGAAGAATAAAAAAAAATAACTATAGCACTTAGACATAATTTTTTTACCGAAAGATAGCCTATGCTTTGTATTACAAACTACTCACAACTTCATATCGACAAAGTAGAATTGTTTCCCTATAACAGGCACAAATATGATATCGACGATTTTTTTCGGTATTCGACAAAGTGGGACGCTGGGCACTAAACTTTGAGGCCTTAAAAAGGTGCTTAAGGCACTGGTCCCACCGCGAGCAAGTAAGCTATGAGCTATCGGCTATTTTCTAGCTCTAGAGATAGATCGCCGGCGGTGTAAAAAGCCAGCTATAAACTATAAATATATAACTCTCTTATATTTACACGAAAGCGATTATCTTTTGTTCGTTTCTTGGGCGAGAAAATCGGCGATAGCTCATCGCTTATCGCCGGCGGTGGGATCAGTGCCTAAATTGGACATTTATGGGTCGACATCAAAATCATAGGTTTATTACAGTATGTTCTGTCAGTTTTGATTGAAAGTCGATTTCCGGTAGGTTTTGCCATATTTCACTAAACTGCCCGTAACTCCGAAACTAGAATCGACAAAGTGGGACGTTTTACTAAACTCACTCACATATTCCTCTGTAAAATCTTAGCAATCGATGATTTATTCGGTCTTCTAGTATACTAAACTGATGACCTAGCTAGGTCACTTGTGTATTCATTCATTTGAATGAAATCCATCCTCAATGAAAGTAAAATCGAAACAGGAAATGTTGGTGGCTCCGCGAGACAGTCGTTTAGGTATGAGATCAGGTATCAAATAATCAGCGTGCACGGCGTGTGTACGGTTTGTTACTGTCATTATCATTATGAAAGAAGGCGTAGGTAAGTACCTAGGTATAGTACCTATAAGACGATATTACGATGGTACTATTGAGAAGAAGACCACCGAAGCAAAGAAGTAAGTAAGCAACGTGGTAACGGGCAATGCAAACAAACATGCTGCACTGATACCCTAATTTACGAGAAATAAGAGTCAAAAAGTGGTAGACCAATTTCTCGGCTGACCGTACACCAAATTCGTAGGGCGAAGACAGGCAAACATAGCCTAGAGAAAGACGCGATGGAGCCATTTTTTGTTCGAAAATTTTAATACTACATCCTAGATCTGTATATACTGATACTAGATCATTTCGATTTTTGACCAAACTTTCAGCTTGGGCAAAAATGCTTTCGTATGTCCGGATGTCCGCCTGACTACTCTACAGGTCGCATTTCTGAACCGATTCTCCTGAAATTTGGAGAGCTGGTTCCATAATTATGTTTTTTTTGTCGATTCAGCGTTTGGATTTTTTTCTAAATAGCAGATATGGGGGTTGGAAGACTCGCAAGGGCTCACAGAGCCACTAGTTTTTTTTTAGTTCGATTTTCATATTCCCAAATATTCTATCTCGCACCATGTTCGTGAGGCATGCCCTACAATTTCGTAATTAAGTACCTGTTAACCTATTAATTGTGTTCATGTTATGTTCAACTATTTATTAATTGTTATTATTACTTTATGCCAATTGCCACCTAAGCAGCAGCAACGCAGCGAATCCTACACCATGCACTGGTGCGTAGGTCATTAATTCCCAGAATGAAATGTAATTTTTTGGCTTATTTCAAATTTGTACAATGTGATACCTTATGATATTTCTATCCTAAATCATAGTTTTTAATTTACCTGTTGAGCTTGATTCTGACGTATACCTATTCTACCTATTCATTGATCTCTTAAGCCCGTCACAGACGGAGCGATAATATATATTAAAGTATCTTACGATATATTTTGCCTACTATTTGACAGAGTCCCCACACGCAGCGATAATATATATTATAGCTGGGTATTTTAAGATACCGTAAGATATTTTATGATATATTTGAGTATATTTTGGCGCAACTACAGGATGTCATTTTTTTGACGTGCGATTGGGCTCAAATTTATTTATCTTCGATGACAATGCAACAATATGGTACCAAGGAGCTGGTCTGATGATGGAGTCCGAAGGTAGACGGTGACATTGAGGATATGAACTCCTAAATTACCTGCACAAGATAAAGACAATAATAATATTTCGGATTATTTCGTCTTTTTTAGCAAGCTCTCTAGTCCTATATGATATCCAGGGTCTGAAGATGGAGCTGGACGGTGGACAATGACAATAAGGTGGTCCATTTTTGTAAAGAGAAAGAAAAAGTACATTCAATCGCCACATCGCTAATTTTGATCTATCAAGTAATAATCATTGTCCAAAATTATAATTAATTGGAAGATGATTTACAGGTCGCTCTTATCGAATGAATTGTGAGCAGAATTTATAATGTTCATCATACATAATGCATTTCGGCAAACACAACCAAGAGGTTATAATAAGCAATTTTAGACTTAATCTCTTTAAATAGTATACGAAAATACCAATTTAGCAAGAATTTGTGACAAAGTAACTCAGTTCAAAAACCAGGTTGATCAGATTGTGAAGTGCATTAAACATAGTTCTGGATATTCTAAAATACTAACTGAATTGTATAAAAGACAGATCATTGTATAAGTTGAATTTTCCTCGTTCTCTCGTTTTTTTGTGTGCTCTTGAGTCCAGACGGATTTTAGTTTTGCTGATAAAGTAACATGAAAATCAAATCCGGCATCATAATGGCCCTCTGGCAAACTATCCAACAAGTCATGTTTCACAAACTACCTCTTGCTTCGCCGGCTAAGAGTACAATGGCGGCAGAAATATACAGGGTGTTTGGTAACAGGATGCAAAGTTGAAAGGAGGTGATAGCTTAGGCCATTTAGAACATTTTAAGCGATATATGTGTTAGGCAAATGGTATTAGTTTTTTTTATTTAAGCTTTAAGATTTTTCTGGGAAAACTCCAAAATTTCAGACTACATCGACAATAGTACTTTATTTACTGTAGGTAGCATTTTTTTTTGTATTGTCTAAAGAAAAAAAAACTACAGCGATTTAAAAATTAAATAACATGAAAAAAAAAACGATTTAAGTGTTTTCTAAGGACGGTAAAAAAGAAACGAAAATAGCCCCGCCCCGGTTCTTCAAACCATCACCTCACATTCACCGCCCTTTCATTTAAGCTATCAAGCACGACTGTAGCTATCGTATCTTTAAAAATAAGCCACTTAAACCAGCTAGAGAGCTAAAATGTTTCACTCTACTTGTGATACTTTTGACGAATCTAATTATGATTTTGTAATAAATCATTGGTTCTTAATACTAAGTTGGCGTTTACCTGACATTTGAAATGTTTTGAAAGGGTTAAGTGCAGTGGACAAAACTGTCATATGCAATTTTAATAAACAAAGGTTCGCGGTGGTGTGAAACAAAAGGGACCGATAGCGGCGGGCGGCTTTAACAAAGATGACTCAAGCCGTTTTATTATGCTTTATTGTTAAAGATAAACTGATTTGCTACTTGCGTATTTATGCAAAAACTACTAATTTAGTCTAATTACAGCTTCAGTTGCGGTTAGACGTTCATTGTGTTTTTATTTCCTCCGTCATCCAAAATTTACCGTGTCAAGTTGTAGCTGCCGTAGGCGCTCCTTCACGTGTAATTACGATTCCTTCGTTGTAAACATGGAGTTTACGAACGAAGAATACGCCGACATTGTCTACATGTACTGCAGAGCTGACGGTAATTGAGCAATGGCTCGACGGTTATACCAAGAGCGTTTTCCAAACCGGAGGTTGCCTAATGTGAGAGTGTTTTACACCTCATTCCGAAGACTACGTGAAAATGGAATTGCTGGGCAACGTGGAGGGAACCCAGGACGTAATCGCCCTGATTTGGAGGACGATGTTGTACGGGCATTTGCAGAGGATCCGACTACGAGCGTCAGAGTGGTAGCTCGTAATCTTGACATGTCCATATGGAAAGTATGGAGTACCATGCATCGCGAGGGAAAATATCCTTTTCACGGCACCGGAGTTCAAGGACTGGAGGAAGGAGACCCTTCTTAAGAAGTGTTCTTTGGACCGATGAATCCAAATTTTCCCGGGAAGGGATCACGAATTTTCACAACCTTCACCAATGGGCTGATAAAAACAATAATCTACATTGGAAAAAGCAAAAGTCCTTCCAAAGAAGGTTTTCCCTCAACGTGTGGGCTGGAATAATCGGCAGAGTCCTAATTGGGCCACATTTTTTGCCAGATAATTTAAATGGTGTAAATTATTTGGAATTTCTTCAAAACGAATTGCCCGGGCTGATTGCCGAGGACCAGCTGCCCGGTGCTGTGACATTCCAGCACGACGGTTGTTCCGCCCATTACTCCCTGGCTGTAAGGGAACACCTAAATAACTGTTTCCCTGACGGTTGGATCGGCAGAGGCGGACGAATCCCTTGGCCCGCTCGGTCACCCGATTTAACTCCACTTGATTTTTTCGTTTGGGGCCGGGCTAAGGAGCTAGTTTACACAGAAGAGGAAATTAATACCGTACCGAAGAGTTGAGAGAGAGGATCCAAGCAGCGTTCGAAACCATGAGGGAAGAAATGACTCTCGGAACAACAACCACGGAAATTAGAAGACGGGCTCGTGCTTGTATTCGAAACGGCGGGTCCCATTTTGAAAACGATCGATGATTGTGTCTTGTTTTTAAATTAAGTGTGGAAATAAATAACTTAACTTTTATGCTTTTGTTTGATTTCGTCGTAAGTAAAAAGAAA
Organism: Hedya salicella; assembly: GCA_905404275.2. Lineage (NCBI taxonomy): Eukaryota > Metazoa > Arthropoda > Insecta > Lepidoptera > Tortricidae > Hedya > Hedya salicella. Next base: position 20,660,110 of record FR990099.1, on the reverse strand, counting down.
TACAAATTCCCTCTTATCAGTTCAGGTAGCTTATTTTCAAAGGTAAAACGGCTGAGTCATCTTTGTTAGACGCCGTCCGCCGCTATCGGTCCCTTTTGTATCACACCACCGCGAACCTTTGTTTATTAAAATTGCACGTGACAGTTTTGTCCAATGCACTTAACCCTTTCAAAACATTTCAAATGTCAGGTAAACGCCAACTTAACTTAAAAACCAATGTTTTATTACAAAATCATAATTAGATTCGTTACAAACATTTTAGCTCTCTAGTTGGTTTAAGTGGCTTATTTTTAAAGATACCATAGCTACAGTCGTGCTTGATAGCTTAAATGAAAGGGCAATAGCCAAGCATGTTTCTTAAATGGTTTGAAGAACCGGGACTATTTTAGTTTTTTTTTTATCGTCCTTTAATTTTTAAATCGCTGTAGTTTTTTTTTCTTTAGACACAGATGTTTCAAATAACTTTTATGGTGTACGATAGACATTGCACAATACAAAATAAAATCCAAAAAAATGCTACCTACATTAAAAAAAGTACTATTGTCGATGTAGTCTGAAATTTTGGAGTTCTCCCAGAAAAATCTTAAAACTTAAATAAAAAAAAACTAATAACATTTGCCTAATACATATATCGCTTAAAATGTTCTAAATGGCCTAAGCTATCACCTCCTTTCAACTTTGCATCCTGTTACCAAACATCCTGTATATTTTGGTATCTTTGTCGTGTGAGGGGCTAAGCTATACTGTAAGATATCTTTCGGTATATTAATGTATATTACCGCTCCGTCTGACGGGCTTTACAAGTGATTTGGCATATCTTATAGGTACCTACTTAGGTGCTAGTCTTGCGTCCTAAATACTTTTTAAATGTACAACTGGGCAAAAAGTGACGTTATTTTGTTAATTATTTAGCTGTGACAGTTTACAGCCTCGAATGCTTATGCATGTTCTCTAGGGGTGTAATATAGTAATCGGTAATCGTAATAACTACATATAAAATACTTATAATCAAAAGATGTCTTTATATTAACCAGATTTCTGGTACGTAGACAATTACCTACTACCTTTCAGCTGAGTTTAAGCAGTATCAGAATAATTTATTTGCTTGAATACAGTATTTCACATTGGGTCGTAGGTATATATAATAATCAGCAGTAGGACTAATCTCATAACTGTAATTGTACTAACTACAAGACAATACGTGCATAAATAAGTATCACTGCTTAAGACCTATTCGTTTAATTTGCTAATCTATAACGAGAAAAATAGGTATTTACCTACTTTCGATCGGAACATTCGCTGCGCGTTTATTTAAGCTATAGACTTATGCGCAATTGTTGATTTTGTACGTACTTTTACTACGCACCAAGGTCATGACATGACTCAAGCAGGATTGTAGCAATTCCAAGCCAGGTGTTCGATCCGGAGTAGGTACCTACTGGCGAATATTGTAGGAATTAAATTATAAAACAACCAGCTTGCTTATGAAGGAATCAAGAAGCAAGGTCACAGGCGTCTAGAGACTGTCCCACCGAAACTGGCGTTAATATAAGATGCTGCTTCTGATTGGTGATGGAATGTTCTATAGGTATATACCTACCCCGTTGTAGTGACCTATAATCTGAATAATGATAAAGTACTACCATTACACAAACGTACCACTCAGAGATAACTTTATTACACTCCTTTTTATAATTCGATCTCAAATTTAGCGTATATAATTATTATTACTCTTTTTATAAAGTAAATAAAAGTATTAGATACCTATAATTTGTAATAGGTAATCCTCTAAATCCACCTGCTAATAATACCTGAACATTCTTAAACAATTAAATGTGATATAACACGGCGACGTTTTAAAAAAAACGTTCAGTGAACGATAAGCGAATGCGTGCAAGCTACATGCATTAAGTCTTATCAGGACAATATTCCGAAAACAACACATATAACAGTAGGTATAAAAGGCCTTGAATTAACTAAATTGATAATTGATCTCTGAATACTTGTTCGTACCTATTGTAATGTCTATGTACTCACTCACCTACCTACGAATGCTAATTTGAATTCCGCTGCATTCAGAGAGCAGGCCTTAATACAGGAGGCAGGAGCGTTGTTTACAAACAATGTAATTGTTGGCCTTAATTGGTCGCAATCGGACCCAATCAAGGTTAATTTAGGGCGGTTCTAGTAATTTTGTGATTAAATATTGTGATTTTAAACTTTTTTAGCATTCTATATGCTCAAATGGTGCTTCGTTCAGAAACGTAAAATTGATTCCTGGTAGAAAGATTACAAAATGGTATGATACATCCATTACGTGTCGTGCGTGTATTTTATCATACCTTGGTGAGATTTTGCGTGCCCTCATTTCACATTTTACCTCACATAATGAATGGATGGCCCCTATGCGTTATCATAGCAGTTATTTATTTAAAAATTTGAGTATGTAAGGATAGAAATAGGTAGGTACTTAAGTCCTACCTGAGTAACATGGTGTGTAAATAACAATAATACTCCATGTGCAATGTGTGGTACGGAATTTGTAAGTGCGCGAGCCAGGCACGCGTGGGACCGGATTATTTCTTATTATGTGTTTTTAGTGGTTCATATTATTTTAGGGTTTAAGGAGAGCTTTTTAACGATTTAAACGATACTCGTGATTGAATGATTGGTATCCCTACTTATGATTAGGAAAAACCTGGCGTGTAAAGTTATTTCACAATGAGTTGTGCCCACGTTTGTAACACTCGTAACTTACAAGTCCATGGTACGCGCCTAACCGAAATATACAACTCGTTTGTACGCGGCGTCGTAGACAAAGGGTGCAAACTTGTTTGAACCGTAGTGCAGCGCGGGGGTGCAATGTGTTGGGAGTACGGGCGAGGCAAGACAAGGCAAGACGAGGCTAATCGCGCCGTCGCACTGACTACAGTCTGATCGATCGTGGTACGCTGCGCTGCTCTATTATTTATTACCAAAATATGGCGGCGTGGTGCGGCGCGCGGTCGACGACCCCTACGACACGTCCGTCGTAAACAACTCAGGTGTGCCCTGCCGTGCCCATGCCCGCGCTTACAGAAAACGCGGGAAAACGTTAGCCGGAATGCGGTCCCTTCGTACGGCGACGTTGTCCGTTAACAATTTGTCAGAGGTGTTCATTTATTCACTCTTTCCCGATAAGTACCTATAGGGTACGTGAACGCAGAATCTACAAATACCTACCTAGTTAATTCTTACATCGTATTGTTTTAAAGATAAATTTATTAAACACTCGTCCTGACAGGACAGTTCCCTTGCATGAAACATTTTTATTTTGGTCTACGTAGATTAGTAAGACAAGTTCAATGTCATGGTTTAAATCATTCATTACATTTAATTTTTCATAAAAAAACGAACTATAAACTTAACCGAAAATAAATTATACCTAATTTTGTTAAAATTTTAGTATTAAGTAGATATTAAGTCATAGTTGGAGACTGAAAACCAGCGGTCTCGCTGAGTCTCAATCCAATTTACTTCTCAAACTATTTTATAAGCTACAAAATCTTGTTATACAAAATAAGTTTGTTTGTTGTTGGTAAATAAATGGCCATTTATTTATTTATGTATAAATGTTAAAAATAACTAAATATAATATACATACACGGAGCCTAACCTACTCCGATTCTGACATATCTATGTTTAATTCTTTTAACAACACTACGAATATCAAAAGCCAATACGTAAACTAGTACCATTGATACAATTAGTATCAAAAGTACATACAAACATACAATCACGCCTTTTTCCCATTATGGGGTAGGCAGAGACTACCTCCTTCCACTTGCTACGGTCCTGACATACAACTGCCGCTTCATCAACATTCATTGATCTCTCTTCATGCATGCTCGCCGGTTTAGAGTACTTTTCAATTGGCCTTTTTTCAGAATGTCTCCAATCTGATCGCGAAACATTCGTCTAGGCCTTCTTGTAGAACTTGCACCTCTTTATATATCAATTTGTGCTGTCCCAACCCTTTTGCTTTGTGTCATTCACACACAGAATATCAATATTTCTCGCATCCATCATCTGAAATACTTCATCTATTTTATCATTCATTCCTCCCCTTACATTAAACGTGGCAAAGCTCTCCATAGCCCACTCTTCGCTCTCGCTGGGACCGAGACGTGATGGGTTGCGAACCACATCGCCGCTATTTGCGTGCCCACGAGCAGCTAGGGATAAATATTCGAACCCAGCAGAGCCCTCGTATACCAGGTAAGGGCTTAATCTTATTCTGGGGTCACCAGTCCCAGGGCAATTCGGCACGCTAACGACTAGACTCGCATCTAGCCACGCATTCATCGGCACGGCATACCTTGGATTGGCGGAATAGAAGGATAACAGGGTAAAGAAAGGAATTGTACGAATTTAGACAAGAGGAAGGGTTAAAGGATACTACTGTCCCGGAAGACTCTGTATGAGCCAGTAGCAGCTCGGGAAGCCGGGGTCGCATACCCGTATACCATAACAAAATTGCTGGAAAGGCAAACTTCGTATGAGTAATCCCTGACCGGAGTATCAAAAGTATCTGATCATTAGCACTATCTACTTTGATGCATTTAAACTGTCGCAGCAATTACTGTGTAGTTTAATTATTAACAGACTTGAAATAAATTTCTGTCAATAATTTCATTTTTGTGTCAAGCTTTTATTGCCGAATGTACTTTTCTTTGAACATCCGTCAACTACTCACCGAGACGATTCTAAAGAGCCCAAACTCGGTAGGATTGAGTTATTTTATTACAGAGTCCCTATGACCACTTTCCTGCTCCATCATCAGATCAGCTCGATGGTGTCATATTATTGCATTGTCACCAAACTTACATAAGTATCCCAAATTTTAGCTCAATTGGAATCCGGGAAGTAGGTCAAATTTAACTTGCAAGATTCCACTCGAACAAACATATTACATACATACATACATTGCAGGTTAAATAAAAGCTTGTAAAAAAGGACGAGGTTTTATGTTTCAATGTGTTCTTTTTTAAATTTATTATTTTTATTTATTATGTTTATTTTACCGATTACTGTGTCAATTGAAGACCGATTTTCAAAATTATTTTTTATTTGGACCACCTCAGGAGTCTTCCTGAGGTGGTCTCATTGTCACTAAAGTCGGAGATCGAATTCGAGATCAAAATTGTTTTTTTTTTTTAATGTTTTCATGACCATAGATCAAAATTGTAAACAAATGGGTTGCCACCACAAAATTTATTACGCAAGCGGTAGTTAATAAAATCATTGAAATACTCATAAAAACTACCATATTCATAGTTAAATAGTACCGTACGTGTAGTTAAAGATATTTTTCTAAGTTAAACAGCAAATATTATATTATTCTATCACACATTTGTGTAGTTCAAATTAAATATACGGAGATTTAATTTATACCACTGGTAATGATCAGAAGTTGTGAATCTGATTAGTAATTGTAATAAAAATAATAGCAAATTTCTTTGTAATTTGATTTTCAAATATTCAGTAACAACATGCAAAAAAGGGAGCGTTTAAGTATTACGTAACGACTGGGGGGGGGGGGGGGGGGTCTTGTAAAATGTTAGGATGTGTTACAGGAGCGGGAGAGGGTGTTCTCTAACGCATTTTTTAAAACGTGAGTACGTAATACTTGAACGCTCCCCAAGACATAGTTATAAGGCTTAAATCGATTTATGTCGTAGCCAGCGGCCATTTTAGTTTATCCGTCAGTCCATCACACAACATTCGTTATTCGTTGTCTGAACTTCGTCGAATTAATGTGCTTCTCATTGTTTATAGATTGTTATTGTTGCATTGAAACAAACATTTGGTCAATAAAGTTCGGATATATGTAAAAAACACAAGATAAAAAAGATGATTTACCCCTGGCACGTTACTTTGACGTTGACAGTTATATGTTTACATTTTTGATCTTGAATTCGATCTCCGACTTTACGTCAGTATCTGATGATGGGATCCCAGGGAATTCGTGGGCAATGCTCAAACTATGAAATTTCAGTATTTTATGAAACATGTCAACCATTCATATTCCAAAAGTGTAAATTGGTGAAATGAAACTTATGAAGAAGACGACGAAGAAGTGATTTACGGGTAGCGATAGGCTATCACGATTAATTAGCTAAGCGACTTCATAGTCATAGTTTTAAATGGTCCTGATGAGAAGGGTACCATCAAACTGATGATGGAGCCTGAAGGTAGGCACCGGATCTCCGTAATAAAATAATGTACCCATCTTGGCCCTGTTTGTGCTTGTTGAAATCGTCATTCGATATAGTTATTCGGAACGAATTAATAATAAATAAAAACCGACAAATTGAAAGTAAATCAAAGGAACTAAATTACTTTATCTTTTATTTTATATAAGAAGTTATTATTTTTTCTAGTTATAATTTAGTGCTTTTGTTTTGCAGCCGGTTTTAACTTTTGTTAAAAACTTAATTTATTTTATGTAAGTATTTCGAAGACGTAGGTTAAGTACTTAAATTTTCTTTCACTTTACGTGATCACGATAGATGTATGTTTAAGGATGTTATTAATTTCATGCAAATACATATTTAGTTTTGGTCGGTACAGTCAGCCAAAGACAGGTATGCACTTACCTTACAAACATTACGCAAATGTAGCAGTATGCTAAAAAAAATCTCATCCCTCATACGACAGTTACCAATACCATACCATCTAAATATAATTCATACAAAACGCTTTCAACGATTTGACAAGGGCAAAGAGGGTCCCTTCGCTTTCTCGTCAGTAATTTTGTCACCGACACGCCACGTGGACCCCACATGTTGGTTCTTCCACGCTTTTTTTGTTATTAGGGCGTTTACCTTCATTAACCGTCACCGTCGTGAATAATAAAACCGTTTTACTATTAAGTACTTTTAGAGATTAAAACAATGTCAGCTAATAGAACTTGTGCCAAACGAAGAGAAGTTTACTAACGGGCGTAAAATAAACTTGAAGACGTCACTATTTTATAAACCCCTAAATCCTCATGCCTTCACATAATAGTTTAGTTTAATTGTGCTTGTGAAATGGCGCGTCGCCTGATAAAAACTCTTGTGCCACGTTATGCGATTTACGGTGTCGCGATTTGTTGAGCAGATGCACGCTACAGTGCCTTGTGGCGTAAATGCAGGCCCATAGGTAGAGTATGCCGGCCCTCATACGTTTCTGAGTAGTCATTATAATCATCATAGGCTTTTCAGTCAATTTGCAGACATCGCTTTCGGTGACTGAAATGACCGATACGAGCTAGGTAAATACGCTAGGAAAGCGTTCCTCGAGTCAGAGAAGTTCGAAGCGCTCGGAAATTCACTAGTACCTTAATTAACCTCTTTAATTTTATAAGTAAATATATAATCATTGGTTTTATAAATAATTACAGAGGTTTTATACATAATTAAAAAATACAAATATTTTTATGGTGGCGTGACTAGGATTTTTTTTATTTGCGAATATGTTTTGAAAGAACCGTTGCATCATGTTGACAGCTTATCGGTGTTCCCGTTATCAGTCGCGTCCCAAAAATCTCCGATGTGAAGATATCGTCATCGTCAGCTAGGCGCCGTCGAGGTCACAGTGTGACGTAAGCTTCCACCATACGTACAAATAACTTCATGTACGCGAACGATAACAGTATCGTTCCGAAATGCTATAATTAACGTCAAAAACATTTAACAGTTCTTCATAAACAAATTAGTAGTTCATGTCGAATAAATTATAGACATTGAGCATGTTCTAAGAATTCTTATAATTATGCTTTCTTGTTTTCTATAGTACCTATTTGTTATTCAGAATTGATACAGTTTCTAGGCTAATTGATAAACTTGGTAGGTTCGCCAGCCTTGTTAAGCCTACGAAATCATTTGTAATTAATAGTACATTTGGATGTTGATTCATGTAGAACTTTAAAATGTTTTAGTTTTATGTATCATATATCACTAAATTATCATAACTTGTACTAGGGCTGCTTCTTATGTATCCAGAACCGAAAAAATAAACAAAACCTATATTACTAAATATGCATGGTTTTATTGTTTTTGAAAATACTTTCCGTGATGATTGATGCACTTTTGCATACGTTCCAATTTTTAAAGCACTTTTTCCACTCTGACTGAGGTATCTCCAACACATGCTGTTTGAATGCGTAGGTGGTGGCATCTTCACGGGTCGAAAATCGTTGACCATGTCATTTATTATTTACATTTGGAAATAAATAAAAATCCTTGAGTGCTCAATCAGGGTTGTACGGTGGATGACCCGTTAATTCTATATTTTGACCTTCCAAAAATAGAGCTGGCATTGCCATGGTGAGAAATGAGTCTGCGTCGTGGTTGTTCCTATGTATTCATTCATATACTTCCGGCATATAAATGGTCGTGCACCTCTCCAAGTGAACCGTTTTATGATTGCACTGTAGCCACATCAGTCACATGGCCATTCAAACAAAAAAAAACAGGCCACCATTTGCTTCAAGGTGCTTTTTGCAGAAGTTCGCGAAGACGATCTACGTAAATTAGAACAATTCTAGTGTTGGGGCTAATAAATTGCCATTGTATAATTAATAGTTGCATAATTAAATATTAATCCCTCAAATACCTACTAGTAGTCAGTAGTAGATTAAGCACAGTATTGCCGTACCATCGGACATTTTAAATAATGTATACTCTTTGTCGTTAACTTTTAGCTAATTCGTCGTCAATGTAAAATTGTATCGATCTCTTTCTATGCAGAATAGTGTGAGAGAGACGGGGTGACGATGACGATATGTCAATGACACGCAACAATCGTAGTCGGGGCCAGGGCCAGGGTTATGCTAGCATTTCGCGAGAAGTCCGTTAGCTTAAACTTACTTACATTGTTTTTAACCTCCGAACAAAAAAGAGGGGTGTTATACATTTGTGTGTTTATGTGTCCGTCTGTATGTCTGTGGCATCAATCCATCCATTCATTTTTAACTCCCAAAAAATGAGGAGGTTGTCAATTCGTCGGGACCTTTTTTAGGGTTCCGTAGCCAAAATGGCAAAAACGGAACCCTTATAGATTTGTCATGTCTGTCTGTCTGTCCGTCCGCATGTCACAGGCATTTTACTCAAAAAGGGGTCTTGTGTAAATCGCTACTTAGTTTGATAGTTAAATAAAAAAAATATATATTTCTAGGGGGGCACTCCATACATGTAACCGAAACTGAAAAAAAAAAATTTCAGCAAATATCTATGTGTGGCACATATTTTGACAGTTCTTTTAAAAACACTTTAAGGTTTTTAAGAAAAGAAATTGACTTATTTCGAAAGTAGCAAAAATTGTGTTCCCCCCCTCTATTTTCTAAACTGTATGTTCAAAGAATATAAAAAAAATTACAAATATGAAACTTAATAAATACTTCCAACGAAAATGGTTTTCAACATGATCGGACATACCGTTTTTAAGTTATTGCCAAAAAACTGCGCTTCTCAGCGGAAGGACGTAAGTGCCGGGAAGATACGCTCTTTTGTTAGTGTTTTTTTTCATATCGTATTTTTTTTTTACTGAGTACTGCTTAGATTTATTTTATCTAAATATTCAGAAGAAACTGTGTTACCTTTCTTTTATTCAAGAAGATGCCGACGGCATGTGCTCGGTCTTATTTGATTGCATAAAAAAAGAATTTGATTCTTGTCTCAATCTGAAGAAAGTACAAGGCAAGGTTAAAACTACATTTAGCGACTGGGCTACGCCTGATATCCATGAAAAAAGACTTCGTCTTTACGATCTATACGATCAAAGGTCAATCGATAAGAGACCGGAATTTCTAGAATACGTGAAGAATTTTTCCAAGTCCTTCAAACAATTGTGTGCGGCTGCTAAATCGGAATATTTGTCAAAAAAAAAATATTAATTTTAGTGACAAGGTGAAAGCCGTCTGGAAGGTCATAAATGAAGAAACTGGAAAAACTGAAGTTAAAATCCTCATTTTAGCCTAAAAATCAACGATGAAGCAGTAAATGCGGACATTGAAGTTGCGCATCAGTTTGAGCGGTTCTTCTCTAATATACCTGTAGAGACAACAAAATCTTTAAATTCATCGCCAGATATTGCTAAATCAATATTAAAAATGTATGTACCACAATGTAAAGACTTCTTCAAATTTACTTATGTTACTCAAAATACTGTTATCAAAACCTTTATCAAAACCTTTTAGATCGTTAAATTTGAAGAAGACTGAAGACCAGTGGGGCCTTTCCGTTAAAGTGTTACATTCAATAATAGAGGCGATTGCACCATATTTGGCTGATATATTCAACAAATGTATTGACACTGGAGTATTTCCTAATTTGATGTAGCACAGCAAGATCATTCCTTTATTAAAATCAGGAACGAAAACAGACCCCAAAAATTATAGACCAATGCCAATACTACCCGCAATGAGTAAAGTTTTTGAGAAACTTATTCTTAGATCATTTAGGCCAATTAAAGGAATTTGAGATATTAAGGGAAAATATAGTGAAAAAACAAATTACTTTTGTACCGGTAACCACAGACCGTGTGGAAAGAATGAAGCAACATTTGTTTCAGGCGCTACCCGTTCTGTCTTCTGAAATGAGTCCTAATCACATGTATGATTCATTCTTTACAACTTTTATGAAACATTATAATACAATATTTACTTCCAAATCGGTTATGGCTGGCGGTGCACTAGTATTTAGCGAATGGGCTACTGCGGACTTACACAAACGTAGACAAGCACTGTATGCCATGTATGAGGAACGGCGGTTTAATACGAGTGATGAATTTAAAGAACATGTAAAACAATATTCGAAACAATTCAAAATTGATTGTCTTATTGCCAAACGTTATCCCAGAAAATCAAAAATAGTTCTAATATTATCAAAACCACCTGGAAAGTGATTAATGCGGAAACTGGTAGATCAAGGCACGCAATTAGTGATCTAGAATTAAAAATTGATGGCAAAATTATAGATTCTAGTTTAGATGTAGCAACAGTATTTGAAAATTTCTTCACCGATATACCAGTATCCACAACAAAGTGTTTAAATTCATCACCTTCGTCTGCCGTTTTGTTGTTAAAAGAAAACGTCCCAGAATGTAATAAGGACTTTTATTTTGAACATGTCAGTCCTTCAGATGTAGTAAAGGCATTTAAATCAATTAATGTCAAAAAAACCTATGACCTATGGGGGGTCTCAGTCCATGCTGTCAAATCCCTAATAGAAGTAATAGCGCCTGACTTGGCAGATATATTCCATAACAGTGTTGACTGCGGTGAGTTTCCTGATCTGATGAAACATAGCAAAATAACTCCTTTATTTAAATCAGGTAGTACCTCTGACCCCACTAACTTTAGACCAATATCTGTACTACCTACATTTAGTAAAATTTTTGAAAAGCTAATTCTATATCAATTGTTAAAACATTTTAATTTGAATAATTTGATGCATAGTAAACAATTCGGTTTTACGCGGCGTCGCTCGACATCCAACGCCGGAGTTGAGCTCGTAAAACACATTTTCGATGCCTGGGAGGAATCGCGAGATGCTTTAGGCATCTTTTGTGATTTATCTAAGGCCTTCGATTGCGTTAATCATGAGACACTGATCAGGAAGCTACACCACTACGGAGTTAAAGGATTAGCACTAAATTTATTAGTCTTATTTAAATGGTAGAATACAAAGGGTTGACGTGAATGGAAAGCGTTCACCGGGGTCATTAGTCTATGGGTGTGCCGCAGGGATCAATATTGGGACCTTTCCTGTTCCTTATCTATATAAACGACTTGCCACACTTCGTAAAGACCCACCATGAGATAGTTTTGTTTCCAGATGATACGTCTCTAATTTTCAAAGTCGTACGAAATCAATGATCCTACAATGACGTAAACAATGCTATCTGTGAAGTAGTAAATTGGTTTAATATAAATAATTTCTTGTTGAATGAGAAAAAGACTAAATGTGTTAAGTTTGTCACGAGTAACGTAAAACACGAGCAAGCAAGCGTTATGGTTAAAGGTGAGGAACTGGAACTAGTTAATAGTACAGTCTTTCTCGGTATAACATTAGATTCTAAGCTCCAATGGGGTCCCCATATTGCTAATCTCTCGAATAGACTGAGTTCTGCAGCTTTTGTAGTAAGTAAGATTCGTCAATTAACAGACGTGATAACGGCTCGATTAGTGTATTTCAGTTATTTCCACAGTATTATGTCGTATGGCATCTTACTATGGGGCAGTGCTTCCGACATTAATACTATATTTGTTCTGCAGAAGCGGGCTGTTCGTGCGATATATAAAATGAACTATAGAGAGTCGCTTAGAGATAAGTTTAAGGACATTAATATAATGACAGTGCATTGTCAATACATTTATGGGAATGTTATGTATGTACATAAAAATATTACCGACTTTAAGAAGAACTGTGATATACATAATATTAATACTAGAAATAAGCATAAGCTCGCAGTGCCTGCTACTAGGCTCCATAAAATAAGGAGATCATTCATGGGTAACTGTGTGAGATTTTATAATAAACTTCCTAGCAGCATAACTGAGTTGTCTATTGGTAAATTCAAAAATATTGTGAAACAAAAATTATTTTCTAAAGCTTATTATAGCACACAAGACTACATGAATGATGAAGCCGCGTGGGATTAATGTAAATTATAGCGTCATGTAGGTATATGAATAATTATTTTAACGAATACCGAAGGTATTATTATTATTTTAATGTTAATTGTTTTATATACTCTGACATTTAGAATTTTATTCTAGACGCATTCTAGATTATTTATTTTTTATTGACAATCCTTTTGGGATTTATCTTATTGATTATTTTAATTTTAAAAATGATGATTTTATCAATAATATTACACTTAAGTTAAATGATCTGATTAGGTTTTTCTGGGTTTCCCTAATCCTTGCAGCAAATGTTGGATCATATTGTATTTCTCCCAGCAAACATTCACTCTCATGTAACTGACATTTCGAAAGTGCTTGTAACTAGGCCTACTTGAATAAAGAATATTTTGATTGATTGATTGATTAATCAACTTACATCTCATTTTAATGGATATAACCTACTTCATGGCAGTCAATTTGGATTTACCAAAGGTCCCTCCACTACTGATGCTGGGGTAGTGCTAGTTTAACACATCTTTGATGCCTGGGAAAACGCTCAAGATGCTATTGGGATTTTTTGTGACCTATCAAAGGCATTTGATTGCGTTGATCATAATAATTTAATGCGTAAGTTGGAACACTACGGAATAAAGAAATCGTCTCATCATATCTTCCAGACAGAACGCAACGCGTAGTCATCAACGGGATGCAATCGACAGGATCATCTGTTGCTATGGGGGTACCCCAGGGCTCAATTCTAGGCCCCTTTCTGTTTCTAGTGTATATCAATGATCTACCAAACCTTGTGCGAGATAAACATGATATTGTGTTTTTCGCAGATGATCCTTCTCTTCTTTTTAAAGTGAAAAGAAGAGAGAATAACTTCTTTACTATAAACGATGCGCTGTCTACTATTGTACATTGGTTTACTGCAAATAACTTACTTTTAAATGCCAAGAAAACCAAGTGCATCAAATTCACATTACCGAATGTGAAAGAAGTAGATTGTGCCTAGGTGACATTGAAAGGCGATAAACGGCTGCGGAACCCTTCATGGCCGAGTCTGACTTGCAATTGACCGCTTTTTTCTATTTTAGAACAAGGTTTTTGTGTTTGAAAGGTGAGTTCATCGAGAGTTGTGGTTCAAGAAAACTATTTCAGCTTAATGAAAATTATATGGTTTTTTCTGGATATGTCGGTTTTTAGGGTTCCGTACCAAAAAGATACAAAAGGAACCCTTATGGTGCGACTCTGTCTGTTTGTCTGTCCGACTATTAAAGCGCCATATCTCAAAAACTACTTATGCTAACTATTTGAAATTTGGAATATTGGTGCAAATTTAACGCAACCGTGCGTTATGTTTGCACCTGATTTGTATGCAATGCTGTAGATATCAGGTGCAAATTTAACTCAACCGGTACCGGGTAATAAAGTTATGGTAAGTAAAAATTTGTACGGAACCCACGTTGCGCGACTCCGACCCGCACTTGGCCCGTTTTAATTTTTTTAATCAGCTCGTTGATTACTTCTTAAAATATGAACTCTCACTTTTTCACCAAATCCATGTTGCATTGCAGACATTAACCGTTAGCTACGTCATCGCCATTAAACTAAACGCCCGTTAGTTAACTGGAGTTTTTCTAGCAAAAATGCCGTATTACGGGAGTAAAAAATACCAATGGGTATTAACACTAATCAAATGACCCAATCTCCATTTAACCTCTGAAGAAGAGATATATCACTTAACCTACCGGATTGGGTGCCTAGAATAGACAACAATTAAATGATTAATTGATATTTTCCTGTGAGTGGTGTCGTGGGAACTACTCAAACTCCCACGCCTGTTACATATTAACTTTATGCGCATTTTGCGCGCTGCCGGTTTCATCAATGAAATCTCCCAGTCATCAATGAAATTACAACTCATTGTTATCGTACAGTCTAAAGGAATTTCATTGACTAAGTTTACTAAGTTCTAAATTAAGAAGACATATCCTTCCTATGTAAGTAATTGAATTTCGTGTCTCATTTATCCTTAGTTTTAAAATAGATATTCTGTCGTCATTAGTGATGTGCCGAGGGAACATTCCCGGTCCCGGGAATATTCCCCTAGCCGGGGAACATTACAAAGAAAACATTAGTATAACAAAATAAATTAGTTAGTTTTGACTAGAGATGGGTCGCCATCTCCCTAACCAGGTAAATACCCGGTAAATAGGTATTTACAAGTATCTACCCAAAATGCACGGGTAGATACTTTTTACGTTAGGCACAGGTTTGCAATAAAAGTCTACAGAGGTTGTTTACTACTTCTTTTAATCAACAAAATTAAAAATGAGCAAGTGTAACGTAAAAGGTAAATAAAATCAACAATAGATCACAAATTTTGAAGACGAGAATTAAATGTTATTAAAAATATGTTCATATTCCTTATTTATTGCGACTATTAATTGAATCAATAGATAAAAAAATATTGACTTTGATAGCAATTGTTTGCAAGTCTCGAAAGTTAGCTAGCGCTCAAATGTTTTATTAGAATCAGTTAAATTCCAAATCGTCAAAAAATTACATGAAATCAACTTGTGTAAATAAAGATATACTTATTTCCAGACGTGGTTGACTCAAATTATTCACAATCACTGTTGTTAAAACTAGATAGATTACTAGAGTTTGAAGCTTCTTCAGTTTCTTCTTCCAGTAATTCGTTGTCCCCGTCATTGGTAGTTTCGTCTTTCCGGTGCATGATATTTCAGTTATACGAAATAAAAGTCAAGTTGCCTGCTCGATCCAATGTTAGACGATTTAGACTTTTGCTATATATATTAGTTTGCGTAGGTACTGAAAGACCGTTCAGTAGCGGCAGATGTACACGGGGCTGTCAATATCCGCAGTGCAATTTGACTGAGCAACGTGGATCCGCATATGCCTTTCCACTATGTGACTGGGTTCATCTCTCACACATGGCTCCATACAAAGCTTTTGCCCCAAAGGCTTCTATAGCTTTAAATTTAGCCAAATTCGGCATAACGTCATAATTCAAACCGCTTGCCACATTAAAAATTTATTCCACGGCGTCAGCCTCTTGAACTTGAACACATCCTTGTGAAACAGGGTCCAATAAATAAGCTGCAAAATGAATCGGTTTGATGCACATCTTTGTCCTCTTTTCCGTAGTTGCGAGGATTTTAGTTTTATCGGCTTCTTCGATTATATCAATTTCAGGTAGCACTAAGTGTAGTTTTGATTGCATGTCTCAAATAGTAATGAAAACTTTATGCATATTTACTCCATTTGACTCCAATTTGAATATGGCATCTTTTATAGGTTCCAGAATGGAAATGCACTGCTTATTCATCTTCCAGAAATCTTCATCCAACAAATTCATCTTTATTTAAGGCCGCAGGCTTATAGAACCTTCATGAACAGCTAAATTCTGTAGTGGTACTTTAGTGTTTTTGAGGCTTTTTAAGCAAGTGTGATAAGTGTCCCATCGAGTTTTACAAGGCAGTTTAAGTGTTTCTCCGCCTTTTTCCTTAACTGTCTTTAACAATATTGCTGTTAAAACCTGGCTTTTCTTAAGTTTTTTAACACAATCAACGGCTAGTCCAATAAGAGCCTTCAAGACATCAATTTAAAGTATGTCGTGACACA
The DNA here is from genome assembly GCA_905404275.2 of Hedya salicella. Classification (NCBI taxonomy): domain Eukaryota; kingdom Metazoa; phylum Arthropoda; class Insecta; order Lepidoptera; family Tortricidae; genus Hedya; species Hedya salicella. Next base: position 20,643,807 of record FR990099.1, on the reverse strand, counting down.
AGAGATTCAGTGTGGGGGGGGGGGGAGGGGTACTAATTCTTCACTAAGCGGAACGCTTTTTGAATATTTTTAGCATTATCGCCTACAAGAACTACAAATTTGCTACTTCATCTATCACATTGCAGGTGAAGTTGATTCTATACCTCAAATTCATTTCTGAAGTATTGATACATATCCTTGTGAATTTGGTCTAAGTATTTGGTCGATACTGTTTTTCTAGTTGGTAATTTATAGAGCGGTTGTAGCAATTCAGAGAATTGCAACCAAGCTGGATGCTCGACCATAGCCATAGGGGAACCACTGATAAATATGGCATTACTTAAAGGTCTGTGCATTACTTTGGTATAATCTTGACTGCATGTGTAAGTAGTTAAGGAATCTCATAGATATACAATTCAATAGTATTTACGTCTGCTAGCATGAGTGTGCGACCATTGAATAAATAATATGTAAATAAATTGTATTTTCCTTCTGTGGTCTTCCATCAATAAACGTAATTTGGGTTATTCTCACTTGTTACCATCCATTTGTTACAACTAGTAACAGCTGACAATAAAATTCCATAAATTCCCCTTTTAAAACAGGTGGGAATAATCCCGTAATTTCTGTAAAGGGCAGTACTGCGTCATCCATGACGTTCAGCATCTTTTATTATTACCTCTTATATAAAATCAGGTATATAACTACCACACTTCAAGAATTTTTAAGCTCCTTTACAGATTTGCCAGGTTTTTCCCATTGACCTAAGAAAGTCGCATGTACAAAACAACGACGTAACATAGGAGATTATTTATAAAGGATGCTATTTATTTTTAGAGCTTCCTAATTCGTCCCTTTGGGCCTTAAATAAACTTTTTCTTTAGGTTCTGTAATATTTGTTCCTGGATTTTTTTCCACCTACGCACCTACGAGCGCTTTGACGTTTAACTTTTATGTAATATCTTTTATCGCGTCGCCGCTTGAATTATCCTTTAGGAGTATTGCAGGTACTATGCAGCTAAACCGAATTGTTTAAGCTCTTGTAAATTTGGTAGGTTTCAGACATGAACGTTAGAGCATCTCTGAAAAGTATGCACCTTTTGTGAGATAACCGATTACTATTTGACACGGATGAGGATGCGTTCAACATATTCTGGGGTAAAGTCGAGTAGATTTGGCTTACTTTTTCACCAAGAGAAGATCTTACAATAGGCAAGCTGATTAGTAGATATCGAGTCCTATGGGCACTTCACAAAACTTTTTGCCACTTTAATTTATTTATGCAATGTATTGTATACTTATAAAAATAAACTAGACGACAATATAAGTCTTCAGCCGATGGGCATGGGCACCCTTTACGAAACTGTAACACCAGTAACGATTTATTTTATTAGTACATATTCTACTTAACGATTAGGGCCAGTTGCATCGACCACATTTGACGAACTGATAAACGATTAAAAAAGGGTTCCGTTTTTGCCATTTTACCCACGGAACCATAAAAACATCAAATTCCGCTTACTAGAGACGGTTTGAAACAACTGGCCTTATCCTATTATACATTGTTTCCGCGCGACGTCGTGCCTTCGCTACCACTTTGCATTAATATGCCTTTTATAAACCTAAAGCCCGTCGCAGACGGATATATATACTAATATTCCGAAATAACAAAGTATAGTAATATTAACGTATATGAAGATATATTTTCAAGATTATTCTAATGCATACTAATATTAAACGAATTTAAGGCGGACGAAGTCGCGGGTATTAGCTAGTATACTATATGATATACTAGCTTCTGCCCGCGACTTCGGATAAGGGTATTTTTTCGGGATAAAAAGTAGCCTATGTCCTTCCCCGGGACTCAAACTATCTCCATACCAAATTTCATCCAAATCGGTTCAGCTGTTTAAGCGTGAAGAGGTAACAGACAGACAGACACTTTCGCATTTATAATATTAGTATGGATAGCTGTGTATGCGCACTATCAGCTAGTATTTTTCTTTATTGAATGGTGCATTGGTATTTTTTTAATCATCTCTACAGTATGCTGTAAAATTTGACATGCAGCATCCCTAATGAAGGTTAAAATTTTGTTGTAGCTCGGGTCATGAGGTCAGCGGGCCGGTTGGACGCCGGCGCGGCGTGATGCGCAGCCGCGAGGTGGCGGGCCGCGTGGCGTACGTGCTGTTGCTGGCGTGCGCGGCACACGCCTTACCCGAAATCGCACCTAAAAGTAAGGACAAACTATGTTACTTGAGTCAATCAACCGTATCTAACCGAGCAAATTTTTCTTGCACTGTCAGCGGGAGGCGAGGTAAACACGTACAACACACGACGAAAATGTTCCTATTTCTGGTTGAATATTTGAGTGTTTTAAACGCCTCATTACCACGGCCGTATTATTCGCCATTTCATGAAAGTAAACAGCGGTTATGATAAGAATTGCAGCAACCCGCGACGTCGGTAAGATAACCGAAAATAACACCACAATTTATACAGAGTTCGTCAATAATGCGGCAATGGTAATGAGGCTTTTAGAACGCTCAAATATTCACCCTTTTACAAACGCGTGCGCCAAATTGTGTGGAATTTTTCGTAAACAAAAAACACACACGTACACTGACAATTTATGGTATAAACTAACATGACTTTTTCGTATACTCTGGCAGAGCGGAATGCGTCTGGTATGCCATCTGCACTAGTTTTTTCAGATTTTCGTCGCAGTAAACTTTCAGGTCCTAGGCCGGCCGCTGGTTGCTTTTGAGTATGAGTCACGGGTTGTGGCGACAAAAGAGTTGGAAGGCGAGCACTCGGCTGGACGTTTTCCGTTCGCTGCCCGACAATCCCCTCTGTTACCGCGGGTGAAGTTTCAGTTGGTCGGGCCTATACATGCGGTAGCTTAAATGCGGTCCTCCACTAAATGTCCGCATGGTGTGATACGAAGTACAGCCACTGCACGGTTTCTCTTTGTGCAGTCCTTAAGGGGTAGCTTGAGCACGTAATTAAAGTAGCTTATCACAACCCATATCGTCTGAAATCACGTTTCACTTGCCTTTGCTCCAGAAATGTCGTCAAACTGTCCGATTGTAGCTTGTAAGCTATATATGTTGTCGCCGTACGACGTCGGGACAGCGTTTAGTAGCATGCTAGGGCAGATTATGCTTCTACGAGTGATGATAATTTATATTATTTATACCGTTAGTTAGGCAAACGGCTCGCTGTTGCGACTCTTGGTCAAAATATATTTGGTCATAAAATGATAATTCTTCTTTACTATTTGTTGTTTCGGACAAAAAATAATCGCATGTCTCAATGGGAAAATGTCATCTCCTTCAGTTCCACATATTAACTTCATAAGTCAAGTTATTTTGTTATTTGATTTCATAATAAATCAGTGCCCTCGACTAGAATTGTACCAATTACAGTAGGTAATTAAAATAAAACACTACATAACCAGAGCATGGCGTTCCACGATCATGTCCGACGACACGACAGCAACAACATCTTGCGAGAGCGTGCGTGCTTTCAGCTGTTAGTTTCGGTTGCGTGTACGAACGTGGCCTCTCGACACGCGCAAATCTTATGGCTGCAATATTCCGTCTCCCTACGCACAATTACGGGTCATATTTCGAGCATTTCAACCGCCTTACTTGTCAAAGTTGTATATTATGCGGCATTTTTTTTAAAATATTTGGTAGAGATCTTGCCCGGATTCGTATAAGAAATGAAACCCCATTGAAATCTACAAGCATTTTGAAAAAATATTACCCTACGAAAGTGATGGAACAAACCTGTTAGAGAAGAGGAAACAATTTCAGCGATATTCTAGGGCTCATTTACGTCTCAGTCTCAAGTAAATGTCTATGCGTTACCGCTAAATTCGTTCTTCTTTCTTTTTTGCGCTCTTCAGAAGTGCGCATTGAAAACATGAGACTCGCCAAGTTCGAATGTACGATTACTAGTTGATTAGCAATCGTAGAATGACTAACCATTCGCTGGAGGCCCGAGTAAGTAAACAACGAAGCAGCCGTTACCTCTCCGGATTGGCAAAAACCGCCGCGGCCGTTGAACCGGCCCGGAGCCGGGGGCCGCTCGGGCTGTTTTATTTTCATTTATGTATTTGCACGGGGCTATTGAGCCCGTGTTTGTATCGCGGTTATCCGTCAGATAACGATTGGAGCCAATGTCACAGTACGTTTTGTGTAGTAAATGTATTGACTTGGTACAAACGCAAGGAAGCACTGATTTTGCTACCAATACCAGTTCGAAGATTGCCAGAGTTATTAGGCAGTCTTTGTGATTCTGTTATATGAGAGGATGAGGGTTAGTGTGCTTGTGCTGGTACATTGCTGGCGTTTGACGTCTCTATCCTACTCATAACTTACTAGCGCATTCACGGAGGACTGATTTTAGTAGGTACTCTGGAGACGTTTCCTGGAAGCTCGGCTGCTACCCGAGACGGTAAGCCCTTCCTCCAAAATTGCGTCATGACAATGTCGCCGACCAGTCATAGATTAAAGCATAGTCTCATTCCCGGCAATGCGGGTAAAGCCGCGGGTAAATGCTAGTCTATGCTATTATAAAGTTGAGTAAAAGTAAAATGTCTTTACGATGAAGATTAAAAAAAAGATTGTACCGGACTATTTAGAGGTCACTATTGTACCGGATGACCCCACAATTATAGTATTATATAGATTTAATATAAGACCTGAATTGCCTACATAGCTTATAAGCTAATAAAAATATAATTTGTTCAATAACTTCATTTCATACCTTTCTATCTAACCCCGATGGAAAGATATGAAATCATTACTTTGACTAAATAGTCAAAGGAATAAAACTCTTATCTAATCAAATATCAATTGTATAAAGCCCATAAGGCGACAAATTGCATAGAAAACTGATGTATGTAAACTTTCCATACGAACTACGCAACATTTCACAACTATTCCCTAACGGTCGCATAAAGGCTCATAATTTTCCATGGAAATCGAAAATGTTGCACAACAATTGATAAATTAATAATAAAATTACCCCTTCCGTAACCAATATACGGCTCGAGTATAAAAGCCGAAGCTAATTCTATTGACAATAACCCCACTATGTGTGACATACGAATGAACACACAAATATAGAAATAGTCCCCGTACTATTCAGTCGTTAGTTACTATTCAGTTGTTATCGGTACTACTTACAAGTCAAGGGAAAGTTATCATTCAGAAACAATCATCAAGTGAATTAGCTTCAGTCAGATAGATATCATAGTTAAAATAGAAAACCAAAGTATTGGTTTAGGAACGGGATTTCGATATAAACTGACTTCTTATTCTCCACCTCACCTATACTGCTCTTAAAGTTCGAAAGGGGTTCAGACTGCTTTTACAGTCCTCAGTCTGCACAACTATTATATTTTGTATGTTGTATGTGTCGTTGTGGTTTCATTGCGCCAAATCGGCTGGACGAATTCAACAATTTTTGGTAAACTCTAGCTGGGTTATGCACAGAAAAATATAGGGGGTAGTGGATTTTTCTCATCTGCAAACGAAGGGCACCTTCATAATGTTGTAAGTTTGCTCGAGATGGCAAGGCACCAACCACTGCGCCCGCGCCGAAAAGAAGTGAGGCCATGTTTAGGAGGCGCCCGCTATCGCGAGCCGGCTCGAAATCACTCGTCCGTGTAATAAGCCTGATATCGATGTTTGGAATTTAAATAATATATACATGTTAATATTATTCATCGCTATTTATAGTTATTACTTATTTGTTTCACAGTGCTTGCTCGTTTTTTGTATTTTTTATTTTTGTTTGTCCCTGATATTTACTTTTATTTGTTTTATCATATCGCTATGCCTATAATATATAACTACAATGTCACCTAAAATACAGATATATGTTCACATTTTCTGATGTTCATAATGTCATGTCGCACACATAGCTACACCTATAACATTATATTATAGCAAGGCACCGAACGATATATTATCCATATTAAATAATATCTTAAAATGCTCTGCTATGTCACCTACATATTTTGGTATTTTAATACATACCGTACATAACGCACATAATCTTGTTATGAACAGACGATCATAAAATAATAGTCGACGACACGTTTGGCTCAGTGGGTTGTACAACGGCCTACGAAGCTGGCGGTCCTGGGTTCGAATCCCGGCCAGGGCAAGTGTTTGTGTGATGAGCACGGAAGTTTGTTCCTGGGTCTTGGATGTTTTCTATGTATTTAAATAGTATAATTTATCTATATATTATGTATATCGTCGCCTAGTACCCATAGTACAAGCTTTGCTTAGTTTGGGACTAGGTCGATTTGTGGAAGATTGTCCCTGATATTTATTTATTTAATTAAGGCTAAATTGCAGTGACGAGTTTAATAAATTAAGTACTTTGAGGTGTTTTTATACTAGACATTTATAACTTCGTCGGTATTTCTATCGGTACTTTGTTTTGGATGGAATATGAAAGCGATCAGCAGCCAAGGTCGCCAGTTAAACGGTGACGTCACATCGTCATGGGGGGGGGGGGGGGGGGGGGGTCATTTACTCGATGTTGAACTGTGATAAGCGACTCTGTCGCGCGGTAAAAGTTTCGAGATGCTAGCATAGCACGGTTTCGTGCTAATTTAGAGATATGCTGCCTACATATCTAGCACACTCGGTATCACATACGAGTACTCTGTTTACTACTATTGGCACAAATGTATTTGGCGTATAACTGACAAATTCATGTTAAAATTCCCAAACGGGAATTCCATCCTCGGCCACTTCCAATTGGGGTGGGATGCAGTGCGCAAGGCACAAGGACTGTGGAGGTTGGAGGTGGTGGCTGTATTTGCTAGTAATAAACATGATGTTAAATCGCATTGTTGATTAGGTACTGTTGCGGGTGGAATGGGATATCTGAAAATGTTAAGGTGATTGGGGGTAAGACAGAAGCGGGGAGAAGTTCGAAAGGTTAACTATATTTCAACGCCTTTATGAGCACGTTCGGTAAAATTTTAGTTATTCACATAGTTCCGTCTAACTCCAATCACATTAAATAGAATACTAACTCAACGCATACTCGTTACATATCTACTTAAAAATACAAAATCGAAAATTAGCGAAAATGTCGCGATAGTCTATCGGATAGTAACTTCTAAAGGTAGAAGTTGTCGTCGCGACACCTCTGGTTTCTATGACAATGTATGGAAGCGATGTGTCGCTGTACTGAAGGTATTTCATACAAATATACTTTGTCCATCCTTACTTGTCCTAAATAGTAAACAACCTTCTAACCTAAAAGTACACCTTTGCTGTCTTAAATTCCCATTTTCTCGTAAATAAAGTAACAGGAATATTTTTACTTCATTGCATTTGTGCCTCATTGCCAATCACATAAGATAAATCCTTGCGAGAAAACAGCTGGTATTGCCATTAAATGTATATTTTTAGGTTAGAATTTTCTTTAATAGAGTATTGAATAGAGTATACATACAGACTAATGGTGTCGATTCCAGCGATATGTTGCCTGCTGCTGCTACATCTGGCCGGCGACGAACTTGTAACTTTAGTATAATACTAGAAGGTGCCCGCAACGTCGTCAGCGGAGGAGAAAAAGTCATAACCCCTCTTTCTTTTCAGCGTTTTCGGGTAAAAATTATCCTATAACCATCTGTGAATGACCAGCTACCCTGTACCGAGAACGGTAGAAATCCATTCAGTGTGCGTTTCGACGTGATTAGCCGCAAATACGTGTCTTTGATTAAAATAATCCAAAAATAACTATTTTTCGAGTCAATGACCTTCAAATAGTCCGTATCACTTGTTTTTTTGAAAATATCATCAATGTACAACCATTTTATGTTTACAATTTTTTAATAGTACCTATAGAGAGATGTTAGATACTGTAATACCAATACAACTTTAGAAAACAGGAGGTGACAATATTAAATGCATTACTAAAACGCGAGATTCTAGTAGATATCAATCATATTGCTCAAAAATGGACGCTTATTAGCATGTTTTCTAGTTACCATTGAGTATTTACATGCATAAGATGCCGACATGGATTGTGAGGAAACGTCTAAACGAGACGAACAAGCTCGAATCGCATCATCATAATACGGTATTATCATTATTTTTATCTAATTTATTACTATCGATATTACGAGGGAATTTAATCGCAATATATGTACTTACCCAGTGTAGGTATAGATGGACGTTTCACATTTGATACACGTAGTTGGTAAACCGATGAAAAATCCTCGACTCGTCTAGAAAATCCATACTAATATTATAAATGCGATAGTGTGTCTGGCTGTCTGTCCGTTACCTCTTCACGCTTTAACCGCTGAACCGATTTGGATGAAAATTGGTATGGAGATAGTTTCAGTTCCGGCGAAGGACATAGGCTACTTTTTATCCCGGAAAATTACCCCGATCCGCGATAAACGAATTTAAGGCGGACGATGTCGCGGGCAGAAGCTAGTAGCTGATAATTCTCAAACGCTGAACTGATTTTCTTGTAACATGCATAGCTAAGACACTCGATGAAGTCACCTTTTAAGAGAAAAAACCTGCCATGTGTGAGTCGGTAAACCAAACAACAGTTTTTCAGTTATATAAAGGTACCTAGGGTAGGAAGATTTTATTTTTCGAATAGTTAATAACGTATTCCAATAAATAATTATTTGTTGCAATTCATTCGACGAATAGAATATTCCACGAATAATTTATTCGAATAAGAATAATCATTCGAGAATTTTATTCGCCATTCGCGAATAATTTGGTTATTCTTATTCGTTGATTTAAACTAACACGATTTTCACTCATTGTCACAATACAACAAACAGGGCTTAATCGCGAATAAATATTATTTAATATTATTTTACCTTTCGTTGGTAATTCTTCGACGTTTCGTACGCCGCGTTAAGTCCATGGTCTCGTCGGAACCACGCATGATAATTCTTATTCGTTATTCGTCATTCGAATAAATTTTGCCCAGCTCTGCTTGTAAGTAAATTGAAAAAACTGAATTATGCAGTTATTTTTTACTTTTTAGTTTTGTTTTTTTGAGTAGTTTTTTTTTATAGTAAATTTTATAAATAAAAATCAACTAAATAAATGAATGCTGTTCGCGCATCACTTAAAACGGCAGCACCTATTTACTCGTATGCGGCTTTTTTTGCTGTGTTTGTAATTGTCTGGACAAGATGTGTTTGTAAGAAAAGTGACTAAAAGTTGCATTGCACAGTCAAAAATTTTGATTTTAAAATTCAGTCTGACTCCATTTAAGAAGTGAGTGTGTGAGACACAAATATAAATAAAAATCCATACAGGGTTCATACAGTAACTAATGTTCAGAGAACGGAAAACATACTTGCATCAGCGTCAATAAGCAAGGCTAGCGACCTAGATGCAAGTAATCAAAATTAAGAGAAATATGCAGAAAAATAGCTGGTTCACGCATTGTCTGCAGTTTACACGTACAGTACACAAGATGAATGTGTAGTAGTGTGCTGTAGGTGTTATTTGTATATATAGCGTAAGAATTAGAAATAAATCAGATACCAATTGTCCGTTGGTGTTTCACTACCTTCGCATACCCGAATCTATGCGTGCTCAGGGCTACTCTCTGAGCGTATAGTCCCACCCAACCTTTAGACTAAGTTCCTCTCACTGTGGCGAAGACTAACTTCAAGCCTTAATCGATCATTCTGAGTCTGGAAGATCGGCATTGAGATAATCACCATTTGAAAAACCCTATTCCTCCCCGTAGGAATCCATCTGTTACCTTAGGTCTCCTGGTAACAGATATCCTGGTTAAAGTCGTAAGTTAAGGTTAGGGACTTAGGGCAGTAGGCTCCCTTGGCATAATCAACCCTTAATCTACGCAGTCTGTGCAGACGCACGCTGAACAATTTACTTACTAACTTACCTAATTTACGAATACCAATCTACATACCTAATTTACCTATACTATCAAAAAAATACAAATCACCAGATTTGTATTTTTGTTCCCATCAGGGACCTTTATTCAGCGTGTGCTTGTACAACTAAAGAGAAGTTTAATCTCATCTTCCTTAGTACCTACACCCGTGCGAAGCCGGGTCATTATTTACAATTTTATTTATTTCAGAGACGGACATGAATCTAATATATGCGCATGAAATGAGAGAGACAGAGAGAGTCGACGAAAAATAGTCTCAAATAGACGCGACATTTATTTTTACCTGCATACTTATGTCGTTATTGACGTCATTGTTATTATTGCGCCCTACATTGGCTCCGCGCAATCACTTCATGACATTTCAAGCTCTTCAATGCAAAGTAGGACTATCTGCTTTTTATAAATGAATACCTGTTGTTTACAAAGCATTCTACATGTTAAGTCAACCAGCTGTCGAGGTCAACGACCGCCGAGACAACCCCTTTTAATCTACGACCCTCCATTCGATACGACATTGTTTAGTGCCCTGTTAGTAAAACTCACATGCTTCTGCGCATAGTACGCATCCTTGTTTCACGTCTTTTTTTGATATATTTACTGCCCACTAAAAGGTAGCCAGACGAAAAGCGCATACATTTTAATAAAGTTATAGGAACGAGGCTGTTTTTTCCTTATCGGCCATTTTCTTATTTACTTTTTAACTTAATCGCATAATTATCATACATCGAATTGGAGATGTGAGTGACAAAATAATACGTATCTATTTTGAAATTAGGTCTCCAGACAGATACCTACTTAGGTATAATATGACATGGCATTTATTAAAAGAAAACAAGGAAACAACTCAAAGGCCAACAACTACGACTAATGATACTGAATAGGTTAATACATAACTACCCGTAACAATTTGAGTACTATAAACAAGTATCTACTTGTTTACTTCAAGTAACCATCTAGTTACGCCGTAAATTCCCGGGAAGATTGGGTATTTATCGGGTAGGAATATATCAATGTACGACCAGTACATAATAATCGTCGGCGTTATCGATGCACTTCATATTTTAAATACACAAAAAGTAAAGCTCTATTTTGATAGATGATAAATAGAATTATATCAAAATATGAGTTGTCAAAAATACGTCACGAGCGCTGACGTCCAATGGAGATTGCCTAATATTTCTGAAAAGCGATAAGATAAAGCAAGCAAACAAACACCGTTGATAACAACCGTTTGCACCTCCATGTTTACATTCCGTTCCGTTCCACTCTTGTGTGAATAACTTCGCTAATTTGTTTTTTTATATTTAAGTGTTACTTGTTGAGGCTTCGACCACGAGGATAAAACATTAAAAACGTAACCCTCCGTTTGTTTCACCACTGGATTGTTAGGTTGTTGTTGGGTAAAATCAACCCTTGGATTTCTAACTGCTTCTATATCAAAATATGTTGAAACTTCGTACAGCGCTTTTGACGTTATCAAGATATATAATCGTAAAAAAAACATATTTTAAAGCGGCATTTATCAACACCGAAACGAGAACCTTCTATTTATACACTACTAGACTTTTTCCTGTATTGATAGATATTTTGATGTATCCTTTAAGAGCAGATTTTTGTCGGGTTTAGAAATTATTAGAAGAAAAAAAACTGTGTACTAGCGATGCCCAAGTTTACGTCTAGTCAGAGCAGTTTTTTAGGTTCTCTCATTTGTAAGGATATAATGTTATAGATAGAAATTCAATACTAGTGTTATAATATTTCGATTTTGCACTAAAATACACACACTAACAAAATTAAAATAAAAAAACCCTAATTATTACGGTTACGAATTCAACGGGCGTAAAAAGGGCCATTACTAGGGAAAGCGACACGGCATAGCTATACGCTAACAGTTCTAATGTGAGCCCATGAGTCAAGAAGTGCAGTTGGGGACGACAATTTAACTTGGACAATAAGTATTTAAGAGCCGTTATTTTCTACAGTAAAAGCCTTCTAGAATTTCTATTCAATAATGAAAATAAACTACATTAAACATTATTATTGTTCCTATTAATTAGTTGTTTGATCTAAGCATGTAACAAATCCATACTAATATTATAAATGTGAAAGTGTGTCTGTCTGTCTGTCTGTTACCTCTTCACGCTTAAACCGCTGAACCGATTTGAATGAAATTTGATATGAAGATAGTTTAAGTTCAGGGTAAGGACATAGCCTACTTTTTATCGCGGAAAAATGCCCTTATCCGCGTTAAGCTAATTTAAGGCGGACGAAGTCGCGGGCAGAAGCTAGTCTGTAATACACTCAGGTGCAAAGAAATCGGACCACACCAGCATTTTTAGCATTTTTCCGTTTTATATTAAAACTGTAAAATCGACCGTAACAATTTAAATACCACGTGATAGATAATTTTCTGCTCTATCAAATGACACCAATATTCAAGGGCGGGAATGGATATTATGCAAAATGTGGGCGTGGAAATCACCCCCCACCAACTGCCTCATTAACGCATGCACTAATTGGCCACTTACCATTAGGCATAAAACCAGTAATTATCATTGTTTATGCATCATTCGTAATTGATACGTCTTCCTGAACACTGCTCTCATCGACTTGACCCTGAAAAACTGAAGAAACATGGGTACTACCCCAAATGAAGCCGCCCAAGCAGTTGCCCTGTTGCAGAGTGGGCTTAGTCAACGTGAAGTGGCTCGACAACTGAACCTATCGAAGTCATCAGTTCAATGTGTGTACCAGAGGTTCCGCGAAGATCAGACGTTCTCCAGAAGACCCGGAACAGGCAGAACTCGCAGTACTTCAGAGAGAGATGACCGTTTTATCGCTGTTTCCTCGCTACGAAAACGTCGATTGAATGCTGTTCAGCTGCAGCAGAAGCTCCGAGAGACCCGGAATGTGTCTATCAGCCGATGGACTGTCGGAAGAAGACTGAAGGTGAAGGAATTTACAGCTCACAGGGCTGCCAATGGCCCAAAACTTACCCCAGGACACCGCGGTGCACGACGTGTCTTCGCTCGCGAACATGAAGATTGGACCCTTCAGCAATGGAGGTCCGTACTTTTCTCTGACGAGTGCAGGATAACTTTGTTCGTTAATGATGGACGAGCACGAGTTTACCGGAGGCCAAGGGAGCGGTTTTCTCAATGCTGCATCGAGGAACGTGTTGCCTATGGTGGCGGGTCAATCATGATCTGGGCTGGCATTTCTCTGGAAGCGAAGACGGACAGATTGTGTTCATCACAGGACCAGGTACAAGGCGAAATGCGGGCGGTTTGACTGCTCCTCGATACGTAGAGGAAATCCTGGCTGATCATGTGGTTTAATTTAAGGGTTTTATCGGCGATGACTTCATCCTCATGCAAGATAACGCACGACCGCATACAGCACGGACCACTATGGACTACCTGGAGGAGGTGGGCATCAGCGTTATGGAGTGGCCAGCACGAAGTCCTGACCTGAACCCGATCGAGCACATTTGGGACGAGCTGAAAAGAAGAATCCGAGCCAGAAATCCCGCCCCTGAAACTTTATTGGAGCTTAGGTATGCGATCGAAGAAGAATGGGTGGGCATCCCTCAAGATACCGTAAGGAAATTAATAAGGTCGATGAAAAACCGTATGACGGCCTGTCGTAGGGCTAGAGGAGGCAATACACGATATTAAATTGCTGAAAATTGTTTTAATTTTTCCTCGATTTCCTTAGAACCACAGTTTTCCCATTAGGCAAAAGTTTTACTCCAGTACGCATTTTTAGGACGGTAACGTTCTAAGCCCTGAAAATCTGAAAGTATTGGCCGCACACCTTCGGAAATCAGATGAATTTATAGAGGAAAAGCTTACCATTCATATGGTATATAATATGTTATGGTCACCCTTACAGTTTTTACAGAAATTGGAACATTGTTAAAAATGCTGGGGTGGTCCGATTTCTTTGCACCCGAGTGTATGTCTTTGCAGAATAATATCAGCAGCTTTATTATATACGTATACCTACTATTTTCGCTTTTGAATACGGGTAAGGGTAAGAATTATAGAGTGAACAGAAAAAGGTCACAATGTCTGTGTATCCAGATCCAGAAGTGTCTGTCAATACGCGTTAAATAAGGCTGGCGCCACATAGCAAGTGGGTAAATTTATTTTACCGGCAAAGGATGTGTCTTTGACAACAGACGTTGAAAGTCATTGAATGTCACCGATAGAAACAAAACTAAATATTTCGCGCTTGTAAAATTAATTACCATAATAATGCCAAAAAAAACGGCAAGGATTCAAGAAAAATCATTTAGAACACGATTAAATATTTATAAGTACATCAGTAGTACGGATTGAGTCAAATTACGATAAAAATGTTTTGAAATCGGTTGTTAAGATTACCGTCTTAGTTCATCCTTACTTGCCCCAATAGTAAACAAAATTTTAACCTAAGAGAACGCCTTTTTATCTTAAACTCCCATGTTCTCGTAAATAGAGTAACAGAAATTAATATTGCTGGTGCCATGTTGCCAATTTTATACATTAAATTTATTTCCTTGCGAGAGAACTGGTGGTATTGGCATTAAATGCATATTTTTAGTTAGAATATTGTTTACTATTTAGGACAAGTCAGGGTGAATAGAGTATACACCACCGCCATTCTGGAGGGATGTGGGACTAATGTTTACTGCTTGCGGCGGGACTGATGCAACTGTTCGTCCATATGAGATTGTGCTCCTTGCCGCCATAAGAAGGATTATCTATTTACTGTTGTGGGTTAACGTATACCGACCAACGCACTGCCATCTGCTTAGTAAAAGGTTATCGGGCGGCATTTTATCGTTTTGCGAATTTGCGTTGTTTGTAACGTTTGTTACGGTTAAGGGATTTAATGGAATGGAATTCTTAAAATTCAACCCTCATAAAAGGCGACATACATACACATTCATCAAACCACGCATTGCGTATGCCTCACATTAGTACTCTTATTTATTATACAATAAACTATTTATATCTTTTTGATCCGATAAGAATTGACACAAAATACTTAAATAATCTGATTATAAAAAAAAAAAATTGGGATTCAGAATTTAGTCTTAAATGCTTATTGGTCCAATGTAATCATCCAAGTCTAAACGCTTTTAACTGTGAGTCCAAATGTATATAAACCACTGAGTGGAGTAGTAATACCCTTGTTGGTTTTATTACAGTTTTTAGCCCCGTTCTCTGTAAGATAACGTAAACATGTTATAGGTAGATAATATATAGGTACTAAAGTTGTAAAAATGAAATGTCTATGCATTTAAGATATTTAAAAAAATATAGTGAAAGGGACTATGGGAAGTTTTTTTTGTATGTTTGTATGTCTCGAGGCTTCATTACCTCAAAATGGCTATACAAATCCAAACTATTATATTTTTGGTACACGGGCAGCTGCGCGCGCATTCACAGATGGTTATATAGTGTTTTTTTCCTCCTCTAGGAATGAAGTTCGAACTGATTACCAAAACTTTAATACACATTCGTTCACTAAGTTCAATTGACTGGTACAATCTTTCAAAAATATGTACACACCAACTCTACCGTCACAGTTACCAGGTTTGGTTATATATTTATGTGATTGGTTGGTATTTACTTATCTTTGGCTGTACTACGTTGACTCACAGCCGCTACTGCAGAAGCAATCACCCGGATCCACTCGATGATGAAATGTGTCGTGTTGACATTGTGCAGCGGTATTCCCCACCTGCTCCACTCTATTTTTTAAGGAAAAGGCACTGCTTTTAACAACACTCATCGAACTGTACTTGTGCAGTAAATACTTTTAAGAATATTTCTCCATTTTCCTATTTGTATTAATTAACCATATTCAGGTAATTTACGATTCCGTAATCCTGTAAGAGTATTAATTGTAAAATTTAAGTGGAAAACATGTAACTTATTCAGAATAAATATTATCATTCCGATAAACATCTATGTGTTGGTACTTGGTAATAAATTAACGTAATAGTATTCCCTTATGCTAATAGCAGCAGTTCCTTGTGGTAGTCTCATTATAGGTATACATAGGTATATTTTTTCAAGTTAATTAAATATAATTGAAATCATTTACATCTATTATAAAGTTGTAAAAATGAAATGTCTGTACATTGAAGATATTTAAAAAAAATATATTGTTACGGACTCTTTGGAGGTCACTAAAATGAAAAATATATATTTTGGATTTTATGTATGTTTGTATGGGTCGTTGTGGCTTCATCACGCAAAACCGGCTAAACGGATTTCAACTATTTTTGGTACACGGGTAGCTGGGTATCTCCAGATGGTTATAGGATACTTTTTACCCGACTACGCTGAAGAAAAAATGTAGGGTTATGACCTTTTCTCCTCCGCGAACGAAGTTGCGGGCGCCTTCTAGTTGAGAATATGGTTAATCGTTAGGCATCCGAAAGACGATGATGTGGCAGAGCGAAGTGGAGAAGAAGAACAAGGAAAGCTCACCCCACCACCCCGCGTGCTAAAAGCTAGCACAGAAGGTGCTGGGAAAAACTTGGCAAACTTTATCTGGTGATGTCAATAATACGAGCTCGGCTCGGTCCATACAAACGTAGTAACGCTCTCATTTCAAAACGACTAGTTATTTTGCTCTGCAACTTTGTACTTAGAATAAGTTTAGGTATATGCAGGCCTGTAATTAGTTTATGTAGCTTCATATACCCAAGTGAAAAAAATACAGCGAATTTAAGTTTTTCATACAAAACTTGTTTTTGCTGTATTTTGTTTGTTTTATAAACTGGAGCCATATAAACTAATTACTAATATACCTTATGCCATTGTATATGCAAAGTTTTGTTACAAACCAATTCGTAGTTTTAAAATGAGAACGAAACTCTGTTTGTATGTGAAGGTGAAATTCGGCCACGTTGAGCTTGCCGGGGACTCTTAACTCACCATTGCCAAATTTCTTTTATCTTACCCATATATCACAATAAACAACGTAAATTCCTTCCGGCTATTTAATAAGCAGTTGCTTAAAAGATTTAACGATTGATTTTCTTTTTTCTTAAATGTGGTTAATGCAGACGCAACGTGAGATGGAGCTGTTAACTTACACGTCTTGTCACTACTCCGGCCCTCGTCGCTAAAATGTGAAATATATATTAAAAATAATCATATTTCACCAACAAAAACTTATCGACTTCGAACACAATGCAAATAAATGCGCGAGTTGTTGTAGATAAAGATAACAGAGTTACTAATTACCGACCTGAAAATGTAATATGACACAATTATGGATTTGGGACCAACTCCCCAATACCCAAAAAGCTGGCCATCTGAAGAACTCATAAATACTTTGATGAAACAAATTTCTATGGAGCGATGCATTTGGTATGTGATCTTCGATCCGGAGCTCTTCATTTGTCTGTGTGGTGTGGTATATGTCTCATCGTGTTGACAACCACCGTCACCGTTGTTACCATTATATTGTTTCAGGTTATCTTCACGAGTCACCGAGACCGAGATTAATGCCATCAAAATTCGTTAATCTTACGACATAAAACTAGTTTTTGCAAATTTGCTTAAAATCTATAGAACCAATTGAAAAACCAGATGACAATTTTAAAGTGAACATTATTATTCATTACTCACTTATTGGTTTTAGTCCCATGTCTAAGCGTCGCTTGACACGGGTGCCTGTACCAATATAAGATAGAAAAAAGCTTTTCGCTTGATTTATCAAGTATTATAACATTCCAGTTGACATAAATAAAGGCCAAATACCAAGCTACAATATACATATATTTTACGTGGTTTGCACCAAGTTGAATAATTTTATATCACTTTAAAATCAGTGAAATTTATCGAAATTTTCGGGGTAGCCCCTTAAAACTGATTTTATAAAAACCTTTTTCTTCGACGTACATAATATTATGTAAGTATTATGCATAGTATTTAAAATTTATAGTATACTTATGATGCATTTGCACATTTGTTGAATTACGCGTATTATTATTATTCCTTATTTACACAAGATTATTTGCATTACAACGTCTGGCCATGAATTATACTATGTTACGTTATTACAATGTTTAGTTGAGGTAACTGTTTTGAATGTCGTTTTACAGAAGCTATTAATATTTATTACTTAATAAACAATGCGTTTCGAGCGCATGTTACGGGTTATTATAAATAGATAGTAGTGCACGCCCCCCGTAACTATACCTATTTGTGTTATGCCACTATGTTGTGATGGCCTTGACCTACGTTGCGATTGCGTTGCGGTTGTTGGGGCAGGTTACACTGCAGTCACAATAAGATAACACTGAAATATGGCGAAAATACTACACAGCATCATATGTATCTATTTTTTTAAATCACAACTATCTTAACAAATTATCCTAATACGACACTGTGGTATCCCCATAGCTGCCTTAATTCAACTTATACTTTTAAAGACATTTTGTCAGTTTTAACGAAACATGACGCATACACATAAGACTAAAGAGATAACTATTCTAACATCATAAGAACATCAGACACAGACCATAAGACGGCTATATGAAATTTATGGAAATTAACCAAAGTAACGATGTTTACTTTGCCCTAGTTGTGAAAGACAGTATTCAATAAACAGGCCGTTTTAGATACGAAAGATATTTTAACTAGCATTGAGAATACTATATTGAGAAGGAAAACATTGAGCTCTGTTCTTCGTTCTGCGCGGAATTAACCTCGTTAAATTCCTGTCTATAAATGAAATGATTTAGTAGATCAATTAGTCATGGGTCGACCTGTACGTTGACATAGCGGAAGTAATAATCTAGGAGGAATTACTACATGAAACATCAACTATACTCGAAGTAAGTGTTATTCCTATTTAGATAACAAAACGATTACTCATATCGTTCACAAGTAAAGCACTGTTCGACAAGATTCGGTTCAATATATGAACCTTAATTTTATTCAAAATTGTACGTTATCTGTGTTTGTCTCTTTACTCAGAGTAAAAAAGACTACACGCTCGCGGTTTCCAATCTCAAACTTTTATGATGGACCCAGACCCACCTCAACGATTAACGGCTGTCGAAATATAATCTCCAGTCATTAAGACAGCAGTGTCAAATCTCATTTTAACAATAAACACGCTACGTCCGACGATCGTAACTGGAGTGCACTAACTGCGCACTGACTGACCTAGGTCATGAGTGTCGCGACACGACAACTAGGTGACCCCTTGTTCGTTACATGGTTCAATTGTTGTGCGGACTGCGATGCCTTTTGTTTATCTGGCTCTCTCGGGCTACGGCCCTGTGGTAGCTGGTGTTAGGAAAGCGTGTCGGGTGTCACAGTGTGTGTTGGTGGTGTTTTAACCCCCCGTATATAGGTATACAAAGATCCCTTGCGTTGCGCAGTCGGGTAATTAGAGAGGTATCATGGTTTTACCTACTTTTCAATGAACTTGTGAGTAGGGACGACCCCGCTTTTCTTTAAAATGGTTTCTAGCGATTTGGTAGCAGGAAAGACGAGTGGGTATAAAATGTTAATTGTGAGTTAAGGCTTATCGACGTAATCGTTGAGCAGTGTGGTATGAACAAGTTTTCTGATGCTTGATCCTGGTCTGCATCTTTTCGGTAACCAATTCTGCCTAGCAGTTCCGACACTTTGTTGTTGAATATATAAGCTGTGCCGAAGGCGTAAGTTTCTTAGAAAATTGAGTCTTGGCTAAGCGATACTAAGGTATGTAATTTATATTTTATCAGATTAAAAAAAATATCCAAAGCTCTTAAACATTGCACGTATCGCACTGGCATGCAGCGATAAGTGACTGAGCGAAAAAATCGAATCCCATCAAAAACATTACATGTAAAAAAATTGCCAAGGCTCGCAATCTTTTCTACCACAAAAAGTTGTGAGATATTATAACCAAGTCGGTTAATTTATTTAGTAGAACCTATCCAGGGAAGGATCTATCCCACACCTTTGTCATTCATAAATGTTCACCGAACTAACAACATGTTATTGTGACGGTTACATGTAATGTTTTTGATGGGATCTCATCGCTTTTTGTAGACAGTCCTTCTTTTTTTCTTTTCGGGTATATCTTATATCTGATATCTTATTACTGGTATTTGGTATCTTGTCTTTTCTTTCTTGTCTTTTATCTACCCCCCTTCCCATCTCTTCTCCTTTCCCCCCCCTTCCACTCACTCCTTACTATCCTTTAATCTTCTCCGTTCTCCACCTTCCTCTTTCTTCCCCCTTTGTTCCCCCTCCTTTCCTCCCGCCCCTCCGCTTCCCCATTCTTCCACCTCCCCATTTTCTCCTTCTTTCCACCATCCTCTCCTTCTGCTCTCCCCCTCCTTACCCTCTTTCCCCCCTTCTTTACTCTCTTCCTTCCCCTCCTTTATTTCGCTTTTAAGTAACGAAAAATTGTATTGTTTATCTGAGGTGCAAATGTAACTTTGTAATTGCATACATTTCTATTGAATTACAAATTTATTTATACGGCTGTTATATCTGGAATACTAGACTGAAATTGCAGAATGTTTAAGTTTTCTGGTGCTTTACAGACTAAACACTAATAGAGTTCAAAATTTGAACCTTGTAAGTCTGCTAGAAGTACCTTAGAATTTCTATGATCGGTGAGTGAGTGAGTGACAAAATTAAGGAACTTTGACTTGCAATAAATCTTTAACTAAAAGTTATAATTGACTGTAATTTGGAATATACCTAAGGTGTATTATGCCCTCTTGGTTACTGAAAATTCAGGCTTCTAGCTTCATCAGCAAATAAATTACAGGGGGTCGAAAATGCGTGAATGGCTTCGAGAAAAGATGGTAGAGCGTGCCTTTGTTTTGCTCGACTTGGCGGGGGCACTGCCGTGCCCCCAGATTCGCCCGCGTGCCATATGATAATGCTTGACCTACCGCAAGCACTTTCGTTTATATTATTAATACTCTCTACATTATATTTTACTGATAGCAACTTAATATTGTATATTCTTGTGCACTCAGCGCTAGGCTGTTTGTTATTTTAAATAACTATTCTAATTCTTTATCATTTTACTGATTAATGTGTCACTCAAAAGAAAATACATTAGGGAAATATTTAATTTAACAAAATACTATTTTATCATTTGCGTAACGACTAACTATATCTACTAAGCCCATATGTAGGTAAATATAAAACGACCCTTAATCTCATTAATCCGCCGTTACTATAAAAAAGGCAGCATTTGTGTATGATCTTCACCATAGCAGTAGGAATAATTTGATGTCCTGAGATTTTCACATACTGCGTTTTTCCTAGTAAGATAAATAAGTATACTGACTATGTTGTTATAATATATACTATTATAAAGATGAATCCAAAGATTTTTAAATATTTTGTATGTAGGTAGGTATGTGTTTTTAGCGTTCATCGTGCCAAAACGGCTCGACTGATATTATTTTTTTTGTACACGGGTACCTAGCTGAGCATCCACATCTGTACAAATCACCCGCGTACAAAAAATTTAAAAGTCCTATACATCTGCGCCCCTATATATATATATATATATATATATATATATATATATTTATAGGGACTTATAGATCGATAGGATTTTTTATCCGATTACGCAGAAGCAAACAATAACTTTTTATGTCATTATACACTCTTCAGCAAATGCAAGAAATTGCAATTATAACATGGAAAAGAAACCTTTGTCGATCGGAATGTCAGTAATCGATTGTTATTGTTAAAGAAAACGTAATTAATTAAGTTAATCATGTTTAAAGCTGACAGTTTAATTATGCTTGGTTCCTGTTTGGACTGACAGAATAATGGCTTGCTATCATGTTTTTAGTATACAAAACAATGATAACGGACGGAATTTCCTTATTTTATGCATATTGTGCAATTACATTTCAGTAAGTTTGCATAAAAGTGAAGATAGTTGATGGGAATCGCGGAATCAAAATCCCGTTCATATTGTTTGTTATTGATATCTGATTTGTTATGTATTTTTTATTCATTTTAACCTCCGATAAAAACAGGGGTATCATAAGTCTGATGTGTGTATCTTGTGTGTCTGTCTGTGGCATCATACCTCTTAAATAATATCAGTAGGTAAGGTATGCAGTAATTTGAATTGCCGAAATCCGTATTTGTAGTGTGAGTGTAAACCTACGATATGAAAGTACGCAAGTTTTACAAATATTATTCTACTATTTTGGAATATTAATTCATTATTTATATGGACCCATTACATGAGTTCGATCGTAATAATCGAATTATAATAAATGAAATATTATTGTATGTTGTTTGATAGATTATTGCCTACCTACTCTAGTTAGATAAATACCTACGGAAATATAGTATGTATTACGACATATTGGTCTAATTGTAAAGCCAGCTGTCTCTAGGAGATCCTTTTAGGATAAAGGATTGTCAGAATATATCGCAATAAGATTTTCCAAGATGAATGGAACCGAAATTCTAAAAGAAAATAATCGTAACAGACGACGGGAGAAATATGAAATGTGTATTCAGACTTTTATTTAGAAATATGTGTAATAGTAATAGTACTTGAGACGGACGATAAAACTGACGTCAGCTCTACTGACATTTATGTTCAGTTCAACCGCTAAAGCATAAATCTAGAAGCCGGACAATGCGTAGGTTCTGTAAAAGAACTTCGGCATTGGGAGAGTGATCATTTTTGACTTTTTGACGGCATAATATTAACCCTCCTCACACCTATGCGATTAAATAAAACGATTTTATGGGCTCGCTCTACCCGTGAGCATGGACAGTGGGGCGTGCACAGGGGCTTGTTCAAGGTTGGCAGTTCCTCTGTGCTTATATGGAGCCATGGTCGTTCAGGGTAGGCAGTTTCTCTGTGCCTATATGGTGGCTCTATATACTGCCTGCCTGTATAGGCAGTTTCTCTAGGCCTATATGGAGCTATGGTCGTTCAGGGTAGGCAATTTTTCTGTATCTATAAGGAGCCATAGTCGTTCAGGGTAGATAGTTTTTCTGTGCCTATACAGAGCCTTGGTCGTTAAGGGTAGGCAGTGCCTTATGGAGCGCACGCCGCTGAGCATGGGGAAGGTTTAATTAAAGCTACCGCAGAGCGAACAAAAAGAACTCAAAAGAGATGTACGCTATATACGCGATAAAGTAAATTTCAATTTTATTTATTAAATAAGTAAGATATCTTTTACCTACAAGGAAGACAATATAATGTTTGAAACGCAAGTGTGTCTTACCGGTATGTGGGTTTCTCCTAGGCATCGTAACTTAAATGCCGTGGAGCGATTTCGGTGTGATTTGTAATCGCGTTTCCTCGATTATGCCCGCGTATTCTTAGTAAGCTTCGTTTACAATTGAGACAAACAGGTAAACTGAGAAATCGCAAATGTAGCTACGTGGGGAAAGCGGAGTACTATCTTTCAGCTGCTATCTACACTGTTTTTACACCGTCCAATACGCGTGCCAAACCTAATTCACAAAATATATTCGAATCACTTTGTTATTTGATTGTCGTCTATCCAGTTTCAAGGTTGTTCGGCTTTGTCGTGTGAAAGATTTGTTTTAAAATAGTTTTGTTTGCGCTCTGATAACCGGCGATAGTATTTCGGGTGACTTAGGCGCAGGCTAACCTCCCCCCCCCCCTGTCTCTTCACTGTACCCTCCTCACACCCGTTCACCCCACCCGCGCTTGACGCGTTTATGTGATTAATCACTTCGCGTCCATTCACTTTTTAGTCTTACTGCACGTAGTTTTCTTCATGGACGTATTTTTTAAGGAATAATTAAAAGTATGCACGTGTTATGTATTCCCTACTCTAGTTGTTCATGTGTTCATATATATAGTATATACACTTTAGCCTAAGTTCTCCAATGTTTACCTTACATTCGATAAGTAGTTACTTTCCCACTATCGTAATTACTAAGATTGTTTGCAATTCCCAACGTCAGTTAATCATTATTCATTATAAAATTAGTGTTTATATCACGCATACCGTTGTTCTTCTCATTAGTTCCATATTCCATATTCCTCCCCCTATATAAAGAAATGTTTTAGATAATTAAAACGGTTCACTTCAGGTCAATATTTACACAAATCGAACTAGTCCCATGGTAAGTTCAATAAGCCTTGTGTTATGAGTACTAGACAACGATATATTTAATAAATATGAGTTAATGTAACTGATTATTTAGTTGTTAATTGGCATTACTACGAGAATCTATACGAGCGATTCTCTATAATCTCGTAATGACCCCTACAGATGCTATCGTGACATATTTTTATTCGTTTCAGTAAAAATATAATACTTATTGCCTAGAAAAGTAACTATTACCTTCGGTACAAATGAGAGCGAAATTATATGTAATGGATTAATATATATGACAGGAGACTGTTAGTTGAATAAGGTACTTGCGCCCAAGATGGCCCGGTTCTTAAGATGGCCCGCTATCAATTATTTTGTATTGTTTTTAATTCGAATCATTTTAAATTTCGCGCCCATGTTCGGTTAGTACCATAGTTAAAACTGCAACTTTATATCGAAGCCAAGGAGGTTGAACTAAAGCACAAGTTGAAATTTGGTGTGTATATAGATCATGGTGACCCAATAATACACATACCCCATAGTACATGTTTATTATAATTTTATGATGCCTAGTTCACGAATTATTATTATACATGAACATTTCCATTAACCTAATATATTATTCCGCCGAATCTAACAATTATTTACAATAAAAAGTCTTGCCGCACGGAAAGAAATTATTATAACAATACTACAAGAACATATTGTAAATTTCATTCTAGTATAAGGAAACAGTATTAAGTTAAGTTTACCGTATTGACTTTTAACAACAAATAGTCGTATTTTAATAAATGCCAGAATATTATAGTAAACACATTTTAGTAAACAATACTCAAAGCTATTTATAAATACATATTAAATAAAAAAAAATCAAAATCATAAATCTTTATTCGTATCATAAGTAAGGTAACAATATCTGCACTGGTGCCTCTTTTTAAGTATACGTGATACTTGTGCTAAGAGAGCACCGCTCTCCCTCATGATGTAACTATATAGTTTATTTAGGTGTATAAGTTAAACAAAAATAAAGTGATTGTAAATATTAAAGGGTAAACACACATTATTATGGATTACAAAAGCAGTAGGTTCTAAACAGGTTTTACAGAACAGTACAGTAGGTAGTTACGAATTTACAAATTGTAAATATTGCAAGCTTGGCGTTTACAATGTAGGTGAGGTCAAGTTCATATAATAATATTAATCAGTTAGGTAATTTTAGATGGAATTTTATTTATAAGGTAAAGTTCATATAATATTAATCAATTAGGTTATTTAGGTACAACTTTATTTTTATGTATGTATATGTATATATATTTATATTTATTTAGGTGTGTGTGCGTGGGGATATGCCGGTATCATCATACAGGTTTCTGAATTAAATTTTCAATATCAGAATAACTTTTAGTTTTTAGCCACTTAGATAATTTATTTTTACACTCATATATAGTGGATGGATATATATCTATGTGCTTATTTATAACATTATACAGATTGGGAGATTGTGCAGCTTGTTGTCTCTTTGCAAATGCGGATTTTACTGTAGGGGTTTGGATAACTTTGGACTTTTTCCTACGTGTAGAAGTTGTATCTGGTTTGTATGTGGTATTTCTGTGTGTCTTTAAAATTAGATTTAATATATACAACTTCCTTACAGTTAGTAGGTCACCTAGTACATAGAGTTCATCTGTGGGGAATCTGTACGGCTTTAGGTATATTACTTTTAGCAATGCCCTTTGAGCTCTTTCAAGCTCAAGGAACATTATTATTGTAGAGAGAAAATTTCGGTAATTGTAAACTATACCTTCATAATTTATTTGTTGTTGCTAACTGTCAATTAAACAATACAATATGTAGGTTGTCTCTAAAATAACGCAAGTAACAAAAAAAAATTGTTGTTTAAATAAGCTAGATTCATATAGTACTGTTTACCCCATAATTCATTTGTTGTTGCTGGCTGTCAATTAAACAATACAATATTTCGGTTGTCTCTAAAATAACGCAAGTAGAAAAACTGTTTAAATAACCAAATCCATATACTCGTAGTACTGTTTACCAGATTATGTTATCAGTACCATAATATAATGTTTTCTGCAACATGTGAATCTAATATGAAACAAAACGTTGTTTACGTTTGCAAATATATTGTATGGATTGCCTGAATTTTGGTTGGCAACACCGACTGGCTGCCGTTGGTTTGTTTATCATTTCATCTTTCGGAGCGAGCAGTGCGTACGCGTGCAGAAACATTGAGTGTGACAAGTAGTGTGATTAGTTTAATAAATAGATATTATAGAAGTGTTCCAAATCAGGAAATTGACACATGCCTGTGTTGATTTTCAAATAACATGAATATAGACTCACAAACGTTTAATGTTTTGTTTTATTTAAAACTGTGGTTGACCATGTCTTCATTTAACTTATACAAAATGAGGGTTTCTCGAAATTCAAAAAATGGCGTCAGATCTTTTTGAGCAGAAGTGTCAATATCCACCAAACATACTATGATATATATCATACTTTGGTTTGATGATAGAGTGTTTCCACCTGGATTTCAAGAAATCCTCATAGATGGTCCTTCTGATTTTAGAAGATCGCAGGTTTAATGCCCGAAGAGTGAAGTTCCTTTTACGCCATGCAATCACTTTGCTTAGGTACTGTTTCTGATAGAAAAAGGTTGGAGCAAGTAATGAGCATTTATTTTAAAAATAGTAAATAACGTAGCTTGGCGCAGAGGGTATCTTTACTTTAGTACGACTGCTTGTATTACAAGCTTGCTGAAATTGAGTCTTTAAAAAAGTTTACATAGTTACCGTGTTGTTAATAAAGAAAAAGTTAGTTGAGTCGCGAAATGTATACTTATATGAAAATTTCGTGACAAAACAGACATATTTCAACTTTTTTTAACTATCCGGTAAGTATGTACATATTTTTTTAAAGACCCATTCACCTACTGAATATTGGAGAAAAAAATATAGTAAACTGAACAATATTAATGTCTTATTATAGTAAACTCAATCATTTGATGTGATGTGTAACCACAATGGTGGTAGTAAACACAAAATAAGTAGTATAGTGTAAAAAAATATATAGTTTGCTAAAATCTCAACTTGGTAATATTTGCATTAAATTTGTTAATAGTCACTATAATAATCTATTAGTCGTTACTAAAAATATCGTTATCTCCAAAATAAAGCATGGTGTTACGAACGATACCAATTCCGTTATACTTAACAAAACCTATTTGTAATGGATACAGATAGGTTTTTGTGCACTATACACAAATTTTAATTATGTGTACCAGCATTATGTTTAACTGTGATAGATATTCTTGTAAGCTATTACCAGATTTTTGTAGTAAACTCGACAAAATAGTTAGCTGTCGTATATATTACACGACAATCTGGTTAAGTTAACTTTATTCTGGTTACCTGAAGGTGCGTCCACACTTGTATCATTTGCTCGTATCCGATCACCGTGCCGTAACATGACTGCGTATCGCGCTGCTTGGACGCTTACTATCGGCGCGCCGATAATGCCGCACTCTTCCGATACAAGTGTGTGATACGCGTAGCAAATGGATTTCGAGTGATGGGATTGGCGCAACGTCCAAACGCGTGATCGTGACACGCGATCATGCTACGCGACGATGATCTGATACGGGCAAATGATACAAATGTGGACGCACCTTAAACTAGAATTTTCTCTCCGTGCGTTCTCGCAGGAGAAATTAAATATTCGTAATGAGAATGAATGAATGGTTCTATATATGTTATTATTTTATTACGTTAATTAATATCGAGACTGTAAAATGATGATATGATTAACAAAATCATTATCATAAAACTCTTCATGTATGGGATTTGTTCCTCATTTGATCAGTTCGATTCCCTGGCGTAGCATACGATGTTTAGAAAATTTTTGAACAGTATTACTTACTTTTAAAAATAAAATATTTTCAACATTTAAGGTATAAGGTAACCATTACTATGTCAACATTATATTTTGTTATTTTCAAAAATATATAAAACTATTGAGAAATAAAGTAATCTGAATCTGATAACCGGTTTTATCCCACTTGTTACCACAAGTAACAGTTGGGATTCTTTTCCCCATCTATTACCTGTGGTAACCACGGGGAAGAAAATCCCATTAGTTACCACCAATACGTTACCATTTCACTTATAACACAAACACTTATAACTGATGGGGAAAAATCCCAGCAGTGCTAACAAGTAGGTGGTAACAGGTGGGAATAACTCTGGTTTTTGTTATATTTAGTAAATATGCTTATTGTGTACGGAACCCTCGATGACCGAGTACGACTCGCATTTGTTCGGTTTTTTCTAATAAGCCCTCTCGGGATCACTTTTTCTTCTGTATGTGAACAACCTGTAATTTACGTTCAGTAAAGTAAATAACGCGAAACGTATTTTTACGCTCTCATGAATCCTAACTTTAATGAATCTATATTATTTGTTACGACGCCTAAAGAGAAGAACTCTCTTCCAGTTCCAGCATACCTTTTCCCGGAAAAATATAACTTTGATCTCTTCAAGACGAGAGTGAATAGGCAGTACCTAGGTAAGGATGCTTCATCGTCGCTTAACAACAGGTGAGATTGAAATCAAATGCTTGCCTATCTATTGTGAAAAAAAATATTGGAACATAATTCGTTATGAAGCTACCGATATATTTGGAAACAAATAATAGAAAGAAAAAATATACAGGGTGTCCCATGGCTATGCGTCGTGAAGGGAAAGTACCTTAAATGTTGAAAATATTTTATTTTTAAAAGTAAGTAATACTGTTCAAAAATTTTCTAAACATCGTATGCTACGCCAGGGAATCGAACTGATCAAATGAGGAACAAATCCTATCCCGTATTTTTAAGACGCCAATCAAAAGGATAAACCATATAAAAATAAAAGGAACAACGTTCTATGTTAAATTCAATTTTCTAGAAAATTATTTACGTACTGCCGGAGAGGAATTCAGCGAAATATCTTCTCTACAATATTAAAATACACCATATTTATATATAATGAAACTAATTTACATTATTAATTTGATTTACCCGAGGACTGTACCTATGTCGCAGCGACCAAGACTCATACTGTCACCACAAATGACGCTCGGCCACTAGGTATACAAAATAGTGTCCCGTCCCGCCGCCGTTCTCGGCAAATGTTATCAACTTCACACTGATTGCGTTTTCTTTCAGGCCAAACAACGTTTGTAAACATAACAGTTTATTTCTATTCTAGCTTTGAATTTTTGGCAGACGAATGTTTGAAACAACCTCGAGCAACATTAACGTGACTTTATGTAATTAAAAAATTCCCGCTAGACATTGTATTCGAAATAAAAAATATTAATAGCTATTAATTGTCTAATTTATGTAGTTTTAAAAGTTTTTTCTTATATTATCTCTAAGTCAGAATTCTGGTAATGAGACAGTCAGCCCAACCAGCAAAAATCGGGCTTAGAGCAGACTCAAGACTAAATTTTTTCATCTTATATCATCGTTTGCTTATTCTACAATCGTCCGCAATTATTACCCCACTTTATTTTAGACGTATTAAAAACATACATTTTAACTAAAACTAAAGCCGTTGCCAACACTTAGGTCTCAAGACTAAACAGTCTTGAGCCCATACCTTCTTGTATGAGACTAATATATGATCAACGGCATATGAAAAACAATTGTAAGAGCGCTATAGGCCTACTACTCTTATTGCTGAGACTATTTTGCTGGTTGGGAAGGTATTGTGTTCAGTAATTTCTAGAACAAAAGGTAAAATTGTTATCGTTATAAATTAAATACAACTTCGTAAAATAATTACAGTGTTAATGAGTGTGATAGTTATTTTATTAAATTGTATTATTAGAAAAACATTCGGAACAGACTGCCATCTATGAATACAGAGAATCACCCATGCATATATACATCCAATTTAAATTTCACTGGAACAACAAGCAACTATCTTTCTTTGATATTTTTTTGTTACATGTTATTGTGAACCATGCTCATCTTATGTAACTTAAGAACAACAGACACAATAATGAGATACATATACTTCGAAGCTAAGGAAAAATCAGTGACCGATAAAAAGTCAATACAAGTATCATCGCCTGTTACCTAATAACTGCCGTTATCGGGAGGTCACCGCTACATTTATTTAAAAAAATAACCTCATAAACGAATTCTTTCGCAACTTCGCCAATGTTATTCTTAGCCGCATGGTACCTACTTTATTGAGATGACTTCACATTTTTGATTATAAATTCTAAAATTACATTGCGGTGTCTATTTTAGTGCACAGTACTGTTTACTTTCCTAATCACAGGCCGTGCAATAAATAGACGCAGTGCGGCTCGCGGGTAAATATATCTCGACCCACTTTCTAAACAATCACGAGAAATGGGTCTTGGGGTTGTTCTCTAACGCGCCGGACCGGCCCTAGTCTACGTTACCTATACCGCCTATAGATTTCCCGCTTCAGCCATTATGAGGGGCTACCTGAAACCATTATATGAGGGAATATTTAAGATCTAGCACTTTGGGAAGGCCCTGTTTGTATGTAGTTAAAAAAATCCGGGAGCGGGTGTCGGGATAGAGTTACAACTAACGATAATCATGCAGATCGACAGGATTGATAGTTTTTTGTATTTACGTTAGAAATCAGCGTAATATCACATTAGAGCGCCAGTATAAACACATGCAGAATTCCAGTGAAATTACAGCACGTTGACTTGCACAAATGTGACTCGCTCCAGATATAAGTGTCGGGTTAGTAATATAATCCTTGATGACGTGTTAGAGTAGAACGAGTATCCTAATCAATGTTCACAAGGTACTAAAGGACCACTTACAAAATGTATGGGAAAAGCCGGTAGGTCGATTTGGATGAAATATAGTCTAAATACAGTTATCGAACGAAATACAGATATCTGTTTTATCCGCTGACTAGGTAGGTGTTGGTTCTTAACATGGTTAGTATGCTATTTAAAAACTTCTCACACTTTTGCATAAGTTGTGTAATAAGCAAAGCAGAAGTTACCATAAACAAAACACTAAACAAGTAAACATAGCTGCCGCCGTTACCGGAACTAGCCGGTTTCTATTAGAATGTACTAGACTAGACTAACTCTAAGGGCCGGGCCACGACAATGCGCGACCAGCGGCGCGGCAAGCGAATTCCTAATGCATTGCGTGTGATATCAAAACTGCTGTGCGGTGAGCGTCTCGACCGCGCAATGAAGAGAGAATTGGTTATCTTACAATACAGTGTCGTTAAATAGACAACAACGTACAATCGTATACATCTACAAGTGCCAAAATCAGTACATACTCGTGGTACAGAATAAGAGCCTCTACATACAGCAGTCTACTAGAGACAAATGACCAGTCCAAAATAATCTAATGTTGCTACTATTTTACTACTAATTTGAACTGTATCCAGATTATATAACAGTTAGAACAGAGATTGTCAAACTAGGGTGCTCGTCCATCAAGGGGTGGCATGATAATAACCTAAGGCCATCCATTATTTACGCGAGGTGTTTTTGGCGATTTTCCCACTGGTGAGATTTCGTGAGATTTGGCCCCCGTCCCCCAAACTCACTTGAGATTTTTCAAAATGTGTTTCTAGTGTAAATGCGTTGGATTTATTCTGAAAAATAATTAGCTTAATATTTTTTCGCCAAACCACTATAAATATTACCTATTGTATAAGTTTTTGCCATATTTTAGTGATGCAAATGTTTTACGTAATATAAAAACAAAGTTTTTGAAATTTTACACGGTTTCATGTTGAAAACATATTACGTGTTTGACTCCTCCAAAGTAAGATTAGATGAAATTCAGCTTGACCCCCTCCTCCACTAAATGGCTCACGTAGTAAATGGAAGCCTGTTGAGGGGCGAGAGAAAAAATAATCCAGCTAGACTTAAATTAAATCTGACCATCATACGCTTCGAATTAGCATTTTGTACGTATACACACATCATCGGCATTTCTTTATTGCATTTCCTTAATTTGGGACAGCGGAGGGGGATATTTTTCGTCCACAAGGGAAGCGTGGTAGAAAAAAGGTTAGGAACTCCCTAGTTACATAGATAGATATTGGCGCCGTACCGGGTTTCTACTAGAGACAAATGACCACGGGCGTCGTATCTAGTTTCAGCCAGAGTCAAATAGACGGCGCCAACTGAGGTATAGGTAGGTATCAAATTAAATATCTACCAGTCCCGGACTTAAGCCTTCTTCTTCAGTTGCCATGTCCAAACGGACGTCAGCGAATATTGGCATTTAACTTTACTCTTGGAGAATCTTGCCAGTATGGCTGCGTTTCGTTATATGTATAATTATAGGATGTTTACCTACTAGCCAGTCCACTCCTTCGCACTGAGTTATGAGGCAGGAGCAGGCCCCTTCTTCCAGCAAATCCCAATCCCGTTAAATAGAAAAAAAGAAAAATGGTTGAAGAGGATGGTCGTCATGGGCTCAGCTGTCAGAAGTGCGGAGGGCGGTTCGCAAGACACCATGCTATTAATGAGTTGGTTCGCCGGGTTTTGGTCTCGGCGAATGTGCCTTGTGTCTTGGAGTCTCCAGGGCTTTGTCGAACTGATGGCAAAAAACCCGATGGTCTCACGTTGGTTCCATGGCAGAGAGGACGGTGTCTCCTGTGGGACGCAACTTGTGTTAGTACGTTTGCACCATCCCACTTGAGTCACACCATCAGATCAGCAGGATCAAGCCGCGGAGTTTGCGGCTAGACTTAAACACTCTAAGTACAGTGCATTGGAACCAACATATGATTTCGTACCTTTTGCAGTAGAGACTGCTGGACCTTGGGGTTCGGAGGCCAAGGACTTCGTCAAAGAATTGGGTCGTCGACTTCGGGACAGGGGCTGCGATCCACGCTCCGGATCGCACCTAGTGCAAGTGTGATGGGAACGTTTGGCCAAGTTACGATTCGGGGCGGGCCTTTATAACGAAAATGACGAAGCCTGTTGCGGATTAAATCATTGGTTTTTATGGGACGAGCCCTGTTGCTGATTTGTTGTTGTAACCCGCCTGACGAAGCCTGCGTTGCGGATCTGAATTTATGTATACAAATTAGTGAATAAATATTTTGATTATTTACACTTTTTCGATAACAAATGCTTATTATGTTTCTTATAATACCAAAATCACCATATGTATGACAACAATATTTTAGGAGTTCCTTGAATTCCTCGTGGATTCCATGAAGATCTTAATTAAAATTAAATGGGACTAATCTGGATGCACCTTCCTTCAAACAAAAAAAAAATGAAATCGGTTTATAAATGACGGAGTTCTGAGGTAACAAACATTTAAAAAATACAACAGAATTGATAACCAGCTCCTTTTTTGGGAGTCGGTTAAAAATAGTAAGAATCGGGTTCTACTTTCGCGCATTAAATATTTACTTTGTGCCCAAGTGTTAATATAACGGAAACGCCCTTATTATTCGTTACTAATAAAAATGGTGGCATTGAGGGTAAAGCCGGCTCTGGCGTTGTCCTAAAAGTGCTGCAGTCGTTTCGTTTTGAAAAACTGCAATGTACTGACTCTTTCGTCTTGATTCATGCTGATGTCTGTAGTCTGTCTTTAGGTTCTTGAAATGAAGGTAAACAAAAAAACCGGCGAAGTTCGCACTTGGCCGGTTTTTTTCGTGGTCGGAGTCGCCCACCGAGGGTTCTGTTCAAACGGCCGTATCTCCTACAATCCAGTGTTAGCAGCCGGTCTAGCACAACTCAAAATTAGACTGTTTTTAGTATTTGTTGTCATAGTGGTAACAGAAATACATTATCAGTGAAAATTTCAGCTGTTTAGCTATCACAGTTCATGAGATTACAGTACAGCCTGGTAACAGATGGACAGTCAGACAGAAGGACAGCGGAGTCTTAGTAATAGGGTCCCATTTTACCCTTTGGGTACGGAACCCTAAAAAAACTCGTGATTTGGGTCATACAGCCAGTGGCGTCTTACTACAGATACAAAAGATTACCTTGACTGGCAGAATGACGCGAGTCACGTGGTTTTTTTGGTTTACATTATTTTAAATACCTAAAGAAATATAATATAGTAACGGTGTTAGAGTAGACACTGTAGCCAGTTGTTTTGAAATCGATTACGTATCGTCTGTAGATGTTTGTTCAGCCATTTGAATCGTAATGACCCGACACGACCACATTTTACAGCACTTTGTCTGACTCCCATAAACAGAATTTTCAATTCTTCAATTTTATTTTTTTGTGGTCAATCAAACCAATGAGATCCTAACGTTAGTGCTAGCATACGTGAACTAACGTCTCTTGACGGCTAGACATCGTTAGTTTTTGCAATACAAGGGTTAGGTGGTTAGCGTGAAGACAGTCACACCCCACGTTAAAAAATAAAACTAAAATAAATCCTTACGATATTATATCTCCCTATTATGAAGTTGTAAAAATGAAATGAATGAAAATGAAATAAAAACATTTATTTCGAGTAACAAGGACTCATATAGTTTGTTAGTAAAATAAAATACCTATAGCTATAATGTTAGTAAATACACACATTCACGAAACTCACACAAAATACATACTTCTTGACACGTGCTGTTCACAGCAGTGCCTCATGTAGCGGCAGTCAAGCCTATCCCCTATCGAGCGTAGGATGGGGTTGGGGCTGGCTCGCACCCGGCACACCAGGGACGTGCATCTTTTGCGTATGGTCGCATAGAAGCAGTCAATGCCCGCTTCCGCGAACATCCCTGATGCACTGCAGAAGCGAGGCAGCTGCGCCGTCCCCTCCGCGTACGAAGTTGCGGGCATCTTCTAGCAGTGAATAAACGTGGACCAAGGAATGTCTTGCTATAGACAACAAAATGAAATGTGGAAAAAATGGTTTGAGGTAGACGTGAAGATATTATCCGCCCTATTTTTTTTAAAGGTTGCATAAAATCTGGTCCTAACGATTATACCTACTAAACAAACGTGAAATAACGATATTGATATGCCATTTGTGGGCAAACGATTTGGGGCGGTCAATTTCACGACCATCCAGTTGTTTACAGCCTGTCAAGTCGGGGAATGTAAGTACTTACATACACTGCAGCGCGCCGTTGGAGCACGGAGCCGGAAACACGCCGCCTGCCAAATTATGCCTCGGATATAATTAGCGTTGCCGCTAAATATCCTACACGCAAGTTCATTTCTGTTACTTGTACCAGTTAAGTGTGGAATACGACCCAATTCACCATGTTCCGTTAGTACTATTTACAAGCGTAATCAACTGCTCATTTAGCCATTAACACCTAAAACAGCGAAGTGAATTTGGGTGTAAATCGTTAAAAACTAGTTTAAGAGTCATCGTTATTATCTCGGTACAGTACATATATGCCCATGATCCTGATTACCGAGCTTGTCTCATTCACAATATACCAACCTTAAGCCATCATTTTTTGTTTCAACAAAGGCGACGAACAAAGGCGAAGGATGTATCTCATTAGTTCAGTAGTTCTTGTACCTACTGAAAGTACATTATATCAGTCAAAAATACAAATGGGACCGAGTTTACACCGCGTACGAACATCCTGCCTAGAACGATTTTCACAACAATAATGTAGAAATGCTTTCTTCTTTTAACTGAAGTAAAGAATGAGGAAGGAAAAAAAGATATCTGACACCGCAGATGCGGTACTGTTTGTGTTATTGCTATACATATATCTTTTATCGCCTTTTTAACAGACTACCAAATATTAGTGTTTCTGTTCAGCTAGATTCCACATGGTATACAATCGTTGTAAACGAAGTCAAAAAATAATTATACGTATAATTTGTGTTTAAAACACGCCTAAAGAATATCATATTTTCAACCTCATCGTCATATTATAAACTTGTCAGATTGTCGAGTCCTTTTTGTGAAATAACTTCTTAGCGCCATTTAAACTCCTGCTTCATTACAAGTCATTGAGAGTTCGTTCAAATGTCTGTGACACTAAAGTGTGTTTCCTGGGCGTTCGATTCGCGCTATAAAATGACCCATTTACAATGCAAAGATTTCGCCCTCGTCACACGAATATTTTGTTTATTCCGGAGGAATATTCCAGCTGTAGCGTAGCTGGCCTCAACGAACACCGAAATATCGCGTTTAAACGTTGCTCTGGTACGACGTGAAGGTCAAATAAACAAACATACTTTCGCATTTCCGATGACGTTTATGTCCGTTAGTTGTAGGAGAAAAAATTTAACAGTTTAGTGTTTCTGCGTACCATAATTTGATTCAGAAAGGGCCTGCTCGCTGCTTAATTAATTGAGAGTATATTGAATTTAGTAATTTACACAGTTTGGTCTTGCGTGTCAAGATGAAGGACGGTCTTAGAAATGTGGGTTTGGTCCATAGTATTCTAAAACAAATGCTACGCCTTTGTAAGTTAATGCTGTTTGGGATTACAAACAATCTCCGAATGGCTATGTAGATGTAGTGTTTGATCAGTGATGTGGCATTCTATATTCTTTACTAAAATCGTATAGCCGAAATAAACTGCGCAATGTGCAGATGAGGCGGGGTCTTTGAGCTGGTACGGTATGGGGGGCCCAGCAGGTTGCAGCCTCACGGCTGGCCGCGAGCCTGCCCAGCCGATGCCCTAGCGAACGAAGACGCCGGTCGACGACCGCCGCTCGTCATCTCGATGTCGATCCAATTAGTGCTAGCTACGTATTAGGAGGGTATTTATGACGGACCCCCGATATGGGCCTCTCGAACCCGTATACACGAAAATCACACAAAGACAATGGGCTTATTGACTGACATGACAAATCAGATTTTTATCAGGTGTCATACGGAGTAACTTGAAGTTCTGATGACGCTACATGCCGTACCTTAAAGTTAGCCTGCATTGTAGTTTTAGTAAATAATACCATTTTTCAAAAAAATGCGTCAGTTCGATGTTTTCGTACATTTTAGGAAGTTTAACGTTACTGTGGAATAATTAATGATAATGTTCAGTCAAGTGGGGTATTATTAGAAATGCGACTGCTAAAATTGCCACTCTCTACCTGAGCGCTTGCGCCAAGTCCGCTCCACTTTGTTTTTGCGTTCAATGTCAGTGTATCGGCTAATTTTATCGCGTCTCGCACGCTACGTAACGATCTTGTTTGATGAGGCCAAAACATGGTTTGTTTTGGATTCTTACCGCCTAAAATAATTTCTAACATTAATGAATTAAGTTTTGTGCAGATATTTACTGGTATGTTAACGATGAAGCGGCGGCGTAACGTAATTTAAATAATTGGTTAACCGGTACAATGTGTATTATGTTCAATTATTTGTCCAAAGGTTTTACGCTATAAGCTCTTCTAATTTATTTCCACATAATGGATATTTAGCAAAGCTGCCAAACAGTCGATAAGAAAACTGCCAAGAAGACGACCTTCGCATGGTAAACCACCTGACTGCACATATTTCACATATTTTCAAAGTTTAAACGGTCAGCTATCGCGTTAACATAATATACGCATAATGACATGTGTAGCTGCTCATAACGACCTTAATGCTCATAAATAAGGAACTTCTATCGAATCGACTCTTGAGTGAAAGAAAATAAACACCTATTTTACAAACAACGTTTGTCTGCTATATCTTATAAAGTTTGTTATTCAAGAATGTACAAATGTTAACTCTAAAACGATAAGAGATTGAAATGGAAATTGAAATATTAGCCGTTTGTTACCTAACCGGTAGTGCAGGCAGCCAAGTATCGATCCGGGGAAGCATGTTCTCGTAATGCATCCGGATGAGATACGATCTCTCACTGCCAGGAAAATCCTGCAGTTCGTTGACTTCCAAAGCTCGGGCAGTGAAGAGTAAACATGAGCGATAACGACTGCAGACCAGCGACGTAGTTAGTTACACGAGACAGCCAGCACTACTGCTAATGCAGCCGTTAGTAACTTAATCTTATAGACATACGTGGTCGCGTTTCCAGTGCCACCTACGTCAGCTCATCACTGAAGTTGTTATATGAAACAATAGAGGCAATGTCGTCAGAAAATTAATGTTTGAGCATATGGAATGGTTCGGAACGTAAGCACCTACGGCGGTGGGTTGGACGAATACCAGTTAAGGATCGAAGTGTGGGAACGGGCGCGCGGCCGCAGCACGCGGCCCGAGGTGAACGTGCTGGCGGCGTCCGCGTCACGATACGGCGAACAAACGCTTTTCGTCGCTATTTCCGCAACAAGTGTTGTTTTGCGAGCAGAGGCCCGAGCGGGGCGACGCGCCTTTCCACGCCCGCTCGTTGCCCGCTGTGACCGGCGCACGCGCATCGACGCCAGATCATTTGTATTGTGACAATACAATAACGGTTCCTCGTTGTTACGACCATTAATAATAATTGGTCTAATAATGGTTGACACTATTCAATGCTGAAATGCGCTAATATCGCACTTCAGCTCAATTTCTTTTTACGTTTATTGCTGGAATGGATGTTTCTAGAATGTAGAACAATATATCACCATCTTAAAACACGTAGATCTTTCAACCTGTGTCAATTATCTTTGTATCTAAAGTGATAGCATATATGAAATACACATATGAGACAATTAGGTACAACGGAAGCGTTGCGTAGGGTACACGTCACGCGTAGCGCTTAACGATCTGCACGCCCTCAACGCGTCATCGTCTTTGCCATTTCAAGATGGCCCTGGCTGGAATCAAACGGAAAACACGGCATGTTTATTCTTTGTCTCTTATATATTCGACTTAGGTACATAAAAAAGTTTTCGTCAAAAATTTAATTTTTGTGACTAGCTTTTACTGCCTACTTTGAACACCTGTCAAATACAACGATTCTTAAAAGCCCAAGCTCGGTAGGATTGTGTTATTTTGTTATAGAGTTCCTATGATTCTATCATATGATCAGCTCGATGGTATCATAATATTAAATTGTCACGGACCTTACATAAATATGCCAGATTTTAGCTCAATCGGCAGCCGAAAAGTTGGTCAAATAGGGATGCTATTGAATTGAATCAAAACACGTCTAGGTAGAATTAGAATTAGTCATGACGTCACGAACCTCCACTCCTAAATTTTCTTGCGAATTATCTGAGTGTTTTTTATAAATTTGAAGAAGCAAAAAATAAGTGGCCAATATTTTTTTTATTTCGTACCCCGGCATCATGCGTACACTTGCAAGATTTGACCCAAACTAATATACTGATACGGCAAGTTAAATAAAGGCTTTTAAGTTATATGAGCGTCGTGGCGTTTCTTTCACCGTTAACGTTCGTTTCTTAATAACAACAGAATCTTGATTAGTAGTTGTCGCCGAAGAAAATATAAAGATGTATGCATTGTCTTTCAATTACAGATATTTTTATTTATACGACTAGATACCTACTTATGTTCCTACTTGTATTTATTTATCTACACCTACTACTCAAGTTGAGATGTGGGATCCGACATGAAAACTTTTCGCGTGACGTAAATACAGATAATTTCGCACTTTAAGATTTTTAGCTGTCAACTAAGTGTTCCAATTTCGCTCACGTCAAAAGGAAATCTGTGAAGAGGGATTTAACTAAGTACCTAGCTATAATTAGAAATTACTCCTGCCAGTCTACTTACAACCTATAATCATTTCAGCCGTATCTAAGTATAAGAAAATGTAGAGAGATTTTTGAGGAAGAAAAGATTAAGGAACGTTAGGGGGATAAGAACAAGGCGATTTATTTTTACCGCGGCCTCGGGGTTAAAAAAAAATTCGCGAATACTTACAATATTTATGAAAATACTTTTGTCTATTATCCCACTTGATATCATACGACGTGGACGTTTGTACTAATAAAGATGTGATTTGATTATGATTATATTCGCCACTTTTGGTGACATAGATTGATTGACGTTGACTGTACCTGTAGCGGCACGCCAACCACATCCATGGGGAAACAACAGTGGAGATCACGATCTATGAACGGCCGTATCATCATCATCAGAGCGGTTAAGGCATATCTTCTTTCTTCTATATAACATATGAAACTTTAACCACAAGTAGGTATGTATTTATTTTTTATTCTGGTGTGATTAATTATAAACTTTATTTTGGACCATGTTCATTATGCGTCGAGACTATGACTATTACTCGTAATCACATATCAATACTTAGTTTATTTTTTAATTGAAAATGGATCGGCACTACTTGCCGATTTTCTTTGTTGAGTCTGATCTGAGGTAGGTCTGATTTTTAAGAAGAAATTATCACACTGACAAGTTTTAGTTTCAGAAAATTTTATTTGACTATCCATAATTTTAATACTGATCTCTTTTTGCTGTAATCGAACAAAAGCGATGTCAACGGCGTATC
Source organism: Hedya salicella (assembly GCA_905404275.2). NCBI lineage: Eukaryota > Metazoa > Arthropoda > Insecta > Lepidoptera > Tortricidae > Hedya > Hedya salicella. The sequence goes on along the minus strand of FR990099.1, from coordinate 20,603,415 downwards.
CATACTAATATTATAAATGCGAAAGTGTGTGTCTGTCTGTCTGTCTGTTACCTCTTCACGCTTAAACCGCTGAAGCGATTTGGATGAAATTTGGTATGGAGATAGTTTGAGTCCCGGGGAAGGACATAGGCTACTTTTTATCCCGGAAAAATACTGTTATTCGCGATAAACGAATATAAGGCGGATGAAGTCGCGGGCAGAAGCTAGTTTCCCTCTAAGTTAAAAGACTACCTACCTACTTAATTTCGGCACCTCTGTGCTCTGTGCATGTCGACAACTGTTCACACCATTTGCATCCATTTATAATGTTTGGAGTTATTTAGACTTAGGTCAGTCACGTCTGAGTGTTACGGTAGTTGTCTAGTTAGTGTCAGGACTTCTAGAGATTTTGCATTGGTGTTGCATGCGTGTGTCCCGAGCAGCTTCTCTTTTTACGTCTCGAAAAAACATACCACTTTTTTGCTTTATAATTCATCATCCAAGAATAATATCTGTAAAGAGGTGTGTTATACAATAAAAATACTCTTTATTGCTCACCTCACAAAATTTACAGGATATATACCTACCAGAGGCGTGGCGTCAGGAAAATTACAAGGGAAGCAGTAGCGTATTAATTTGCTCATATTTAAGAAAAAGGTGGTTATTAGCCTTTCCTTGGGCAATTCGGTGGGAATCGGCTTATATGTACACCACGCCACTGATACCTACAGAGAAATAAAAATTACAATTAGAGATAGACAACAGGATCGATCAACATCAGTATTGTTATGTATTTAGAGAGCTATGCGCCGCATGACTAAAATCTAGTTTTTTCCCAAGTGATACAGAGTGAAGTATAGTTATGTATGACTCGAGCGTTATTTTGAATTATTTGAATATTTTACGAGACAGTCGACTCGCTGGGAACCGGTTGACGGTTTGCGTTGCGAGTGTCGGGGTGAAGGGGGCTTGCAATGCACCGACGTACATTCCGAACGCATTCCGCCGCCGGCCCGGCGAACGACCTAGCCGCGGCCTCCGCGCGGATGCGCTTGCGAATTTTACGATGCATCTATGACAACCAATAGGTTAACAATGGTGCCAAAAAAGAAATTTTACTAGACGTCATCCTGGAAAGATTTTAGTATCGAATTTTTCATGTTTTGCTATCTCTCGTCCTAATTTTACTTGAATTGTATACTTGTACTTCGGGCAAGCTACTTTTGTCCATATCCATATGGCCGTACAATATATTGATTTAAACTATCTTTCGAAATCAGGGATGTAATTAAACTTCCGAAATAACGAGATGAATAATTAAATCTCTGACTTGGATCTTGCAAACGATACATAGTTCCATCGTAATACCTTTTGATAAAATTGCAAATCAATTATAATTTTAATAGCATATTTAACCTGTATATGCTGAATCCCTACTTACGTCACGGACGGTTAATTAAATGTTCACACATGCACCCGCTCGCATTCAATTGTCGCATTTCCCCTTTTAATTCGCACAACCAAATTAATGCAACGTATTACTTAGCAAGCAGACGCGCTGTAATGGAAGTTGGATATCACGCGAATGTAATGCAACGCAATAAAGTGGTCTAGGAATGCCGCATGAGGGGGTTTCGTCTCGAGCGAAGGCCTCGCGAGGAGCCCCCTTCGCGCGGGTCGTCGACCGCAGGTTTGCGACCATGAAGTGTGGTCCCTTTCCCTGTAGGTACTGGGTTTGGATGAGTCGGTCGACATCCACATGATAAACTGGTCGTTAATGAGTCACCGGAGCTCGAAGTAAACAACGGCGCACGTCCTCCGAGGCCACCGCGCAAATAAACGCGCCTCACATGGGTGTACCGCGCGCCTCCGCCACCGCCTCCAGCGCCCGCGCCCCGCTGGGCGGCGCCCGCGCTTCCGTTAGCGTAGACAATCATGGCCCTACTCCGAATTATTCAGACCAGTGGCTGGTTCCTGAACTTAAATATTAACCATTACGAGTTTACACCTCGCTGAATTTAGCGTTCTGAATGATTTAGGACTCTAATTTAGAAAAGTGTTAAATTAAGGTTCCCAACAAATATTGAATGCGAAGCTGTCCCGGGTTCGAATCCCGGCCAGGGCAAGTGTTTGTGTGATGAGCACGAGTGTTAAAGCTAAGAATATAATAATTCGTACAAATGGGGAAAGTGCATTATTTATTTCAATAATACCAATCGATCAAGTGTCTTCTTATGACTAGGAATAATATGATACCCATTTAAAATTAGACACTAAGAAACGTTAAAATCGAGATTCAAAGTCATGCATAAGCGACACGTGTGGCGTCACTTCAGTCAACTGTATGTACATTTCCTTATTTTGATCGTTAAAACGCGCGTGCGTTTATGTATAGTTGTCAAAATTATTTTCCTTCATTGAACCATAAAAAATCACGAAGTAACGTTTCGTTTTCTTTTCTTACAAAAACTGTAGGTAATTTTGCGTCGCGATATCTAAGAAATATAAAAAAAAACTTTATTGAGTACCTTTTTATGTTCAAGTTCATATTTCTATGTTTGTTTAATACAGTAATTATGAAAAATATACGCATTGCATCTTTCCTATTAGAAGCACCTCGTGTTTTTAAGGAGCTGCTTCTAAAAAAAAACGAATGCAAATTATTTTGAGAACACCGACATGCACGGTAAAGGTATATTCACAATTCGATGCACCCACCAGGTAGTCCAAGTTTGATTTTATTCATAGAATCGGCTAAATAATCGGCGGTTTTATTTATTAAAAACTGTTAGCGTGACAGGTAAATAAATAAAGGTAAACTTATATGTATTTGTAAACCTTAACAGTCGCTATTCCCTGTGACAACAAAATGTGAACAGAAAAAAATCTTCCATTTCCCACTATTTCAAAAAATTGGCACTTGTTTCGCTTCTGGCAATAAAAACGTGAAATGTAATGCAGCGAGGAATGTAATTGCATGAATTGCCTGCCATACGGCTGTTAGATTGATGGACTATATAAATGTAAGTGCCAGAAATGTGTGGTGCAATTGTTCAAAATTGCCTGTAACCAACGAATTACGCATCACTGGCGGGAAGCACGCGATCGAAGCGTGCTCTATTGTTTTTGTGCTGAATGCACCCGATCTGAGCACATTCGCGGTACAAATCAGAAAAGTGTCGTGGGCCCCTGATGTCTTCACTTTGATTAAAAAGAAACATAAAAGTATGACGCGCCAGAAGCCTATGAATTGCATATATATATCTATATATGATAAAGACACTTTACTGTGGGGTGGGTAGATTTTAATATCTGAATTATTGAGCGACCAGTTAGTTAACTTGGTAACCACTTAGCCTCAAAAATGCTGTCCGCGGTGACTTTTTAGATTTCTTAATTGTTGTTGCTTTTGGTTGTGTTGCATGCTGGGTGTAGGATACATTTTTTATTAATTAACACAATAATGTGTTCTGTCTGATGCTCGAGAGTTATTGCGGCAAAGTACTAAACAATTAAAAAAAATGTATCCTACACCCAGCATGCAACACAACTAAAAGCAACTGAACCAATAACTAACTCTTTTTTGGTTGACTGTACATCTAAAATAGATCCTAAAATCTCCTATAAACTGTTTCTGATATCCAATTAGATGCGATTAAGAATCGATTTTAAGCTTCGAGATTATGTTTTTTTCTAGTTTTCCTCGTTGATAAAACTGCGTTGGCGGTTAGGCTGTTAGGCGTTTGTGCTTGGATCCTTACGCAAGGTTCCATTGCCCATCATTGTCTCATTCGTTGGCACCCTCCGTCTTTAGTTCAATTTTTAATTTTAATGCCTACTGTCCATCAGGACAATTTTGCCATGTCAAAGGTTTTAAGCTAAGGTACGGTTTTATTATAAAAATATTAAAACGATGAGTTGATCAACACCAATTTATGTCGCTTGTCCAAGATGGGTCACAAGAATAACCGTCCACCTTAATTTGTAGCAATAGAGGTGACAGCCAGGATGTCAATTATTGAAATTAAGCTGTCAAGTATTGGGATGTTTATCTCTTATCTCTTCCTAGAACAATAAGTATGTTTTACATTTTCATGGACAGACAGAACATATAGAAATATTATGGTTAAAAATCACTAATAAACTGTGTTTTTGACATTCAATTAGTTACGATAAAGAATCGATGTTAAGCTTCGAAATATGTTTTTTATCAGTGTTCCTTGTTGATAAAACTGCGTTGGTGGTAAAAAATTTATAGTTCCTTACATATCTTTTCCAAGAACACTTTTATTGCTTCATAAAACGCTGTTTTGTAAATATTTACCTGTTTCAATTCAGTCGTGCGGTTTAAAGTAAAAGTGAGTGTGTAAAATACCCGACGATTCAGAAAATAAACGGTCAATGTTCTCAATTTCGACATTTACGTCATTCTCAAAGCTCACTAAACTTGCGTATAAAGCCGCGTGTAAGCTTATTGACAATAACTTATTGTTCGATGCGGGACTTCCTACATTGTAATGTGATCAATAGGGTAGTTACGTTTATACGGAATAATGTTTGGTGTTGGTATTTCGACATGTTGGAGGTAGTTGGTCGGATTAGGGTCGTACTACAGAGCCATCCGGCATCTCGGGTAAATAAATAGTGTCTGTGGTGTCGGCGATTTTCGAGGCAAGTCACGCGCGGGGTCGGCTCGCCGCGGCGTCGCACCACTTTTATTACATTCCCCGAATAAATGTCCTTAAAGGAAAGTCTTCTTCCGTGCCTGCGTAACTTGCCGCGATACACATCGGTACTGGCGGTACTGCAGTCTTGTATAATGTACCTAATGTTCACGATTGTTTCTCGTTAATATGTGTGAAAGAAAGACACTTAATCATTTGTTATGATTTTAACTTTTCAATCAAAACGTTTGCTTGCATGCTTAAGAACATAAGTATAAGTAACAGAGTTAACAGACTGTATTTCCGTTATAACAGTCATTGCACTTGTTTGCCATCACATAATTATGCATAAAAGCACAGATTAGATATAATTTGCATGTAAGCTGGTAGTTTCTGGTTAACAATATCTTGAAAATAGTATTTGTATTTATTTATAATGTAAGTAAATGTAGTAAATGACGGAACTCACGTGCTAACGATAAAGGATCTTGTACACGTTCTGCTTCTGGGTAACATGTATAATGTTGAGGCGCACATGGTGCTTACAGCTTTATTTGTACTAGCTACTTACTTAGACCGTGTATAAGCACCTTAAATTCAGTATTCTTGTTGTATGCCAAATGTCACTATGCGAAATCATATGTGAAGGCCGACAATCGAAGTTTTTATGATATTTACAGTATTCCGAGCTGTGAATATTAATTACTAATATTGCCATTCACATCATTCGTAAAGACTATATAGTCTTTACGAATGTTTGTGAGTACATATTTACTAAACTAACTTTAAAGATGCCACTGGAAATGACATATGTACTAAAAAAAAAAAAAAAATTTTAAACATAAAAATGCAGTTTGAAATAACCCGCCTTGGGTTGGGGCCGGGGTACGAATGGTTAGATATAAACGTAGTATGGCAGTATCGCGACATACGCGAAAGTGGGTACCAAGTGCAGGAGGCACGGAGAGGTTGATCCCCCGCGCCCCCCCTGCAGCCCCTGCGTGACCCGAATCTTGATCGCCTGCCCCCTCTTGTAATCGGATTACTATTACCAACGTTGGCATACTATATTTAAGATTTCCCATTTCGATTTAAACTCGAATCGTAAAATTTCGATGTCCTTATCAAATAAGAATATTCAGAGCACCAATTTTATCACGCAATTCCATGGAGACCCGAAACGTGCTAGGCACATGTTATAAGGAATGTTATTTGATACACGACCCACGTAAATTACGCACGATTTTTCCCACTTTCCTGTGGTGTACAATCCGGCCGGCTGGTGGCAGGCGAATGCAAATTACACGGATAAATCGCTTATCATTATCTACACCAACAATGCACGCTGATTACGGAATATTACTTTGTCGCTTAACGTGCGTGATTATGCTAAAATGTAACATTGTCTAGTATTATGTATGTAAATACCTTTGTATGTAAAACAAGTCCGGTACAAATTATTAATACATAGTATTACTATTAGATAAATGGCGTATCAATTAAACTCGAATCGAATTAGCTGAAATGATGAAATCTGTAGGTACAGTTCCGTTTTGCGTTGTCACACGAGTATTCGCCCGTTCGTCTTCAGTCTGTTTACCTAGGTAAAGTGTAAACACATATGTTATGATTGAACATACACACATATAAGACAAGGCGAGGGCCTGGAATATTCCACGCCCTTAGCGGTTTGCACCGTTTGTTGGTTTATCATTTGCTGACTCTTGACCGTGTCTACTCACCGTTATCGAGTCATTATAACATTGTTTACGTTAGGTGGCGCTCTGTTGTCATGCTTAAAATCTGACATTTTTGTAGAACAGCGATAAATTGTTCCACTTATTTGTCGTTATAATTCCATTTTGATTGTATGCTTGATTCATAGACCAATGTAAATAACAGCATATCGTTTAACGGTACAGTTCTATCAATTTTAGGGTTCAACACGCTTGGCATGGTCCGTCACAGTGAACAAAGCATCGGTCACAATCATACGAATAAGTAATTGCCTAAAGGAGAAAAGTAATTACGCAGTAATAGTGTATTTATGGACGCATGTCTATATGTTAAACACGTTCGGTTCTGGCAACACATGGTATGCGAAGTAAAATAACGGTAATGTGAAATTATTTAGTGCGTGCTGATTTTCTAAATGATGTCTAGCTAACTTCTTTCAGTACTTCTTGTGATCAGTTTTAAAACCAGCATACAACCAATCTTAGGGCTCTTTAACCTACTGACTGTCGTATTTAGTTAGTGCCTTAAATATATATGGTTCCGCTTATGACGCGTTCCAATCCCACGTTCAGTGGTATACAACGCCGAAGAGTACCTGTGATTTCAGTGGCGCATTTTGTAGCCATTTCATCTAATAATAAAACAAACTTTTTAAATAGAGTGAGAAAAATAAGGTATGCGGGAAGTGTGACTTGATCGGACGAAACTAGACGATACGTTGTGAGAATTACCAACGTGATAAATCTACGAGCATACATAAGGCAAGTTTAAAACACAGCCCGCGGTTCTTAAGTTACTCTGTTAATTTATTTATGTATTAATTAAACCCTCTATCAACAAGCATTCTCGCTTGACGAATTTTTTTATGCCCGATCTTCCTGTGTGAATGATTAACGAAGCTTGCCCGCGCCGACTGCGGAAACGGGCGAGTCATCGTCCCCGGATCTGCGTTGCTTTGTACTTTTGTTTTTATGTCACTATCTATATCCAAATACCTATTTACTCATCAACTACAATGTTAGTGTAACTGGCAAGAATATTAAAACGTTTAATATTGTAATCAATTAAATGATAAACGAATTATGAATCGGCGTACGGATTGTGAGAATATATATTGTCATAATTATTTGTAGACGATTTAAGCTACTTCTGTACAGCAGTGAAAGTTATATGAAAATAAATAACAGCAGTTGTATTTGTAGATTATTTGCAAACGCAAATAATCTTCAAATACAACTTACGTTCAGCGACAATGTTGACAAAGCAAAAATTTACTATAAGAATATGTTATTTATTCCTATCGTCACGAAGTGACCGACTTAAACGCATAAATACGAATGACAGCCATATGTACGGAAAAAGGATCTATTTAGCTTGTGACTTAATATTGCGTTGTTTAATCAGATCTGGTGAAAGGAGAAATATTTACATCGTGTGTTTCCATTAAGGCGAAATCAGATTGCAATCCCAACAGAAGGGGGACGGTGGCGACAGAAGCGCCGCGCGAGCCATAAATACTGTTTACGGTCGTTTTATCGACAGTCAATTATCAAAATGGACACGACATAACAGACTTCGTAAACATGACGCACATGAGCCCTCGTCTTCATCTGCTTTCTTCCTAACGCAGCAAGGAAAATGTATTAAATGCTTTAGTGCCGAGAATAATAATAATACCTTATGTTGCATATCGTATAATCTGATCACATCATCGTCCGTTAACCTGATTTGATGACGGTAACTGAGACATCATTATAGAAATACCATTTTGTATGTTATCGATTGTTTGTGACTCAGATCGTGAGAATAATAAATTAGTTAATAAGTAAAAAAAAAAACTAAGAATAATTTTAAATGAGCATCCGCTGCAAGCGTGTAAGAACAAGCTCAATTTGCATTGTTAACAAACGATGTGAATGAACAGCGACAACGGGCTCGGCTGCTTCGCCGCGCGCGCACCATGTGAGGTGCCCATTGATATCTTCCTTCATTCAGACACCGGAAACATAAATCAGCGTAGCGTGACGCATCGGCCTTCAAGGCGGTTACGCGACTCGGGATTACCTACGCAGAGTAACAATCTGGCTCTCATTGTTGTTATTATAAATGCGAAAGTTTGTCCTTTTTCCGCGAAACCGAACGGCGTGACAGTTTTTGCGTAATGTTCAAAGACTGCATAGTGATACTGCAGATATTTTATCCCTGAAAGACGCGTAGATCTCGATTGAATTCAAGTTATATACAAAATATTGCGCCGCGGGCGAAGTTGCGAACAGCAGCTAGTCTTATAAACAATGTTTCACGCCTAATAAACTGAGCAGCGATGCCTGGGCGACGCGGCGTTTCTTACTTGGGAGATTCGCGCCGGAATGCAATCATCAAGAAACTAATCGCGAAACCACAATTCGGATGTAATACTTACCCGTTCTGGATGTTCAGCAATGCACGATATCGTTTTGCGAAGTAGATAAGCCGGTAAATTAAGACGACTGCTTCTGGATCGTAGCAGATATTTTAAATCATATACAATATGATGAATATGTTTTATGTACTTTGAGTGCTGGGGGTTTTTCTTTGTGATCATGGGAGTTTAATAGAGCGCGCTTACCCTGATGATAAATTTTGCCTGTAGCCAAAAATTTTATTATTGCAATATAATCCACAAGAATTACTTTAAAAATATCTAAATACTGACGCTATTTCTTCTCGTACATTTCGTTTCTATGTTTCAAAATGCGTTTGTGACTGTGGACTTGCTTTTGACCTAAGAAAGTACTAGAAGGTATTTGCTCTGACCGTGCTTCCCTCCATAGGAATAAAATAAGTCCTAATTTTTGGCGTCATAATGGGAACAAGCTTTCCAGGCTCAGATTATAGAAAGGACCAGGACTTGAAACCGGAATTTATACATCTTCTAAAATACACGCTATTCAGGACAAGACAAATATCTTTGCAAACACCTGATTCAAGTTCTAGAATTGTAATAAAATATACGCTAATCTCGTAATTGAACGAAAAGAAACCGATTATTTTGAATGAAAAGAATAACAGTTTCCGAGCCCTGGAAAGCACAATATTTATTTCTATTACAAATGGACTCTCCAACGAAAAACGAGAGGTGTTTAAATTTGGCGTGTGCTTAGTAGATTTTGAGTGGATGGACCGATTTTAATTTGGTTTTTGCATTCCAAAGGGGACTCCATCGAGAGTGTTCTTTAGCCATATAAGTAGCATAGTATAGTGTTCAGTATTCCGCGATGGCTAACTTGTGTAGTAGTAGGTCGCGGCATAGCATCACGGTGCGCGCGCCGTGCTCGCGCAACTCCGCCGCAGCTCTATTTCCGACGCGGTGACTCATTGCACTTTCACTGCAGCTAGAACTGATGTCTACTTATCATTGTAAACGTTGCGGTATCAATGGCTGTTCGGCTGCGTTTTAGGAATACTTGCGTTGTACGGATACTATAATAGTAATTATAGATTACTTTACATCGCGTAAACCAGTGAAGGAAAAAAACAGACCGCGAGCTGCATACAAAATTGCAGTACAAAACGGGGTAAATATTCTAAATCCGCATGCGCGTTGTGTGACCAATAAGAGTTGGCCAAAATATCAGTCTACTTTCTATTATCCAAAACAAATAATTGTGATTGGCCAATTTCATAAGAACTGGCTGTGATTGGCTTCCAGCGCTGACGTTTTATAGTATCTACATGACGGCGACTATGAAAACGCATACGTAGTAGATGGTCACATGCAATAGAGTAATTTTGTAGGCAGAATTGTCGTATTATTTAAATTGAATTTTCAGTTTTATTTTATATTTAAATAATCATAGGATAACCTTACGCAAATCAAACTAGACTCCTATTAAGTTGTAGCATACTTATACTGTGAATACTAGACGACCATACGAGTATACTTATATTATAGCTTGGTAAATACTTAAATACAAACAGACAATCTTCTCAGTAACTAATGACTTAATAATTAATGACAAAAGCAATGAATTTGTGTAACTCTAGCTCATACAGGCACACTGCAGCTACATTTTTAAATTTCGCGGTTGATTTGATTCTCATCTTTCATTTGCCAGACTCTAGCAATCATAACTTTTGTAGTACGTTAAGACAACGCAAAAATGGAGCTTGTGTACTTTTATTGTTGCCGTGTTAGTATGTTTGTATGGGTCAAATCTTTGAAGCTAAATTAAAACCACTTGCCGGTTTCTGATTGTACTAAATTTTTGCATACTTTTGTAAGTTTGGTGACAATGCAATATTATGATAATATCGAGCTGATGTGATGATGGAGACGGGAGATGGGCATAGGAACTGTGTAATAAGTTACCGTCATCCTACCGAGTTTGAGCTCTTTAGTGTATGATAACTTTTAAATCAAATTGCACCTTTTTCGAACACTGTATATAAAATAGTTATGTGCTTGAAAACATGTATCTCAACACATCACATATCAAAGGTTCAATAGGTATCATTATACCTTTTCATTTACATATTAACATTTTGATGGTGTAAGGTGGCATAAAACCATCCCTATACAAAATCTCTTCCGACTAAAAAAAAAAAATATTATGTTTAAGTTATTTTTTACATGTGAAAAGTGATTCCATCTTTATTGTTATATTTTCTAGAATGATTAATACACTATTTTACAGATCAATAAGCCGTATTTTCTCACTTTGGGAATTGAAATAATACAACAGTCATGCAGCGCCGCCATATGCAACTGACAGGCCGTTTGACCCAGTTTATACGCCCCGCCTTTTTCGACACAGTTTTCGTGGGGTAATTTTGCGACGCTAGTTGTGCTTCTATGTTTTTTTCGTTCGCTGGCGCAAACAGCCATTATGTGGAAGCCGCTAGCCAGTCTCCGTATTTGTGATCAATTTTAAGATCCGATCAGTTAATTGGCATACTCTAGGTGTGCTCACTCTTTCTTAGGCTGCATCAGTTCTTCCCGGAATCAATACAAATCATATTGATGAAAAAATATATATTTTATTCTAGGTAAGTGATACTTACACGTTTTTAAGCCAGTTTGATAAGGCCTCGTGAAAATGAGGAAAATACCGGCGTATTCATTCATGAATACTCGCAAAGGACGTTATTACGTCTCATGATTGAACAATTACGATGTATTGTACTATCACGTACTAGAGTACCTATATTGCATAAACAAGGAAAATCATTTACAAACATATGCCGTCACGTGGAGCGCCGCAGTGGTTCTCACAATTGGCACGCAACGATATCTCTTAAGCATTATTCTACGGAAAACGAAAAACAACATGTGCGAAAATGATAGCAACCCAGAAAAAAAAAACACAACTTTATCATATCTGCCTATCTTGTAAACCGTATCTACAGTTACAATAACAAGTTGCTCAAAAGTATACGTCATTGTTTTCTAGAGATTACAATTCTTGTAAAAAAATCTTCATAGACGTCAGCAATATTCAGTATTCCAGAATTGAAGAAATTAAAAAAAATATATAAGGACTATTTGGAGGTCACTAAGTTTAAAAAAAAATATGGATGCTTGTATGTGTCTTTGTGACTTCATCATGCCAGCAGCGACTTCAACAGTTTTTGGTACTCGAGCATCCAGATGGTTATAGGATGCTTCTTACTCGAATGCGCTGAAGAAAAAAGAGGGTTATGTTTTTAGGGTTCCCTAGTCAACTTAGGAACCCTTATAGTTTCGCAGTGTCCGTCTGTCTGTCCGTCCGCGCCTTAGCTCCGTGATCATTAGTACTAGAAAGCTGAAATTTGTTATGTGTTTATGTATATATAACGCCGACAAAACGGTAAAGTCAAATATAAAAAAAAAACACTAGTGTATGGGGTGTCGTTAAATAGGTATTTTAAAAATAATAGGGATCTCCAAACATTATTTTTTGATAAAGTCAGCAGTTTTGTAAACATTTGCTCCAGAAATCCAAAAGAAAAATTGCTTCCCCCTCTAACTTTTCAACCACGGGTCAAAACATTATAATAGTGAGGTCTTCAGTACTTTCAATGAAAACTACAGGGAATAAAGTCGGTCGAGCCGTTTTTGAGTTATTGCCAAACAACTGCGCTTCTCAGCAAAATGACGTAAGTGCCGGGGAGATACGCTCTTTTGTTAGTGTTTTTATTCATATCGTAGTTTTTTTCATCTGTAGTGCATTTTTTTGTATAAACGGCTGCGGAACCCTTCATGGGCGAGTCCGGCTCGCACTTGGCCGCTTTTTTTCTCCTCCGCTGATGAAGTTGCAGGTATCTTCTATTATGATATATATTCATTGCACGCTTTTCGTGGCAATCTCCTGGCGAAGATTGTCGTTTAAAGCTTGGAACTTTGCCTCACTATTACTCACGTAAACATGTATACAAGACTGACGTGTGTAAGGAGGCTATAATGTTGTAGCGTCGGTACCCGCGTAACAAAATAGCCGAGTGCAAACGATCTGACGCGTTGTGCATCGTCGCGGTGCATCGTACGCCGCGGCGTGGCACGCAGTGTGACGCAACCTGTTTCCCCGCGCTCTGAGCGCCGCGCCAGACCTCAATGGCTGTAATTTAACAAAATTATCGTAAAACGTAAACGGCGCGGATTCCTGCCCAGCCTCCCCGTACCGCGAAACTTTATAGTCGCTCGCAATTTGCAATTCACTCAAAATGCTTCCTCACAGTTGCGCAATACGACGCTTTTAAAAATATAAAACTTTCAAGAGGTTATTGTTTGGGTTTCTCTATTAATTTACAAGCGTTAAGGGTCTCGAGTGGCTGTAACATAAATCATTATATTTAAACAGATATTTTATCTAAATATGGATTTATTGCAGCGGTTTGCGACACGATTTTCTACTCGTGTGACAGGATCGAAGTTGTTTGGGGTGGAGCGAGCGACTTTTAAAGCACACTGAAGTGCATAGTATTGTTTCGTGGAACGCGCGGTTTCACTGCGGTGTCGTGGTAGGGGCGGGAGGGGAGTGGGGGGTGGAGGTTGTAGTAGCGGCGTAGTAAGCACAGCGCGTTCAATATATTTTGTTAGTAAATGCAGGTAGTGATGTCCTGTACCTTTATTTTCGTTTTTGAATGAGCTGTTTTATCGATTTCGATTGTGGAAGTCCTGGTAAGATGAGTAATTTTTGGCAAGAGGGTTTTTAAAAGCGAAAACGACACCGACACGTTTCATAAATGGCCATGTGCAAAATGCTGAATTGCCGTCGACAAATTCGTTCATAAGAAATTTGTGTTTGTCAAGACATGCCCTACCTAGCTATGCACTTGTGTATCATGTGTATTGGGTTTATCTCTTGTAATTGATAAAATAGTGCTCAAGTATAAACATTCTATTACAATAATTTTGTTATTTATTGTGCGTAACGCCCGGCGCGATGACGCAATTTCACGCGGTTAATGTGAATGAATGATAGTTTGTAACTAAGTACTTGCAGTCGTAGTCGTATCTAACTGAATGAACCACACTTGTGAATGACGTAAGCTTGGAGTAAGTTTATTTTTAACTATTTGTGTAATTCCAATTTGTTTATGCCCCCGGAAGGGATACAACATTTCACTGCCCAAAGAATTTGGGAATTCCTAGACTCAACGGGCCTCAGTAGTGAACTCTAATAAAGGGCTGCCACAATAGATCAAATCTGGTCGAGGCGGCATACAGAAGGCCCACAAATCAATAATAATAAATTCCAATTTGCCAAGTTAAAAGTAACACCAATTTTTTTACGCTTGACATTACTGCCGAAATTCCCCATACAAACTTCCACTCCCGTTATTACCCTCTTAAATGGAGATTTTCGGTATAAAAACTATCCCATGCCCATCCCAGGGTCTCAAACTATCTCCGCACCAAATTTCATCCAAATAGCTTCAGCGGTTCAAATGTAAAAAGGTAACAGTCAGAGTTACTTTCTCATAATTTAATATTAGTATGAATTAAAATGAACGGGAAAACGTTATTGAATGCGGTTAATCAATTCACACTGCCTTATAAAGTAACTACAGAATACAGACATTTAAAGAAACACGTAAAATATTCGCATAATTTTCACATTTAGGTGTACATTTTAAGGCAAGAGAAATCTATTTGTTGACTTGAACAGCGATAATCATCAACAGACACGACTAGTACATCACTAGTCTGCACAGGAGTACAATAACATTCCAAAGTCTATAAATAACCATTGGGCCGAAGGTTCGCGGGGCGCGGTGCGAGGCGCGGCTATGCGGCAGAGTTCATTTGCATTGCATCGTAGGCAATGCACCGAGTGGACTCCCCCCGCTGCACTTGCTCTGCCGCCCGCGTCCCTACAGTCTGTTTATCACAGAATTACTACGGATAGCAGGGGGAAAGAGATGCACTTACATACACAGAGTATTGCTGTCTCTCGATTCCGTTTTACAGTGTTGATGCTGGATATCACTCGCGCGTCTAGATCGCGTCTGTTTGATAATCTTACTACTACTAACTACTTGTTTACAATTAGATATCTAGTCATCGATAGTCATTCATAATGGAGAAATCGGAAGTGAATGTGTTGCTGATAATTATGTATATTACATGCACACATATAATGCAGTTATAGATTTGTTTACAGAGAGATGAATGGTGAACGGATTGTGAATAATATGACGAGTCATAGCGAAGATATTTACAAATTATGATAAAGTACCAATTAAAGTGCGACAATGCGTTAGTTAATATTTACGTAACATTATAGGTTACATAATTAACTTTCAACTACAGAAGGCTTTTAATTTTGAGGTGTAATATCATACAGATATTAAGCAAATCAGATAATTTGGAGTATGGGTGCAAGTTCAGTTCAGCATGGCTCGGCCATTTGTTTGTTTACTTTGCCAGCGCCATTTTGTTGGGCGGCTGGCGCGGTCTCCGCACATGCGCAGTGGGCGGCCTGCGTACTGCGTAGCCATGCTGCTTGAGGGTCGGAACTACGCAGTTATGTGACCTTGCATCCCGCCCCATGTCTTCGCCCCGTTATGGATATTTATAACGCATAACAACGCCTAATAACACTGATATGGGTAACATGAACCTAGTAATTCTCATGCCTTACACGCTTTCACGCCTTTATTGGATGTTTACATGGCTTAGGGGTTTGGATTTTCTGTGTTTCGTTAAAAATATATAATGCTCGTTTGGGTATAAAATATCATCTACCTGTGTTATGTAAGGATCCTTGGGGAATCATTCATTTTATTCTAGTTTTTACGTTTCAACTTTGGTCTCTTGTTGTACAAAAAATGTGAGCCCACTATTATTTCTGTTCGAATTTCACTTCCCAACAAATTTTTATCAATTATAAATATATATTTGCCAAAACATATTTTTTTTCCTAATTTTTTATAAAATATTATTTGTCGGAAGAATATAACAGCAACTTTCACAAGAACGAAACGATTTACTTTAGGAAACAATTATTTCTTGAAGCATGTTTGTTCTTATGAATGTTTACCATCAGTTTCGCTTGACTGATCTATTTTTGATCAAATATATTTATAAAGAAACAGGAATAAATTGAGTGACAATTGCTGGAGGTCCTGGTTTTCAATCCCAGTAAGGGCAAATATTTGTGTGATAAGCATAAATATTTGTTCCTGAGTCTTGGATGTTTTCTATATTTGTAAGTAAATATATCTATTAAATATATCGTCATCTAGTACACAAGCCTTATTGAGCTTACTGTGGGACTAGTTCGATTTGTGTAAAATTATCCTGTAATATCTATTATATCTATTATTATTATAGACATTTAACTTGCTTGTACAGTCAACATCAGATATATCGTAGCGGTCGAGGTGCTCAAATATTTTTGAGCAGTCTTAAATTTCAATAAATTCTTAGCGCTAGATGTGACCAATAACATCTGAACACTGAGTTAGTCGGAAATATATGAGCAGCTGATTTCCAATAAATTCTGAGCACACAACGAGCCAAAATATCTGACTGCACAAGACGCCAAACGTATCTACGCAGTCAGGACGATCATAAAGATCTGAGCATTAATGGAAAAAATACCCTACGTCGGTACAATCAGATAACCGGTTGAATACCTGTAACTGAAATGAAGATTACCATTATCGGCATACGGTCCACATTTGAATACTTAAAACAGTCTGACGCTTCATGAAAACAGTGCAGACTTGTCATTGCATATGTCTGTCTCACGTTTTCTTTTCACAGATTTAATGTATTTTAACAAATTGAAATATAACGAGGTTATCGATTTGATAGTTGTGTTTAACAAAGAGATCCGAATTTACATGCTGAAGATAATGATACTCCTTGCTACATAATTCGTAAAATTTACGTCAAGTCAAGCGTCAAAACAATTATTATATTGCTGAGTTCAGTGATGTTTTTCACGCAATATTTTTACTCTTTTCTTAGTTAGTCTGTTTGGCGTGATGAAGCCACAAACATGTGTCGACATTCAAACATACAAAAATATCCTAAAAAAATATATCGATTCCGTGACCTCCAAATACCTACTCCGTTACATTATTTTTTAGAAAATATCTTTTTGTGCAGGCATTTCATTTTTACAACTTTATTATACTTTAGAAGTAGCCTTTCACTTGAAAACTCTTTCATTTCTTTCGCATTTTTTCAACCCTCTCAGGGTATGAATTTCGAGAGCGCAAAGAAATGTAAGGGATTTTTTTAGAGGCGAAGTTGCGAGTAAAAGCTATGCCAAATAAAATACGCACTAAACCTGATCCCCGCACAATTTTTCTGCATTGCCCTGAAGTTGACTAGTAAAGAATACTTCCTTGCATTAAGTGCGCCTTTTGTAAAAAATTTCTTTTCTGTAAAAATATTAAATAAATTAATATATACTATTTACGTCATGCTCAAAATTAAAGAGATAGACTCCACAGTGTGTACATGTGTGTATTAATGAATCTGTAATTTGTGACTCTATGGTACCGACACAAGGCATATTTTCTATGAACTGCTCAGAAATATGTGAGTACCTCGACCGCTACGATATATCTGATGCTGACTGTACATACAGGTCTAATATCTGTCGCGTACCCTTTTAGTTAATTTCAGTGTTTCAATGTGTCTGTAAAATTATGAAAAGGTTATATTAACAAGAAATTTAAGAAAATATTCCGAGGACTTGAGAACGCCCTCCTTTTTTGGGAGTTGGTTTAAAAAGTTTTTTTTTATTGCTTCCTTGTCTTTGTCTTGGTCTACAAGATCATTTTAGAGGTTGAGTATTTGGCACCGCAGGTTAAAAAGGAAAATGGCACAGGTTAAACTGTGACTCCAATGGAAACGAATCGCTGTCGGAAAAGCAAAGTTTAGGTAAAAACCGCGACCCTAATAGGAACCCGCTGCCAGAAAAGTAGGCCACGTTAAGTTAGAACTACGACCTCAACAGAGTCGAACCCCTACTGGAACAGTTGGTTAGGTTAGGACTGCAACCCAATCAAAATTTAATCGCTACTGCAAAAGGAAGGTTTGGTTAGAACTGCGACCCTAAGGGAAAATAACCGCTGCCAGAAAAGTAGGTTAGGTCAGAACTGCTACCTTAACAGAAACGAACCGCTATTGTCAAAGTGTTTTTGGTTAGGTTAAATTAGAACTGCGAACACAACAGAAACGAACCGTTGCCGGAAAAGTAGGTTAGATAAAAATATCAGTATCTTATACTTATACCATATTTAGATTACATTAGCGTTTACTCACTTTGTAAATGCCGACATGTTTCGTAGACGAATGGACTCCGACGCTGCCTACCGCTTTTTCGGAGTCCATCCGTTTGACGTCTGGTAAGCTATTAAATAAAACTTACTGATAATGATAATTTCTGAACATCTATTTCGTACAATGTAATAATATTTTGTCAAATTGTGTTTTGGGTTTCATTGCTTTGGTGAATGACTAAATTGAATAAATTAAAATCGTCAAAATAAAAAATGACCAAACAATTAGATTAAATTATGAAAAAGTTCGAATAACTCTTGATTGAGAAACATAATTACGTGGTAGTTTAGTGGACAAATCATCATTACTTTAAAAAAAAAAAACGTTTATCTCCGAACAACTTCAGGAAAATCGACGTTAGTGCATACTAGGGCATACTCTTTCTGCATTTGTACTTGAAGAAAAATGAGATAAGAGTTTTTTCAAAGTAGTGACGAAATGTATGTTTGGGATTTCATTTTGGGAAGTTAGAATCTGTCCAAAATAATTCGGTAATGCATTAGTACATCACATAAAACGATTGTACGAGAGAAGTCTGGGGACAATCTAGTCCAAATAAAAATGCGTGGTTGTCATGTCATACACGGCAGCTTAGGGCTCATGACGCGGTAAAAATGTACGCAAACAAACAAGGTAATCGCAACGGCGGTTCCGGATCGCGTTCGGTTCTGTCAAAACAAACACGTCGCGTGTAATTACTGCCGTAAACAGATGCGCTGATCCTAACCTGTTTGTAGTTAAATTAGTGAGAGATAAAATAACGAATATCGTCAGTGTGCTCCCGTGTTTCTGTAGGCACGGACGCGCGATCGCAATACCGTCCGCGAGCCGCCGGGGCGACCTCAGCCCCCGGCGGTAAAGTGTTAAACACTTGCACCTCTCACTGGCTGAGAAGAATAACGGACTCATCACGGAGTGAACAACGAAGGCACCGCGGGCTGTGATACTCCTTGGGCTTTCCGGACTCCAGCTCCTACAGCAGCGGCGTTCATTTTGCCGCCATCGTCGTGGCGAGGCGGGTCGAGCGACTACGCTCCCCGGGCAGGAGAGGGAAGGGACTGCGGACGGTTCGAGGGGCCTTGCTTTGCTCGCGGCCGAGTGCCGTCCACGCCGGGTTGAGATACGTTCTCCCCGGGGCGGAAGGGGGCTTTGCAGGCGGCTCGGAAGGTGCTCACTCTTCGCCTGTGCTTCACTTATTACACACATCAGAGGAGCCGCGATGGAGCTCCTGCACTTCTTCGTGTCGCGGCTCAGCCGTCCACGCCGGGTCGAGATACGTTCTCCCGGGACGTGAAGGAGGCGTGGGACCTCCGGCGCCGGCTCGCCCTTCGCCTGCACTCGAGAAAACTTCAAAACAGCTGGCCGCAGCCAGCTTCATCAACCGGCGGGACTCAAAAGTCCTGGAAGCCATCCGGCGGACAGGCACCTGCCATCGGCGATTTCTCCCGGCGCATCCTCCATAGGAGTGACGCGCCCACTACAGCAGCTCTAAAATGGCCCTTCCAAGGCCAAAAGAGAATGGAATCATTCAAAAGAAAAAAATCAGTTTGCATTGAGCGGCCCCGTCAGTATATTAAAAAAATATATTAGATTAAATTCTGGGCCACTCTTACACAAAACAAACTAATGTAACCAACGGCACCAATAATGGAAGGTTTACGGATTTAATAAAATTATTTTAAATAGATAAATAGATCTTGTACATTTTTCAATTTTGTCAAGTTACCACTATAAAATTGAATGCAACAATCACTCTATCAAACATAATAATTAATGATAAAAAGTATAACTTATGAGAAAGATAAATTGTATGCATTGAAAATGTTCAGAAGATTTACACTAGCATTTCAATAAAATATCTATAATTATATCATTATCATCATGAGACGTTTATAATCTTTGCACCAACTGTTGTCATAGCATTTTACCCCTATAAAATTGAACGCAACAATCACTCTTTCCATCAAACATAATAAAGTATGATACAAAAGTATAACTTATGAGAAAAATACTTAAAATCAATAAAACAAAAGAATTACTGGCACTGAAAATGTTTAGAGGATTTAAGCTAGCATTTCAATAAAATATCAAAAAAATCATCTATGCACTGAATAAGTAATAGTACAAGTACAAAAATTTCACTTCATCGTAAAAACGCTGTTTAGGCATGAGAAACGTGTCTACTCTTTCCCTCTCTGACTATCGTATAACTTGTATTCATTCGCACGCGGCACGTGTAGTGCTAGGGTTGTCACGCCAGGAATACATCAATGAGGACAAAAAGTGTTGTAGCTTACCAGATGTTGTTTGGGTAAAGTGAGCCGACATTAAGTACAGTCAGCATCAAAAGTAGCTGACTATTTGACTACTGGAATATGTCAAATTGACGCTGACTGTACAAGCTACTTCATATATGTCAATTAAATCAACAACTCAGCCGTTTCGTAGCTACCGCACATAACATAGTGATAAAAATGACATATTTCATTTAAGTACATTTATTTAATTAACAAATTATTATGTCATCCTGAAAAGAAAATAAAGATAAAAGGATAGGAAATGATAGGATAGAATGTTGTGAGAGCTTACTATGGGTTTCACAAAAATACTAAAATTTTATAATCCGAAACAAATATATGTATTTACAATTGTGTGACTTTAATTTAATAATGAACCTATTTATTATTATTATTATATATGACGCGAAAAAATCACCTCCGCATACCTACCTAATAACCACGGTAGTTTAAAACAATGTAAGTAAAGGTAAAGTGTTTCTTCTTTTGTACACACACAGTACCTACTGTGAAATTCTGTAGATGCTTAAATCTTATTAATTAACGGTGTAAGTCACGTAAAACACAGTTTAATAATAAACACGTACCTACTTCGTAAGTAATAAAAAAAAATAACATACGGTTCACAATTTGACAAAAAGAGAGTACTTTCCGTCCTTATAATATGTATTTAAACATCCATTTACAGAACAATTTACGTAACCTCGTTTCAAAGTGCATTTCATGGCGCTTTTATAATCAATTGTTAAGGTAAGTATATCTATCAATACGACACGCTCCGAGACCGATCGATCCAGACGGCAGATCGTAGCGTACGCGTGCTTACTCGTTCGGCGCCAGCCCCGGACTGATCGCCACAACCCGGTCTAGCCGGCGAAAATGTAAATATCTCGGTTCGCCCCGCCCACTGCAAGCCCTCTGATCTATGCACCAAATGTTGTCATAGTTAAAATTTTCACAGAGGTCATGAGTCATGACCCTGCCCGAAATCGAACAAGTCCATTGAAAAAATCCTAAACACATAGACACTTTACGAAAACATGCAGCGTTCTTTTGTAAAAAGAATAAGTTTACCACGTTAAGAGTTCTTCTAGCATTATGATTATGACTACCTGTGTATTAGCATTCAGATATTAAATGAGATCGAACGAAAAACGTATTAAGTAGGTTAATAATAACCTAGGTATTGATTCTGCACTCCAAATATGATTAAGCAAAATTTAATTGCAAAATATTTTTTTCATAATCAATATAAACTTTACCTAACACTAAGGTAAATAAACGCCTTTAAGTTTAGTACTTTCGACCGACCGTTACGATTTCATCGACATTTCTTGTGGGGTTTGCTATAGCGAAGCTTGTAAGTAGGTACTGACAGAAACAACAACATGACTGGGTAAATGTTTCAAAACCGCAGTGTATAATAATATACTTAATTAATGTACACCTACTCGTAATTTAAAATAATGTCAAATTGTTGGGATTGTCAACGAAATTAACATTAGATTGAATGTAAGAAAGCCGGCCAAGTGCGAGTTGTACTCGCGCACCGGGAGTTGCGTACATAATAGGTATAATTATTAAATATGAAGAAGAAATCGCAAGTTTAGTACTACCCGGTTAAGTTAAGTTTGCACCTAGCATCTTTGGCGTCGCATACAAATTAGGTGCAAATTTACCGTAAAGTACCGGGTCATTCATAAAGTGTGAAGAGAATCTTATTTTTTAATGTGTTTGTTTGTAATGTGTGTCTAAATAAAATGCAAAATTAAATTGCATTCAACAGCATATACTGTGTTTTATTTTCAAGACCAGGTTCAGTAGTTTCGGCGATTTCTTATATTTTCTCTAATAATTCTTAAACTAGGGATGATAAAATTATAAAAGAATAAGTACGATATACAGACCAAAATTTCAATTATTTTCATCCAGTAGATGCACAGGAAATAGGGTGTGACAGACAGACACAAGAGTGATCCTATAAGGGTTCCGATTTTTCATCGGATGCACGGAAACCTTAATACGTACTAAAATTTGATTACATCTGTTCTGCAAACTGGAGCATAAGCAAAGAATACTGGTTGTACTTACAATTAGTGTTTTTGTTAAACTATTTAAAGCGACTCCCTAATGATCGTGTACCTACGGTTTAAAAACGGAATATAATATTCCTTATTTGGCCTTAACCTTCAATCTTCGCGTTTTAGTCGTCGAAATTCAGCGTGGGCTTCCGAATTGCGAAATGCCAACCTAATTAAATGAGTCGAGAACAATAAGGAGCGTGCCCCTATGTGGTCCTTACGCCCGCCGCGTCCATTACCCTGCTAGTGGGAGGCCATTAGTGGCAAATAATTGCTCGTCCGCAAAAACAATAACAAACTAATCACTCTAATTGAGGAATGTGACGAGTGAGATAGCGGATGGTCATAGAATATAACACAATAAGTATTATTGTGCAAAGACGCGATGCGACGGAGCACACTTCTTTCATGTAGTCACAATAACATTTTTAGCTACTCCAATGTCAACTTACTTTCTTGGATTGAATTGTTTTTGAAAGAGTAGCAAGGGAAATCTGTAAAAAATATACAAAATTACTGTGTGTAGCATTCACAAAAATATTCTCGTAATGTTTAAGTAAAGTAAAAATTGGCTTAAGTTCGCAACTCGAGTGGCTTCCTATTTATCTGTACGTTCGCCGAAAGTTGCTCATCCTTACCTTCCTATATAGCATACTTTTCAACACCACGACTTCTTGGTATCCTAACGAGCGATTTATATATTTATCATCTTTAAGATATTCGCAGAATGATCTCCGTGTTCCTATTGCTTCTTCCTCGATATTTTACACTGCAACTTTCATCACTCAATATCGCTATCCGCCGGATGGGAAATGCTTGCCTGTTGGACGTAAGGTGCACAAAATCTTCTCGCTTGTAAGCGCCACCTTAAGTAGCATTATTTATCACTCCCTTAAGCAAATAACTTTCTTAAGTCTGAGATCGCCTCTTAGCGATAAGGCCGCCTCTTGTTTACTGTTTCTCATACTGTTTTTAAGCGTCTTAACCACTCACATATGAAAATGTTGACATGCAATTATACAGTTGCAGGAAGCACATGAATGGTTAAATTCTTTTGGTGTGTAATAAAGAGTATTGTATTGCGTTATAAAGTTAACTCGTTCCGCACACACGTTTACCGGTCCCCATATCATATAGATCGGAAATATTATTCATGAACTAAGTTAGCTTCCTTGAATTGCCTTAAATTTCATGGCCAGGCGTCATAAATTTGGTATTTGGAATCCGATGAATCGAGAATCTAAAATTTATGAACATCTGGTCTTTAGGCAATGTATTTTCATATGTAGACACGGTTCTTGGGCTATGACCGAAGATTTCTCTTCCTAGAACATGGCGCTAATGCCCTAGAACGTAAATTAAGCAATTAAATTATAATTGGATAAGGCCACAGACGGTTTATTAGAACTGTATGATTGAATCAAACGCTAGCCGCTGTGTCATTAAGAAATAATACGACACAAACATGCAATAGGTTCGTAAATAAATGCCAGTTTGAGTGAAGAAACAACAAACATTAGATCAGCAGTGTGACGAACATTAACGCCCCTAAAACCTAGAACTCACTCCGCACGTGCAAAGCTATTTTGTTGATTAGTGGCTATTATTAGTTGTTTACCATCGAGCCCGACGGAAAATAACAAGCTGCACTGCTCTGCAGATTAATTTTCTGAAATGCAGTTATTGTTACATTTAGAGTCGATGGCGGTGCTATAATATGTCGGAACACTGTGTCTCTATACGAGTACTAAGACGACAGACTCTTACATTTAATGTCTAACTAAGTTCCAGCGCGCTTTGGCAACATATTCGGGAACGTTTGCCCATAGATTTTCTGAATGGAGAGTAACATTGGAAACGGTTTTCTAATATTAGATGTTTACTTATTAGAGTTTCCATTTTAGGGTAAAATTAGACTTGAGTCAGGCCACAACTTAAGTCAGCGTTTAAGTACGCTTGTAGAATTACTTAGATATCTATGACATGGAAAATACATTATACATAAAAAAAACAATTTTAGATCCTATCCTTCATGTAGACTCTGGCTATATCATTTTCTTGAGTTTTAGCCAGTAACCGGAGGGTGGCCTAAAACCAGTTGGGGTAAAAGGCAATTTACCCTAATTATAAATACATCTTGTTTGTAACGTAAGGCCTGTCTTCCTTAGATACTAAAACACTAACTATTTTTGTTACAGTATGTCAATCATTCGACATCAGGAACTACCCGGAGCAGTTGCAGCGGTTGAAAGGATGCCGCGTGATCGAGGGCCAGCTCAGCATCGTCTTGATGGAGCGCGGCACGCCCGAGTCCTACGCCAACATGAGTTTCCCAGAACTAAGGGAGGTCACCGGCTATATCCAGATTTATAGGTGAGTGTCTAGTTTTTCCCGAAAAAAATCTTCGTTCTAAATCGTCCTGATGACGTGTCTTTAAATCATCACGGAATAAAGTTCATGGTGATGTCCACGTTCCTTTGACTGTGATAGTGGAATATAGACTTAACATATTTATAGACTTAACATACTTAATAACATCGGGAAAATTTCCCTGTTTATATTCTGAGATGATGTTGCTGACTCTCTTGTTTTGCTCGGAGAAGCCCTATGAGCTCGTATCTGCCTCGGGTCGGCTCGGGCCAAAGAAAACCTGGGTTCTATCCGATATCAGCGCGCTTGTGCCGAAGCCCTGACCTGTGAATGACAGCATTACTGCTGAATTAGGGAATCTTGTGAAGGCCTCGAGATTGAATAATGGTCGTTCGCTTTCTCTTCCGACAACTTTCAAAAAGGGCGACAGAGTCTTATGTATATCTCAAGGAGCCGATCCTAATCCTAGGAAAGGTGTAGTGTACACCTTTGCGATGGAGTTTATTATACTAATATCTACTTCTTGTCAAAATTTACAAGTTTTCCGATAGAGCTGAACTTTGACATATTTTTGTGTAAGTTCGGTGACAATGCAATATTAGGAAACGATCGAGCTGATCTAATGATGGAGCCTGAAGGTGGTCATAGGAACTCTGTTACTAAAATAAAGCAATCCTACCGAGTCTGGGACTCTTTAGAATCATCTTGATGAGTAGTTGACGGGTGTTCAAAGAAAAATACAGACGGCGATAAAAGCTTGTCACAAAAATTTAATTTTTAACAGAAACTTATTTTGATGCTATATATCTTCTTGCTTCTTATATGTCTTGAAGCTTTTTAATATTAAGTGAGTTCCCATTGCCTTTAGCAAGGTGCATTCTAAAATATTATTGAAGCTAGCGTTTCAAACGACAGGGGGTTGGTTGCTTCGCCATTTCTCGTCCGACCTTGGCCTGGATACTTAGCCTTGAGCGTTATTTTGTTTCCTTGGTACATCAAGATCATTGATACAACTCGTATTTAGTTAAATATGTTTATTTCCAGAATGAAGGGGGTCCGCAACCTCGGCGACCTCTTTCCGAACTTGTCCGTCGTGCGCGGGATGCAGCTGTTCAAAGAATACTCTGTCGTTATCTTTGATAATGAGAACCTAGTGGTAATTATACATGTACACGATACGACCTCACGACTGATAGTTCGCCGCTGTCATCATGGGTTCGTATTGTTTAGTGGAATCTCAGCCGATTCAACCAAGTACAGATAAAGTCATAAACATATTGGTACATCGAACAAAAAGAGGCGCTGACCGGGCACGCCAGTAAGTAGTAAGGGTTGAAATGAAAGACGACAATTGCAAATGTTTCATACAACATGAACATCTATAAGTGTTGTAAACGTACGTGGAGTAAACTTATCGCGCAACATACTATACTATAATTGGTTATATTTTGTTATTATTACTGAAACGCCTGTTCGGTGGTGGGCCTCTTTTTTGCAATGTATGGTCACAAAAGTCGTTTTGGTTCATTTCGTCCACATTCCCATTTTGTTCACATTCTTACTTCGTCCTCAATCCCACTTCGAGTACATTCCCATTTCATCTATATTCCCATTTCGTCGTTTTCCCACTACGTCTACATTCCCATATCGTCCACAATCCCACTTCGTCAACATTCGTAGCTTAACTAACACGCGTAAACGAAAATCAGAAGTAAATGAAAAAAAAACAAAAAGAAACTAGATAAAATACTATTTTTATTATTTCATATGTTACCTCCTACTTTCATAGGTGACCTACATAGTTGTTTGCCAGTGCGTTAAGGCTGAGAATATGGACAAAATGAGAATGAGGACGAAATGAGAATGTGGACGAAATGGGATTGTTGACAAAATAGGAAGTGGACGAATTGGGAATTGATTGTGTACGAAATCGGATTGCTGACGAAGAGGAATGTGAACGAAATGGGAATGTGGTCGAAATGAACCTAAACGACAAAAGATTTAATTTAGCGTCCGATAGTTTGCTACCATGCTATTCTGGAAGAACACACACAGAATATTATCTGTGGGTGTCAACAGCTCGTTGCTTATTTATTTAGACAAGCTACAAACGGCCCCCAAGCAAAAGCAAAAATTACGATGAAAATGTGGATCATAATAAACATGAAAGTTGTTTAATCAAATTCCAGATTACGCTTATGATTGAAACGTATTGATTACAGAGTTGATTCTAACAATAAAAATACTTGTAGTATATCGAAGTAAATATTATACGCCCCTGAGCGACATATAAGTTCAAAAACGCAATCTTAAATTTACCTACCTGTATGTAAATGAGATTTTTTTAATTCTGCTGTACTTATTCTACTGCTCGGGGCCACTATACTATGGATGGATGTAAGACATCAAAATTGTTTGAATTTGAACTTATTCACTTGTCCTCGTGCGATTCAAGTCTATATGTGAGAGAGTTTAGTAAAACGTCACACTTTGTCGATTCTAGTTACGGAGTTACGGGCAGTTTAGTGAAATAAGGCAAAACCTACCGAAAATCGACTTTCAATGAAAACTGATAGAACATACTGTAATAAACCTATGATTTTGATGTCGACCCATAAATGTCCAATTTAAGCACCTTTTTAAGGCCTCAAAGTTTAGTGCCCAGCGTCCCACTTTCTCAATTGTCGCTTTTTCACTTTTGCAAATTTGAAGAATTTTTAAAAGATAACTATAGCACCTAGAGATATATATCGTCCATTAAAAGATAGCGTATGATCTGTAATATTAGAAACTTCTCATAACTCCATATCGACAAAGTGGGACCTTTTCCCTAAAACAGTCACATATGTATAGATCACCCTGAAAGTGATGTTGACTGCTTAACTGCATTTTTGTAGGTATTACGGGAATTTCATAAGAACTTGCTCTTAACAATTGACCTAAACGTTAAAAATCGGCCAAAAGCGAGTCGGACTCGCGCATCGAGGGTTCTGCACTACACACTACTAACGGCCGTACCTATAAAAATCCAGTGTTCGGTAATTTTTTATATTGGTTACTAACAGACAGACAGACATAAAATTATTCTGTTTTTAGTATTTGTTGTTATTGCGGCAACAGATCATCATCTGTGAAAATTTCAACTGTCTAACTATCACGGTTCATGTCATGAGATACAGCCTGGCGACAGACGGACGGACAGCGGAGTCTTAGTAATAGGGTCTCGTTTTACACTTTGGGTCCGGAACCCTAAAAAAGGTGTCAAATCATCCGTTATGTGGGGAATCCCCACATACGGATGTTTTTGTTATTGTTATTGAAACTACCGATCACAATTGACTAACGTGGCGCCATGACCATTCCTCAGACAGATGATGATGGGCTGTTATCAGTTTAAAAAAAACAATTTTCGTTAACATTGGCCTCTTAAACTATTCCTGGCCAGATTTTTTGTAATAATAAGTCTGTAATGTTAACACTGCTGTTTGCGAGTTAAATAGTCCTCATGTAAGTGAATTTTGTAGGTTTTTGTAAATAAAACTCTTCAACCACACAATTGTCGACAGTCTCTGGGGCTGCGTTCGCTGACGCATATAGAGCGGGGAGCAGTCCGGATCCAGCACAACGACCGGCTCTGTTACACCAACACCATCGACTGGACGAAGATCAATGGCGATAAAGCCGATAACAACGTCATCAAGGTGAGAAAAATATTAGTAAAACGGTATACAATGCATACACACATTTTGACGAAATCTAGCAGATAT
The DNA here is from genome assembly GCA_905404275.2 of Hedya salicella. Taxonomy (NCBI): domain Eukaryota; kingdom Metazoa; phylum Arthropoda; class Insecta; order Lepidoptera; family Tortricidae; genus Hedya; species Hedya salicella. Next base: position 20,574,756 of record FR990099.1, on the reverse strand, counting down.
TTGATATAAGTAGCTGCTCTAAGGGTGGACTGGTCTGGTTTAGACCGAGAATCATGTGAAACTGAGAGTGATAGGTATGATTCAAGGAAATCGGTTGAGTAGTTTAAAAATTGTCAGCATCTTTCTAGATGTGTTGGGGGTTTTATTTATCGATTCACCGGTTATCAATTTATACAAAATGACTAAATGAATAATTTTAGACACGAAAACAATCTTAGCTTAGACGGAGACATTCACTAATCAGAAATGAGCAGTTAATACAGGATGGGTACTTCATACAATACTACCCGTCTGTATTAAATAAAGCAATAAGATTAAGTCGGGAACACGGGCGTGGTGTTCGTAGAAATAAGTCTATATATCAGACTCGTTGCCTTTCTCTCCTAGCTCTAATCTACTGCCGTGTCGAGGACGACATGTTTAGCTTTCGAGTCTTTTAGAATTAATAAGCCCTTATAGTATAATGCCCCGCATCTGATTTGCCTGTGGCTAAATTAACCTAACGTATCCACAAGGTTGGCGCGAAAGGCCGCTTTCCGATACACCACAACAAGCTTTGATCTTTTAATGCATGATTGGATATTTTAATAACCGTCACATACTAAGCAATCAACAATTTAAGGTAGGTATTCCATCAAATTCTATCAGTACTGTCATGCAGACGAATTTAAAAGGAAACAATGCGTGGTAGGTGAGCAACGAAGCGTAGATATGTGCTCTTATGGCCAATAATCGGTTAATGACAGCTAAGCCGAAATATTGTTCCTTAAACTGGTTCTGGCCCCGCACCGTGGGATTATTTTCATCAATTGAGCATTGCAAAAAACGTGGCCATGCAATTTGAATTCATAAGCCGCCTGTCATTAAATGTTGTTATAAACGGATATAAGAGTTTATGCCGACACCTTTCAATAATAATCGACGTTTACGTTAATTAGGTTCAGTTAATATGCAGCATTTTATACGGTCTGTCGGATATTGAGGTTATGTTAGGTTCTTAATTTACTTTTACTATAGCTCAATTTCCTCAAGCAAGTTAATACGTGTGTCGGCAACAGGCAAGCTTTGGCACGGGAGGCGAATCTTGGACCCTCGCGGGTGGCATTGACTCGGTTTAAGCCGCAGTGCGGGCATATTTGCACTGGGCAGCTGTCGGCGAGTCCAATCGTGACAGGCTTATCTGTAGATACTTGGAACAAAATTAATCTTACATTTCTTTTTAATGTTCCGCATCAGGACTGGCAAAAAGAAACACTTATGGAACTACCTCAGTGGCTTGATCCGATTCTTTTGTGTAGAACGTGCATTGTTCTCAATTTTTTAATGTGAAAAACACCATACTTGTTATTGCAACGTTGATACGAACATGTACAAAGAGCAAAGCAAATCACAAATTTAAATAGTGATCGATTGCGATTTGATTAACAGCATTTTTTCTCGCTTACTTAACAGTTCTTTACTAACGACGCGCGTCGCGGTGGAATTGCTAACAAACTTTCGTACTTATTTTCATATAATTTATTTGGTCAAATGGCACCGAATTAACAATTATCACTGCTATGAAAGTATGTTGAATATGAATTTATTTCCGTGCATTTTAATTAGATAGTGTTTGATTCTGCTTTTGTTAAACTGCGATAATTGTCAGGTGAAAATGTAACTCACAGTACTTATCTCATGTACATTGTACACAGTATATTTATGTCGTATGTCACAGGCTTAAAATCCATCGGGCTGAGAATTGGCCATGCTTGCTCCATGCAATTACTATTTCACCTTGATTTGCGCAAAAGTACATACTGATGTTATAATTGATTTCAGTCTAACTACGACACGCGGTTGTGCGGCCTGTGTCCCTACGCGCAGGGCCGCGACCGAGACTCGCGGTCGACTGGCAGGCAGTGCCCATCTGATGACAACGGGCGTCTGCTGTGCTGGGATGACAGGAATTGCCAGAAGGGTAACACACTTGCTAGTAGTCACTAGTAGTCACTGATTAGATACTTAATTTTGGATTCAATAATCATCACGAATGGCCAGAGTATTCGTAATTAGTATTGTGTGTGGAGTTTCATATCTCAGATGTCAAAGTGTGGCACCGCCTAACCCTCCAGTAGCTACGTGAACTTAATTTGGATTCAGTGTTCATCACTGATTGAAGAGTCAAAAACAGTATATTCAGTATTTGTGTTAAGTTTCATATCACGGACCCGAGTCATTGAGCGAAGTTTTCACTACACTTAGCGTCTGCTTTGCGACGCAAAGCGTCTTGTGGTTGTCGCCCCGACCGAGGCGGTTTGAGGGTTAATTTGTAAACTGGTCCAGCAACAAATAAAGATAAAAGGTTTATTAAGGCTCTCCCCACGCACGGGGTTATTTATAGCGTGTTTGCGAATCCGTGTAAGGTCTCCCACGCTTTGTTGTTGCATTGAATGGCGTCTTAACAAACTGCACTCCATAAATTTACCACTTAAATTGCACTGCAATGTTCAGCAGAGCGGGTTATTGGTATTCATGGGGTCCGTCGGGTCAGCTTTGTACGAAATGAAATTTAAATTTAACAGATATTTTTGGCTACATATCAGATGTGTTTGAATGAAATGGAGACGGTTAGGTATTTCGATAACGACTAATGCTGATTTTATATATAAGTAGTAAAGTGCTAAGTGTAAACTGTAAATCGTGTGTTCGCAAAAAAACTTAGAAAATAGGTACTTGAGCGTTTTTTAAACGGTTTTCTCTTGACTATTGAGGAAGGTTTAGTGTATAATTTATGTGTTTATTTTCGTAAAGTGCTATCGGTGATATAAACAGTTATCACAGTAATCACAAAGTACTGAATACTATTGATGCAAAATGACGTAAAGTCTAGGCCAATGAATCATTGTTTCATTCATACATTTTTATTTTTAATTGCTTGTGTTGAAATAAATAAATTTACTTCCTATAAAAGCACATTAGTTGATTGTGAAATACACGTATTTATTAATTTAAATTATTACTGTGATGGATCGATTTTTATTCCGAATGATGTGAATATAAATCAAGAAATCCCTAATCAATATTGAATTTTAAGTACATAACGTAGTACCCTGTTTGCTTATATTAAGCATTGTGTTCATTTCTTAGCGCGTGCGTTTCACATATAGCGTTCCTCCGTCGTAAATTTCATTATTAAAATTTTATAATAGTATTAGTTATTTCAACGAACGTATATTTTATGAATAAAGTTCGTTGCAAAAAATGCAATGTGACGCTTTACTATTTAAGTCAATGCTATGTAAGTGCATTTTCTTACACACAATCGTTTTTAGTGTGCAACTCGAGCTGTGGCAATAACACGTGTACCGATGACCTCCGCACCTGCTGCCACCCGTACTGCCTGGGTGGCTGCGATGGCCCCGGCCCGCAGCACTGCCACGTCTGCCGCCACTACTCGTTCGGCGCCGTGCTAAACCGCACCTGCGTCGAGAAATGCCCCGCACACATGTACCAGGTACTTTTGAATGTTCAAACCCATTGTGTCGAGACTATGACCAATTATTGCTGCCACTCGTACTGCCTGGGTGACAGTGACGGCCGCAGCACTGCCACGTCTGCCGCCACTACTCGTCCGGCTGCTAGTTGTGATTGATGGTGGTGGATTTACGATTTAGTTTGTTTAAAATAGTAATAAAATTCACGGCATTCATCATTGTTCGTATCTAGTGGCATTCATAGGCACTACTCGTTATTATCTGTGTGTTTAACTGGTATAATTTTTCAGTTGTACCGGCGTTGCGTGACAGAGACGGAGTGTCGCACCATGCAGGTGCCGACCGATGCCTTCAACCGCCACGAGACCAACATTAAAGCCTTCAAGACGCTCAATGACTCGAAGAGCGGCACCCTCTGCGTGTACGTCTGCCCTACTGGTTACATGGAGGTACATGGAATTCATCGTTACCACACCTATTGGGCTCCCCTTTAGTACGGCGAAGCGACAGTGATACCGCCACGAGTCCATCATCAAAGCCTTCAAGGGCTCATAGACTCGAAAAGCTGCACACTGTGTGTATGTCTGCTCCAATGATTACATATATGGACATATCGTTACCATACCTTTCACCAACTTCTCCCGGCTATTTACTTACCTTACGCCTTGGAGCCTTGAGTGTAAGTGGCCAACACAACAAATCGCTTGATCGCCTTTACGTTTTTCGTAAAAATATTAATCACAATGAAAAGTAAGCCTCAAGACATTTATTTGTACAAAAAAGTTTACATAAAACACATTTAACTGGTTCTGGCGCTAGACATCGCCTGTCTCGCTAGTATTAAACTATTTACACTGAATTAGTAAACTACACGTATATTACTGTGACTCAATGTGATAAGTCATTGCGCTCATCTGTTTCGCCGGGGATATTCGGCACATCAATGAAAGTGGTAGGTCTTAAATGTGCGTGCTTGTATACAGAGCGGCAACGAGAAACACGCGGAGTGCGTGAGGTGTCCCTCGTCCGGGTGCACGAGAGAGTGTAAGGGCGGCATGATCGACTCGGCCGCCTCGGCGGACCGGTTCCGCGGCTGCACCACCATCAAGGACGGGCTCACCATCGCGCTCCGAGCCAGCGGCGGTCAGTACACTCATTTAACCCTTAGATGCATGGAAAATAGAAAAGTAAAGAGGACATTATCAGTATATCCAAAGTGTCCATCAAAAGGGGTTAAATTTTGGCGCCACAAGTAGCAAGTGCGTAATAGTACATTACTACAGAGGCTGCAAAATAGGGGATTTCCGGTCGAGTAGTTATAGATGGTAGAGTGTTAACGAGGCCATCTAGAGATACGAGGCCGACAATCCCTATTCGCGCCGAGGCTTGTATAGTGCTTTTTCTCATCTATAACTTCTGGGCCTGGAATCCCCTATTTCGCAGTCTCTGCAGTAATGTACTATTACTGGCAAGGAAGTGTCTTTGACAACAGATGTTGAAAGTAATGAATGAAATCGATGTAAACAAAGAGAAACAAAACTAAATATTTAGCGATTCTACTATAAATTACAATAATTAAACATCATTTTGAACAAAATGTAATATTTACATCAGAAGAGGAACAAAGGATTGAGAAGCGTTTCGATACAAATGTTTTGAAATTGGTTGTTGTCTTGACCGGTACTGATACTACTAGATAATGGCTAAATTCATTTCATACGCACTTGGCACTCTAGCGTCATTCCGGACGGATTCGGAACTATTATTTATTGCTTTCCGTTAGACACTTTTTCATCCATTTTCCTATTTGAGATTGACCTCCTTACTTTGCTTTTCTCCATGCTTAGATGCATATTACAGTATCGAAAACGACACTACTAAAATGACAAAAGTAGACATCAACCTCAATTTTGCGACTTTGTCAAACTCTTCACAAAGCCTCAATTTGACGTGGATTTCTAATTAAGTCAGTTCAGAAAGGAAATGCATGATTGCGATTTATTTTATTCTACGATGCACTGCAATCTGTCCATTTTTAGGGTTCCGTGGCCAAAATAGAAAAACCGAAGCCTTATAGTTTCGTCATGTCCGTCCGTCTGTCCGTCCGTATGTCACAGGCATTTTACTCAAAAACTACAAGATCTATATTGATAAAATTTAGAGCATAGGTGTCTTGTGTAAGCCGCTACTTAGTTTGATAGTAAAATAAAAATTATGTATATTTCTAAGGGGGGGGGTACTCCATACATGTAACCGAAACTGATTTTTTTTTAGCAATGTGTCGCACATATTTCGATAGTTCTTCCAAAAACACTGAGGTTTTTAATAAAAAATGATTTAGTATATATTTTCGGGAGAAATCGCTCCGAAAGTAGCAAAAATTGTGTCCCTTTATTTTCTAAGCGGTATGTCCAATAAATATGAATCGCTTTTCAAGACCGAAAGCGATTACTATTCTACTGTGTTCGTACATAGCCATTGTCTTCATTGTGGACTAAAACCACGATTATTTACTTTAAAGTGGATGCCACTGTATGCAATCACTGTTCTCACACAAAGGGAAATTTTATGTTTAAAACAAGGCGGTTCACATTAAAATAAAGACCACTAGAGGCGTTGACAACTTTACAATGAAAGATAATGGTTTTGTTCAAAAGTGGTACAATAGTAGTTGTTTTCGGTCTCGAAAAAGGATTCCCACTACACATATTCAATTGGAATTAAAGTGCTTCATTATGCAACAGCTCCTTAAATATCTTCCAATGACACAGGCAACGTCGTCTCGATACTGGAGGAAGCGCTGAGCGAGGTGCGCGAAATCCGCGGCATGTTGAAGGTGCATCGCTCCTATCCACTGGTGTCGCTCATGTTCCTCAAAAACCTCGAGAAGATCACAGGGGATGCTGGCTTAGAGAAGTGAGTATGTTATCCTTAGATAATATCGTGTTCATGTTTATTCTATGCTACTTCAATTAGAAACCGCGTCCTTGGCATGTAGTTGTTTTACAATTCGTATGGTGACTTTTTTTGAAGGTGACAATCGATTCTGTTTTTCGTAAGGATCAAATGTCTATATGGGACAAAATGCAAATATACAACTCTAACAGTCAGAAATGATAGTTAAAGTTAGGCATTTCTACTGAGCGCAAAACGCTCCATACTAATTGCTCCTCAAGTGTGACGTCATTCTTAAGTTGGGTTACCAAATTTATATGGAACTAGAAGGCTAACTTCATTCGCAGTGGAGAAAAAAATCATAACTCTTTTTTTCTTTGGTTTAGTCGGGTAAAAAGTATCCTATAACCATCTGGAGATGCCTAGCTATCCTTGTAACAATAATAGTTGAAATCCGTTTCTTCAGTGACCTCCAAATAGTCCCTTACAATAGTTTTTTTTAAATATGTTCTATGTACAGACATTTCTTTTTTACAACTTTATAATAGTATAGATAAGGATTAAAAAAAAACAAATCTGATTTCGGACTTAATAGAATCACAAAATTTGCATAATTTTGTAGTTTTGTATTTCAAAGCCATTTAAATTTTTTCGATTTCTTTTCTTAAGTTCATGATGCATTTGTATTTTTTTAATTATCTAATTAATTTAGGTTGTAAACCTTGACACGCGTCATCATCCCTATTAATATTATATTCAACTGTGTAGTCTATGACTGATGTTAAAGTATAATTAATAATCATATTGAGTTTATATCCTTACTTGAGAAATGATTACATACAAACTTACACATCCCTTTTCACCCCTTTAAGGAATTGTTTCCGGGATAAAAACTATCCCATATCTTTTCCAGGGTCTCAAACTATCTCCATACCGAACATTAAAATCGGTCCAGCGCTTTTAACAAGAATTTACTTTCGCTTTTATAATATTTAAGTACCGTAAAACCACCCAACTATGGTCCAAAATGTAACCAACTGGTTTCCAAGTGAAATGAAACTTTCTTTGCCTGAATGCAGATGTACCTACTGTTCTACCGTTGTTCTACCGTACCATGGGGAAAGTTCTGAAAAAAACTTTTTGAGTTAATGCCACCGTCACGTTTCTATCATCGCACCTACCGCCTCAAAAACAAAGTACTTCCCTACTCTCTGGAAGCTGGGTATCCCAAAAATAAACGGGCATCACGCTCATTTTTACCACGTACTTGCAAGTTGTGGAATGAGCTTCCCCTTGAGGTGTTTCCAGAGCGCTATGACATGGGATTCTTCAAGAAGCGAGACAACAGGGCACTCAAAAGTTGGCAATGTATGGGCGACTCCTCCGGTGTTGCACATATCCATGGGCGACGATGACCACTTTCCATCAGGTAGCTCGTCTGCCCGTTTGACACTTATTATTTATTTAAACTCTATAGCGCAATATAAGAAAGTACAAATGGCTGACATAATTCCAATTCAAATTTATTAATTAATTAGACATCAATGGTCCATTGCTGTTAGTAACAATAAGTATCTTTAATTGCCATAAAGGCATTCTCTACCAGTCAACCATTAGGCTAGAGTATTCTTTGTCAAAATCCCTAATAATATATTATTTTCATTTTTTTTCTTTCCGGACCATAATTGGGGCGCCTGGACTATAGTTGGGTAGTTTTACGGAATGGATAAGTAAATATTATATTTACACGTTTTCTGTTGGGGTAGTACGGACTAAAACTGTACGACATTTTCCAGAGGCGAAGCGTTGAATATATTCAACAATCCTAACCTCGAGCTGCTGTGGGACTGGGAGAGCCGCAAAGCGGAAAACAAGAAGCTCGAGATCACAGGCAAACTAGCCATCCAGTTCAACCCCAAGCTGTGCGACAAGGAGATCTTGCCAGTGCGCAACGCCACCAAGGGCTATTGGCCCGGTCAAGTTCTCGTGAATTCCATTGATGACAACGGCGATCAAGCTTTTTGTAAGTCTATCTTTAGTCGCATCGACCCGTAAAGGTACGTCCTTCGGCAAAACAAAGCTAGGCAAAGATGTCGGAACGACTTGAATGTATTGTTTAGCAATAGTTTAAGTTTACACAGAAATTTTCCAGCAATCCTTTTGAGATCTTAGATTCCTTGTACTTTTTACTTTTATTACTTGGAAATTCGAAATGTTGAAATTTCAAATTCCACTATGTCTTAAATCTTATTCCAAAATTTGCCAATGCATGACTTGCAGGTTTCCAAGAACCTCTGAAACTGGAGCCGACGTTGTTCAAGAAAGACAGAGTGGTTCTGAGCTGGAACCCTTACTGCGTGGACGACTCTCGCAAGCTGCTCGGCTACTCTCTGTACTACATCATGACCGACCGCAATGTCACACTCTACGAACAACGGGACGCCTGTTCTGACACGTTCGTATGCTTTGTATTATCTTATTTTTTTAAATATTTATCAGGTCCAAAATGACTTAAGAGAAGAGCGCTTTCACAAAACGCGCTCGAGTAATATGTAATTGTTTTTTTTTTATAATTTGATATTTTTCTGAATTGTGTTGGTCCAAATAGAAACTTTCAACGTAATGCCCACGATGTATAATTTTAATAATTCAACGATAATGTGAAAATTCTTGACATTTTCCTGAAAGGCAAACTGAAACACGTACCTTTTTAATCCTTATTGTCATCGTGACAAGAGCGAACGTATTTCAATTTCTCAAAAATAGCTAATCAGCTGAAAGCTAGTGTTGGTAATTAAGTAAATTCAATATGTATATATACAATGCTACTCAAATTTGAGGTCGCTATATAAAAGAAACGGCCAAGTGCGAGGCGGACTCGCGCACTGAGGGTTCCGTACACATTTTCACTTACCCTAACTTTATTATCCGGTTCAGGTTAACTTAAGTTTGCACCTGATATTTATAACATTGCGTACAAATGAGGTGCAAACTTAACGCAATCGGGTTGTTCGAATAGGTTTTAAAAAAAAATGCTAGTTAGAGACATGGTTATAATTTTCGTGTAATATTTATGGGTAATTTTTCACATTTTCCTTAATAAAACAAAATCTAATCACAATAACAAAAAATAGAAAATTGTTCAAAATTGAGCAGATCGCCCTTTCATATGCTACTACTTGACCTCATATTCGTCGTTTTTTAGAACATAAACATTTATTTTTGAATACTTCCTTTGCAATACATACATTACTAAGACTTCGCTGTTCGTCTGTCTGTCTATCTGTCTGTCACCAGGCTGTATCCCATCACACACTTGAAATATTCACAGATGATGTATTTCTGTTGCCGCCATAACAACAAATACCAAAAACAGTATAATTTTATGTCTGTCTATCTGTTTATATCAGTAACCAATATAAAATGATCGAGCACCGCGTACATTTTGCTTAGGAGTAGGGCTTAGCGCTTTTGTACGGAACCCTCGGTGCGCGAATTTGACTCGCACTTGGCCGGTTTATTAAATGTTTCACAATTATATATTTTTTTATACCAAGTAACTGTCTAGGTTTGAATATCGTGTCAACTTCCTTGTCGAAAACCCCATGTTACATTCTTTTGGGTTTTATCTGTTGATGGAAATCATTCCACAATTAACATGTTATTTTCGCGTTACTTATATTTTATTTTGTCTATAGATGGAATGTGATCGACATAGCCAACGTCGAGGAGAGCCGCAACAACACGCCGCTCCTCAGCCCGTGTAGCGACAAGCAAATCCAGTTCAAGGTGGTGAGCAACCTCATCCCGGACACGCGGTACGCGGCGTACGTCAAGACCTTCACCACGCGCCAGGACAAGCGCGGCGCGCAGAGCCCTATCATATACTTCAGGACGCTTCCTGGCCGTAAGTTTAGTTCCAACCATACGTCGCAAAAATGGGGGGAAAAACCGAGCGCGCATTTCAGTAATAGCACAGTATAATAAAGATTACTACGTACAGTATGGACACTCCCTGAAAGTGCCGCCCACCCGCGCTCGGTTACCTCGCAGTTACCGGCTGAGGTAACTGAACTGTGAGCGGGAAGAGCGCGGGTGGCCGGATCTTGCGGGAGTGTCCGGCGGGCGGCAGGGAGTGTCCACAGTGTGGTAATAGTAACAAAATAAAACAATTATTGTTCAATGTATATCGCGACATAAGTTTACACAACACTTAGTTCATCTTGTATGAAAAATTTACAGTCGTCGACTTTCATTTCAACCCTTAGTACTGGCGTGCCGGCTCGGTGCCTCTTTTTGTGCGATGTACGGTTACAAAACTCTTATTGTGTACTTAGTTGGGCATGGGAGTCCGTTAGGTTAAACTTAAAACGTTAATATCGTCTAAACTTTCTTTGTTTTCCAACTTATCTTGTTTATATTAACCTTACCTATTCTAAAAAAGAAAATAAGATATAAACTTCCCTTTACTGTATGGACCATGTAATTAAATAATTTTTGAAGATCTCCCTTATATATTTTGTCTCACACACTCACTTCTATATGAAGATTTTCAGTATATTTTCTTAATACACATAAAAAACTTTATCCAGACAATTACAAACACAACAAAAAAATAATTAGCCAAACAGGTTACAAAGGTCCCTTCAGGCAGTAGGCCGTCTACCGCTAGCAATTAAACGGTTCAACTATGTTCGTTTGTATTTTACTAAGAATTTTTCTCATAATGCAATGAGATATTCACGTTGTGTTCCTTAAAAAGGCTTTGAAGGATTCAGTAATCAACTCGTCACACTAAAATTTTGTTCTAATCGGTCACACCGCCAAAAGCAGTATTATTGATATCAACTTGTCACAACTAGATTTAGTTCTTTAGTCACATCATAATTTTGTAGCTATTGGTGACACTGCAAATCTGTTCTTATTCGTCATCCCGTCTAAAAGTTAAGTCTCACGTTGCGGGTGCGGCGTGACAAGAGGTGCATAATAAATTTTCATACTAAATTGAAGATCTGTAGAGCGACCTCCTTTTGTTTCAATTCGTTATGAGGCCGCCGCACCTCCGATGCGGCGGCGAAAAGAACGTACAGCTATGTGCATAAAAAAAAAAAGTTTTGATAGGAAAATAAAAAGAACATTTTCATTACTCCTGCTCAAAAAGTACGTCGTATTAGCTTCGCGAAGCGAGCCTAAAATAGTACATTTAGCCCCTAAGGTTTAAAAGAAAGCCATATAATACCATACAAATTTCTATGCCACCGAAAAAAAAAACTTGCGGCCAGCTACATACTACTTACGAATAATTGAAAACAAACAAGCCAACCTGATCAGATTGGCCAAACTTTCTGATAGAATTGCTCAACCTGTACTTTTAGTTTTTCATGAAATATACAATTTTAATGTTAAGTCTTTTTGATTTTTTCGCAGTCGAAGTGAAAAGCAGAGTGTTTAACACGTGGCTAAAAGCCATTATGACACTCAGACATATTTGTCCTCGCTCACTTCGTGAGCTCGTCCAAATAATCACTTCGTGTCATAATGGCTTATTTAAGCCCCTTGTCAAACAATGTACCATTTGACGCGATTTAATTGTTTATTGTTGGTTAATTATTATTATTAAGGTATATAATAATAATAATAATAATAAATCATGTAAAGCACAGCAAGCCCAGCCTCTGCAGTAATATACTATTTATGTGGCAGGTCCGAGCCCACCCACGGTGACGGTGCAAGAGGACTCGCGCACTGAGCGCTCGGTGACGATCCAGTGGCTACCACCCACGCGGCCCAATGGCACGATCGTCGAGTACACAGTCGAGGTGCAGGCCAACAGCTACAACCGGCCCATGATCATGGCCAGCAGCATCAACTACTGCAGCAACCGTGAGTACACTGCCTGACATGTCACGCCACGTGTTCGGTACATTGAACATCCGCCTTCGAGGACACCGTCGAGGTGCAGGCCAACAGCTACAACCGGCATATGATCATGGCCAGCAGCATTAACTACCGCAGCAACCGTGAGTACACTGCCTGACATGTCACACCACGTGTTCGGTACATTGAACATCCGCCTTCGAGGACACCGTCGAGGTGCAGGCCAACAGCTACAACCGGCATATGATCATGGCCAGCAGCATTAACTACCGCAGCAACCGTGAGTACACTGCCTGACATGTCACGCCACGTGTTCGGTACATTGAACATCCGCCTTCGAGGACACCGTCGAGGTGCAGGCCAACAGCTACAACCGGCATATGATCATGGCCAGCAGCATTAACTACCGCAGCAACCGTGAGTACACTGCCTGACATGTCACACCACGTGTTCGGTACATTGAACATCCGCCTTCGAGGACACCGTCGAGGTGCAGGTCAACAGCTACAACCGGCATATGATCATGGCCAGCAGCATCAACTACTGCAGCAACCGTGAGTGTGAGACACTGCCTGACATGTACAAAATGACGAAAATTTGAGGCTGCAGTGTAAAAAAAGGATAAATTGCGGTTGTGAAAAAACACTTAAACAAATTTAGTTAAAATATTCAGTGCTTCTCAAATTTGAGGTCGCTACATGAAATAAGGAACTGATTAGGCAAATAACTAATCAGAATTTTGAGTATCTTTTCTGTTTCTTAGAAAAACAACGTCAAAAATCCGTTTCTGACGCTTTTTTAGGGTTCCGTAGCCATTGTAGTTCCGTCATGTCCATTCGTCTGTCCGACCGTCCATCCGTATGTTACAGGCATTTTATTACTCAAAAATTATTATAGATATTTTCGGAAATAATCGCTCCGAAAGTAGCATAAATTGTTTGTTCCACAATTTTCTAAACGGTACGTCCAAAAAATATTAAAAAAATTATACAGAAAAAGCTTTATAATTACTTTCAACGAAAATTGTTTTCAACGTGATCGGATATACCGTTTTTGAGATATTGCTGAAAAACGGTACTTCTCAGCGAAAGGACGTAAGTGCCGTGGAGATACGCCATTTTGTTAGTGCACTTTTTCATATGATATTTTTGTCATCTGTAGCGCATTTTTTCGTATGAATGGCTGCGGAACCCTACTCCGAGCATGGTCCGACACCCTATTGGCCGGTTTTTTTACTAAAAATACGAATGGGCTCTTAAACGATCGGCCTATACCTAGTTACCGATGTGTTTTATTCCAGCGAGCCTGCTAGCCAACATAATCGCCGCGAAGTCGGAGGTGCCCCTGAAGGAAGAGACGGCGGCGACGGGCGACGTGAAGAACGGCTCCTGCAAGTGCAAGGAGGAGGACGCTGGGCCCTCCACCAAGTTCGACTCGATCGCCGAGCAGGAGCGCATCGAGAGCATCGCCTTCGAGAATGAACTGCAGAATCTGGTACGATCAGCGTCAAATAGTCTGTAAGATTCATAGCCTCAAATATATCGCAACACATCTACATCTATACTATTATAAAGTTGTAAAATTGAAATGTCTGTACATTGAAGATATTTTCAAAAAATTGATTGTTACGGACTATTTGGAGGTCACTAAAACGAAAAATATTTTTTTTGGATTGTATGTATGTTTTTATGTGTCGTTGTGGCTTCCTCACGCAAAATCGGCTAAACAGATTTCCACAATTTTTGGTACACGGGTAGCTGGGTATCTCCAGGTGGTTATAGGATACTTTTTACCCGACTACGCTGAAGAAAAAACGATGGGTTATGACTTTTTCTCCTCCGCGAACGAATTCCGTGCATCTTCTAGTTATTATAATAAAGTTGTAAAAATGAATAATGAGGCCTGGAAAGCCGGCGACCGGTAGGCTGGAGCTTCGACAAAATGTTTAGCGGTCAGGCTTGTTAGTGTTTTTGTACCAGTGTTTTTAACCCTTTTTCATGATGCGACCTCATATAGTGAAAAAGAAGATTCGCGAGCCCCCGCTGCGCTGTTTTAAACATTCAATCCGAATAAATGTAACTGCGCCTTTAAGATGCCTCGTGAACCTCTCAGCTAAAGAGGTCGCGGCCCACAGCTCGAAAAATAATGCTTTTTACATATAGCAGTATGTTTCGAGCTAGTAGGTATAGTATTTATTATCTAAACCCGACTGGGCTTTACAGCTCGCTTTAAGAAACATCTGACCGCGACTGTCGTGAGAACTACCAAGACGAGTAACACATAATTATGACGAGTCATTGACACGGAGTTGAAGCTATTTGTGAACTATTATTAGAGTTTTCTATAATTAGATATATAGAAGTAAAATTGCTTTTTAGATAAAGTTGAATTGATCTAGCTCTAGCCGTCTAAATTTTGACCAGTCTCCAGGGATACACTTGTTGAATTACTTTTGTCTACTATCCAGAGTTCAAACCAATATTAGACGACCTTACAAGTTTATCTAATATTTTAACTTTAATGAATATCAAATTAGTTTATTTATTACTGTGCCCATTCGCGTAAGTTATGAGAAAATACTAGGAAACACAGAATCCTTTTTTGCGTTTTCTTAGTCGATTAAATGGTACATGCCTTCAATCTTGCCCGGAGTCGCAATTAACCAAATTTCATTGAAATCGATTAGATTGTTTCTGTTTGAATCGTGCGCAAATACAGAAAGTTAACGATTTTACTAAGTTTACTAGAAGGAGCCTGGAACTTTGTTTGCGGAAGAGGAAAAAGTCATAACCCTCTTTTTTATTTCAGCGTAGAATTCATAGTAATAAGTAAAGTATCTTATAACTATCTGTGGATACCCAGCTACTCTTTTACCGATTTTTTTTTAAATCCGTTAAGCCGTTTTGACATGATGAATCCACAAAGATACATCCAAAAAATAAATCGATTCAGTGGACCTTCAAAGAGTCTGCATCTTTTTTTATATATTCAACTTATAGACATTTATTTGTTACAACTTTATAATAGTACAGATATCATTTAGATTAATGTATACATTTGTGACCCTATGCCATGGCAATCAGGTGTACGTGCGGAACAAATCTGGCAAAACGAGCAAGAGCAAGCGTGAGAGCAGAATCCGCCGGTCGATCGACAGCAGTATTAGCAGCATGCTGGTCATCGTCACGCCGCCCAACGGGCCCTCGGCCAACTTCAGCTACCCCAACACCACGGACGAGGACGGTAAGATATTGATAGACCTCGAACATGTTGGCAAAACGAGCAAGAGCAAGTGTGAGAGCACAATCCGCCGGTCGGTCGACAGCAATATCAGCAGCATGCTGGTCATCGTCACGCCGCCCAACGGGCCCTCAGCCAACTTCAGCTACCCGAACACCACGGACGAGGACGGTAAGATATTGATAGACCTCGGACATGTTGGCAAAACGAGCAAGAGCAAGTGTGAGAGCACAATCCGCCGGTCGATCGACATTAGTATCAGCAGCATGCTGGTCATCGTCACGCCGCTCAATGGGCCCTCGGCCAACTTCAGCTACACCACGTACGAAGACGAGTAATAGACATGGACAAACATGGGATTTATTGGGTTAAAATCAAATAACATACAGCGCGTTCCTAAATCGATGAACTCATTTAGATAAGTGATTACATTCGGTTTAGTTTCTTAACAAGATCATTAATGATTTTGTCGACGTCACGTGCAAGTATTATCCCTTAAACATCACAGTAACAGTAATTCATTTACTTTGTCTTCAAATTCCACCTGTATCGTGCGTATTGAATGAGACAGAATTTAAAAAAAAAATGCTTTACGTGATTTCGCCATTTTCATTTTCGAAACGATTGTAGCTATTGCTGATGTTGCGATAACTTTTTGTACATTGAAATGTCTTTTTTGATTAGTGTCTATTTCCAGGCTTTCTGCGATCGCAGCACTACAATCTATCAGGCTCGGTGCACTCGCTGAGCATCGACAACATGCGGCACTTCACGTGGTACACGGTGAGCGTGTGGGCGTGTCGCTCGCAGCACGTCAACGAGTCGCTGGCCGACTTCGAGGAGGCGCGCTGCTCCGACCGCGCCTTCTTCACCTTCCGCACTATGGAGAAGCGTGAGTATGCTCTATACACACATCTGCCGTGCTATGTCTAAAACTTATCTAACTCTCGTGGAGCTCCAGTTCGGTTTTAGGCATAGGGCGACAGTTATATATCCTGGCCTATGATTGTCGCGTTTATCATGCGATAATACACGCGTGAGATAAATGATAAAGCTTTCGTCACTCTCCTACGCATCTTATGAGTACGTGGGTGACGCATGCTTTATAATATGATGCTGATTGGGCTATAGAAGTTTTACGAGGGTTGATATTTAGAATGGTGTAATCTAATTGTACATTCGGCTTTTTTGAAAACTGCAGATTTGTGACGACTTTGATTAAAAAAAAAAGATAAAAGTACTGACAGACATGGTGACACATAGCGATGGACGACTGAATGATTTTAGAAGTCGAATAACTAGTTACTATTTATTTTACCATTCGAATAACAAAATAGTAGTGTACTAATCACCTAAGTCGAATGAATGTTCGACTTTCGACTTCGACTGCTGTTCGATGTGGCGATTACCGCTAAATAGCGATGGGCGACTTTGAATGATGTTGGTGGAATCATTTGATTTTTAAGCTGTCTAACTGGCGGCGTGGCGTGTGACTTCGACTCCGACTCGAGTCGTTTCGGGTGAGATCGACAATCTTCGGCCGGCCGCGGCCGCCGCCCGTTATGCTCTCTCTAAGTTCTCCGAGTTTCGACTTGATTCGAATGAATCTCGACTATTCGAATAATTCGAATGAACTTAAAAGTCGACTGATTCGACTGGAGTCATTCGGAGCCCCCCATCGCTAGTGACACATAACTCGGGCCCAGTACAATGAAGCTGTATTCAACTACCGGTAGACTCTGATGTAATATTTTTTCTCGCAATTATTTATGTCGATATATAAAATCATACCACCATTTACCAATTTCGAAATTCTCCAGTTACTGTGGACGTGGTTCGGAAAGTGCACGCAGAGATGTTACCGTCCAACATGACGCTCCCAGACGTGAACGTAACCTGGGAGCCCCCGGAGAACCCCAACGGGTTCGTCGTCGCGTACTCTGTCCACCTCACGCGCGTTGAGGACAACACGCAGGTAACCATAAATGTTCTGTGCCGTATATAGACGAATATTCTAGATTTTAGAAGTTGCTACCATCCAACATTACGCTCCCGGACGTCAATGTGACCAGGGAACCGCCGGAGAACTCTCTATCGCTTGTTCCGCGCTCTCGCTTGCACACTCGGCTCAGGCGGAACGTGACAATGAGTCATGCTTTTTCGTGTGTGCAGGCGGCGTTCTTCGATTTATCGTTATCACGCCAAAAATGAGTAATATGGTGCAAGGCAGCAAAATTTTTATATTACGATTTTTGATAGTTGTTATTATAAACAAATCGAATGTATCGTTTTCTTATCACAAAAACGCAAGACATTGTTTTAATTTGAAAATTGAAATCGTAGTTTTATAATCTGTATGTCACGTGACTTATGTCGTTGCCGCAAATGACATCAGTATACAGAAGCATTTGTTGTATGTATAAAGTCGTCTTGAGTGTCATACAATGTTTATTGCAGTATGCACGTTTGATGTTTGCTTCTGTTATTATGACGTCACACAATGCCTATCGTTTAGGCGCGAATAATTTTTTTTTGGCCATTTTTCGATATTATTTAATGGAGATAAAAAATCCAGTGCAGTGCATTTATATGTCACCGACACTTATACTATTATACAGTCGTAAAAATTAAATGTCTGTCCGTTGAAAATATAAAAAAAAACAAGTGATTCAAATAGTCCGTAATTTTTGTATGTATCGTTGTGGCTTCACCACGCCAAAATGGCTAAACAGATTTCAACTATTTTTGGAACACGAGAGCTAGGCATCCACAGATAGTAATAGAATACGTTTTATTCGATTACGCTGAAGAAGAAAAGAGTGTTATGATGCTATTCCCCTCCGCTGACAAAGTTGCGGGGGCACCTTCTACTATTATAATACTTCAATGAGAATGGTCAAATAGCCTATTGATGTTGTACCTCTCCGCAGGTGCAGTACGTGGCCCACCAGAGTTGCGTGACCGAGACGGACTACAGCAGCGGGCGCGGCGTGGTGTTCCGCAGCCTATCGCCCGGCAACTACAGCATCAAGGTCATGCCCATCACCGTCAGCGGCGCCGGCAACGCCTCCTCCTCCATATACGTCTTCATACCGGTCAGTTCTAATCTATTGTGCACTACAATAGAGAACATGCAATGCATTTATTTTCCGTAATTACTATTAAACAAACGTAGAAATATCAAATTGAACCGAAAAAGGGGAAGCAAAGAAAAAAGAAGTTGTATCATTTTACAAGTTTTTATTTTTTACTTTCACCTCTTCCGTTGTCCGTCGGCTGTAATCAAATCTTGCAAGTATAATTTGATCCACTTCCCGGTTACCAATTGAGCTAAAATTTTGCATACCTATGTAAGTTCGGTGACAATGCAATAGTATGATTACCATCGAGCTGATCTGATGATGTAGCAGGAAGGTGGTCGGTCATAGGAACTCTGCAATAAAATAATGCAATCCTACCGAGTTTGGGCTCTTTAGAATCGTCTCGGTGAGTAGTTGATGGATGTTCAAAGAAAAGTACAGTCAGCGATAAAAGCTTGTCACAAAAATGATATTTTGGCAGAAACATTTAGATATTACGACGCAAAATTACAGTTTTTTTTTTCGTGTCATATAGAAAATAAATTCTTACCTTTTGATTTTTTAGGGTTCAATGACGGAATAAATTATGTCATGACAAAAGTATAATCCCCGTACACTCTTCACTTGTCTATAATTACACTCGTGCCACAAAGAGTGACGGTACTCGTGCCGCTCGATTTGTATAGGGCATTGTAACGCCCAGCCGCTATACTCGACTTTGAATCTCGATTTTAACGTTTCTAGTCTTTAATTTGAATTGGGTTTCATATATCAGTTTCTCAGTCATAAGAATCTGGCTAGAATGGTGTCAATGAAAAAAATAATACCTCTTTATCGCAGCACATAAATAAATTCCGGACGACCACTGACCATTAAAATACTTAATTTGCAAAAGTGGAACATGCAAGGAAAATAATGGGAATGCTATACAAGTCCACTTTTTTTTTGAAGTAGTTCAACCTCCGTAACGTCATGTGTCTTAATTTGTCATAAACTTTAGCGTTATATATCAATATCTTTCTTTCTCCGATGTCGATTTGATCAACGTTTGAAAGCTTCATCAAAGGTCCCTAAAAGAGTAACAAGAAGAGACAAGGGACAATCTTTTTTTATCTAACTATTAGACCCTTAAAGCCACACTAACATATCACATTGTTTGAAACAGGAACGAACAGCAGAATCCGGCTACGAATGGATATGGGGCGTGATCGGTGGCATATTAATCGTCGTGTTAGTTTTGGTGGGCGGGGCGTGGTACGCCAAGCGCGGGTTGCTTCTGCCGGCCGAGGGCAACAAGCTGTTCGCGTCCGTCAACCCCGAGTACGTCTCCACGGTGTACGTTCCCGACGAGTGGGAGGTGGCCAGGAACAACATAGAGCTGGTCAGGGAACTCGGACAAGGATCTTTCGGCATGGTGAGTTTTATATAAGGCATAGTCGGGGGCATCTTGTAGTGATGTTGGTATTTGTGGGCCCTAGGGGTATATTATGCCAAGCAAACAATTTTTATTTCAGAACTATCAGAAAACTTGTTCCAGTTAACTTAAATGATAAACTATGATTGGGTACTTCCCTTTAGTCAATACAAATTAAGTCACGATTACAATTAAATGCAATATTTGAAAATATGCAGAAAATATCATTGAATACAATTTTTTAAGCTTTCGGCGATTTTATAATGATCAATGGAGTTAATTTGACCGTATAGAATTATGACGTCAGAAAGTTTTCCCTTTCAAACTTCATTATGAGCTTTTGACAGCATATAAAAAGGAACTGTTTTGATCTGTCAGTCAAGTAACTTATTAATATATTTAACAGGTCAAGTTTTCCATTATTTTCAGGTATATGAAGGTATAGGGAAAGGCATTGTAAAAGGAAAACCGGAAACTCGATGCGCTGTGAAAACTGTCAATGAGCATGCCACTGACAGGTAAATATAAACTAGACTAGATACACTTTTTCATTTGTTTTTATATATAATATATAGTCCTTATCGATTTCGATGAAGGTTACATTTTTTTTTTCTATACATATACATACTTGGATGAAAAATGGGTCACAATTGTATATTACAAAATTGATTGCTTAATGATATTGATTCTGCTTTCAAGGCATTAAAATGTATCAACAGCATGTATTCGTAGGAAAATGTTACAAGCGAGTCTTTATCGCGCGATACATTTTTCTGTTTTGTGACGATATATTACGAACGAAGTCGATACTAACCTGGCTGGAGTTAAAATGAACTTTTTTTAACCTCATAATATTATCTTTTCTCTCATAGTTTTTTTTTAATAAATTTAAATTTAAGTCTTTAAGGCACATGTGTAACTGTGTACACATTAGGGACACCTTTATCTGTTTTCTCAAAGTGGGTAGTTTGCACAAATTGTAACTTTGGTCATGAAAAATATGTTTTTTACCTCGCGAACACGGAAGCTGTTAAGCTTCTAAAACGTCGGGAATTCAAATGAGATAATATAAGCGATGTAGTCCGTATAAATTATTTTCTATATATCTATACTACTCGTATTATAAAGTTGTAAAAATTAAATGTCTGTACATTGAACATATTTTCAAAAAAATGGTTGTTACGGACTATTTGGAGTTCACTAAAACGAAAAATATTGTTTTTGGATTTTATGTATGTTTGTATGTGTCGATGTTTCGTTGTGGCTTCATCACGCAAAATCGGCTAAACAGATTTCTATAATTTTTGATACACGGGTAGCTGGGTATCTTCAGATGGTTATGGGATACTTTTTACCCGAAAACGCTGAAGAACAAACGATGGTTTATGACTTTTTCTCCTCAGCGAACGAAGTTGTAGGCATCTTTTAGTATTAAATAAGTTGTTAACGACATTAATATTGGTTGCTAGGGAGCGCATCGAGTTTCTGAACGAAGCTTCAGTGATGAAGGCGTTCGACACGTTCCACGTGGTGCGGCTGCTGGGCGTGGTGTCGCGCGGGCAGCCCACGCTGGTGGTGATGGAGCTCATGGAGCTCGGGGACCTCAAGACCTACCTGCGCTCGCACCGCCCCGAGTCCGACAACTCGCTGCCCAAGAAGGAGCCGGGCGGGGAGCCGCCCACGCTGCAGAACATACTGCAGGTACGATGCTTGTCTAAGGTCTGCTATTTTTTAGGGTTTCGTAACCAAAATGGCAAAAACGGAACCCTTATGTCCTCTGTCATGTCCGTCCGTCGGGGCATTTTACTTAAAAACTATATTGATGGAATTTGGAGGAGTCCTGAGGTGTCTTGTTTAAGAGGATATACTAGTGGCCGTTACTCCATACAACCGTAATCCCCCGTTTTCTCCCTGGATAATTATCTTAGAGCAATTGTTTTAATCTATATAATCGATACTAACCTCTGCCAAGCCCCTATGTTTAATTTTTCTTAATAATTTGTTTATTTTAAGAATTGACAACATTTCATTTTTTTCGATTTTCCTAAATCGAAAACCATTTGGAGAAAAACGCCTCTAGAACACAAAAAATATTTTTGTACATTTGTTTTTACTATACTTTTTCTAAAACTACCAAAATAGGTAAAACGGAAACTGACGTCACACAGCTGATCCAATATTGCAAGTATAAAAATAGTCTTCTTCCGGTTATCCGTTTGACATCTTTCGACGCATGACACTATTGACATTTAATTTCACTCGAATATCGTCTTGTACTTTTCGTATGTTTCCTGCCTTTGATTTCGAGCTTTTCAACGACTCGGCATTGCCACGAGACCGCCGGACACCTGCTCTCTATCTAATGATGACTCGCAAGCCGTTGGGCAATTTCATTAACAACGTCTTCTCAAATTTGATTTGAGTCATATACTGCTCGGTTCCTTTAATTTTCTACGACTCGGCTATTAAGACCGGACATGCGAAACGCGGAGGGATTTGTGCGAGCTGACAACACTAATAATTTGCCTCAAAAGGAGACTGTATGTTGATGATGGAGTTTATGCAAAGCTCGGATAAGTATAACTTCTTCTCTCATCAGAGGTGCCAGAACTTCACAGTCTTCGCGGACGTCTTATGTTGCAAATGCCATGGGCTATGTAGAAATGAAGCCTCCTAGTGATATATTTTTTGTTAAATGACGCATAACGCCGGAGCACATGGTGCCCATCAAAATGTACCAAGTACCTATCTGCACAAACAGATATAAGAGAATAGGCGATATACGAGTATTGTTCATACAAGTTTTCTTAAAACAATATCTTATGCGTGGCATTTGCTACATAATTATTGAATTAATAACACCACTGCGTATCGTTTTCAACTTTTGACGTTTTTATCTTGACACCGTGACAACTGCCGTCATTGTCAAACTGTTTGAGTGCACTAAAATGACAAAGTGTGCATTATATTTTGTTGTTATTTCAAACGTTTTTTTAAGTACGCGAAACAGAGCTGTGACGTCATTTTGCTCATAGTTAGACGTTTGTTACATACGCCCTTTTCATCAAACTAATAATATTCATGGATTTTTGCATTAAAAAATAATATTTCCGCAAATATAAAAAAATACGTGTATCTTAAAATTTTGCCTTCTTTCGAGTTCTACAATAAAAAGTATCATTCAAAAATATGAAATATTGTTAATTAGAGACCCTCTAAAACTGCAAAAAATGCCACCATCCTGCTCCATAAGCAAACGTTCAGGAAACAAATTTGACGAATATAAAAGAACAACAGAAAACATAGAGGCATAGCCGAAGCCCTCATTATAACATATGTGGAAGAAAAACTAAAATTAGTCCAGTTTTGGAAGAGGAAATAGGGGACTACGAAACCCTGTTTTCGCCAATTTTTTGTAGGTCAGTTCGTTCCCAGCTGCAGTTGTCCCTTTTGCACAGTACTACGGGAGATTTGAGGGAGGGGAGGGTTAGACTTATATGTCCCAAAAAAGTGAAGTGGTCACAAAAGTGATGTATCGTAGTCGATAATTAAGTTCATCGATACACTAGGGTTGTTTATCGTTATCGACATTTTAACTCGCCTTCATAATATAAACAGGTGGGCTCGAAATTCAAATCGTTCAAGTACACACACTAGTTTAATTTTGTAGGTAATGTTTTCAGTCTTTGTATTATACTTGCTCTGTCGTGTAAACTCAATACACTGTGTCTCCAGAAACTCGATTTGGAGAAAACGGCCGTTGAAACTTTTATTGTGTTTTGTCGATTTTTGGGCGCACCTTCATATTTACAGATTAGTGCCAGTGTCATTAATTACATAGGTATTTTGATTACCTATGTTGACATGTAAACAAATAACTAACTAATGTTAAGTACGCTTTGAGGCTCGTTGAAGATATAGGTAAAATATACCTTAATAAACATTCTTTATGACAAGAGAAATAAAGTATAACAAAATGAAATATTTTTTGAAAAAATGGCAAAATAGTTTAAATGCCTAATCTTCTTTGTGGAAAGTGAGATTATTATTTGAAAGTAATTTCTAATAATTTCCTATTCCTGTAAGTAACTTGTAGTTGACATTAAAGTTTCCAAAACATTCGGGTTCTGTTGGGGATGCCGCGATAACACAACGGCCAATAACAGAGCTAGCGACCGTAACCTAGCGATGATTGTTATAACATGACTATGGCAACACGTCCTTGATTGAACATTTCTGACATTCAGGAGTTGTCGGGGATGCCGAGATAACACAACGACCAATAACAGAGCTAGCGACCGTAACCTAGCGATGATTGTTATGACATGACTATGGCAACGTCCTCGATTGGAATTTAATTGGTCGTTTCACACAACAGACAGTTCGGAAACAGGCGGAACCAATCCGGACAGACGTCATCTTTCGGCTAAGACATCGGGCGAATTCGGCACCTCGATCTAAAAGTGAAAACTCTTTACAATTTAAAAGATAAATAATAGTACGACGTAATGAAGGACCTTGTACACTGGTTCAGCCATTAAATTTATTTATTGAATATCTCAAAAATAGTAAGAGTTAGAACACTAGTTTCTTGGACAAATTAACTCTATTTAACCAGCAGAATTTTCCCTTAAAGTTAACGGAAATAAAAAAACACGGTGTAGTGTCCAGAATTCTAAAATTCAAGATGGGGTGGACATAATTTTAAAATAGACGCCATTATAGATTGCCAACTCTGCACCTTCATAAACCTAAAAAATTACTCCCATGACGACTTTTTTACAAAAAGTAATGTCCGCCAGCTTGAATTCCAAAGTGTATGCCATTTTTGAAATCTGCACCCCAAAAACCTTGAAAACGACTCCCATGATTATTTTTTTATTAAAAGTGATATCCGCCATCTTGAATTCCAAAATGACCGCCATTTCAGAAATTTGCGCCCTCAAAAACCTAGTAACAAGTTTTTTTTGGACCCGCTTTTTCTCGGCAGCTTCGTTTTTTTTGTTTCTAATTTGGTGAGTTTTGTAGTTGATTTTTGATTTATAGGCACAAATGAAACACACACAAGAGGATGCTACGACATATATTACGTGACTGCCCGTGACAACTGCTTGAGCTATGTCTACCCACTTATACATACATAACACCTCACCACTTAACTAAAACTTACATTTCTACTAATGCTAATACATCTCACACTTAAGTCAAAACTAAATCACAACACAAGTAGTATTATGCAGTTGTGTTACCTGCTAAGAATATTTACTACTTCTTAACAACAAATTGTACGAACCAGCAATTAGTCAGTCGAACCCATAACGTCTTACAAGAGGTTTTTCCCGCTTGGGTCGATCTTGCCCCACAACTCTCACTCACTGCACTGATAAGTGATAAACTTGCAACCATTGGCCACATGATCGCGGCCCCCACACGCCGCACATTGACCGGCGCCGCGCGCGCCTCTTCCTGCACCACTGTATATAGCGTTAAATCCCTCCGGCGTCTGAAATTGCCCGCGGCCTCCGCCACAGTCGACTGATGCAGCGTCCTTTTCTGCGGTTTCCAACGCTGTCGCAAGGGTCAAGGCCTTGGAATAACTGAGTCTCTGCTCCGCAAAAAGCCTTTGCCTGATGACTTCACTTGTAATCCCGCAAACTAATTGGTCACGCAAGTTGTCCTCAAGTGTAGTTCCAAAATCACAGTGGCGAGACAGCCGCTTCAACTCTGCCACATAACTCGCCACGTTTTCGCCCACTAGCTGACGTCGCTGCCGAAACCGGTACCGCTCGGCCATTATGGAGGGCGTCGGCTGTAAATGATTCCCGACAATCTTAACCACATCATCGAACTTGCACTCCGACACGTTTTTCGGACTCGTTAGGTTTACTATAAGTTCGTAGGTCTGATCACCAACTAACGAGATCAACGTTGGCAAAGTAACTCCGGCTTAATGTCATTAGCAGTAAAATACATTTTCAATCGATCACAGTACGATAACCAATTCCCGTTAGTTACATCGAACTCTTTAATCTTGCCTATAGACATTTTTTACTGTTTATGACAGTGTTTACGATTTGACGCGATCTTGCTTATATTTCGCCCGAATACTTTCAATTTTTCCAGTCGTCGCCAATGATTTATAGGCACAAATGAAACACACACAAGAGGATGCTGCGACATATATTACGTGACTGCCCGTGACAACTGCTTAAGCTATGTCTACCCACTTATACATACATAACAATTTTAACAAATTGTACATCACTGGATAGCCATAAAAAATTGCCAAGAGCCAATCAAGTACAATGGTCCAAGATTGGATATCTACAAAAAATATGATCCAGTACTAAACAATGTCTCTAAGGGTCAATTTCACCGACGTAGTATAAGGCTTATTCCAATAATAAATCATTAATTACACGTGAGTAAACTCATTTTACGTTTCGCCAATAATTAACCTAAATATAAAATGTCTAAACTAGAGAATAATCTTACACCGCCAATTTCGGCTGAGGGCCGATTTCACCAAAAATCAATTTACACGAGAGTGGCTAACCCAGTATAAACTAAATCTAACGATTTACTCAATGGTTAACTTCATTTGCATTTCACCACGCTATTCTACGGATAACAATCTCTCGCATACTTACTTAGTAACGTTGAACGAATGAATTGAATGAAATCGTAATGCACCCAAGTAAGATAGACAATTTGTCCCATGTTTGAGCAATGGTGCTGCGTATTTTTTAAATTTATTCGAGTAATACATCAATTGTGAAGTATTGAATTCACTTGACAGTGACAATGACAATACTAATCTACATCTAACAGTTTTTTCAGCCAAAATTTGCGGTATAAGATTATTCTCTAGTTTAGACATTTTATCTTTAGGTTAATTATTGGTGAAACGTAATTGTACATTACTGCAGACGCTGGGAAAGAAGGTCTTGCCGGGTGAGTAGGTATAGACGGCCGATCGTAGGGAGGCCGGATAGTGATACGAAGCCGGCAAACACTTCACGGTCAGAGGCATGTATAGTGCTTTACTCAAACATATGCAATGAAATTAAAAAATACACCACTCAAAAAACAACACGATAAAAGTTTTTGAAATTTTTCCTTCAATCCCTCCATAATGTTTTTTTTTACTGAAGGCTGTATTTCGCGTGTTTAGTGTTCGAGTAGACCCTTAGGGCCGTTATACACAACCTTTATAATAAGAATCGTAATTTGTATAATAAATTAAATAATTGCAAAGGATTTTAAATATTGTCTATGGTCTCTGGTGACTTACTTATACATAGGCAATATTTTAAATTTATTAATTAACATAATGAATCATACAGATTTGTGATCTTAATTTCAGTTCGTGTGTAATAGGCATATTTTTGCGGATATTTTTGGTCCGACAACCATTCAGCCACTGGAAAAAAAACAGCTGTTTAGCCCTGTTTTTTTACGAATATAGCTGTTTAGCCTGTTCATGAACACTGACGCCATGTTTAAATAGAAATTAAAAAAATATTATTTCCCGGCCTAGGCCTTCAATTTTGTATGAAATTCCTTTACAGTTCTTTCGAGTCGTTCCCACCGAAACGTGATATTTTGAAGCCTGTTATAACGCACGTAATGACGATATTTCATTGCATGTTTGAGAAAAATGAGTTTACTCACATGTAATTAATGATTTATTATTGGAATAAGGCTTATACTACGTCGGTGAAATTGACCCTGAGTAAACTGTTAGATGTAGATTAGTATTGTCATTGTCACTGTCAAGTGAATTAAATACTTACTTCACAATGGATGTATTACTCGAATAAATTTAAAAAATACGCAGCACCATTGCTCAAGCATGGGACAAGTTGTCTATCTTACTTGGGTGCATTACGATTTCATTAAATTCATTCGTTCGACGTTACTTAGGGTCAATTTCACCGACGTAGTATAAGCCTTATTCCAAAAATAAATCATTAATTACACGTGAGTAAACTCATTTTATGTTTCGCCAATAATTAACCTAAATATAAAATGTCTAAACTAGAGAATAATTTTAGACCGCCAATTTCGGCTGAATAAACTGTTAGATGTAGATTAGTATTGTCATTGTCACTGTCAAGTGAATTCAATACTTACTTCACAATTGATGTATTACTCGAATAAATTTAAATAATACGCTGCACCGTTGCTTGAGCATGGGACAAATTGTCTAACTTACTTGGGTGCATTACGATTTCATTCAATTCATTCGTTCAACGTTACTTAGTAACTATGCGAGAGATTGTTATCCGTAGACTAGCGTGGCGAAATGGAAATGAAGTTAACCATTGAGTAAATCGTTCGATTTTGTTTATACTGGGTTAGCCACTCTAGTGTAAATTTATTGTTGGTAAAATCGGCCCTTAGTAACTATGCGAGAGATTGTTATCCGTAGACTAGCGTGGTGAAATGGAAATGAAGTTAACCATTGAGTAAATCGTTCGATTTTGTTTATATTGGGTTAGAAACTCTCGTGTAAATTGATCGTTGGTGAAATTGGCTCTAAATAATTCTATTTATGTTCTAGCGCGCTATAGCCTTCGAATAATAATTTTTCAATGTTCTTACGAAATAATGTAATAATAATTTTATTTAAAAAAATCCCAACCTTCTTAGCGGTTTTGTTAAGAAAATTGCATAATTACACTAAAACACCGCAACCCAGTTTTGTTTATTACATATTTTTCTGTAGTCTATGGAAAAGCTATACTTTAAGGAACCAAATGTTGTTACTGCTTAATTTGTCTCCTTTTTCTTAATTTTAGCTTTTAAATACAATTTTGTACATTACTGGATCCATGTACATTACTGGTTCCTCTACTTTATGAGTTATGAGAATATACTTGGATAATGTGTTGACGTAATTTTTTGGCGTTTGGAGATGCATGCAAAGTCCACTAGCTAATTATTATGACCCAAGAAACATTTTCTTATACCATGCTAATTATGAAGTTTGTTTTCGTTTATTAAAATTACCCAAAAACATAAAGTTTGAGAACCAGCGATAGCCGTGATGAAGTCCTAAAGTGTCACCCACGTGACCGCCTTCATTTCGGAAGAACTTACTCCCCTCGGGCGCGCAGAGCGACAGCAATAGTTTTTAAAAATACCTAGTTTTCAAAAGTCTCTGTGCCAGTATATCCTCTTAAGTCCAAAAAAAGGTAGTTAAAAAGAAATAGATATTTCTAGGTCTGGGTGTCCATACATATATAGTAACAGAAGATGTAAAAAAAAAACAGCAAGCATTAACTTGTGGCACGGCACATATTTCGACAGTTCTTTTAAGTACACTAAGATTTCGAAGCAATTTTTTTGTTAAGTTAATGTTTGCGCAAATAATGGCTCCGAGTGGCATGGCAGTAGCATAATTTGTGCCTCTCCTTTACATTTTAAACCGTATTTCCGAAATATATGTTCATACTTTCAACGGAAATTATTTTCAACACGATCGGATATACCGTTTTTGAGTTATTGCCGAAAAACTGCGCTTCTCGACAAAAGGACTTAGTGTTATGAAAATACGCTCTTTTGCTAGTGCAGTTTTTCACGTACTAGTATTTTTTTCATCTGTAATACCTTTTTAGGGTTTCTACTAAAAAGGTAAAAAAGCAACCCTTATGGTGCGAGTCTGTCTGTCTCTCCGACTATTAGATCGCCGTATCTCAAAACCTACTTATGCTATCTATTTGAAATTTTGAATATTTATAAACATGGTCAGCCCACATGTATTGCAAAGGAATCATATTGAAATATATCTTAATTGTGTAAAACAAACGACGAAAATGAAGAGGGCAAAAATTAAAAGTCTAGACCTTTAAATTTTTGCTACTAGGTCAAGTAGGGTATCATAGGAAAGGGCTTGATCTGCACATTTTAAATAATTAATTGTAATTAGATTTTGTTTTATTAAGGAAAAAAAACACCAATCCTTTATCTCCGAAGTTTACCATTCGATAATTCTGAAATTTTCACAATTTGTGTAAATTAAGATTACACGAAAATTATAACTATGTTTCTAACTAGCTATTTTTATTTTTATTTTCCAAAAAGTAATTGAACAACCCGGTTGCGTTAAGTTTGCACCTCATTTGTATCCAATGACATAGAATGCAAACTTAACTCAACCGGAACCTGGTAATAATGTTAGGGTAAGTAAAGTTTGTACGGAACCCTCGGTGCGCGAGTCCGACTCGCACTTGGTCGGTTTTTATTTTATTTTTGTAGTAACGGCTACGGAACCCTACACTGAGCATTATTTGAGTTCATATCGGGAAACAACATACGGAAGACGCTTGACCTTCCACCTGAAAGTTGGGTGAACGGACACACACCTGTTGAATTGTCCTGCTGGGACAATTCAATAATGCCTATCCTCTTTTCCATCATTCATCTCTATTGAGTGTATAATCGTGTAGAAGTAACATCCTGAAATGTGAATGAACCTGCCAGTAATATGTTCCTTTGTTTCAGATGGCTATAGAAATAGCCGACGGTATGGCCTACCTATCGGCCAAAAAATTTGTGCACCGCGATCTCGCGGCGCGCAACTGTATGGTCGCCGGCGACCTCACCGTCAAAGTGGGGGACTTCGGCATGACCAGAGACATTTATGAGACTGATTATTATAGGAAAGGCTCTAAGGGCCTGCTGCCTGTTAGGTGGATGAGCCCCGAGAGCTTAAAAGATGGGGTGAGTACATACATCTATCGAGTTTTCAATGTTTCAAGTATTATGAATTAAAATGGGTGTTCGTGGGTTTGTCGTCTTTTCACGCGACTAAGGGGCAACGGTTTTACTTTTTTTTGCATAAAGATGCATGAGTATGAAAGCTATACAGTGATACACTACTTTTTATCCTGAAAAAAAAAGATGCACGGTCCTCGAAGGATAAATAACATATTAGGCGGGCGACATCGCGAGAAATTCCGAGTTTATTATAAGGAAGGGGCATTTTTTACATAAATATATGGTCAAAATTAAAAATAATGTGATTTGTAATAGTTGGTTTACATGATGAAATTTCTAATTCAAATTGATGGTGTTCCAGGTGTTTTCGAGTAGTAGTGACGCGTGGAGTTTCGGGGTCGTCTTATGGGAGATGGCCACGCTCGCCATGCAGCCATATCAGGTAATTTAATTTGTACCAGCTAAATATCTTCACGACGCATTGTCGTCGCTTAGGTATTAATAGCTCGACTATTATTTTAGGGTAAGCGATTTGTATCATTCGCGGAATGAAAAGGTTCGTCACTTTTGATGTTCACATAGGGCTCACTCTTCTGATCGTGTTTGAAAAATCGAAATGCGTGAACGAGAGAGCATTGCGGCGCTCAGAAAGTGAACGCTCATGGATAAAACACAATGCCCGTCAACCTATACCGAACGGTCTCACTATTTTGGAGACGCGAGGCGTAGTAGTGTGTCAAGCTTGATGGGGTTTCACATAGAAATAACTAGTGGCTCTGTGAGCTGTAGACCTCGCGAGTGTTTCAATCTCCTTATCTCCACCATTTTGAAAGAATTCCTAAAGCTGAATCCATAAAAGTATTGAACCTGCTCACAACATTTCACGAGAATCGGTTGAGAAATGCAACCTGCAGCGGAGAACAGCCGCCAGACATACGAAAGCATTTTTGCCCAAGCTGAAACAGACACTTCGCTCGCGCTTCGCGCTCGCTTGGTCAAATACCCACGCCGTCACAAATTTCAAGACAGTATCATCTGGTCTGTTTTAAATCTGACAAGAGTTTATCTTCTCGCTTACAGGCGAACAACATCTAATTTCTATAAGCTAGCTAGACAATGTGAAGAGACTGCTTCACTTCTACAAACAATATTATTCTAACACTACGCAATGAAGTCACAATTCTGAAGGAACTTCTTATGCAATCGTTATAATTATTTAACGATTGCATAAAATACTAAAGTATTCTTATTTATTTATTCTTATTTATTTATTCATTTACATGTAAATTATCAGTACAAGTACCAAAACATTTACATGGCATGCTACAAACAAAAATATATTAAGAAAATATCAAATTATCAAGCGGAGGGAACAAACACATCGACAAAAATCAGGTTTCACATGAAGTTATGTAGGCCAAAACCTTCCGATGAAAAACCCTGGGGCTGTCAGAGAATACGTCAATATCCCCAGCATCCACTGCGATGCGGTTTAGGACGGCAATTGCTCGGGATGTAGGAGCGTTCGCGCCACGCCGGGTGCGCGAGTGGTGCGCCACGAACAGGCGCCGGCGCCGCCGCGCCGCCACCGCGCCACCGTCGGCGTTCTCCGCCACTCGCCGAGCCGGCACGAGCAGTCCCATTCGCTCCAGCACCGATGGGTTATCCACTATTGTTTAATAGGTGGTAGTAATACTATATGCAGTAATTCGCGCCTCGATTCGAGCGTGTGGAAACCTACCATACCCAACACGAAAAGTGATGGGTATAAAAACGGATAGTATCCATACAATCGTTTGTACATATATCTGGCGAACTTTTCCTGCACTCTCTCTACCATAAGAATAAACTTACCCTCATGGGGATCCCATACTGCAGCACTAAATTCGAGCCTACTACGGATATACGCATTGTACAGCATAACCGCCACCCGCACAGTAGAGAACTGCGGTGCGATCCACATTATGAACCCCAGGGTTTTGGACACCTGTCTACACGTCAACTTCACGTGGTGACGAAAGTCCAGTTGTTTGTCTAGAGTCAGTCCCAAGTCACGTACTTCGTCAGTTCGTTGCAGTTCGACACCTCTAAGGGTGTTGGTGGTGGAAATTGGCGAGCGCAGCCTGGAGAATGTAATACACACGCATTTGGAGACGTTAAAGTATAGTCGATTGTCCTCACTCCACTCAGCTATGGCGTCGATGTCACACTGCAGTTTTATTCTGTCATTGTCGTCACTTATCCTATGGTACACTTTAATGTCATCTGCGAACATTAAACACCCAGCCGTGTTGACGACATTTCGCAAGTCATTTATCATTATTAAAAACTGAGTAGGCCCCAAGGTACTCCCTTGACTAACGCCGGAACGAGTATAAAAAGGCCGCGACTCAAATCCTGCAAATTTAACACAAAGCATACATTAGTATGTTTTTTTCAATCTAGAGTCGTTTAGGCTTAGACTTGCTGAGAGTAGGCTTAAAGAGCTAATTATACAATGTGCCCATGAGGAAGGGGAAAAATTGGAACGGCTTATTCCTGACCATGTCTAGAGTTAAAAACTCCTTACAATGTACGCTGAATTAGTCTTAGGTTTTAAGAAATTTCCACTTTTGTCTAAAAATGTTGTAATTAAATCTCCAGTACAAAACACCTTTATGATTGCGACGTTGCAAGACCGACACATCTAAGTTGACTGCAAAAATCAAATCCAGTTGAGTTATGTCACTACTAAGTGAATCGGTCGTTCGTGTATTGACTAGTAAATGTGGAAAACACATACGACAATGTGGTATCTAAATGGAAGTGATATTTGTTTCCTTACGAGAAATTTTCTTTTTGTTGAATGAATACAGATGCCGAGAGGGCAAGGATTAAAGAACACGTGGTTGTCGGTGTAGTGTTAGTCGAGTTCCATGTTCGTTTTGTAACATTAATTAATTAATTCATTCATTAAAAGTTAAAGTTAATTTTATTAAAAGATTTTTTATTTCGTCCACAAATTAGCACACACAATGCTTTCAATACTCATTTATTGGACAACAATTTTACAATTAGTAAAATCCTACAGTAATATTATTTTCACTAACTCCGATAGGTATCGGCGCTTTGCACGAGTTATGTCATTAAATCCTTGGCCGAGTTGAAATCCGTTACTCCCAACTGCAGCATCTAAGATGCACCACGCAACACTTAATATTGCGTTTTTTTGCGAAACTGGTAGAAATAAACGCACATACTTAGTATGATTATTATTCATAGATTTCAAAAGAATTCTACAACAACATCAGTGACGCTTATAAAAGTCATTCTGAAGGTGG
Organism: Hedya salicella; assembly: GCA_905404275.2. Taxonomy (NCBI): domain Eukaryota; kingdom Metazoa; phylum Arthropoda; class Insecta; order Lepidoptera; family Tortricidae; genus Hedya; species Hedya salicella. Next base: position 20,540,729 of record FR990099.1, on the reverse strand, counting down.
GATGAAGTAGTAAAATTTCTAAGTGGACAGTCATTCATTGAATCTAATCTAAAAAGTATGGATGATAGCGGAACTAATTCCTTGTTGACAAATACTATTCTTAGAAGTGTCAATTCGTGTCGTGTTTTCCTATCGTTGTTTCATACGACAAAAAACACAATTTGCTCAAAGAAAAATGCCACGTGCATTTCCACCGGAACATGTCGGAGATATAATTTTTACGTATGGTTTGTGCAATGACAACTCCTTGCAAGCTGTTGAGGAGTACCGACAAAGATTTCCGAATCGACCTGTGCCCAAACATCATACGTTTGTGAGTCTGTATCGGCAGCTACGTGAAAGAGGAATAACACCGCACAACTCCGAGTGAGGTATAAGAATGAATGCTGAGACCGGAGACCGTATACTTAATCTAATCACTGAAGACCATAACTTGTTCACTCGAGGTGTGGGCACTATTTGCGGCGTTGACAGTAAAGCTGTTTGGAGGTGTTGGAAAAGATATCACATTCATACTTTCCACTATAGGAAGGTTCAGGCGCTCATGGATAATGATGGG